>LR991006.1:11762500-13117277 GCA_905163435.1 Mamestra brassicae | reverse complement strand
TGGGCGGAGCGGAACGGAGTGGCAGACTCTTTACGTTTCAGGGCCGCGGTAACTCTTTTAAACAGATTTCGCAACCCTGGCGTGTTGCAGCCCTTACAAGTTGGTTTTCATGGCAATTGCACTTCTGACAAATTACTTGTACTGAAATAATTTATAGTGCCAAGACTAGATCCTTCGGCCAATACTCTTCTTTTAGGAACGTGCCGAGATGTTGGGTCAGAACCCGCATCACAAACGACTTACAAGTTGGTGTTGTGACGCTGCTCCAACTTCTCGACCTTCAAGGTTCAGTTGGTCTTCACCTTCATGTACTCCACGATCTCCTCAACCTTCGTGGAGTGATGCAATCGGGACACATACAGCAACCTCGAAGGTATCGCTGGACGAAGCAGCACATTTGGTGCTGTCAGTCCAGCACCGCATTGATTGCAGGCTATTCTTCTTCTTCTGAACTTTGGTGAAGCCATCCTCATCACACTCTTGCTTCGCTGGACAGCGCTGTATCGGATTCCTGGAAAGGGTTTCACAGCGAGGGTTCTGCTTTCCCCCTTTCTGCTGCTTAGGTAGTGACACAGCTGGTTTGTTTGCGGCAGCAATTGCGGCGTAAGCTTTTGGGGGTCGACGTAGCTACGCGTGTCGTATTCTCCGGCGGCGCAGAGAGGCAGGGGGCGGCGGGGCACGGCGCATCGCCCTCGATATTTGCAATCGACGACGAATCCAATTTCGCCGATGCAAAACTGCTGACTGGTGCATTTTGCGCCCCACGACGCGTGTTTACGTTGGCTTCGTCTTTTGTCCTACTTTCTGAAACAGCACTGCGTAGCAACACTATCTCGGCACGTAGTTTATTAATGGTATTTTCTGACTTCTCCAACTTGCACTGCACCTCGGCCAGGCTTGACTTCATAGATATAATATCCTGTAGTAGCTTGGTGACATCTACGTGATCGAAAGTGACGGGCGGTAACTTATGTTACTCCTTCGCTACGAAAGTCGGCATGTCGTCAGGGTCTTTCACCTTTAGAAAGGTGATGATGTCTTGGACGCTCTTCTCTGTACCATCTCTCCTCCGAGAGGGCATTTGATCAAGCTTCTCAGTCGTCTGAAAGAGTAACATCTTGCCTTTGCTGATCTCATCTCGATTTGCAAATCTGCATGATGCTCACGTCGTCCATAGTATCGATGGCATTCTGTATGAAAGCCAACAGCGCTTTTACGAAAAGTTGCTGCGAAATATCGGCCAGCAGCTAAAACCGCGCACTGTGCGTACAACTATGACAACAGGTCCGTATTCGAGCGCGCATCGCACTACAATCATAACGATATGCTAAAACAACCATTACTCAACAGTAAAAGAAAAGCTGTCCGAGGACTACGACAGCGAGATCGCGACGACTTCCCTGCGTGTGTCGCTCATGTGTCCGCTGGGCAAGATGCGCATGTCGTGTCCGTGCCGGCCCGCCAACTGCCCGCACCTGCAGTGCTTCGACGCGTCGCTGTTCCTGCAGATGAACGAGCGCAAGCCCACCTGGCTGTGCCCCGTGTGCGACCGCCCTGCGCCTTATGACTCCCTGGTAGTTGACGGGTAAGAGAGAACAGAAGTTAGACAAAGTCATATCTTATTTTCATTGAATTATTGCTAGAATATAATCAATGACGATGGTGACAAAAAGAACGAGCGAGTCTTACAGTAGTCGCATTGGATGTGTAACATCTGACCACTCACCTTGGAAAAAAGCAACATTAACATTAAAAGTACCAACTGACCGCCAACTCGACCAATGCGCGCGTTCATTGGTCAAATCGAATAGGGCGCGCTCATTAGTCAAATTATGTAGTGCGCGCTTCCTCGGCTTCCAGTTACACACTTTCGTCCCATTTCACGAAATCACTACCACAGATTTCAGAAAAGCAGGAGGAAAAATGTTACACATAAAAAATGGAAGATAGTAGTGATACAAACCTTAGTCATATTACTTCTGAAATAAAACCTCAAATGCTGATAAAATTACAGTCTAGAGTAGTTTAGGAACAGTCGGGAAACGTAAGGCAAGACGCATCCGAGTAATAATCGTAGTAGGAGGTCCTGTAGGATCTCTCGGTAAAAAGCAGTGAATTCCGTTCACTACAGTTAGTGATTGCTTAATTGTACTCCAAAATTTGAACAATGGTCGGATTCATTATGTCGGGTGATGCGCAGATACTTCCAAGAGGTGCTGACGTCGGCGCGGCTGTCGAGCGACTGCAACGAGATCCAGCTGCACGCCGACGGCAACTGGTCCGCGCACGCTCCGCCCGCGCGCGCGCCGCAGCAGGCGCAGCCCGCCGCCGAGCCCGTCACGCTCATCTCCGATGATCTGGGTCAGTAGCCTTCCTGTACTCCTCTACGTTCAGCCGAAACACGACCACTGACTGAGTGTTTCACAAGTTAACTACAAACAAATGCAAAAACACCGTAGGAAGATTTAATTGCTGTGTGGCGTTCCAATGTGAATATAAATTTAGAAATAAACCGGCAGACGCAAAACAATGTTAGAAAGCACAGGACTAGCTTTCCTCAAACAACGGCTCTCACAACTTTCATCAGGTTGTCGATCCAACTTGTGGATCTGAACACTCAGCAGTTCAGCACTTCTTCTCATACTAAAAATTCAGTCGAATTGAGAACCTCCTGCCTTTTTTTGAAGTTGGTTAAAAAATTTAACTCCAACTAAGAAGAATCAAAATTGGACCGCCTCATAAGAAATATTAAAATGGGTGAGACTTACGAAAAAACAGATGTTCAGATGATCAGGTTTCAATAAGTCCAGGGGGGAGTTTCGTCCTCGACAAGCTGATTAGCAAAGGTAAGATATCCCAGTAAGCATAGCATATGTGGTGTAAGAACAAGAACCTTGGTACAGAAGTGATCCCGGTGGAGAGCGGCGCGGGCGCCAAGCGCGCGGCGGTGGGCGAGGCGCGCGCGCCGCGCTCGGCGGACGTCATGGTGGACCTCACGTCGGACTCGGACGACGACGCGCCGCTCAAGCGCAAGGTGCCGCAGCCCAAGCCCACGCCGCCCGCTTCCGAGTCCAGCGTCAAGAGCGACGACAACTACTCTTCGTCTAGCGGTGAGATTATTTCTACTAGTTGTTTTTAGATGATGTTCGTCATGTGTTGTCTTAGACAAGCCAAGTCATAGACTGTCTTTGAACCTTGGTATGAGAGACTGCTAAGATGTTTCTTTATCCTGATGAAAAAATACGGAAGGATACATGAAAAGATTTGTAACAAGTAGCCTATCTTACCAAATTTCTTATGAGAATCAGAACTTATTATCAGAAAACTATGAATATTAAAAACAAAAGGAGAAAGAGAGAGTAGACGGGCTCACTAAGAAAATCATATGGCCCATTTTCACAAAAATTATGTGTCATTTTATATTGAATCAGCGCCAGAACTTGAAAGTTGAACAGCGCAATAATATTAAGGCGATCATTGACAAGTTTCGTAGTGTCAGCCGAAACAGACAATAAAAGTCTTCTTATGAAATTGAGAGTGTAAGAATATATAAGACGTTGTCTGTTGTGGTGTAGCGGCGGAGGCGGTGTCGTCGAGCGGCTACCGCTCGCCGGGCGTGCCGGGCGCGGCGTGCGGCGTCATCTCGCTGGACTCGCCCTCGCCGCCCGCACCCACGTCGCCGCCGCCCGACCCCGAGCGAGCCGAGCGCAGCGACCGAGCAGAGCGACCGCACCTCTCCATCACGCCCGTGGCGCAGCCCGCCACCACGCCGCACCATATAGGTACACGCCGCTCTAATAATATCTGCCAGATAATATGAAACATCGAGCTTATAGAATCAAGTCGCTGATCTTCCAGCATGCCATTGCCGCCTTGCATCAGCGACTTGACCTTTCTAAAACTCCATGTGCCATATTATGAGCTGCAATACTATACATAGATACCCAGTCCCCCTGCCAGAAGTGCTGACGCAAGCCAGGTAACAGGTATAACACTTAAACCCAAGGGCCATAGTAACCAGATGGTCACAACGACTTTCGCCGTCTTCTCATAGCAGTTCCAAAAACAGGTAACTGAACAGTGAACCTTCTGTAAGAACATCATAAATATGAATACACAGCGCCCGTCGCCGCTCGCCACCTTTCAGATCTGCTGACGAAGATGCCGCACTTATCCGTCTCGCTGGTAGCTCCACCCACACCCTCACCGCAGGACTTAGGTAAACTTATAGCGCACGAAACAGTAGTAGCCTACAATAGATTATCTATTTTATAATTGAGCGCCTTTTCGCTGCATTTCCGCAGACAATATACAAAGCATATGCGTAAAAATGATAAAATATACAATAAAAAGTATTTCATCTATCAGTCTATGCAGTGAAAGGGTGCGCAATCTTAAACTGATGTATCTATACTAATATAATAAAGCTGAAGAGTTTGTTTGTTTGTTTGAACGCGCTAATCTCTGGAACTACCAGTAGGATTTGGAATAAAATGTGCGTATGAAGTCGCAGGCAAAAGCTAGTTCCAAAATAACACTTTACTAACCTAACCATACCTTTACCTACACATTACCACTCAACGCCCACAAACTTTATCAATGGTCACAGGACCATTCATTAAGGAAACACCGTCATCTGCTGATGAATCATCCCCCAACGTAAGAAAAATAAGAAGCGGAAATTCAAGGCTTTCTACCAGAGAGAAGACTTGTCACAAATCTATTACCATTTTGCCTGATCAAACTGATTATTACGATGATGTGAATAACTAATCACAAAGATGAAGGGCGACGTGGCCACAATATCACTACAGGCCTTTATTCCACCATATCGGCACAAAAGTTCACGATTATGGTTCGCATACATTGGAAACAGTCGCAGCCAATAAGGAAAAAGACGAAGATAAAGCAACGACCTGGAATAGATCGGCGACATCGTACTGAACAACCGGAGGCAAATACCACGCTTTACAAAATAGGCTGATACTGACATTTCAAGAATCGGACCATCATAACTTACAAAATCTCCTCAGCTGCTTAGAACGGCCAAAACCAACGAAGACGCGCGGTCTGTGCGGCAAGCATCTGCCAGATGAAGCACTCAGTGTCATATGGTTAAATCAGCTACTTGTGCAGGTCGTGCTACACTGACTCAACGCTTAACCCTAGCCGCCAAGGCAGACAAAATGATGGAGCATTTCGAGCTCGTATCAGCAGTAGCATTAACCTCTGCAAATCCTCAGCGATATGCATTCATTCTCAACACAGAGAAAAAGAAAGAAAGAAAGAAAACTAGTTTATTTCAAGCTTTCAGTCGCAAGCATCCCAAAAGTGATGGCCAGAAATCGCCGAACTGCACAAGTCGCAACAGATGCAACAACCTGTAGTTCAATATTTTGGAATTTTATGACCAGGTTGATGACTTGAAGGTTAAAATTCATAGATCAGGGTATTTATCGGAATAACGTGGCAAAAGTAATTTTGAATGTTACATTATTTGTTTTAATTTTGTGGTGGTGGTTTTAGTGGGTGGCGGTTAGTTACTTATGTTTTGATGATACGAGCAACGCTTGCGCGTCTTAACAACGTCAGTCTTGTTCTTAATAGCCACTCCTCGCATACATACCTTTTTCTTTCACAATTAACTGTCTGTAATGTTTCTTTACAATACGGCCGACGGATCATGGCGGAAAATATGCTCTACGAACTTTTGCGCATGTACTCGTGAAGAAAACTGTTATTACCTGATAATAAAAGTCTCAATTTCGTAATAAAATAATAACAACAACGAGCAAAAACATAAATTAAACCTTTGCGACCGACTGTGCTCAAGACAGAGATAGCGACCCGAACACGACGATAATTATGCTGACGCTTGAGTGAGATATAATTACTTAGTACCGAACATTGCCGAATAAGCACGAAGCTTACGAAGTAAAAAAAGGGATGACCAATCGCGTCTCTAACCTAGACCACCGCCCAGCGCACGTCGCCTCACCACCATTTAGTTCCTGAAAAACGTTACTGCGCAACCTTCTGCGCGAAGTTCGGGCTCGCCAAGATCGTATTGGCCGTATTGTACCAGCTATGTTCATTCGTTTCCATATTATCATACCTCTCCGCGATAAATTCCTCGCCAATAAATGTTTCATTGACTCAAAGAAAATAAGCGTTTTGTTTTGCTTGTTTCCTAACAATAATACAAAGGGATGTCATTGTGATTGTGTCATTTTAAGCTATTTATCCATTCGAGACATCTAAATTGCAAATATAAATAAATTAAATATTTTTGGGTTGTTCATTATTTTAACCATCTGGTGGTGGCTTTGGTGGAGGTGTATGTTTTCAATGAAAACCATATTTACCTACACTTACGATGTTCTCAAAATAACATGGCAAGGGTAGGGGTGGAACAGGATTGCGTTCAGGGGCCCTACTATGAAGATGATTCCGCTCTAAGAGAGAGACGGAGCTATACATAGCGAATAGCACTATCCCTTTTACATCATCGGAGTTGGATGGCATTAGCACGTCATAGTAGGTCGGCAGGCTACATATCTACACCATACTGAGTCGAGTTCAGCTTTTTATTTATATCTGCGCCAAGGTTCATGGTCGCCTTATTCAGCAAAATACCCCTCGGAACAGAAATAGAAACACCAATGACAAACAACGATCATGGCAATTTATTGTCAATATTCTCTACCAAATCGTAAATACATACTAAAGTATGAATTCTTCGTCACCGATTCGAAGACGTCTGCACCAACACCACCATCGTTAGTCTACTTTCAATCAAAGAAAAATAATCGGCCAAGTCAACACCCTGAGCAGGGAATACCTACAAGAATCTTGGTTGAGAGCAACCACGACATCCTGAAGTTCTCCAATCTTAAGGCGAACAAACGTGCCGTAACTTCTCAAGGAAACCAACTGCCCTGCCAGTCACCTCGCGGCCACGCCTTCTACCAGAAAATACATTATTGTCCTTCCTTTGAGTCAGCAAACTGTAAACTCCAATGTTATTTTAACATTACAAAGATTAACTCCTGCATGCCTATTTTCCCGTGCCGCAATATTACATTACCTCTCCAATCATCGAACGCCAGCTACTATAGAACACAAACACTTCTGAGCCAGCGAACAAAAGTACATGAACTCATCAAGCGCTGCCTATTCAAAACAGCAATATCGTATTTACATCACAAGGCTTACTTTAAGAGAACTTTCGCTAGAGGCCTCCCCCAAGGAGTACTGAAGCGTTCATGAGGGTACCAGATCCCTAGAAAAACCTCTCGGATTGATCGTGTCGGATTGCCGTATCAGGCTATGAAATTGAAGGAAGAGAGAGTACACCTGTGTTTGCGTAACCAATTATGCAGTATAATATCTTCCGCGTCGACGGCTAGTCTTCGGCGAAATCAGCAGGACCTACAGAAGTACGATAACGAAAGAATACCAACCTTTCCTAAACTTGACCCTAAGCTTACGTAACGGCACTGTTTTTCAAGACCCAGGAGGCTCATACCTCCAAATACTAATTATGTATTATCTACTAACCCTGTGTGATGGTGACCTGGCTTAATATTCCACCTGCTGACACTAACTGACCTTGCTATGTTCTGCCCCTTGCCGCCTCCCGCCTGGACGGTGCAGCTCAACACGACACCTTGACGGAAGGACCGCACCTCTCTATCACACCAGTTACAACCACTGCTTCGTCGGCGCATCAAATTGGTAAATATGATCATCATAACTCATCCATGATCATCGAAACAATAACTAATGTCAATTAAACGAAGCTTATAATTCTGCACTAGGACAGCACTGACTAGCTATCAGTTCGTGTTGGTGCCCGTGTTTGATCCTTTTTTGATAGATACATAGTAGGTAATCGCTGCCACGAAAAGGATTTCTGTCATCTATATAAAAAGAGATATTTACGGTAGACTGCGGGTTTTTAACTGGTCTCGGTTACTTTAGTATCGTATTTTTTATTTATTAGAAACTAGAAACTTTTTGTCCCAGCTGGAGCAGTACGGGCTAGTAACAGTATTATAATAGTAAACTTTTTAATGCAGCTTCCTTCCCCTGACCCATCCCGCAGGACACGTGCGTAGTACGGGACATTAAGTATAATAAGTATTGTCTATGACACTCTGTAACACTTTGTATCAGTGAAAGAACTCTTGGAATCGGATCAGTACTGCCACAGAATACCCTTCGCAAAGTCTAAGTGCGGATAACGGAGTCCCTACTCTATTATACCCTTCACAATCAAACAATTAGACTTTATTACATGTTACATTGTGTAAGCTCAACCACGTTGTGTGCTGTTTAGGTTCGAGTACGGGAGCGGAGCGCGACGACGGCGAGGCGACGCCGACGCACTGGCAGCCCTACGCTGATTCGGACAGGGACGATAACTTTACTAAGTAAGTAAACACTAAGAAAGATTTAAATTAACTAACGCCTTAAAAAACTTTACGTAGTGAGTATTTTAACACTAGGACAGATTAAATGTATTATATCTCAAGTGTGTCTGACAACGTTAGAGAATACGAAAGCATTATTTTAAGAGCATATTTATATCGAACTCTAATTGAAATCAATATTGTTGTATATTCACTTCGATAGTGACTTGTTCAGTTTTAAATGGTACTCTTTCTCTAACAAAATGTTTTCTTTAATACAGATACTGATCGGAAGAGAAGAGTGGCCGCGCTATATATACCAGCGACCATTCTTCAGAAGAGGAGTCGTACCCTGAGGTGCCGCTGCTGCCGCCGTGCTAGAGAGCGGCGCCTCAGCTCGCTCGCGGACAGCGGGGCACCTCAGCGACGTGGCGGCCTCCGCGATCCCCTGCCAAAGCAGATCTTCCAGTGAACCACAAGCAGGCTGCTACACACTGTACATAAACTCTGACGCTGGAATTACCGCGGGAGTCACATTCCACTTGACTTTCTGCTCAAACCCCACTTCATGGAACCTTCGTGTTCCATGTGAACGTTGAACTCTACCACATCAACTGTTGTGGCTAACGTGCATTTTGTTCACCAAATATGTGTAAATCTGTGAAATAAATCCTTGACTATTGCAGAATAAGCTAGCGAGATCAAATACTTTAGTCTGTAAGGGCCTTTATTTGACTAGATTTACAGTAGCATAGACCTGTCATGATAAATATCAAAATTGTTTAAATTCCGAAGAGCAGTGTATTATAGAATCATTTTTGCAAACTATAGTTTTAAAGTATTTGTATAACATGATCTGTAAGTGTCTCAATGAGACCTACAAGTATGATATTGATGCGATTTAGATGTGTGACTGAGAGCAGTTGTAAAATACATACTTAGTTATAAAAATTAAATAGAAGGCCTTAGGATTCAAACTTTTGAATGCGCAAGTATTTCATAATTTTGTATTTTTTAGGTAGTATGTCGTGTAACGACTATCCATTTTTTGCATTGAAATAACTAATTATTATTCCTTGCTTTGCACACACTTAACAGTCATAACGTTTGAAATGCAAATTAATTACTTAACTTTGCCAAAAAACATTTTATTTTAGTAATGCATACAAAATCAGTAATCTGAAGTTTACTTGGGGCTTGACATAAGGATTGTCAAGCATGAAGTAGTTTGTACAACCATTTTGTAGTAACAGAATTGCTGACGACAAATTATGCTTTTAACCCTTAAATGGACGATTTTTTTTTACGTTTTAAAAAAATATATTTGTGTAATAGACATGTATTACTGTCTAGGAAAAATGAGTAAAAAAATCTAGACATGAATTTACTATTTTTTTTTTGCAATAATGTGAGTGTTGTTTATAAACTACATTGCGCATTCAATGACATTTTGCAAGTATGGGTAAAATAAGAGTGGATATTGTTTTTGAAATGTGTTTATTTATTCTAAATTATGATATTTATAAAAACAATTGCTTTTTTTCGTATCACATAAAGATACACGACATTTTTGGCACATTTTGAACGTAAATCCTGAACATTTCGGGAATTTGCACCTCTGCTGCTTATCCAGCCAAACTGCCCAATGACATGTCTGATCCAATCTGACGTCTTTCAAAGGAATTGCTTGAGCTGGTCCTCGGAACTTCTTCATTACAAGTTCTCTTTGTATTGTGCTCCCACTAGGTCGACCACGTTTAGCGCCATTTGCAGGTAGACCCAATTTGCAGAGGGTTTCGGCAAGTTCTAGTCTAAATGTACCCAAATTGAGAAGTTGATCATTTCCTTTTATATTATTTACCTTCTTGAACATAACCCATGAATTTATAACTGCGAGGTCCAGGAAATGATAAAATAAGCGCATGGTCCACTTGCGGCTCTTCATTGTGATGTGATAACGACCTATAAATGAATCTAATAAGTCCACGCCCCCCATGTGAGCATTGTACTCCTTGATGACTTTGGGGCATGGAATAGCAACTCTCTCTTTCTTCGATTTATCAAAGCGCGTGACTGTGGTTGCTGGTTCTGCTCCTACGTAAGTGGAAAGAAGGTTAACGGGCTTGTTATCTTTCCACACAACAGCACTTACGTCAATATCATCCACAGTCGCCACGTTTTCCTCATAGAATCCTCTGGGTACGTTCTTTTTCATTATAGTGTTTTTGTCAGGCAATTTGCAGTTTCTCAATCGGTTTACTCTTACTGTTCCCAGTGAGAAAATTCCTTCCTTAGCTAAATAGGTGACGAGAGGCACAGAAGTATAGAAGTTGTCGAAGTATATAATGTGATTCACATTGCGTGGTACCATTCTAGCTAACCTGACGACTGTATTTCCAGACTCTCCCAAATCTGGCTCACCAGGTAAGATGTTATTTTTGGAGCCCCCTCCACTGTAAACCTCAAATCTATGAGCATATCCTTGTAGACTGCAGATGAGATATAATTTGAACCCCCACTTGTGGGGTTTATTGGGCATGTATTGTTTTATGTAATGGCTCATTTTGGTTGCACACATCTGCTCGTCTATGGAAAGCCTTTGGTCTAAGGGAACCTTTCCAAACTGCCAGTTGAGCATTTCCTCAAGAGGTCTTATTTTGAATAGCCTGTCATAGTCTGGATGATCTTTGGGTAAGCATAGCGTATTGTCGGCAAAATGGAGAGTGGATCTTATTTTTTCAAATTTTTTTAACGGCATCGTATTTTTTATGTGATCATAACCAAATTAATCACTCCAGTAAGCCCTGGTGTTTGGAAATTTTATGACTGAGGTGTAAATCAGAATGCCTAGGAATTTATTTAAGATATTTTCATTTATAATTTCAGGATTGGATATTTGTTTCTGGGCCGCGTATAAGTTACTTTGTTCTACAATTTGCTTTTTTAGATCTGATGTAAAATAAAATGAAAAAAAAATCATACGGCGTGTTACAAGACATCAATGCTTCCGTTATCTGAGTTTCTCCCCTAAAAATAAGGCTGTCTTCAGCAGTAACAAGATTCCGTTTTCGCCAAACCAGAGGTCGCTTAGAAATCCCTTGTGATCTACTCTGGGGTACTGCTTCTCCGGCTTCCAAAATAGGAGGGTCTGGCATATTTTGATCGTTGTCAATTACGAGAGGAGGATCAGCATCCACTTCATCAGACTGGGCATTCTCACCTTCATCACTATTTTCAAGGTCCCGAAGAACATCTCGAGCTGTTTGATAATAGTGACCTTCATCCTCTACTTCGGAGTCCGAGCCGTCTAAGCCATCTTCTGAATCTTCAAGAGTTTCTAAATACTTTGTAATTTCGCTTTCTAGTAATCGCGGCATGCTGAAAAGCAAAATAAAAACCCTTCACCAAACATGCATTTATTTAGCAGGCAATGCGCATTGTAGTTTTCCTACAACATACCAGATTTCGCGTAATTCGACAGTAGCATCAAGTAATTTTCAATGTTTTACAACATGAACATGTAATTGAAGATATAATCAAGCAAATAAAAATATGTTATATACTTACATTATATTTTATCAAAGTCCGAACACAGCTTCAAAACTTAGTTTCGCGCCACTAGAAAAGTTTTCTTCAAAGTGACATTTGACATTCATTTATTTTTAATGCATAAAAATATTGGATAGTGCCAACATTAAAAAAAGTACAAAATTCGTTCAGAAATAAGAACTAGTTGTCAAAATTAACAAAAAAATAAAATAAAGATAATTTTATCTGTGATGTTTAGTATGTTGTTTAAAAACAACATTGTCCATTTAAGGGTTAAACACACACATTTGTATGTTGTTGTATCAAAATCATCTCATAAGACAAGTGTACCTGCAATAACCATGTATTGTGGATAGTATGACTGACTTGGCAGACTGTTGCTAATCCAATAGTGATCCATGTCAGGGTAACAGTTCCACCTGTATATAGCATCATTTATTTAACCTAAATGTTGATGTGAGTTGGTGTCACTTAGACAAACGTGAGATTAGTATCAACTTAGCTTATTCGATTTTTAAACTGGATCACCAAATTCTTTTATTCTACAACTTGAACTGTTCACAGCAGTTTGAAACAGTGTAAATAGGTAGTACTTTTCTTAAACCAAATTATCTAATTTAATTATCTTTTTAGTGAGTAAAAGGTTTGATTGTTGATTGAGTTGGCCAGATATGAAATCACTTGGAAATTATTCTGATATTCCTTTGATGTAATAATTGTTGTTTATAAACAAAATATTTTTGCTAAAAATTTAACAACAGTACTAGAACTTCTTGGTAGACTTAAATGCTCGTAACTCGTTTATCTAGTAACTTAGTTATTAACAATCTTCTGTTTGACATATTGTTTAATGTTGTTTGCCACGGCAACAGTGAACGTCTTGTAAATTTTTGCTTAGATTCAATCATTATTCTTCAATCTTATGATTTAAATATTTAAACTGCTGAGACAGTACTGCTACCGAATAATATTAATGTTTCCAACTTCGCTCGTAGAATGTTTTAACTTATTTATAACTAAGGTGTAGTTTAATAATGTGTACTTGTATTATAATATTGAAGTTGTCGACATTACTGACTTCAATGCGATACAAATTTAAGGATGTTAGGATAAGATATTGTCATTCAATAAATAATAAATGTAAATATTGTCCTACTGCATTTTAATTGTATATTATTCACACCTGCTCCTCTCCATTACTTACAATCGGAAAATACCAACAATCACCTGCTGCGACGACCAATCTGTTACGTAATAATTATTTTATTTGAAGCTTAATATCTGACCTTTAAAAACCAGAGCTTCAATCATAATTAAATCTGAATACAGGAAGTTGTAAAACAATAGAAAAAGTAGTTAGAAGCTATTCGAGCTGAGGGTATGAGTGCGGCGGTGCGGCGTGAAGCGAGGCACAGTAACAGAACTAAACGGCAACGACCTCCGTCGCAATGTTTAATTGTCGGATAATTATTGTAATGAATGGGCGGCTGTGCTGATGCCGCCTCAAACGCTACAACAATCATTATCTATTCACTCGGATCAATCCAAGATAGCAGTAGTCTGTGGCGACGCCGATCGTCGTACTCTGTATGTACGCGCCCTTCTCACATTTTTATGCCGCCCGCCTCATAAACCGCGGCTCCTTCTCGCACGCGCGTGCGGCCGCTCTGTGCGTCTCGCTCTCGCGCACACCTCGCTCGGGGGGACACGTAGCTTTGCTCGCTCGAACCCAGTTCCGCGGTCGTCCGCCGACTCTTAGCGGCGCTGACGTGCGTTACGCTCTTACGACAATTTTGTGTTTCTACTGTGAAATCATCAGTGTTATTTGTTTATATTTTATAACATAGCCCAAGGATTGAACCTCATCGCTCACTGGATCTGCCGTTAGCAGTGTAGTGTACTGTACGTGTTTGTGTGAGAGCCGAAGCGAATACTATTGTGAAACGGGTCGGCCGTGTTCGTTTATGTGCTGAATGGTGATTAAAAGTAATTTACTTTGCTTTTACGGTGTTGAGAGTCGGTGCGTATCGATCGTATATTGAAAGACAAAGCAGTGGATTGTTATTGTGGCGTGGAGGAGACCGGTGCAGTGATAGGTGAGTGATGACAAGTGTTTTCGTTTCGTAGTGGCAATGGTTCGGAGTGGCCGTGTAAGTGAGTTAGCGTAGACGGCCGGCGCGAGGATGCGGCGGCTCGGCCAACAGCGAACCGCAGACTAGCTATAACCAGTACACTAACGACTGGATTGTACATGAGTAAATAATCCCTTGGCCAGCTAACTTTCTTAATAACAAGAACGGTGCTATATAATATAAAACACTGTTAATTGGTCACTAACTTGACCTAAGTATAATTCGAGCGAGGCGTTTATAAGATTCTCTTTGATAAAGAGCACGTGCTAAAACGCTTTGTGCTAACTTCAGCATTCTAGAGTTAAAATCAACGAATAGACTTATTATAAAGATGTAGATAGGTATTACTACTTGTACATAAGACCTCTGTCAATAACATAACAGTTTATTCGCATGACATGATTTTTAGGTACGGTTGCCGCATGTCATTGTCAACACTGGAGCTACGAAAATGACCCTTCTCGATATAACGATAAACCTTTGCTTACAATGTCGGATTTTGCAATAACCGAACTATTCATGTATGTGTGTGGTTGAATGTACCTAAATGCTGTCTATTAAACTTGTTGGTATCGGTTTTGGTATATAGAAAATACATAGTAGTAGGCAATACCTAACGGCTCTGCATTTTGCTGACGCTCCTTGTACAATCAACCTCTCGTCCATGATAACAATTTGACAGTGACAGTCTTTATTTCGTAGGAGTAAGGGCGGTTTTCATAGATCAACAGTTAATACTGCCATGCACGACTGTACCTTTTCATATATTCTTACTTTACGCGTTTGCATAAATGCCGCCACTTATAACTGCTAGTTTCAATCAATCTTCAAGAACTTAGTCCAATACGTGTACCTACGTAGACATCAAAAATATTAATAAACACGTACCTAGGTACAGACGACAGCACAGCAAGCTACAGCAATCTGCGAAATTTATTTAATTGATTTTCAACTTTATCGCTGAAGCTATAGGTTCAAGGTTGATTGGGAAAATTTGACAGTTCGGCTTGATGTGGTGGCGGCTCTACCTACTTATACCAAGATAAGCTTTATAAATCGACAAGTAAGATGGCCCTTCTTCGCACGGTCTTTATGACTTTGCAAAACAACGATATTTCTTTGCAGTAGGTAAGTAACCTTCCGGGATACATTTTGAAGCCTACATTATGGTGAAAACCCCATCTTGAGCGTAGTTTAGTCATACAGACAGGCACGAAAAGCGACTTTTTTTTACAAGTTAGTAGGTACTAGGTACATTTTGTAGATTAGCAGTGCTTGTTCTAATCAAGCAAGCTACAAACAAATGTATTTAGCCGAATCCAATTCGACACTACGTCAACACAGGCATCCGTTATCAATGGCGGCGTCGAAGCAACCGACTGCAATTGATCCGTTGTCGTATAGGAAGGCCCGGCGATGTGAACAGCGCCTAATAGCTTCACATTCTCAGTGAGTAATGCGCTTCCCTAATGGGATAACGGCAGGCCGCCGCTCGCCACGTTCAAACTTCGAAATATTTATAAAGCGGCCGAATCGCGCCGCGCCGTGTCAACAGCCCTCCCATGTTTGCTTTCCCATTTAGACGCACTGGCAAGGGTGCCGATAAGGCGAGCTTCGACAATCACAAATGGCTTAGACTTGTAAGGCGACAAGGGACATGCGGGCCTATTCATATGCTTTTAGTTCTATGCCATGCACTTTCCTGTTTAACTACGCAAACACAATAACATCAACCATATGTATAGTGTGCGTAGTTCTAGTAATAAACCAAACAAAAAAGCTGAAAGAGAACTAAAACCAAAGTTCACAACAAAACTAATACATTTTCCTAAACAACTTGAAGGCAACAAGGCACCACACAAAATCTCTATAAAACATTAAAGCGACGATTCACAAAGGGACATTGAAGTGCCTCGAGGGCCCTAAACTACGTTGTCGAGCTCAATGGCACTTAAGAATGATAAGTAAACACCCACCACCTACCTTCTTGAAAGAAGTTACAAAACAGATTTATGTAAACAAAGACATTTACGTGTTTTCACCCCACTCGATGGGGTTAAGAATTGCGAGGGTGTGCCGGAGTGCCGGTGACGACAGACGAGCAGACTGACCGGAGGACCGGACACCGCATGCTATACGCGGCTCGAATACCTAACTACAGTTATCTCATTTCCTTTTACATTGAACAGGCTTCACCGCAGCACTTAGGCATCAATAACTCTACATCCGATGTTTATTTCCAACTCAAAAACTGACTTACAAAGCTACCAATAAAAACAACAATCAATTTAGCAATTAGTTATTACTTCAATGTAATTTTCGTTTCGAACCGATTAAGCCGGCTCAACATTTCAGTATCGTTTACGATCAAACAAAACTAAATGACAAATTGCTTTTCAAAAGCGTGTTTTACGAAGTCGCGCGCGTGCTTGCTAATGCTAATAGAAAACCGGATTTATTATGACCATAATACCACTATCTGTGTTTGCCGACTCCAGTAAGGGCAATGCATAGCGTTGAGTAACTGAACACGCCCTAACAATTTCTCTTTGGGAATTTGATAAGAATATTAAAAAGTACTAGGTATATTGAAGTGACGAGATAACTTACTGCTATTAAAGCAACACAGCACTAATTTAAATTTAGTAGTGTACTGAAGATTGTAGTACAAAATTGAAGTCAATGCTTACTAGCAAACACAACGTTAGCTGGGTACATAGCATAGGTATACTGGGTACTAACGGAATGCGAAAAATATCATAAAATCGATTTTTCACACACCAAATGTAAAGTTAATAGAATAGGTGTAACTGCACAGTCTCATTTCCACGGTTGTAACAAATGATTTGGAACAATGGCTATTCAAGACGAGGCAAGTGGTAAGTTGAGCAAATGTTTTAAACATTGTCGCTCGTTAGTGGTGTTCGTGGCATGCTCTTCGCCTCCAATTTGTAAATTTTTTGGACGCTTGCAGCGCCGCGGGAGTCGCTGCGGGCGGTCCGCGAAACACTGCTCGCTTTGTGCACGAACTACGTTGTTCCCTTTCATGGCATTGGTTATTGTACACCGTTCTTATTGCCTTGCTCTTTGTGGCACGAATGTTGTTCAGGAATAGAATTGCGATAGCCCGCAAGCTATTCTAATATGCCTTTATTATTGTTCGCCTGTTTAACACTCTTATCTTCAAGATCTACCAAAATTATAGCAAACTGCGCAATCTTTATTTCTTCGGCTCTATTAAAACTAATATTATCATCGGCGTTTATCAGTTGTAACGGTCTTCGACTAGATTCGATAATGATATCGGCTACGGCCTTTGTAGGTATTAATTTAATAAATTGTTAACCCAAACCGCTATCTATTCTGTAGTCAATCGTGGCGGGGCGCGGGCTGCTGTCTGCTCGGCATTGGATCAGAGCAGCACTCTATTAAAATCACACTTGATTAGATCTCAGCGCGGTTTAATTGAACACTCCAACCGTGGTATGCACGCCTGGTACATACTGCACAACACAAACCGGGGCCGCCGAACGAGAACGCTCCGACGACGTCTTATTTCTTTTTTTTTACTTTCATCTCTAGTCTCGTCCGATTCGTTTTCGTATTTTTTCCTTTGTCCCTTTTGTTGGATTTTTCATATCCTTCTGTTTTCCGGGTGGATTAATTTTAATTTGAATTCAAAGACTTCTTCCAATATTTGCGCTTTTTATTTCCTTTGAATATTTTATGTTGGAAAGTTATCAACTCCTCAAATAGGTACCTATGTCGAAAGTGGTTGGGCATTATTTTTTCGTAGTGGAACGCACATGATCTTGCACGATAGATAGAATATTTATCGCTGGGGTCGCGGGATCACGGCGCGCCGCCGCCCACTGGCAATTTGCCGTCCGCCCGCGGCGCGCCGCAGCCGCGCTCACAGGCTCGCAGCGAGCTGTAAGACATGTTCTCAAACTAAACGCTATGCTAATGTAATGGGGCTCCATTTGATCACAGCCCACGGCTAATTTCAAATTTTCAATGAGACGTCTGTGGCAGCAACTTTATTAGGTGATTAGTTTTATTATTAAAGCGATATAATCACAGGAAGGCTTGATAATTGTATTGTTGCGACATTATAATCGCTGCTCTTACTTGACGTGCTGTTCAAGATGATAAAATCAAACTAATGATAATGAATTTCTCATTTTTATCGTGACACCTAGTAGGTAAATGAACTAAGTACGTATGTGGGTAAGTATGTATAATATTCGTGAGTCGTGTAGTCGTGATGCGGTGAGTTCCACTGCCACACACGGTGCCTTTGATTTCGGGTGAACCTACCTGCGGAAACTATAATGGATCTTCCCGGAAACACCGCTCCTACTAGTCATACATGTCATTGACAAAGTCATTGTGTGTGACGTGGCTTTGTATGAGTAGCGTTTCTATCGTAGTTATTCCAACAAGCAACGTCGAACTTCCGATTCGCCGATTGTGTATTAATTTATGGCAAATTGTTTTCAAAAGGATCGAAAGGTTTTTGGTATTCACTGTAAGAAACAGATAATATCGGCAAGCACTCAGCATTTATTATAATCACGATTGCGCGCCATTTCGTATGACAGCCGATCAACCGAAGTTCTTGTTTATGTTTAACCATTTATGCAACGTCTCAACTGGCATGTTTAACACTCAATTCACGTCTGTTTCTCAAGCAGGTTATGTCTTTCGCTCGGTAGAACCGGTATAATGTAAGTCGGCGAGGCTCGCATGTGTGGAGTAGGTAGCCGGCTCGTAAATCACTGAACGCGGCGGTAATGCGTAGATAAGAGCTCTCTCATTTGTTTTCCCATTTCCCCAGAGAAATTTCTTAGCGACATTACCGCGCGGCGTATGACGTAACGAGCAATTATCCGGCTTCACGCGAATTCCTAGTACTCTTTCATTTTCATAAAGTTCCGCTAGCGTGGCTTTTTATTCTTTTACACAAAACACATCAAGTATTCAGAGATTTGTCATCTCCGCCGACAGTTAACTTTCGCGGAAACAAAGGCGACACGGTGATTTATTCATGTCCGTTTGTCGTTTTCTAAAATCCATTGAGTAGGTAATGGATTGTAGCTACATATAAAATTATATGACAGCTGACAGGCAGACATTATTAGGTATTGGACATCAAAGTACCCACTTAAAATTAAAACATGATTACCGATACAATTGCTCGAGCACAGCATTGTGGTGCACGCCATCTCGCTTGATTAAGCCCAATTATAGTCTTCACGCGATTATACTGTCGCGATTTACGGATAACCCCGCCATTTTGAGAGAGACGCCTCTTTCATTAGCATGCCATGAATTGCCATGCCATTTCCATGTTCGAAAGCTTAATGACCACGGGCGTGGATGAATTTAATCGTCGAGTCGCATTACGAGGGCTGGCTTCGGTAAATTACAAATGTACAATTACGGCAAAAATATTGCGCCTTTTTCATCTCGGAAACTCAGAAGTTGTTCAAAACCTGTGTAGCAACAATAAATACAGTTAACTCATATCAGAAGATAACCAAATGTCTAATTGAATACCAGGGTGGCAGGGTCGCTGACTACATTGTAGTTAAAGTTACATAAGTACAGTAAGTACCACAAACAAGGGCTTGTCCAGAGATTGCCGCGATAACACGCTTGCGTATCGACTATCGTGAATACAAATTGATTGTCATTTCAGTTCGATTTAACTCTCGACGGACCGTTTTACGCTTGGAAAATAAACTCAGCGTCGCGAGATTGCGACGAAAGTTTTACTTGTTTATAAATAAAATGTTAATCTAGGATCAAATCAAAAAATAAATAACGAAATTTTCATGCGTTTTTCGAGAAGTGATATCTGGGGATATATTATATGGATTAAATAAATGCTAATCTAAAATGATAACCATTAAATTAACAACAACACAAAATAAATTAAATTAAGAAAGTAACAAAACGATCACTTAATTATATATATTTTATATTATATTCACTGCAAACGGTAGTCTCTTTCGTAACCACTGAAACCTTAGAAACAATGCAACTTAGGAAAAATAACAACAATATTATATTATTATATACTTAAGTAATAAACATTCCATCAATCTTTCTAAAGTATCGGTAGGCTAAACCTTTTAATACGTAGCGCGATAAGTTTCCGATCGAATTGTAATAAAATCGAATCAAAATCAATCAACCACAGCGATCGGCGGTACCAGGGCAGCATAGGCGTGCAGAGCGAGACGACACGAAGGTCGATGTTGAAACCAGTTTAGCTGGACGCGGCCGCAAGGTGCCGCGGGCCAGGTTAAGTGCACTGTATTAGCATCATCGCCCGCCCTTTCATGTCTGCTTATCTCCTGGTCTAGGCGATCTAAATGGGCCTATTGAATAGTATCGTGAGCCTACAGCGGGCGGGTAGTTTATTATCTCACCCTATTTTAAATGACTCATTAAATAGTATTAATATGTATAGTAGTAAACAATTTGTTTAGATGAGTGCCAAACTGCCAATTCTACTAATTTTAAAGCAACGTCCGCATTCGCATGTCAGTTGCAATCAGTCAAAAATGTAGGGAAATTAAGGCTTTTTTCGCGAGTCTGCGATGCGAATGTGACGTTTCTTAAAAATTAGTAGAGATAGCCCTCAGTTGCTAATTACTATGCTATGAATATAATAATAATGAACGTTTATTTCGACCAACAACGAATCACAGCATAGCACACACATTACACATAATAAAATAATAACAAAAACACACACATAAAAATATCACAAACACATTCATTCTAATAACACATTGTATACAGGCACCAGTTTTTCAGCAACCACTATTTAATTAATCCGATTTTAAGTTCACATTCAAAAATATCGAATAATTATTTAAATCTCATGCAAAAAGAGCATGTAAGGGTCGAACGTAACAGTGGCGTTTTGCAGTTAACGTATGATCATTATACATTAAAACACAAAGATAACCACATCGTATTATTGCCGTAGCTTCGCTGTAGTGGTGGCGTTGCGTCGTAGCATTGCCGTAGTTACGTTGTAGCATTGGCGTATGGTCGGCATGTTGATAATTCGATACAATAAATATTATGTTAACCGTTGTACCGATAAAACGAAATTTCGATATTTGAACACTTTCAATTTAAAAAACATTTGAAAAAACGAACGTTCTCTTACCAATTCCTACAAACCGCAAATGGTCTTACTTTGTATGTGTACACGATAAACCACAAATTAACACACTCAAAGAATTTTGTTCGCATGATTGATACATAACAAAATTCTTTGAGGGCGTTTAAATTAAACTTTTGTAATTGTGAAACTGTTTCTAATAAAGATAAAACTACATTTATAATAGTCGGCTGCTTACCACTAGTAGGTGCACACGCTCACAACGTTTAACAAGATAATGCCTCCCACAACAATACTAGAAGTTAGTTTCTACTTTACAACTGTACTACAATAATACTATTCTACTTGTGTAACCGCAGTTGGCTTCCCCTGTGTATTCGGCTTTGTACTTTTTAAACGATCCGTAAACCAATTAGTAGGTTCGAAACTACGTATCATTCAAAATTGGAACAGATGCGAGGGTGGGAATCATGATGTCAGATGGCAACCGTTCGCTGTACGACTGACCCATTACCGATAAATATTACACAGCTAAACTTTACGTAATAGATTATGAACTCTACGCTAAAGGATCTAGGTTCGGTATCAAATAACTAGGATCATATTTTCTATTGTGTGAAAGAAAACTTTCTAGTAGAGTCGTAGTATCTTCCCAGATTCTACTTATCGTAAATTGTCCACCTGAAAGCGACATGGTTCATGTAACGTAAGGAATTCTAAACGCTTCTTTTACACTTCGCAGAAAATAACGCTTTATTTCTCAGCATACTGCTTTATTATGTTGACAAAGTAAGCGTACATAATGTCACTGCTGCTTATTTATTTGTTCTTACATAACAAAGGCGCGGTACGTTCAGTTCTCATAATAACTTGCATACTTGCGTGTATAACATAAACATACATGTACGTTACTTATCCACTTGTACTTATTAAGAGTTTCTCAGACATTAAAATTGAATACTTTACGCACCCATTACCATTTTTACGACGATGCCATAGAAGTCGGTAATAAAGTACCTATGTGGGTCTAACTTCTTAAATATATCAAAGCAGAGATAAGATATACAAAATGCAGGCCTAGTATAATTTAATAAAAGTTTAACATAAATCTGATCCATTAAAATGAAGAGAGTACCTGAAAATAATATAGGTGATCTTCTTTGTTTAATTTACCGGTACAACCGACGAAATCTGGAGGCGCGAGGGTAGCTACGGTTTCCATAACAACACGCGCCTGGTGGTTGTCCCCCCGCCTGCCTCCCCCCTCCCCCCTCTCTACCACCCTGCCCCCCTCCCGCGCGATATCGATCCCGGCGCCCCGCGCTGCCCCGCTCCACTCCAAATCAAATTACAGGAGCACGAGCAGCGAGCAGGCGAGCGAACGGAGCGCGGAGTGGAGCGGCCGGAGCGGAGCGAGCGAGTGCCGCGCGCTCGCCTCCACTGAATCAACTTTGTATTGCCGTAATAGTATTTTAATTCTATTGGCGCGCTTTTGACTGCGGCCCCCTATAATAGCTTGTTTGCAAATTGGTACCTACACGTTATGACGACGATGGCGGGCGATTTAGCACAATTTGATCGAACGATATAGGTATTTGATAATTGAACACCCTTTGTGGCCTTTTTATTAATTAAAGCGTTATATTAAACGGATTTAACACTTTAGCACTTACATTTAAATTTTCTGGATGGTACCTAGTATAGTGTCATAAATAATAAGTAGGTACCCTTAGTACTTTAGTTACTAAGGGTACTTATTATTACTTAGCCTTTGTACAGTGATTTTTACTAGTGTACTAAGTTACAATAAAAATAAATAATTAAAACGGGATAATCTAATCATCAATGCAATATTGGCAATAAAATCTCTGCAAATCACGTTTCTATCTATCTATCGTGACTGACAAAAGGTGTCAATAATTGCCTAATCTTTATTCTTGGAAGTGTGCATATAAAAGAAAATTTAATGGAATAACGATTGTAAGTAATACTAATAAGTATAATTTCAGGAAAAAAGGATCAACAACCTTCTGAACATAAACAAAATTCTATTTTAATCGAATGGCTGCAGTGCTCGACGTCGATTGGTTCCGCTTTACACAACAATCGAACATCGATGCCGCTGGCTCTCGCTCGTATTGCCAGCTAATTAGAGCTGCTATTCACTTTACCGGCCGTAATGAATAACTCGATATTTAAATAGTACAGTGATTGATTCGCGACGTGGAATGGTGGAATGTGCGACAGAACTAAAACAAATACGTTGTGAGATTATGTAGCAATCGCCAATAAAATCGATTATCGTATCGAATCGCTCGCGGCCGAGGGACCGCACTCGCTCGGGGACATTTTAATGAGGGAGTGCCGTGATGCCGACTCGAGTAAACCGAACGGGACATTTGTCTCTCCCCGAATAATGGAAAAGCGCTGAAAGGATATTTATCAAAACCGACGGAGCTCTTCCTCGGTTTATTTTATTTCGTCAATCGTTAAAATTGTCAGCGAACGAATGAACGTGGCGGATTGTGAGTGTTGCGACAGCGGCACGCACTTTTATTAATACACGCGAATAGGAGCGGAACGTTCAGTATTTTATGATAAAATACGACATCATACGTCGGCTCATTACGAATAGTGAACAGCTATCACGATGGCTAGTTTGTGTGACACAGTAAATTTGTCGTTAAATGATGTCGGCGTGTTGCGTGATTGTGATGAGCGTGTTCTTGGAGCGCCGCCAGTTCTGTTACAGACACTTCCACAAACATTCTAAAGAAAACGTTTTTACGCGGCTCGAGGTGAATCACTTCTGCTTCATTTATTACCTTGTACCGTTGTCAAACAAACCACCATTTATTTACTTGTGTTGTTAAATAAAATAGAGATTCGTTCGCCTACCGCAAAACTTCGAATAATGTTTTAAATTGTTCATGCAGTACACTAAATCAGAATTGTAAATGACGTTGGATTTCCGCCAATGTTACTTTGTTTCCAACTATCCAAGTATTCATAACTGCCTTAATCGAAATATGGTTTCGGTATCTTAGCCAGGCTCGAGGCATATCATACTGAAAGTTTAAAAAATTAACAATGGTATGAGTAATTATGTAAATCGAATTAGTGTTGCTTGGAAAGTGAAATTTGGATTAGAAAGTTGTAATTGGGTCATAAATCGTAATTGTGATGGAGCATTACGGTCGTGGGAGCACGTGTCGGCGGGAATTCGTGATCAGTGAAGCGATACGGAGTGACCTGTGAGGGTCGCGGGGTGATCCGCAGCCGGGCGCCTGGCAGCGTGTGCACGATGCCGAGTACACGTCCGTATTAACATAGCTAGAGGGCGCTAATAAACACCTACGACGCTACGCACGTACAAGCCCACTTCGTGCGGACACAAATTGCTTTTGTTCGGCGGGAACGTGCTGTGATGGAACCCGCTAGAATTATAGCCTCTTATATTGTGGTCCGCTGCTGATGGACTCACAATGAACAACTTCTCTCCGTTAATTACTTGTAACTTTTACCTTTTCTAGTGGCGTTAAGTGTTACGAAGACGACGTGCGCTGAAGTTTTCTTTGTAACTGATAGGTAGGTAGGTACTGCTGAAAGAAGCGAGATACTTGTAGGTACGAATCTTCAAATGACAGGGATCGTACTTAAATTTTCATTTCAGATCAAGTAACCTATCATTCGAAATACTGATTTAAGTTTATACATTTAATTAAAATAGAAAACTCTTTTTGAACTAAAATGCTATAAGTAAATAGCAAGCATAGATAGCGATCATATTATCATCTTTCTTTGTCTTTTAGGGTTAGAAAGTAGTTTCGTAATATTTTCGTATTTTGTACGTATGTACTTGTACATACATAGTAGGAACAACACACTGATACCACGTACGTCATAATTATATTACCTACCTACGTCGCGTTGTCGCCGCGTCAGACGGTAGTCGGTACACATGTATTACCGTAGGTTACCGTAGGTTTCGAGTACCTAAGTAATTTCGACACAGTATAAAGATTACCAACTCTAAATCGCCTGTAATCCCAGAGGGGTCAAGTAAAGGTATCATGAACGTATTACCCACCCACTGTTCGCAATGCCGGTATTAGGACGGGACCATCCCTTGCGATGAGGTGCGAACCTATTGCTATTTACCCGAATCCAATCCCTTGCCAGAGCGGAGGATTGTTCCAAAAAATTCAATAGTATTGCCCTTGCCAGTCTTCGTAATCCGATGGTTCGGAGTTTTGGTCCCCTAGTCCATAGCACAGCTGTGTTTGCTTTGAATAGACCAATAGTAAAGGAGATCAATGCGACAATAATACAACCAATGCAATTTATGATTCCGGTGATAAATAACGGAGACTTCACAATGAAAATAATAACGATAGGTTATGTCATTATCCCTTTTATGGGCTCTATCTGCAAAACATGCAATCTCAGATTAGTTTATCCTTTATAAAGCTGCGTATCTAATCTTATTGAAATAAAAAAGAAACAAGGTTACCGTATATCAAACATGCGAATTCGTTTCTTATTTTATTTTATCTGTGTAGAGAGATAGACAATATTTATGTGTGTTATCTTTGTGCCGCTGTCGCATCTATTAGTTGGGTACTAGGCGGACATAAAACTGAAGAGAACGATTTGGCCTAATAATGTCGTTTGTGTTGTGGTTGTGGCTCACTTGACGCGCGTGGGTGCACTCCGCAGCGTACATATTACTGACAACCGATCGCTTTCTTTCTCAATATTTAGACTGGGAATGTATTGGAAACTTGAGTCTTGAGTCTTCGCAAATAACAAGACGTATCATTTGTAGACGAGCCAAGGGAAATAAAACGTTAATAATTTGTATTTGAATGATTTTCTTTCTGCAGGTAAATCAACAGGCCTAGTAGCTAACCAAACCTTTAGCTACCTACTTATAAAGTGCGAAATTATACTTCTATAAAAAAATTCCCACGCATCGGACAGCCCGTTATTAAAGTAACCATGGTATGAAATACGTGCTATAAAAACTAAAGAGCCACCTCACATAAATAAAGTGAGATTAAGTTGAGGCGAATTCGTGATTATTCAAGTTCGGTTGCCGAGCGGGACCACCGACCGTCTCGGATAAAGGGCTTCTAACTCGCTCTCGTATTTCATTTCACTCAAAATGGATTCAGCCTCACGACGCAAAAAATATTTATATTATATCAAAAGAAAGATCAAAAGTGTTCGCGAATATGAGAGCGAACGACCGCGAACAAGTCGAAGGAGTGAGTGAGGGGAACAGGGTAGCAGGGACCGGTGAGGGATTTTTATCGAGTCCCCGCATTGATGTTATGAGTTGACTTATACGATATAGCGCCGCGTCGGAAATATTGTAATCTAACATGAATACAGAATTCAGATATAGGTAATACGTTTTACGACGCTCGTGCGTGGGAGCTTTTACGTCTCCGCTGTCATATTTGTTGTAAATTGTTTATTTTTTAAAACAAATTAACATGAGCGGACGTTGTTGACATTATTACGACTGTTATAAGTTAACTGACATGATTAAGGCAAACACCCGTCGTTAAAAGTGTTGGCAGTAACTAGATTAAGGAAATTATCTACAAAATCTCGTAAAAAGTAATCTATGTGTGTGATGCCTTTGCTTTGAAATAAGACGATCTTTTTTTATAAGAAAGCTAAAGTATTCTTTGTAGTTGCGATATAAAGTCGTAAATAAAACCAGTGGGTAATAGATCCACGATATTATGAGAACGTTAGCGTTATTTTCATAAAATAATTGAGCCGGATCTTTTCGAGGCGGGCGTAAATGATTGGTATATGAACGTGAGTAACAGTCGTGTAGGTTGGTATGTAGTTACGTACCTAGTCATTTCAAATAATCAAAAGAGGGGAATGTTTATGTGTGTACGAAACATCGTTATTTTTTACGCGGTAATAAATGAAATAACGAGCGACTTACATGCAATGTGCACGCGCGTACTCACGAACACTTCAGCAGTACCAGGGTAGCATTAGCATAGTGCAGGTGACAGAATTTAAATTATTTTGTTTTCGCTGATGTATTGTACGTTTACTCATGTGTGTGTTTTTAAGGGAATCAATCAAGTCTTTATAAATTCTAAAATAACGGCCCGTCACCGAAAGTATGAAGTAGGTACTTACCTAATAATTTCGGTTGCCAATAAAATATACTGTACAAATTCGAGTGGGTAAACATGGAATTGAAATATAATATCGCTGTCGTATAACAAAGAGAATAAACATTGTGAAAGCGATAATATTGATTAAGTTCTACACGAGGAGCTCAAAGGCCATACGTTAAAGCCAGCAAAGCTTTTACTTAGGTTTAGTATTTGTTTTGCGCCGAGACTGGGGAAAATATTGTACCACTCGAGGTACCGTCTTCAAATTCTAGGCCAGATAGGTATGTGTTTGCTATTTGCCTTGTCTTGTACTAACATTCAGCGCATAGTGTTCGTGATTAATTGATTATTATAAAATAATTGAAGGATTTATATTTTCAAGTGATACTGATATCAAGCAATTAATGATCTATCAATAATTTTAAAAGGTAGATAGTTCCATTCTACGCATAGTTTTCATCTTCATGAAATAAATATCGCCTATTTTTACGTCTGTCCATAGAGAAGCAAAAACGATAAATAATCTACTAAATACTTATGTACTGCAAAGGGACTTTAATTGGTCACCATAATAGGCAAAACGCGCAATGTTAAAAACATAAAATAAGACACTAACATGATCCTAATCAAAGTTGTTGCTTTTGTTCATTGAATCGATTATCCCACGCGCTCGGATTATTTCTTGTAGCCCACTTATCTCGCTCCGATCTTATCGAATTTGAATATCGATTCATCGATGCTAATGGCTTATATAAAATGTTTAAAGAAGATATTAAAAAACAAGTAAGTAGATAAATATTAGCTAAGTGATATTATAAACATGTCAGAATGATGCACTGCCGCTGTTATAAATAATGAAGACAAAGACATTAAATTCAAAGAAGTTTCAACATTTTACATTACACAACGAACAAAAGAATGGAGAAGAAATAGCGAGTGATTCCCGCAGCTCGGCGCGGTGCAATGTTTGTACAAGTTATTAACTAAGGCCCGGCGTTATCTCCCGTGTAAATTTATGCAACAATCTCATCGAGGCGGCCGCGGGTTCGGGGTGCCAGCGATAACATGAAATTGACACCGCGCCATCAATCACTTTGGAGTGAGTGGGCTGGCCGAGTGTACGGGTGTCGCGTTGCAGTTGTGGTTATCGGCTACAAATTGCTGTCGCTCCACTGATTAACAATGTTCGACTCGTACGTAAACCCGAATGAATAAAAATCAAAATAGATTTCAACCATCACAAAGCCGTATGAATAAAGTCGGTGGAATGCTTGCGGGAGGCGAACATAATACCCGGTGTGTAACAATAACCCGTGAAGTATTATATATAAATCGTGAAATAAAATCGAATCGGAGCTGAGCCCGTAACCAATCAGAGTGGAGGTACTCGAATAGAAGTTGATAATAACGATCGCGTTAGTAGTGTGGACAGGTTTACAAGTGAAGTAAAGGATGTGACAATCCCGCGTTTAGAAGTAAGCCCATATCGATTATAGTTTCCGGTATCTCTTACGTTCCATTGTGTGTATTGTTGTCGCCGGGGCTGTGAAAGCCCGGCTTCATCCGCCGCTATAAGGTTGGTTCTCGGAAAGCCAGCTGGCGCGACGTTCCCAACGCTCCCGTCTCGCCGGGTTAAGATTACAATGTCAATAGACGTTTCGGCTATTGAATCGCTCGCTTGGTTGGGAACTTCAACTTTTTAAACAACATTCTTAAGATAACGAGTACCTACTTAGTTAGCAATTCTCTAGAAAATGCCAATGTCCACGAAATTTAGGTGCATCATGCTTTTACTAGAAATTATATTTCTCAGAATTGTATTCTATTCTAAGGCGAGTTTAGTTCAACTGACTGTTTGACTATTATTTGTACAATTTTACACATAAAACGGTATACAAAAGTTACAATTGAATTGCACTGATACCTTTTTGTTTAGAATGCATAACTACTTATAAAAGCATCAAAATTAGATATCATCCATCATCCATTCAAACTAAAATATTAATTTGCGAATCTACAAAATTGTCTTAACAAATCTCTCCATCATATTTTCTACCGGTTCAAAGTTCCGTTGTTAAGAATCTCTAAGTATTCCAGTTTGTGAGAGCGACTTTTGAATAATGCTTCAGTTTTTCTTATTCAGTAAGTCTTTCTATAACTCAAACAACAAAGAGCCGGCTGGAGAGATCCTAACAAAAGAATATGAGAAATATCTGCGCCTCCACAATCCGAACCGCATCACTACTTCGGTTATATTGGAAAATATTTCTTGCTTCTCGAATACCCAGTTAAAATCTGTATTTTATCAAAGGCTAAGGCTTGAATGTACATGTTGATATCCGAGCCATATCCGAATAATACTGTTTCTGATACTCTCATGAGGTTTCATGGTATGTTTTATCTAATCTGCTAGTTTGCCGTCTCTTTAGTTTGAAGATAGATGGAGCCATTCATAATTTAGGTCCCAGATGCTCTGATTAAATTTCTTCCGCTCCGAAGGCCTCTTTGTTGTCAGTAACTTCTATTGCGACACAAAAGCACTCGTCTACGGCAGGATAATTTATTTTAAAGAGCCCTCTGTCTTACAGAGACTTTTTCGACTTATTACGCTGAATTGTACTTTAAAGATTGTTTTTGTCGTAAAATATGCTTCGTTGTATTTTTCTTTTTATATGTCTGAACTTAGTGTAGTCTTTTGTTATATTAAACGGAAGATGCTTCTAAAACTTCGGGATGAATTTGTATAAAATGAGTTTGTGTGTTAGGAAAATGGAGCCTATTATTAATTCTCTCAATGTTCTGTTCATGAACAGTTCTACAGTGGCCTGAGGCATTGACCAGCGTGTAATTCGTTGTAACCACAAATTAATTCCGAGGAAAGCCGTAACGACAGCGCAGCCATCTAAATTTTGATTATTTAGGGGCAATTCATTGAAATAAATTATTCGTTCCAACGAGCGCTGTAACTCGCCATAAAATGCTTTGTAATTATCCGTTTGTTTAAAGAATGTATTACACAAATAAACTTTACGATTCCAGCGTTTAAACATAACTTTTTATTATCTCACATGTTTTCTTCAACGCACACACGGGAAAAATGTTTTATCACCACCTACCGCGCGGCCGAGAACGCGGTCTCATTACATGCTGTTCAATAATTTGTCCATTAAGGCCGTCAGTGGTCGACGTGATCCATCATTATAATACAGTAGGTATGTATAAATCAGAGCGGTATAATAGCGCCGGTATTTTGTTATCCCTTCATGCATAAATGTTTTTGTAATATTTTGGAAGCGGTGTTCCAACGTCGCCCCTGCGCCCCTCGCCTCCCGGGCCATGTTGCCACGTTGCATTGCACGGTTTCATATTTCTCTTTCTAACTTTAGTTTTGTGAATACGGTGCGCTACGAGTGACGCCCGGTTCATCACATTCTTTATAAGGAAACTTTACGAGCGCGTTCCTCCGTCCTCGCACTTCAATTCCAATGCCTTCAATTCGATAGCTGGGTACGTGGCTGTGTAAAGTGTTACCACGAGTCTCAAAGTGATTAAAATTGGAAAATGTTGTCATCTTAAGGGCGTAAATACAAGTTAGTATTTGCGTGTGATTTACACTTTACTCTTCCACTTAGTGAAGTGTGAAATGATTGTTGCCGCGCGCTGAACATCACGATTTGAATTCCGCAGTGGAGCGCGCGGCCGTCCGCTCTGCCGCCTGCCGCTCTGGCTCAGCTCGTTGCTGCCCAAGTCAGTATTCGTGCAGCGTGCGGTTACGACGCCCGTCTGTTTGTCGTCGTCCGTGATACCGTCGCTTGTACACACTGCCGTGTATCGAGTGGCTACAAAATTCATGTTTTGGTGTTTGTGGTGTGCTGATAGCTTCCTTTGTCTCTCCGTAGGTGTGTCGGGCTCGAGCGCTCTCGCTGCGGATCGCTACCGGGATGTCAGCGTGTCTAGTGCTAGTGTGAGATCGTGCTGGGTCGCCTAGTGTGTAGTGTTACTATAGTGCATCAAGTGCTGAATGGATTGTGTCTCTTTTGGATTGCCATCGAGAGTCATCGATAGACCAACTTGGGAACGGTGAGAGATTCCATTATGACATCTTTATTTGTTCAGATAACAGACGCGATAACGCGCTTAATGTATAATTATGTTTAATTAGTTTATTTGTCTAAGAGTTAATGTATTACAATTATGTTTTGTTTGCATACCTAATGTATCAGCTCTGACATAGTTATGAAGATTGTAACAAATTATTCATTAACCTTTGAAATGCTTGGATAAATAACTTTGTTCGTATTAGGTATCGCTTACCTGTGGACTTCTAAAACAAGCAGGTAGGTATTGGTCTTGACTTATCAACGTTGATCATTTTGTACCTGCAGCGAGGTATAATTTATGTCTTCCTTTAACGCTAATAGCTATTAAATACCTACATAAATGGTTAGAAGATATTTATCAATACATCCTGCTTGTTATCTTCAATAAACAGTGATATTTAGTTACATAGTTATATCAGTGTTGTCGATAAGTACTGTATAGTAACCTATTTCCGTGGCGGTAAGGCTAAGGGACCGTTCAAGTGCCCGTCTCACAGTAGGAGCGCACCTTGATACACACCCTAAACGAGTTTGCAGCGAGTTAACGTCTGTCAAAATACAATTTAACTCCCGAACAGGATGCGTACTTAGTGCAAAGCCCTTTACAAGCCATTACCCTAATTTAATGAGAAGGTACCTCCGCCAGGTACTAAACTAGTTAGTAATTAGTTGATTACTAAAGTAGGTAGACAAACTATCTACTATCAACATCTAAATAGCTGTAAAGCTGTGAGGTTTAAAATTAAAACGTGACCGTTTTTAATTTCCTTTTACCAGCCTGCACAGCGGTCGACGAAGAATTAGTAAGAAATCTTCATTGGAATATTCTGCCATCGTAATTGGATTATCCAGTATTAAAAAGTTGAACCGAATATCAGTACCATCAGTACTTACTACTACCATACCAGTAGTAACACTGAACTTCGAATTTCGACTTTAGTGCTACGAAATAAAGTCGTTGTCAAAGTTATCTGACTGGCTTTTAGCAAGCAGCTTTATCTATTGCCATACGTAACTAATACTAGATGGTACAACAACACGTATTGAGCGTCGTATCGAAAAAAAAAACGGAATCTTAAATGTCTAACAAAAAAATGTCCCCTTGTTTCATCACCAACACAATGACCAGATGACGCCAACGAATGCGCATTTTTGACGCGCATGAACGAATTAATAAAGTCTTTATTTTGTTCTTCATTTGAATGAAGCAATGCATCAAAGTAACCAGGATTGCTAAACATAATATCTAGACAATAAATGAGCATTCAAGACGACAGAGCATTCATTTTTTAATCACAATTTTATTTTGCAACGCTGCCAAAAGCTGACAAAATATTGCACAAGCTCATTTAAAATTTCCATTTATATCCGAGCCGACATTAAAATTAAGACGTTACAAAAACACATGACAATACAAATATTTGACAATGTCTCCAGTAGGTGTTTTAAACCCGGGAGCTAATAAAACTTGCACGTAAAATGCTTACTTATAAAAACTTCGTCGCCGGAACGTCAACAACGGATGAACGGACCCTTTTGTTTATTTTGAGGCATCAAGGAGGGTCGGAACCCATTATGGTTTAGTGTATGCCGACGTGAAAGGGCAGTATGGCTTATTGAAAAGGAAAAGTACCACGACCATAGACACCTAAATTGGTCTTAATGAGACTTGTCGGACCGACAACTTTTTTAATCTGTGGCTTACGGCTATTTGTTCTGATTAGGATTTCTTTCGTTGCCTTGCGAAGACTTTGAATACCGGTATACCTAGTCTTAGAACTTCTTTGAAGACGTTAATTAATTTGTTGTTGATATCAATCGATTTATTGATAGTATTAAATTGGATTAACATTTTTATTATGCTTCAACTTTTACAAGCAGTCTCATAACTTTTAAATGGATTGATTTTCAATCAGTTTTTTTTTTTCATCTGGTTTCAATAATTCGACGTCCTTACGTTCAAGATTACGCTACCAACTAACTTAAACTATAGGTTACCAAACACTAGTTTTGGAAATAATAAATATAAATAATATAACCTTATTCTGTTTCATAATTACGGAATACCTGTATAATGTTCGCTGAACACGCATTAGACCGTTTTTTTACAAAACTAAGTATTTATGTAGCTGAACGTGCGTTCGACACGGCGATGGAGAATTATGTTCTATACTTACTTGAAGTGAAATATGTGTAGTACACTTCATACACGTAAACATGTGTAAAGTTGTAAAAACATAATTATGAACACGTTCATTCTACAAAGAGTATCGACATTAAAATTATAGGTACAGACGCCAGCACAGCAAGCTACAATAATCTGTCAAATTTCTTTAATAGATTTTCAACTTTATCACCAAGGCATTAGTTTCAATGTTGATTGGGAAAATTTTACAGTTTCGGATAGCTTTATGTGCTGGCGTGTGTACAAACGTGCCGAGTAGGTTCACCTGTACCGATTATTTTGATAATCCAACCATCATTTGTTTAAACCAAATAGTTATGCGAAAATAAACAAAATCCAATCAAATCTACTTACCTAAGTAGTTACCTACTTTTGAAAATACGTGAGTAGGCATTCTTCATGCTGCGTTCACATTCATTCTCAGTTCATTGTGTTCGTGTGCCACTTAACTTGCTTACGAAAATAAAAAGAAGCGATAACGCATAAAAAATAATAAAAATAAATAAGCATGAAAGTAAGCATGACAAGTATTACTAATAGTCTGATTGTCGGTTACCGCAAGCGAATTCATCAAAATACGTTTTGCAAACGGAAATATTCCGTTCCAGCAATGGTGGAACAGTAGAGCTACGTAACACAATCGTGTATTCATTGTGAATGCAATGGTTGCTGGGAATACCTCTCAAATTACACTAGACAAGCATTTCGTGTTCGCGAACTTATAAAAGCTACCATAGAATCACCTTCCATAGTTTAAGTATTTATCTTTCCCTTTACTAGACGTTCTTGTTTGCAAAATATGTTAATTACTACCATAAATAAGATCAGATTACGTCGTTGAACCTTTAATAATGTACATATTTTAGATAAAAACATAAACAACGTATTTATTACCACTAATTTGGTGACAAAACAACCCGGAATGTTAAGTGATTCCATCAACTATCCGAACTCCAACCAAGCTTCAATGCGTGTAAGACCGACTAAGAAAATAGTTGCTCAAGGGAAATTCTAGTACAAAACGTTTTTCTTATTTGTCTGTAAACTTGAGATAACCTCTGTACAACGTGCCTTTACTGAAGTAATTCGCTACGTCTATTCTATTCTACAGAGACTTGATTGAGAACCATTCGAGTTCAGCCACTCGACTGATCTAATCGACTCGACCAAAAAAATGTTACTCTCCAAAGATTTATGTTCTCTTGGTGGCTCCGAATCTCTTGTACGTATTAAAATATTTTAGAATAATCAAGCGAAAACTCAAGCTCGAGAGATATCAAGTTTTATGAGTGTTTTAATCAATTATGGGGTAATGGATTCGATTATAAATCGAATGGGCTCGGCAGTGGTATTAACTGATTTGATCGTTCATAAATATCTTCTAAATCACAATAGAACATTAGTAGTGTCTCGCGGCTCCCGGGTACAGTTACGCTGGCTGTTCTGTGGGAAGGAGTCGATGAAGCTATGATTTATAATCCTATTCACTTGTCATAAAGTAATGATTCGTTTTATTTCTACTTTTTCCATTGTAGTAACCGTTATCTACTATTACGGTCGACGTATAACGTCGCAAGGTTACTGTTATTTTTTGTTTCTAGTATCGTATTCCATTCAACTTATTATTTTAATATTTTCCTGTCATTATCGTTAGTATTTGAAATAGCGGTCGACAGTTATATTTTCAGTTAAATATGAGCGTTATAAATAAAGAGATTAAGAGCTGCCTAATACCTGACATTAAGGCGATATTTTAAAAGTTGTTAAGCTCATTTATTTATATTTGGGTTTTTTGAATGCGTGACTTATTATTAGCATCGGCTTACAGGGTGACGGATCCAATCCATCTGAATCAATTTACGCTCACCTTTAAGAAAATAGTCAAGGAGGCTGCGGGCGTTATCTCTTCTCCCTTTCTTTTTTATTCCCTTGAAAAGTGGAAATGAAAGGGATAGGTATAATTTATTACCTACGTCTTTTAGATTCGACTGCTGTATAAAAACGTATGAATAGGCTTTTCAATATGTCTGATAATCCCGAGGTGCTTATGTTAGGATTATGTGCTCATCATTCATTTTGTAATCTGAGTCATGTCACTCGTGTTTGTTTTGTGTTGTGTGCTAAGTACTTTTAGTAAATAATGATGCGATAACGTGATAAGAACAAACATATTTTTTTATTAAGTACTCGTAGCCTCGAGTAGGTACATAGTAGTACCATGTGGTTTTGTTTCCTTCTGATAGTTTATCTTCCTCTTCACATAGTATATAGGGTACATACATATTCGAAGATTTTTCCCGTTGTAATTAGCAAAATGGACCAAAAAACAAGCATGGTTTGTGTTTAATGTATTTTGAATATTCTAAGTTCTCACACACGTATGCAGAAGGCACAATACTATGCTACCAACTAAATAAAATAGAAGACAACGTATCCATTAATTGCCCCAACATGAATGCCGAATTAATTAACCCGACAGTAAAACTGTCAGTGCAAAAATACACGCGTAATAATGAAACAGTAATAAATACTATAAAATAGTAATAAATAAATATTACTTAATTAAGGAACGGCCATTTTATGTTAGCTGTGAGCCGTGGAGTAAATCTCTTTGGTTATTATGTGGTGATATCAATCGGCGTATGCGGCGCATACGGGTCGTTGCAGTCGGTGTCTTTATTGTTAGTGTTATACGAGATGTGACGATAAGTAAGGAGTTAGGTAAACGGGCTTGTACCTAAATGATGAGTTTAATAGATCTGTACGCAAAAGCCTACCATAAGATACCAAAACCCACCAACAAAACCAATAGCCGTGTTTCTATAGTCATTGTAAAGAGTTATATATACCTACTTTAATTACCTTTTTATAAAATTTCCAAGCATGTCCCTACCATGTCTCTAAACATCGTCATATTGAAACAAATCTTGAGACGATTCCAAGTGACAACACTAATTTATCAGCTAGTAATATTTTTCTCACAGATTGTCATTAAAATTGGCAAACAAAAGATCTTGTTGACATCCAAATTCTTTACGAGAATAGTCGATTGCCTTTACTTTTTGAAGAACGGCCTTGTTCGACCTAACCATAGATATAATAAACAACTCTTTTTTATATTTCTGTGGACCTAACTGTCAAATATTTGACGATAAAAGATCCATAATTAAATATGTGGTTAAAATAATAAACGCGGTAAATAGAAGTGCAAAAAACATGTTTCAATTACAAAGCTACCAGGAAAACATAATTAGCACGAATATCAACGGATATGTTAATTTAATGATCGCAGTCGGAGACATATTTTTTTCCTCGAAACCTGTAATCAGACTTGTGGCTGTAGAAAGTGTGTTTATTTATGTAGCTGGTAACATTGTACGTAATCTAATAGCCGATTGTGTTGGTTTTATGTCTCTAATTTTAGTTTTGGCATATAATAGTTCAAGATTTATTTTGTAAACACGGTTTTTGTTGAAGGGCCGAAAGATATTTCTTTAGAAGGTTACTTCTTATTCCTTTTCCGGCTTGATATTGTTATTTTCCATAAAAAAGCCACTCCGGTATTAGTACAGCTTCATGACGTAGCTCTAAATTATGTAGATCTTTTGAACATGATGTCATACCCGTCGCTGTCATGAGATAATCGCTTCCAAACGAAATACTAATAATAAATTCATAATTAATAGTCAGTTAGACAAATTGAATATCTGTCTTTATTAATTAAATACGACCAGTGTATTCTTAGAGCGTATAGCGACTTTTAAATGTGAATGTTGTTAGTGTAGCGGCTTTCAATGCATCGCTAAATAGATTTGTAATTCAGTTATTCATTGAATTTAATATAACAGTTTGCATATTTAGATGATTCCAAGGATTATGATTCCACGTGATAAATTGGATCGTCCATTTTTTATATCTGACTGTCTGACAGACTATCTGGAAGATCTTCGTTCAGTAAATTATTTTGAGCTGTGTCGTAATCTGTCAAGTGTGCTGTGGAGTGGAGTACTTTAATAATATCATTACCCCTCAAAATGCTTAACACGATGATGCACAGGGGCCATTACCACCACTCATTATTACTTCGTATAAACCACTGCAATTTAGACGCGCAACAATTTTACTTGTATACGAATAGTTGCACCATTAAGGCTCGCTCGTGAGATTATCTCTAGACGATAGGGCTGCTAAACCTTCCTGGAAACTTAGAACTTAAGCCTACAAATGAAATTGTTGAACGATCTTTCAAGAAATTTAATTTTACTTACTCCAGTCTCTATTTTTAAAAGCCTTTTTCTATTCTTAAAAACATTTAGGCAGTAAAATGCTTCGTTACAGTTGAATTTTATAGCGATATTAATAACCCTGCTGCTATGTGCTAGAATGAAGCTCAATGCTTTATCGGAGTAAAACTAATTTTACGGATTAGCTCGCAGTTCATTTAACTTTTTACAGGATTCACAGCAGATTTTTTAGTTCCATTGTAACTGAACTTTGTAAAGCGCTCGATACTAAAAAAAAACCTATACAAATTTCACTTTAAAATTGCAATGTAGGTAAATCTGTCCTGTTGAATAAAAGTTTGAATGAAAATTTGACAGAAAACATGAGTGACGGCACCACTCATGTTATCTTTCAGATGTTCAGTCACATTTGGTGCCAAACATGACGGAAGTGAATCTTGGCGATCGACTTCTGTTGTTCTCAATCGTGATTTGTGGGCTGGGGTAACCCTACTCGAGCGACATTAACGTTACACATCGTGATTCATGTCGGATTAACTCGAGTTCTGTTATTTCACGTCATGTGGCAACATTGGGGAAGCTTCTGCTGTCACTTTTAAATTTATAACAACTACTCCATTTTGTCGCATAGATTTATGATTATTAATTCACTGAATGAACACCGAACTCGTTGCCAAGAAATCATGTTCTCATTGTGTTCCTAATCCTTCCTAAGATTATAAAATTGGCATTTTGTAGCAATAAGCAATAACCAAGTTTATGTTCCACTAATAATAAAATAGCAATTTATAAGTTTTACTAGGAGTGCTCGGTGTAATATGAATGTAATATTTTTCCATTATTTTTCAAGACTTCGAAGTTACGATATTATAATGCGACATTTATATTCCCTTCGTTTTTATTTTATGTGTGCAAGAATGTCGCCCTTGTCTTCTGTAAATGGGCTTATAACACGAGAGCGGATTTTATGTTTATAGTTTCGTAAATTGTGTAGCAATTATGTGCAGTTAGTAGCAAGCATAGATAATAAAGTAATAACTCATAGAGCTACATTACTGCCATTGATATTATTCCAGTGGCGAATTTACATCTTTAATCTATAAGCTAAAAGGTAATTATGATCAAGTGGTGTGTTATTATTCATGAATGTAGATTAAATTCAAACTACAAATTACTTATTTGCATGTTAGATTAATGTTAACAGTAACTAGGTCTGTAGTCACCTATTACTTTAATTAATAACTGTCGAATCACTTTAGGGTCAAATTCTTCCTCGTCATGACGGGTTTTCATTTCGTTATTGATTTGTTTTCAACTGAACTTTTTTGTAAAAATGTGATCAACATAATATTATGAAATAAAATATATGCGAAATAAAGCTTGAATGTTTTCGATGAATAGAAACTGAAAAGTAAATAAGACAACATACTTAAGACGTTCAAATGGATGTGAACTTGAAGTTTTGACAGGCACACACATTATTGCTTCTGATTCCGAGTCTGACGACCCTTAGGTTTCAAAGGCTTTTTATTGTTGGAAATACGAGACCCTTTTATATTCTTTTTCCTCAAATTGAACCCTTGAAACGCGAACATTTTCCCAGGCCATGTTCCGGGTAAAACGGATAAAGCGTTATCTATTTTGACTACTAATGGCCCGCTAACATTTTTTGATTTCAACACAAATAAACTAATGTCGGGTATATTGCAGCGTATTTCCGCCCAACAAGCAATTTTTCTCCGGGTAAAGTGCACCTCTGGTCCGGGTTCGATGCTCGGGCAGCGCGCCAAGTAGCGCGGCGGGTCGGTAAATCACCCGCGCGTACCAGGCTCGCAGCGCGTCGAGGAGCTCCCAATCAGCCGTCCTATTGACAAACATACGGCTGGAGTATAATGGAATCCGTCGCGATTTATCTACCACCGAGCAATCCGTCTCTTTCCTTTGAAAACATTCTCTTAATTTAAGTTGACGTCTATAATTATACTAAAATAGTTTTATTTATGAGTTCTAATCCGTTACAGAGTGATTATTGTTTGAAATTCTTTCCATTCAACTCTTTTTCATTTTAGTTGTTTATCGTTTTAGATGTTTTTTGTTTAGTCTTGCTGTTTTAGAAGTCTATTATTGATCTGCCCACCTTTAAACACTGAGCAATCAAATCATTCTGAAACAAATGCTTTTTATAAATGAGATAGTGCTGCATTCGTGTCATACAGTTACGCTAATTTAATGTCAGAGTAACTATACATTTTTGGTTGAATAATTGGCATTATCTTGCCTGAAGTATGAAGACTGCTTCCTACAAATAATGACGAACGGTATCATTGATCGATAACTGACCGTTGATGCGACAGCTGCGTTCCCTAAATCTCCAGTCTACACTCAACTGTTATTAATCAAAGTTAAAGATCTATACCCGTTTCTAAATTGAGAATTTGAAGTTTAAAACTTGTCAAGCTTAGCATTTCATCAGAGTTTGGCAAGACTCTTCAGCTTCAAATTGAAACTAAATAATATATGTATTAGGAAACATGTCCACATCTGAATCCAACAAATACTTCTTCTACAATATGAACTCCCGGTACTTCAGTAGAATGGACAATCTATCTAATTGTTCTTTTAATTAATATTCTAACTGCAATTAATTTATAAATGGCAGCTAAGTGCTTAATTAAACAATAAACAGCTGTAAAAGATAAGCAGTCGACTTTATTTTATTGTAGTTTGTTTCTCCTTCATGATAGTTTCATGTTAAACACTGATTTACTTGCTTCTTTTCATACTCAGTCTGCAGAAAGGTCAACACTTTTTGTTAATAAAACTTAATTCATTAATAAAGTTTTCCAACTCATCCCAAGTACTGGTAATTTCAATGGTTTTTATAATAGGGAATATGCATGGAAAAAAAATATAGTATCCAAATAGTTTATCTAGAAATATACAAAAATATAATTCTAACAGTGAAAATAGAATCGAAATTGACCGAAAAACAAACGAGATATAACTTATTTTATACAAATATCTGTCCCGCTGTTTTCTATGGTAGCTGTATAGGCGACAAAGTATTTGACGTCAGATTTGGTATCGGACTTCTCTTTCTAATTGTCAACTTTGAAGCTTAATAAATTCAAAACTGATGAAGGTATTTTAAAATTATTTCATAATTATTTACTAGAGATAATAAGTATTTTATTTTGCAAATAAAAAAAATGCATGCATATTCCCTATTAAGTTCTGCAAAAGACCATGAACGCCGTGATAGGTGACGCTGATTACTGTACTGCAGCAGAAGGTGATTATTTAAACAATTTATAACCACATATAATAAGTTAAGAGTTACCCCAAAACATAATTTAAGTCTTATAGCGATTATATACCTTATTTTCTTTATTAATTCTAGGTTCAATAGCCCGCAAATAAGAAGTTCATGAAATCAAAATCGAAACGAAACAAATTACCTATTCGTTTCGTCTTTTGAAATAATTTAATTGCAAGAATATGATAACAGAAAACAGCGTTTAGTTATGCATAATCAGAAGATATGAATAGCATTCTGTTTTGATTAATGACACTGTTACTAAATATTTTTCCATTAGCTATTAAAGAATAGCGCTCTGACAGGTTTCGTATCACACTAGATCCATTAAAACCATGTTTTAAACCGTTATAAAATATTAAAAAGCTATGTTTGAATTGGAATTAGTTTAAACTTTTATTATTCAAAGCTTATAACTTTGAAATACCATTCAACGCCCAGTTAACGCGTCCTTTTCCAATGATATTTCGAATTAATGTTCAAAATAAACAATATCACATTCATAACAGATTAATAAAAAAGAGATTATTGTTTGAAATCATAATAATCACAAGCATGGGAAAGTGTAAGCGGATTATTTGTATTCAATTTAGATCGTCAAATTCTTTATTCAACCCCATCGCACAATATCGCTGTCGGTACGAATAGTCGGAAGGTACGCGGGGTTCAAATTTCCCCACGAATCGAGCTCTTTTCAACGCTTACGAACGAGGGGAAACTTGTTGTAAGTCCCCCCTGCGACTGGAATCTTAAAACTGCTATAATTGGAAGGAGGTACGATAAAAATAGCGCTTAATGTATCATTTTCATTTATCCTCCTTATTTGCGTAAAAAAAGTCCTGTTAAGTCCTGTTAAAATATCGGTTTTATTTTCAACCTCTTATCTTAAGTAACGTCAAAATTCACACAATGCACACCTCTCTCACGTTTTATAGTTAGTCTACATAGTAACATTTAATGTGTAAGATAACACTCTTTATCCATTAAAGTGATCAAACATGTCCACAGGAGTCCTTTTTTTCGATTCCATGAAAGACAAATATGTATTAAAAGTTCACGTCTGGAACCGCTAATTAAGTGCCAGTGTAATTGGTTCGGGTATTAAGTAAATTGCAAGCGTTACTTGCTACACAATTTTGCATCGCCGTAATGTCTTGTGGCTGATGCCTTACCCTTTAAAAACGTGTTTTAAATGAGATAGTAACGATTAAACTACTTAATTCTACATTCAATGCGTTTTTAATTTTAAAAAGGGGATGAGAAGAATTGCTACTGGGAATCGTGAAGACGATGATAAGTCTTTTTTTGCTGTATGTCCGGGTATTTCACATAGTTTATGTGTTAATGAAACATAATACTGAGTAATAACTGCGAAGTCCGAATACTGTGATGCACACCTTATTTTTGAGAACCCGTCTCATTTCAGAGATAAAATAATGATTTCGTCTACATATTAAAACTTGTATTTGTTGTGTATGGAATTTGTTCGGAAAACCCACAGTAAATCACAAGATCTTAAATCAGAGTTCGCCCCATTACTCCCCGCGGACGTCGTAATTCGTAAGAGGTGAATGAGGGTCTCGTAACTAATATTCTTGCTAACCTCTCCAACTAATTTAAACTTGCTTGAAGCCACTGGCTGTGTCCACAATAAATAATAGTTGAATAATATTGGGACTTGAATTGACAACGACTCTTCAATTGGCATCCAATGCCGCCGGGCGTCGTGAGTCATTGGGCTTTTGCTGTATAGACAAAGAACTTTTCTATTTCATTTTACATTGTAAACGAGGGATTTCAACGGTTATAGTGAGGTTGTGAAGTGATTGATGTTCTGAGGTTTTAACTCTTAAAATTCAAAGAGCATTAAATGCCTCATTAAACATAACTGACTTGTATTTTGAAACAAAATGCCGGGATATTTCCTAAGCATGTTTTTCATGTACAGCAAGGTACTTTTCGAGTAAATGCTGAAGCGTTTGTACCAGGCTCGCATAAGCACGCGCGTCATAAAAAAGTTACGAGGAGTTATCAAAAGGGCGCAGTAAAGCCGGCATCGTCGCCATCGCTATAAACTGCCCGCTCTATGTAGGGTTGCCTGCCATATACAAAGTTTTCCACACTACTTAGAAGTTTCGAAAAGTGCTTGGGGACATAGCGATACCGTTGAGAAAAAATGTTAGGAAGGAAATCTTGTGTGCTATCTATACTTAATACTTATTCCTGCGAATTGAGGTTGTGATATTGAAAAAGAAAAGTAAAGTAATATAACTTAACAGTTTATTGGAATTATTTATGGAACCAAAATTGTTTCAAGTTTTATAAAAAATTTGTTGAAACTTGAAGATTTATTCATCGGTAGTTGCTCTTCAGTTGTTGTTCATAGAATAAGCTTTCATTGAATCCGAATCATGACTTAGTTCATTGGTTAAGTACCTATGCCTAGGTTGTTTCGTACACTCGTCAACCCTGAATAAAATATCCCTGTTGCGCTGTTTTCCTATTAAAATAGAAACTGCTCCATTCAGACATAAAGCGAGCCATGTTTAAAGCTATTTAAATTATTTGCCTCACATTAATGTAAACAGTTAATCAAAGATGTTGTTTATGAGGACATTTAATTTATTGCAATTATCAAAGTGCACTTTACTGAATAGTAGCGATCAGTAAGTGAACAGTTAAATTGATGATTTATCGATCAAATTAATAGTGAAGGGAATTCACGATGCATGACTAAAATATAGTTGTATATTTAGTCAAATAAGACATTTAGGTAATGTCACGGCCTTGTTGTTCGTAACATAAATTTTACGTCGTTATGGTCTATGTCGTTTCGTGTATTTGTCATGGCTCACCATAAAATTCTGAGTTCGGGTGTTGGAAGGGTGTGTGATAAAATAAAACAGTCCCAGTCCTATAGATAACACGATAATGGATTCCTAAATGGCACGCTGGCACGAAACGTATGTGTACATTTCGTTTCGCTTTTAAATTCTTGTCATAAGACATAAACTAGTGGATTAAGCAGCAGGGATTTGCGTAAATTTGAAATGTTTTAGTCATAAGCGTGTTGCACACGCTAATCCCGTGGCAGTTTGCATCTTCTATTAATCTAATGCTCACAGTTGTAAATTGCAATAAATACGCATAGCTGTGGCACTAAGTACGCACCTAGTCCGGGTTTATGTTACGCTTTGTGAGAGTAACCGGGCTTATCTACGCTGTTTTATGACTATTTTACGATTATTGCCCCTTTGAATTGGTTATAACTTCGTACGATATGAAATTTCTATAAAGGAATAATTTTAAATGGACATGTTCATTTAAGTGGTTTTTACGGCGCTGTATTAATTTTTATAGCTCCAGGCCCGGTGTGCTCGCCATGCTGTTATTTAAATTTCATCTTCTATGCAGCCTCCGGTGTGAGGCTATGTACGTCGATATAATTTACTTAGAGCTCGATTTGATGCTTTGATCAATCGCTAATCTGTCGCGATTTTGCGAGTCATGGTTGATAATTTTAGATTTCCCGTTATCATTATTAATCCTCGATTAATCTTTATCAGTTAAGATGGTATTTATTAGCTTCTGCCAGCGGCTTCGCACGCGTGGTTTTCAGAAAATAATCGCAAGGCAATAAAATCCCGAAATTCATAAAAAGCCTTTGTTATTCCAGACTATGATCTACCGCTGTAGTCAAGATCCGTTCAGTCGTTCTGACGTGATTGAGTAACAAACGCATATAAGTTAGGAAGTTAGGATAATATTATGTATTTTATTGTCGTGAGATTTGTTTTGATGGATTTTGGAAAGCTCATAAGACGACCCAGTGACCAAAAAATTACTGATTTTCTGGACACGGTCGGTCTCTGCGACGGATCCAGTTGTTTTTGTGTTGCTCTACTTGTTGCCGAAGAGTGGATGAGATGATGATATTGTTACAGGGCTACAATGGTGTGTGCGTGTGCGGGGCAGCGGGGGGCGGGCGCGGGCAGCCGGCGCGCATGGCGGCGCCAATGAGGGAGGGCGCGCCGGCCGGCGGAGCTCGCCCCGCGCCCCACGCGCACCCCGCCAACTTCGAGTACGATGACAACGAGTGGGACATCGGCATCGGCGACCTCATCATAGACCTCGATGCCGACATAGAGAAGACAGACGAGGCGGGCGGCATGGCGGCGCGCGCCGAACCCGACGCACAGCGCACCGCGCTCAAGATGAAGATCAAGCGCACTAAGCCTGGCACCAAGAGCTCCGAAGCCAAGCACGAGATCGTCAAGTCGAACGAGATGAACGGCGAACCTAAGGCGTCGGTACCCGCGCAAGCCGCGCCGCCCGCCGCCGCCAAGCGCGGTTCCGGGGGACACCGCAGGGACAAGGCGCGCGACAAGCACCACCACCCGCACCCGCCGCACGACGTTAACGGCGTGGCCCGCGTGCCGCCGCCGCCCAACGCGCCCGGCCCACCCGCGCCCGTACCTCCGCATGCGCCCGTGACGCCAGCGCCCGCGCCGCACGCGCCGCACGCCCCGCACGCGCCTCACGCGCCGCACGCCGCGCCCGCCAACAAGCCGGAGCCGCGACCCGCGCCCGCGCCGCGACTAATAGACAATAAGCCCCCCGCGCCGACGCCCCCCGGGCCTACGGCCCCCGCGCCCGCTCCTCCGCCGGCGCCCGCGCCCGCGCCCGCGCCGGTCCCGCAGCACGCGCACCACACCTCGCATGTGACGCATGCACCCTCCACACCTTCAAAACCTGAACCTGACGACTCACGGCAAGAACCACACAGTTTGCAGCCACCAGCCAAGAAACAAAAAACAGAATCTAATAAGGTACTTATTTAACTTTTAATTGATTTGAAGTAGATTGATGACCTTAAGTCATGGTCATGGTCATAGCACTCATAGCTCATGACGTGGGTGGATAGGACAACTAAATTTAAACGTTGAATTCTGTCTGACTGGAACCAGTTTCTCCTGATCACTCCTCGCTTTCTAAATTGAGAATTTGAAGTTGAGAAATTGTTAATCTCTAATGCTAAATGCTCAATTCAAAAACCGGGTACCAGAATTAAATGCTCCGTAGAGACAGAATATGCGAGTCCTCTTTCTCCTCCAGATAAAATAAAACAACATGAGTCCTTTACTTTCTGACAGCGGCAGAAATTCATTATAATTGGTAAAATTAGCTTTATTTATTAATCACAATGCTGAACTGATAGTTCAGCATTGTGATTAATAAATAAAGCTGGTTTTCAGCTAGAGTTTAGGCTCAAACCTTTGATTCCTCCTTGAACCTTTGCTCAAAGGTTTGAGCTTACCTCACCTACGGGCTTGGTTATAGTGTTCGGGAGATTCAGGAGAACACGCAAAGGCCTGGTTTCGAAATCAGAGAGTTTGCAGTAGGTACGTTGAAGATATGCGATTAAACACAAACCCATGTACCTATTGGTGTTTTGGGACAACTCCTCTCCTTGCCGCCATATTGGGCCTAACCTTCAAGGATTTATCATCTCCAGAGGCCATCATCTTTTTACAATCATTTGTCAGTTCCGCTTTAGCTTGCTGAGACTGTAATGCAAGCCGTATTGGTTGGCAACTAAGAATTTGTGGAAGTGATGTAGCGACAACTTGAAGTGTTGAAGATATGAAAAGTCCAGAATGCGTAGATTTTTGTATTTTATGACTTTCGACCTTATCCACCAATCATGGTCATGAATTTAAGCGTTGAAGAGCATCATCATAATAGAGAAGTCAAGTCACTCGCTGCAATCTATCGATCACCCAATCGCCGCTGATAACGATAATCGCGCGCTAATCGACCGATTGCTCTTATCGCGTGTGTATCCGATTGTTTCGGAACAGTGTATTTAATTGTCCAGGCTTAGGGCTGTTTGCGAGCTTGATTGAGTGCAAACGGTCGTGGGGTGTAATCCGGGGCTGTCGCCTGCCGCATCGGTTCATTAAATCACCCCAGCGGGCTCCCCGGCGACCCCCCGCACCTCACGCTCCCCGGCGACGTCACAATACCCGCTGCACTCCACAAATTAATGCGATTGTGGCCTCCGTGGCAAATAAGGCTGTGTATCTTCGATGCAGAATTGCTGAAGCCAAATTATACACTACAAAGCTACCAACACTTGAATTCACAGTCGAGAATTGCTCTGTAATTTGATCTACATTCAAGATTTGTTACTCAAATAGAAATGGTTAACTGTTAGCGTTCAATCTGATTAAAGATTCCCCTCGGCATTTCCATTTTCTTCATCGAAATGAATAATTGAGATTACGTGACTAGAAAGTGATCACATACAAATGCAAAGCTGGTCTCAGGCCGTACATTGAGAATTTAATGTTGTTGCAAGTTGTCATGCGCGGTACACATAGAGAACAGTATAAGTAATGGCGATCGGCTCGTTAACTCTTGATAATCACCGGCCGCTTTCCCTGCCTCCAATAAAATAGTTAAGTTAGTCCGTTAATAAAATACCTCCAGTGAAGAATCCTCGTTGGCTTGTGCACCTGCATGCAATGGACATCTTTCACAATGCTTAAGCGAATGCACGACACGCATCATTAATCATGGCGACGTGACTCCGAGCTATTGCCAAAGGTTTATGCAAACCGCGTCTCGTATGAACTCATCACGCTCCACCACATCAAATTATGGTTAGTTTGTTACATTAAAGTTTTATCAACGACAGCTGCTTGAGCAATACCGCGTCCGCAATATTTTATGGCACAAGCAAGATTACTGCGCCGCATAAATGTATAGTAGGGTGAATCTAAGATGAAGGGACTCGCTCCCTTTTGCTTTTCTTGTTATTATTCGCTCGAGGGTTGCGAACACATCGCAGTCTCCCAAATTCCATTCATTAATCACTGTCGGGGGCTCTAAAAATTTCTAAAGTGCTTGTGGAATCAATTTAACGTTCGCCCCCTAACTGGGAAAGTTTGTGAGCGTGATAATTAAAGACGAGATATCAATTTTGTAGTCTTTACTCTTAGTTTAACAATGTTCAAAGATTTAATCCACTTAGTCTTATTAAAATGTGATAGCGTAAAATATAAACGAAGCAAAATATTAAAGAGGCGTCGGGTTTCTTTTGGTCTTTCGAACTCCCAATTTGTTTTGAAATGGCTTCAAAATATTTTTGATATTTAATGTTTTTCCATGGCCCGCAACTCAACAGTTCTATTGTTCAGTAAAAAACTGACATTTAATTGCTGTTGGCATCCTCAATTCGTTTCACTCGATAATATTATTAATTCTGTGTTGAGTAGCCGGGTGCATTCAGTCAATCCTCTTTATTTGCTTACAGTATCCGTGTGCCCCTGACCATTGTCTGATCTCCTGGTACTTAAACTGTCGTATAATGCACTATTATTATGAGCAAAGCTTCGAGGGGTGATACCCTTCGTCAATGATTTTCAATTCGTTCGTTCAAACGCGCTCGCTGCAGTAATGTCCCTTTTAATCTGACAAAACGCATTTCATAGCGTTTTCCCCATTGATGCTCACGTTGATTGTTAGCGTTTAATGAGGCGGAAGAAACGCAAAAAAAAGTAGTATTTATTCAATATAAACATTTTTTGCCATCAAGTATTGGATTTAAAAAAAATGGCATACCTACTATCGCCAAAGCTATGGTTTAGTGAGAATTTGTAGTTGAGAAGTTGTTAAATTAAAATTAACCTTTTGAAAAAAAATATGGCAAATAGAAGCAAATACGCGGCAATTGTGATAAAAATTACTTAGTTATAATATGTAATTTCAAGCATCGATAAAGCTTTGAAAATGTATGGGATGAAAATCATATTTTTTTAAGTTGTTACAAACTCGACTTTACGAAATGCTAAATTTTGACAAGATCTCATGCCAATTCTCAACTTCGAATTCTCAATTCAAAACAAGGTGATAGTCTTATTTCAATGAAATATGATACGAGAGCTATAATGATATTTTATTGAATTTTGTTATATGTTAACTAATGAATTAACATCATATGAGAAAGTACTTCGCGAGTCTAGAAATATCGGTAAATAAGACAATGACGATGAACAGCTCCCACATTAATGCTTTATCCCCTAGATGTATAAACCTTCTAAATACTAATCCAAATTAATCAACATCTCAGTGCCGTTTTTATTTGATCTTTACTATAATAAATATCAATTTTCAAAAGCTATGATTACGCACAATAAAAAAGAGATCAGAAGGATTAATTTATAGCCGGGGCAGACGAGATAAATTAATATAATTTCTATCAAAGTGACCAGGGGAGCATGATATTTAACAAGTATATGTCGTCACAAATGAGGTTAATAGCACCGCAGCGCTCGATTATACCGATCGCTCTGAATAAATTTACATGTTGATTGCCGGCTGATCAGTGTTCTCACTAAACTAACTGCTAACTGGCTGCCAAGCTCACCGCTTACATTAAATAAATATGTTGGAGCTTGTGCCGCAAGTCACGCCAATTGTAAAATCAATTTCTGTGTTGTGCCACTGATTGCACGAGTTCATGTTGTACTTATACCGCTACCATCAACCGGTATCTGCACCGTCATGTTATTAACCCAGACATTCATCGAGGTTTAATGTCCGAGTGCCATGTAATTAAGTTGTTGGTCGTATGTATGTAATTATGTATCACAAAGAGCAGCGACTTACTATAGAGCATATAAATGTATCGAGAGGAATCTGCAAAATTTAACCATTTCTGACGTGAGTGATAAATTCCAATGAATTTTGCGCTTCAACAACTTTATTGATACGTCGAACGGTACGTATCGCGTTACCTGCCCCGGGCGTATCATCATTCATTTAAAAAAGCGTTATTGCTTCAGCCAAACTCCATCACTTCATGCCGTGAATTAAAATTTTAATAACCTATACACGGAGTAATTGATTGATGCGATAAAATAAATGGGCTATCGGGCCCCGCCATAACTCCCTCGCAGGACCGCGGAACGAATCGCAATAATTACTATAAACACACCACCATCATTATTTTACTCGTTCAGTGATCGCGTCGGCATCGGCAGGACATGCTATGGAGAGCTAGATATATCATAAAGGTTTATACTTTATATCTGTCACCGGAAAATTGCAAACGCCGTAAGATTAAAATATCGTCGCGTGAAATTGTAACCTTTTTTTTTGTTAAGAAGACACGAATATATTGGAAACTATTGAATCTGGAGGGGATTTATTGTTTACAAAACGATTTTTTCAAAATATATCGATAAATTATCAAAATAAATAATCTAATAAAGATTTATTAGAATCTTTCGGAGTCTGCTATTTTCCGGTGACATATCTACTACATGCTAGATACCGTTTTGAAGGCCAAGTTCCGGCCCAACGCTCGCAGTGTGTATATTACACGAAACATTTCGAGCTGTTTTTACCCCCCGCATAACTTTGCTTGTTATAATCACAACTTGATGAAACTTGAACCATTAATTACTATCACCTCGTAGAAGATTACGGGAAAAACATTGGGTTAAGCTGTTGAGGAGATACAGAGGACCCAAAGAAGATTATACTACGGACTCACTGACTCATCAAAATTATGGGGCACTGCAGAATAGTCCATAACTCTTACAGTCATGTGTGTTTTGAGAATACTAATGAACAGAGAGCTTGGATTTTTCCTGACTGTACAAAAATGATGTAAGTACCACACGAAAAATCGTTTTCTTAAAAATATGAGCCTATTATCAACTTGGAAAGTTTTTTTCTACAACGTCGATTTTGCAATCAATTTAATAAAGAAAAAGTATTCTCAAAAGACACATGTAAGAGTCATGGACTATTCTGCAGTTCTGAAATGCTTGGCCTATTATTGATCTCACTACTTTTATAGGCCAAATTTTTGGGAATATTTGATTTTAGGGGGTCTCATTTACGGGTCATACGTAAGCCGTCATTGCAAAAGTGGAAATGAGTGATTAATAAATGAATTCCCGACATGAATGTGAACTAGACAAGTAATTGTATTTTTTCTGTACTGCATTGGAAGTTCATTAAGCTATTGATCAAGACAGCAGCGGCGCGAGGAGGTGGTTGCCAGCTGCCGGCGGCTACTGTGTAATTATTATTGGCGTAATTAGGATGTGAGGCCGGCCGGGCATGGCCCGCGGCGCCGACAGCGCTCCACTCTAACAAATGCCATTATTATTTCCGCTTCGCATTATACTCGGCTGCGGTTTGTTACGTCCTCGTTTATTATGTCATGAACAATTGAAACGATAATAAATATTCGCTTCTGCAAAGCAAATTGATTCAACATTAATTGCAGTGATCTGTAAGTTATCACGATTCACGCTCCGCTCGCTTCTACTCCGTTCTCGGCGTGCAGTTTATGTTTACAGTTACTTATTTAACGGTTTTGCAATTTGACTGAGTAACTGAATATTATTCCACTTCAAATGTTTGCTAGCCAATTGACAGCTGCCATATTGAATTGCGTCGAACGTCCCCCTATTATTACTTCAATTAACACAAAACTCAATCTGTCATCACTAGAATAACGCATAAGGTTGCGTTCGCTGGGTCATAAATTCCCCCGTCTTAGTTGTCATAAACCCATTTAAGTTAGTTTATACGGTATTCTGGTTTGAGGAGCGCGTTGGCTGTGGAGTCGTTCTCGTTTCATATTTAGTCGACCGGATCCGGGATCGAGTCGATTGTTTTGTCGGGCTCGGCAGTAATCCGCAGCTGGCATTTACCTGCGCGTCTCTTTGTTCTGTAGAGTTTCACTGCGACGGACACGACCAACAGATTTGTCGCACCACACATCGTTCTCGAACGTGCACAATAACGACATAGAATTTGTCTTGTTGAACTGTCCTTTGAAACTACATACCCAATGACTGCGAATAGACTAGCTTAGTATGACAGTGAAATGTTAGTTATACACTCAAAGGCTTCAGCAGGTACGTCGTCCATTCCTCTAAAATAATTTTACAGTTGACGCTCTAATATGCGGCTGTTCGTCAGTCAGAATGGAAACGATGAAAAAACCATTTGATGGAACCCAATAAAACTACACGATTTCCGAGTTGTACGAACAAATCGGATCGCTCGACTAGTTCGTCGACTAATAAAACCTTCACAAACAAAATATAGGGGAGCTTGGGATCAAAAGCCGATTTTTTGTTACTTTTTTTATAAGCCGCTATTTTGCCCTCTTTTGTGCCGTGTTGTTTACTAATGGTTTCTGTTGGGTTCGACTTAAGATAATAACTCGGGTTTTTTCTCGCCATGTGTCGTGGTAAGCGCGTTTTTGCCGCCGGAAATGCGAGAATGCTGTTGGGTTGGATTAAATTATATATATGTTGATTTTTCGGCTTAATCTGTAAACGGGCGAGTGCCGCATGCATGTGCGTCGTGGTTTTGTTTTATTTTCGTTCGGAGCGGGCCGATTACGGGCATTCGATTCACTTTCATTTCGATGTCAACGTTTGTTTTTTAAGCTGATTCTGCTTTATTAAACCGCGTCAGGCGCCCCTTTTTCTCCCTTCATTTTTCATTTGACGCCGCAATATCCGTAATCGTTATCGGTGGTTAATCAATCACCGCTCTCGTTTAATTCCCCAATATCCTGCGGTATCCAACTAACAATTACATGTGAGGGTCGGGTATCACCGGCGGCGGACAACGCGGTGCCAATAACATAAATTGTCACGGGTGGTCGGAAGTGGCCGCTCTCCCTCCGCCGGCCGCGTTCGTCGCACCTCCTCGCGTCTCTCGTCTCCCGGTCGAGGGCTCGAGATTGCTGTCGACTCGACAATCGATATTCAATCTCTTTTGACGTTTTATACGCTCCCTACTTTCTTACTTTGTGTCGGCGTTTAGCGCAGATGATTGGGATCGAACCGAGCATTTCCCTTTTCTTTAATCGGTGTCTGGTATTTCATTTCGCATTGTGCCGTCTCAAATGTTATTAGTTAATTTTTGATTGAAGACTGAAGAGACTTTATTGCCTATTGATGTTTTCATTCTATTATATTGTTCAAAGAGAAAATTTCTTCAGACTTGTCAGTAATTATTGAGCAGACGTTGTCACGACATTTGTTTTATCGAGATTTTATTACTTGATAAAAGCAATTTATCAACGCAAACGTTTTTATTAAGCAGAAGCTCATCTAACTATTAGCATTCAAATCAATTACTTATCCTTGAACTTTGTTTCTTGCGTGCATTATTAAATTAATGAGCTGAACCATCCTTCACACATAATGATCAGACGATGATTTCGCTAAGAAATTATCCTCTTAAACACTAATTAAGAAAATCCAACAATAAGCGTAGTGTGTGGTGTGAGTGAGTGAGCTAAAAGCTTTTAATACCGTTTACGATTTCACAGAGCTCGTAATGACGACATAGTTGAACTAATTAGTGAATTCCGAGCGCGGAGCAGCCATCGGCCGGAGGTAATTACAAATCCAACCCGCGTCGCTTATCCTACCAAGTTATAATTGAAAGCTCGGTGGCCCAGAAGCCGGAGCCTCGTGTATCGCGTTATTAGGTGCGCATACGTAATTTGTTTGTTAAAGACGGCACGCAGTTATACCCGCTGTGAATAATTTAAGTTCATCCCCTCGATGGGACACGGGGTGGCGGCTCCCGTATCGATTCTGTGCTTTGTTCCGCTGTGTTCGTGATGTGCACTCCATACTTTCGGCGGCGCTCTGTTCCCCTAGTATTAGTGAGCACGGATTCTCGGCTCGTTCACTCGGTGCGCCGCAAAGCCGGGCTATCAGTTGACACGGAGCCTAGGGTTACCCAAACTAATCTGCCCGTCAGATGCGCACTTTTATAGCCACCGGGGAAACTTTAAATTTACCGGCCCTATCCATCACGTAAATGCTATAAAAATTAAAACTTTTTTATGCTTCACGTCGTAAAATATTCATGAGCATCTCTCCTCTCTCTCTTGTGATGTTAATTTCATTCTAATTTTAATAATTGTATTCAAAACATGTAACATTATCAAATGAAAAAGGTTTGAACGCTTTATTGTTGTAGAATCTATAATTGGCAGCCCTAGTTTGAAGGGATTTATTTGATGCCTACGTATACGTGCCAGTTGCGGTCTAGGAGCGTGGGTAAATATTTGAGTGTATCAATTTAGAAAACATTTCAATTGAAATGTTGTTGATTTATACTTCGGGCGTCGTGTTTACATAATTATCGTAAACAAAACGACACGCTGACAGCTAGAGTATTAAGGGAAAATATATTATTAAAGTACGCATTCCACTTTATCTCTGTGGCTAATTTGGAATGTTTGTATCCATAATATTTAGATGTGATGGTCGCCCACGCAACAGCAGACGTCTATTTCTACACCGCTGGGTTTTCAGAAAGATGTGCGACTTTGGTTTCTATTTATACCGCAATAAGTATTATTTGGTTGTATAACTAGAGTTTGTCGACAAGAAAACTGTACGTCAACATTGAAATATGCGATCCATTTAGATTTTTCAGCGGTCGTTAGTAGGTACGGCGAGCACATCGATACGAGTGATTGCGCATCTAAAACTGTACGCGCCTGACGTCCGCCCCACTTGCGTCGCTAACAATAAATGACATTGATGTTACATTTAGACGCTAATAATTGAGATAACACGATAATCTAGTGACTTGTACGTTGGTCGGACATAAGTATAGAAATCGGAAAATCTAGCACAATAATATCGTTATCTAGGACACTCGTAGTTGCCTTATTAAGACATCGGCAGAATATGTCGGCGGCACTTGAGAATCTGTTTAAAACTTAAGTGTACTTACACGACTTAAGTACGTAACATAATACGCTTTGCAATGTTAACGACTTTAATAAAATGCACAGAGGTAAAATTTTCACATAACATAGTGCCGACGAGAAAACAATATCTGTTGCCAACATTATTCTTTTCAATTATCGTTTCGTATGACACAAAACTGTTGTAGATTTTTGTTGGAAATAAATACTTCGTTGTACCGACGTGTAGTGTGTAACAGTGCCGTTCATATTACGTCCATGGATGAAAATAAACTGGCATTTTATTTTTATCAAGCTGCAAGCGAAATGTGACGGGCTATCTGATAAATACATGAAATATAACAGCTCTGCGACGGAGCAAATTAAGTTAATTACGTGTTTTAGTACCGCGCGAGCTGTCATACGTTTTTAGAATACAATTAATTATATTGTCAATATTTTATTCGACGCTGTGACTTAATCCAGTGTAATAATATCTGGTTCTTTTTCTGAATTGAGATTATGATTACTGAATTATAATCATTTTTACTATTTTTTATATCGTCTACCTCATGGTGTGGGGTATCGTTGGATAGGTCGTTTAAAAATATTAAGGGTTTGCGAAAACCATTTTTCCATCCAAGAATCCGTCTGCGAAATATTAAGCTTCAAAGTGCTAATTTTGTTAGAGTCAAGAGTCTCCCCCCCCCTCCTCCCTTGCCAGCTAAACGGTTTTTTTTGGAGACTTAAAAAAATCATGGTATGTAGTAGCATATGTAATGAATTCAAAAGGAAAACTATCACAGAGAAGGCTTTACAAGTTAACGAGTAAAAGTCGATCAACTTAAAAATGGAAGTTAAATAAAGAAATCCTAATAATTCCATATAAAATGACCAAGTGCATTTGTAACTTTGCAATTTAATAATAGTGAAGTACATTTTACTTTTTTTCTGACATGTGGTCTGATGTAACTACGGAACCCTACGCTGTGCGTGGTCCGACACGCACTTGGCCGGTTTTTATTGTTCTCTGTTTGTTTTGTTATTCAATCTCGGTATTTTTTTTACCATTGGGCTTTTAAAAAAAGCTTGTAAAGTTCTTAACTATCGCTCATCTTAAGTATCGTAAATCGGATGGGGTGAAGACATGTGGGATTCTGGAAGTGAATTACAATACATATTTACAATTGAAGTAATTGAACTACCTACATCATTTTAGTTCATTGTAAATTGGCCCGAGACTTCGCAGACTGGCAGTCGTACGGGGTAAATGTCATTATGTTCTATTATTCAAACATTTTCAGGCAGAAGGGAGGATCCACGTATGTCTTGTCTCTTTAATTTTGTATGATTGAGTGACTGAAGCACTCTCATGAAATAATACTTAGTCTGAAGATTTATTTGATTCTTTTGTCTGCTATGGACTAGACTAGACTGCTGATTTTTACATTTGATAAAAGTAAGTAAGTAAGTAAGTAAATTTTATTTGTTTAAAGCTCTTTAAACTCTGTCACTAAAAACACTTCAAGGTATAAAATAACTTTAATTTCGGCAGTCGGTGTTTTTTTCGTTTTTTGACACCGACTTTCGAAATTAAAGTTATTTTATACTTTGTAGTGTTTTTTATTTGGAAGTCGGTTGTATTTTTTTGTAAAAAGATTTTTATTTTTCGCTTTTTTGTGGTTCACATGTGCTTACCCCTTCACAGCGTACCGGCGTGATGTTATGTTAACATACATAAAAAAAGGTTCCGACGAATTGAGAACCTCGTCCTTTTATGAAGTCGGTTAAAAACAAAACATATGTTTGAAGACTTGCAAGTAAGGTTAACTGCCATTAACATTAGTTAGTGAGTCCACTCTACGTAATCTAGGTAACTAAGCATTATTTACCTAGACTACCTTACTACATAATTTAGCCCTACCTAGATTATCTTACTGAATAATTTTAACTTACCAATTCTACAATATTCAACTGCCGATGCCGCTTTAAATCAGTGCCTATAATTTACAGCTAGGATCTTTGTTTTTTCAGTTAACGCATCATTATGTTATAAAAGATTAACTCGTATGTTATTTCTAATATGTACATTGTAAGGATAATGTAGGTTTTCCGTAAGAATTATTTCTGAAAAGCCTTTAAGCTCCAGCTAGACCATAAAAGCGGTAAATACAATAAACGAAATGTCCTGTTTCCTTTATAAACAGAACTGCAAAAGAGTCATACAGTGTAATAGGTACTAGGGTTACAGTGAGGCAGATTTTAGTCAAATGGTGCGCAATACGCGGCATGGCTGAGAATAATTTCCTCAGCCATCACGGCTCGCGGCGAAGCGACAACTGAATAAAGTTTTGTACCGCGTTAATTGCCACCAGGGGCTCAGCCGAATGGCACGTCTTTAATGAGACGGCTTCTTTAATGAAAATACCAAGTGAACAGGGTTGTCATTTCACTATTTACGAGAATCTGGCATTGAAGACGTGCAAATTGGAATAGCTCAAATTCAGGCATCTTTAAGTTGCATAACTGTGTGCTTTAAGTCGTCCTTTGAGGATTGTTTCCGCTCTTTATGGCGGCTGGAAACAGCAATTATAATGTTAAAACCACAACATGAATGCATGTAGATAAACAAAAGTGTGGTAAAATAGTAGGTGCTGCTCGCATTTGTAACGCTGTAAAAGGATATTGCATGCTGCTGTTTTTTGCTAACGGATGCGTAATAAAAAAGCTATTGTATTAAAATAACCCAGCGCAAAAAAGGTTCGGCATTGAGTCTGGAATGCTAAAGTTAAAAGCCCAATGATATCGGTTCGGTAACAGATCATTATATTATTTCAACTCTTCAACAATGTAATAATATCTGAAGTCCGAACTGTTACTTGTTATGACAATATTTATACAGTTCACGGTCCATTTATATCTTGACAAGAAATATTCCAGCTATAAAGGAAACAACACAACGAAGTCGTTCAGACATTTTTTACGAACACACAAAAACATCATTAAAATGCAATTCATGTTTTGTTTTTTATCTTGCCACTGACAATAAGTAGGTATAAGATACAAAGTAATTGTTTAATAAAAGTAAGCTGTTGTATGTTTTATCACTGCATTTTTTAAGTAAGTAGGTAACCATCAAGATTAAAATAATCAGTCAATTAATAAGATGATGATAATCAAAAAGGTTACCATAAAATTAGATTATTGATTGACTGTTTAGAAATAATGAAACAAGAGACAAAATTTAACCTCGTTTATACAATTTTAGATAGATTTTCGGTTTATGGGTAAATAGTACGTACTTACACAAATACACAAGGTAATTAAAGGGCAGCCCTATCCCAGCTAATATGCGTAATTCCGCAAGAGCAGACGGTTCTCATGACTCGATAGCAACCCGGCGCACATAAACTCATAGGAGTTAACTTTTTATAACACGTCCGTAATAATTATACAGATTGGCGTATAGATAATTGAAATCGCGTGAATAATCGGCTAAGATGCGGCAACATCGACTGCCCGACACGTCATATCGCGTGCAAGCGATCAACTACACAAAAAATAAATAAGTTATCGAAACATGACATGTGCTTCTCCGAAGCGATCGGTTCGGAAGTATTCCAGAATAATGTCAACTCGATATAAATGGCACGGTCGTTCAATCGAAAGGAAATAAACGTAAACGGGAAACTATAATTTTAAGCGTAATACGAAAGGTTATTCCAGATTTCGACTTTGAACAAACAGGATTGAATACCTACTCGATCGATTTTTAATTTTTTTTATTGGCAATGCTGGTATAATGGACTCAACAGAAGATTAAAACGATACAAAAAATACAATTTAAAAGCCGAAAAAATCGAATCCAAAAGAGATTTATATAAAATATTTATTGGAGTTTTTGTAGAGCACAAAAAACTAATCGATGAGAAAAAAAACAACAAATAACTAGCAATCAGTGTATTATGTAGGTTAATTTAGTGTCATATCTACCTACCTATGTATCTATCTTTTTTATAAATCGTGAGATCAACACGATTTCGGAATTGGACCTTTTTAATAGATAGGAAAATCATCAAAATGACTCTTTCAGCTCGGGGCGGAGCGGAAGGGACCACCAATCCGTGTTCCTCCTAATGCCCTTTGCGTTCCAGGGCCGCGGTGACTCTTTCAAACAAATTCCGCAACCCAGCCAGGTTCTGAATTGGACTTAGTAATGAATAAAGATCGAAAAGTTAAACAGAGACTTGTACATGTATCTGTAGATTTCTGACGATGGGTGTCCTTCGGTTATTAATTGCTCAAACATAAAATAATCAGAAACTCAATAACCAACTGAAACTGAACCGTGCAACTGAAGCACACCCATCGATAGAAATCGACGGAAAAATGCTCAAATCTGTTGGTACTTTACCAACATGGCTGCTTTATGCGTAACTATGTCCAATTGATAATTTTATATAGTCTAATTAGTCAGTGTTTTAATTGACTCGCTTGCCAAACTCTACGGTAAAGTTTAAAAAAAAAGCATTCTAAGAATCTCAACTGTACGAGAAGAAGTGTTTAGCAAGTTCTCAACCTCAAATTCTCAACTTAGAAATCAAGTGAAAGACTTGTCTTGTAGTCGCCAATTAGTCGAAGAAAGAATTTCGTTACGCTTCAATCAGAGATTTTATTGCCAATCCAAGCAAAACAGAGCTGTAATTTTGACACAAATCGATTTAAGAAACCGGTTAATTCAATTTAAAGTTAGGTAGGTGCTAAAACGTCTAGTCGAACCTTATCTAAGCTCATCTTAATTATTATGTTACAATTTTATTATTTAAAACAATTCTCATTATTTATACTGCGGGATTATCATAAAACTTTTAAACTATTCACACATTTACATATAAATTATAGTTTAAAGTTTGATTATGGCTTGATGTTAAGCGAATTATGAGATTATAAGTCATAACTATATAATAACGTACATTTAATCAACGACTACTCTAAATGTAAGCAGAAGTGGTGTGGGATTAAAAATTCACTGATATCAGTATCAGATATCTTCCCATCGCGGTGTTAAATGATTAAATAGTACTAGGGCACGATAAAATCAATGGTTAAATCGTTGACGAAATTACAATCAGCGGCGGCGTTTCTCATTTTGTTAAACTGATTGTGTTTTTTGTTCTTTGAAAACTGATTACATCTTTGCAAGCGTAATTACTTAAGTAAGTATTTGATTATTCAATCTTATCGGACCGTATCCTATCCATCTATTAATGTAATGTAACGACTGGCACAACTCCATAATTTTATGTAAACCTCAACTCTTCGGGCCCGTAGTATTTATGGCCGATTTATGAATAAATCATATAATTTTATGTGTTTCGAATGTTTCTCCCCTTATCGCGTACTCTTATCATAAACTGATATCTAACGTATGGTGTGCATGGGGCATAAATCGATATACGACGTAATTTTATTTACAGTTGGGCACAGCAATAATTATGAACAGTTTACTGGGCACAGTAGGTAGGTACGTTTATTTATTTCCTGTGAAGGCTCCTCGTACCGTACGCATTCGACTCGTTTTCGTATAAAAAACCTGTTTGCTCCGTTAATTTATAAATTGAACACTTAATTATATCTAGTTGGTCATTTACGCCCGCGGTCGGTCGGATAAAAACTAATAGCAGGTAGTATTGATAATTATACATAATTTAGCTTAAATTACTGTATAAAGCGGTCACTGAAATCCGCTGTATCCCACGATATCAATGATCGAATATCAGCTTACGCAACGTCATGATAACCCGTCTAATGTCAGATTTAATCATCATAATGCCTTTATTGATTGATGAATATGAGCAATACTAATGTATTGAGACATCAACAGGTTACGTTATGTAATAACTAATAAATAAGACGCTAACAAATGTTAGAGAATAGATTTTTTGCAATCAGTATTTATTTGTGTAGGGGGAGCGTTGATAAAATACTCATTAGTCAGCCATGGAGCCGTCCCGGGGCATTTAAACAATGTAGGCGTCGGCGTCGAGCCCGCGATTGGCCATTATACCATAAATCAGCGTTGACGCGCCACAGTAATTGGCTCGGTGACCGCGGCCCCGCGGCCCGCCGCTGCGTCCGACTAGATTGCCCCTCCGTTTGATGGACCCCTGGTACTGCACAATTTCGGCACTAATGGCTATGGTTTTCTGCTGCCCAAGTCTAAACGATTGATTGATTTTGGTTTATCACTTTTAGCAATAACAGGCGGTCGATTCTGTAAACATGTTGAAGTGAAGGCTTGGGCCATGGCTTCCATATAATCAAGATGGAATGGCAGCTCACGTCGTAATCACGTGACATCTTGATTATATGGTTTGACAGCTCACCTCGTGATCACTTCACCCAAGCCTTTACTTCGACATGTTTACAGAATCGACCGGCTGAACATCCTCTGCTTACACACGTAACAGTGTCATACACGTAACAGTGTCACACACATCATTTTGGTTAAACATGTGACAAATGTTTCCTTCTATCATAGTTTGGTTTACAAATTTTATAAAATATAAGCATTCATATTTTATACTGTTTAAAACAAATTACTACAAGTGTTGAAAATAACGGAATTTTCATAACAATGGATCTTTGCTCATGAATGCTGTATAAATTATGTACGATATCGATGGTACATAATATTATGTACGGAATATTAATTTAACCGTCACTGAATAAATAAATGTTTCTCAATAGCTTTACAGCGACGTAAAAGCTGTATGTACTACTCAGCTAAAAAGTAATTTTCACTATCATTGACTCAGGAATACTTCGGACTTTATCCTATGCGGGCCATACACGTTCAAGTAATTTCATCAAACAAGTTTAAACTGTTTGATCAAATTGGCAAGAATGTCTGTGGGAAAATTTGATCAAAAATGAGTTGTCAAATGGCAAAAATATGACATTTCGTATTTCTATTCGATCAAACAGTTTAAACCAGCCTGTTTGATCAAATAACTTGAACGTGTATGGCCCGCATCCCGAATTATGCAAATGAATATTTATTGGTCGTTTCAAGGTGTGATTTTTATGTTATTGAAACGTTACTTGAAATGTATGTTTTACTATAGAAGATTTTGAAATGATTATCAAAATAATGACACTTAAGAAACCTTGACTAACAAGTTTCCTCGGATAAAGTAGTAACATTTTATAGCAGATTCTATTTAACTAACTTTATGCACTTAAAGTAGCCATTGGCAACTTTGTAGTCTTTTATATGTATAAATAAATACAATATTTTTCGCAAGCAGTCGCGGGCTATCGTTAGTATAGTATTAACATAACATAAATTATACATTTGACATTACTAAACGTGGTTCTCCTTTGAAATGTGTTATAAATAATGTATTTTTCTGAAAGTTTTATAATAGGCCAGTAATTCATCTGTGAAGTATACATATGTGAGTAAAACACTTGAACGAGTCGACTTGGTAGTATGTACACATATTATTGTGACTCGAATGCTTATGTCATTAACATGCTTTCACACAATGAGTGACGTTGACACACAACCATAAATTATACATGAAAAGACTCTAACTTTCTTAAACAATTCATAGACTATCGCAACTAAGTTTTACACAACAGCAAGCACTGTCATTTTAAAACATTCGACAACAAAGAGGTTTTATTTAAAAAAGATTTCGCCACATAAATAAAATTGTCAGGGATCTTAATTTATGAGTTATTAAATTGTTATTTCTTTGAGAAAAATGAACGTATTTTCATGTACGAATTTTAATTAATTGATTTCTTACAAGAGAGGACTTTGTTTTATAAATAACGTGTCTTTGTTTATTTGCTACGCAATTAATTTTATTGTCTGTAAATAAAGCTATTAAAGAATGCGTTAATAAAGATAAAATATTTGAAGGCTAATGATGAGTGATTGATTGTTTATTTATTACATTGTACAGTGATACACGATATAATGAGTGGTTTTATAGATATCCGTTAAGTGCTAGTAATTACATGTCGGTATGTAATTTCGTCAGTGAAATTATTAGAGTTTCATATCCTGTTAGCTTTTGTTGTTTCTGAAGCGACATTTCATTTGTGTCACGTTTGCCTCGTAAACCGCGTTGAAAACTAATGTACGGAACCCAAACGTAAAACGAACATATAACATGCCTAGTATAAGTGCCGATAAATCTTCCGTTTTCAAAGTGACAGCTGCTAACTTCGCTCTTCAATACGTATTCACAGCTCAAACCGAGTTATAAAGACTTCACTGTACCTAATACATTCGTAGTATTACGAACCTATTTTACGACAACAACCATTACAATAAATCGAGATAAACACAACGTATTTTGTGATTACATTTGTTCATGCTAAAAAAATAAAAATAAGAACGACAGTTGAATATAAAACGCAAATAAGACTCCTAAAACAGTATATTTGTGTTTGTATTCAGTTGGAATGGCTCCAACGACCGTCAAATCTATTTAGATGACGTCATGATACAGCGTATCGAAATTTTCAGTGCTGTCTGAAATAAAACGGGCTGATTTCATCTGAAATTATAAAATTGTGGACCGAAGTTTCAAAGAATGGTTCCAGTGCGCTCGTTGGTTTGGTAGTAATTTTCCGTAAGACGTTTAATAGTGGCACGGCACGAGCGCGGCCGAGTCGTGCCGGGTGACAAAAGCACTGCACTAACGGCGGTCCATTTGTCGGCGAGCACGGAAGGCGCCGCGTTCCCCTTTATTTCTGCTGCTCAGAGCACCGCTGTGCCCGATCGCAATATCCTGGACGCCATGCAAATGGCGGCCCAACTACCGCATGCTGCTTTTTTATGCTCGCCTGGTACAAACTGCTTTCGTTTTAAATGGGGTATAAATTCGGACTCAACTTTTTGCTGTGCTGGGGATCATTCAATTAACCTAATAGGATCTCAAATGAGTCCGGTACCTACTAACAGGTGTTTATTTTTCTCATCTAAATCGTTGACTTTAGAATTGATGAAGTTGTGTGCAATCTTTGCGTGTTTAAATGTAATAATGATGCAGGTACATTCACACATAGTACGAGTTTATTATTGGCGTAGAAAATTACAATGATTAATCAAACGATAAGAAAGGCACATTGTCGGTGCACTTTAGAAGTCAATTTTAAAAACATTTCACGCTACCAGTGCAACATTCACTAACTGTATTATTTTATCTGTTGCAGGTAAGACAGAACTGGCCCGGCAGGTGAGAGTTTTATTCTCTTTGCGGTTCGCGGGCGACATGTGTGAACTTTATTATGGCCGCCGTTATTGTCCGAGGACAAACGACGCGCGAGCCGACCACATTCCGCCAGTCGCCACAACGCAACACTCTCGCCACCCTCCCGCTGAAACCTCACGAAAATCACCAGTTCATAGACACAGTAAACGAGTCGTTGTTTGATGAGCTAGAAACACTCGCAGTTATAAAAAAGTTATAAAAACAACACAAAAATGTAGTTTTCATGAGCATGCGACAAGCGACAATACTTATTTACACAAGTACTTTATGTTATCGCAAAGCAAATTTACACGCTTGAGCAACGGTTCCGCGGCAGTAAATTTATTATAAATTACGAGCTGTGGTGTAAAAAAGTTATACCGTCTCATTGTTTGTGGAGTCGACGATGCGTGTGAACTTTAATGTCCGCGCCATTGTCGCGCGGGCTCGCTAAACGACTTACATCAGCTCCATTCAGCTGAACACAGCCGCGCATTAGGCCAGCATTAAAGCTGACTTAGCGCATTAGCACTCATAACAATAACGGCCGGCTGACGCGAATTACTATTTATTGCTGCTATTTTGAACGACATTAAATTACAGCCGGCACTGTGCGACGTGAGATACATCCTTATCTCGGACGTTATTGCCGCTTTGACCTATTCGACGCGGCTAATAGTCGACACCAATTGTTTGTAAGTGTGCTGCCTGCGATGGCGAGGAGGTGGAGACGCTCGCTGGAGGCTGAGGCTGGCGGTGCGTAATGACCGCAGATACTATCTGTGATTTCATCGTCCCGGTATGAACACGAGGCGATAAACCGAAAGTAAAGCGTTGATAGCTGATTGATTCATTTTAGTGTAGATAAAGTCACGTTGTGAGGCGACAGGGTTTATTGCCCAAGATTTTATTGTCTCGTCGAGGATATAAAGAGGTCGGCTGTAGGTACGCGCCGAGTCGAGCCGCCAGACTACGTTTACTCGTCTAATGGGTTTTGCAATATTTATTGCCCTAATTTAAAATAAAGTATTTTTGTGGTAGATGTATCGCTTTATTCGAGTGATAAAAGTAAAATTTATTGTCTCTTTTTGTGTCTGTCTATGAAGATAAATATTCAATTTGCTGCGATAATATTTCTGAGAAACGAGTCTGCAGTGCAGTTTGATTAAACGAGGTACTAAAATAAATACGAGGAGGTAATTTGGTTAGAGAGAAGTCGGCCATTTGCATTGCAGCTCGTCCAGGAAATTGCTATTGGAGCCGCATGGCTCGCCGGTGTATTAAGTACTCTCTGATTATCAGCCACCGTGACGGTAACTGCCCACTTCCATCCTACGGGACATTCATTAACGTCGCACTTATACTAAATTATTGCGCAAACCATTACACGTGAAACAAAAAGTAATGAACCAGGGTTACATAACGCTAACGTAGCTGTCAACAAATAAAACTGTTCGGCAAATCCGTAATAACGGTATTATGCGATTAAACACGATAATGTCTTGAATGAAAACATAGTTACAAAACGCAATTAGTTAAATCCGAAAAGATAAGATCCATCTGATCTATTAGTTAGGAGTTATCTCATGGATATATCTGTGTGAGCCTTCAAGAGTGACTGGAATTATTTCTCGGATTCGTGTTTTATCTTAGCGGTGGTCGGACTCGGGCGAACGGAAAAATAAATCATTATTCTACTACATTTCGTTTCGCTTTTGTTTTCTATACACCGCATCATAATGCTCTATTTGAGGAGCTGTAACTGTATCACCACAGTCTTTTATAATATTTATACCGTGGTATAATACAGCGAAACTGAAAAGAAAATTACATTATTTACTGTAATGATCAAAGACGGTCGTCATTCGATATTTTGTTGAACTGGTATGAAACGTAACTATTCAATTATTCAAACTAATATGTATTAAAAGGCGTAAAAATTTTTAAAGGAGGTAATCTTTAGAAGTACCAATCAGATCACGGAAATTCTTTCTTTGATATCTATCCTGAAAAATATGCCGCCACCCGGAGCGAAGCCGCGAGAAAAAACTAGTCATACAATATTTAGGTACATTAAAAACGATTATTACGTCTACGTTTTGTTACTAATCACAATTATCATATTATCACTGTAATTAACGCTAAATATTTGCATAACAATGTCCTGATTACCACTATAAGTTAACTAGGTCATGTATGTATGTGTCGAGTTTGTTTGCAAGGTCAATAGTGATATAATGTGACCATATTTATTGATTTTTATTATGTTTTCCATATTTGGTGCTATTATCTTCTCACGATATCAAGGCCGATTCTATTTTTCCATCCTATAAATGATCCTAGTAACCCACACAGAGTTTTTTATAGTCGACTCTCAGGATAGAATTTGCATAGTAATGTTTTATGATCCAGCCGGCAGCCCAGCACTAAAACAACAATGTACAACAGCTAAAGCATTTATAATAGTGGCTTTGAATTTTTAATACTGTAATTTGCGAGCTGCGAACCGTTCATGCTGTCCTAGTATTGCAGCACGGACTTATTGTAGTGAAGTGATGTAATTCACTTCGCGTACCTAGCAGGTGTTTTCTATGACTTTTTCCACGGTTCCACGGTTCCACGGTAAAACGGCTATTAGCGTGAGTGCACATGAGTAGCACGTTTAATTATTTAATGAAGGCGGCGCGGCACATGGCCGCGCGACCAGCGCAGCGCCCGCGGCCCCGCCAAATGTGCTTCTAATTACACAGCCCTAGTTTTGACTAATAACTCGCTAGTGGCTTCAAATCGCTCGCGTTATTTTCAGTTACCACATACACAACGACTAGCCCACGGTTAATCCACTGCTATACAACACACTTTATTATTTAAACGTAAATTACTGTACGCAATTACTTTGTCTGTTTTGCTAAGTGGATTAAAACTGAATCTTTTGTTTTTTCCAGTATTCTCATCTGAATACTCGGGGCAGGCCGACTTTGAAGTTTTATCTCTGTATAAATTGTATTAGTTAAATTTTCTTAACTTTGACAACGTAACCGTTTCTACAAATTGAAGTTTCTTCGAAGATTCTTTGTGAAATTAATAAAGTTTTAATTGAATCTGTTGAAAAGCAATTTTCTGTAGATGTCAACTCAGATATGTTTTGGCTTTTTAAAGAAAGCGTTATCATTTAATTCATAACGATAGTTGGCTTCTTTCTGATGGCAGTTGGTCTGTCACTCTCTGGTCACGTCACTACAATTCCTTTGTCCGTGTGACAGACATTCTCGGAGCTTTGCGATCCGTCACGATAGCTATCTCAGCTCAGACATCCACCTGAAGTTTTTGAGGCAGCAAAGATACCGTATCACTTCTTTGAAATATCTTGTTGCTTCTTAATATTATTTGCTTCTTAATATTAGTTGCGTCTTAATATTATTTAACACGATACCATTACTTATTAACGCCTCTGTAGGTAATAAAGCAAGTTAGCAGGGCATCGAATCCCGTCACGAGTGACGCGCACGTCGGTAAATCAGAGTTAACGCTTTCTTTGCTCCGGCGGATTTATGGCGGAAGGCTCGACACCTCGCTCGTGTATCTTCCGTAGCTTCATGCTCCCCTGGTACTACTGGTGCGCATCTGCGGCGCGGTCGACAGTTAAAATCTCTGTTTACGTTGCATTTTATTTCAATAAACTGACATTCGACGCGAGAGATAAAATAAACACCACTGATGTTTATAATACTTCACGTCCGCTTATATACACACACCTATCTTTTTATCGCAGCAAATTCCTCAAGCAAAATAAAAACGCTTTGAATATGACAGGAATAAATGAGATGTCTTGTACACATGAAATAGTGCGACGATAGTAAAAGCAATCGATCACAAGAACTCGCACGAATTGCAACATTTATATAGATCCGTCCCGAGCTTTCCCACTTTTATCCCGGCGGGAGATTTATATTCACGCGCGACACCTCTACGCCCTTTGAAGTTGTTAGATGGGGGGAATAAATTCTTACCGCGCTCCGTCGTTGTTTTTAATTAAAACGCCATAAAGTTTAATACTTTAATATGTTGAGAAAATAAATGATAATTACCAAGAAAATGTGATGTTGAGCTAACAAACACATCGTGCATCGTATCTAATAAATCAGAAGGGTAAACACATAAAAGACGGTGTAAATGTTAAAAGCCATTACCGGAAGCCATTGTCCGAGTGGTGAGTCAGGGCTCGAGTGTGATCTCCACTTAATCCGGTGTACGCGGATAACAACGCTAACAATGTGATAAAGCGGCTCCGGACACGTCGCACTCGCTCGCAATAACTATAAACTATCAACCGCAAACGTCTGCCATCTTGTACCCGGAGTCGATGAAATATCCACCTCTCCCTCACACCTCCCAGGAAAGGCGGGAGCGCTGTCTCCCTTTGCCACCCTGAGGGCTCGTGCACACGAGCGTCATAAACGCAGCGTCATCTTGCCACTTGAAAATTCACATCTCGTACAAAGATTTTTATTGGAATAGTAAAAACAAATAAATGAAACGGATATATTTTTCTGTTTAATTCACAAACTCAGGATTTCCACGTGTTAGCAGTAAATATTTCAGTTTATTTTTGCTACATGTTTTGCAAACTCTCCTGTTGCATTCCATTTTTATTTCCCGCTGATAGCTGTACGTTACCGAGTTACTCGTCTGTATTGCTGGCTGCACGTTAGGCGAGCTGAATATCTGCTCAGTTTCGTATTCTCCTGGTATTGGAGTTTAAATTACACGAATTAATCCAGTCGGGTACTTCGCCTTCCCTCGGGATGAATGTGTTTACGGACCCTATCTCGCATGATATTTTTCTTACGAGACCGTTTCAAACAGCTGGTTTCTTTTTGGATTAAATCTGAGTGAATGTATTATAAATTTATAAGGATTAAAATTTGATGTCCCTTCTGCGAAACTAAGTATTTCTTTGGATGTTCCAATACTATTTCCTAAACAATGAAAATGTTTTTAATTTTTTATTGTTTGGGAGTTTTTAATCGTTATTATTTCGGGAATTGGTGATGGTCGATGTTTCAGAAATTCCAGTATATTATGTGGAGTTATCTTTTATTCTGTTATTTTTTACAGCTACGGACTGCCTACTTCCATACTAATCCATCGTTCTATCAACAAATCCAAACAATGAAATAGATTGTTTGTCATTGTGCGTATGTATTGTGTTGAATCGGGTATCACAAAGAAATGTTTTAGTGATTCAATGGTTGAATTAGTATGGCGATCACAGAGCACTTTCTCAATGGCGCGATGTCGTATGAATTATTGATGCAGGGCGGAGCAGCGAGGCAGACGCGGCCAAACGCCACATCTCCGCACACCATTTTATTGTTATAAATTATTCTTTTTCTTTCCGACCACTTTTATTACTACATCACACAATTCGCTGACTTTATTGCCTCTCTTCACATTGAATACCTATACGCCGTTTTTTTTGTTCAAGCTGATTTACACGGAAGTTAATGTATAAGAATTTTATCCTAGCCATAAAACACTTAATTGAAATCTTGCCAAGAGAGGTATATAACGTGTATTAAAATTTGACTATTAAGTTGTTTCTATCGAACAATAAAACGCGCAAAACATTCAATAAACGTGTAATTAAATTCCATTATTGAAATAACAGTTATGTGGCGAGGGAACGTAATGTGAACTTCGCTTCGCATCGTTTATTATGAGGTTATTATAAGTGGAAGTGAAATGACATGCATATTATTTAAATTAAGATTTTAAATCGCTCAACGAGGCTTTCCGGCGTGGGGTATGTTTGAGCGGCGCGTCCGTCACTGCTCGTCAACAGGTTCTCAAACTGTTAATCAATTACACACACCGTTGGTTCGCGCGCTTTTCCTCGGCGTAATGGATACCGCAGTCCGCAAGACACGTACCGGTAATAAGTACCTACGTAGCCATGTATGTACACAGCGAGGCGGTTGGGTTCACGCACGAATGCCTCGCTGAGTGCCGAGTGCGAGGCTAAGCTGAGCGCCAAGCTACACGCGGTTGTGCTCGTGTGCGGTTGGCTGTTTTTTATTCGTGCATGTGTGGCAGCTTTATACTGGTCGTGGGGCTCGTGGGGCGAGGATGGCATCGCGGCGCGTCGCGTGTGTGCCGCTGCTATTTTTCGAGAGCCCCGCTTGCGTGTACGATGTCGTTTTTGCGCTCTCTTTGTTTTATTGTTTTCCTTTGCGACTACAAAAATGAGCGGTGCCGTCGTTATTGTTCACTCGGCTCTTGTCTTGTACTGCCGTTTCGAACGATTTCTTGAAGCCGGTTCGGTTGCATTATAATGGCATTATTAAACACTGTAATAGACTACAGTTTTTGCCTTGTTAACGCTCTATTCACGTCTACTTTTTGTCCGCTTCTAGACAACTAGACATAAAAGTTAATTGTTTTGGATAGTACGCTGGTAAAAAATTGACACGGTAACAGATTTAAAAGGGCTATTTAAACAATAGAAGTTTTAAGATACGGCTATCGGGAAAGCTCGGGGCCTCTCATTTACATAAGGACGGAGAGTTAACGTCCGCGGCCCAAATAAAGACGGAACGTAATTTGCATATGCAAATATCTTGTCGTTTTCATGCAAATACTTACTTGGTGTATTACAGACGGCTTAATGGTACTTACACAGCCTCTAAGATCCCCTGGGCGCTTCGAATATAACGTGCACTTACTCTATTTGTTCCTGATACAATAAAACGAGACAGATATTTAATTTACATGTTGGTTTAAGATGACTGTCGTATTGCTTCTATCCTCAAATTACACAGCGTTTTCACAATTTCCTTGCTAATGAGAAACGAAATAGATAAAGGATGTCTGTGTGTTGAACGCTGTGTTATTCTGATGTGTTTGTGTATTGTACCACAATCAAAGAGCTTTTGTGGCTGCAAACAGGTTTTCTGTCTGAGGCATCAGAAATGTCAATCAACTTATTGAGTCGAGAGATATTTTTTGCCTCGGAGCTCATCTTGTTCGAGCGATGATAATAACACTTCTCGAGTACCTAATTGTGGTGTCATTACCTTGTAAGCAACTTGTTGTATTAGCATAAACACTTACCGTTGCTTATAATAGTTTTAATGACATTTATTTACCTCTTAACTACTTTTATCCTGAAATTAACACTTGGATGGTTACGTAGTGTTTTCAAGAGTCCAATTTATTTAAAACTTGTGTTTACAGGATCTCGCTTGCAGTTCGTAGTGTATTTTATAAACATCTGTTAACATTGTAAAGATGAATTATGCTCAGATCTCTTCTTTATGTAAACACGTTGGATTCTTGTTTTACTTGTGTATGTAGGAATTTAACTGCCATTTAATATTACCTCTAAAAGGTTTATTATTTATTCACGATGATGCGACAAATCGCTACGTTTGCTGGAATTATTGTCAGCGTCGCTTTAATGACAGGGCGCGGGACAGCTCGATTGACTTTCAATTACATTGTAATGTGGTTTTTCGCATACCGTATTGCATTGTTTTGTTCGCAACGCATTAGACTTCGTGATATTATTAAAAGCTTGAACTTTTTCGCACAATAATAATACATTTACTGCACTTGGCAATTGTTTGTCTCGACTGAGATTTAAAGTTAGACAATGTACAGGACAACAACAAAAGATAACACATTGTAAGTTAAACGTTTATGTGCAAACAAACGCTACACGAACATTAGGCAACACGGAAGAAACGACACATGTTAAAAGCGAAGTGCATTCAAATCGTTTAGTTGTCTGGAGTTATTCTGTGTCGATGTAGACAATAAAACGTCCGTGTCGGTCTCGCAGCCGCAGCCTCCGATAACATCTCCTCTCGCTATACAAATAGCGCTATTAACCTTAACACCGCTAAACGCGACATGTTGAGAAACGCTGGCTTCTCTATCTCGCTCACACGCACTGTAAAAACGTGTCTGTATCGCTCTTACGTGAGCATTAGGAGCGTCGCGTGTTTTAAAATAAAAGGCGAGATGAATTAAGCAGATAAGTGGAGTGTTCCAGACCGTACGTGACATAATGTGTGGTAATTGATAAAATAAACATTAGCTTTGAATGCTTTGAGCACTAGTGCCACTAGTTTATTAGATACCATCACCACGTGAAGGTTTTGTTTGTAAGTCAATGCGGCACTGACAAGCTCCGTTCTGTTTATTGAGTACGCCAGTCGATTGAAAGAAATATTATCACAAGAACTTTGTACAAATATTTGTTGTATACGAAACTTGTTTGTTAGAGATTAGAGATCTTGTAAACATTTACATTTCGTTTATAATGAGAATTTGTCTATTTTACTCTTAGTTTAGCAGACTTCTGTTTTAATTCAGGCTCTATTTGCCAAAGTTGGAGAAATTGTATGAAAGAAAATTGTTTTTCCTTGTTAATTTTCTTGATTGCCTACATCTAATTTTATTCTCATTCATAAAGATTCAACTGGGAACAGGAACATCTTTTAAAATAAATCGAATGCTGTAAATATGATGTTATGGAAGCAATAACCTCAATATAGCAATCGTTTGTTTTTATTGGCGCAAATCAATAGATCGGATGCTTTCAAAACAATTTTGCAATGTGAGAATTCCGCAGTTAATTTAATTTCGATATTTTATAAAATTGCGTGAAACAGGCTTACACATATTAAAAACAGACAGACAAATTACTTGTTTATTATACCTATCTATGGGCTTACACATGGCTAAGGATTTCACGCAATCCTAGTTTCTAATCTCAAACTAATCTTCATAATAATATCATATGGGTTTAAAATCAATCAGCAATTGACAAATATAGTTAGTGATTGATATTTAGTTAACAATGACCCAAGGGCTGGCTTTTACCTTGGTCAAAGAATAAGCATTGTGCCATACAACGTGGCAATGCCACCAGTCTTTTGGGTACACTTCCAGTCGACAGCGATGCGGATGAATTTTTTGATACGAGGGTTAATTTAGTTAGGAGTTTTTATTTTTATTTCTAGTGTACCTATATAGTTAGTTAAGTATTTATTAAAACAGTTGTAAATATCTATGTAAATAAAAGTTTACAATTACATAAGGCTGCATTTACAATAGTATGATAACTTTTATTTGAAGAACAAAATTGCGGTTTGACCAGGTTTGACACAGTCCAACCACACTTTTTACTGCTCGGATAAAAGTTGTCTGGCTATTGAAAAATCGGCCCTTAATTCATTTTTTTGTAAGTTCAATGACAGTTTGTACAACTATTTACTAAAAAAAAACCGAACAAGTGGCAGTCTGACTCGCTCACCGAGGGTTCCGTATAGTTCGTCTATTACGGGAATCATGTCTCGATTTTTTCCGAGTATACACTACCTACAGTTTATAAACCATGAAAACACTTTGTAGTTGAAAAAAATGTTCTCCCATACATCTTTTTATTGCGTTGACTGAACCTTAATATTGAAATTAATATCAAATACGTAGGATATTATTTTGTACATGAAACCTCCACGAGTTCATGACACACCGACAGACGAACAACGAAGTGATCCTACAAGCCTATAAGGGTTCCGTTTTTTCCTTTTTAGGGACGGAACCCTAAAAATTTAATATTTTATAATAACCAAACCCGTGTCAGGTGTGGTTCATCTTTATTAGCTAGTTTAAAGTGGGATTATCATCATAAACCTACTTTGTTACATCATATTATTTCAATTTCTCCCACGATCTACCAGGATGCCAGCGGTCAAAGGAGCAATCTGTAGTCTCCTGCAGAGTTTATAATGGTCGTTTAATTACCGACTGTTTCGTAGCATAACAGCTATCGTTTACAGATCTCGCTGAATTTCATGAATTAAGTGAGGCATAAATAGTAGAGGTACTATGAATGAAACAATAAATATTAACTCGATAGCTACCTACCTAAAATTCCCACGCTGTAGGGTGGACGTTTAATATTGAATGTGTTGCAAATGTAAATACAAATAATACAAATCGGAATAACCAATTCGGAATAACCAATTCGGAATAAACAATTCGGAATAACCAATTCGATGCAACGATTTTTGACACGCAAAATTGTGGTCCTAATAATAATCCTCTGAATATTCAAAACAACAAAGCAATACCAGCATATTAAATAAACAAGCTTAATTTATAAACCAACCGAAACTGTCAGTGGTGTCAGCATTTCAATGCAAGCCTTGATTTAAAATACTTATGAACAAACACCCCAAATTGTGGAAGCTAATGCAATACAAATTATGCATAGGGTAGCTGCGGGCAATGCGAGCATATGCCAGTAATTCCGGCGCGCGCCATCGACGCTTTACGCCCGTGACATCAAAGGGTTCTCTCGATTTAATCACAATTTGATTAGATTGGAATTGATGCTTAATGAGGTTTGTGTGCGTTCGCAGCGAACCTAATTACCTTGTCTGATGTTTGAGATACGATTACTCACTAACGCTAATTCCACTAACATGTTCAAGTGCGCCCTTCATAATGCTGTCAAGTGTCAAGCAAACTCAATACTTTATTGGTACTTACTACACGTAAATAAAAAATAGTGTTATTTCAAACATATTTTCCAATTTCATCCAAACATTTTGCTCCGAATCTCGTTCGCTCGTAAAAGCTGCAGAAGAAAAAATTAGAGATGTCATGGCCGCTTTCTTTGCGCGGCTACGGTCATAATTTCATTTTCTTCACCGGGGTAACATGAGGCAACGGAGCTCATTTCATAAACCCATAATGCGGTCGCTGCATCCCTCTCGCACTCCTCGCGAGTGAGCAGGAGAGGCAGAGTTATAAAAGTGTTCCCGTCGAAGTTTGAGCTCTACGACGCTGTGTGTAGACACAGTTTTCGGTTAGATAAGTTGGCGGGTGATGTCTTCCGCCCTCGACAAACAGCACACTACATAAGTAGAAGTTTTCTGCTTCATTTATTAGCAGGCGAATGTCGACGTGGAGCCAATAAACCGGCGGCTTGCCACCCTCTGCAGACGATTTATGAGTGAAAGTCGTACTAATTCCACTAACAGCGCTCCCCCAATTTGAATGTTAATTTTTAACAATTTAAGACTGTTTAGTGACTTTGTTATGAGTTGAGGCGCGTCTGGTGAATGCGTAATATCGTCTGTAGCTCATTCGTTTCAGATTTGCGCTGAATGGCAGCTGTAAAGGTTGACGTAGTAATGCCGTTTTACGATTATAGTATTCTGTAAGCACCCGTGTACTGTGAATTAATGACAGTCTAACAAATCAGTCTTGTCGCACAGTTACTCAACGTATTTTACCGAAAAGATATAAAACGAGAATTCGCAGAATGAAACCCAAACCAATATTCCTTTTGTGAATACAAATATCTTATTTATCAATTACTGAACATGAATGACTTTTTATTATAGTACTTTATTCTTTCCAGGTAAGTTTGCGGTTCCAAACAATTTGGAGGTTCTTCCAATCATGGGTAATTTTCCACCCACGTGCAGGTAAGTGCAAAAAAATGGTACAAGTACAGCGAAAGATAAATATTTGAATATATTCATATTTATTCACATTCATAAAAGCATTAAGAGTATATGTTGGTTATGCATAATTAAATGTTTTCAGTAACCTTTGAAAGTGAAGGCATCGGGTGATTATGATTTGATGATTACCAAAATGATGGATTATATCCAGCTGCCATCAAGTGTTATTAGGGGAGTGTGAGAAGAATACTTATGTCACAGACTCATTATTATGAATAATCTGTAGGTTACAAGTTTACGTGAGGACGTTAGTAAACAGCCTACCTGCTTAGAAATTTCATTCGGCTCATGTTTTTTTTTTCCAAGGTGAAGCTTTCAAGGATTGTCACGCGATTTTCCTTAGTAGGTACCTACATTTCTTTGAACGTATCATAATTTGGCTTAGAAAACAAAAAGCCATACCAATATGATCTAAAAAATAAAGGAGATTTTCAAAAATGTAGCTTGAAAATGTATCTACCCCTGCACCTGATATATAATTTTAATTACACAGTTACTTTATACTTATTATTTTGAGTTAAAAAAATACTAAAGTATTCACTGAAGTAAAACATAGAGATTAAGCAGTTAAATAAACAGTTTTCAAGGGTCGCAAAAATAATAAAGCCACTTTACACCAAAGTTCCTTACAAACCTAACAAGGCGATCAAAAACAGATAAACCAGCGAAATAGACAGGTCACGTCACACGTTTAAAAGCCGACATTGCTCGGCATCCATAGCTCACTGACTCCCAGGGGCCACGCTCCAAGTTATTGCTCAGTAATTGTCTCCATTGCCCAACTCCTCCTCTAGTTCCGTTCATTAAATAATTAATTTGGATTGAGGTAAACCATGTCAATACCACTGCGAAGTCTACCAACAGGTATATTGTAACCTTAGCAAATACCCAAATCCGGCGCGAGACTGCTATATTATTTACCCGAGGGTAAATTCTCTCCTTTGATCTCCCTCCCCGACATTTTCTTATACCCTCCGCTTTAATTATTTTGCCTTTGAGCCTCCCTCCGTGCTCGTGGACTGAATTTTAAGAGGCTGTCACAAAATGGACTCTTAATTACGACTCGACCAAGTTTTATTTGTAATAATTAATAAGTTTCCTTTAATGTAACGTTACGAATGTTATTGCGTTAAATAAACGATAAGAGGAGGTGATTATGACTGTCTCTACGGACCCCTGTTTCTCTCAGACTATTATACACATAAATTGTTAACGTTTTAACAGTTAATTGGAAATTTACAATCGCCGTGCTGACTTTTGACTCTCGGCCGACCCAAGTGCTTTAGCTTGCGTGCCCTCCGTCAAATTACCCGTTTTGACTAAATTGAAAATCAATTTCTTTTTTCGCAAAGAAATGTGAACCTCATTTTCTTCAGCGTATACGATTTAAAATGATTACAAGGTAAAAGTTCAAAGAAACAGCTATTGTGTTCGTGTCATTACAACATAAAGTCGACAAGTTTTTATTATAAGTACTTTCCTACGTCACCCTGTATTCATTATCATTCAAAGCATTTTTTTTTTCGTTCTGAACATGGCAATTTTGCTGACACTTTCAACACCCTTGCCTATTTGCTGGGATATTTATTTTATTCCCCGAAACATTTGGAAATAACTTGATTCCACATATGAAAAAGAAAATGAGATTGGAACCCTATTTCGTTACATTTGTTGTCCTTGTTTGACCTCATTCAATAATAATGCTGTTTTAGAGAAAGGACAACCGTTTGATGTCACTTCAATCTGTCGTACAAGGTCCTTCGCTTCATTCGATATTCGAGACAAGAGACACATAAAACAGAAGTTAGTAGACTTACAATACAATTTAGAAGTGACGAAGAAATGTGACGATAGCGTAAAATACAGCAAATAAAGCCACGGTAATTCATTATACTTCCAGAATTCAGGTGGTGTATAGTTTCCCTTCTCAAATACGTAGTTTGTATCGTCATACTCAAGATATAGGAGATGACAGAGAATAATTTTATTGAGGAAGTTACCCCAGGTCGGTCGTTAAACGCCGACTGTGGCGATCAAGTTAATCCATTACGATTTTATACTGTCGTAAATGTTTCATGACTGCCGTCAACTGTTAAAAGTTTATTTGCCATAATTACAAAATTAAAATTCTCAATTGACTTTTTTTCTCAGTTTTGAAGTTAAAACCGAAGAAAGGTTTGGGAATATCAAACTGAGTAGTGATGTGATTTAATCGAACGTTCAATTAACTTTGATTGAAGAAGATAAACGAAATATCATATTTGAGCAGCCGATTTTAATATTATTAAATGTTCATTAGTCCGCAGAGAGATCGTAAAAATAGCTAACATTATCTGAGTTATTTTTTGATCGAATCCCTCGTGTTTACATGCTATCAACAAAGACGCACATTAACTTTCACCCGAGAGATAAAATGGGACTCTTATTGATAATATTAAATGAGTAGATATATATATGAAGTCGAAATGGATTGTTTATCAGACTGTGCTCAAATTGGTATTACTCGCTCTTTGTCTTTGTAGTAATAGTAGATCGAACTGAACTAATTTCAATAGGATTTAGTCCGGCAATAATCCATCCGGTAATCAACTGACCAAATTGTTACATTCTGTCCACATAATGTGTTAGATACCGCATACGTTATTCCAAATATAAGCTCTGTTAATAACACAGCGTAATGTAGGTATGTTAACAGAAAATCTAATTAATTAAATGGCGTGAGTAGTATATTAACGCGAACGGTGAAAGTAATAAGTGAATATCAGGCGAACTACTAGGAACATTATCGTGTCGAAAGTGTGGCGTGTGGGAAGTTTGCGTGCGAATTAGCCGGTAACAACACGGGAGGGCGCGTTAATCCTGTTATCGGCGAGGTATCCGTAACTCGGGCCGGGGCCGCGGTCGACACTACAACTTTTACCAGCCACAGCTTCTCTCTCATCCCCTTATATACACTTGATTGTTCTACTTTGTAGTAAGCACATGGTTAGTTGTTTTGTTAGCACACTGGAATTTCAAGCTGATACTTCCTAGCTCTTTCTTTTTATTGTTTTACTGCAGAACTTGTAGTACAATGTAAGTAAACGTTAGAAGTTCCGTGTTGGAAATGTCCTAAAATTTTCCACTCATCCTTTTCTTTTATTACATAAAAGGTATATAGCAACAACTAGATAAATCAAATTTTTCACTGAGTTCCAGTGGAAGCAATTTGTTTTTGTACAGTAAGTAGCGGAACAAAGGAAAGCTCGGAAAACCTTGTTAACTTTTTAAAGCATTCGTTGGCTTCTCATGCATTATTCAGAACAGCCAGTGGGTATACACACGCATCCGTATGATGTTGTGTGTTTGTCACGGCCGCGTACATGTGTCCGCCAGTACCAGGATAACATCGGCGGTAGCGGGCCGCTCGCTACCCTCCTCACAATTGACATTTCGCAAAGAGCCCAACCCTTTTGTTGCTCGGATGAAATGTGAATTTCAATGAAAACGAGGTTAAAATTGCTCGGCCCCGACATAGCCGTGAGCCGTAAAAAAGAGATTTCATTACGGTCCATTGTTGCGTTATGATTTTCACGTTCCATTTTATTTTTAAGAATTGCTAAAGCACAAACACTTTTTCATGCAGTTTAACGTTTGTGTTACAGTGTAGCGTCTCGAAAAGCTTTTAGAACGCTTTGTCGGGAAGGCAATTAACTCGGAGGGTTGTTATTGTGTTTTTCGCTTGCTTTTACTCAATTAAAAATAATTTGAAATAATAGCAACGGCACAAAGACAAGAGCGAGACGCGGCTGGAATAATTTAAGCTCCAGTCCCACCCCACCGAGTTAGCATCTTGTTTCATTAACGTGTCGAGTGTCTGGAGTAATATTTATATGAGTCGCGGATCATGAATATTTAGTTAGTTACACTGCGGCCACGGTTTTAAAAAGAGCAAATTTTGACTGAGGTTTTCTCGCTGTTAATAAAATACAAGGATTACTCAGTGGAGTGGCTGCGTAACGTATTTAATTTAATAGTTTTATTTGCGGCGGGTGAGATACACACACAAAGCCGTCGGACGTTAAGCTTCTTTTATCTCTCCCCGAGGCGGGATGAAAATCGAGCGTCGATATTGTGCTCGTAAAGGGCGTTTGGCCGGGGATAAATAACACGTCGTCGGGCCGTGCCGTGTGCCGACTGTGCCGATCCCGTGCCGAGTGGAGCCGAGCACGGGTTACTTGAGAACTGCACTCGTTACTGCGCTCTTAGTACACTTTTTGTGCAACCATCGTGTTTTGTTATGACTTTGTTGTTTTCTATTCAAAACATAATCCACTCTTTTAGAGACTGCTATCATTTTAAGGGACATGGTTAGGAGGGTTGATTCGTGTCGATTTTTAATTTGGTAGAATAATAATAGGTACATCATTTGCCGGAGTTGTCATCTATATCGCTCGGAGCTCAGTACAACCCCCGAGGGAAGAGGAGGGTAAAACACAAACATTTGCGTTCCACGGGCTCCACCCCGGACATGTACAAACTATAAACTAGAGCTACGGTGTGTGTATTTATCCTTTGTGCAATTATACTACTCGTATTATGCAGACAGATAGAGATATGAAATTATGAACATCTGGAGGGAGATCTCCATTTGAAAGAAAAATAGTCGAATCAAACAATCGTGTTTAAAGTAAGTTTAAGATAGAAATCATTCTTTCAAAATAAATCAAAACTGATTTGAAATTAAATGTAAATGTTGTTATTTCAAATTTAAAAATGTAAATGGTATGTAAAATTACCCACTGTAGCGCAGTGAAGTTTATAAATAAAATTACTAGCAGCTATAAAACATCCATCGCAAATAGAATGAAGCACTTAACTGAATTTGCGTGTTTTTCAACAAATTACGTCGGCTAGGCTAGTGTGAAAGAGCGAATAAAGAAGAACTACGGCCTACAGATATAAATCAGATTATTCTCCCGCGCAGCCCACTGTGCTTGAATTAAATGGCTTTGAACGAAAATTACGATGTTTTCCAAACGCTTTTATTTTGTTGTTCATTCGTCTGTGGAAATTCACGAAATATTGGAGGTAAATAACATGCAGATGCCAGACAAGTTTTTGTGTAAATTCTGTTCAAAATGCACGATTCATTCATATGTGAAACAAAATATAATTCCTGTTAGTAAAATGTGTAATTTATTATTTTCTGTTTCAATAATACGCTGAAGTGTTTCCTCAAGTGCGAACCATCAGTAATAAAATTCAAATTGTGTAAACACAGATTGTAAACCATCAATTCCTGTTTTATCGTCTTCTTATTTTCGAGACCATCATAGAAATAAACCTGTTGGAGGCATACAAATGTGTGCGCTGTGGTGAGCGAGAGCGGTGCTTAGTGCCTACACTATGGTAATATTGAACGATGAATTCAATTATCTATTTGTATTGTATCGGAGTTCTTCAACACATAATTGGATTCCAGCTACAATTAGTTTCATACACACAACAGCCAGTCATTCGCAGATTATTTCATAAACCATTAACCTCCAAATATAAACGGCGGCCAAATCACGATCCCTTCTTTTTTATTGCTTTATTTCTCGTGATATTTTATTTGATTGCTTTTTGAGAACCGGTCGTATTATTCACTGAGCGCTGATTTAATATTGAATTAAATCTTTGATGTATGTCTATGTTTAAATGTTAATTCCCATCGTGTTAAATGATTATACTTTGAGGCTATAACATATTGACATTAGTGTTTTATGAACTCATTAGCCGCTTCCGTTACAAGTAAATTATTCAAGCGATTTCTTTTGAACAAATATGTTAACACCATGTTTTATTCAACGCCATAAGTTATTTATTCGGTCACGGACTTTAAAGTGCGATTATCGTGGAAGTGAATTGTTTCCATGCCATCATATCTATCAAAGAGCGAGCGCGTTAAACTCGAGTGAATTTCATTTCCATACATACCAGGAACCCATGCACGCTCGGAGGTTGGAAATATAAAAGTCCCTTTGGCAACGATAAAGGCGTTCCAGATTCAATGCAATTTCGTCGTGTGTCAGTGTCGCTATTCCGTGTCACATCGTGCGCTTCCGCGCGGCAGCCAGCAAGGCGAGGCCGGGCTTTACGCGTTTCGCTTCTCATTTACAAAGGCCGCCTTGGAACAAAGTTGCATTCTTTTAGTCGTGGCAGTTCTCGACAAGAATCGCTGCACAACCCTACTTAAGTTTTTACTGAGTCTTTTGTAATGAATAAACTCTTTGTTTTGAGAGAACGAGAGAAGCGAGCTCGGCTCGATTAGCATTTCATTTTCATTGCACTCAAATTTATCTCATAAAAAGGTAATTTATGCAAATCTTTTCGTCTCTATGGTAGTCAGTTTAATATTTTTGGTTTTGTGACGTCAAGATATCTAATAATAGTGAATTGTTGAATTATGATGTCGTTTATTAGGTTGTCATAAAAGCCGCAGATGTTATTGATATGGGTGTCGGTGTCAATATACGCGAGGTGGGGTGCTGGACCGGTTCTGTAAATGCTCTATTTACGGCCGGAGCGGCTGCCTTCCTATTTCATAAAATCTATGGCTCCTTTTATATTCCTATTTAGGTAGGAAGTTCCCCCTTGAATAAAAGAGAGCGTTTCAAAGCGCCCGCCCGGTATATTAAAAAATATTTTCCTTGCATTTTCTTTGCTCAAAGTTTATTTATTTACGAGCTTGCTATAAGGTGCGCTTTTGTTCTGTAATTTTTCATTTTCAAGGACCACTTTTATTATTATGTAGGAGGAATGAAATGCTTTGTAAAATTCTTGGTTATCTTTATTTGAGTTGTTGTCATAATAATATTGTGAGCTTTGACTTAAATGAATAAACGTGACACTGTTTCAGATAATCGTGGTGCACGGGTCAAAAGATTAAAGTTTATATCAATGATTGATAAGTTAAATAACTAAAACAAAACACGATAACGACTGCTATGGTTTTAGGTCTATAAATCGAAAAAAATGGATTTTGAAGGACACTCCTAATCCATTGCGTCTTATTTTTGAAAAACTCGTCCGGATGTTGTTTTATTGTAGAAATAAAAGACATAATTTTATAACAGTCAGTTATAAAATTGTGACGAAGTATCACAGGAGATTCATGAGCTCATGACGTTTAGCGTCATACTTATTACACGTCTCATTTTATTATGGTTCTGTACTTGTAAACCATAACTATAACTACAAAATAAACTGACAAACTAGTCGCACATAATAACTTAATAAGCAGCCTTTCTAGAAATTACAATAATATAAATTCATTCTACATGTTTCGTACTACGTCAAATTCGTGCAACACTAAAATCTCTTTGTGTAATTAAGTATAACTAAGTTGTTTGCTTGCTACGGTGCTTAATTCAAAACCTTAATTAGGAGGGGTTCCATTAAGGGTCCGTTAAATAAGTTGTAAAAACTAAAATACGGAGTTAAAAGTACATTAAAACCAATCTTTCACCTTTATTGTAATTGAAACTTGAATTTCGTTTTCATTATTCCAGTTTTAATTACAGTGTCGGGGTTGACGGGGAGATTTTATTTTTAATTAATCTCGTTCGAATTTCCGAGTCACAGCGCGCCCGTGTGAAAGGGCATTTGATTGTTTTTCAAAATGGCGCTGTTGTTTTTGTACTGATAAAGACCTTGGGAGCTAGTGTTGTGTTGTAGTCTGTAGATTCCCGAGTTTAGAAAAAAAGTATGATTGGTTTTTTTCGTTTGAAAGAAAGCAGTAAATTGAAGAAGCCTTTTGGAATTATTGCGATGCGATAAATGGTGAAAAGGTCAAACTTATCAGTGTGTTTTTACTGAACCATATTTAAACAGGTTTTATTGGAATTGGTTAACAATAGTGAAACTCACACCCGGGCTCCGTTTTATTTCTCTTTCTTCGTAGGTATATGAAGGGAACTGGGAACATTTGTATCAATAAAAACTCATTGTAATTTTATAAGTAAAACATCTTATCATTTCATAACGGCTTCCAGAGACCAGCGCGATGCCGACGCGACGACGCGTTTTCATTGAAATTGTTCTACAAACAATTACTTACCTACTAGTATATCCGATACATATGTCACCGGAAAAATGAAGACTCCGTAAGATTGTAATATATCTTTATGAGATTATAATTTTACGATAAATTATGAAAAAATCTTTTTTTGTACAATAAATCCAATCCAAATCAATAGTTTCCAATAATATGTACGTCCCTTATTTAATAAAAAAAATAGTTTACCATTTTACCCGATATTTTACAATCTTACGGCGTTTTCAATTTTCCGGTGACACATATACTGTATACCCAATAGGGAAGGCGCATCGTTGAGCGGTCGCATCGCCTCGTCTACAGGAGCCTTAAAAAAATCAACTAACGAACAATAAAAACGAATACTTAATAAAAAATAAGTAAGTACCTACTTAATTATTGGCAACAGTAACTTCAAATGAGCTTTTTTTCATCTTCACATGAATTAAACAGTTGCCCAAACAACGCAATAAACTAGCCGATAGCATCTAGATCGAGTGATGAGCACTATCTGATACGTCCGACATCCCAGGCGTGAAGTTTTTTTTTTTTTTATTGTAATGACTATCTGATGATGTTTGGCTGTTACTAAAGCGTTGACTGAACTCTTTTTAAAGGACCTTCGAGGTTCAAAAGACTGGTTTTGCTTCCCAATATTCCGATGTCACAGATTTTTTATTATACTCATTAGTGAATTAATAAAAATAATCCAAACACAAAAAAACAACCTCTTCAAAAAATGTTTTAAAGAGGTAGTTTGTTTCTATGTTTGGATGCAGAAGGTTATCTCCGAAACTAAACTCCTCTTCTTTGTTCTTAGAACCATAGAGATTCTGCGCTTTGGAACGTGCAAATAGCTTCATCTTTATATTAAAGTGCTTGTAAATCTCAACTCACTCAATGAGTCAGCTCCTGACGCGATTCATCGGGCCGGGAGCTGGTGAACTAAAAGAGCGAACTAGTTCGCCAAGGAGCCACGACCTAAAATAAGCGCTCCCGGTTGCGAACTACTATGCGCAAGTCTACTGTAAATGGTCTTATTGAAATAAATGCTTTGAGTTGAGTTGAAACAAACATAATGTCCCAGAAAATGTCCGGTGAAATCACGAGACACCTAGGCGACGTTTACGGGACGAGCTTGACGCCTATCGACAGGACTGGTCCACACTCGACAAAAGCCGGGATGGAATGAAGCAAAGGAGGCCTTTGCCCTGCAGTGGGATAGAACTGGCTGAAAATAGATTAAAATAAAATGTATAATTGAGCACTTTATAGTATAAAATCGGATAAGTATAAAGTTTATACTCATCCGATTTAAAAAAAAAGATCTTTCACCGTTTCAAAGCTATTGCTGACTGTCACCTGATATCTTTTATCCCGGAATGAAGTCACGAGAAAAGTCAACTTTTTATATAAAATTAAGTAATTAATTACAATATTTCATAAATAATATGACATGGATTACGTATGATGGTTATAAATCATTTTCTTCGTCAGTCCGGGATTTGGATTAATTAGTGTGAATTAATATCTGCTGCTCATAAAGAATATTCCGTTTATTTTTGGACTCTTAACCTCAACTGCTTAATTAATCCGTCTGTCTAGCGAAAATATTAACTTTGTTTTTAGTACCTAACACAATTATTAAGTTACCAAAGAATTAACATTTTTTTGCTGTTGGTAGCTGTGTAGGTAGGTACCTCTTCCTTTGTTCACCAGCAAAATAATTTACTTACACAACGCTCCTAAGGTATTTTCTCTGTGAACAGTGCTCTTTAAAATGTTTTTCTTTTAGAACCCTTTCAGCGATTCTGTAAATTTGTTGCGCTGTTTCGCATTATTCATTCACGAACTTATCCAGCCCGATGTTTTATTTACAGAGAATGTCGTTTTAAAAACCTAGTTGACGTGCACTTTGACAGTTCCAAAAATAATGAATAAATTAAAAAAGTTCGCAGAACACCGAGGGTTGTGCGAATATTGAAACAGTTGCGCATCAAATCGAATTGTACAAAGTTAATTACTCGGTGTCAGCCCTGAGTAGGGTGTCCACGGCCCTCCACGCTCGCGGACAGTCCGTCCGGCCCCGCGCCTGGACGCGTTGCTTAATTATTATTTATAACTCGTTACCGCTTCTGATACGGGACTATGCATGCGTACTTTTAATAACACTTAATCCCATAAAAAGTAAATAAATAATATTTTATTATGCTAATAAACTTCCATTGTTCACAGTCCACAGAGCCTACTCATATTCTGGTTATGAAACTGTACGTTAAACACAAACAAGCAATATTTTGTTTATGAATCCAATATGGAGAGAAGCATACATTACCAAGTTATTCAAGTAATTTGTCTCATAAATATTTTACTCTTTGATTTACATAATTTATTGACACGAAGCTTAAAAGGAGAACACGAGAAAAACGGCATGATAATTATTTCCAGCGCTCACGGACCGCTTTCTTTACCTTTGAAAGTTCATTTAAATGATAATTTCCTCTACTAAGAGGGTTAAGCCGCTGCGAGATTTCCTCGTAGTTCTCGGTACAATTAGCGTTATCCGTAATTTCCTTAGCTTCTTTTCTTGGCAAAGTTCTTATAAGTCGTAATACTGATGTGTTCTAGCCCATTAGCTGACACGAACACTCTTTGTCGCCACTTATTCCGCATAGCAGAAAATTAATGTTCCGTCTCGGGTAGGTGGTGTATAAACAAGATGGTGGGTGGCTCCGCCCCGGTATTTATTGCTTCTGGCACGCCGCGAGCGCCCATCCACCAGGCTGCCATAAACGCGAACACTAAAACGTGCCATTTCCCTAAATTATTTTAATGACGTATGTTCCCTAGGTTTAGTGGATTGTAATTCGGTTACACTGTTGGGAATCGCTTCCCGTGCTCCAGTGGACGTATCCGTTGCCAAATATTCACCAGTTTGCGAGGTTTAGCCGTGATTTGTCACGGGCGACCGCGCGGAAACTAAATTGTTACAAGTTTTGGAAACGATACTGTTATGAGTCAGTGTGCGGCCAGAGGAGACATTGTTTCAAGTCATTAGGCATGTAGGATGGTGTCGCTCGACGAATCGATTCCCTTTTTCGGAACTTGTCGGCGATGCGACTACAAATAAGTTCCTACGTTGCCACAATAGAAGATCTTCATATGACTCCCTTCGTAATCGTACCCGGCATGCCGAAGCGCTCATTACACTCCACGCTCGGCACGCTCTTTTGTTCCTGTCGGTTGTGAATTGATTTACTCGCAATTGTGTGTTGTGGCTGCACTTGCATGCGGTACGACGCCGCATCGCATCGTACCGCATGCCGCCGCTACACCTCCGACCGACTGTTGTTTACGCTCGATATACCTCGCTTCTATTGAAATGTAAATTTCGAGTCCCGGTAATAAAGTTTTTTCCAAGTTTCTGCTCGTGAGTCGAGTTCGTTTGTCGAGATAAAACGGCAGCTGGTCGGGCCCGACCCCTCTTGTTTGCAGTCAACTAGCGGGAGAGCATTGAGCCAGCGTTCATAACTTCGGCTGGCGACCCCTCCGAGTCGCGCACAATGCCTCCCTCTCGACTGGCTCAACTTGTAACATTCACGCCGTCACATAAAGGATTTGATGGCGATACGGTGTGTCGAAATATTAATATGTTTGTGGCATTATCGTTCTAAACTAGTATTGTCTGTGTTGTCTCCGGGCGTGCGTAGCGGTCGCGCACTGCGGTCGAGTGAACTCGAGTCTCGAGAGCCGCGCGCTCGGTGGGCGTAAGACTATCGCACATTTGTCATTCGACTAACAATAAAGCGTTTAATTTTATTTATAGGCGTCGCGTGGGCATGATTTAATCGATTATTTGCTGTTATCGCAGTTGAGATATTCAGACGGTATGACTTCATCGTAGAAGATCGGATTATAGTAGCAGGAATTAGTTGCGGCACTTGATAATTGACAAGTTATTACAACAGACTTAATTTATTTGCAAATTCGATGTGTAAAATAAACGGCAAATAAGCTGTATGAAGCCACGAAACTGAGAGTTTCTCAGAACATAATCATCGTATCGTTATTGGAGCGTATTGATTCAATCCACTTCGTCATTGTTAGAAACTGAAACGTGAAAAGATTATTGCTAGACTATAATATCAGTCGATCCACATAAAATTTTGTTATTTTTCCAAAAGTACTCTTCGGAACGACATCTCTCGGATTCAACGCCGGAGTGCTTTAGTTCGCAATTTGTGATGCCATTAAGCGTGTGCGTGAGCGAGAGGGGTGATTGTGTCGCACCGTTCTCATATCGGGCGCTGAATGTAAATGGCTTCATTTGATTATGTTCTACGCCGTAAACGCTCTTTGAATTTATGCAATCCCGGCGACTTGGTACCGCGGTCGACTCGACTAACGTTACGATTTTCCGGAAGGATCGGTGAGGAAAATTATAATATTCAGGAGACTTGCATTTCGATGGTTTGTTAATCCGTTTTTTATACTTATTGACTATAATCTGCAATGCCAAGCATTTAGGTTAGGAGTATCCTAAAAAAACAATAACATTTGGGCACATTACAGTAATTTAGCTTTATATGAAATTTGAATTTCGAATAAAACAGCAAAATTTATTCTCATTCAAAGACAAAGTGCAATTGCAACGCAACTACATAGTTAATTTGTGCACACCGCCATAACCCGTGCAAACAAGCCATTAAAATTTTAATTACACATGTATTTACCTCAATAGTAACATTTGTGAAGTAATTTCAGCACAATTCGTGCGAACAGTATCAAATTAATAACGGGAACAATAAGTTTTAATTAATAGCACTTGGCTGTGTTGCGGGGCGGTGTGGCGCGAGCTTTGCGATATCAAATTGATTAATTAATAGGCCACCATTATGTTAACATGCGATTATCTTATAGATCGAATTTAGTTGCAACCTAAACAATGATACTGTACTAGCCTTTGTGATGTTTGTTTTTTATAAAGGTGCAAGATCTTGAACTCTTGGTATCTTATTTTAGTACTTAGTTGGATATCTCGTTATACTTATTTATGTACTTATCTAACACAGTTACAATTGTTTTTGATTACAGTTTTTTGTTACTTGTTGATTTTTTTTTTTTATTTATGCTCAAATATAACAGGGGAGACATGCCCAGTTGTGGGACTAAACAATAAAAGCACCGCATGATAAAATAAATACTAAGGTGTGCTTGAAATTATGGCCACCCTAATCTTGAAAGCTTTTTTTCTGTATTTCGTAACAACGGATAGGCCAAAGGGCCTTTTTTTGTTTTAGGATGGGAAATCATCAAATGAAATCAGTCAGACTCTTACTGATTAAAACCCCATTCGTGTTCCTCCTTATGCCTTTGCGTTCGATTCCAGTGACTCTGTCGAACAGAACCCGCTCAGCTACCCAACTTAAACACATTTCTCTTACAGTCCACAATTAATTAAATTACCTACAAACATTGCGCCAGAGCTTTCCACAAAACCAAATTAAAACTAATAACAAGTTATGATTTATTGTAGAAACACGGAATAGGATACAACAAAACTGTCAGAATCAAAAGCCCGTAATTATACGTTCAGTCGTTCACTTTACATTCACTGTTCACTCATTCGGTTACCATTCATTCACATTCGTCGAAGGATTGGGAATGTTGAGGCTCTCTTGGTATGGTTTTGAAGTACTCTTACAAGTAAAGGATTCACTGAACTTATTGTCTGTTTTGTTAAGTTACCTTCAGAACTACCTCCAGCCAGCGACTTCGCCCGCGTGAAAGTTGAAAATTATACCAATACTACCGGGATGAAATTAAATTAATTAAATTAAATAGGTTATATAAGTATGGATGAGTTTTATTGGAAATATTCCAGAGATGAAAGTGCTTATGAATGTGAACAATTTTTGCTTTCATTTTGGGAATACGAAAAATATGTATGTATTGTTTACATACATATTTTTCGTATTCCCAAAACACACTTATAAATGAAGATTATTATAGAGAGACGAGCACAAAGTTACCTACTGCCAATATTTTGTCATATTCACGAATATTTACTTCTCCTGGAAGATTTGTCAATGAAATCTTGGTACATTGACCTGGAAAATGTGTATTTACCTAGATTTTTTTATAATTTTGTATTAACTTATAGATAGCGTTAACACATAAATAATATTAACATTTTATATAATAAAACGTGCTTATCCAATGTTGCCAATGAAAGTAATTCACATCGGCTTTCATATTTTACGGCGCATTGCATTCAATTTGATGAATCAATTAATTGAATTGCTGTTTTAATATCCTTGTCGAAACAAGCGGATTTTCCGGGAACCGACCGTATCGTGAATAGTAATTACACTGAGCCATAGTTTGCGGTATAGAGTTCGGAATACTGGCAGAAGCTGTTGTCTTCCTATGCTATCCTAGTAATCATTCTCAATTAATATTATAAATGTGAAAGTTTGTGCGGATGGATGGATGGATGAAAGGAAGTTGGTTTCTTTCATGCAAAAACACGCATCGGATTTTGACGATACTACAGTAGTATATCTAAGACATCAGAATAACAAAGGGGAAAATTTGTAAAACATGCATAATTATTGATAAATTCGTGGCCGCGCAATTATTGCCGTCACATAATGGCGATATTACACGGTGCAACCAAATTGATTCACTTTGGTTGAAAGTCGCAGAAGTGAAAGATAATGCCGTTTACACGTATCTTTGAAGTGAACTATTTAAATTAAAAAGTGAACCATTCAATTCACATTGCTCATTCAGATGTCTTTGAATTAGGTAGTATGCTTGGGAATTCTCATTCAATTGCATTGAACGATGAACGACAAAAGTGAAAATATTGAGCAAGCTTAATTCTTTAAACACGGTTGAATATGATTGAACTAGGACTGAACATTGACATTGTATGGTTCACTTTTATGTTTACATGATTCAATGTGGTTGCTTCATACAAATTGAGAGAGTGAATCGTGTAATATCGCCATAAGCAAATAAGGCGAATCTGAGGGCCAATTCTGCAAATTTTAAGCATTGTTCGCGACTGAGATGAGAATGCAAACGTTGTTAAAATTAGTAGAATTGGCACTTGGTGATCAAAACACAACATAATTATCGAAGAATTATTTTAAAAAAAATGTAATGTTGAACATTTTTTCGGCGATACTTAGACGTTTCATTAGTACCTATGCCCGGAGCTTGGAAGCTTCAGAAAAATATTTAAAAAATATATTTGATGATACGGAATATGCAAATAAGTCAATTTTGCCTGGAAGGAGCATCTGCCGCTCTTTTTTTGGGTTTTCTTTGAACGGCATAACAGAGCTAAGCACAAGTTTCGACTATCATAGCCATAGTAAGAATTGTCAAACAGTGACACTGACTGACCCGCTTGGCAGTGTCCACTGAGCAGCTCCGTGTTCTGTGGTTTACAATACACTAAAAAATGTATTGTATATGGTATACATACAGATAACTAGTTGTTTCGGGTATGGATGTTTGTACATCCATACTACATAATTATATGAGAGATTTGTGTTTGTAAATGCATCTATCCAATAAGCATATTCTATCTGTTTATCTATTCCACATAATACCTAATCTTAACCATCCCACACCTGGGCACAGGACTACCTCCATTCCTTCTATTGTTCCCGGTTCTGCGCCACTTGTCGCCAATTCCTAAGGAAGACATCTAAGAGAAAACCAATTTTTAAAGACCAATAAACACGCAACACTCTAATAAGCCGTTATAAAATCTTTGTACCTAATATAAGTTCGTAGCGTAATTTGCAGAACATAATAATCAATTCAAACAGATGAATACTGTTACTGTTAATATGAAAAGGTTTCCAATTTCTCTTATTATCCCTGTTTAATTAAATGCGGTCGACCGACAATTGGATATTTCACCCTATTTCGCTATATTTTGCGCAACGTGAAATGTGTGATTGTGTGTACAGCCAATAAATTAACGTTTTTAAACATGTTAACATGTTTGCGGTAACATTATTATTTATTATTTCGAGTGGTACATACAAACGTACGTTCGTAATTAATGTTTAATAATTACTTTTCATGCTTTGTGTGCTGTGTCAGTATGAATTGTTTTCACTGTATTGTTTCCATATGGATTAACAGTACGTAATAAATTGCACTTAGATAAATTAGAAATTGATACTTAAATTGATTATAAACATAGTTCTAGTTTTTTTTTTTAGCACAATTATTAGAGATGTAAACTTATAAACACATAAAACATGACTTAATCCGATGTTTTATTTAACACGTTGACATTTTCATCACAAACATATTTAATCGGTAGAGATATTAGGAAATACCTAATAAAATGTGTGAATTGTAAAAATAGAAGAAAGAAAATACTAATAGATTAATATTTTGTCAGCAGGAAACCGCAGAAGTATGCGTCGGCACGTCTGTGGGCACCATTACGGAGCCGGACTGCCTCGGACCCTGCGAGCCTGGTACTTCGGTCACCCTGGAGGGCATCGTGTGGCACGAAACGGAAGGTGGTGAGTTGTTACTAGCGCACGAACGCAACGCACCGTAGCGCGCTCATCCCATACACTCTGCACGCTTCTGCACGCCTGGTATCAGTTCATGCTTTGCGATTCATCATCACCATCGTTTTTCATGCAATCGTTATTTTCACACTCAAAGGAGGATAAAATAAATATTTCCTAAACAAAATTAGGATCAAGAATAACCAAATTGTCGATTATTTGCGTTTTAAAAATTAACACTTACATAACTAGGTATGCCCTGAACACTTTCATAGGGCTTAGTCAACACTTCTAAAACGTACTAAGTTTTTGATGTTTTTGTAGTACCGACATAATTATCTAATAAGTAATTCGATGGTGTAGGTATGGAAAAAATAACACATACATACCCAGATCCATACATCCAGATATACGTCGAATAGAACAGAATAGAATAGAAAACATTTATTCGATACAGACACAACGAAAATACATCGCGAAACATACACAGCAACATAATATGCGCTAATATTATTGTAGTGTTGGATTAAAAATATGTAATTCAAACACAAACTGATGGACTTCATCAATTAAAATCAACTTGTATGAAAAGAGCAATGGATGACTAACCAACATGGTTTGTTTATGGGAAAAGCCATAATGAATTCGGAGAAATAGGGTTTAGCAATAAATATCGCCGAATTCAGGCCGGCAATAAATATTTATCGGTTTCCTGTTATAATGTGCTACGAACGATTATTTTGTGTCAAATTCAAGTTTGACAAAATGCACACTAATTAGTATTTTACTTATAAAAAAAATCAACGAACACGACACATAAAATTTTTATAAATTTTATTGAGAAAAGAGCTTACGAGAAATCATATGTAGAATAAGCTCCAGAAATAAAACCTTGGTGCTTTTAAAAAATAAAATCTTCATAAAATGTGCGTCATTAACGTCAATATACTACATACATAGAAATAATAAAAGCATCCATAAAGCATATTATTAAGAAGTCCACTTACAGAAGCAATATTAATTTATTTACGACACCTAGCTCGGTGATTACGAGTACCGATTGTACGTCTACAGTTTTTTGTCCCTCGTCATTCGTATTTCATTTTCACGACGGCCATAATCATCTCGACCGTTCTCAGTGTTTTATATTTATTTATACCACACAATCCCGAACTCGCTATTAATATTAAAATATTCATGGCGCACATAAAACAGTGGAGTCAATGAGACTCCCTACATAATTACTGGGCGCTTATTAGCCGGAGATAGCATCGCGGAATATTTAATAACCCGCCGAACCGATACGAGAGCCTTTACACCTTTTATGCTCGCCTGGTAATAAAATGCCCCGCAACTCTTTAGGGTAAGTAAATAAATTCCAAAATGGCCGGTAATCTCATTTACATGAATTATTATTATGTTTGCGATGAAATCAATTCTCACTGCGAGACTTTATTTATTACTTATTTTATTTTCGATATTCAGAGTTTCAGACATTTAATTTTAATTTCAAGTCGGAGCAATTCGATTGTTCTCACAGAACTCTCCAATATTGGCATCGCGGGAATTTTATGTTTTTTTTTAATTCGTTTCCATGATTTCTTTTATTTCGAACATCATTGTGGGATCAATTTAATACTTATCCATAAGATGTGGTCGTCCATCATTAAGATGAAAATAAAACAGACAATGTAATACGAGAGCACACGTCCCGAACGCCATTAGAGGGCCAGAGCACGCAACACAATGCCGCTCCCCCGTAGCCGCTCGTAATTATTATAAAACACGATAATAAATCACCATCTGCTCGCTTCTGTTGCCACTTTCCAAATTTATCCGGGCGATGGACGCTCGCGGGGAGCAGGGGAGCGGGGCAGGCAATTCACGCCCTTCCTCTTCAAGCTTATTTATTTTCGGCTAATGGCGCCGAGGAGCTTACGGAAATTAAATACTGTGTTACTGTGAGACTCCGACCGCGTTATAATTTTATTATGGGCTCACGTGTAAAATAATCTAGTTATGAAGTTTCCTCATTTACTTACACGGGCCCGGGCTGTACCGCTCTCGGCTCTGATTAAATTCTCCATAAGTCTAAAAGTCCGGGGCATATCGAGCGGCATCTGGGGCTCGGCTACAACTCAAAAAATGTCCTCAGAGACAGGTTTACGAGGGTCGCTCCGCCACAGCACAGTCCTCTGTGCAGTGTACGTGCTAACAATTAAGCGGAGGCTACCCAGTACACGCCGCGTTGCATTCCATTCCACTAATTAGTGGACGTATTTTAATATTTATGCTTCGTTTTCGAGTTTCGGTTTATGTCTCTTTTATTAAGCTTATTATGGAGCATTTTGTATCTGACACATAATAATCCACAACTTTTTGTGTGAGGAACATGTTAAACGGGTTTCATCGTTCCAAATGCGGTTGTTGGACGACCTACCATTTACAGAGAGAAAAGTTTACTTTACCAGGTCGGTCGGCACCATTGAATGGATGTAAATGAAATCGTCGGAACTTTGTTTGTCTCGGTGTGGGAAACAATGGGCCAGTTTGATTAGTGCCGCTCGCGAGTGCTCGGACCAACGCGACGCTCGCTGCCACTTTGCCCTCGTGCCCGACGCCCACTCCACTATTTTGTGTTATTATCTCAATCGATTTAGTCAACAAAAAAAAAACAAAGCAATTGGATTTTTTGTTTTTACAAGGCACGCGAAATTAAATATTGCGTGCTTAAATCACATGGCATAAGGTTTAATCTCCAAGTTTAAGATTAACTTTGTGGAGTGCGACTTATACAAATATTGACGTAGGTAGAGATTTGTTAGCGACGAAGTTGGAGGGGTGTCGGGAACAAAGCGGGCAAGCGGCGGCGGCGGCAAGCGGCGGCAGGGGCAGAGTGGGGGCGAGGGCACGACAACTATTAGGCCGTTGTTTACCGCGGCCGAGGTGTAATTAGCACCACCTAAATGAACCTATTCCGCTCGCTGCTTTCCTGGCAAAATGATCAGCGACTTAATCAAACGATAGACCGCTAATCTGTGGTTTGAAATGTAAACTGACATTAGGTATTAAAATTTATGCTGCGAAGGTTCATGAATGAATAGGATTTTTATGTAAGCCCACGAAATAAGTTATGAGTAAAAACGGCTACATAATGCCTAAATAGCATTCATTTAGGGGTTCGCCGGTGTTAAATCTATGTATTTTTGCAAAGGGTCTTTGTTGCCAGAATCTTTTCTACTTATTGTTCGTTTTATATTGAAAATAAAATTGAACTTAATGAAATCTTTTAATTCTATAAACCATAAAAAATAAACAGATTAGAGTGAACGACCTATTAATTATAGCAATTTCCGGACTCAATCAACATCGGATTAGATAAATCTATTGTGAATGGCTCAGGCTGACATAATAGATAAACTAGACAATTTGGTAACGAAACGATAGTCATCGCGTGTTCAAAAACGTTACTTTCGCGTATATGTATGACACAAATATTGATGTACAAGCTATTTGGACGCCCCCTGTCGTTAACAAACTGTAACAAGTAGGTAGGCGCAGGCACGCGGTCGAGCCATTAGTGACGTTCCAACAAATCGAAACGATTACACGCAGGCAAACAGTGAACCGACATCTCTAATTTAACTTTTCCGTGACCGGTCGGCCGTATTAACAATTTACAAGGGGATTTCACCCCTAAATAATAAAAGTGCGGAGCGCGCCCAACGATTTCCTTTAGGAAGTTGCGCACCATCTGCTCCGAGCTACTTTTTAAATATTTCTGACAACCTGGTATTTCGTTTTATTAGTCGGCCTCGTACGATGGTTTCCGTATTTGTTATTTCTTTATGGCTCGCGTTTTTATATTCACACAACACGTTGCGGGTTTTTTATACGCAAGAATTTATCGTACACGTAGCGTGTGAACGTTATAAATGATTTACGCGTTCACAATAGAAAGCAAACACGAGATTTTAAACATAAATAACCGTAGACAAAGTGGTAGCATAGCGGTTGTTCAATAATAAACTAATGATCGCGTCCATTGTCTCATTAGTCACCGACTCTCCGAGCGCGACTCCTTGTTACAATAACTCCACCATTTTATGCTAATGGCTTATAGAGAAATGCTTTATGTGTTCTTTGTTTTGTGGAACAATAAATAATAACTGCGAGCTATGGACGCCTTGTACCCACATTATACGGGTCACTCATCAATCTGGTTACACATTTACATTTTGTTTTTCCACGAAACAACTTTATTTTTGAAGCTCGCTATCAATTTATTTGGGATAATGTTTCTGCAAGTTAATGGAGCGTTTCTTATTATTATAAAGCTGAAATTCAAAAAGCGTGTATCTGTATTTACTCGTATACCATTGATTGTTTATTTTGACATTTCGTGGAAGCGACTTTGCTGATATCACTTTTCATCTGCAAAGCACTAAGCTAATTTTTATTGAGGCTACAAAAAACTATTTTGGGCTTCAAAATACACACACCGTGCGATGACCAACCAACGGACGGATCGTGGCTGTAATTGCCACGACAAAATGTGCGACCAATTATGTGATCACGTAATACTACACAAAAATGGCCGCTTCAGGTCAGCCGCAATAGCGTTACGTGGCCGTAGTCGCGCATTTAGCCCAAAACAGTCCACCAGAGTATCACTGCTACGACCATAAATCAGATTTCACAGTCATTTAGTAACAATGGGATTGTACGCTTCACGAATTAAAATATTTGCCACAAATGCAAATACTCAAAATGGCGCTTGCGTGTGTACGTAAGTCCTCACCCAAATGTATTGAAAGCGAACTACGAATGTAGTGTGATCGTTGTTTACTATAGTTAGTAGTTGTGTCTGTTTATCATGTGTCTCCGTCAGTAGAGTAATGTAAACTTCTTTAGTGTACATCATAAATTCGTGCAGCAACACGGCCAAGCTATAAAAATGTATTAATATGCTGCAAACAATGTTAGTAGTATGTGAGATCATAACTTATGAGACGCGCACTGTGCGGATACTGCGCTCTTTGAAATTGTTGTTGGCACCCGAGAAATATGGCGCACCGCTCTAGTGGAACCTATTTTACGATATAAAACTAAATACAACATGTGAATTTGGAAACAGATGTCTGCATGCCTACAACAAATCTCATCGTACTACGCCATTTTCAAAGTTTTATATCTACTTATTTACAATTCAACGAGACCGCTACATAAAATCGAGTCAACGAAAAAGCTCGCCAGGGATTAAAAAGGGATTGTCCGGGGCTCTCACTTTTATCTCAATTTGTTACTCTTGTTTACGAAAAACATTTTGAGGACAAAGAGAAGATTAAATCGCTCTGAATTACAATAAGGTCCTAAACCGCGGTAGGTGACATTATAAATTCACAATGAGCCTTTGGTTTGTATAGTAAAATTGTCATAGCGGAATGTCTTTTAGAGCCGAAAAAGTGTCGCGAATAGAGGGGTAAAATTGATTAATTAAATTTGCATAAGTTGGCACGCTAGCGCGATAAGCGGGCGAGGTGAGGCTGTGCGGGGCGCGGTGCCTGCGGGCGCGGTTCCTGCGGGCGCGGCCGAGCGCGGCGGAGTCACGTCCGCGCGTCTCCTGCATCCCCAATATGCAAATGAGTGCTCCCGCGTGACAAATTGGATCCGAGGCTGCCGTCGCCGCCGATAACTTCACTGCACCAATTTCGTTAAAGCCGTATCTTCTTACACAGTTTAAAACTAATCCCATTACACGATCCACAGAACACGTATACAAGAAGCCATATATTTATCGTTCCGTGATATTGTTACAGGTGTACTAGTAGTGAATGTGACGTGGCGAGGGAAGACTTACGTAGGAACCTTACTGGACTGCACGCGGCACGACTGGGCGCCACCGCGGTTAGTATTAATGCGACTGTGCGCTCAAACTCTAATGTACACGACCGGGGAATACTAATGCCACCGGGAATAACACGTAGCGAGCTGCCGAGCTGCGAGAAGTGCCTCAATCTGTTACAAACACTGTGTAATGGACGAGCTCACTCACGTATGTCTAAAATGAGTCGCAAAAACGTGACCAGAAATTCCTGAATAGAGAAACAGCAAGAATATCTTTTCGTAAATAATGACGCCATTGATATTCATGGGATTCCACAAGTTTTCCGATTCGGTCGTCGTAAGGTTAAATGTCATATAACGTTTCATATTATATTTCCAAAGGTTTTGCGATTCCCCTACGGAGGAGTTGGATGCGCGGACGCCCAAGGGTCGAGGAGCGAAGCGCGGCCGCGGCGCTGCGCCGACAGACATGACGAACTTCACCGAGACGCGGTCCTCGGTACATAGCAAGCTACGGAATGGGGGCGCTAAGGGGAGAAGAGCACTGCCTTCTCCTACACCCTTCACGCCTCCCAGACCTGACTCTAAAAGAAAACGCACTTCAGACGCGGAGGAGCGACCTCCGACGCCGAAGGCTAAACGTCCGCCTCCCACACCGTCTTCCCCTCCCCCTGATCCCGTCCTCCTGGAGTGTCCAGAGCCAAACTGTTCCAAGAAGTACAAACACGCGAACGGGCTGAAGTACCACCGGTCACATGCGCACGGTTCGCCTGACGATGATGACAAGGACGGGTCTAGTTCTGAGCAAGAGGAGCCGGTGACAGAGCCCGCGTCTCCCGCTCGGCCGCCATCTGCGCCGGCGACACCTGCCACGCCTGTCAAGTCTCCAACACCAGTCAAATCCCCTGAAGCGAAGGTTGACAAGTCCCCGGAGAAGTCTCCGGAGAAGCCTGACGTGGAAGCGGAGTCTCCTCGCCTGGAGCAGCCCCGGTTCGCCGAGGAGTTCATTACGGCGTCCGAACCGCCCGCAACGGCGGACCGGCCGCAGACGCCGCCGCCCCCGCCCGCCACGCCACCTGATGCACTGCCCACGCTACAACCTACACAGTTTAAGGTAAGTTTCAAACCCTCCTTGTAAATAACTAGCTTTTCTTACCAAAAAGTATGTTTCGAGAACACTTTCATTCTAGCTATTCGCCAAAGAGTGAAATATCCTGCTTAGGCCGTTTTCTGATAGCTAGAACCAGTTTTTTCAGTCGAAAGTGAATAGGACACTTCCGGAACATACAACGGACATAAACATGTCTTATCTTTGACTATATCCATCGCCATCAGGTGAGATTGTGTTCTAGCGAAAATCTTGTTTTTATCCAGGTAAAACCTCGGTCAGCACTCATGGCAGAAGAGCGTAAGTCAACGGAATCTCCTGCAGAAGAGTCTCCGGGCAAGCGGCGAGCACGACGGTCTCCGACGCCGGGCGTGCGGTCGCCGGCCTACTCCGACATATCGGACGACGCCGCTCCGCCCGACGCGCCGCCGGATGACCCGGCGCATAGGCCCTTCCCGGTTTATCATCAGGTACGAATAAACAAAAGGCTGACAATCGTCTTCCCAAGCTGTATCGTGTTACCCAGAAACTTGTGGATGTCTGATAGGTGGATGCTCCATGTGATACGATACTCGGCATTCAGCTGCATCCGTTGCAACAGGACGCAGATTCTAATATACTTGAGAAACGGCAGATGACGAGACATAGAAAACAGAGTTACGTACTAAGACATCTTTGATCGTGTACTAACCGTAGCAGTTTCTAGACAAAGCAAATCTCCCTAGCCATCTCCCGTAACAAAATAATGTTAACCAAACATCGAATTTATTCTTATGATTTCAGTTCTACGGTCAGCCATCTTACATGCCGCCTTCACACCCCCCTCCCGTGCCTCCTCAGTCGTCCGACAAAGGCAAGGAGGACCTCTCCAAAGGAGACCCCAAAGGCGACATGAAAGTAAGCACTTAGTAGATCTTACTAAACACTTATATAAGGGTCAATATTTAATGAAGAGTGAAGTGACGTGGGATTTTGCACCTACACTTCATGGTTAAGGAAACTGTCACCTTGACCTGCCCTGCCAATTGATGATTGTTTTATGGCAGGTCTGATCCCGTTTGGGTTACTTAAGAAAAAGAGCAGAATGTTATTTATAGAGGGACATTTTAAAATGCCGCAAGTTATGCACTAAATTTACAAATAGTTCAGACATTCACAATTCGGATCATAATTCGATGATCATATCTCTCTAATGAGATTCGACATAATTGTATTTGTTTGTCTGGAAGCCTTTAAAAAAATTATCCACCTACCTGAGTCCCTAAATCAATCGCTTACTTGCTAAAAACTTTATATCCATCTTTTCCAGGACGGCAAACCCGATAACGGACCTCAAAAGGTGTTACCACAGCACTTTTACCCCTACAACTACGTTCCAAATTTCCCTTACAACGTGGAGCCAGGAGGACCTCCTCCAGGCCCTCCCTTAGAAGACAAGAGCAAGGACAGTGACCGCTCCAAGACGACCCCCAGCCCTCTGGACAAGAGCAAGCAGCAGCGGCCTCCGGACGGCAAGGAGAACCCTGCCAGGCCCAATGATAACCATCAGATTCTGAAGGAAAGCATTGAAATGAAGGCGCAGATGGGACCCTATGCTTTTCAGAGACCACCACATGCGAGAGATGAGGAGTTGAGGAGGTTTGTGCTATTATTTTTATGCAATAACGTAATTAATAGTCGGTATGACCAGATCAAGAACTCTTCAAATCATCAGAAAGTCTACTTTACTTACAAAGTGAAAAAGCGAAAGCGATAAAAATAAAATGTCTTGCTTAAATTTCTTTATACACTGTGTTTACGTTTTCTCATCCTACTGTGTTAGGCTATGCTGTTAGGCCAACTTAAAAAAAATAAGCAGTGCCTTTTGGCTTTTTGTGTGTGCAGTCTACACTCGCATCATTAAAATTGTCTTACTACTCGTCTTTTCAGATATTACATGAGTTTAGACCAGAGAAGAAAAGAGGGAGGCGGCGATTCGAAGCCCCCCGGTATGCCGCCAGGGGCCAGTGGGTCGCCGGGCGGTGGCCCTGGGTCTCGACCTCCGCCGCAGCCTGCACACAAGCAGCCCTCCAAAGACAAGGAAGATAAGCCCAAAGAGGAGGTCAAGGTAACTATTTTCTACGGATTTTGAGTACTTACAAGGTTGTCAGAAACAAAAAGATATGTTAAATACAAGTGTTAACAGAATAAACACAATACCTCCTAAGCGGTTGTTGTCAATCGTGAAAAAAAATCAACTGCCCCATACATTTATGTGCGCATAACTCGACAAAATGTTCTGAACAGCAAATTTTTTTTCACGATTTCGAGGTAGGTCCTATAGTAAAGTTGTCCATAATGATGAGTATTATGACCCCTTAAGAGGTATTGCGTTTATTCTGTTATCCGGTGTATAAATTGACTATAAATAAAAAAAAAAACATTATCACGTGTTTCCTTTACTGTGGGTGCCTCTAAATTTGATTCTGTTACTTCTTAGTGTGTCTGGCAGCCTAGTACCTCATATTGTGACATAACACCGTCAGGCCAGCCTCTCCCCAACCTCGTTGGCTCCGGCTGCCTGCTAACCTAACCTAATTTTAGACGGAGCCACAGCCGCCCGACCAGCACTACCCACTCTATGGCAGAAACCGATACCCTAAGGTTAGATACCAATACCAGATACCACACTTTTAGACTTTGCGTGACGACGATGGAACTTGAACTGAACGGTCGCGATTACCGTGGCAGCGGCGCATGGCGTGACATTTAGAATTTTAGATGCACCTTGCATGCGCCGCTCGATCGCTTAAATGATTATTTATGGATCCGATACTTGACCTCCGCAACCGTTACTTAACTTCGTAGTTTGATTGATTTGCACGGTAGCCTCGACCTGTCGTGTTATGTTAAGCTTCTGATCGACACACGACTTAACATTCGTGGCAAATATTACTGCGGTACACCATGCTTTACGATACCGCTGCCTCTCGATAATCTACTAGCGAGCTTCCGACGAAATCTTGGTAAAGCTTGCTTATTGATCACCTGTACGTATTCAAGCGCCCCAGAAGGTACCTGTAAATGTCAGGTGGCTGGTATTCACCCACGTTTTCTCTTGCAGGTGAAACAGGAAGGCCAGAAGCCGACAACGGAGACGCAAGGGCCTCCGCCGCCCCCTACATCGCAGTACTACTTGCCCCCCTACATGCAGCCGCCGCACTACGGAGCCCTGCCCTTCGACCCCGTGTACCGCGCGCCCCTGAGCCCCATGCTGGTGAGCGGCTTCGGGGGCGGCTGGACCGTGCCGCGCTACCACGCGCCCGAGGACCTGTCCCGCCCGGGCGGCGCGGGCAAGCTGGACCTCATGCCCGGGGTGGGCGGCCCGGGCGGCGGACATGGCCCAAACTTCGCCTATGGCGGCGCTCCGCACAAGATACACGAGTTACAGGTGGGTGACATGAATGTAGTTAGATCATGGCAAGCAATATCTTAGACGATACAAAAAGGAGAATTTCTTGAAGACTGACTTCTATAAATGTTGTTGTCAATTTTAGTCAGGGTAAGGGCTTTCGTAGAAGACGAAGACATCAGGATGAAAAACGTCACTAGGAGTGCCCCAAGACTCAATTTTAGGCCCGTTATTGATTGCAATATTTATCTCGGACATAAATAACTGTTTGACTAATTCACATATTCCTAACTAATATTATAAATGCGAAAGTGATCGTTTGTTTGTAAACTCAACACGTTGCGTAACGGCTGAACGGATTTGAATGAAACTTGGCAGACACCCGTCACACAATGTCCTGGAATGGGACATACATAGGTACTTTTAATCCCTTTTGAATATCTTTCGACTATCTCTCAGGCACAGCTGGTGGCAGATGTGAGTTTTACTATACGCAGATGGTATGAAGGTTGTTAAGTGTTAATATATTTTGTAACCAGGAGCACGCCAAGTCCCCCGCGAACAAGCCGCGCGCGGATGCGCCCAAGGAGCCGGCGCCGTCGCCGCGCTCCCCGCGCTCGCCGCCGCCGCAGCGCCACGTGCACACGCACCACCACACGCACGTGGGGCTGGGCTACCCGCTCTACCCGCCGCCCTACCCCGGTGAGTAGTGCCGAGTCTTATGTCGCCGCCCCGGGACCCGGCGCCGATGATTAGCGCCGCAGTCAGTCAGCCAATCAATGTAAATGAGGCTTGAACAAGCTGAAGTAACTCAAAACAGACCTGCTGCATGAGAACAACACGCCAGCAGCAAAATTGCAGTTTTTGTTTTCGACACTGCCAACCGACTGAGTCCTCTCGCAGTTGTTGTGTACTTCAAATGCAGCCCGTCTGTTTAGAGCGTTGTTTAATAGACACGGAGAAGTAAGCGAATGAGAATTCGTTTAAATGACTTCGATATCTTTTACTGTCTGCAAGCTGAGAAAGAAACACAAATACGAAAATGTGTGTGATCTCTATTTGCTTACTAGTCCGGAGCATGCTTATGATATACCATAACTATTTTGAGTGGTGCTAACATATCCTTCCTAGTAATGCTTCTTGAGTTTGTTGTGTTTGCTTGAGCCGAATTTCGATTACGTCCACTCTACACCCCTCGGCCTAGCGACCGCCTGTAGTCGCTAATAATGTGATGTGCTTGGTTGCAGGGGCGCGATAGCACACGACGGACGAGCGGGGCAGCCCCGCCCGACCGTAGCTATCGTAGAGAGACGATAGTCGAGGCACAATGTCGTAGAGACAGTAATGGAAGATTGTGTTTTGCAGCGGCGGCCGTGCTGGCCAGCACGCAGGCCGTAGTCAACTCGTTCCCGACGCCGCCCAAATGAGAGAGACGCCATGACGTGTAGTGAGCTGACCGTGACCCGCGCGGAGCGTCCCCGCGCCCCGCGCCCCGCGCACGCGTGCTCCGCGACCCGCGAGCGAGCGCGCGGACAGACTGTGACTCCGCGACGATCGCACTCCGATCGAAAACTTTATCTCTATGCCAGTAGCCATAATTTAAACACTGTGATCTCGCGTAACCCACAAAATGTGTATGTGATGTGCGCTTTGAATGTTCTAGAATGTGTCCGGACCGATAGTTACCTTTTATAGTTGCGAGTGTTGTGTTGTGAAGACTCCTCGATGGATGTAGTGAACGTTGTGCGGCGCGTGCGGACCTGCGCGCCGACACCTTGTTTTATATGTTACTAGTGGAAGCACAAACTAGTTCTGTACATATTAGTGTTATGTGTAAAGTACCCTACGATTGTTAGTGTTCCATAAGGGTTATGTAATATAAACATCGAATTTTCCGATTTCCCTCTGGGCATTGTACTGATGTTTGAAGCCCCGTGACTAAAATTATATCATTGCGAATACAGCCTAGTAAGATCTTTATTTATGTTGATATCTGCATTCCACAAAACGAAAGCGAGCGTATCTAGTTTTAAAGTATAATATTAGTTAAGTTTTAAGTAATATAGTGTAAGTTTAAAAGGCGTCAATGTGATCATTACAATATGAGTCGTAGCGTGCACAAATCGTACTGTCTCGATATAGTGAACAATGACTTATTATTATATAACGTAGAGAGCATCCTATAGATTCGTCGAGTGTTTGAACATCGCTGTGCGTGTATGTATGTCAGGCTTTTAATCATAACTATAAAACTCTCATAGTCCGATATGTCTCAATACAAGGGATTAGGGTTTCTGTACTGCACTTAGGTAAGACTGGCATTCTCCTGTGTTCTGTGTTCGACGACGACTTTTATTTCCATGCATTTAAAATACCATTGACTTCCTATTAGATTGTCTCTACGGGAATGTAATCTATTGTTTCGTCAAGTAGTCTTCCAATTGGTTAACGTGGGGAATCTTATTGTGTTGATGCATCTATTTTGTATTTAATATTAACTGAGGAGATGTTTGTTGTTTAATTTGTAACTGTGCACCTTGCGGGTGCTGTGAGGTCTCCGCTGACGGAGGCGATGTCGGTTGCATTTCAACTTCGTAGAGAAAACATTTATAAACACATTTTAGAGAATTACATAAAATATTTGTAGTGGTATTATTTTCATGACATTTTAGTCAATGTACGCGCGTACCTGTTTCATATTAAATTAACAAAAAAACAATATTTTGTAGAAAATGCGGGGCCTAAATACCTAAGTTTATATGATGTAAGTGAATCAAGTCTGTGACAAGGAATTTTGGATAACCAGTAACTTTCAATCTCTTGTAATATTAAAGAAGCTACTTAACTATTTATATTTTTTAAAGCAAAAACGAATACAATCTATTATTTAGTTGATTATGATTCAATTGTAATTTATAGTCATGTTAAACTTGTGCAAAGTTGTGATTATAATGACAAATGGTAGTTTGGAAAGAGACCAGATTAAAAAAAAAAACTGATGTGAACCATAGATGGGGAACAGAAATTACAAATCGTTGAAAATCATAATCAACTAACTAACTGGCTTGATATTGAATATGTAGGAGAAATTCTTTTTTAAAACCTGACGATTTATAGATATATAAACATTGTTATTTTCCGACAAATTGTATGTAGTCACGAAAAATTGTAACGTGAATAACTTAATTGGATGATGATTCAATAATGAGAGAATGTGAAAGCTATATAAAAACTGTAAACGAGCATTAGGTGTTCTGAAGTGTACCTGCTTACAAGCACTTTAAAAGCAATCATACAAGATCGTGATAATCAGCTGTGATTAACGCGCGCCAATTTGGAGTACCTATCAGTGGTATATCTACCAGGGCGTTATGTTGTGTGAGGAGGCTCTTGCACTCACTGTCACCGCTCGAGTATTCAGTTAGGGCTTTGCCGCAGTATGCGGTATCTCGCGGTTTGACAGATAGATAGGATTGATTTAGCCGAGATGCGATCGTGTAGTAAATTGAGCGGGCATGCGATGCACCGCATGGTACGTCAGGATGCGTAGCATTGTATTAGTTGATTTGTGTGATGAGACGTGCGTCGAACCGCGCCGCGTATTGCGCTCAGCTCGCGCGCGTAGCTACAACTACCAGGAGAGCAGGCACAGGCAGGAGCTCACGTGATCTCATGCGCCCAGCGCTCGGTGTGTCGACGCATAGACTGATCGATTTTTTGTTTCTAACCCCGTTCGACCACGGACATAATTACGCTTTCATTCAATTTGTACCAGTCGCGACTTGGTATAAAACTTGATCATTGTATTTATAATGTATCAATATATAAATGAACATTTGTGTATTTTTTTGATGTAACTAAAGCCAAGTTTGATTTAACTTAGAAAAGAATTCGAGACGTTGAAAAAAGGAATAATAAAGATAAATTATTTCTTAAAAAATGTGTTTTATTTCCTGTTTAAAATGTAAGTAAAAATAATGTTATGCGAGCTTATTGTCATGATTAATACATTATGCTTAACATTTTATTGTATTAATGACTAGGAACAGAGTGCAGAACAATAAAATACTTATTTTACTTATTTATACAGGTACTAGGCAATAAAAAAGCATCTTAAACTCAAATTAAAACGGTGCGAGATACAATGAAAGTGCAGTGTGGTAACTTAAAATATATGCACAAGTTATAAATAAGTTAAAGCTACTTATAATGTCGAATAAATTATTCAAAATACTGATTACTAATGTAAATCTCAAATTATGCGAAATGTGTGTATAATAATTTATGTGGACCCATAAAAACGTCAGTGCTAACTTGTTGAGTTATAGCAAACTACATTATTACAATTGTTCAGTCGGTGTTAAGGTGGAGCCAACAGGTATGCGGACTCATTGTTATTTATTATTATGTCAAGTACAATAAATACGTTTTATTTGGCTCCATTAAATATTAAAGCTTAGATATCTCTCAAACAATTGATTTCTCCATATGTAAATAATAATAAAATCGCAGTAAGGTCACTCAGTATTTTTTAAGATACTGTTTTTATTAGGTACTTTAGTTTTAAATAAATTCATCAAGGAAATAATGAGTTCCGCATAACCACTACTGTTAGCTCCATCCTAAAGTTGTACAATTCTTTGGCCTCCAGTATGAACAGTAATACTCAAATATATGGTAAAATTAAATACTAAAAAAATACATTAAAGCTTAATATACACTACAGTACACTTAAATACACTTCATCAATTTTGATAACTTCAAAAATAAATATTGTTTAAGCTCATTTAATTTAACGCAAGAATTTCACAACCAATGTAAAAATATAGTAGGAGGTCGAGGTTGTCCTACTTCAGTCTAAGTCATCAGGTCTGAGTTGTCGCTCTCCTTCGCTGAGGAAGATGAGCATTGCTTTGTAGAGCAGGTAAAGCCCAAGCATGCGCCTTTCTTTCAGCGGCCAAGAGGCAACCACGCCATAATAGTTCCCAACCTTAAGATTCTTCAAGGCTGTCAGCCCTAAAGCGTCTATCATAGACGCTTCGTACGTATAAGCCTCGGCTGGTATTACGTTCTGAAATATGTGAAGACACACCACACCTACTTTGTCGGACCAAATGTCGAGGATGTGCTGTACCTTCTTATCTTTGGATGTTTTGAAATCTTTCTTCCATAATGTCAGTGCTTGGTATAAATGTGAGTATGGTCGGGAGCGCTTGCCTGAAAGGGGAGGCGTGATATAGATTAAGACAACATTGCAGAATAGAACATACGGAACATACGGATACTGTAATACACTTCGAAAGATTTGTGGTCAATATCCATAGTATAAAAATTAGTCACATGGTCTCACAAAATGAAAATTTAAATAAACAATATAGCTATAGAGAAAATGTTTTAAAGGCTGCGTAGAAATTTTCTTTACAAGCCAAACCCATTTACATATTTTGTATAGAAAAGTTGAGCAATCTATCTTAGGGCAGCAAATTGAGATTGCATCTGTCAGGATTGTGGGGAATATATTCACTTGATCGCATAACAAAATCAAAGAGCAATTAGCTAACAGGACATAACAGTCGAAAGCTCGGACATAGGGCTTTCTAATCGCCCTTTAACTTCGCAATCCAGATACGTCGCTTCATCTACTTATATGGATTCTACTTTAGCAACTATAATCTAACGAAAGATAGGTACCTTTTCCAACATAAAATATCGAGTTTACAAAAGTAACCCACGACACATGTTTATCCTGTTTTCCCGCCTTCACAGGTAGATTGTCAGTCAGTCGCGGGTCCAACAACAAGTATGTGAATGAAGTTTTTGCAGTTCCTTCGCGCCATTTCTTAGAGTTGTCATTGAAGTTAGCCCGCGCTTTGCTCTCCAAATCCATGTATATGGTGAGATCGTTTACCCAGTCCTTATTTCTCAGGGATTTTTCTATTTCTATACTGTATGCTGAAAATTAAGGTTTTTCATTTAGGGATTGAACAGCTAGTTGATTTTAGAGCAAAAAATTAACAAGTCAGTATGTCTGGAGTTCTGTGAGATGAATGTGTGAATGTAATAGGATATTTACTGAAAAATCTAAGTCCGTCATATAGATTTCTAAAAAGTATTGAATATGCGTTTTCTTTATTCATGTAAACAAAAAAATTAAGAAGATACAGTGCGTTGAAATCGCGCGTGACGTTACGTCACTGGTAAAAATTGTACCGTCATAGTGACGTCACGCGTGTTTTCAACGCACTGTATCGTCATCATTTATCTTAAAGTAAAAATAAATAGCTAGGTACTTAAATGTAAATTTCTGTGCCCTTCAAACGTTTAGAAGTTATAATGTTTCTATTAATGTCCAGTTTTTGTACTAACTAATATTGTATGGCTAAAAATATGGCAAGCATCTGTGCTAAACCGCAAACATCATTGTACTAATAGGTCGCATAAATACCTAGTTATTTCTGAAAGCCCGCACGTATGACCTTACTGACTTTGAGATAGCAGTGTTTCCCAGTAGGTGGGTCACTGAGGTCAAGTAGATGTCAACAACAGCCATATTTTGTTAATTGAAAGGCGATCTCATCATACTTAGGTACGGCGACATGGGGTAAGTAGAGATGCAGGTCGGCAGAGTCGGGAGAATAGGGGAATTCCACATAGAATAGATAGGTATGTTATCTGACCAAATTGTTGAGATTGAGTTTCAGCCCTAGTGCTAGCTACCCAGGGTAAGACGGGCGATTGGAATTTTGATAGGTACTATATTTTTAATGGGAGTTCTTAGAAATTATTGTGTCAAAAGGTCATCTTAGGGGTCGCCGACCAGCTATGCTGAGCAGCTATGTTAATGACGTGTGTTTGAGTTTAATATGCAAATGCAAAAATATTGTACCAAAAATAAAAGACAAAACCAAAGTTAATATGACGCAAAAATTTAAGTACTTATAACCTTTGTTCAGGAAGAATTTAACTCCATCTTTACTTGGTAATTTTAATTTTATAACCATTGTTAAAAAGGAATAGAATAAAAAAGCATTAAAAATAAAGTTATCCTAACAAATTCACTGACATAGTGACATGATAAACGTCTGTCAGTCTTATTATTTTTTAAGGAATTAAAAAGGAGTTATTGAATGAGTTTCAATATCTGTATATGTACATAGAGCTACGATCTTAGAAGAAACTTACTATCATATGTTTTTATTTTACTGTGGGTGCATAAATAAATAATATTATGAGCTGGAAAAACATGGGGAATCCTCTGCAAGTTTAGCAATACAGGTTAAAACAATACTCACTTTTCTTTTGATTTTGCTTGTTGATAGCAAGTCCTTGTAGATTACTACTCAGAACATCTACATCATTTCTAGGTGTTTTCTTCAAAGCCTGCAATTTCTTCAGGTACAGGTTTCTCGTGGTATCCTGTATAGGTCCAGGTGTGAATCCTAGCCGCAGCAGTTCTGCTCTTAGGGTGTTATCGTCGTATTGAACAGAGGCGGGTAAGGAAGAGGCCACGGAGACTATTGTCTGGTCAGGGGTGAATAATTCCGTATCGTCATCGACCGGTAGTCTGAAAAATCGGTAGCGGTTCATTATTATATTATTTTAATTGTACCGTTTTGCTAAACTCGCGACGTCTGTCCGACTTGGTTCAGGAAAACTATTTATACGAATAAGTACAATTTTTTTCCGGATAGTACCCAATAACTGAGATAATGATGATTAGTATAATTCGGTTTGTATCAGAAGTTTTTGAGGTTCATTACAAAATAATCTCACATACTTACACACATGCAACATTTTACACATTTCAAAAATGTTTTTGGCCAATAACTTAAAAGAATTATCAATTGTTTTTAGTGCTGATAGTGGGAATTACTTATGTAATTATAATACGAGTGTCGTGACCTAAGATAAGATTTGCTTCTGGTTGAAGACCAAAAGTCTCCCGTCACTTGGAGATTTTTCGGGTAGTCCCCAGCTGTTGTCGTTCGGGGTATGGAAGTACTATACTCTCTGTCTTAACGGATTGAATTATTAATGTATCACGTGAAGCTTAAATGCCTTTTGGCGAAGACTTATAAAAGCTATCTATCCCTGCTGTTATAAAAATACTGGATGAACTTTGCAAAATATTATCTGCTTTTCAATTCAGGAAATACTCAGTTAAAGCGAAGTTTTAAGTGTAGAAATCTTTTATTCCGACTATTACCTACGCCCCGCGCCCCGTCTTATAGCTGTCACCGGAAAATTGCAAACGAGTAATATTGTAATAAAATATCGCGTAAAATTGTAAACAATTTTTTCTTAATAAGATACGGATATATTGGAAACTATTGAATTTGGATGGGATTTATTGTATAAAAATGATTTTTCATAATATATCGAGAAATTATAATCTAATAAAGTTTTATTACAATCTTACGGAGTCTGCAATTTTCCGATAACATATCGATAGTTTTGCAACAACTTAATTGACCAACAAGTTGTCCCGTAGCGGTACGACGACCTATTATATTTTTTGTAATTTCTTCACTTCATCGTCTTAGCCGGTTTTAAAACAGAAAACTACTTACACAACAGGCGAGACAAGCAGCCTCTTCTCAATGAGCACGACATCTTCCTCCTTATCTTCATATTTATACTCCTCGTGTACATTAGCTATCACAATACTGCCGCCCGAGAAGTTACTGCTCACACCACTGCTGGCTGATGATCTCCTGGTATTCCCTGCTTCGTCGCCTTTCGTCGTACACAGCCACTCATTCGTCTTATTCTGAACTACGGCTAAAACTCTATCCAGTTCTTGTGAACAATCACTTGAGATCAAACTACTTGTATTTTTATTACATTTAGTATGTTTACTCTTTTGTTTCTTTAAACTACTCTTTGTATTGTAGTTCTTATGAGTTATGTTACTTGGTGAGCCGGGTAGCGAAAAGTTCTCATACACACTTATCCGCTGGTTCATAACATTTGAAGGTTCGCTCGACTGTCTTGTCTCGTCGGAGGTAAACTCTAAAGGCTGTATACCACTTATTTGTACATCTGACAGTTTGTTTGAGATGCAGGATTTAAAGCTAGTGTGTGCGTCACTGGATGTCCTGTCCTTAGTGAGATCAAGGGTTATGTTATCTGTAAAGTCTAGACAGGTACTTTTCCATGGAGCTGATTCGTTGTCAATTAGATATGTGTCGCCTATTATGGTGGGGTATAGTTTGTTTATAGTTAAAGTGTTCTTTTCGCACCACTCGTTGATGAGTTCTGTTTTCCGGACAGTGGGAGCGCTTTCTTGTGGATTCTCGTCAACAATAGGTCCATATTCAGCCACTATTTGGTCCGTTGTCAGTAATACTCTCTCTGAAAAGGGATAATTTGCAATATTAATGTGAGTTGCGTAATAAATTTTTATCAAATTAAAATACTCTTACAAAATTTAAGATACACCATTTCATTGAGTAATTTAAAATTAAAGTTGATGCTGATATAGAAAAATCTAAATAAACAACTTCATATTTAGTTCTAAGTTCACTGAGACAACTTATAGTAATAACTATAAGTTGTCAGTGTTCTTACCATGTATGTATGTGCCATTGCTAACATACATTTTTTTTTCAAAGTTTTGAATTAAGTAAATAAAAGGAATAAAACTTTCAATAATTTTTGAATACATACTATGAAAACGGAACTTAATATTCTTACAGAAAATTCTTACCTAAATCCAAAGTGTAAGCACACTTGTTAGCAGGACCATCATCTGTTACATCTACAACATTATGTAAGTAATCAAACACCTCCCACTGTTCCTCCCTGGTAGCGTAGTCAAAAGCGGAGTGTCCATCCAGGTCCCGCTGAGAGGGATCCCCTCCGCAGCCTATCAGTAGCTTCAGGTTCTCCACACGGCCCCATATGGCAGCTATGTGCACGGGAGTTACTCCATCGTCATTGCTGAAATATAGGAAAATGGTTTAGTATTTACAGAAAGTAGGTAAATAAGAGATTTTTCTATGGCTGGCTTGCAAAAATGGTTAAGGAAAAACTTCTCTAAATTATAGTTCCTATATAATATTAAGTTCATAAAACTGTAATAAATACAAATGCCGACATGTTTCAACACGTTTTTCAACACAGTCATGAAGATAATAAAACAATGACTAAAAAAAAAAACCTAATTAATATTAGGTTTTTTGTAGGAAGTATGTTGAAAAACCTCTATTATTACACATGCCAGCTTGGTTGAAGTATCTAATATAGTATGTGTCAGGATCTGGATAGCCCGAATGGGATTAAAGTCCACTAATGTGTGAGATGAGTTCAAGTTTATATCTTAATTAAATGATTCGGTAAACATTTTAAAAGTTAGTGATCTAAGTCAATTTCATTATTACTGTATTTATTAATATACTTCTATTTTTTTATCTTACCATAAATTAGGGTCTCCCCCATTCTTCAAGAGCAGCTCCGTGCACTTCTTGGACTTCTCCTCGGGTTCTATACCCACAGCCAGGTGCAGGACTCCAATACCCTTGCATGGTATAATCTGATTGATCTCTATTGGGGTCTCTTTTAGGTAACTTTCCATAGAACTGGAAACATCAAAAAATGGATTAAGTATTTATATATTTTTTTTTGTCATGATCAAGTTTAATAATGGAGGAATGGAAATAGCTAGATTGCACGCATATGTATATGAAAATCGGGCTGGTTTCCGCAACTCCACGGCTAAGCGCGTATTTTACGTGCAGGTGGGACAAATGTGTCATTGGATTCACCCCAGCTCTCCAAGGAAGGCCAGCAACGCCTTGGTGTTACTAACTATCTCACAGAGCGTACCTTCGGGTAATCCCCACGTCAGACCACAAATACACCATATTTTTTGTCACATATTTGTGACGTTGGAGAACAGGGTAAGCAAAAGCTTAACAACAAGCAATAGCTTAACTTAGTTTAAAACGTTAAGAACAAGCCCAGAAATAGGCTTACATATTATGTTGGATCATGTTTGTTTATTTTATTTTTTATGATTATTTATGATGAATTAATCAATTTTTTCCAGTCAATGCTTGTATATTATATTAATAAAAACGAATATGAAATAAACAAAAAAACATGGTAGTTTGAACATGTTGGTCCATATTCACCTAACTTAAGTGTGTCTAATACTCATCAGTTGTTAAATTAGGTAATCATTTTATTTTTCAAAATTAATAATCTCAATATTTTGATTTTGAGTAATTATTATGCAATATCAAGGAAGGATAATTAAAAAAATTGCAATCAGAATTTTAATTGTGGTGCAATTTTTATCTCTGTGGGAGGTAGCAAAAAATATTAATAAACCAAGTTCCCTGCAAATTCTTAAATTAAACAATAATTCAAAAATAAAACGCATTTCGTGGTTACAGGCAGAAGTTTGATTACACAAAGGGATTATAGTAATCAGTCCAAAATTCTGGTTTTGCGGCAGGTGTTCGCTTAAAACTGGTACAAGGAGCACCTTTGCAAAAAGTTTCAAATTGAAGTTTTACATACCTTTCAGTCCCATTCTGTATTATATCGTATAGCTTGAAAAGCTCTTTGTACGCAGTACCCATGATTTTTGAAAGTGAACTGAGTATTAGTCATCGACTTCCTAACTTGTATTCATTTCCTTTGGTGTTTCCTGCCTCGCCTACGTAACAAGTTATAATAGATTGGCATTGAAACTATTAATCAAAAACACAGCGATAAACATTATCCTCATATTATCGCAACACCGAGGTTAAAACAAGCACTTATCTTCAGTAGGTATTTTGTTTTCTGAATTTATTTAAATTAACGTCAAGTTAACTCGGGAATAGTTTGTTTACGTTTGGTTGACGTTCCGTTCAACGAACAAAGTTATGCAAGTTTTCACGTTCCATTTTAAAGAAACAGTGTGTTTAAGAATGATTTTAAATAATTTTATTCATATAAGAAACTAAATTATTGTATTTTGTATGATGAAGGGTTTTTTTTTATAATAAGCAAGATTCATTCAATACTGTTTAAAACATAATATTAATACATGAGATTCTACAATTTATTTTGCTCATGGTAGATTTTGCGTAATGAAACATAGATGGCGCTGCCATCATCATCGGGCACTACTGGTTACCGGTCGCGATATACTAAAATATTCTCAAAGGGACATCTTTTACCTATTGCAGGCCCTAAGTACATTAGGATAATGGGGCTTCTACGACTTTGGCCTTTGGCAGAGGGAATATGCAAGCCGCATACGAATCCCACATGCGCGATTTTTTTCTGGGACTGTCGCTTTCTGCCATCTGATTCAATCTTGGTAAAGTAGGTAAGGGGTCATTCATAAAGTATGTCATACTTATTTCGTATTTTTTTTACCCCTGCCCCGTCCTATTCACAGTTGGTCACATTTGTGAGACCCTAGTGTGATGTCACATATTCAAACTTTTCCATGAAGTGCTAACTTCTTCTTTATATTTTGCTTTTTTATTAGTGTCACCAGGAAATTTCAGACTGCATAAGATTGTTATCTATCTTTGTTAAGTAGATAAAAATTTCTCGATATATTATGATAAAATCGTTTTGTGTACAATAAATCCCATCCAAATTGAATATTTTCCAATATATCCGTGTCTTATTAAGAAAAAATAGTTTACAATTTCATGCGATATTTTACAATCTTACGGCGTTTGCAATTTTCTCGTGACATCAACATAAGCTGCACTGTATGCTTCATAGAGTTTACGGTAACGATTATCTAATCACTCTTTGAACTTATTTCATAGTTGAAAATTACAAACTGTCATTTCTTAAAAACGATGTTGTTCACTCGGCGAAACTCAATCTATCTATAAAGCGGTTTTACATAAAAACTTTTTTACAAAAAAAAGGAACCGACTTCCAAATAAAAAACACTACAAAGTATAAAATAACTTTAATTTCGGCAGTCAATATTATTGGTTGTTTTTTCGTTTTTTGACAATCTCTAATTTGGAAGTCGGTTGCTTTTTTTGTGTAAAAAGTTTTTTTATTTTCCCATTTTAAGTGGTGATACTCCACAACTAAGTGATATTATTCCCATAATGAGTGGTTGTACTATTTGCCGTTAAGGAGTTACTTTGTGTGCCTTCGCAGTCCAAGTCCAGACCCTCATAGTTAACGTTTAAGTATGGACGTGGAGTCTCACAGGCTCCGCGTGGTTCTCAAGTTCTTAGTTTCACACAAGTTTTTTTTGTTGTTTTAGTGTTAGATTTAGTTACTTACTGGGTTCAAAAAATTACCCCGAAAACTCTGATAAAGTGCCATGATTGTTAATTTTTCATAATTTCTAAAATTATTATAAAGAAAGTTGATTACAAACACCTGTTTTTTTTTACCTATACTCAGATATACATAGATAGCGTTTTGACGCGGTTCGGAATCTGTTTCTAAAAAAAGAATGAATGTGAATATAGCAGCCTGAGAGACTCTACGTCCGCACTAGTGTTAAAAATATTTGACATCCATACTTAAAGGCTAAATATCTACTTTGCTTTGGTACTAGTTTTTACTGATTTTAAGGTGAGGAGGTCACTGGTTTATCTTTGAAGTTCACATGCAAATTCAATATAGCTATAATAACTAAACCCAATGCATAAAGAATCATCAAGTTCGGTTAATAAACAATAAAGTTATGCCCGATTATCTAATCTTAAACATTTTAATTCAGTTTGACTTGTTTTCATCTGTGTAGGTACTTCTTCACAGGGTGCCGGCGTGTTGCTATGTTATGAACTGGTGTAATCAATAAACAGACATGCAATTTCAGCAATCCCGGGAGATTTGCTATCATATATTGAAGAGTTCCGTTGCCTTCCTCCGAAATCCTTCATCGGATCTTCACCAAATTGAAATGGGTCAGTTTGGAAAAATACTCTTCCAAACAAAAAAATAATCATCCAAATTGGTTGACAATTGGCGAAAATATCGCTGAGTAAACACTTTTCTTGGGATCCCAGCATCAGATACTAACTTATACCTTGCATCGTCAGCTCAGCAAGATAAGATGTTGATTACCAGGCACAATTAACTGAATTGCTTTAGAAAGTACCTATATGAAAAACATTGTATCTGCCTTTAAAATTTGACGGTTGCCCTCGATTTCCCTAGGATCCCATCATCAGATTCTGATTCGGTGCCAATGGGACCACCTCAGGAGTATAGGCTTTCGAATAAAAAAAGAATCATCAAAATCAATTCATAATAAAATTGACGGAATGATCCCATACCAAACATTAAAAAAAAAAACAGTCGAATTGAGAACCTCCTCCTTTTTCAATCAATCAATCAATCAATCATTAATTTATTTGCAAACATGGGTATTGGTACATAGATGTTCTATTTTACATAGTATAGTTCTCCATATTTTACCGTCGCAAGGGCATGCAAATAATATTTAATTCACAAATTAAAATCAAATAAAAAATAACTATATAAATTTAAATCACAAAAATTATAAATGTCAGATTTAGTTAAATAAATGTCATGTTAGGGTGGGTCACAATAAAACAATAAAAATCTCGAACTGGTTACGCTAATAAAAATTATAAATGTCAAATTTTGTTCAATAAATGTCTTGTTTACATTACAATAAAAAAATAAATATATCTGAAAAATGTCGGAGTGAGATGATACAAAATAAAATAATAAGTAAGGCAATTGGAATAAAGATATGTCAATCAGGTTATGCAGCTATAATAATAACAAATAAGTCAATCAGTCAGCGACTCATCATTAAGGAAGTCGTCAATCGCGTAATATCCTTTCTCAATTAATATTTCGTTAAGCGCCCTTTTAAATTTTATTACAGTCATATTTTTTATTACATCAGGTACTTTATTATAAATGCGCGGGGCAATACCAAAAAAACTTTTCTTCATTAGCGCAGTTTTACATTTTACATGACATACCTGGTTTAAATATTGAGTCCGTATCGGATTAATTCTGACTTCCGACAGTTTTTGAAATAATTGTGGATTGTTTTTTACAAACAATGCTGTTTCCAAAATATATAACGACGGAAAAGTTAAAATTTTTAAAGATTTGAAATAGGGAAGACAGCTATCTGTTGTTTTTAGACCCAACATTGACCGTATACATCTCTTTTGCATTCTCAATACTAGTTCCTTATCAGTAGACTGCCCCCAGAAAATAATACCATACCGCAGAACAGAGGCAACTAATCCATGGTAGGCTGTTAAAAGAGCCTGACTGTTGACTTTTTTTGAAAGTTGAAAGAGAGCATATGCAGATTTACTAAGTTTTTTGCAAAGGACTTCAATATGAGGTTTCCAAGTGAGTTTGCTGTCGATCACTATACCTAAAAACTTAGCCTTATTTGTTTCCTCAATATTACAGCCATGGTAATCAATACGAACATTCGGGTATTCACTACGTTGATGAAAGTGCATTATTTTTGTCTTATTTAGGTTTATTACTAAATTATTATTATGTAACCAATTAATTATATTTTGTAAAGTAGTATTGATGTCTTGCTTGTAATCATTTTTATTTGTACACTTGATTACAGCTGTACTGTCATCTGCAAAAAGAACCATTTTGTTTGTTGTTACTTTTGGGAGATCGTTGATGTATATCAAAAAAAGTGGCGGTCCAAGTACACTTCCTTGAGGAACACCATATTTTGTGTACCTTGGTTCAGATACATATATTGTCTCTAACTTACTCTTTGGACAAATTCTAGAAACTTCTACGCATTGCAGTCTATCTGTCAAGTACGATTCTATCAACTTTAGAATGTTTCCTCTTACACCATAACTATGTAGCTTGTGTAACAAAATCTTATGGTCCACATAATCAAAAGCCTTAGTCATATCCGTGTAAATTGCACAAACTGGATTTCTCTTATCTACAGATGACATGACGTTAGTCAATAGGTCAAAGAGTGCCATATTAACTGTAGTATTCTTACGGAACCCCTTTTGTTCTTTACAAAATAATTTATATTTTTCGAAATACGTGTAAAGAGAATTATAGATGACTTTCTCAAATATTTTAGAAAAAATTGGGATTTTTGCAATAGGTCTATAGTTTTTTAAATTTGTTTTGTCATCTTTTTTATACAACGGTTTTATTATAACTTTTTTAAGTCTCTCTGGAAATATGCCATCAGTAATACACAAGTTAATTATATGCACCAATGGAGGTGCTATTACCTCTTTAGTGAACTTTATGACTTTAGTAGAAATGCCATCGTAACCAACAGTACTTGTGTTTTTTAGGGTGGAAATTATTTCTATGATGTCGTCAATTGTAACTGGTTGCATAAACAAGGAATTTAATGTCTGATTGTTAAAATTAATATTATTCATTGAGATGTCAGTTTTTATATTGTTTTCAATGTCACCAATAAAATAATTGTTAAATTCATTTGCAATGTCTACGGGGTGTGTGAACGACAAATCATGTCCATTAATGCACATAATTGACTCCTGTGGCAAACACAGTTTGGTTTTATTTATTACTTGCCAGGTAGCTTTTGATTTATTTTCGGCAATGTTAATATAATGATTATTTTGTGCTTTCTGTGTTAGCTTGATAATTTTTCTATAAAGTTTAGTATAGTTTTTAAGAACTTTTTTATTCGTGGAGTCTGAATTTAATCTATATTCCCAAAGTAACTGCCTTTGTTTCTTACTACATACTTTTATTCCTCGAGATATCCATTTCGTTTCCTTGTTTGTTTTGATGGTTATAATTTTTTCCGGAAAACATAAACCGTATAAGAAAGAGAAATCGTCCATGAAATTGTCAAAAGCTTTTTTTGCGTCCATAGAATCAAAAACTTGCGTAAAAGATAGAGAGCTAAGATGCGTTTTAAAAGTTATTAAATTATTCAAGCTTAAGTCCTGTTTTTTAGTTTTCCAATATTGTAGTTTACAAGTTTTATTAATAGGTACTTTAAGTATTTGACATGTATGATCAGAAAGGACCAGATCTTTAACTTCCGCTTTGCAGTTTTTCCTATAGTTGTGCGCAAAATTGTCAATACAAGTTTGACTGCTTAACCTTGTAGGAGTATAAAGCGCTAGTTTTAGATTGTATTTCAAAAGAAAATACTCAAATTCTAATGTAGTTTTGTTTCTTTTCAAAACATCAATATTAAAATCACCACATACGACGATTTTTTTATTTGAGGATAAACTAACTTTAGTCAAAATATTGTCTAATTTTTCATAGAATATTTCATAATTAGGTTTAGGTATTCTATATATACAGACAATAATAATTTTAGAAGATATTATCTCTACAGCGCAGCATTCAAAAATACCCGCAACCGATTGTTTTGCTATGTCCGGTATTTCTTTAAATTGCAATCCTGCTCTAACAAAAATACACACACCTCCTCTCCTTGTATTTCTGGAATAAAAAGCGGCTGGACAAAAATTTGGAATGTGCAACAAATCCTCATAACCCTCCTTTATGAAATGTTCTGTAACACAAATAACATCAATAATGGTTCCTTTGTCAGATAATTCCACTAGCTTTACAGTCAGAGTATCTGATTTATTTATTAGGCCTGCTATGTTCTGATGTAGAATATTAAGGTATTTAAAGAAAAAACTGAGAATTAACTTGTGATTCTGTACAAAAACTATTTTTATTGTGTTGTAGGCAGTCAACTTCTGAGTGCGTAGTAGTCGGATTGCTTAGACTAAATATAAGGTCTCGTAAATCTGATACAACAATCTCCAAACCACGATTATTTAAGGTCCCATATTTTTTATTATAGGTTTCATAATCATATGGAAGATTAAGATTAGAGTCTAGCAAATACGCATAGTTACATGTATCTATATCTAAGTATAGAAGGTTATTAAAAGTTTCTATACGGCTGTTAAACATAATATTTGAATCTGTCATATATCTATAGGTTGGTAAACAAATAATAAAGTTTGTGTGACGCAATGGTAACAATTTGTCTCTAATAAACATAACAAGCTGTAAATAGTTTTGTGTTTTCCGAAAGTCTTCCTCGCCTATATAAATAACACAAAAGTCTGAATGTGTAAAGTTTTGTACTTTACTTTCAATTTGTTCAAGTAATTGCCATAATGCACATGTAGGTTTGCGATAGTGACAGATTTCAAAGTCACATATTTTTTTCCTTTCGGCAAGCGTATATAATCTATTAGAGGTTTCGCTGCTGACGAGGCATATTTTGTGCTTTGTTGAAGATTCTTCTATAGCAATTTCAGCTCGTATATTTTCAGTTGTTTTAGAAAATCTTACGTTGCTGCTACCGTGTTTGATTATATTTGTGTTCGTAGGGAACAAGTGGTCTCTTTCTGTGGTCTGTGTTTGTTTTGTCTTTGATTTTTTTTTTCCGGTACAAGGGCTAGTATGTTCTCGCTGAATTTCTATTATTTCATTTTTGTTTTTGCTTTGTAGGGTAGTTGCAATTAATTTCTTTGCTTTCGGAGTGTCGGTAGTGTCATTCAGTATTTGTCCTAATGGTGACGTCGTTGTATGTGTGCTCTTTGAAGCTGGCGTCGTAGTCATATTTTGTTTTTGTTTGCGTTTCTGTCCAGTTCGTGGTGTAACATTTTTGTTGTCTGAGATATTTAAACTCTTGTATGTTTCTATGATTTTAAGATATTTTTGCAGATCTGATTTTAGGCGAAAGTTTTCAGAGTTGAGATTGTCAATTTCTTGATGCGCTATAAGTAAATCATCAGATAATTGTTTGACTTTATCGTTCAAATCAAGTACGGTTTGACTGATATTTAAAGATGTATTGGGTAAGCTCATCATAGTCGTGTCAAACAGTGCAGAATTATCTCTAGTCATGTCTGTTAGTGAACTGGATCGGTGAATTTTTCGGTAAGTAATGTTGTCACAATCATCCATTTTTTATTTATGTGAAATGGAACGCAATCTCAACGCGCTGACTCAAAACGCTGGTATTCAGTTATAGTTAGTAAGTTTCCGAACGAAGATTGTCTTGTCAAGTTAGCGAGCTTGATGATGATTGGTTCAATGAGTCGTGGATTCTTTGTTTACAAAGAAAAAATTTCTGCCTTTGAATTCTCAACTGTTCAATTGAGATTTTAATTAGCTCTTTAGAGCTGCTATGCCGTGTGTCGTGTCTTATTGTCCGTGTGTTGTTTAGTGTGGTTTATAGCCAACCTGATTATAAGGTGAAGATGACGAAATTATCCTTAATCACGGTAGAAATCACACTCACACTGACACCGCCTGAACCACGAATGTATGATGTTTTAAATCAGAGATAACACTGTCACTGGTGTGGCTACTAATTCAGATTGAATTTATGCAAGTTCTGGTAAATACTATCAAAAAAATCCACTATTTAGTAATAAATTAAAATTAAAAATGGAATTTTTAAAATTAAAATTTTTGGAAGTCGGTTGAAAATACAACCGATTTCCGCTCCCTCACTCCAGTCATGCCATTCGAATATAACCTATCCGTGTCGGCGTTTAAATTATATTCCTACTTAAACCTTCCTCATGAATCACTCTATCTATTGGTGAAAACTGCATGAAAATCTTTTCAGTAGGTTTTGAGTTTATCACGAGCAGACAGACAGACAGATGCGACGGAGGACTTTGTATTATAATATATAGTGTAACAGAATAAATGCAATACCTGAAAAGGGTAAAATACTTGGGTACTTGGGACCAATATCTACTGAAATCACGAAAAAGAAATCGACTGCTCCATATTTTTTTTTGTGCGCATAACTCGACAAAACGAACCTTACTGAAGAGCTGATTTCTTTCGCGATTTGGGAGCGCTTTTGTTTGCCATGTATTGTTACTTCCCAGAATTTAATCCTTATTATATTAGCGACACTTTCGGATGGTGGAATAATACAGGATGTGTTTGTTGTGTGTCAATATTGCCAATATTGGCGTTAAATATGCCTTGATGCATTAAGTCCGCCCATGTACCACTATTGTACATAAAGTTTAAATGAATAAATAAATATTGAATAGTTCTACTATAAGAGAACAATAAAACTATGCAATTCATAAATTGTTTTATTTACTTAGGTAATACAAACCTACTTCCATAATTATTTCTTTGGAATGAATTTATAAAACTTCACACCTGAAAAAAAAATGGGTTACAATGGCAATTTTTTTTTGTTTATCGACTGCATTCAATAATTGAGTATCATTTAGTTCAAACTGACCTGTAGGGTTGATTCGAAGTGTTAAACTTCTGTGCGGTTTTAAGGATTGGATGTTTCCCACGTTGTAAAGGTCCTGGAACATTTACAAATATTCTGAATAAGCTTTCTTTTGAATGATGCCACGAATCATTTAGGGGCCCATTGGCCCAATATTATAGGCACCAGGCGATGTATTATGAAGCGTTGAGACCAGACATTGCGACATTGCGAAAATAGAATGGTGCTATCAGTCATTTAGAGCTCCGTTTCATTTTCACACTTGATATGTGATGATATGGCGCCAGTTATTGAGCACCTGTATCTCATATTCAAGTTGGGGCAGCTTCATTTCGTCGTGTGTGTAGGTGACTGTCACGGAGTGTGTGAGCCCATTAACAAATGCCAGCGCCCGCGCATCGTCTGACAGCTCTCGGTGCCAGATCTCCTGCCGTGAATGCTGTTGATAAGACAAACACATAAGTCAAGTCAGAGTTAATTTAAAGCTAAAAGCTTAAGTAGGAATAGGTGGAACATGTCTGCGGCATGACAGATGAGAAAGTGGCGCAAAAATCCACCGATTGGGTCCTATTAAACGCCCGACGACATGGCAGGATACGGTCAACTCCTATTGTAAGGACTAGCTGACTAAAATATCTACACAATGCCAAAGTTGATACTTGAGTTGGTGGCGATGCATTGTATCGAATTTATTAATTCAAAGTGTACAAACCAATAGTCTCAGGTACATTTTTAAGAACAGAGGATTGATGTATACCTTAGTAATACATTAATAAGAAGTTCGTCTAGGCCTGCTTTAAATTTAGGTAAGGTAAGCTCTAAAACAATAGACCACAATGACGACTCCCAATATGCATCATCTTACCCAACTAAATCTCCTACTTTTCCAAACCCTCAAGCCTTGCTTGCCCAACTTGTCCTGGTTCACGGCGATGACGTCGCGGTTCAGCAGGATCTGCTTGAACTCCGGCTGGATCTCTGCCAGGTCCACGCTCATCATCAGGGGAGCAGCCAGGATCGCCCACACCGCCATCTGCACTTGAGCTTGGTCTACTGTCAGCCCGGAGTTACCTACTACCAGCTGGAAAGAAAGCAAGATGTAAGCTAACGCAGCTAACTTAACGTAGATAGCATAGCTGAAGATATTTTTCATACTATCTTTCTTATTTACGTAGTTAGAGGTAGAATCGAATAAAAATACCTACTCTTCATCGTACAACAGACGCCAGAACTTCCCGAATCTGTCATATTTTCATACTGGAACCTAATGCGTTAGCGATAAAATTGAACATCTATTGTTGTAGCTTGATGTGCTGGCGTCTGTACACCATACTTAGATTAGGAGCTTTAAAATAAAATTTAAAAGGGGTTAACAATGGGCGGTCTTATTGCCGAAAGCGATTTTTACAGACTTTTGGATGGCTTTGTCAGGAATGGAGAAAAGATAGATCATGAAGGAACTGAAACCCACACCGTAGGTCCACACTCCTCTGTTTTGCCAAACTGAGCAGCCGGGTCAAATTGGTTCGATCCTGAATTTATGATGCTTGGAGTTTATTCTGTTTGCCTCGCATTTAAGCCTTACGTTAAATATGAAGCAACAAAACGCAACGGCAATTCGCTTCAATTTTGTGTTGCCAGATTTCTCGAGTGATGTTTGTGTGAGCTGTCAATCCATGTGATGACAGCTCACTTTGTGATCACTTCACCAAAGCCTTCTCTTCGACATGTTTATAGAATCGACCGGCTGAACAACTCAGACCAGACAGGTGATCTGCAGGGCAGGTTAACGTCTGTTTCAGTTTAGACTTAGAGATGGCACACACATGATACAAAATCGCTTGACACTACACACACTTTTGTCTTATTAATGAGGCCTTTCGATTTTGTGCTCACCAGTTGGTGCTACTGGCAATTCAGGTCCTACACAAGCGCCTCTAGCGGTGAATTATATTGCGATTCCCTTACTGCACTTGCTATAAGAGTATAAGCCCCCGTGAAAACCTAAATCCTTACCATATCTGGGTCGTTCCAGTGTCCAGGGCCAGCGAATGGGGCGAGTCTGTCCTGGTGGTCGCCAACCCACGTAATCACGTTTCGTACGGAAGACCAGGAGTTCCGGATGTCCACCCAGTTGCGCCAGATGTTGCAGCTCTCAGCCACCGCGCTGTAGTTGGCCTGTTCAAGATTAATTTATGTTTTTATTTGTTTCCAATTACTTAATTATAACTATTCTTACAGGGTAACCTAATGCTCGCCTGCCTGCCTAGCCCAATATAGTTTTCCCAACTATATTGGGGTCGGCTTCAGCAGCCGGTTGATTCGGTAAAAATGTCGAAAGCTTGGGAGAAGTGATCACGAGGTGAGCTGTCAATTCATATAATCAAGATGGAATGACAGCTCACTTCGTGATCACGTGACAACTTGATTATATGGATTGACAGCTCACCTCGTGATCACTTCACCCAAGCCTTCACTTCGACATTTTTACAGAATCGATCGGCTGAATACAACCTAAGCGATAGAGTAGCCCTAACTAATACTACTACTTAAAAAAAAAATACTTACGTGGACGCCGCTTACTTCTTGGAACATTGGCCAGCTGCATCCATACAGAATGGGACGGCCAGTTGCGTTCAGCAGCTGCCCGAATGCAGGATATCCTGAAAAAATGATAGCAACAAATGATAGCATGACAATTGTAACTACCTATCTAAATTGAAGTTTATAATATAATCCACCATATCCACACCCAATTTATAGGAGTGTAATTCCCTGCCGAAATCTGTGTTTCATGATAGCTATATCCAATATCCACAAACTTTAAGACAAAAGTGATTATGTAACTTCTAGGCAAGCGTGTTCCATCATCAACTAATAATCGCTGACCACCAGGTGAATAAGTGGTCGAACGATCAATTTAATCTTATATAGATTATACATATGTATTTTAAATGGGAAAGTAACTCTGCCTGTCTGATACGCTTTTACGCCTAAACCACTTAACCGATTTTGATGAAACTTGACACGCGGGTATTTTTTTTTTCCCAGGAGTATGTTCCCTAGGGATAGTTTTCAACATTCACGCAGTCGGAGCCGCGGGTGGCAGCTAGTTTAAAATAAGTTCAATAAATCATAGACTTCTATTGAAAAAAAATCAGTACCTACACCCATTCCATAAATGTCAGCGAAACAGCCATCCAGCTTGAGATAGTCAGTTCCCCAGCTGGCCAAAGTATCAGCGTCGTAGAGCTCATGCCCTTTTATGCCAGGGTACCCTTCGCAGGTCTTGGTGCCATAGTCTTCGTACATTCCGAACTGCAAGCCCCTGCTGTGGACCTGAAAAAAATGTTGCTCGATATATTGATATACGTCCCGGATTAGGCAAGCTAAATTGGTGATGGGAGGGCTACATTAGAATCGATGATCGTTGGGATTCTTGAGCGGTGATCAGCAAATATTTAAAACGTCGGACGCCCAAAGCCTCAAAGCCTTCAGACTGTGTGGAGCTACAGCAGAAAAAAAATGTTTATTTGTGCCTCACACAGGAAATACAGACACGAACTTATTACGACTAAAAATTTTATGAAAAACTCCATGAAAGTAGCCGATTAGTAGAGGAGTTAGGCTTAGTTGCCAAAAGTAGCTTGCTGAGATTTTAATCGAAAAATCCATGTCCTACTTTAATTATACTGCTTCTTGTGTTCGTCGTCGATTTCTCGATTCTGTGGCGACGCTATTCACCTAGATAGATCCGGCATTGGCTATTTTTTTAATTATGGAAGATGTAATCAGTTGTGCTTTGCCTGAAGAAAAGAGGTGACTCATATCCTTATGAAGAGCCTCCAAACTGGCACTGAGTTTGGGACATTTTACTTTAATAATAATATTTTACATTATTTACTTACATAGTCAGAAAGAGCCTTCATGCCGTTTGGGAACCTCCTCCTGTCAGCGACGAGGCGACCCTCAGAATCTCGCGTCATCTCCAGCCAGCAGTCGTCTATCGTGATGTACTGGTACCCCGCATCGCGGTACCCTTCGCTCACCATCAAATCTGCAGTTCTCATTATTAAGTTTTCACTGAAAAATACATTAGGTTTTGTAGAATGTGAGACAATACATATGTTATTCGATCTGTCTTCTCTCTTATCTCTCCTTTTCTTTCTCACAACGTAATCTTCATGTCTTCAGTACGTCATAGAAGCTGGAGAACTGATTCAACTGTATATCTGTTATTTTTATATATGTTATTTTTATAAAACTAGCGGACGTGACGCGATTTCACCGTTTATTTCCCGATCCCGTGGGAGTACGGGGATAAAATATAGCCTATGTTACTTGCTGATAATGTAGCTATCCATTGCTGAAAGAATTTTTCAAATCAGTCCAGTAGTTTTTATGTTTATTCGTTACATACAAAAAACAAATCTTTCTTCTTTATAATATTAGTATACAGTACCTTGATGACCGGTTTTATTTTTGGTAAAGGTTTTTTGAAAATGGAACCTAGCTAGACTCCGAGCATACTAAATTTCATGAAAATCGTCGGAGCCGTTTCCGAGATTCAGATTACATACATATATACAAGAATTGCTCGTTTAAAAGTATTAGATATAGATAACTTAACTTACCTTATACATTCTAAAGGCATAGCGTCACAGTCGATGGTGCACCCAAACCGAAGCCAAGAGAGCCAGCCCATGGGTGGAGTGAGTGCTAGCCCATTGTCCAGGGCTTGAGTTGGCAACAGCAGGCTCACAAAGACACAGAGTGATGTTATCAACATTTCTGAAAGGAAGACACACTTTTGACTAAATAAATATAATTACCATTTAATAAAATTACATCATAACGTTGTGTAGTCGCTGTTTACATTTCTTAGCCAAAAACTGGGAAACATATAAAAGTACCGTTAGCTTATTATTTGAATAAACGTCGCGATGAGATGACAGGAATTTTATTTTGATTTATTTGTACACAATGTTCCGCTATAATTGCTTAATCGTAACTGAACCTTTAGACAGTGCGTAAACTGTTAATGATAACCTTAGCGTGCCACTTGTCTGAGACAGTTCATGATAAATTTGCATAGGGGAAGCAGGGGAAAACCGTGCACTCAGGAGAAAAACCATAATTTCATCCAATTTTAATGAATGTCACTGAGGATTGCCATTACTCCTCAGTAATATTAATCAAAATTGGTGCGTCCGAACGACATTACCTCAAAAGAAAAAACCGGTCAAGTGCGAGTCGGACTAGCTCATGAAGGGTTCCGTTATTATGCATACTTGAGTCTAACAAAAATTTGCACTTAATATTTCGCAAACGGATTCTTGGATGGAAAAAGGTTTTTCGCAAACTCTCAATATTTTTAAACGACCTATCCAACGACAACCACCTACACCAAGGGGTACACGGGTAGAAGATAAAAATAAAATTCATTGCGACTTTATATGTAGGCCACCCTAAAAAATATATTTGAAGATTTTATTTTACTATTTTGTCGACGTGATTAATATGTATACTTACCCATACCAAATTTCATCTTTCGAGTGCTAAGCGTCTCTGAGCTAAATCGCGGACGGACAGGCAGACAGACAGACAGACGGACATGGCGAAACTATAAGGGTTCCCTGTTGACTACGGAACCCTAAAAATGGCGTGCCCACTTACAAGTAAAACGCTGGAATTTAACCTTAAGTTGAGACCCAAAGTCACAAGTGATAATAAGCTAGGACCGTCGTAGTAAAATTAATAAACAGTTAATAACAACACAAACACAACACATAGTGTTATTATTATAACAATAATAATCTCACATTTAATGTGCGGAGGGTTTTGTGTAGAAAAACAATAAATGATTGTGTAGTCGTTTTTAAACACCAACATACTATGTAAATACGGGTAGTTGTTATCGTGGGAAAAATAAATCAATCAGTTCTAACATTCTTGTACTATCGTGAGCTTGACTCAAATATTTCACATTCTAGTGTTTTAGGCCATATAAAACGCCATGCTATTTTTCATTATCTCTAGGTATAGCCCTGATTTCTGTGTCAAATTAAGGTATTTTTCTTCTTCTGTAATCTGTATTGAGTGCGGGCGTACCAAATAAACGCTGCCGTCACGATTTGAACTCGCCCTGATAGATTTGCCGGAGAAAGCAAAATACAAGGAACTCTCTTTGCCCAGCAGTGGGTGTTGCTTTTTTTTGCTATACGATTTAGTTTTCCAAGACGCTTTTTCCAAGTTTATATTTGATTCTAGCATGCTCCACTTCCATTATCTACTAACCAGCACTGGGCCAGCGTGAAGGACTATGGTCCACTATCACCCATAGAGAGGAAATCAGTACCCCAGCATTTGGAACGGCTTACTATGACACTCTATTTTATTGACAGACTATAACCATAATGTTTCCTAATCTTATAGATGCTCATACCATCAGTGTTGGTCTTCTGTGGGTTGGTGTGGCCCAGCCTGGCTCTGGACAATGGGGTTGGGTTGACTCCACCCATGGGCTGGCTCTCTTGGCTTAGATACAACTGCTCTATCGACTGTGATAAGTACCCGACTGAATGTATCAGGTAAGTTGAGAAGTTCTGATGTTTGGAGTCAAAGGCTCATGCATGATTAACGCGTGTCAAACTTCTTATTTAATTCTAAGGCCTTTGAAGTTGCTTTACAATTTGACTGATACTTACAGCAGTTTTCGATTTTGTTACGTTTTAAACCGACTTCAAAAAATGGAGGCGGTTTTGTGTTCGACTGTATGCATAAATGTTACGTGAGGAATAATGGAGTGAATGATAGAGTGATGATTAGAAGAGGAAAACGTATTGTGCCTACCACAAGTAACATAACACAAGGGCAGCAAGATGATGAAGATGCCTAAATGTAAAACAAACTGCGTTACTTCCTCCAGTGAAAACTTAATAAAGCGGACAGCGGATGCGATAGCCAGTGAAGGTTTCCTGGAGGCTGGGTACCAGTACGTGATCATAGACGACTGCTGGCCAGAGAAGACGCGTGGTGCTGATGGTCGTCTCGTGCCTGACCAGGCTCGCTTCCCCAGTGGAATCTTGGCGCTCTCTCATTATGTACGTATTTCGGTGGAGGTGTGGATGTCAACCACGAAAACTATATATCTCAATGATCAGACGCTGACCATTGAGATATAATATTTTCCAATTTATCCTTCGTTTCTTATATTTTTATGTAAGTACCCTTTTTATAACCGTCCACATGCATACTCTCATTGCTCTGCATCACATGCCCACTGTCTACACCTTGACAACCAGTTTCTATCATAAAAATACCTGCTCACTATTTATTTTTAATGGAACTTTTCTAATTATTTACTTTACTTCGTACGCAGAGTACTTTACAATCATTTGTTTACCTTGGTCAAAGAATAAGCATTGCCATACAACGTGGCAATGCCGCCAGTCTTTTGGGTACACTTCCAGTCGACAGCGATGCGGATGAATTTTTTGACGCCATATTTTAGGGTTTATTTAGTTAGGAGATTTTATTTTTATTTCTAGTGTATATAGTTAGTTAAGTATTTATGGAATAAAAGTTTTTGTTTAAACCGATAAAACTTTGTATTATATTGTTTGAAACGGTTTTCTACACATTATCCGTCACTCGTATCCTCAGATTAATGTCACTACGTTCTGCGGTCTTTTTATAAAGATTCAATTGAAAACCTCAGCATAAGACTGACTGTTCACTGGAGTGGAGAGGGACATAATAACTAATGGAATTGCATAAAATCTCCATTCTCCACACCGCGTCAGTCACTGAGATGATATGGAATTCCATTGGTTAATATTTCTCTGCTCCTGTCCTCTCCGCTCCAGTTGACTTGACAGTAAGCCTTAGTCTGTCTGGCATTACCGCTCAAATATACCTTTATGACGCAGTCGTAGTAGTCCTAGTACCATGTAACACCATATTTTATCTTTACTTTTGTATGGTAGCATGTAGTTCGTTTTCAACTGCAATGTCGTTACGGACTGCAAGACAGTTGAATAGTTTCCCCGGGACTCATCGAACTTTATTGCCCCGAATCGGCGCTTTTCTGGTGGTCGCCAAGTTGGTAGCTTTCAGGAGTTGCAGTGAACAGAAAACTAAACAACGAATTATCATGCTCCCTGAAAATCTTGGATTTCATGTTTACAGGTCCAAAGCAAAGGTTTGAAGTTCGGCATTTACGAGGACTATGGAAACCTCACATGTGCTGGTTATCCAGGAGTTCTGGGCCACGAGGCTACAGACGTGGCCACATTTGCTGAGTGGGAGGTGGACTATGTGAAGCTGGACGGCTGTGGCGCTCCTGACCCTGATGAAGGTACGAACAAGTATAATCAAGTGCATTGTCTTCTGTTGGCTAATTGTTCTTTGATTCACAAAGGGTTTGTGAATATGTTACTAGCTTCGCCCGCGTGTCATTCGTAAATTATTCCAGGGGAACATACTCCCGGGATTATAAGTATCATGTGTCCTAATCCAGGACCTGGTCTACCAGTGTGCCAAGTTTTATACTAATCCGTTCAGCCGTTTAGACGTGAAGAGGAAAGAATCAAACTGACATTCGCATTTATAATTTAGCGGCAGCTACTTTGTAAATTTAGGATTGTTAAGATGAGATAGGATATTTCACAGTCTACGGTAGGAGGCAGGATCCAGGATTGCCGTTTGGGGGGGGGTTAACCCCGCTAACGTTAGGATGTAGACTACCACAGATTCTTTTTGGGGGGGCTTGAGCTCTTTAGCCCCTGGATCCGCCAATGGTACGAGGGTTCTTTAGCTCTACTGGTTTCATCATCATCACCATCAGCCGAAAGACGTTCACATAGGCTTTCCTCAAAGGCCAAAGCCACGTTTCGATCGCTACACTGCGATCGTCAACCCCAGTGTAGCTATTGCAATGTACAGAGAATGCTACTGCCCATTCTCTGGTAAGTCCCTTAATCGCCTCTTACGACCCCCACGGGAAGTGATGGGATGGTTTGTTATGTCTATTGGTTTATAATATTCTAAACATGATGTCTTTAGAGTTTTAAATATTTCCTTTGTTTACCCAGGTTATCCAATGTTCGGCAAACTTCTTAATGAAACCGGTCGTCCAATGATATATTCTTGTAGCTGGCCAGCTTACCAAAGTCATGTGAGTTTTTTTAGGGTTGCTTTGAGTTCCTAATTAAATGTATGGTGAAATATGTGAAAGCTAGAAGCTCATCTGTCTTTCTTCTGGGATCTTAGAAACCTTTTTCTGAACAGGTTTCTAAGATCGTCGTTTTATCGGCGTCAAAGTATTTCTGTAAAACTAAAGTTTACTAATAGTAATACTCACCACTTACCCACGTAGGCGCGGGCCTGCGGACGGCGAGCATTGGGTGGCGGCCCGGGTCGATGGCGCGTTGTGTTTCACGCGCGCCTCAAAGAGATGTCAGTATAAAAGACGGAGCCCGCTAGGGCCAGAGCCTGGCAGGGTTGCGGAATTTGTTCGAAAGAGTCACCGCGGCCCTGGAACGCAAAGGGCGGAAGAAGTCATTTGATGATTTCCCATCCTTAAAAAAAAAGCCCTCACCACTGACATGTTGTTTTATTTTCAGCCCAATTACTCTGCAATAGCAAAAGCCTGTAACATCTGGAGGAACTACGGCGATATTCAGAACAACTGGCAGTCTGTCGTCAATATCATGAACTGGTTCGGAAATAATCAGGACGAGTTTGCACAGATCGCCGGACCAGGGAACTTTAATGATCCTGACATGGTAACAATAATAAGCTGCCGTTTTTTTTTTCAAGTTCTCTTTTCTAGAATGTTTAATCCACCAAGCCATGTGCTCGAAGGAATTTCTCTCATCGGTGAAAATGAAGAACTTCCTCACAAACTTTAATCACCTATTAAAACCGATTAGGTGATGAATTTTCAAAAATCTTGATTACTTCTACACCTTCGTTATTTCAAGAATGCCATGAATTGCGCCTGCGCGAATGAACAGGCGCGCGCTCAGTTGTTAAAATTAATTGCTCTGAGAAGGAACGCAAATTATTAAGTTGCCTTACTGCTTGTTTCAAATTACAGGCGAAATAGTGCTCATGGCTGGTAATAACTTCCCTTTTCAGTTGGTCATAGGCAATTCCGGGCTAACAGTAGACCAAGCTCGCGTCCAAATGGCGGTCTGGTCAGTCCTGGCGGCTCCCCTCATCATGAGCGTGGAGGTATCCAGTATAGAGCCAGAGTTCAAGGAGATCCTGCTCAATAAGGACGTGATAGCCGTGAATCAGGACCTACTGGGGAAACAAGGGCTCCGGATTTGGACTGGTGTTGATAGTGATCAGGTATGTATCATGGTTGTAGGCTGGCGACCGTTTACTGGAGCCGCAGCGTTGGAAGGTCGCGGGAATCCTTTGGATGCGAAATAAACAGGGCCGGTCGACGACGCTTGGGGGAGCATCATGTCCAGCAGTTGACGTCTCTCGGCTGAAATGACGATGAAACATAGCATATTAAAAAAAAAACTATCGTAGCTGGCGTAAAAGATGGCTTTTAAGCCAGTAACGTTTGTTATTTTAATGACGATCATGAGAAGATAATCTCTTGTGATGACTATTAAGTTTGCCTAGAGATCTTCCTGTACAAACACCAGCACTTCAAGCTAGCCGAAACTGTCAAATATTCCCCATCATCCTTGAACCTGATGCTGTGGCGTTATTAAGTTGAAAATCTATTAAAGGAATTCGGCAGATTGTTGTAGCTTGATGTGCTGGCGTCTACATCATCATCATCATCATCATCATCAAGGCGTCTGTACATCCAAGTTTAAATGAATAACATATTTCAAGGAATTTATATCATGACGATACTTGGGAGAGGTCTATCATCTAAGTGAACAATGATCACGATCAAGTTGAAAGGTTGCCTGCGGTCACTGTCACTGACAGGAAGATGATCATCTTCCTGCTCCTATCCCATGTTACTTGGGGTCGTGCCAGAAATTTCTCCTTCCCTTCTCCCCTGTCAGCTATCACGCTATCATTCACTTTCTTTTTTACATGTTGTTCTTCACTCAAACCATGCATCTTTTCTTAGGTTTTTCCTCTCTCTTTATTTATCAATTGTTAATGTTCATCTCAGATTTGGCACCGAGAGTTATCAGAAGGTGCGCGGGCGCTGGCGTTCGTGAACCTTGGGGACACAGCAGCAGTAGCATCATTCACGTATGAGCAAATGAAGCTGCCATTACAGGACTATATTGTACAGGTATATATAACCATACTCTTCCGGTTATTCCTGATAAACGTATAGTTCACTAAAGTGCCAAGTTACCGAGATATTTGGATGTAAAGTTTATTTTTAACGTGACAACGTCTAATAAATCGATGAACGCCGGCTGCACACAAGAAAAAGGATGACTCATTGTAACGTTACGCTCATTGTAACGTTACGAACATTTCATCATTAGTTTGGAGAGGTTGTCAAATTCCATCAATTATTTTTTTGTTATACTTTACAGGACCTTTACAAAAAAGAACAGGAAAGGACTCTGAGAGTTGGAGAAGATCTTAAAGTGAAAATAAATGCTACAGGTCTGTTATTCACAACCTATGTATTTTCTCTGCACTTGTTTTCCTCCGCGCTTTTATGTCTTTGTATAATTTTGAAAAGGAGAGGTTTATCTTCACATTATTTTTCTGTTTTTCAGGAGTTCAATTCTACAAGTTTGTACCAAAGAAATCTGGAGAAGACATTGTCAGTGAAAACGAAATTAAATAAATAAAATGGTACCTATAATATTATTTATTTCATTCTTTTAGGGATCCTACCCTATGTATACATACACTGAATTTTTATCACCTCCTTACTGTCCTCTAAAACCCAGTAACTGGCTAACACGATACCCTTGGGATGCCGCACATTTAGTAATAGACAATAATAAAATATTTGCTTTATTACAAAAAGCTCTCATGCTCAAATTACATTAATTTTACTTTATTTAAATATACTTTTCATTTACGTAATATACTTAACGTTCCTAACGTTCGTAATATTCCTAACGGTTGATCGCCAACCCGCCTGCAAAGTGTGGCGATTATGGCAAATCCCGCCCTTTGGGAGGCCTATTTCCAGTAGTGGACGTCTTTCGGCTGATATGACCTAACGTTCAGTTTGTACCTATACCTAATGACCTAGGTACCTTTATTATTTTTTTCTGTCTTTCGTTTATATATTGCCATTTTGTATAACTAACATTTGATCTCATTGTTAAACGAATTTTTGGTATGAATTTTGTTTGGTTAAGAATAAACGACAATTCGATCCTGACAATTCATGAACTACTAAACCACAATCGAGCATGTGTCGTAAAGAATTTCAGCAAAAATGACGATAAATCAGTGCTTTTTTATGCGGGCTGCAAATTATTATGATACACGTGTGATTTGTGATATGGGACTGTTAAGGTGGGTAAGGACCGGTATTACGGGGCGTAATGTTACATGTTAGAAAGCGAGCATACATGCAGTCAGTGCGTGGAAACGACCACGAATATGTTGCGTATGTGTTTTGTTTTACACGGATTTTAATAATAATGGCTTAATAGCCACGAGCCTCGATCAGCACCTCAGGAGGAGGCTCTCGTTAGGCAGCTGGATCAAGGGCCTGATTCAGAAAGCGGTACTTCTGGACACGGCTCGTATTGTTAGGAGGTTCCTCTCTCTTGAGCCCTGACCGCCGGTAGCTTGGACCCTGTTCCCGATACCGGTGGGCTACTATTTTTATATTTTTAAATGTATTTTTTTTTACTTTTGATTTTTTAAGAAATATTTAAAAATGTAACAAATAAGTTAAAAAATGAATAAACGGAATAATAATCATTTTATTATCAGGCTGCTGAGGCCCATAGACATATTACACAAAATAATCTTAAAACAATAATAAACTAATACATATTAATATAACTTATTTAACTACTGCACACGAAATCACGGCGTCGTGTTTCGCTGACTGGTGTCGTCGTGTTTAGGACACGGCATAACATAACATGCTCGCTGCGAATGTTACATTACGGCACCGTAACACCCCGGTCCGTACCCACCTTAATAGTCCCATATCACATGTGTAATATAATAATTTGCAGCCCGCATTACTGTAACATCTGTCAGTACCCAGCTTTAGGTGTGAATGATCTAGGTTTTTTTAGGGTTCCGTACCCGTATGTTGAAAACCGCCACCTTATTACTATAGGTTGATTCACACATATCAGGGCCGTGACCGTGTCGTGTCAAGGCCGTGGTCCGTCACAACGTGGTCTGACACGTCTTTGGGCATGGCCCGAACACGTACGTGTGTGAACGACTTTATAAAATGTACGCACCGGACGAACCACAGCACGGCCCGGTTATGTGTGGGTCAATTTTATCAATTTTAGCCTCTACAGTCCTTCCGTCTGTCTCTCGTAGGCCCCATCTTTGGAATTGTATTAGGTACAAATTTGAAATTTCTGTAGTATTACAGAATGGGTTATTTATACTAAAACCGGTCAAGTGTGTAATGCCGCATACTTTGTCATTGGCATAACCTTTCTTTGGGGTAATGGAAATTATTTGTGACGGAACCCTTCGTATGCGATTTCAACTCGCACATCATCGTATCCTATCATGTTCGAAGTAAGGATTCACATGATCTGCAATTAGCTGGGAATAATTTTTCATAGTTTCACAAAAAACTCATTCCTTTTTCCCGTGGGGTAGACACAAGTGACTGGATCAGCTCTTGATATATTTCAGTCTCCATCCCAACGCAGCTGTCACCCTGAATTTGAAAATTGGTAAGCAATTCTCTAAGCCTTCCAGAATGCAGGTGCAAGTCTAATGAAGTATCTACCTACTGTAAATACACTGACCAACACAGAAATTGCACCAAAGTACAGTGTAGCTTTGAAACATTTGTTTTTCGAAAGGAAATTTTAAAAAGTGGAATATGAAAACAGGTTCATCATATTTTTAAAAACATACATTTGTAAAGCAAAAGGAATATTGTTGAACACAAGGTGTGTTTCAATAATTTTCCAGTAAAGTATATTTATGTATATAGAAATGGATATTAAACTGTTATTATTGAAATCCTTAAAACGGTTTGGTGGCAACCTTTTTAGTTGTTTAAGGGCTAATTATAAACGGAACATTAAGGGCCTGTTTCACGACCTCCGAAGAGCCACTAATCACCGAATAAATTCGAAAATGGAACATAATTTGTATGGAATTATCGGCCAAGTAAATAAAAGGGAACTTATTCGTAGGTAACAAAAGTTATCAAACCGCCATTTTATTCATCACGTACCTTAAGATTATCTTACTATTGTAAAATGGAGTCTAAGTATTTGTACGCTACCCTAGACTTAGACGCAAGTTATGTGTCCATCAGTGCATTTTGCTTAAAACATATTTGTCTTCAATAAAATATTTTAAATTAGTACTATGTACTTATACCTTGATTAAGGAAGTTTTGTATGGTTTGTATGCAGTTGTGTGACAAATGTGACAATAAATAAGTAGGTACCTTTTATTTCTTTTTGACTTTAATAATAATAATAATTCTTTATTATCAGGCAACTAAGGCCCATAGATAAAATACACAAATTAAAAATACAAAAAATAAACTAATAAGTATATTAATCTTGCTTAACTTATAGACACACGAAGTGATGGCGTCGAGTTACGCTGCGCGGTGTCGCATAGCCTGCCTCGAAAACGTTTTCCTTCGGCCAAAACTCTTCCTTTAGGAACGTGTCGAGATGATGTGTCGGAACCCGCACTACAAACGACTTGAAGTTCAAGCTATCAAGTAAGTACAGACGCCAGCACATCAAGCTACAACAATCTGTCAAATTTATTTAAATATTTTCAACTTTATCACTACAGCTTTAGGTTCAAGGATGATTGGGAAATTTTGACAGTTTCGGGTAGCTTGATGTGCAGGGCGTCTGTACGAATAACGAGTTTTGAGTTCGAATCGACCGGTGCACGGCTGCGAGCCAGGCCCCAGGAACCAATTTATCAATAATCCAATCTAATCAGAAAACCAGTCGGGGTTAATGTCCCGGCAGTAATTTGTTAAACAGGCCAACGCAACGGTAACAGAAACCGTTATTTTAATTATTTTGTAATCTAACTGGGAACATTTATTGGCCATAGAATAATGATTAATAAATATTTGAGAAGCAGGGACTTGGCCCTCGAGTTGGGTTTGGTTTCAAATTCTAATCTTTATTGACAAACACAGTTGGTACTTACATCAAAATACAATATCTAATTATTTTCTAGAAGTTTAGAAAACCATTTTATTTTATTTCTTTTGCACAAAAAAATGTGTATTTTCTATATGTAGGGCGTTTACAAACTGCGTGGTTATTTAAGGGTGATGTTCTTTATTTGATATAATTAGTATAAAAACTTGACTGCAAAAAATTAATAGAAGTTTTCAAACAGTCTGATGCAGTTGGTTGTATTTATTGATTGCTTGCAAAATGATTTTTGAAACTTTTAGCCGTTTTTGCGGTTCAGTTTTTAGGCAAAAGTTAAGTATATCTTATTTTTACTACTTGCCTACCTATGAGTTCCCATAATATCGAAGTAGTTACCAAAGTAGCATTATTATTTGTAAGTGAAATTTTGGTATAGGTAGCCACATAGCCCCAGTTTTTACACAAAGAAAAAAGGTTTTAAAGAAAAGATAAGATTAGCAAATAATTTGTATGGATGTCAAGTATCGGCAAACATTACATATATCTTTTATTGAACTAGGTTAAGTGTTGAACCAATCTTAAAAATATTATCTTCATGTTTTTCTCTTTCGATATTCAACCCAATTGTGGGTTAAACTCGCCTTTGTACGTAAGCTGTCCTTTGTGTGACCTTATTATGTATGTTTTTGTGTGCAATAAAGAAGAGTAAGAAATTAAGTTTATAAGTTTAACCTTTCATAAAATTGGGCAATGCTGAACTTAATACTATACTGGTTTCTGAGGGAGACAAGATAAGAAGTCTTATAAGATAATTATGGGTAAATAAGTTTATATTAAGTGTCCCGATAAAACCTTGAGTTTTCGTTCCCACACACAAACGGTTTCGACGGTTTTTTGGGGCATAGTCTTATTTATGTAAGATGTTTTATAAAACTTTGTTTATGATAAATTAAAAAAAAAAAACATTGTTCACATTTACAGTTTGTTCAAAAGTATTTGGCCACCTGCGTTTTGTGTGGCCAATGTTGTGTGTGGGCGTGGCCGTTATTACAAATAGGGTTGCCAGGCATCCGGATAAAGCCGGACATAGTTAGGCTTTTAGGATGCGTGTCCGGCCAAATTTGATGGTGCCCGGCCTGTTCGGCTTTTGTTAGAGTTTTTCAATTTTACCAATCACTTTGATTTTCCCCGAAAATTGCACAATTAAGAAGACTGATCGCCACTAATTTTATTTTTTCATTATAAGGTAAATCAATTTTATGTTGACGAGTCAAACGAGCTTGGATTTACTTATAAGGATCCTACTTAATATTATTTTAAAGTCACAGCATTCTGAATGGGATGAGTTGTCCGGCCTTTTAATCCCATTTTACCCAAAAGTCAGGCTAAATTGGCTGGTCTGTTCGGCTTTCCAGGTTTAAGACCTGGCAACCCTAATTACAAATGAAGCAAGAGTATTGTTATTCAGGATTATTCATAAAAATAATAATTAATATTTATTAAGTAAGTACCTAACTACCTACTAAGCATTTGGTTATCTTTTTTATGGATAGGTACTTAAGCCTAATTATAGTAATTATGTTTAAGTAATTGCTGATAAATAATTAACATTACTATGATTTCGTTTCATTTATTCGAACTTTTATTATGGATCCTTTTCTGGCTGGTCAAATACTTTTGAGTGGTAAAGAAAGTATTATCCTGTGTTCTGAATTTTCTGAGGGCCAAGCACGAATGTTTTGACGTACCGTAACCGTATACGTACGTAAACCATCCAATTAAATATTATGTGCGAAACGAGTACATATTATAGATAGTTTTAGTAAAAATTTACGTTATGTTATAGTACCTACGTCAGAAACATTCGTGCGGACCAGGCCTATTGTAAGTCCCTATTATCAAATCAAGCTTCAAAGATCGAGTTTTCGAACCATAAGCAGATTATTCCTGACTGAGTAGCTTTTTCATAGTGCTTGGCTCCTGTGACCAATGCCAGACGAGGAATTGTGAAAACAGTATTTAACTTTTAGAGATTGTGCCCTACATACCAACAGACAATTTTCCTCTTTATCAAATCTAAAATCGTTTATTACAATCCATAATGTACACATCCAGTTGATAAATAAAAAAAAACGGAGACAATTGTGGACACTGTCGGACACAGCAATTTTTTAAATAAGTGGAGAAAGGAGGAGCGCTTTAATAATTTTACTTGTTACAAAGTTTGAATACTTTTAATTTCTATAGGTACTTAAATTAAAGGTCTATCTGCTTAATTAAGAAATAAGAAGTATTTTAATGTGTTTAGTTGGTAGAAAATATAACAAAGCGGTTTAGCTAACAGAAAAAAAAACATTCCACATTTAAGTATTAAAAATCTCAAGTAAGGTTCTCCAGGGAATTAAAAAAAACCTAGCATTTGAAGCTCTCACGTATCGCATGATTGTCTAATTATTGTACAATGTGTTATTGAATGGATTTTTTTTTAATTTATTTACAGTAATTTTGGTTTTTTAAATAATTATTACTTACATGTTTTTTTTTTATATTCTTATCATGTTTATGTCATTGAAAAGAACCTACTTATCTCTTATTGAATGCCTTAACGTACACAGGTACTTGAGGGTTTGAGGAATTTGAGGAACCTTCACGGACAAGTTAAAAGGTAAAACCAAGCTGTGTTGATTGCATTGACAACACGCTGATCCTTATCATTCGTCGTTCAAACGTTGTTGGGTGCGCCATACTGCATGCACGCTCCACTGTGCCCGTGGTCCAACTAGTATCATAGACGAGAAACATTTTTTAAGTGAGTGAAAAAAGTTCGAAATTCAACTTTCGAATAAATCAATTTGGCGCGGTAAGTTTCTATTTTTTTGCATATTATTGTTGGACCATTTTGTCATGAGAACTTTTTTGTTGTATTTCCTTAATCAATCCCTTTTGTGGAGTTTTGAAGTTCTTGTAAAATAAGTGAAGGAGTTATTTTCATTTGAAACTCTTAATTATAGGTAAAATCAATCACAATCTTAACTATAATTAGCGGTATTATTTCGATCATAATATAGCTAGGAGGTTGTCGTTAACCTTTTGTGCCAAAATAAACTATCACTTTTTATTTCATTTATGACATAGGTACTTACTTGTTCATTTGGGTAGGTACATATTTCTTCCAGTACCTATCCACTTTTCTCATCTACCCACGTACCTACCCTAAGAGCTTTTTGTTGTAGGTATTACCGCATCTATACTTCCATACTAATATTATAAATACGAAAGTTACTTTGTCTGTCTATTTGTTAACTTCTCACGGCTTATCGGCTGAACGGATTTAGAGAAACTTGGCTTGGTACTGGATTAGGATATTGGATAATTACTCCTGAGCTTTTTTATCCCGTGAATAAGTTCTATTGAGATCATTTTGCCGCTTGAAGCCGCTGGCAGAAGGTTGTGTACCATATCAACCGCTGACAGTCGGGAGACAGAAGTATTTTCTGGAAACGAGGGTTTATAAGTTGGTTTACCTAGTCTGTGGAATTTGCAGCTTAATTCAATTAGTTAGATCCTTGTCCGGATTATAAGAATCTCCTTCGCATAGGAGACAGCTTTGAGTCCAGAATTCAGGATATGACTTTGTAATGAGATCCACCTTGGCCTAGCGCAAAAAAAAATCGTCATTTGAAGACCAATGCTCGTACCTACTTAAAAACACTATTGTTACCGCTAAGTGGGTTGCGGAATTTGTTCGAAAGGGTCCGCGGCCCTGGAACGCAAAGGGCTTTAGGAGGAACTCGGATGGGTTTTAGTCAGTAAGAGTCTGACACGCCTTTCCGGTCCACCCAGAGCGGAAGAGGTCATTTGATGATTGCCCATCCTAAAAAAAAAGCAATTGTATTTATAATCTAGATTCATTGATCTTCTCGAAAAGTATCACTAGATTAGAAAATTTGATTGACTTAAAAAAAGAAAAAAAAAGCCGCTAAGTGCATCGTTGTCATGTGTATATAATAAATTTGTTTTTACACAAAATGTGTTAAATAATGGACCCGACAGTCCAGCACTCAAAAGTAATTTAAATCTCAAAAGCTTCCGTTCTCTTTCGCAATAATAAGTTACAGGCAAAGCCAGTCCCATTGTCAAGCCAGGTCATGGCCAGTGTCATGTCTCCAATATTTAGGCCATCTCTTTTGTGTTACTTACTTGAAAATATTCCAATTAATTGTGTCCGTCATGGTAACAACCTCGCCACGTAAGAATAATAATGATATTTGTTTAACTTGGCTGTATTTGTATTTATAAACAGCTGTGACCTCTTTTCATCATATTGCAAATGCAGCTGCCTTTTGGTGACTCAGAACAATTATTTATGGTAGGAAGAGACAATCCAAGAAGTGTTGAAAATGTGCTAGTATTCCATTGCTTAATATTGATTTTGATTGTAGTAAGAAAAGAACAAGCCAAGTGCGAGTCGGACTCGCGTCTCAAAGGGTTTCGAGCGAATCTCTTTTTTGTAAAGTGTTATTTTAAAACCATAAACTTCTTACTTATAGATTTTCTTTTTATGTATAGGCGAAGAATTATTAAGGATTTGTTTTTTTTTCAAAATTTTAGGCTCATTAGTATCGTAGATAAGCCCCCCTAATCTCCGAAATTACTGAGCCTGGAATGGGAATGAGTATGGTAATTTTTCATCTAATTTCTTGAATAAGTTCAAAACCATGAATTTTAAAAAAACTTAAAAAAAAATCACACGGTAAAAAAAATTGTAGAAATAATTTTAAAATCATGCACACAATAAGCTCTTTCATTTGATATGTCACACACACGGTTAAGTTTGAAAACTTTAAAAAAACTAATTTGTCGGCTAAAAGTGTCTCCTATACTGAAAATTTATTTATCTACGTAATTCGTCCGTATTTTTGGTCACCAAAGTTCATATGTGTACTAAATTTGAACAGAATCGTTCCAGTAGCATCTGAGGAAATTGGCTGTGATAGACGGACTGACAGATCACCTTTAGGGTTCCGTTAATTGCGGATGTTCGGAACCCTAAAAATATCAAAATTCACAAAAGGAAAAACAATAAGAAATGTCTCTTAACCTCACCACAACTAAGGCCAGGAAAAAAACTATAGTCATACATAACACAATTACCTAGGTAATGCTTATCTAGGCATTTTAGTATCGCCTGTCATGTCACGACAACAATTTTTAATAGGACAAGACACAACAACTATTTTAGCAGACCACCCATGTATGTGCCCGCAATAAAAAATATCGTTCAGTATTCAAGTAAGGAGGTATGACGCGTTTAAAGTTGGCATGAGGCTCAAAAATTCAAAATTCAAAAGTCATTTATTCGAATTAGGCTGAGTGCCAGCACTTTTTGAACGTCAAAATTCTACATAAAGACAGTCCCCCAAAACGCCCGCCCGTCACCACTTCCTAGTGTTTTAGCTGGGAAGAAGAAGTGGCGCAACAAACTCCCCAGCAACACATCTGTCTGTTGAGTTATAAGAACTATCACTTATACAAAGGTATGTAAGTAGTCAGTATTCTTACAAAGAAAACAATACAACAAAGGTAACACGTAAAAACATAAAACTTAATAATTCGCTACTTGTAAGCTAGCACACTCCATTATGCCAGCATAAACAGACAAACTCAAGCATAAAAACAGTATCAAATCAAACTAAATAAGCCTCCAGACATGAAGGGTGTGCCCGCTTACACGTGCAGAGGGTAGAATTTAATAAACAGATCTGTGACTCGACGCCACAAGTGATAAACCAGGGCCATCAAAATTAAACATTAAGCATATAATCGTTATAACAATAGTAAAATCCATGGCTAACAAGACGACCTTTCACCACAAGCAGCACCCGTTCACGAGCATAACGCAAAGATCAGCCACTACCCCCCTCGCCATATTTGAGGGAAAGAGGCAACCCGACCCCCGACGCTACCGCAAGCAGTAAAATCTAAGGGAGCATGACGAACTTGCTGCCGGTTGCTCAGGATAGAATAAAATCATACAACTGTCGAAGTCACTAGTTAATCACATGTTGCAATACACTCATTATAAAACATTGTTATGAGAGTATTAAGTCAATACAAAAAAAAAATAATAACAAATAATTGACCTCTACGGACATTTAAATTAACAAATATATGAACTCATATGTCATAAGCTAACTATGAAAGAACATTAAAAACGAAGTATGTCTTGCGTTCAACACTGCGACCAACTATTATCATCGTCTAAATAATCATTGATTGAATAGTATGCCTTCGAACAAAGGTTAGATTTAACTTTAGCTTTAAACGAGTTAAAAGGCAGCTCAAGATAAGAAAGAGGTAGCTTATTGTAAAAACGGATACCGAGCCCCACAAATGAGCCTTGGACCCTCCGAAGACGATGGGATGGTGCATGTAATTTGTGCTTGTTTCTAGTGTTAAAGTTATGGATATCACTGGTTTTAGTGTATAAATGTATATTTTGCCTAATATATAATATGTTTGCAAAAATAAATTGAGATGCTACCGTGAGAATTCCAATATCTTTGAAAAGTTCTCTTAAGGAAACTCTTGACCCCAGCTGATATATTGCTCTAACAGCCCGTTTTTGTAACACAAATATATTTTGTATGTCTGCAGCTCTTCCCCATAATAGGATACCGTAAGACGTAACGCTATGGAAATAACTAAAATAGACTAACCGAGCTGTGTAAACGTCAGTGTATTGTCTTACTTTCCTGACGGCGTAGGCAGCCGAGCTGAGCCTTCCTGACAGGCTTGATATATGCGGGCCCCATTGTAGTTTGGAATCAACAGTTATTCCCAAGAATACTGCTGAGTCCACAGTTTCAAGCATCTCTTTGTTTAAGATGATATTCGGTCCTAGATTATTAACATTAGGTAAGGCAAACTTGATACATTTTGTTTTCTTAGCATTGAGAACTAGGTTATTTGTCGTAAACCAATCCGTAACCATGGAGAGAGCACTGTTTACGTCATCAAAATCTTGTCTATTTCTATCTACTTTAAAGACAAGAGAGGTATCATCTGCAAAGAGAACTACATCACAGATACCCTTTAAGAAAAATGGTAAATCATTTATATACACCAGAAACAAGAATGGACCCAGTATAGAACCTTGAGGCACCCCTAAATGAACTGGTAGCCCGGAGGACTTCACACCATTGATATCTACACATTGAAACCTATTATGCAAATATGAATCAACTACGTTAAGAGCTTCCTTTTGGAGACCATAATGACGCAGTTTACGCAAAAGCGTATCATGGTGTACGCAATCAAAGGCCTTGGAGAGATCACAGAAAACTCCAATTGCATTTTGCGAGTTCTCCCATGCGTAAAATATGTGTTTCAGGAGAGCAACACCTGCATCTGTGGTTGAACGACCTTTTGTAAATCCATACTGTTCATTATGGAGGAGGCTATTTAGATTAAAATGTCTTAGCAATTGCTTGAGTATTAACTTTTCAAATATTTTGCTAAATGCAGGTAAGATAGAAATAGGCCGGAAGTTTCCTATATCATTTTTATTACCAGATTTAAATAAAGGTATGACTTTACTACTTTTCATGAGATCAGGAAAAGTTCCTAAATCCACGCATTTATTAAAAGTAACAGCAAGGTAAGGGGCTACGATGTTTATTATGTTACTCAAAAGTTTAATGGAAATGCCCCAATAATCACCTGTGTTTTTTGACTTAAGTGTGTAGAAAACATTAACTACATCACTTGGTGTTACGTGCTCGAAACTAAATAATTGACTACATTTAGGCACACTACTATGTAAAAGGTTTTCAGCATTAGACGAGGACGAACTTAAGGAGCGAGTCGTAGTTATAGATATGTTAGCAAAAAAATCATTAAATGCCTGAGCTACGTCAGTTGCTTTACTTATTAATTTGTTGTCAACAATAATCTCTACTTGATTTTCTTGTTTAACCGACTTGCCCGTTTCATTGTTAATAATTTTCCAAGTCGCTTTTACTTTATTTTTAGAATTTTTAATTGTGTCACTTAAAAATTTAGATTTAGCAGTAGCACAAATCTTTTTAAATAATTTAGAATAATTTCTAACATACTCTAGAAAAGGAGCATCAAACTTATATTTTTTTAAACCATATAACTCATATAGTCTCGCTTTGCTTTTATAAATACCTGGTGTAGCCCATTGGTTGAAGCCAATGGTGGTACCCATAGTGTTCAAAGTTTTTGACTTAAATGTAGCTTGGTACTCATTCTGCACAACATCAAAGAGGGCTCCATATATATCATTAGGATGTTCATGTTTTACTATAGATGGTGTAAGTTTTTTAGATACATTATGCTTAAACTTATTGCAACGACTAGATGTATAAGGCCGGTATACTATTTTATTTGGCTTTTTATTTAGTGGCATAGGGAAGCTAACTAGTAGTCCACAGTGGTCAGACGTTAGGTCACTTAACACAAATTTATTTTCAGAATCACAATTGCTAAAAATATTATCAAGACAAGTAGATGAAGATGCCGTGATTCTAGTTGGTTCAAAAAACAAGTTAACTAAATTATAAGACCTAAACAGATTGAGAAGCCGAATACTTAGTGGAGTAACATCTAAAATATTAACATTAAAATCTCCACATAAAATTATACTTTTACTACTTGACTTTAACTTATTAAGTAAATCCTCCATTACAGATTCGAAAAGACCAAAATCACCAGAGGGCGGTCGATAAACACAAATTATAATGTATCGCTCGAGTTCAACACAAGACAACTCCACAGTGCGCTCGATAGAATGATTAACTAAATCTAAACGTTGTTTACATTTCAACTTGTTTGAAACAAGGACTAATGATCCACCACGAATGGCACTTTTTCTTACAAACGCACTTTGTACGGTAAAGTAATCATTATTTAAAAAAGCTACTTCATGCTCTTTCAACCAATGTTCAGTTAGACATAAAACCTGAACATCATAATTTTCTATAAATAAACTTAACTCTAGTTCTTTGCCGGACAGACCTTGCATATTTTGATGTACAACATTCAACATATGAGGCTTTTCCGTTGTCGAACCTAATAGTTTAAACTAATACTAGGGGTATCAATAAAAATGTTAGTATCATTACTAACAGTAGCCTTTGGTACACTACATGTACCAGTGTCAGACTGTAATTTGTATGCTAAAAGATTAGCAATTTGTCTCCTACAACTAGGTGGTAAATACATATGATAATTAGTCAGTTTGTAACCATTATCATTGTCAGTAATGAAAGTATTAGAGAAACGTAGTAGATGGTACTTTTAAGTTTGTCAGACAGAATACACTAACCGGCCATAGCAGGATCAATTAGCCTACTAGAACGAGTACCTACGTATTTTTAAATTTCGTTTTTTTTCACTTAATTGTCATTCACAGCTACAGTCAGCATTTGACACTAAAGCTGTGGCGTTTCCACCAGAGATGGGCGAGAAAGATGCGTAGCGAGGGATGTGTTTGTTAAGAACCAATAGAATTGCTTGCGCTGAGCGAGCCTAAATAAATGAAGCGATTTTATTGGATCGTAACAAATTCATCACTCGTTATGCATCCTCGCACATCTCTAGTGGAAACGCAGCCTAATTTGTTAAATTCTATTAACTTGTATCTTTTTCACATGGCTTCGTCTCTGTGGAATAATAAGTAAAAAAAAAAATCTAGACGTGGCTCGCGAGGTTGTCGTAAGGGACTCGGCGATCATTGTAGGTACCAATAGTCGTGTAAGCTGTGACTGTATGAACACACTTTTGAGCTGTAAAATCCCCTGCGTACTTGGCTAATCTCTGTTGAGATTGGCTATCGTGATCGAAATTCGGTCGAGGGGATTATTATTACTAAAGTCGTGTCAGCCCATGGCTTAATAGCCACGAGCCTCGACCAAAACCTTAGGAGTCTCTTTGACGGCTGGATCAAGGGCTTGATTTAGAAAGCGGTATTTCTGGACACGGCTTGTATTGTTAGGAGATTCGTCTCTCTGGAGCCCTGACTGCCGGGGGTTTGCACCATGTTCCTGATACCGGTGAGCAATTAGTAGCCCAAACAATCAAACTACCTTTTAAATACTTTTGCTAAACTTTTTCTTGAAAGTTAAAATTGTTAAAGTATTTAAAATTTAAATGAATAGACGGAATAAAATCAGAAAATATTTATCCAAGCATATTTTCTCAATAATATATGCAAAACGGATGATTTTTATTTAAATTATAGACTATCAATACTGGTTATATCGTGAGAGGTGGTTGACACAGCCGTCCATATACGTACCTACTTATCGTTGGGGTCAATAACTTTAAAGATTCAATAAGTGTTTTATCTGGCAGACAGATGTTCGACTAAAAAATACATAGCGTGGTTTATTGTTATTGTGAGCTTGATAGATGATTACACAGATACGATGTTGAATGGATTTATAGGCAGTTTTTGTTTGGGGAGTCTGCGCATGATTGCCTATCGTCAAATAGAATGAGTAGTATCTGATCTACTCTTTATTGTTCATCATTACGATCAATCTGTCCAACCTTCTCTGAACTACAGGGTGTTCCAGAAGAGTGTGGTCATATTTAAGGGTGGTGTTCTGTAGTTTTTTATATTTCTGTGGCTATGCACTTAGGAAAAAACTAGGACTGCATCACGCTGCCAGAAAACAGTTTTTTGTGGAAATTTTTAGTCATTTCTCGAGACGCGGTTTTTTTAAAAACAAAATCAATATTTTGATATTTTTTTATTTACTCTATAGCAGCTACAGTAAACCACTCACTTAACCACGCACTTCTGGAACAGCCTGTAGTTCGGAGAAGGTTAGACAGATTGATCGTAATGATGAACAATAAGAGTGTCGGATTCCAGAATTTCCAGCCAAACCGATTGCGCCTGTAACTACACCTCCAAAACCCAATAACTGGGTAAGAGGATACATTGGTCACCTACTCACGGTCTTAATTCGGCAAGTGTTGGTTATCTACATAGAAATATAAAAATCTATACCTATACTAATATTATAAAGAGGAAAGATTGGTATTTTTGTATGTAACGAATAAACTTAAAAACTACTAGACCGATTTGAAAAAATCTTTCAGCAATGGATAGCTACATTATCAGCGAGTAACATAGGCTATATTTTATCCCCGTACTCCTATGGGAACGGGAACTACGCGGGTGACACCGCGTGACGTCCGCTAGTTGTTGATAATCGGGCCATGCGCTTGTATATTCAATCACAATACAAGCCTTTTTATGAATATCCATATAATCTTTGTAAACACGTATGTATAAGCATTGTGAAATCTTCGATATGAATGACTGACGATCAGTCAGAATGAGCGTCTAATGTGGATACTTATAAGAATTCCATCACTCACCATCAGTCATTCCTCAATCATGACTTTTGAAATTGAGTGACGCTTGCATTAATGGACGCACGACGTCCTCAATGAAACTAAAATAACATCTCCCAATCCAGATGCTGGTGACGTTCATCCTACTGACGGGGGTGTCTGCGACCCTGGCGCTGGACAACGGCCTGGCCCTGACTCCGCCCATGGGCTGGCTTACATGGGAGAGGTTCCGCTGCATCACAGACTGCAAGAAGTATCCCAATGAGTGTATAAGGTGAGGCGATAGTGTTAATAACTTGTAAAGAAAAATCCATCCATGTTTAAGTGTTCACGAGACGAGCTTGCTCTTTGAGCCTGCTCTGTATAGTGTTGCGAGTGAAGTGGATATGTCACCGGAAAATAGCAAACTCCGTAAGATTATAAAAAACAAGAGATAGTAAACCTAGAAACAAGGCTCTCATTGGTCTTTTCAGAGAAAACAAAGACCAATGAGGGGTCAAGTTTCCAATTTAACTATCAAACCAAAACAGATAAATCGCAGATCAGAGAGCTGATTGGTCGCCAGTTTGTGAGTCCATAATTTCTCGGAATGACTTCGAGAGATTATGGACTATCAAATCTTGATGCGTAGAAAAGTATTCCAAATGTACAGTTGACAATTTATCGAGAGCTTACAATATTTCAAGTTATTTTATAATCTTACGGAGTTTGCTATTTTCCGGTGACAGATATAATGTATCTTCCAACTTCCCTGCTGTTCTTTTGTGAATTTCGTTGCGTTGCGTTGAGTCAAAGATTGAATGGTTTCTCTGAGACTCGTCGAGCTTCATGGTCCCTTTTCTGGTGGTCGCCACTGTTACAACTCAACCTCGACTCAATCTTTTTATTCTTTTTCGAGTCGAAGCCTAGGTTATTAACTTTTGGGAGAGTAAACCGCTTCGTAACGTAACGCGTTACGGCGCCAGTCTGTTTGGCTTCCCTTTCTCTCACGCATACGGCAGCGGTAGGCAGGCTCTTTCTCTCTCACTCTAATCCACAACGCTAGTCGTATTTCGGACAGACGCTTCCCATATTAAATAGTTCAACTTAAATTAGTTTATCACTTCTGTCGGGCGTGCCGAGACGCACACGTTTTTTTAAATGCTTTGGACCAAGTAGGTTGCCAGGTTAACCGCAGCCTCAGTGGCGTTCATCAGATCTTTTATGGTGCAGGTTATTTATTGACATTTAATGAGAGTTTTTATTCCGCTGTCAAGGCGAGTGGAGTGGAAGCTTCATTTAAACGTGCCTACTTTGAAGATAGGTGCTAATAGACTGGGTGCTAATATGGTGCTAATAGACTCTCTTGAACTAATGTTAAACGTATTCGTTCTACAGTTAGGTGTAATGTTTATGTATGATCTGTCTTTCTATGCCGTTACCACGATTTATATTCCTTACATTGCATGGAGAGTGCGGAGAACTGCAAACACTGGTTGAATAAATATTTAAAAGAGGTTCGCCAAAAGAACCGTTCCTGATATTTTAGATGATGCGTATGTTCTACAATGATTAAAAAAAATATTAATATTTGTGGCTGCTGATCGAGAATAAGTACTTAATATAAATCTACCTACTATCATTTGTTATCTTTACGATTTTGCCAGAACATGAAACAAAAAGGAGGAATAAAAAAGAAAATGTAAATGATGATCTTAGTAGGTATGCTAAATGATAGAATTTGTGTCATATGCGATCAGCAGTACTGATTTCCTCTCAAACCTTCGCAGTGAGAACTTAATCAAGAGGACAGCCGACCTGATGGTAGCTGAGGGTTACCTGGACGCTGGTTACGAGTACCTAGGCATCGACGACTGCTGGCTGGAGAAGAAGCGAGGTCCTGATGGACGCATGGTGCCCGACAAGGAACGGTTCCCCAATGGAATGAAGGCTGTTGCTGATTATGTGAGCGTTTTTGAACATGGCTTTATTCTCGTCCACTGCGCGTTCTTTTATATCACAATATTAAATATTTTTCCAGCCTTTTGTTGTGAATCAAAGACAACTAATTCGAAAGGCATTATGGTACACACGCACGACGTGGTTGACGACACGGTCTACGACGTGATTGCCGCTAGAACACTAATTCAGGGTATCTCTCGGTGGCTAATAACTTTTCTCACGAAGTCCTACGTTCAGGAGGACTCGTAGCAAACATTAGCCCAGCGAGGCCGTCTCTATTATGAGTAAACATAACTTCCTCGACTAATCAGAACGCGGGAAAAAAAATTAAGTTTAAACATAAATTAGAACGTTTATTAAAAAAAAAAACAAGCGACAGAAACACCAATTTACTGTAAGTCAGTGTTTATGGATACTTACCGTCTACAAGCCCTAACATTGCCTTTTTTAATTATATGGTTACTAGGATGAATTCGAGGTTTTGACCTTGCCTTGCTTTGGGAGACGTGGTAAAAAAAAACCGAAAACTGCGTAGGCAGATGGTGGTAGTCGGGTTTTCGTTTTTCAATTTATTACTACTTGTTCTAAAATCCCATCTGGTCTCCACATTCCAGATCCACGGCAAAGGGCTGAAGTTCGGCATGTACGAAGACTACGGCAACCTCACGTGTGCCGGCTACCCTGGAGTACTCGGCAACGAGCGCCTCGACATCCAGACCTTCGTGGACTGGGAGATCGACTACCTCAAGCTTGATGGGTGTTATATTGAGCCTAAGGAGATGGATGCCGGTAGGTGGCAATTGGTCTTGGTAGAAGAGTCTTCTCTTAATTTTTTTTATGATGTGAAATATAATCGTGACCTTTCCCGCCGCGTATTTGCAGTTTATGAAATTAAATTTTCATACGCGTAAGAAAGTGAACGTTAACAATTTTGTTTTTTTATTTATTGTTTCAAATGATGTGTTGACTGTATAAATTCTGTTTGAATCAATTTCAATTTAAGATTTTTTTAAACTTGCATTGGCAAAACGCAGTGAACTGCAGATACACTCAACATCTACAAAAATGGTTTAATACTTCCTACTGTGAAATTAGAAAGATTTGTATTTGAATTTTTGTCCTGTCAGATTTCCTCTTTCATTATTTCCTACAACAGTATTTCACCGTGGATGGATATCAATCCCGGTCGATTTAGCCGTTCGATTCTGTAAACATGTCGAAGTGAAGGTTTGGGTGAAGTGATCACGAGGTGAGCTGTCAATCCATATAATCAAGATGTCACGTGTTCACGAAGTGAGCTGTCATTTCATCTTGAATCAATCGAACGGCTGTAGACATGTCGAAGTGAAGGCTTGGGTGAAGTGAGAACCTACCTACTAGATAAATTCTATTCTATTCTATTGAGTGATCAATATTTTTTCTCAAATCGCGATTAAGTAAATATCATGTCTTGATTGGGAATTCTTAATTTAATTGGTGTTGTATTTATGTTTCAGGATATCCGTCTTTCGGGAAACTGTTGAATGACACTGGTCGCTCTATACTCTACTCTTGCAGCTGGCCTGCCTACCAGGAAGATGCTAAAATGCTTGTAAGTGCTTACCACACTTAATTTTTTTTCCGGAAAGGGTGTTGTTATAAGTTTGATATTAAATTGATTTTTTATTATTATATTATCTACTACTTTGGGGTATTTGCAATCAACAGGCAATGGGGATTTTAATCCATTGCATTGCGTTAGGTACCTGAGAAGTATTGGGGACTGCAAAATACTGTTGTAGGAAATAATGAAAGAGGAAATCTGACAGGACAAAAATTCAAATACAAATCTTTCAAATTTCACAGTAGGAAGTATTAAACCATTTTTGTAGATGTTGAGTGTATCTGCAGTTCACTGTGTTTTGCCAATTAGGGAATGCAAACTATAAAAAATATTAAATTGAAATTGATTTAAACAGAATTTATACAGTCAACACATAATATGAAACAATAAATAAAAAAAAAACAAAATTGTTAACGTTCACTTTCTTACGCGTAGGAAAATTTAATTTCATAAACTGCAAATAGGCTGCGGGAAAGGCTAGCAGCCACTATTATAAAAATACATCTCCTTTACACTCTTTCAATTTATCCTCTTTGTCATTCGCTTCCTTGTCTGCAGTTGTGGCAGATTGTATTATGTTCCGTCTAACTGTTAACCTTCGTTCGTTTTGCGTGACTTCTGGTTTTCCTTATTGTTGCGTCGTACATGACCATAGAAAATGCGAACATGTTTGAAATCAAAGCCTTGACTTTGCATTTACGAGGTATTTTTTTGGGTACTTCATCTGCTTACCCTTGTCCCTTTTTAAGAGGAAGTTGCGGTTTACTCTAATATTACAAGTCTTTTCGTCCATCGACTCAACCTCTCTGCCCCCCGACACCTACAATCAAACTGGCAGTTCTTGTTCGTAATTCGTTAACATTAATCGCGGATTTCATCTGCGTCGAGTGGAGGAAGTATCATCCAAATGCACTTAGTAGAATATAGCTTTTATACTTATACAGGCTTCTGACTGGCTAGGAGGATATTTAAAGTCTATCTTCTCTTTTCAGCCCGACTACGGATCCATAGCTGAACACTGTAACATGTGGCGCAACTGGGACGACATCGAGGACTCCTGGGCCTCGCTCACCAAGATTATGAACTGGTTCGGAGACAACCAGGAGAGACTGGCTCAGCATGCGGGGCCAGGACACTGGAACGATCCGGATATGGTGAGAATTAAACCATGGTGATGGGGTAGAGGAACGTGTTCGAAATCATGCAATTCGAACAAACAAGATAGATTGAATGCCCTTTATTGTACATTAAGTAGGAGCTTAAGAGTTTCCCGACCACCTACTGCGCGGGCGTGCGGACGGCTCACGTTGGGTGGCTCGCTGTCCGATCACCACCAGGCTCGGGTCGATGGCGCGTTGTGTTTCACGCGCGCCTCAAAGAGATGTCAGCATAGAGGACGGGGCCCGCTAGGGCCAGAGCCTGCCAGGGTTGCGGAATTTGTTCGAAAGAGTCACCGCGGCCCTGGAACGCAAAGGGCTTTAGAAGAAACACGGGTGGGTTTTAGTCAGTAAGAGTCTGACACGCCCTTCCGCTCCACCCAGAGCGGAAGAAGTCATTTGATGATTCTTAACTGGAGTCTTAACTCTAAAAGTCACCATTCACAGACAAGCACTGAGGAGGTTTAATAGGTCTGTACCAGCACAGGATACTAGGTACAACTAAGAGCATGCAGTCAACCGACGTCGACCTGTTGATACTTATCGCATTTAATCGATGAACGGAATCCCGCGGTCATTCACCACCTCGATCGATTAGACTGAGTCACTGACAATAATCGATTAGGATCTAGGTGCACTGTTTTTTTTAATATGTCTTCATGGGACGACTAAGTACGACATGCACCGACGGAGCTTCTGGTGCGAATTTTGCAACGTGATGAGGGAAATTGAAGCTATAGTATCTGTAGCTTCCAAAAAGGCAAAGTTCTTCGCTTAGGTCAGCACGAAGAAACGCCGCCAACGTGGTGATAAGTTAAGCTAATCTGTAAAATAACTTGAAGGGCGTTAAGGCAACTCCTTGAACGGTGGTCTACAACCTGTTTAAAACGAGCAAAAAAATAAAAATTAATTCCATCCTATCTTCTTAAACAAGAGTCTAGCTAGAAGAATAAACGTAGGTACCTGTTACGATTCAATTTTCAAAATGTCTTGTTTTGTCACCAACAGCTGCTGATAGGTAACTTCGGTCTCACGATAGACCAGGCGCGCGTGCAGATGGCGGTCTGGTCGATCCTGGCAGCTCCTCTCCTCATGAGCGTGGACCTGGCCACCATCAGGCCGGAGTTCAAGGAGATCCTGCTGAATAAGGACATCATTGCGGTGGACCAGGACCCCCTGGGCAAGCAGGGGATGAGAGTCTGGAAGAAGACGGAGCGTGGAGTTGTAAGTAGTTTTGTTTTAAGGGTTCCTAACCCTTATGATCATCAATCATCAGCTCTGATTTTGTAAAAGGGATAAAATATTTAACATCATTATTCATGACAAATCTAGTCTTTCTATTTTGAAAATCGCGAAATTCTCAAATACCGATTATAATTCCTAATAACTAAAACCACACGGTTTTTCTCTGTTCACGGTTCTACCATAACTATACTTATGGTAAGGGACTCGACGCAAATGCTAGGAACCCAATTACCGACTTTACACTACTTCTTCTGCCAAAGACCAGATCTCAGATAAATACAAATTAAACGTTCATCACGTTTAATTTTTTTTTTTTTCACGTTTTATTTTTTCGGTGTCCAATTAGTTCTCTCCGATCCGTTCCAAACTCCCGAACTTGTCCACAGCGCTCCCGCCTGGAGATCTGGCGCCGCGAGCTGCACGACGCGGCGCACGCGCTCGCCTTCGTCAGTCAGCGCGACGACGGCATCCCGTACGCTGCCAACTTCACCGCTGACGAGATGCAGATGGCGCAGGGCGAATATGAAGTCCATGTAAGTCGCAGAGTTCATGTAAGAGTTAAAGTCAGAGGTAACTGCTAGCACGAGGTTAAATAGGTTTGTTTCATTCGAAACCTTGACTGAACCGATTTTAATGAAAGTTGGTGCGCATATGCAAGATATCTAGGTCTAAAAAGCTATTTAAAAACTTTAAACACAAACAGAAAATTACGCGGACGGAGGAGTATGAAATTTGGCACAGTTAAAGGATAACCTTTAACTGAGAGAAGGAATGCACAAAGCTAATGTTTTGATAAAATGGTAAAAAAAATGGTCCAATTTCGACCACTGGGCGACCACTAGTAACAAGAATTGAATTGTACGTAGAATTGCACGTTAGCTAGCAAAATTCGCACCCTTACAATGAAAGTGGCCTATCGCAAAAATTGCGACAAGCAAAAAAATCTTAAAAATGTAGTGTTAGGTAAAAATATTTTCTTCGTGACCTGTGTATAATCTGCCCTTTCCCAGTCATAATTTCAACACTTTTTCACCACAGGGTATTAGAGATCAGTTTTTATCAAAATTAGAAGTAACAGGGGTAATTATAATTTAATTTTGAGTTACAGCCCAAATACTTATGTTGAGTTCGGCATCCAATATAACAGGATGCAGATGAAAACCAATACTTTATGTAAAGCGATCCGAAATCCGAGCCTATCCGAGCTTCACAACCTAGTAACTTGGTAACTCGAGGTGCCTAATTTGCTAGCAAATATTGACCTACGATTATTATTGCTCGAAGAAATACGTATGGCGCCTCAACAGCTTACTTCCCGTAAATAGAGACCAATGACTTGAAGTGAATAGGTACTTCTTTAGGCGCGTTGAGAGCTTTTTGGGTGAACAAAATCATGGAACTCGCGTCATCGTCACCGAACGCTTTAGCTTTCGCTTAGTTTTCACTTCTATCGGCAGTCCCCAAAGACTCCTGTGCTCCGCATGGTATTTTTTTATAGCTCTCAATTCGCTCTCAATTTTCCTTCTGAACTCTTTATCTTTTCGAAAAAGAGTTTTTTTCGCGATTTCAGTGTTGGTCCCATAGTAAAAGTTGTTCATAATGATGAGTACAATGACCCCTTAAGAGGTATTGCGTTTATTCTGTTATCCGTTGTTTAGTTATCGGAAGATTTTTTATGAAGTAGGTATTCTAGTTTTAGATTGAAATTATGCTTATATACAACTATTTTTGTTTCAGGATCTCTACAAAGACGAAGGAGTACGACAATGGAACTCTGAGCACGACTTTGAAGTTAGGATTAATCCATCAGGTACCTACCTACCTATCTCTTTAAAAGATTTCTGGTGCCTTGCCTTAACATGCAGTCCCAACAAAAAGTGCTATTAATAATTGCAAAGAATTAAATGCTATGGCAAGCTCAGGGTGAAAATAACCACAAGGTAACCCAAATAAAGATAGTGGGATAAACTTCATATTTATCCATCAGTCCAAAAATATCTATAAAACCTATGTTTTACACACATTACTGTTACCACAACGATCGATCGGTGCCATCGATCGATGGTAAAATGACTAGTCGACGTCGATCGATAGTTTTTACTACACCAATCGATGGTAGTAAGAATTAGGCGACGTCAATCGATAGTTTTTACTAAACCAATCAATCGATCGTCGATTGATGGTAGTCTGAATTAGTCGACGTCGATCGATAGTTGTTTCTTCTTTCTTCGATCAGCCAAAGCTACCACACCAATCGATTAACATCGATCGATGGCATCGATCGACTATCTATCGATTCTTGTAGTAACACCCTTCGAATAATTCGTTTTTCAGGTGTTAAGTTCTACAAGTTTATTCCAAAGACGTCGAGTGTGAAAGCCGCAGGTTTTTCGGATTCCAAGTCTGAGAGCAGTTCAGGGTCTGATGACTCTGATGCAGTCGTGAACACTGTTCTCAACAAGAGTTAGTTTTTAAGTTTAAGATATTTATAGGATTAATTAAGGATACCCTCAAATAAATGTTATAAATGTTTAATGTGATTTTATGTTTTATCCTTTACTAGCTGTGCTCCGCGGTTTCACCCGCCGTTTTCGGATTTTTCTTTTTGCTCCCATAACGACTGTGAAATTTTTTCTTAATCTATATTTTCTGTACCTTATATAGTGTACATAATAAAGAGTATTCTTTTCTATTATATTCTGCTCAAATCTAGAAAATGGACTCCTGCCACTGTGTTAATACCGCCACCACGAGCCATTGCTTGACGGCGCCGTTTAATTTAAAGACTAGGCCAATGATTATACGACTAGACCGTTAATTAAACGACTGATTAGACCAGTTGGCTGACTCTTCACCATCTTTTTTTTTGGGTGGGAGATCATCAAATGACTCAAAATTGGTTCAGTAGTTTGATTTTTAAATCAAAATAGCTGGAAAAAATATGTCATTCGGGTAAACGAAATTACGTATTTTGCTTTCCTGTGACTTTCCAGTGGTGTTGTTAGCTTTGAGGTACCATAAAAAATTACAACCGACTTCCAAATAAAAAAACACCACGAAGTATAAAATAAATTAAAGTTATTTTATACTTTGTAGTGTTTTTTTTTTGGAAGTTGATCTCTCAAAAAAGTTTTTTGAGACTTGATATTTGGATAAATCGTGTCTATGATTGATATGCCTGGAAAAAAGAAAGGTGATAAAAAACACGTTGTCAGATTGACTATTTTAAGGGTCAACCAGGGAACTGCAATGCTAAGCGCCCGCGTAAGGTTAGTGCATTAACGTGATAATTATGTGAGTTTTCCAATCAGGAGGTAAACGCATAATTAAAATTGCTTCCTACTTGGTTCAATTGATATCTAGGTTGGAGCTGCCGGTCGCTAGTAAGGAAACCACATAATTTACGGAAGGTTTTCATTAACTTTCGATGAAGCTACATCGTCCTACTTAAGTGTTTGTTGTGAAGACCGTGACCACGTGGCAATCGCGACAGGTCAGCTGACTTACTGCACTGCACCTTAAACTTTCTTTCTTTTCTTTTTTTAAACTAAAAGTACACTTTATACTTACGTACATTGATGACCGAGCTTAGCTCGTTTTTTTTTGGTAAACGTTTTCTAAAAATGATACCTTTAGATGATTTATCGCCCCCGAAACCCCCTGCATACAAAATTTCATGTAAATCGTTGGAGCCGTTTCCGAGATTCAGATTATATAAGTATGTCACCGGAAAATAGCTAACTCCGTAAGATTATAAAATAACTTGAGAGATTGTAGACTCTCGAAAAATTGTCAACTGAACAATTGTCACAATACTATTTAACGTATCAAAATTTGATAGTCTATAATCTCGCGAAGTCATTCCGAGAAATTATAGACTGACATACAATGAAATATCTAAATATGAGAAGGGCTGAGCAGAGATTAAATTCAGTTACGTCTGCCTGGTTGGTCTGTAAGGCCCACTTTCGCTGCTCCGCTTAGCACTGGGCTAACGGTCTAGTCCAGTCCAGAGACTCTAGACAAAGGGCCATTCTATTAGCGAATGCAACTGTCGAAATCCTAAAAATTAAGGAATTCCTCACGTGCCATCTCGACAGCGTTAGGCAATCCTATACATTTTTGACGTTTCGACAATCGCCTCCGCCACGCTACTGCTGCAGAATGTCACTTGTCTAGAGCTTCAGGGCTAACTTTACAATTTGAATTGTCTTTTTTGAGAGGTTAGTGTAATAACTAAACATATAGTTTTAGCCAAGGCTAACTACGTTTTCGTATTTGTGAGACCCTTCTAAAAAGCGGAGCAGCACAAGTGGGCTTAAGTCTTGTGGTCGCAAGCTTGTTGTCCTGGGTTCGATTCCCAGGTCGGGCACCATTGAATAAATTCATCTGGAATGTGGATTTGGCCTCGGTCGTTATCAATAGGCTGTCTATTACATGAGATCTACACATGCCCAAACGGCGAAATGTAGCTGTACTATAGGAACACCTCTGCTTAACCCATTGGGGAGTACACATGTGAATTCTTAGGCGTCCGTTACACGCTCATGCAAACGTCAATCAATTCCAAAAGTCATGAATGACTGATGGTGAGTGATAGAAATCAATGGACATTACTTTAAATTTAAAATAATCTTAAATATGGCGACGATAATATATCATGGGCTGATATGCAGGATTCGAAAAAGGACAAGGGCCATATAAATATAAAAAACAGGAGAAGTAGCAAGGGGCGTGTCGGTGTCCGCGCGACATGGTCTAGTTGACTATGTCATAGGCTTGTTTATTATATCTATGACAAGGACCCACCATCCCATTAATGTATGAAAAACAGAACCATTCACTTAAAAGTCGTGACTAATCAAATATCCAGATTATCGTCAATCAATTTCATGCAACCATCAGTGCTGCATTAGACGATTGGTTGTCATCGGTCAATCACAGCCTAGACTGTGATTAAACTGACAGCCAAACCTACCGTGTAATATGCGCCTTATGCTTTATTGCACGTAACCTACATACACAAAAATATATAGGTAGGTATGGACAATATGCATAGCTGAAGCTGGGCACCGTTAATCAAATATATAGTTTACTTCGTTAATCGCTAATCCGTTACTAAAAAATATCGTTACATTTCCATTTCGCGGTGCGAGACTGGAACAACAGCCCTCTTCATCAAAGGTCCTACCATACGCCGATAACTTGATTCATGGCGTTTAAGTTTGCATTTGTCATGTTATTGCAACTTATTTTATGTAGTATAGTACTATTATTTTTTATTATTTACTCTTATTTATGTGTGCTATTTGGATGTTAATCTGGCAATAAACAATTTCATTTCATTTAATTTCGGAAGAAGACTAAGTGACAGAATTTAAAAATTTTTCCTCATTATCGTCGTTGTTACTCGCGTTGCTGCCTTCGCCACTTAAAATATCTCTGTCCTTCGAACTTTCGGCAGCTTCTTGTCGTAACACCTCTTCGCGGCACGGCTCAGGGCATGCGGTATCGTTTTCGTAAATAGTAGGTACTAGATTAACGATTAACGGATTTGGGAAAATTTAACGGAAGTTAACGAGTCCATTAACATTTTTTAAAGTTAACTTAAAAGTTAATCCGTTAGTCAAATTTAAACTTCGTTAATTGGCGATTAACGGATTAACGAGTTAATGCCGAGCTATGACAATATGCTAGCTCAGGTGTATAGGAACCAAGGCAAACTTAACGCAGAATCAGGTTCTGTAATGGCAAACCTCACTGCGATATAGAGATGTCATTCATTAATTGAATCGGTAAGGCAATCAAAGCCTTATTTAGCTGTTTAAGCTTATTCCTATTTTAAATTACTTTTTTCTTGCCGTTCCAGACAAGGTTGATGGAGTCTCGATATGTGGAGCTCTTCCTTCTGCATCGGGAAATTGTTAATTTTACTTGCTACACGCACCTAAACCCATAAATGTGGATGGATGGACAGGGAGAGGGAGGCCAAAAAAAAGATGGATGTATTATGTTAGGTAGGAGTGATATGAAAGAAAAGGGAGTTAGTGATAGCGTGACGGCTGACAGGACAGAATGGAAGAAAAAAACATGTTGCGCCGACCCCAAGTAACATGGAATAAGGGCAGGAAGATGGTGATGACTGGTGATGGTGGTGACACACACCTAATCCAGCCGGCTCAACCCTTAGTGCTCGAGAATTATAATCAATTCAATTTATTCAGAAACAATTTAGGTACATTGCGTTCGAATATAAACATCATAAACATAAACATTAAAATTAAAAGTGAACACTAAAATATTTAGATTGAGATAATAAATAGTAAAAAGGTAGGAAAGGATATAAGTAGATAGGTAAGGTTTTGACCGGTGTTTTTAAAGAATATAACTAGGTACCTAACTAAATTAGAGATAAAATAAAGAAAGAAAAAAAAAAAGATTCCGGACAAGGTTTCAATTTAGTAGGTGTATTTTAGCGATTTGGGCGTTTTTCGTATTGAGTGAGTGTAGGTAGGTACCTAAGCGCGAGATCGAAAATGGGGCCATTTTATACCTACTACGAAACGAGTTTGAAATCTGTGATTGATATTAGACCTAATTTCGCAACATCAAGAGTATATAGCATCTATGTAGTCGGAGTATAACACCATTTTTTCACTTTCTCTATGAAGAAACAAACCTATAGGTAGGTACATTTTTCTACACAATTTCAGGCTATTCTAATTTAATAATGTAAGTAAATAAATAAGCAAGCAATAAGCGTAAGTAAGTAAGTAGGTACTTAGGTACTTAGATAAATAGGTTTTATCGAATCGTTTTGCAAGTCACGTAACAACACATAGGTACCTACCTAAGTAGATAAAATTGATACAAGAATGTGTAGAATTCGGGCCGTCTGGCCTGAATACGAGTCAATGATCGAACAATATTTTGATAAGCTAGTCTTTGTTAATTATTTAAGTAGGCCCGTAGGTAGGTACCTACTTATCCAGCGCCATTATTTCTAAAACCAGTTTTCTTTGGTATGTCGCTCATTCAGGCTCTAGGTTACAGTTACTCTCAGTGAAAGTTTATATTTAACGTCAATTGTATGGAAAGAGAATTAAAAAAATACATTTCATCCTCATTTTGATGTTTTAATAGTGATTTTTCAATGAGATCTCGTTTTTTTCAAAAACGGTAATTGACTAAAACAATCTAATCTAAAAATCTAATCAGATAGATTTCCAAAAAATATTGTAGGTATAAGTACGTATTTTTTCGTAAATAATAAATGAAGACGATAAGTACAGTGCGTTGAAAACTCGTGTGACGTCAATTACCAGTAGGTACCTACCTACACTTTTTACTGGAAAGTGACGTTACAAACCCCTACTCCTTTTCTTTGTTGCTTTTTATCTTAGTATTTTTTATTGATTTGATGAAATAAAAAATCAGTTAGATTATCCAATATTTTTCGATAATCTAACTGACGGACTAATTAGATTTTTTTACCCCTATTCCCGAACGCTACTATTTTTTGACGTAACCATATGATTGGCCCTTCTGTCAAAACTGTGTCAAATTAGAAATCTTTCTGAAGCCCGGAAGAAAATGCAAGCGGCATAAATTATAAGTTAAATTATCAAAAGATTTACACACAATAAATGTAAACACAAAACGGACAAGTTGATCGTGACATTGCTATAAACGAGTGGTGATCCGTGCCCCGCACGGCGCAACGTAAATACTGTTATCGGACGTTCGCGTAAGAGCGAAAGAAAGCTGGTTATTGGTATTAGGTCAATGGTGTATTCGTGCCGGTAACGTGAGGCTGGGTGCTGACGTCGGCACGTACGAGACGCGGCAGCGCGGGCCTGCGACCATCAGTTTGCGCCGGTTACATCGCTCGGGCAACACGTACCGACGAACTAACGGTCCACGAACACTAATCTCGAGCGTGAAAGTTACCAACAAAAATGGGCGGAAGAGTAGAAAACGTCGGCATACTCGCCATGGAGTTGTACTTCCCTTCGCAATACGTAGACCAAACGGAACTGGAAAAATTCGACGAAGTGTCCACCGGCAAGTACACGGTCGGCCTCGGACAACTCAAAATGGGCTTTTGCTCAGACAGGGAAGACATAAACTCAATTTGTATGACAGCTTTACACAGACTTATAGAGAAAAACAACATTAATCTTCATGATATTGGACGCCTCGAGGTTGGTACTGAGACTATCATAGACAAGAGTAAAAGTGTGAAGACTTTCCTCATGACCTTATTTGCTAAAGAAGGGGCCACAGACATTGAAGGTATAGACACAACAAATGCGTGTTATGGTGGTACTGCAGCTCTGTTTAATGCTGTGAACTGGGTGGAATCATCCTCCTGGGATGGCAGGAAGGCTATAGTGGTGGCAGGAGACATTGCAGTGTATGGCAAGGGCCCAGCAAGGCCCACAGGTGGTGCAGGAGCAGTTGCCATGCTTATAGGACCCGGTGCTCCTCTGGTGCTGGACTGCGGTGTTCGTGCCTCTTATATGACACATGCTTATGACTTCTACAAGCCAGATTTATCATCAGAATTCCCACTTGTGGACGGGAAGCTCTCTATCAAATGCTACCTCAGTGCTTTAGATAATTGTTACAACTTATACTGTAAGAAGATGAGGAAGATTGATCCTGATTTCAGAGGCTTATTAAGTTTAGATGGTATGTTGTTCCACTGTCCATACAGTAAACTAGTTCAAAAGTCTCTGGCCAGAGTATGTTTCAATGATTTCCTGAATGCATCACCAGAACAACGGGAAAAACAGTTCCCAGGTTTATCAAAATTCAGTTCGTATAAATTGGAAGAAACATACTTTGACAGAGACGTTGAAAAAGCGTTCATGACATACAGTCAAGCTTTATTTGATGATAAGACCAAGCCCTCATTGTACATTGCTAAGAATGTAGGAAATATGTACACCCCATCATTGTATGGAGGCCTTGCATCATACCTCATCAGTAAATCTCCTGAACAGCTGATTGGGAAGAAGTTTGGACTATTTTCTTACGGATCAGGTCTTGCCTCGACTATGTATTCTATAAATATTTGCAATGACATGAGTGTTGGTTCAAAATTGGCTAAATTATTAAATTCCTTGAACAAAACTGTTTCTCTATTGGACCAGAGACAGTGTGTTGAGCCTAGCAAATTTTCAGACATCATGGACAATAGGACTATGAACTATCACACAGCTCCTTATCAACCGTCGGGCTCAATAGATGTATTGTTCCCCGGTACGTACTACCTCATTGATATTGATGAACAAAGAAGACGTTTTTATGAAAGGAAAGTTTAAGTAATTATTTATGATTAGTTTAATCTTGTGTGATTTGGTGCAGGAGCTATTTGGTGTTGTCGGTTTTAAATTTATTATTTTGTAGATTGATTAGGAATTGAGACTGTTATCTATCTAGTTTGCTATTATGTTTGTGAAACATTCTGCTTTTACTGCTAATTAGCAATGTTTATATTATTGTGATTGTGACCCATTCACCTCATAATAAGACATCAACTTCAGGAAGCAAGTGTACTTTGTACAGTACATTTGCACACAAAATCAATAAAGTATATGACTTGTGTATTTATAGTGTTGGTATCTTAGTCATTTATTATGTATTTTGAATACACAATGTAGAAATGAATTGTGAGGGTTTGAATTTATTAAATGGCTATATTTAAATGGTATGTGAGGGGTAAAAGATAAAGAAACAATTAGGTTTAAGTTATGAGTGTTAAAGTTCTCGATGTTCCCATTTTGTAATGTAATTATCATTTTCAATAAATTATTTCTATGTATAGTATGTGCAAAGCTCAAATATATATACAATTTGCAAGTGCATCACACCAAAGCTATAAAAGCTACAACAACATATCAAATGTTGTCTTTTATCATTTCATATGCTATTATTTATTAAGTTGGTATTTCATATTAGTGCAATTATAAAATGTAACTTATTCATAAAAATCGTAAAATAAATTCCATGAAATGGATCATTATACTGCATATTGTCAATAAACTTATTGAGAATTGATAGAGTTTTTTTTTAGTAATTGTAACAACTATGTTAACTGTTATAACATAATATATCTTACATGTAATGGCAATGCTGCAATTTTCATAATCTTTCCTAATTAATTTTGTTTTTTTTGCGAAGTGGACGCAAGCGTAAGGTTCCCGCTGCTGGTATACAGGCCTCCTCTTTCTCTGAAACAGAGGGATGGACCGTAAAGTAATCTATCAAGCAGGTCCAGGGTCAGATAAAATAACTACCAACCAGTAGCGCAGCCAGCACGGGTGACACGCGGGACGGGCTGCACTCCTCCGCCCCCACTTGCTACGCTACTGCTACCAACCAACCTAACTTTTTCCCAACGATGCTGGGGTCGTCTTCAAGTCTACTGACGTGCGTTCGGGGCGCGGAGCAGCCTCAGTACGTAATGATTTGTAACGGGTAATTAATAAGGTACACTTTATTGATTACCGGGAACGCTTGCCTAGTTGCGGAGGAATGCATGCTATGGCCCGTGTATGGCATGCATGATTCGACTGCTTATATCAATCCAATTATCGCCACGAATGCTCGTACTTTGCCCCCATTACGTCTTGTACATGATGGATAGATACGATATACACAGATAGTTTAGTGGAAGTACCTACAAGCTGGGTTCTGTTTCAATCACTCGAAAATCACGAAACAGTGTAAGAAAGAATGCTTCTTATACCTAGGTGTTTATTTTCGAGTGTGAGTTTACTAACCCGTTGGTAAGTAGTTTCCCGAACTAATAATACTTAACTATTTAGGCGTGATATCATATCTAACAGTACCTATAGTAGGCGCCAGATAAATGTGGAATAAAGTACATTGACCTTTCCCTAATAACTGTTCATAGGTACCTGAACAATTAAATATGAATCGTTTTTCATTATTAGACAATGTTAAGGATCACGAGAGATGATGATTCGGGACAGCTTTGTGTCATTAATTCCGTTTTTCAAATTAAAAATGTCAATAATTGTAGGTGGGTCAATGACCGTTATTCCACGATTATCTGGCGCCTACTATACAGACAGATTGAATAGGTATTATTAGTTCGGAAAACTACTTACCAACCTGTTTTCCTAACTATAGTAGGCGCCAGATAATCGTGGAATAACGGTCATTGACCCACCTACAATTATTGACATTTTTAATTTGAAAAACGGAATTAATGACACAAAGCTGTCCCGAATCATCATCTCTCGTGATCCTTAACATTGTCTAATAATGAAAAACGATTTATATTTAATTGTTCAGGTACCTATGAACAGTTATTAGGGAAAGGTCAATATACTTTATTTTTACATTTATCTGGCGCCTACCTTAATAATACCTATTCAATATGTCTGTTTGATACGAGTTCACGCCTAAATAGTTAATTTTGGTATAAGTAGGTCAGACTGACGGACCTGGGAGAAGAATAGGATCCTACCTATGTATTTTTTTTCCCGGGAGTAGGTGCAATCTCTTGAAATAAGTAATTCGCAAATTTCGCGAGGGCGAAGCCGCTAGCAGAAGTGAGGGCATAATATAGCGTCTGGAAGGAGGTGGTAGACTAGGTAGTCTACGTGTGCGACAAAAGGTACAAAAAGATATTACCTAAGTAATACCTTTTTTTAGGTTCCATACCTCAGTCGGCAAAAACGGAACCCCTATAGGATCACTTTGTTGTCCGTCTGTCAAGCAAGCAAGACCCGTTTTCTCAGGAACGCGTGGAGGAATCAAGCTGCAATTAATATCAAATACTCAGGCCTGCGGCACGATGGATCGATGATTTGAAGAAGGTGGCTGGCAGCGGATGGATGTGGACCGGGACCGGGATGAAGAAGAATAAATTTAAATAAGAATAAATTAATGTTGATGGTTGGCGATCTTTGGGGGAGGCTTACGTTCAGCAGTGGACGGCAATTGGCTGATATGATGATGATGACTCAGGCCTGCTACTCCTTGGAGCAGTGAAAATTAAGCTTCTAATCCAATGCAATCTAAAGAAAAGGCCGTTTATGCTCCGTTTATGGCGCATGTTTTGACCCTCGCAAGGGAATCAAAACCTATAGGGTACTTCCCGTTGACCTAGAGTCATGAAAATTGGCAAGAAGATAGTTCTTACAGTACAAGTACATACAAGAAAGAGTCTGAAAATTGGGAATTTGTAGTTTTATCACATAAAAACTCAACTCATGCTTAACAATTGAATAATACATTAGGTACCTACCCTGTAAGGGCGCAGCAATCGACTTATTTATAGGTACCTACTAATATTATAAAGAGGAAAGATTTGTATTTTGTATGTAACGAATAAACTTAAATACTACTGGACCGATTACAAAAATTCTTTCAGCAATGGATAGCTACATTATCAGCGAGTAACATAGGCTATATTTTATCCCCGTACTCCCACGGGAACGGGAACTACGCAGGTGAAACCGCGTGACATCCGCTAGTGACTAATAAAACGATAAGATAAGATGATGATGAGGTGGTTTAAGCCAAGGAACCAAGAAGTGCCAAAAATAGGCCTAAGATTTGATTCTACGAGTCACAGGTTTGATTCCCGTACCCAAAAATATTTGTACAATCGATCAAGATACTTTTTGGTACCTACGTGTTTAATCTCATGATTCAAAACATCTGAAACTGCAGATAATATAAATGTTTCTGCATTATAAGCAGAAAAAGTCACGTAGGTGAGTTAGGTTTATCTACCTACGGCAAACAAACCAACGGACACTTTCCGACTATTTATGCAGATTTTAGAATGGGTACCTAGATGGAGAAGTAATTATTGCGTCAATGTAAATTCCTATAATGATCTAGCTAGTTAGTCACCTATAATCTTAAACCTCTGATAACCTCTAAGAAAGTCTTAGAATGTAGTAGAATATTATTTATTGTGTTTGTTTAAGGAAGTTGAGTTGGATGGTAGTCAGAGAAAATGATCAAATAACACACTTTTTAGACTAGGTAATTTGGTGGTGGCCATTTTATGCCATTGTCAAAGAATATCGCAGTTATATATTCGATTTAGGCTGGTGCCTCGTGCTAAAGAATTAATTTCCCGAACTTTAGCTATACTTTTCCAATAGCTACCTAATTTGTTATTAAGTTAGTGGATCTATTTTTAAGGTTTACGGCCGAATGAAAAAACAGAATCCCTGTAGAATCACTCGTGTCTGTCTGTCTGGGAGCAAATGTCTGTTACACCCCTTTTGCTCCTAATCACTGGTCCGATTCAGTTGAAATTTGGTAGGTAGGTATACCTACACATAATACGAAGTTTTGTGACTGTAACCCAAATACGGACGCGTTATGTAAATACATAAATTTAGATTATGGGGTCACTTGACGTTGAAGACACAATTAATGAAGTTTTGTAATATAGTGTTTCAATAAACTTAACAGACAGATGTGTTGCTGGGGAGCTTGTTGCGCCACTTCTTCTTCCCAGCTATAACACTAGGAAGTGGTGAGTAGCGGGCGTTTTGGGGGATTGTCTTTGTAGAACTTTGACCATCAAAAAGTGCTGGCACTCAGCCTAATTTGAATAAATGACTTTTGATTTTGATTTTGAAACAATCTGTACCTACCTACTGTTAAAAAAAAAACAATTTTACAGTTTTTTAATAACATTGATGAATTTGTCTTCGATACTATTGAGCCGATCAAGTACGAGTCGGATTGGCACGCGAAAGGGCACGCGATTAAAATTTAGAAGCTGCAAAATTTAAGAATTTAATCTATTCGTCCATGTCTTGACCCTCCCCACCGGCCGTAGATTCTCTTCTTACCTTTTCATATAACCCGTAAACGCACATAACAAAATTAAATAGCTTGCTTTGCCTACTAAAACAATTTCTTTTAACAATCGTGAATCGAAAACAAATGCAAATGTATAAGAAACTAAACATATTGTCATGCCAAATAAAGGAAGTATAAAAATAAAGACAAGTACAATACAATACTGTGTTCCGTCGACGTCGGTGTTGAGTGACTCTGATGACCGAACGCGATTGCCTTAGTTTGAAGTTAAGCTGATAGATTAATCTTTACAGTACAAAGCCATTTATCTAGATAAGCCGGCTCAGTATTCTTCCCTATTGTACTAAATTTGTTTCTGGAGATTGTTGTGCGAAAACAGGATGTGACGTAGGTCCTCCATCAGTGATAAGAACAGGACATCCTGTCTTTTCGTTGGTGACGTCAGAGGATTAATGTGTCTGAGTTGGGATCAGCGGCATTGGCATCGCATTTTTATCTGTTTTTAGGGTTCCGAACATCCGTAAGAAACGGAACCCTTATAGGATCAATCGGGTGTCTGTCTGTCCGTCTGTCACAGCCAAATTGTCTCCGAATCTACTGGACCGATTCTGTAGAAATTTCGTACACATTACGAACATGTGACCCAAACACGGACGCGTTACGTAAATAAATACATTTTGAGTACCTATGTCACTTTTGGGGACAAATTAGGTAATTAATTAAGCAAAAAAAAACGTGTGTATGTAGTTTTACCATATAAAAATAATTTTACGCGATTACAAACTTAAATTATCACGTGTCACGTGTTTTCAACGCACTATATCGTCTTGATTTTTTGTTTACGTGAAAACCGAAAAAATACGAGTCCAATATTTTTTGGAAATCTATTTGACGGAATTATTCGATTTTTTCAGTAAATAACTACAACTACTTACTTACAGACTATGAAGCTAGCGCACAGTCATTTCCTCCAAGAAATTTCCTCTCTCACCCAAAATCCATGTCATTTATAATTATTATCTTTGTTTAGTAATGGGGTCTGTCTGATTGCTATGAGGATTGTGATGACGAAGATGATTGTTTTACATCTCATAAGCAAGTGCACGTTTTTGTATGATCACTAGGTCATTACATAAGGAATAGGTTCCTAGGAAATGCTTCATAAAGCATCATCACTGCACTTATATATTACCTAAGTGCAGTTACCATAAAAATAGCCACATTACTTACCGTTTTGTACATACTTGTAAGTAGGAACATTTTACTGTTTTATAAATCAAATATACGTTCGTATCGGATTATATCCGTAAATGGTTAGCTACGATATCACGCATAAGATTAACTAACCGGCTATTGTGTTCTTTATAATAATACCGTTGGGAACTTAGGACTTCTCGACGCAACTAAGATTACATCAACTTCAATTCTTTTCTCCTCCTTCTCAGTCAAATCCACTCAAAAGTTGTCTGTAGAAGTTCGCGTTTAGCAATAAGATGGTCTATCTGTGACGACCTTACTATTTTTTAAGGGGAAGTTTTAACCGGTCAAATAAATAATTTATATGGATGACTGTTAATGAGATACTTTAATACTAAACCGAGCGCCGTTAAATTACGTTTGCGAAAAATTAACTTAATTGGCGATAATTCTGAATAATCATTCATAATTATCGCCAGTTAAGTGATGTTATCGCCAGTTAAGGTAAAAATTCGTAAAATGAGCTGCTAGAAGGGGTAAACAGTTATTTTGGAGAATGGAATTAATTATAATAATTAAATTTATATAGAATTAGTTTTACATTTACAACATTCGTAAAAAGAACGATTAACACTAGTGTTCGAATATTTGTATGCCAGTGAATGGCGAAACACGACAGATCCTAATCCTATATTTATTAAATGTAGGTACCATGTTTTACACAAATAAATATTCTTATTCTTATAAGGAGCGAGCCCAGAAAAATATAGAAACCCGTGCTTTCTATTCGCTTTAAAGGTTTTTTTATTTATTGTTTTTTTTGTTGTTGTTGTTTGTTGTTATTGTGGTTTTTTATTGTTTTTTTTAGATTTTATATAAAGGTAGGTGAGGGATGACAAATTCTGGTAAAGTGTTGTACACTTTGACTGTGTTTATAATACCACATTTTTCGCTTCGCTGCCGTGCTGTTAAAATTTCTTGGCTCCGTCAGCTCTTTGGAAGGTTACATACCTATGGCTTGCCTAAATGGCTGGCCTGTTGGTCGTGTGGTTAGTGACCCTGACTGCTAAACCGGAGGTCGTGGGTTCGATTCCCACCCCGGAAAATCTTTGTGTGATGAGCATGATCATTTGTTCTGTGTCTGGGTGTAATTTGTCTATAATATGTATGTATTTAGAAATATATAAGTGTGTTTATCAGTTGTCTGGTTGCCATAGCACAGGCTCTGCCTAGTTTGGGATCGGATAACCGTGTGTGAGTTGTCCCAGGATATTACTATTATTAGATATTATAGATAGGTACTCCTCTGCCAAACCCTTCTAGAAAACAGGCGTAACGTTCTGTTATGTTTGATAGTCAACTGGCACAAGATGAGAAACGATCGTGTTTGATAAATTATTAGCTTTTGCCCGCGACTTAGTACGCACATATCCCGTTTTTTCAAAAATTCAATGTGGTTATCTTTTACAAAAAGAATTTTCCAAATCCGACTGGTAGTTCTAGAGATTAGGGCGTTCAAACAAACCAACTCTTCAGCTTTATTATGTTATAATTGAACTTCTAATTTGCCTACCTCTATGTCGTGCTGTAATTGGATTATTGTGCCATAGTTCCATAGGTCAGATGGCGCCGCCCTATGTGGTCAATTATTCAGTTACTTCGAGGAAGACTGGAAGGTGACCTCAACTGTTAAGTAGATCTGCATTGTGGATTTTGTTCTAGATCTCATCAAAATGTCGATTTTTGTATTTTAGAAGGTATATGTAGGCAATTTACTATTTATTTAAGTGTATTTACCTAGTTCATTCTACACTTCTCATCTTCACTTTGATTTAACATTGTATTTATTATGTTTACAAGTACCACTTCCGAACCTATCACTTCACTTTTTTACTTTTTAATATTTTTTTTTTATTAATATGTCTACTGCGCGTTCGAGCGTATGGTACCCGTGGGCTGCAGCTGAAAATCAGCGTTAGGTGGTCACCTAACATTATGCTGAGCTGAGGCCCTTTTGGCACAATATTGTTATATGTACTTAAGATTTGATATTCTCTATTTGTAAGGTGTTTTTTTTTTTTTTATTGTGCTTGTGTTTGTAAAGCCCTTTGCGTTCCAGGGCCGCGGTGACAATTCGAACGAATTCCGCAAACCTGGCAGGCTATATGACCCTAGCGGGCCCCGTCTTCAGTCCCAATACCTACTGACTATTAGTTATCATGTGCCTCCGGTTAGAATGCAAACAAGATGAAGACAATCGATTTTCTAATAGCAGTATATAGGCTGTGAGTCCCATCATTATCATAATTATCATTTCAGTACGACGTTAAGTCACCACAATGACCAGTCGTGTCTGCACACATCCAGCGAATCGGTGGTGTTGACGTCATAGGTCCACTAAATGAGAGGCCTTTTGCGTCTTCCGGTACGCTCTAATGTCTTGACTTCCATTACTGGCTAATCATGTAACGTTACCTAGTTAAAAACATCGCGAGTCATTGTATTCGGAAACAAGGTCTTTAAACACATCAGATGGAAAGGAGGATCGCGCACCGGAGTTGGTATATTAACCAGAGATCTGTGATATCTATTATTATTGTAGGCCTTATCACCTCTAAGTATATATCCTTATTACCTCTAGCTATTATTATTGTAGGCCTTATCACCTATCAGTTTATTGCATTCATGCAGTAAGTAGGCATGATAGATAAACACCTGGTTTTACTTTATGATAATCTGTAGAATTCAGGGGCTTTCTTGGATTGACAAGCAGTTCTAGTTGGTTTGTTTTATTTCTAGAAACAATATCTACAGTTCCAAGTAGGGTTGCCACCTTTTTTTAAGCACTATAGCATTTTTTGTAAAAAAACGTAAAAAAATAGTAAATTGACACGAAATTTTCGTTTCAATTTATCGTTTTTTTTCTTCTTTAATTGATTCTTTTTTATGTTTTTTGGGAGGCAAGCAGGAATCATAATCAGCATTAAGTTCCATGTTTCGGACAAAGCCTGACACGGCGTTTGGTTTAGCAGATAAATATAAAATAAAAATGTATCCTTAACAGAAATTTTGTTTGACCTTTCATGCAGAAATGGGAGTCAAGTTGTGTGGCCAAATTATTTTCGAATAAACTGGACCCAAACTATTGCCTATGTTGAGTTCGAGTTGAGAACTCAAGCTAAGTTTGATTTAATACAATTCAAGCTTGTATTGCCAGTTTCAGATAGTTAGATTTCTAGCGCTGTGCCAAAACTAACAGTATAGGTAGTCTATAGAAATAAATAAATATATATAAATGTTATATAGCAGGGGTGGCCAACTTGATTCGACCCGTGATCTACTTTTTACTGACGAAACCCTGTCCGATCTACCAATTAGGTAAACATTTCTATTCGATAGTTCAGTATAAGTACCATTTTGCAGTATTTTTAATTATAATAACCTGACCTATTTATATAATTGCGCAGTCTGTTATACGAATTCATATTTTTTGCTTTGCCGCGATCGACTGGACTTTAGCCGCGATCGACCGGTCGATCACAATCGACAGGTTGGCCATCCCTGTTATATAGTCTTAGAAAAACCCGTGATAGACAGGGCCCGTGGCTATCTGAGTAGGTATGTATACCGAAAACACGAGGTCATATCTAAGAATAGTCAAAACTTCAATTGCAAGCAGGCTAGTCTACCTGGAGCACGCCAGGATAGTGGCGGTAAAGCCTGTTCTGGGAGACAGGCTGGAGAGGAGGCTTGGTGTCTTCAGTTTCCGGCTGACGGAGGTGCTTACTGGACAGGGATGCTTTAGTACTGCATCGCAAATATCGGTAGCGGTTGACCATTTGACATTTCTGCGTGGACTACTCCTAAGACACGGCGTTACGACGCTGGAGGAATGGTCAGCTTTGGCGCAACTGTGCCCTCGTTGCGGAACTACCCGGGCTGCTACTGAGAAATTCCTAATGAAAAACTCAATAACATTTTGCCCGTTCTGAGATCAAACTTAACCCTTCTATGACGTATGATTGCCATCATTAATCCGAAATGAAAAAAAAGGGATAGTGTTTAGGTTCGTCCGTCGTAGCTCCGTGTCTCTCTCACAATTAATTAATGATGGCATTCAGATGCGGATCCAGGATGGTTGTTTGGGGGGGGGGGGCTTGATCCCGCTGAGGATAGGTTTTATCAAAGTCAACATTAAAAACCGGCCAAATGCATGTCGGACCTCCCACAGCGCAGGGCTCCGTAGTTACCCGTCTCCTAAGCCATGCCAGAAAAATAGTAAAATGTACTTAACTATTATGCACTAGGTTTTATGTAATTTTTCATAGGTCTTTTTTTGCGTTTTTAGCACCCCTGGATCCACCAATAATAATGATACCTATAGCCTATAGACATATACCTCATAGACTACCATATACAGTTAGTGTTAAGTAACACTTCACTTAGCACTATTTTACAGTGCGTTCCAGTGGCACTTGTCCGGTGTCACGTCAGAGAACTAAACCTAAAGAAACTCAGTCGGGCTTTTCTACCACTAGATCAACGAGGCAGTGGTCAGGCAGAGAGAGATAGAGAGACGGAACTTTAGAGGACAAATAGCACTGTCCCTTTTACACGTAGGGGAGCTGATGCCTCGGTAGTGGAAATGTAAAAAGGCTGATGATTATATAATTCGTTCCATTGGGTAATCCCATTTATTAACTTATGTTTATATTTTGACGTTAATGATAATTCATTGATACCAATTATAACTACAATAAAAATGAATGTCGCATCACATTATCAATTTATTTGGACCATAAACGAATAATTTTAGTTCTTCTGATATGATAACATTTTGGTATAAAAGGAAAGTTTAACAACAGAAAGACATGATTGTTATAGCATCTTCTTGATTAAGCAATCAACAAAGGTAAGCTAAAGTTTCTATTACTATTTTTAAATCATTTTAAATATAAATATAACAGTAAAAGTTGCAATGAATTGATAATGTGATTCATTGTATAATATATAATTGCATCGTTGGTCTTGTGGAGTTCTAGGGTTTGATGGCTTGTGCCTGTAGTACAATTCCCGAGTTTGGTTTTTCTGGAATTCCTAATTCTAGGTGTTTTTATTTGTGACTCTATGCCCAGGAAGTACTAACTGGCGAAATGTCGGTGTGTGTACCCTTTGGACAATGTTCATCATCATCATCATTTGTTGATGTCCACATCAGGAAATATGCCTCCACCAAGCGGAGTGATGTTATGAAAGTGTAATTATTTAACTTTGAATCATAATTTTAATTTTCTCTTTAATGTTTCAGACCAAAAACCCCAGCCAAAATGAAATTCTTCCTTGCCTTCGCTGCCCTCGTGGCCCTCACCGCCGCCGTCCCTCTGGGCAAGCCCGTGGACGCTGACCTCGCCCAGCTCGAGGCCATCATCGCCGCCATCAACAGCCCCAGCACCGACCCCGCCACCGTCGCCCTTCTGGAGGAGCAGCTCGGAGACATCATCGCCGCCATCAACCCCATCGCCGTCGGACCCGCCATCATCCCCCCCAGCGTTATCGTCGACAGGCCCGAGCCCATCGCCGTTGGACCCGCTCTCCTCCCCCCTAAGCCTGACGGTGGTGCTGCTGTCGGCCCCGTTGCTCCTTCTCCCCCCGTCGTCATCGGCGAGATCCCCAATGGTCAGTCTCCCCTGGTCCAGATCATCGTGAACGTCAACAAGGCCACCCCTGAGGCTGTCCCCGTCTCCCCTGTTGTCAGGCCCGAGCCCGTCGCCCCCATCGTCAGGCCCGAGCCCGTCGCCCCCATCGTCAGGCCTGAGCCCGTCCCTGAGATCCCCGCTGAGCCCGTCCAGATCGTCGATGTCGCCCCAGTCCCTGCTGAGCCCGTCCAGATCGGAGTCCCCGTCATCCCCGAAGCCGCCGTCATCCTCCCCGAGGAGCTCAACTAAGCTCTTGATTATTGAGCTGTGAACATAACTCCTTTCCGATGATCTAGCACATGCTAAATACTTAATAAATTTTTAAGTTTTCAAAAAAATCTACATGTTTTTTTCTTTAATTACTTAGTTATGTGCAAACTTACACTAAGTGCCTAGTAAAAAAGTAATAGCAAAGCATATCATAAACACTTAAAGACTTTTTGATAAACACAGTCACTACCGGTGCTGTACCTATTACAGCACCGGTATCATCAACCATTGTAAATAAATAATAAATAAATCTCCACAGCTACCTACACCATGTTATAGTTTTGTAAAAATAATTTAACTGTAGTACCAATAAATTAAACAACATAATGTGGTGCAACCAGCCGACAATCTTGATAGAATCGAGTTCCATACTGTTGGCTGATGCTGGGCTGAATGAGTGAAGTGAAAAAGTTACTTTGGTGTCGTGGTGGTAAGCGCAACTGCTGAACGTGAGGTCCTGGATTCTTGGGTTCGGGTCGAGCAAAATATTATTGGGTTTCTCGGTAGCGAGCTGCTACCTCCTGAGTTTGGAAATAGGTGGTGTAACACCCCCGTGCTTCAGAAAGCCAGTAAAACCGTTGGTCCTGCGCCTGATCTCTCCCCGGTCGTGTCAGATTGCCGGCACTTTGGACTATGAGTATGAAGGAAGTAAGAAAAAGAGAGTGCACCTGTGTGTGCTCACACTTTTTTTCCCTGTAATCCTACTTCAAAAATTATAAATGCGAAAGTTTGTGAGGATGGATGGATGGATGGATGTTTGTTACTCTTTCACGCAAAAACTACTGAATGGATTTTGATGAAATTTGGCACAGTGGTAGAAGTCTGGAATAACACATAGGACTCTTTTTATCCCGGGAATATGTTCCCTTGGGATCTTTTTCGACAATCACGCGGGCGGAGCCGCGGGCGGCAACTAGTATCTAATACGTACTTGGCTAGTCTCAGATAAAATCGGCCACAATTATTGAAACTGTGTCGGGAAGATTATAGAAATTCGGTGGATAAAATTCAAAGCATTTATTCAACCAATTAAACCATTAAGATGCACTTTTGAAAGTCAAGTAGTTGGTAGTCAGTTGTGTGCACGTTTGAAAACATGGATCTCTAAGGAGGCTCAAGGACACTCTTTAAAATTAACTGATTACACTGGTGACGTTTTTCATGTTGCTTCTATTAGAGAACAATGTTTAAAATGCACAGTATAAAAAAAAACCAAATAAGAAAATAAAAACAGCCAGGGACGGCACCGTTCAGTCCAACCATTATTATTATTATTTTTTTTTGTTGCTACCTCCTATATATTCGCTTACCAGTGGGTCTTCTTATTAAACTCTCACTAGTGTTAGCAGTGGAACAAAATTGTCAAGGACACCATGTATCTAGGAGGAAACTGTTTGTAATGTAATAACATCAAGTTTTTAAAACTTAACAGACAGATATGGTGCTGGGGAGTTTGTTGCGCCACTTCTTCTTCTCAGCTATAACACTAGGAAGTGGTGACGGGCGGGCGTTTTGAGGGACTGTCTCTATGTAGAACTTTGACGTTCAAAAAGTGCTGGCCTTATTTGAATAAATGACTTTTGATTTTGATTTTGTTCCGATGTTCTACATGAGCGGACCCAGAACCGATCCCTGCGGAACACCTGACGACGTCTTTCATCAAATCCCATACTTGTCAACACAGGTAGTTTATTGAATGAGACTATTGAAAAGACATGAGATAAAAACGATTTTGAGAATCACTACTCTTTGTTTTTTTTGGAAAAGTTCTCTCGTATTTAAAGGTTTCCTAGGTGTTTTACGGTTAAACTGACTTAATATAATTTACTTATAACAATAATTTGACGTGACATATTATTATCAATAATGATTCTTCTTTTCTGGTGTTTTTGTTGTAATTTTGTCTTGTCTGTTTTTATTATTATTTTTCGGACTATGATTGTATAATGTTATTTAGATTCCATTTTGACATTTCGTAAAATTGTATACAATGTGCATGATGTTGATGACGTTTCTGTAATTTATTTTTATTTATAATTCTGATGACTCACATACTCAGCAGCGAGCCATCGTTCGTTTGTTTGCGGTGCCCTAACAGGGTTTATGTGCCAAACCGACAATAATCAAATTGTTGAAATAACATGTGTTGTGTGCATGAGAGCAAATAAATAAATAAAGGCGGCCTACGTTGATTTAATAACAATACGAGAATGGTTTACTTTGTACGTACAGTTAAATTTGAAATGCGCACTAGTAAACTAGTCTTATTTAAAGGGTGACTATTGACACAGGGTTGCTTAGTTTGGGGCCTGCAATAAAGATTCAAACTTTTTGAATGTCAAAATTCACAAGAAGAAAGTCCCCCATAACGCAACTGTAGGATAATTATACTTTTGTAAGTATACTTTCTTTGGAAGGTATGTATGTATATAAAAGTGTTGAGTGGCTCTCGAATTCAGTGCCAACGGTATTTTTATTGTAAGCAAATGAAAATGATATAAGCATATTGAATACATAGTGCTCTGCTCATTTTGCTAGGCGGTCGTGTAGTGAAGTGTTGATTAGTAAGATATTTGTCACTTCTATGTAGACTTACGTAAAAAAAAAACAACGGGTTGCACTCCGGGAGTGCCGGCAGAAGTGAAAACTTGAACATTAACGTTGTGCATTTTTGATATTTTGGAATAAATAATTTCGCACGAATTGCTTTAATTTTATCAGTATAAAAGTACTATCATTTATGTGGTAAAATACAATATTCATTTATTGCGCTATCGTACACAAACATGACAATTTATATTACATTAAAAATTAAACACTTCAGAACTTTCCCTCCGTCTTACGAATTTTTGATCAGGTCACGTGTCTTGACGCGAGTTTAACATTTTTTACCCATCCCAAAAAGTGCACAACGCCGCTAAAGAAGTTTTCACTTCAAAAAGGCCAAACTTGTCATCATATGTATAACATTAGACAGTCGATACGGTGGTCTAAAGTAGATTATGAAAGTTGACCAGCTGAGATAATAGGGCACGAGCCCTCTGCAGATACAGGTACTAATCAGGATTACAACCTTAAAATCCTACTGTGTCATGCGGACTTAAGTTACTATAGCGGATCATTTCTTTCACTACTATCGTTCATAAGAAAAACATCGACTGCTGGTCAAAGGCCTACCCCTATATTTAGTTTTTAACTGTTACAGTGCTTTAGACTTTAGACCAGGCTTCATAGTGTATCCTTGAGCCAGTAATAATAGTCTCTGAGAGTTTCTCCATGATTTTAGGATGCTTATTGGCGACTTGGTTTTTGCTTTGCTAAGTCGTTAAGAAGCTTAGTATTCCAATTTTCCATTATGAGGGCGAAGAGAGATTTCTTCAAAAAATCCTGGTGCATCGTAGACATTACACAATTTCAAAGTTAAACAAAATTTTATTCATTCAGATCTGATATATTTGTTCAGTTAATAGTTGGTAAATACATGACATAGTTCTTAAGAACATCAGCAAAATATAATTTGAAACTTATGTGACATTTCTTCATTCATTTGCATAATATTTCAAAAGTTCTATACCACAGGTGTATTGTTTAGGTTATAAGTTTAGTTGAGGTCAACTGGGGGAACGACGGCAGCGGGCAGGGAAGGGGTGCCGATGGCGACAGGCTCAGCGGGCACGGGGGCAGTCTCGACGACCTGCACGGGCTCAGGAGCGACCTCGACAACCTGGACGGGCTCAGGGGCGGACTCCACAATGTGGACTGGCTCAGGTTTGATCTCGACGAACTCAGGGGCGACGGCTGGACCGACGGAGATGGGGCTGGATTCAACAGCCTTGTTGATGTTCAAGATGATCTGGACCAGAGGAGTGCCGGAAGCGATCTCGGTGGAAATGCCGTCAACGACGGTCACGGGAGATGGGACGATAGCGGGCTCCTCAGCGAGGGCACCCTCAGGCACGGGGAACGGAATGATGGCGGGTCCAACAGAGATACCCTCAACGGGATTGACGATGGCGGGTCCGACAGCGATGCCCTCAGTGCCTCCGATGATAGCGGGTCCGATAGCTATGGGCTCGAAGGAGTCAACGATGGCGGGTCCGACAGCGATGGGCTCGAAGGAGTCGATGATGGCGGGTCCGATGGCAATGGGCACGAAGGAGTCTTCGGGGGCAGGGGCGGGGCCGGCGGGTCCGGGGACCACTAGTCCGCGCTGTGTGGGCACAGCGACGGCCACGGCGATGACGGCAGCTACAGTCAGTAGGAATTTCATTTCTGGAACAAGCATGGTCATCATTAGTACCTACTGCTTTGCGATGCTTTAATTTTAATGATAGACTAAGAATCTGTAATTTTTTATGTAACGGTTATGAAAGGTGTAAATGTCAGCAAAATATATATTTTTTGAATCTTTGTTTCCTTTTTGGTTTTTAAAATGGCACCTTGCTTCGGGAATTTAGTTCATGCAATGATTTGAATAGCTATAATTGCATAGGTACATTCCCCGATTTCTGAATTAACAACCAGAAGTTGAGTAGGTACTCTAATTTGTTAGTCTACTTTATCCTGCAAAATTTGGCATTAAATTATAATTTGAATCTTTATTATTTTATGTGTGTAATGATAATTATATTTAATTTAGCTGGATTCCACAAAAAATATCAGGTGAACTTACTTGTAATTTCTTGTACTTGAAAACACAAATTATGATTGTTGATTTAATTCGAAACCTTTTATATGATTTGTTTATCAAACCAAAATGATAACTGTTTTAATCCTGATTATACAAAGTAAGTTTAAGAACGCTTTGACTTATACTTAGTTCAATCTGATATTAAAAAGTAGGTAAAGAAATATACTAATATCATCATTATCAACATCGTTTTCCTCTATTTATTCCAGTTCATCCACCAACCAACCACCAAATGCTTTAGGTGATCCTTAGGTATCATTGTACTTGACAGATTTTTTACATTGTTTACTTACCGTTAACCAATATCATCAATTCATCATGTAATTGGTGAACATTAGTTAAAGTCAGTGCTAAGACTTTACTGCTATCAAATAATATTACGTTTTAATAAATTTATCAAAGAACTAGCGCTTCGCCCGCGACTTCGTTCGCGCGGATTTAGTAGGTACTCCACAAACTTCAAGTTTTGGAAAATTAACCACTACGATATCTATTCAACGGTCTCAGGATCAGCCTACTATTCACTCCGTTCACCCCGTCAGGGGTTGATTATGTAAAAATTGTAAGATCTGTTTCAAAGATCTCACTTTTAGTTTGTTCATTCCTATTTCCACGTAAGTTAAAGTTAGCAATAATGTCCTCCCTTAAAAACTTCATCACTCCTTTTCGCCCTTTCAGGGGTTTATTTTCGAAAAATCAAAATATTTGTTATTCTTATTTTTTTTATCCAAATCATTAATGTTTCAACTTCATCAGACCCAGAATTAAGATTCTTCCCAGTTCGATCAAACCGCAACATTTTTCTTATTTAGAGCATTTTTATACCCGTCATAACTTTGAAACGAAAGGTCCGATTTGAATACATTAAAGTGTAATTTACATGTACATAATCAACCTTAATTATCAAACCATTTAAATGGATAAGAATTAATATCTTGATATCAAAATCATTGAGTACTTTAATTATGTAGTAAGTACATTATTTTTATGTTTCATCAATAGTTTTCGCAGCGCATGCGATGAAAGACATTTTATGACATTTTTATTACACCTTGGGTTACATTATTCAAGTTTTAGTAGGGATCCCTAATTATTTCTGGAATTAAATATAGCCTTTGTTACTCCGTGAAGATGTAGCTTTCTAACGGTGAAAGATTTTTTTTAAATCGGTTCAGCAGTTTTCGAGCCAAATCGTAACAAAGAAACGAATCTTTTCTCTTTATAATATTAGTTTAGATGTATTTAGGTAAACTTGTGTATTGTAAGCTTAGTGTAGTAACTTATCATTATGATTGTACACAACTAAAATATTATCTTGTTGTTTGCACTTTGTAATGTTATGTTAATAAAGACTGTCATAAATCAAAATATCAATCAATGCTGCATCATGGATTGGTTATTTAGTTAAAGGTCACTTAGGCTGTTGCTCATTTTGGTCGTGGTTGTTCATAGAAATATATTTGTAAAACTATTTGTACCATATACAGCTTCGACTGCCACATTGGTGTAGTGCTCGCTACTACTGTGCATGATGTCCTGGGTTCAATTCTCCGATCGTGTCAAGTGTTATTGAAAGTTTAAATCTGAAATTTCTCGGGAGTAGTCGGGAGTCGGTCGATGGCTACTCTCGACATCTATACCTACATAGGACTTAATCTTAAATGATGAAATGTGGGTGTAAAATAGGTAGTTCTTTACTAACCCTTTGATGAAGACAAAGTGATTTTATGTTACGCACCTCATTGTATTTTTTCCTCTTTAAATACTGAAGTGGAGTTTAGAGAATGAATCTTCTCTAAACCCTAGAAACCCAATTCTAGAAACGGGAGATGACTTAGATTTGCAGCGATCAGCTCTAACCCTTATCTCATGCCAATGTTCTAACAATAAGTGCAGCTTTTCGTATCTGCAGATGATCATTCTTTCGAATAATTATAAAAATAATCCTTGTACGTGTTTATGTCACTGACCAACGAGCCTCGGAAAGCACGTTAAGCCGTTGGTCCTGCGCCTGATCTCACTCCGGTCGTGTCGCGGAATATGAGAGTGATGGAAGAGGGAGTGCACCTGTGTTTGCGCAAACACTTGTGCACTATAATATGTCCCGCACCGGATGGCTAGTCTTCGTTGAGATTGGCGGCCATGGCCGAAATCGGTCAGGAGGATTATATAATGACAAGACGGATTTAGATTATATTTTTGTGTTTGAGTGGATGGTTTAGATTGACAATTGGACCCGGTAGGTGGCGCTGCAATCGGGTTCTAACTAGAAAAGCCAAAGTTCGGGCCGGGCAATACTGTCGGGTCCGCAAGTTTCATTTAAAGAGGTTATTTGATTGACTGATCAAGTGATCACTCTCCCACCTTATTCAAAGTTTACAACAGATGGCATCAAAAAGCCAAGCGTACAATAACTTTATAGCATTTTTATTAAAAATGATGACCATTACCTCCTACCATTCATAATAATATAATAAAGGTAGTAAGTATTCATTGATGCGAGAGTAACCAAATTCAGCCCCTCAATTTTGAGGGAACTCACTCTTATAGATTTTGATGTACCTACGAAGTTACTTAATACCTAATACACCAAGCAGCATGTCAATATACTTAATCAATATGTGCCTAAACGTAATCAATTTGATCGCACTGATCATAAATAAAACGTGTAGCTATCACAGTAAGCGGTTGCCGGAAAACTTTATAATTCAGCCACTATATATTACCGTCTGATTGCGATTGATATCGTATACTGTGGTGATAGTATACGATGGTATACGATAGTAATCACGTGTATTTACTGCGTTTGTTTGGTTTATTACCTCTGAATCGTGCAAGGAACCTGTTGACATGTTGCATCAGAATTCTTTGCTTTCTAGGCATTTTTGTATTATATGAGGTATGCTTTAGCCCACTTGCGCAAACCCGAGTTATCTTTAACTCAGAGTTCGTTGCTTACTCGAGGTTCATTTCATATATAATAGCCCCGGGTGGGACCAAATGGCAGTGTCTCTAGACACTGTCTTTGCAAGCAAGCACGACTGTTAAGCAATAAGGTCGGGCAAAAAGTATTTACTGGGTACATTGGGATTTTCGCAGTAGCAGCTCGAAGTTTGAAAGTTGGTGGTGTACTCCCTTGCCTCGGGAAGGAAGCACGTAATGAAGTTATTACACCGCCTGAGCTCAGAACTCATTCGTCTCGGATTGCCGTTCCATCGGGCTATGAGAGTAAAGGAACACAAAATGCACCTCTGTTTGCGCACACATGTGTGAACTATAATATCTTCTTGGCTAATTTCTATAAAGATTAGAAATCCCGTAGGAAGGATTATATCGGCTACCCGATACACTCCCTCACAGATCAGTAGGACTCGCCGCCCGCGGCATACCCTCGTCGAACCCGACGACCCCATCACCCACATTCAAGAGAGCCGTAGGGAAACCAGCACTCTTCGAAAACACACACGACACAGACCGCGTTCCGTTTTCCGGCCCCGCCGCCGGGGCCCGTCGCGTCCTCCCAGTAATAACCCTCCCCGACCTTTGATTACCGAGCCAGCCCGCGTCGCTGAGCCAGTAGTTTTAAATCCCTTAAATAATAACGTTATGACCCAGCCTGTTCCTTGTTGTCCTCCCGAAATGACGCCGCTAAGCCGAGGTTCGTATCCCGCAGGGGATGCCCTAGCGAGCGATCATTTAGTATAATTTAGCTAGTTTGTAAGCCGTGGCTGGGGGCCTTTAATTCAATTGAGGCCACCACAGGATAGTCCGGTTAAGCAGTGACCAGCCCTGAACTGAGAGTGGTCCCCGTCAAAAAAAAAAAGGAAGGATTATGAGGCAATTTCAACTTGACAAATCAATAGACTTGCGATGCCTCTGCTTGTTTCGGATATTTTTGCACTGGACGGTACCAATCAAAAGATCCGGTATCTGATGTAAGATAGTCACCGTTCATTGAATTAAACAGACAATTGAAGCTCTTACAGTACGCTTGATATTAAATATCTTATAGATCACATATATCAAGGATACGGTGATTGAAGACAAAGTAATATGAGGAAAGAAGAAGAGAAGAATAAACACTATGGCAATTGTTTATAAAAACGGAATAGAACAACAGTTCCAAGATAAGAAATGATACAGTTAAAAAATGTATACTAGTCGACTTGTGCATCTCCTCCGCTTTTTCGTTGTTTTTTAAAATGAAATAACACAACAGAGAGACGAGTATCTTGAAGTTTAAAAATCTTGTAAGGTAAATCAAAATGTTACTAGGGTAATTTACTAAAGAGCTGCGTTTGCACTTTGCAGACTTTCAGTTCAGTTCAGCAGACTTTGAGATTTGTAAAGTATTCCCAGTTCCGTAAGTACTATAGTAGTAATCCCTGTCTGCATAGTAAGTTTAATATCTTGTCTGAACAATTTAATAAACGAAGTGGAACCTATGCTGATATACAAAACTCGTTTATCTAAACAAAAGACACTGTTCTGAAAACTATTTTGGTAATGACACAAAAGCAAAAATGTAACGCCGACGTTAATGAATAAGCTGCCCCCAAAGATTTTTGTAAAAATTCTCGAATTTTACATCTATCAAAAGTTGTTCATAGCTGTAAAATTTGAGATTGTTTGATCTCGATTTACAAAGTAGTATGTAAAAATATTTTTTGTATATTGTTATACGAAAATAACTGCCGACAAACTAAGACGCAGTTTGGCAGTCGGTAACATACCGATTGTTGTTGCAGATTTTTAATAAAAGATAAACAACCTAATTTATAATAAAACTCTTTTGTGGAAAAAAGTTCATGGATGATTTCGTCGCTATAAATTTTATCATTGCAGAGTTGCAGACAGGAATTTCTGATTCAGAGACCATCTTATACAGTTTATTAATTGGACTTTACGAAAGACCAACCAAGCAAACCTTGATGCTGCCCCTACCAGACGTAGCTTCTTAGCAAAGAAATATCTTAAATACATTTTTTAATCATCAAAAATGTATTTAAGATAGGATATCATTAAACTCAATCAATAATTTACTACCACAATCAACTGATAAAAAGTACTATAAAAGTCGTGAATTCTATTCGAAAATCAATAGATACTTTGTATCTCGCAGCTATAAACAAGCAGCATAAGTAAGTACCTAAATTATATTAGTAGTTCCAGTCCACTAAATTTTAGTAGTTCAGTTTCTAAGTAATCTAGTGTAACTGTTTCTTATGACCTAATTATGGTATAAATTCAAAGCCCTGACGTATGTATTTTAAGGAATAGTAGGTACCTGCCCGGTACCAGTACCAGGTGCCAGTTGTACAATAATTTTCTGACATTTCCTTCAAAAACCTCTTCAACATAGTCTTTCAAACTTTTTTTTCTATAACGCATGATAAAATGGAAACCTATTCATTATGAACTATTCACAGATTCGTGATCTATGAACGTTTACGTGTAGTTTTAAGAATATTTTAAATTTCCAGAAATGAAATTCCTGCTGTGTGTTGCTGCCGTCATCGCCGTGGCCGTCGCTGTGCCCACACAGCGACTGGTGGCTGTTGGACCTGCTGGCCCAACCTTCGCCCCAGAGCCCATTGCCATCGGACCCGCCATCATTGACTCCTTCGAACCCGTCGCTATCGGACCCGCCGTCATAAGCCCCATTGAGGGTATCGCTGTCGGACCCGCTATCGTCGAGGGTTTCGAGCCCATCGCTGTTGGACCCGCTATCATTGACTTCCCTCTTCCCGACGGTGGTGTTGTCGCTGAGGAATCCGCCATCGTTCCCTCTCCCGTGTCCGTCGTTGAGGGCATCTCTACCGAGATCGATTCCGGCACTCCCCTGGTTCAGATCATCCTTAACATAAACCAGGCCGCCGCTGAGTCCAGCCCCATCTCCGTCGGACCCGCCGTCGCCCCCGAGATCAAGCCTGAGCCCGTCCAAATTGTGGAGTCCGCTCCCGAGCCCGTCCAGGTTGTAGAGGCCGCTCCTGAACCCGTCCAGGTCATCGAGGTCGCCCCCGTCCCCGTTGAGCCCGTCCAGATCGGCGTCCCCATCATCCCTGAGGCCGCTGTCGTCCTCCCCGAGGAACTCAATTAAACGCCAACCATCGCGACGAACCCACAGCGCATGACAATTTAACATCTAAAATTGTTTGAACTTAGATTTATTGGACTTTCTACCAACACCTTGAAACGCTTGTATGTCCAAAAAATTGAAGTGCATTAAAAGATCTAAAATGTAAATATTTGGTTTTGTTTCTTGCCTTCTAAAGAATAATTATAACTCAAATGTCATAATTTTAAAGGTTTAAATATAAGGCAGAAATTCTAATCTGCTTGCGTAGATAGCGAGAAGATAATATCATAGTCTATTCATTAAGTTTTATATGAAACAAGAAATATAAAAAAAAAATTCAAACTCATTCAAACTAAAAATTTTAAGATTTATTTTGGTTGCTGAAAAGTTTGTGTGCTACTAAAGAATAGAAAAAATTAAGTCCAAGTTCTACAAGTGATCAGCTACATATATCAGTTTCCATATTACGCTTACGAATACAGATGACAGTATCAGTTATGAGTTTGGCTTTTGAGTTGGTCAACTACAAATAACTATGTATACACGTTGCTTCAATAGAAGGATAGCTATTTATCTTATCGCAAACAAAAAGTAGAAATAAGCTCAATAAACGTAAATATTGAATGTCCACCATGATACTTCCAAAAATACTGAAACTTAATCAGAACCAAGAGTACCCCAAGGAAGTGTGCTTGGTCCGTTACTAGATAATAATCCATCTCAATTAAAAGTAAATATAACATTGATTGTAACTGGTTAAGGATTAATTGTTAATAGCGCGGTGATAAAATTTCAAGTCTTTGCATGCTAAAATAGACCACAGAGATCTAATAATTTGCTTTGTTTGAGTTGAGCATAAGTAAAACACTTGAACTAATAAATATAATAAAAGGAAGAGAGCAGGCTGCTGCCTACCAGCATCAAGATTCCTAAATCTTGATAGTACTTGCTGGATTATCCTAATGGCCAAGTATTCATCTCCTCTCCTGAATCCTCTCTTATCACCGAAATTTTCAATCGACCGCTCACTTACCTCAAATTAAGAAGCAATTTTTCTGGATTCCCTTTTGGATCTGATGTGCTATTTTAAATATACTTCTATGTGCTGCAGAATATAATCAAAAGTTTTTACTCTCATCTTGTGATCTCATTTTCTGTAATCTTCGTATAGGTCACAAAATTCGCCATTTAAATATCGATCATTATTCAGTTCGTGCACTCCTCCTCTCATATTAAGAATATCGCTCATTTGGAGCGACAGTGACACAAGTGCAAATTTGTAAATTTTACACTACGCCAGTTTTAAGATTTTTTCCGGAATCCGCGCGCCAAAATGGAATATTTCAACAACGACTTTTCACTCTCTAGCGGAAGTTTTTTGAACTTACAAATGTGACATTTTTACTCCTAACGTAGATTATCAGGCAGATAATTTTGGTGTAATTAGGTAAGTTTCGCATTTTTTTGCAGTTGTGTCACTGTCGCTCCAAATGAGCGATATCTTGTTTTAAAATGTACTGCTTCCTAAACAGAGAAGGGATAGTTTTGATAATGTCATGATTTTGAGCACGTTTTGACTACCTAAATACGTCAACCGCGGCCGGTGCAACTTACCGCTACTAGGGTACGTGGCGTGCAAAACGCACCACTTATCGACGCCGCCCCGCTAAGACCGAAATCGTGACCAGGCCGTCACTCCTGCCATTTTTAGCCAATTATTTTAATAACATTGAAAAGGCAGGGCCTTATAATCCTTCATATTTATAAGTTATCAGTTCAATAAATCACCCAAACATATAGCCTGATATCTTTGTTGGGTACGTCTGCAATAGTCCAGAACCAACTGTTGATTGACCTTGGATGCATATTTCATTCAGCGATTACAGGGATAATCGTCAGTTGGTGTCTCATAACATTGAAAACGTCTAACGGCGAGTGGAACTTTAGGGTCCCGAGAAAGACATGGTAAAAATAATAAATACCTTGTATTTTGTTTACATCAACGATTTATCTATGACTTTACACCATTGACAATACACATAATCAAATTAAATTAGTAAGCGTTAGTCCGCAGATGTGAAATTTATAAAACTATAAAAAAAATGTCATTGCAACCGAGGTGGAATAGACGCCTGAACCGAAGGCGAGACAGTTACAGCCTGTTGATTCTGTAAACATGTCGAAGTGAAGGCTTGGGTGAAGCGATCACGAGATGAGCTGTCAATCCATATAATCAAGATGGAATGACAGCTAACTTCGTGATCAAGTGACATCTTGATTATATGGACCTCGTGATCATTTCACCCAAGTCTTCATTTCGACATGTCTCCAAAAACGACCAGCAGAGCCGTGAAACTGAATTCGATGACTTGATGAAAGTATATAAGTTCATACAGACATTTGACAGACTGTAGGGTTTGTCAACAAAAAAAAACAGCGTGATGTAGCAACTGCTACAATTACGCAAGCATTATTTTTCTTTCTTTTTGATATGGAGCATCTGCCACCACATCCTAATTTCTAGCTAGGTAACGCAATACCCGTTGACGCAACTGGTTGTCAGGTTTTCGGGCTTCTGACTACTCGTAGCGAAAAAAATACTGGTATAAATACCCCGGTCACGCGTTGTGTTCAACGCCTCCTGCGTTTAACACAACGCGTGACCGGGGTACATGACGGTCCTGTCCGTCGGATAGTCATCGACCACGCGACGAAGTTAGGTCGGCATCCGGTGATACCGGAGTGCCTCCCTGATGACTCCTGGGCAGGGTGTTAAAGGCATTGGCCAAGACAACCCCGCCCCGGGAAACCGCGTCCTCCGTCGGTCTTATATGTACCTACTTACCATTTGAATTGTTAAAGCATTGATGCTTTTTTTTTTTTTTAAGGATGGGAAATCATCAAATGACTTCTTCGGCTCTGGGTGGGGCGGAAGAGCGTGTTGCTTTTACTGAAAACCCATCCGTGTTTCTTCCAAAGCCCTTTGCGTTCCAGGGCCACGGTGACTCTTTCGAACAAATTCCGCAACCCTGGCAGGCTCTGGCCTGAGCGGGCCCCTTCTTTTATGCTGACATCTCTTTGAGGCGTGCGTGAAACACAACGCGCCATCGACCCGGGCCTGGCGGTGATCGGACAGCGAGCCACCCAATGCTCGCCGTCCGCAGGCCCACGCCTACGGTGGCCGGGGATCGCCCTGCGACTCCCGACGCCCAGGGCGTCTTCTTCTGTTGCGGCGGTTGGAGCGAAGGCCTTGCCTTTCCATCGTGCGGCCCGCCTCCTCCTTCGCTAGCATTACTGCTTCGCAGAAGGAGGTGAAACGCATTGATGCTGACTTTATAAAAAGTGCGTTAGACGCATGATTTTGAAATGGTTATTCGAGATAGGATATCAAGAATGTCAATCAAGCATTTTATTACAATAACCAAAGTTGTATTTATTTCGACACGTGCAACAAAGTGCCTTCCACACCTTCTTAGCCTATAAACAATCATAAAACGTGTATCTAACAATAAAACGTTATCAATTTATCATCTAACTTGATAAAAAATTAGTATAAATGTCGTGGATTCTATTCGAAAATCAATAGATACTTTGTATCTCGCAGCTATAAACAAGCAGCATAAGTAAGTACCTACACGAATTAAATATTTTAATATAGTTCCAGTTCATTTTCTTTTTAACAGTTTCTTGTGACGTTACTGTTTTATACATTTTATAATCTTTAACCGTATACGTATATAATACCGCACCGTATTAATTTACCATGATTTCCGCAAAACCCATTACGTTTTTCAACATAGTGTCATATTTATTGTTTCTTTCCCGGGCGAAATATTTAAATCTATTCACTTTAATCAGTTCATAGATTCACAAAATTTCAAATATTATTTTAAATTTCCAGAAATGAAATTCCTGCTGTGTGTTGCTGCCGTCATCGCCGTGGCCGTCGCTGTGCCCACACAGCGACTGGTGGCTGTTGGACCTGCTGGCCCAACCTTCGCCCCAGAGCCCATTGCCATCGGACCCGCCATCATTGACTCCTTCGAACCCGTCGCTATCGGACCCGCCGTCATAAGCCCCATTGAGGGTATCGCTGTCGGACCCGCTATCGTCGAGGGTTTCGAGCCCATCGCTGTTGGACCCGCTATCATTGACTTCCCCCTCCCCGACGGTGGTGTTGTCGCTGAGGAATCCGCCATCGTTCCCTCTCCCGTGTCCGTCGTTGAGGGCATCTCTTCCGAGATCGATTCCGGCACTCCCCTGGTTCAGATCATCCTGAACATAAACCAGGCCGCCGCTGAGTCCAGCCCCATCTCCGTCGGACCCGCCGTCGCCCCCGAGATCAAGCCTGAGCCCGTCCAAATTGTGGAGTCTGCTCCCGAGCCCGTCCAGGTTGTAGAGGCCGCTCCTGAACCCGTCCAGGTCGTCGAGGTCGCCCCCGTCCCCGTTGAGCCCGTCCAGATCGGCGTCCCCATCATCCCTGAGGCCGCTGTCGTCCTCCCCGAGGAACTCAACTAAACGCCTACCATCGCGACGTAGCCACAGCGCATGACAATTTAACATCTAAAATTGTTTGAACTTAGATTTATTGGACTTTCTACCAACACCTTGAAACGCTTGTATGTCCAAAAATATTAAAGTGCATTAAAAGATCTAAAATGTAAATATTTTATTTTATTGTTTTCTTCTTATTTCTATGTTTAACATATTTTTTTAAATTCGAATGGCCTACACATAAGGCATAAAGTAACATATTCTATTCATTAACATTTTTTTTAAAGGTTTGGGACCACTTACAGTTACAATGTCTTCCAAAAATTACCATATCAGCCATGAGCTATGCTTTTCGTTGTCAACTACATTACCATTACCCTACTGCATACGCCACCGACTCAGAGGAATAGTTTTTCATTGGAAGCTTATCGTAAAATCATATATCGCTAAAAAAGTAAAATAAGCCCAATAAACGAAAATAGTGACTGTACATCATAATAGTGATAAATAAAGTTAAACCTAATATTCCTGGTACTCCAAGGTAGTGTGCTTGATCCATTACTTTATCTAAGTACATAGATAGAGGCTGTGGGCTATTTTTAATAGACTTCAAAAAGGGCACGAGGTTCTTAATTCGATTGAATGTTTTGTTTTGTTTGATCAGCAATATCTTCACTTATTGACTACCGATTTTGTTTATTCTCTTGTACCTACTTTTCAATTAGACGTGAACTGCAAACGCACAAAATAGAGCTCCATAATGGAAACAGCGCTAATGTGTACGATGGTGAACTTGCTCTCTATTTTGTTTTAACTGTGAGGTACCAATATCAACACTAAAAATTAAAAAAATGCAACCCACTTCTTCTTCGTTACTCGAAATTAAGAGTTTAGAATATTTCGTTTTCTCGTCACTCGATATCGAAATCTATCATCATAATTTACTTTAACCATAGGGTGTTGGTTGGCGTCGGTTGCTCAGCGTGCAATGGAGAGAGCAATGCTCGGGATTTCTCTGGTGGATAGAATTCGCAACGAAGTCATTCGTCAGAGAACTAAAGTCACCGACATTGCGCGTAGAATGAGCATGCTGAAGTGGAAGTGAGCCGGCCATGTCTGTAGACGGACAGACGGTCGATGGAGCAGACATATGGTAGAGTGGAGACCGCGTATGGGCAAACGTAGTATGGGACGCCCTGCGGCACGATGGATCGATGATTTGAAGAAGGTGGCTAGCAGCGGATGGATGCGGACCGCTCAAAACCGGGATGGTTGGCGATCTTTGGGGGAGGCTTACGTTCAGCAGTGGACGGCAATTGGCTGATATGATGATAGGGCGTTTGTTAATCGTCCCTAATGTATATAACGCGGTCAATCCCAAACATTTCGACTTTTGATAATTAATAAATCTTTATCGCTGATATTTTTTATTTGTTGGTAGTAACAACAAACAAAAGCAAAAGAGGTAGACGAGAGAAAAATGGGTTGATGAAATAATAAGAAAAGCCGGTGAAAGTGGTCTCTCACAGTTCAAACTAAGATTGACGACTGCTTAACGGGGCTTGCCTGTGGTGGCCTTAATATAAATATTAAAGCCTCCAGCCAGGGCTTATTAAAACTTACAAACTAAGCGATTACACGCTAACGACTTCCACATACATTAATATGTTCATAATTGTGCGAGCATAACTCGACCAAATATACTGAACAGCTAGCATACTATAGTAGCATACTATAGTAGCATACGATAATATTAAACTATAGTATCGCACAATAGTGTCATACGGAATACGGAAGTGTCATTCTATAGTATCATACGATAGTGTCATACTATAGTTTTCTACGATAATCTCATACTATAGTTTCGTACGATAATGTCATATTTTAGTACTATATGATAAAGTCACACTTTAATATCATACAATAGTTTCATACTATAGTACCATACGATAGTGTGATTATATAGTATCATACGATGGTGTTATTTTATAGTACTTTCCGATACTTTCATACTATAGTATATTACGATAATGGTATCATACTATACACGGTGCCGTTTTAGTCGCTTTACACGACAGTCCACTTCATCTTTTCAATTACTACTTTTTTTTCCTAAACCCCGACCAAAAAGAGGGAAAAAATGAAAGTTAGTAAATAAAATTAACGGTCCCCGCACGTGGGGATGCTTGAATCAAAATATTACCACTTTTATTAAACTTAATAGACCAATACTGTTTTTTTTTCTTTCGTTTTCATATAAAACCTAGGGACCGAATGGGTGATATTGCCATATACCATACATACTCGCAAATAAAAAATCTCGAAAGCAAAGGAGATCTCACATTTAGAAAATAATTTTATGTACATGTGACCGGATTATTGAAAACACCGTAAAATTGTGATAAATCAAATTATTGTGAACAGTTAATTCGAATACAATAAATCCCATCCAATTCCATAGTTTACAATAAATATAATTATGTCAAATACAACTCACAACGTGTGGCTTCTTTCAACGTGCCACAAAGCGTTGTGCAAATGAAGAAATGCCATGTCCCGTTTGAACGCTAACCGATGACACCCAGTTCGATCCAGCCCGTCCCTAGCTGTCCTCTCCCCAGCGACGCCCTAAGCCGAGGCCCGTACCCCACAGGGGGTGCCCTTAGCGTGTAGTCGCTTAGTTCGTAAGTTTTTTATAAGCCCTGGCTGGAGGCTTTAATATTATATTAAGGCTAAGCAGTCGACAACCTTATAGGTTGAACTGCGAGAAGCCACTCATAAAAAAAAAAAACCGATGACACCACATAAAAATGTAAATGAGCTCAAAATGCAAGTCCAAAATGGTACCGATGATTCCAATTTTGGTTGGTTGGTAGTTTTCGGGGTCACTAAGATCAATAATGGTTTCCAAATGAAATCTGAGATGGCACTAACAAAAATTTTCCAATCCATTTTCGAGTTCCAAGACACCCATGACATAAAAACACCCAATTAACTTCGGAGAATGGGATTCCCATTTAATTAGTAACTTTATGACGTACACGTGAGCTTACACCAACACAGACCAATGAGGTGCCAAGTTTCCAATTTTTCTATGGCTAATTATTTTCCAGGCGACTAACAACTTAAAAGGCGACTAACTATTTGCTACGAAAGAAATAATTTGCCAGCGATTAAATATTTTAGCAATAATTATACTCGACTAGTGGTCCCGACAGACGTTGTCCTGTCCGAAAGTTTGTGTCTGACGAAAAATTATAGAAATCGATTGCAGCGCCACCTACCGGCTATCCACTTGAACACACACAAAAAAAATCATTCAAATCGGTTCAGACGTTTAGGAGTTCATTGTCAACACACGTGCAGAAGAATTATATATATGTATAAAGATGAGCTTCAAAATGCAAGGAATTATAAAAACTAAATAATGGCTGCTACTTTAAGGTAGCGAACATATTAAACAGAGCCAATTGAAATTATAGGAGAGGTACTCCTCTGCCTCGCTCTGTTTAATATGTTCGCTGTCACACAATAGTCGCCATGTCATTATTTGTAGTAGTAAATAATGTCATGGCGACTATTGTTGTAATTTATTACTGCAAACAATCTTTAGACAATAAGCAGTTGATCAAATTCGAAACGGCTATTTTAGGTTAGGTTAGAACTGTGACAAGGCTTTCACGCCCTTCGGCCTCGTTACCATCGAGGCCATCCGGCCGGTACTCGACCTATGGCTCGGGAGAAGGTACGGCTCCATGTCGTTGCATGCGACGCAGGTCCTCTCGGGGCATGGCTGCTTCGGGAGATTCCTGTGTCGCATAGGAAGGGAGCCGGACGCTCGGTGTCACCACTGCGTCGACTGTCGGGAGGACACGGCGCGGCATACGCTGGAAGAGTGTACCACTTGGGAGGAGCCGCGCCGTGCGCTCATATCTGTGGTAGGCAGAGACCTCTCGCTGCCGACCGTAGTCCATTCTATGGTCGGTGGCGAGGAGTCCTGGGACGAGGTGGTCTCCTTCTGCGAGGCAGTTATCGCGCAGAAGGAGGTTGCGAAAAGGGAGAGGGAAATCTCGACCCCTCTCCCGGCCCGCAGCAGGCGCATCGGGCGTCGGAGGAGGGCATACGCTGCCCTCTCCCGACCCCCCTAACTGGGTCTACGGGCGGCGGACTTGGGGCTGTCCGTCGCCCCCCATTCATCCGGACCCGAGGTGGTGGTGCGTGGTGCTCCCGTAGCGTGGGGAGTCAAACACCTCACTCCCCCCACTGACGCGAGGTGTCCCGCAGAGGCGGGCGGCACCAGCCGGCGATCCCCGGCGTAGGTGGGAGATGGAACACCGGGGTGGTTTTAGTCAGTAAGAGTCTGACAGACCGCCCCAGGGCGGAGGACATCCATGAGGAAAATAAAAAAGGGTTAGAACTGAGGCCACACAACGCCAGATTTGCTCTTTTGCAAACAGAACCTCGATGCCAGTTCTAACAATTGATTATTATGCTGCTACTTTCTACTTAAAATTATCCTTCGCTATATAGCTGCCAACCCAAATTCAGATGAATTTGTCGCCTCGTTAAATACGTGCCTTTTACTATCACATCGATCAGTCGCATACATTGTAGACCTCTAGGGGCTCTAGGTATGTTAATTGGTCCTCAGTTTATGTCAGTCCACAATTTCTCGAAACGACACGTAGAGATTATCCCCCAGAAAATAAAAATGTGAAAAAAGGCCAAGTTCCTATCCCCAAAAATTCGGCCTATAAAAGTAGCTATATCAATAATAGGGCAAGCATTTCAGAACTGCAAAATAGTCCATGGCTCCAACATGTATCTTTTGAGAATACCAGTGAACAGAGAGCTTGGATCTTTCCTGATCGTGTAAAACTGATGAAAAAATCGAAATCGAAACATCGTTATCTTAAAAATATAACCCTATTATCAACTTGGCAAGTTTTACTTTCTAACGTCCATTTTACAATCAATTCAATAAAGAAAAGAATTTGCATTGCCACCGGTACATTGCCACCGGTACATGGTGGAATACCACCCACACGCACAAAACGTTTTGGGAACACATTAATTGTGCGTACAGCTAAGGAGTGGAATTTCCTGTCAGAGTCTGTGTTTCCTGATAGCTTTTTCTGGGAGTCTTCAAGTCAAGAGTGAATAAATAGGTTACTTCTAGGCAAGCGTGCTCCATCTTCGACCACATCATCGCTCACCATCAGGTGAGATAGTGGTCAAAGGCGTGCCTAATAATAACAACTTAATCTACACAGTTATGCAATAAATATATCTTTATCTACAAAAGATGATATCCCTTTACAAGCGAGCGAGCGAGTCTACGATATAATAAGCTACGTCAGCCATACAAATGATGCGAACGAACACGACGATGCCAGCGATGCTATTCGTTCACCTCGTTAGCGTAGCTTAGCTCTGTAGTTCGCGGTGAGAACCAAAGTATGCAAAGAGGTGAAACAATGCTCGCTCGGCTCGCAGCTTGCTCGCCCGCTCGCTCGCCCGTCCGTCCCCAAAGCTTCGCTTACTTTATATAGTTTCCCTCGCGTCGCCTCGCCCGCCAGCTCACTCGCTCGCTCGCTAGCTGGCAGTGTGGCCTGCGCTGAAAGAGTGTATAATCTTTAATTTAAAAACCTACAGTGTTTGCAGTAATCCGATGATATACATGTTGGGTTTCCAACCAAGATTGAACAGGCTGGCAGTCACGCGTATAACAACAAGACTATTGAGGAAGTTAATCTGTAAAAACCCGAGGGAAACCCAAAATTAAACGAGTGACAATAAAATTTAATCATTTAATCATCCAGCTTGATAAAGAAAATATATAAAATGTCGCGAATTTTTAAAGGGAATTATTAGATACTTTGTATCTCGCAGCTATAAACCAGCAGCATAAGTAAGTAAATTATAATTACTATTTCAGTACATTTTTCTGAAATTTCATTAAAATCCATGGTTTTTAACATGCCTTATTTTGTTTTACAACATTAATACCTAAAACCAAATGCGAACAATTTTCATTTCCAGAAATGAAATTCTTGTTGTCTGTTGCTGCCGTCATCGCCGTGGCCGTCGCTGTGCCCACACAGCGCGGACTAGTGGTCCCCGGACCCGCCGGCCCCGCCCCTGCCCCTGAAGACTCCTTCGTGCCCATTGCCATCGGACCCGCTATCATCGACTCCTTCGAGCCCGTCGCTGTTGGACCCGCCATCATCAACCCCGTTGAAGGCATTGCTGTTGGACCCGCTATTATCAACCCCGTTGAGGGTATTGCTGTTGGACCCGCCATCATCAACCCTGTCGAGGGCATCTCAGTTGGACCTGCCATCATTCCCTTCCCCGTGCCTGAGGGTGCCCTCGCTGAAGAGCCCGCTATTGTCCCCTCTCCCGTGACCGTTGTTGACGGCATCTCCACCGAAATCGATTCGGGTACTCCTCTGGTCCAGATTATCCTAAACATCAAGAACGCCGCTGCAGAGTCCAGCCCCATCTCCGTCGGACCCGCCATCGCCCCCGAGCACGTTGAGATCAAACCTGACCCCGTCATCATCGTGGATTCCGCCCCTGAGCCCGTCCAGGTCGTCGAGGTCGCCCCTGTCCCCGCTGAACCCGTCCAGATCGCAGTCCCCATCATCCCTGAAGCCGCTGTCATCCTCCCCGAGGAACTCAACTAAACGTGTAACATTACGACCAAGCCACTAGCATGACAATATAAAGTTTATAATTGTTTGAACTTAGATTTGGATTTTCTACTAACACCTTGAAACGCTTGTATGTCCAACATATATCAGTACATTAAAAGACCTAGAATGTAATTATTTTATCAGATATGGCATTAAAAAACCTGGCATACCAGTAAACATTCACACAAGAGTCTTTTGTGTATTTCATCAGTGTAGTTTGACTTTGTCACCCAAAAAATTCTGACATTGCACAAGCCACGAAATCAGTGGAACAGCCTATTAATTTCATTAATGGTTATTTATCTTTTGGAATAAAAGAATAAATAAGCTTAAGTGGAAAAATTAAGAGTTTACATTATATTCTTCCTAAAGTCAAAACCAATCAGGAGTACCTCAAGGGAATGTGCTTGGTCCATTACATTTTCGCATATACAGGATCAATTCACTACTGGCTTAACGTCACCAAAGTATTTGATCGGATTATAAATCTCAACGAAAGAGTAACCGCAATTTGCTTGAAAACAGTTAGAAGTATCTCTGCACAAATGCAAGCAAACCTTGGGCAGCAAACATTGCGGGATCCAAGACTCTCCTCCGGGACACGTCGAGCTTCATTGACACGGCGTTTTTTCTGGTGGTCGAGACTGTTGATTTTGGCTTTCAGGGGTTGCAGTAGTTCGGAATATGTGGCGGGCTTGTCCCAAAAAAAAAACCCTGGACTAAATGTCAACTAGTGTTATATTGGAAGTTACCTATAAACCACCTATGCCAAAAAACTAATTCGATTTGTTAAAATTCTTCCACGTATTCCTCTTTACTTAGTTACCTAAGTAAAGTCATAACTCTATAACAGTAAAGACTTCGGGTACAGAAAATAAGCTATCTGAGAGTATTGTGTAAAATATCCTGCAGCTGCATCATATCATATCATTATTTTTTAAACCTTTTGGGTTATTCTATAATGAACATTTGTTGAAAGCACGCTGGTGTTTTTGTAAAAGGGAATATTTTTTTGAGCAGCATGTATTATTTTAAATATTACGGATCGCATCATGTCCTATCTCTTAGGACGTTATTCAGAGGAAGTGGAGACTCAAATCAACGATATATTTTAAAATAATAAAAATATAACAACTGTACAACAACTTTTTTTGTGTAAAGAATAAGATAGTTAACATAAACAGTTGTGGAATTAACAAGTAAAACAATCGATTTAACAATTGATTTTTTAACCAAAATAATCGAGTGCCGGACCGTTACTGATTGAATATACTAAGTCTAGATTACAAGCACAGATTACAAAGAACTAGGAGTGAATAGAAAACTACATTTCGTTTCACGTTAATTTTTAATATTTTACGACAGCAAAGCAACTTCAAAATCGTATTAAAAAGTTGTAAAACTACAACAACAACAACAGATTCAAACCTTTTTTTTATTTCTTTTAAAACTCATCAGGTTACTATCCTTTTTTTTCAAATAATCGTTAAAAGTGCTTTCAATACATGCAGTTTTCCGACACTGATGACCATAACTGGAAGTTAATCACAATAAATGTATCAAAACATTACTTTTAATTAAGATTTTCAGAACACCGTTTGCCACCATTAAATAAACCTACCAATCAAAATTAAAAAAAATAGGTTGTCTGTAAAGTCGGTTTACGGACGATAGTTTAACGTGACAACGTCATAACGAAACATTGGTGAAATTATCGTAACGTTACAATGAGTCATCCTTTTTCGTGCGTGCAGCCGGCGTTCATCGATTTATTAGACGTTGTCACGTCAAAAAATATCGATTTTTTGTGGGTATAATTTGAAAAGCCATTCCAAACACCCCTGTTAGGAATGGCTATTGCCCGTAAAAGATAGAATTTGAGGACACTTTTGAATATGAGGACACTTTTCAATTTGAGAACATTTTTGGAAGCCAAATTAGAAAATAACATTTTTTTTCTAATTTGGTGAGAGAGAGTGTCATATAAATTGAATCACACGTATCATTTTCATCATTTAAAAATAATCAATTCTGGAGTAATTAAAGGAAATAGATGAAAAGCTCTGGGGTTTCGGAGATAAGGGGTTCAACCGCCTTCTGAAACTCCTGAGCCTAAAAAAAATACAGATACTAACAGTTTACAGGAAAACTTATAACAAGTGTATGATTGCACAATAATTTGTTTAAAAACATGATTCATTAGAGGGTTTTTTACCCTTTACGCGCGAACCCACTCGCACTTAGCCGGCTTTTTTTCTTCTTTTCTTCGCCATCCGTCAGTGCAACAAGAGGAAAGCTTTTGTGCTTCATGTTCTCTTCATATATGTTACACTAGCGGACGTCACGCGGTTTCACCTGCGTAGTTCCCGGTCCCGTGGGAGTCCGGGGATAAAATATAGCCAATGTTACTCGCTGATAATGTAGCTATCCATTGCTGAAAGAATTTTCCAAATCGGTCCAGTAGTTTTTAAGTTTATCAGTAGTAATTTTCATTCATGGTAGGTACTTAATGACCGATAATATTCAAAAGAGTCATAAATTAGCTAACTAATCAAAAACTTCCTTACAGCACTATCTACTAAGATAAACAAAACTTCAAAGTTTGAGTATTTTGATTTGATAACAATTTCATATAAAAGAACGTGACTTCTAATCGAAGAATATACTTTGTATTTTGCAAGTAAACTAAACACAAGTAAGTATGTTTTTATTTTAAACTATTAATTTTGATACTTCACTAGTGTTATTGTATTCCATATTTATTGTCACAGGAAGACTACCCCTTTATCGTAGGTAATGTGTTTATATATCGATTAACTCAATTGATATTTTGTTTTCAGAAATGAAATTCCTACTGAGTGTAGCTGCCGTCATCGCCGTGGCCGTCGCTGTGCCCACACAGCGCGGACTAGTGGTCCCCGGACCCGCCGGCCCTGCCCCTGCCCCCGAAGACTCCTTCGTGCCCATTGCCATCGGACCCGCCATCATCGACTCCTTCGAGCCCATCGCTGTCGGACCCGCCATCGTTGACTCCTTCGAGCCCATCGCTATCGGACCCGCTATCGTCGGAGGCACTGAAGGCATCGCTGTCGGACCCGCCATCGTCAACCCCGTTGAGGGCATCTCAGTTGGACCCGCCATCATTCCCTTCCCCGTGCCCGAGGGTGCCCTCGAGCAGGAGCCCATCTCCGTCGGACCCGCTGTTATTGCCCCCGCCCCCGCTGCCAGCACTCCCCTGGTCCAGATCATCCTGAACATCAACCAGGCCGCCGCTGAGTCCAGCCCCATCTCCGTCGGACCCGCCATCGCCCCCGAGCACGTTGAGATCAAGCCTGACCCCGTCCACATTGTGGAGTCCGCCCCTGAGCCCGTGCAGGTCGTCGAAGTTGCCCCTGAGCCCGTCCAGGTCGTCGAGGTCGCCCCCGTCCCCGCTGAGCCCGTCCAAATCGGAGTCCCCGTCATCCCCGAGGCCGCCGTCGTTCTCCCCGAGGAGCTCAACTAAACTATAAATACTAGACGTAACAATAAACTTAAGAAGAATTACCTGACTTGTTGACATTCTGCTGCCAACATGAAACGCTTGTACAGAACACCCCTTGAGAGACTGAAATAAACGATTTTTATCAAATTACGTTTTGCTTTTTCTTTGAATATTATGACCTCGTTATATGTTAAGTGGGCGAAGTTGAGTTGTGGATGACGATGACGATGAATCCTAAAATAGAAATAGGATTTTAAGTTTGTCTGGACAGGCCTACACAAACCAGTATATTTTTAGGGTTCCGTACCTCAGTCAGCAAAAACGGAACCCTTATAGGATCACTTTGTTGTACGTCTGTCTGTCTGTCAAGACCTTTTTGTCTCAGGAACGCGTAAAGGAATCAAGCTGAAATTAACTGCCAAGTATTCAAAACAGCTACCTCTTGGAGCAGTGAAAAAACCAAACTTCTAAGTCAACGCAATCTAAAGATAAGGCCGTTTAAGCTCTGTTTATGGCGCATTATTTGATGCTCGCAAGGGAATCAAAACCTGTGGGTACTTCCCGTTGACCCACAGTCCTGAAATTTGCCAAGAAGATAGATTTTACAGTGTAAGTACAGGAAAAAGTCCGAAAATAAGGAATTCGTTCTTTAATAATATACAAAAACAAAAAAAAATGCGAATACAGACTAATATTTTTGGTTGAAGAAATGACCGTGACGGACATTGATATATCCGTCGGTAATGTATACTCGAAAAAAAATCAAGACTCGATCGGAACCCTCGGTGCGCGAGTCTAACTCGCACTTGTTCGGTTTTTATTTTCTTCAAAGACCATTTCAGACGCTGGGGTTATCTGCATAGTCCTCAAACAATCCATTTTCACCAAGATACTGTATGGACTACAAACAAGATGGTGGGGACGGTGCCCTGTGACTAAGTTTCTTCTCAGAGAAGGTCGATAGGAAAACCTATAACCTATAACCTCGACTATAACTCTGTTTGACGTGTAAAATGTTTGCTTAAACCGACTTATAATTATGTTCATGCGTTATGCAAATGCAGTCAAAGTGAAGCCGTTTACTTTGAATTGCCCAAACTGTGTTTTTAATAAAATTAGAACCAGAGCAAAATACTCAGCGGTCATTTTAATAATCCTTATGGATATGTCACCGGATAATTGCAAAGTCCGCAAGATTGTAAAATATCTTCAATTATTATAAACCCTCAATAAATTGTCAACTGAACATCTAGGTGCACAGCTGTGCGCCAGACCAACTCCCGGCCTAACGCACCACGCAGAAACATTTCGAGCTGATTTAAACCCCCCCCCCCCTCTTAACTTTAACTTAGCTTGTAATAACTATGCATAATTTGATAAAACTTGGACCAGCTATATATAACTTGATAAAACTTGGACCATTTATTACTACTGTCTAGTTGAAGATTACTGGAAGAAGTAAGTACTGAAGTGTCAAATTAACATAGGTTAAACCGTTGAGGAGATCCAAAGGGGGGACCAAAAAGTGAAGATTTTCCTACTGACTCACTGACTCACCAAAGTTATGGGACATTACCAGTTATGCTAGAAACTTCAAATTTGGTGCGAAGATAGGTCTTCGGCTACAATTGAAGAAAATAACAAGTAAAAGGGCATTTCTATTAAAGTTAAAAGGTTGAAATCTCTTGAGACCAGTGGAAGGATTAAATCAGGGAAATGCATTATTCTTGATTACTCAGGACGAAATCAAGGTCGGACGTCGGATGGATGTTATTTTCTTTGTTTCCCATGACAGTAAAAACTTAAAATTTGATACGCAAATCAAATCTTGAGAACATTTGAAGCAATAAATCAGGGAAATGCTTCTTGAAATGAAATGTTTATTCTTCATTCAAAAGGAATTTAACATCGTCTCTTGCCTTTTTTATTTAATCAATTATTATTAATTTCCGATCCCAAAAAACTTGGCAAGTTTTTTCTTGAAAAATCAACGTGATTCGAATCAAAATTCTATTATCGAAACAACATCGGACAACGGGAGGTTTATAATTTGTAAGTATGGCGTACACGTGAACTCACATCAAAACAGACCAATAACCCGGTTTCCAACTTATACTGTCACAACAAAACGTATAAATTGTATGCTGATTGGTTGCTGGTTTATGTCGGTCCACAATTTCTCGAAACGACAAGCAGAGATTTTAGAAGACACGATTTTGAATCGTATCATCGTGGCAGAAATATTCAGTTGATCATTTAAAGATATTTTACAGTCTTATGGAGTTTGCAATTATTCAGTGACAGATACACTTCTTCTGGGGAAAACGGACTGTTATATCGGTCTCCTACAGTCCTACCGAGTAAAACCCCTCGGTTCCTGCCATTACCATAAGCGGGATACAAGTCACGCGCAACCCCGACAAAGCTTTTGGAAAAAAAAAACTTCAAATTCAGCGTCAATCTCATATTCACACCCAAAGATTATTTGACGTTGCCGCGTTGTGGTGAAGTCTATAATCTTTCGTCACAATGTTGCTGAGCATATTCTAGTCCTTGCCAGTATTCAGACTGACTTTGCCAGGTCTAAATGGAAACATTTAATACCAAATCATTTAATGTAAATTGGTTGCCAAGTCACATCCTCATAATGCTTTCGATGTTAAAAAAATATCAGATCTGGAGTCGAGCCCCATAACTCTAGAGCGCTTACTTTTTTACCCAGATTTAGGTTTTTTAGAATAAGGCCTTTATTCTAAAAAACCTAAATCTGGGTAAAAAAGTAAGCTCCTTTGGCTCATCTTGGCGTTCAGATTCTATAAAACCGTTGTAAAAAAAAATGTATGTGTCAAACAAAAAAAAAACAGTTCTTTTTTCCACTACTCTGAAAAGAAACAAAGCCAGAATTCAGTCTCTTTTATATATGGTACAGGCATGATCTTTGTAAGATTGATTTACATCACAACAACTGAAATCAACAGGACAAGACGTGGACTTGGATCTTTTCATTATCGGAACATAAGTCATGACCGATAGTACTGAAAGGAGTCATAAATTAGCTAAATAATCAAGAACTTCCTTGTAATTTATCATTTGTAAGTTTAGCCACCAAGATCTTCAAAGATTAACAGAATTAAAAGTTTAAATAATTTGCATTGTGTTGCCAACCACATTGCACTCGTGTGGAGTACAATGCAGTCTATGTTTAAAAAGGGTCTTTTAGGAAAGATCCACACTGATATGAATGGGTCCTTCCAGTGTTAAAACCTCATGCCCATTTTCATTTCGGGATTCATCATTCTGCTGGGCATGTCAACATTGGGTACGTCTAAGTTATATAATATTTTAACTAATTCAGGTTTACTCGTTCTTGTTTTATGGTAAATGATATAATCACTTGGTAAATGTAAATATTTTAACTTGTTTGCAAATAACATTAGAAGGAAATAGAACAAACCATAATTGATATTTAAAATCGTGTATTTTAGTATCTCAGAGGGTGTACAAGCGATTCATGAGTTGGCTTCAGATGTCAACAAAGTTATTCAGATAATTCTTCTTATGTTTAATGTTACGTCTAGTATTTACAGTTTAGTTGAGTTCCTCGGGGAGGACGACGGCGGCTTCAGGGATGACGGGGACGCCGATCTGGACGGGCTCAGCGGCCTCAGGGCCAACAACACCGATGGGGTTCACGGCAATAGGAGGACTGATGGGAGAGGGCACGGGAGCGACCTCAACAACCTGCACGGGCTCAGGGGCGACCTCAACAATCTGCACGGGCTCAGGCTTGATCTCAACGTGCTCGGGGGCGATGGCGGGTCCGACGGAGATGGGGCTGGACTCAGCGGCCTGGTTGATGTTCAGGATGATCTGGACCAGGGGAGTGCTGGCAGCGGGGGCGGGGGCAATAACAGCGGGTCCGACGGAGATGGGCTCCTGCTCGAGGGCACCCTCGGGCACGGGGAAGGGAATGATGGCGGGTCCAACAGAGATGCCTTCAACCGGGTTGACGATGGCGGGTCCGACAGCGATGCCTTCAGTGCCTCCGACGATAGCGGGTCCGATAGCGATGGGCTCGAAAGAGTCAACGATGGCGGGTCCGACAGCGATGGGCTCGAAGGAGTCGATGATGGCGGGTCCGATGGCAATGGGCACGAAGGAGTCTTCGGGGGCAGGGGCGGGGCCGGCGGGTCCGGGGACCACTAGTTCGCGCTGTGTGGGCACAGCGACGGCCACGGCGATGACGGCAGCTACACTCAGTAGGAATTTCATTTCTGAAAAAAAAAATCAATTGAGTAAATCGAAACATAAACACATTACCTACGACATAGGGGTAGTCTTCCTGTGACAATAAATATGGAAAACAATAACACAAGTGAAGTATCAAAATTAAATAGTTTAAAATAAAACCTTACTTACTTGTGTTTAGTTTACTTGCAAAATAAAAAGTATGTTCTCCGATTGGAATTCACGCCAATTTATATGAAATTGTTATCAAATCAAATTATTTAAACTTTTAATTCTGTTAATCTTTGAAGATATAAATGACGGCTCTACATACTTACAAGTTATTAATTACAAGGAAGTTCTTGATTGTTTAGCTAATTTATGACTCCTTTCAGTACTATCGGTCATGACTTATGGTCCGATAATTATAATGAAAAGAGTCAAGTCAACTTGTCCTGTTGATTTCAGTTGTTGTAAAAATGCTGATGATGGGTTAGGCAAAAATCATGCAAATTGCCGGCACTCATCGGCGCCATATTGAATTTTCATTTCAAACTCATTATAGTTCTAAGCAACCCCCAAAACCATGAAAACGACACCCATGACCCATAACCACGCGACACCGCAGCGTAATTCGACGCCGTCACTTCGTGCATCTTAGTTGTATTTTGTGGAAGCGAGATGTATGATGTATTAGTTTATTTTTTGTATGTTTAATTTGTGTATTTTATCTATGGGCCTTAGTTGCCTGATAATAAAGTTATTATTATTTTTTATTATAACATAAAAACCCATAGCTTAAAAGTGGCGCCAATAACGGAAAAGATGAAAGGGAACCGCTTATCTTGGTATGGTCGTGTGAAGAGGAGGGATGAAATGCACGTAACTAAAAGAGTTATGAACTTAAATGTGGATGGATGGACAGGGAGAGGGAGGCCAAAGAAAAGATGGATGGATTGTATTAGAAGTGATATGAAAGAAAGGGGAGTTAGGAGTTAGTGATAGCGTGTCGGTTGACAGGACAGAATGGAAGAAAAAAACGTGTTGTGCCGACCCCAAGTAACATGGGATAAGAGCAGAAAGATGATGATGAAGAACCCAACCAACATTGGGCAACTACAGGTCCATTTCATTCGTAATTCATGGCGTACACCACCACAGACCATTATGGGTCATATTTTCATACCAAAATTGATGAATTGTAGATCTGTGCAGTGATTCGTCACCAGCCAGTCGATTCTGTAAACATGTCGAAGTGAAGGCTTGGGTGAAGTGATCACGAGGTGAGCTGTCAATCCATATAATCAAGATGTCGTGGTCGGGGTATCGTGATTATGAAGTGAGCTATTATTGATTAGTGCAGACTTTTAACAACTGTTAGGTGCATTGGTAAAAAAAATACATTTGACCGAGCTCATTAAGTTAGTTTGGTTAAGATAAATTTAAGATAACAACTATCCGGTTGATAACTCAAAGAATAATTAGCAAGTTTACTGACTCCCTGTCTTTTTGTTGTATGAATAAGAAAAATGTAGTGAGTAATTCAAACAGAGGTATTCAAGGGGTAGTGTTGTTCTAAGGAACACATTTTTAGGTACAATGAAGTCCATTGTGCCTAAAAAAGTGTTCGATTGGATTCCCGAAAAAAAAAACACTGATATTTACGTTAAAATTATTATTATGTAGGTAATTATATTGTAACTAGTCAGGTTAGGACCAGAGTCTGTGCGGGGGGGGCCGTGTCGCTGTCGAGTCCACCATGAAGTATCTGGGATTGGTGCTCGACAGCCGGTGGGATTTCGGCCCCCACTTTCGGCGGCTGGCGCCCAAGTTGTTGGGCGCGGCGGGGGCGCTGTCAACGCTGCTTCCCAATTTGGGGGACCCGAGCACCGCCTGACGCAGCGACACTAGGAGTTGCGTCGGTCGCAGCTGCGCGAGGTCCTGGTGGCGGAATGGCGGGACAGGCTTTCGAGCCCTTCCGCCGGCTTCATCACCATCGAAGCCATCCGGCCGTGCCTTCTCCCGAGCCGGCCGTTCGTTTCGTGCGACGCAGGTCCTCTCGGGGCATGGCTGCTTCGGGAGGTTCCTGTGTCGCATAGGAAGGGAGCCGGACGCCCGATGTCACCACTGCGTCGACTGTCGGGAGGACACGGCGCGGCATACGCTGGCAGAGTCTGCCGCTTGGGAGGAGCCGCGCCGTGCCCTCATCTCTGTGGTAGGCGGTGACCTCTCGCTGCCGGCCGTAGTTAATGCTATGGTCGGCGGTGAGGAGTCCTGGGACGCGGTGGTCTCCTTCTGCGAGACAGTTATCGCGCAGAAGGAGGCTGCGGAAAGGGAGAGGGAAATCTCAACCGCTCTCCCAGCCCGCAGCAGGCGCATCGGGCGTCGGAGGAGGGCTTACGCTGCCCTCTTCCGGCCCCCCTAACTGGGTCCAGGGGTGGCGGACTTGGGGATGTCCGTCGCCCCCCCATTCATCCGGACCGGAGGTGGCGGCGCGTGGTGTTCCCGTGCGCCCCTGTTTGACGTAGCGGGGGGAGTCAAACACCTCACTCCCCCCGCTGACTCGAGGTGGCCCGCAGTGGCGGGCCGGCCGGGGATTGCGGATGTCGCATTCGTTCCCGCGATCCCCGGCGTAGGTGGGAGATGGAACACCGGGTTGGTTTTAGTCAGTAAGAGTCTGACAGACCCCTCCACCCACCCCAGGGTGGAGGATTTCCCCCGATATAAAAAAAAAAGGACCAGAGCCTGTCAGGATTGCGAAATTTGTTCGAAAGAGTCACCGCGGCTCTGGAACGCAAAGGGCTTTAGAAGAAAGACGGATGGGTTTTAGTCAGTAAGAATCTGACAGGCCCGTCCGCTTCACCCAAAGAAAGAAAGAAAAAATAAAATTTATTAAGCACAGGTACATGAAACACGCAAGGTAAAAATAACAAGAATAAGGTAGTTATGTCAAAAACTAAGTGTGTGTCTGACGGCTGCACTAAAAAGGTCCATTTCAGCGATATGTCAGACAGACTGATGCTGTCTGACACTGGTTTTCTAATGAACCTTTCAAAGCGCAAGTAGTCATTCGATGATTTCCTATCCTTAAAAAAAAGTTTATTTTAACTCACTCCTTAAGATATCATTACAGGAAAAGGCAAACTGAAACTAAATAATTTGTAGGACCTGACAAAATTCCAACTGAATCAAAAACAACAACATTCAAAAATACTGTTGCACTACCTTTGTTAACGTAACGCTATATTTGACTTCTATATGCTTGAAAACTGAAACATCCCCGCTGGCCGATTTCAAACGTTACGCCGATGCACCCATAAGTCTAAATAAACAATCCGTGGAAGGGTAGAGTCTCATTGTAAGTTTATCATCAACAGCTAAATATATCGGAAATATGCTCAATCAATACATTTTATCCACCATCAAGTAGAAAACGTATCGTTAATCATGTGCACAGTGCAACATCGGATCATTATGATCCGTTAATTCCAACCTTCTTACTATAGTGAGCTTTATATGAAAACTATTACACCGGCATCGTTGTGAGAGTTTGACGCTTAAATCATCACCATCATCACATAACCTGATCACGTGGTCAGGTAATTTTTTATAGATATTGAGGCTTCTGGAAAGGGTTTGATAGGATCAATAATGATATTATATTGGCTTTTTATTAACGGTATTTTTGCTGCTACTCGCTGACTCTACTATCGCCAGCAGTTTGTTGGAATGGGCGTTTATGAATGCCAGCCTTACCAAATGCGTCCCGGTGTCACTCAAGGAATGGTACTAGGACCGCTCTTGTTTCTAATAATGGTTAAGGAATATTTTAGTCGCTTAGATATTTATAACAAAATGTTAAGGATTTCAGCATCGCTAGTGTTATCAAATACATTTTCAACGTTCTCGTTAACTGTTATCAATATGAAACGAGGGAGGAACATAAGAGAAAGTTAAAATACTTCGAATCCAAGATATCGGGATAAAAAAGTGTTACAATGAGCTCTTTATCACCTATTTCATGGTATGGACCCCATCACCCTGTTAATGTATTTTTGAGGTCAGGTATTCAAATTAATACTTTTGGTAGTTCCTTGTATGTATTTCAAAAGTTTCAAGTTGCTTTAAGTTTTAAACCTCAATTCATATACATATAGCCACGGTGGGAAGGAAAATACTATTTAAAAATTACAATAATTAAAGATAGCTTGTTCATCTGTTTTCGCTTTTAACGTCACTTGTCAGTAGAGGCATCATACCTAATCCAATTATATTCTATTATTCATATAATCAACAATTATATTAGTAGTTCATCATCATCTACCTGCCCTTATCCCATGTTACTTGGGGTCGGTGCAACACGTTTTTTTCTTCCATTCTGTCCTGTCAGCCGTCACGCTATAACCCCTTTCTTTCATATCACTCCTAACACACTCCATCCATTTTTTCTTTGGCCTCCCTGTCCATTATTATATTTGTAGTTCCTGGCAAATAATACAAAGTATCTTACGATCGACTATCTTGTGATATTGGGAAAATATGAAAATAAAATGAACAAAAACATAATATGTTGATGATTCAATTTGTATATTTTAGTCGATCAGAGATTGTACAGGCGTGTCATGTTGGCAGCAAAATGTCAACAAAGTACTTGAGGAAATTCTTCCTAAGTTTAATAATATCTAGTATTTATAGTTTAGTTGAGTTCCTCGGGGAGGACGACGGCGGCCTCGGGGATGATGGGGACTGCGATCTGGACGGGCTCAGCGGGGATGGGGGCGACCTCAACAACCTGCACGGGCTCAGGGGCGGACTCTACAATTTGGACGGGGTCAGGCTTGATCTCAACGTGCTCGGGGGCGATGGCGGGTCCGACGGAGATGGGGCTGGACTCAGCGGCGGCCTGGTTGATGTTCAGGATGATCTGGACCAGGGGAGTGCTGGCAGCGGGGGCGGGGGCAATAACAGCGGGTCCGACGGAGATGGGCTCCTGCTCGAGGGCACCCTCGGGCACGGGGAAGGGAATGATGGCGGGTCCAACAGAGATGCCTTCAACCGGGTTGACGATGGCGGGTCCGACAGCGATGCCTTCAGTGCCTCCGACGATAGCGGGTCCGATAGCGATAGGCTCGAAGGAGTCAACGATGGCGGGTCCGACAGCGATGGGCTCGAAGGAGTCGATGATGGCGGGTCCGATGGCAATGGGCACGAAGGAGTCTTCGGGGGCTGGGGCGGGGCCGGCGGGTCCGGGGACCACTAGTCCGCGCTGTGTGGGCACAGCGACGGCCACGGCGATGACGGCAGCTACAGTCAGTAGGAATTTCATTTCTGAAAACAAAATATCAGTTGTGTAAATCGATATATAAACACATTACCTACGATATAGGGGTAGTCCTCCTGTGACAATAAATATGGAATACAATAACACTAGTGAAGTATCAAAATTAATAGTTTAAAATAAAACATACTTACTTGTGTTTAGTTTACTTGCAAAATACAAAGTATGTTCTTCGATTAGAATTCACGCCATTTTATATGAAATTGTTATCAAATCAAAATACTTAAACACTTGTTAATCTTAGAAGATATTACTTTGCACGAGGAAGTTCTTGATTGTTTAGCGAATTTATGACACCTTTCAGTATTATTGGTTTAGGTAGGACATGCCCTCTTGATTTCAGTTATTTTAAAGTGCTGATGCAACTCAGTAAAAACTTGTCATTAATAATCATTCGTTTGTATGTTATGGGCCAGGTTCGTCACATATAAATATTATATCACTTAATTAAAATTTGTTACTTCTATTAAGTTAAGCAAAATATCATTTTACCTACCTGTAGAAAAATATGATACTAGACTATGATTTTAAGCCAATACTTTAAGTGTTTGCAGTTTTCGGAGCGCCTTATGAATAAATATCTTTGAAAGTTACAAAATGCGGAAAAATCAGGACAGAAATGACTTCATCATGTCTCGCATCAGTACTGATCTTAGCATAGATTAGAGCGTGGACAAAGATCAGCCAGTTAGTGAGGTAGTAACAGGCAGGGAACTTTCAGGATCTCTGACGCTAAAAGACTTGATATACAAAACGGACAGGGCGCGCGGCCAGGGCGCTGACAAGATAAATTTATGACGTCAAAGGAACGAAATATACTTAGCGTCACGGGCGCGCGGACATACATCATACATTTTCGTCACAGCGCCCAGACCGTGCACCCGTAGGTAGCGCTTTGAATATCAAGTCCCTAACGGTTGGGCAACGAAATGTTGTATCAGTCAAGCGCATTCGGCAGAGACGGCAGATCGAAGATGGCAAGTGCCTTGCAAGGGTAAAAGGTCTACATGGCCCAATCTTTCAAATCCGTCGGACCATATACTCCCACATTAATATTCATGCTCAATAATAATTTTAATAATAATTTATTCAAATAAAAACGTCTACAAAAATGTACATTTAGTCAACAGTAATAATATTTTCCATACAATTATATTGCCTAAAAATAAACTAAACTAAGATATTTTTATTAAACATGCAATTAACGGTGGTTCGCAATTGCAATGTTAGATAGCGATGTGCCTCAGTTAAGCAGTCAGATCGTCGTTCATTATCTCTCTTTCATCACTAATGGTACGTACATACTTTGGTTGCCTTTGTGACCAGTGTAGCATAGGTCTCCTTGAACACAAGTACATTAAGAAGTTAACTATGCACTGCAAACAGAGTTGTATAAATTATATTGAAAGGAATTTCCAAGATCCTACTATCACTGTACATTTCGAAACATTCGTGTCATCCTTGATAAAAAAAATACACGTGGTTTTTCCCATTATTACTTCATAATTTATGGTTTGGATAATAAACACAATAAAATTAATAACAATATGAGACAGTCCTCATTGATCTAGAAACGCGGTAGCCGTGTGTAATATTGGACGAACCATTTCGTACAACTCGAAATCTTTTTTAACCTACATTTATAAAATTTGGCGCATTTGTTAAAGCTTGTAGGATCCAAAATTTAATAAATGTAGGTCACACAGTTATTGATCATATATTAACGTTTAAAAACATAAAAATGTACCTATGACTGACTTACTGACTTATAGATAAAAACCTAACTCACTTCCTGATGACATAGAAACTTGATATTTGGCATCAAGGTAAACTTTAAAGGCAAAAATCTGAAAACCGAAAATTATTGATAACTACTTACTGCCGCCCGTGGCTAAGCCCGCGTGAATGTCGAAAAAATACACCCTAAATAAAAAGACTGGTATGTATGTACGAGTATGTATGTTCATCTGTTCTAAGGTGGGCTCGGTCGCGAATCATATTTTGTTCAACATTCAGCCTGACACTGACTTGCAAATTGCAAAAAACATAAGAAAATTTTAATTTCGCGGCCTACCCTGGCGCTTCCTCCTTAATCACTTATCGTAATTAGACAAGTGAGGTATCGTTGGAAGCTTCTATAGTAGGCGCCAGATAAATATGGAATAAAGTACAATGACCTTTCCCTAATAACTGTTCATAGGTACCTGAACAATTAAATATGAATCGTTTTTCATTATTAGACAATGTTAAGGATCACGAGAGATGATGATTCGGGACAGCTTTGTGTCATTAATTCCGTTTTTCAAATTAAAAATGTCAATAATTGTAGGTGGGTCAATGACCGTTATTCCACGATTATCTGGCACCTACTATAGATCGTCATCACATTAAATTGAATAAATGGTACCCTCCGGGGACTATAAAGTAATGACATTTTAATTTTGGACAACTAAGAGATCCATAAAATTGTTAGTAACAGGCATGCACTTACTTAAACACTATTGTTAGTAACTTAACTAAAGACGAATTAACGAGAGGACCACCCATCCACTAGCAACAACGACATAATAGGGTACAAGTTTTCTCACAAACTGCCTTACTATGGTGGAAAAGGTATCGGCCGCCACAGCCTTCAGGATGCTGTTGTGACTGCCCCTCATTCTGTTCAGGAGCGAGGCCGTTTTCTTGCGGATGATGGAATGAAACCCATCGGTATGGGTTACCATATAAAAATTATGAATATTGTCGGCTGTGGTTCGCGGCTTTGCTGGCAAACACCCGATAAGTGGGAATTTCTAAATATCACGCCTTCGATGTGAGCTAAACGTATTTCTATGACGGGCTTCCAGTCTAAACGGGTGCAGCTGAATACCATTTGAATAATATTTATATGGGGCGACTGCCTATCACATCCACACTCCGTTGCCAAGCCTGGTGACCGATTTTCTGCCTTCTTACTACACGTAACGACAGAAACACAGACATCATACATTTATCTAAATATTCATCACAGTACTGATGGACTTGTTGAAAGTAATTTGGCGTATAAAATGCAAACATTGGAAGAGTTTTTAATGATTAAAGAGAGGCGCCTACAAACTCTTTCGTTAGGTTTGAAGTTGGCCGCATGGCGCTTGATGGTTCGCCGAACTGACACGTCGTGTCACACTCGATGCTCTGCATGTCGCCCATTGTTCTAATCAACAGAGGTCATCTTGGTTGGGTCAACCAAATTTTTTTTTGTTCTACGCAATCATATGGTTGACTCAACTTGTCAGTGTATATTGCAAACGCAACAGATTACTACGTCTTGAAATATGGCACCTTATCTTTCAAAACGTATTTTATTCTCAAATACAGGACTAAATAGATCAAAATACCACAAATTAGGGACGTGCACATCACTTACTCCGGCGTTTTTGACTAAAAGAGTAGTATTATCAAATGATGCTTAAAAAAGTATTCCAAATGTTCAGTTGACAACTTATCTAAAGTTAACAATCTCTCAAGATATTTCATAGTCTTACGGAGTTTGTCATTTTTGGTGGTTTATACAAAGGAAAAAATCGGAAAACCGTGAATTTCTAAGATTTTACCCTACGTGATAATTTGTAATTTTTTACAAAAACTTCTGCTTTCCTCTTTACAGGAGAATAAGTTCCATGATGAATGGTCGTTTTTAAAGAACTAAAAAAAAAACTTAAACAACCGATAATAACACAAAAGTGATATTGTGTTTCATGTGTTTGCTATTTAACCTCCTTCACAACCCTAAAACGCCTTCCAACCTTAACGTAACGGAACGTTTCTCCTACTCCCGTCCTTCTGATGCGCCTTGCAGGTCGCATCTTAGAAATCTCCTTAAATCCTCTCCCCACTCTACCGACTTTTACTCCTTTACCCTTTATGCACTGCCGCCTGACATTAGGGACTGCAAAACTCTAGCAGTTTTTAAAAGAAGAGTGAAAGAATACCATCTTTCCTACCCGTCAGAGTTGCATATAAGTATGTATTATTATTTATCTTTATAATATTTTGTAGTATGTATTTATAGTTATATATTGTATTTTATATTTAAAATGTATTGTTTTAACTTTATCTACGTATAACCGTATAACTTTTACACACGATGTCTGCATCTCTTTTACTGGACTCTCCTTTCGCTGGTATGCTAGAAGAGATTTCTTTAGAAATAAGCATCACCTTTGTACCTATTTTTCAGTTTCCTTCTTATCTATTGTATTAAGTGGATGTACATAAATTGTTAAATAAATAAATGAACTGCTCCTGGTAGCGCCGGCTAAGCGGTCTACATAGGACATAATAGCGAACAATTGTAACATTTGTGTTAATTTAATCTTGCTACTTTAATTTCGAAATAGGCACACGATGCGGGGTGCGCGGGGCGTGCAACACGGGCGCTGGAAGCTGGAACGCGGGGTTACGTGTTGAAAGATGAATAATAATAGTTTGTTTACAAAAACTAATGATATTGACTGGCCTGTTGGTCGAGTGGTTAGTGACCCTGACTGCTAAACCGGAGGTCGTGGGTTCGATTCCCACTCAGGACAAATCTTTGTGTGATGAGCATGATCATTTGTTCTGTGTCTGGGTGTAATTTGTCTATAATATGTATGTGTTTTAGAAATATAAAGTATGTTTATCAGTTGTCTGGTTGCCATAGCACAGGCTCTGCCTAGTTTGGGATCGGATGACCATGTGTGAGTTGTCCCAAGATATTATTATTCCATTCATTTATTTTATATTACATATTTAATCACATTTTTAAATATTTCTATAAAATAAATAAAAATATATAAAAAATAGTAGCCCACCGGTATCGGGAACAGGGTGCAAGCTATCGGTGGTCAGGGCCCCTGAGAGAGGAACCTCCTAAATATGCGCGCCGTGTCCAGGAGTACTGCTTTCTGGATCAAGCCCTTGATCCAGCTGCCCAACGAGAGCCTCTTTAGATGTTGGTCGAGGCTCTTGGCAATTATGCCATTGGCCGTCACGACCATCGGCACAATGACTGCTGTGTTCACATCCCAGATGTCGACAACCTCGCGAGCCAAGTCAAGATACTTCGTTTGTTTATCTTTCTCAGTCTTCACGAGGTTCGCATCATGAGGGACTGCTATATCAACAATCATTGCGCGACGCTCTAGTCGATATTATTATTATTATTATTATATTTTATCAAAAACATAAATGTGTAAATGGGAGCCTGTGCCTTTACTTATCTTATTTCAGGATTATTTACAGAACTTGGCACCCATTCACGCATATTATTATGATTTAACCTTTACACGTATATTATGTCCTTACTGGCCATCACCATCCTTGGCCTCTTGATGCTCCCATATTTCAATTTGAAGTTCGATCAATGCGCACTTGTCACTTGTGATTGTCATTAATTTTCAATGGAAGATTCGTTCGACGTCTTGCGGATGGTGCGCTGCCTGATAGACGGATAGTCATCAATCTATGAGTCATCCTCATCAACAACAGTCTAATGTGAAATGTGACTCGTGCGCAACTTTAACCATGAAAAATTGCATAGTCATAAACGTTTAGGTAGTAGCTTCTGAACAAAATATCAAGGTAAATATGAATAATTGCAAATTATCGCTATCTGTTTACCTTTTACAACTTGTTATTAAGATTAACGAATATTAAGTTGTTCTTACCTTTTTAGATTAGAGCGGCAAACAAAATACGTAATAAAATATGACGAAACAATAAATCTTTTTTGATATCAAAAGAATGAAGAGTTACCATAAATAATAGGAATAGGCGAAGACTATTAATTTCAAGGTATAGACTACAGCAATCCCACATAACAGCTATAGAAAATAAATCAAACATTAAAAACTGTTCTTGAAAATATCCTTTATTCCATTGTATTAATAGAGTTCGCTTTTGTGAAGCATATAACATTGTACTAGCTTTCTTACAATATAATCTATAAAAGCTAGTATAATTTTGTGTGCCCCTTGGCCTAATCAAAATATGTACAAATTTCTCCTAACCTGCTCGAAAGCTGCAATTTCGTTGTTGTTGTTTACAGGTGAAGGTTCTTAGTTTAGTTCAGTTCTTCGGGGAGGTTGACGGGTAGAGGGAGAATGGGGACGCCGATTTGGACGGGCTCAACGGGCACGGGAGCGACCTCAACCACCTGGACGGGCTCGGGGGCTTCTTCAACCACCTGAATGGGCTCACTGGGGATTGGTTCGGGCCTGACGGGTGCACTGCCGGGTGCACTGTCGATAGCGCTGGCAGCAACGTTGACGTTGACGATGATTTGCACGAGAGGACTAGAGGAAACAGCAGGCACGGGTTTGTCGACTATGGCGGGTCCAACAGAGATGCCCTCAACGGGGTTGACGATGGCGGGTCCAATGGCAACGGGCTCGAAGGAGTCGATGATGGCGGGGCCGATGGCGATGGGAACGAAAGCATCCTCAGGGTTGGGAGCAGGAGCGGGTCCGGCTGGGCCAGGCTGGACCAGGCCAGGGGCGGCAGTAGCCACGGCCACCAGGGCGGCGAGTAGTAGGAATTTCATGGTTTCTGTGGGCAAAAATCTATGGTTGGAATTAAGATTTAAGATGTCATTGCTAAGCCACCAGCTTCAGCTCAGTATTACAACTATCAATCAATCAATCAATGCACTGAAGATTGCACAAGCACAAAGTCACTCGTTAACACGCACTTTGTTGAAATGGCTCTGCAAATTAATCAATATATTTTTTTACCTCAAAATAATATTAGGATACAGAAAAATATATATTTACGCACCTGTTTGTTTTCTTGTTCAGACAACAAATACACTGACTTGATCGAATTTTGACCATTTTATACAATTCCATTATCAAGGGACTATGCTCCACAGGAAACAGATATTAGTGCAATAAATGCACTGTAAACATGAATGATTGATGAAAAATACAAAAGCAATAAAGCATATTGCGTAAACTCATAACCTGATAAAAAATTAAAATATCATTGTGATGCCAGCATTGTGCAATGATGTTTTTTCATAAAATTGTCATCATCCTTCTTTTTCCATTCTTCATCAGCCCTCATCTCAGTTTATCTATTTTTCACATGCACAGCTAACCTTCATCCGTCGTTTATTTGGTATTCTCTTACTATCATCAAGATACCTTAACCATGAATCGTTATGTTCCCCTTCCTCCTCCAAAAAACCCGCTGTTACCTACAGTTTGCCGAGTTATGCTAGCAAAAATGAACGGAATAGCAGATTTCTTTCTATTTGTATTTTTGCATCAAAGATGTTTTTGTTGTATCTGATGCCTGCTTTTTTTTCAATAACGTTATTTACCAGAAACCTATTACAGGGCAAACAGTTCCCATTCTATTTACTATCGGTTACCTCAGCGGCTAAGCTCCGTGCACTTTCCATTCCTTGAGTTAGTGGCTCAACAATCAACATTCTTGGTATCGATGCATCATGACTTCTTCCATGACTAAATCAAAATTATCCATTATCTGCTGCTGCAGTGCTGTTTTATTTAAGAGACCGATACGGTCAAGTTACAATATTCTTGCTTTTATTTATATTTACTGCTCTAGACCTCTTAATCTTGCGCTGAAGATTGAGTTAATGCAATCGGATTTGTCTTTAATTGCTTACGACAGAGGTTCGTTAGGCCATCGTCTAAAGGTTCGGCAGAAGCTTGAAGAGACTCAGAAATGCGTTAATCGTGGTTTGTTTCTTGGGAACTATGGTCTGCGTAATCGATTTCTGTGTTTTCGGTTATTTTCTTGCTAGTTGTGTTTGGAATTAAATAATATACCTATTGACTGAATCGAAGTCTATCCGTATTTATAAATGTATTTGTTATTGTATTTTTTTTCTGCACTATCCCATTGGGTTACTGTAACGATAGTTGTATGTATGTTTGTAATAAATACATAAAACAATTCTGATCTAAACAATCCTGATGAAAAATCCGTCAAAAATTTATGGAATTTGAGGTGCTTTTGACAGATAGCGACTGAGATGCGAATGTGAACGTTGTTTCAAAATTATAAGAATTGGCCCTCAGGTCCTGGGATCGATTCCTAGGTCGGGCAAATAGTTATTGGGTTAACCACAGGAACTGTCAGTAGCAGTCTAGCTTAGAGTCCAGATTATTACTCAGCTGATGGCATAGTAGGGCTCATCCCTATTAAACTAGGCACCTATTTTGTTTTTGTTTCGTTTTGATTTTTATTATTTATTTATTAATTATTAAATAACCTCGTTGGTAGTTATTTTTTCGAGCCATTTGGGGTTGAAACTCTCGGGTCGTAGGGTCCGAGTGCTCATAACTTGTTTAAAGATCTATCAAGACGCTTAGATGACACTTCGCGTGACCCAAGGGCTGGCTTTTACCTAGGACAAAGGATAAGCATTGCCATACAACGTGGCAATGCTACCAGCTTTTTGGGTACTTTACCAGTGGCCAGTAATGCGAAAGAATTTTAGACTATTTTTTTAGTATTTTTTTATTTATTTATGTGTATATAGTAAATAGTTGCACATAAATCTATATTTTTTTAAATACGAATAATTATATTTTCTTTAATTGCGGCAGATATACAGATCAATTCTGCCCCAGGGTGTGGCAAAAATCCTTTGAACGTTAATACGATATTGTTCATAATAATATGTACACCTAAAATTCACAAAGGAAAAGATTACGATCACGTTTTTGCAGACGTGACGTCACGGTAGACAAAATTTTAATCTGAATTTATTGGTTTATGAGCCCTTCTAATACCTGCCGAATTAACCTGAGCTAATCGCGACGGCAAATTACAGGGTAATAAATTAACTGTGTGTTTTATCTTCAGTTATCGGTGTATTGTATTATGATAACAATTTGGTGGTGCGTCGTGCTTTTAATTTCGCAATTTTTGATAGATTTGTAATGATGAAAGAACAACTGTTTTAAATTTCAAGTGCATTTGTTACATCATTCGAGTAGTATGCTTGTTTTTCAATGGTTTGGGCAAGGGTCTTCAAAGCCTCAATTCTTGTATTTAAGATTAAAAGGTCGTGTGGATCAAAACCCGCTTAATCAAATGTCTCGAAAATGGTGGCGCATGTGTTGGATCATGCGGTTACCTTAAAATAGTTTAGCTGAATGAATGCTTTTGAGTTTTGAAAACATAGATTGGCGGATGACCGGGGCGAAGTAAATACAAATAGATTAGTTTCTCGTCAGATGTCCATTATAGGAGAAACAATAGGCAAAATTTACAACCCAATGGATCCCAAACATCCCCAGTCTGAGATGGCGGTATGAACTGGACTCCTCCGTAAGCGTTTGGCTTTAGTAGCCCTTTTTTTACGTGTGGAAATCCTCATGGATGTCCTGCGTCATCGTGGAGACGGATGGGTCTGTTAGACTCCTACTGACTAAAACCATACGCGCGGTGGTTCTCCTCATCACTTTTGGCTGGGGTGCGGGGACACGTTCGCATTCTCCACAATCACCCCGGCATTGACAGTTTGCGCTTACAAAACCCATCTCGGGTAAGGGGAGGAGTGAGCTTCTCCTGACCCTTTCATAATTTGTGAGAGGCACGTGGAAGCACCACGCTACAGCAACTCGGGCCTGCGTGCTTGGACGACAGACTTTCTCCTTCTCCCTTTTCACAGCCTCTTTCGCCGCTGCTTCCCATGAGCTCTCGCTTTTGACCATATATTTTTTTGATTGATTATGGTCAGAAGCGAGAAATTACCCCCCGATTCAGCAACCAGGGCGTTGCGCTGCTCAACCCAGGCTGGACACAGCTCAATGGTGTGCTGTGCCGTGTCCTCGCTGCAGTCCAAGTGATGGCAGCTGGAAGTCGGTTCTCGGTCGCAATGTGACACAGGTATATATATATATTTTTGCCAGTGGATGAATAGTCTACATTTCTACAATATTCTTCCTGTACCTACAGGAAAATCGTTCTGATAGTATGTAAATAATTAAATATGTGTCCAGATAGACTAGATATCCATTAAAATGGTAATCTAGTGAATTAAGTTTGATGTTAAAGTGACTTATCTTTAGATAATAAACAAAATATCTGTACCTTTACTAATTCTCTCATCCTGAGATAATCTACGATTATCAGGCTGCTAATCTAAAATGACTCATTCATAAAAATGGCACTCGTTGAATCAATGAATCTTATCAATTATTATTTTTTAGTCCTTTTTAAGAATACCTGATAAATGCAGTTCGGTTTGCTCTTACATAACTGTTTTTACAAATTAGGCGATTTTAAGCATTTAAGAGTTTGATAAAGATAATTGAATTTGAGTAAGTATACAGTATTGACAGTATACATGCCTTGTACAAGTCATATAGTCCAGTCAAATAAGCATAAAATATGGTTCAACCTCGGAATGAGAGATAATAAGTTGGAATCTCGTATACACCACCATTTTGGCGTTGTAAATGTTGTGTCAAAAGTCTCATAAAATCTCGTGTCTGCGTCGTAAGTTATTAAGGTACGCACCTCCTACAGATTTATGGGCCCCTGGTACTCCGGCACCGGATGGAATCTTATCATTGTTTCGAATATCTCTCAGATCTAGTAGAACGTGTATTTTTTGTTAAGCTGAAGGTTCAAGTTTGTGGGTTTAGTTTTGAAATTAAACGTCACAAATAACGGGTTTTCGCGATGATCTCGGTTTTTATAGCTCCAATGATGTTGGCACATGTGATCAAAATTATAAGTATAACGTAAAATTTACAACAATTTTTGTTCTGAAAGTTTTTTCATACGCGTAACCGTTTTCGAGATACCTAAAGGGCGGAGAGCGCACAGCGCTCAGCCATGCCTACTGTAATATGTGGTCAAGCGTGAATCTTGGTTTATAATAATAATAATTTATTCCAGACGGTTTATACCATTAAAGTGTTACTAACAATGAACAATTTGTAATTCATTGAATTAAATAACATTTCACATAATATTTCTAATAGGTACATTTATTTGATAGATAATATTAACCTTCTTTGTCTAAAGAAATTACTATCGAGGAAGGAGGAAGAGCTCGTGGCTAAAGAATAAAAGCCTCAAGGGTCGATCTCCAAGGTTAAGCAACGTTTGCTTAGGTTGGTCTGTGGATGGGTGACCATCTTATCATACCGAGATTCCTCCGTGCCTCAGTAAGCACGTTAAGCCGTTGGTCCTGGCTGTTATTTGTCGATCTTTGGCAGTAGTTACGGATTGTCAGAAGCCAGTAAATCTGACTCAGTCTTGCCAAGAACTACCGTGTTCCCCAGTATTAACTACAACCCATTAGGGTTGTGGAGGTCTGGTAGGCAGCCGCTCCATGTAAAATACTGGTATTCAGCTGAATCCGGTTAATCCAATATAGTTCGGCAATGGCTAGGCAGATGATGATGTGTAAAGAAATTAGTATAGTTACCGGTATGGTAATTTGCTTCAACTGCGATCAACTCATACTTATAAATTACCTGCATGATCTTTGACTAACTCTGACTCTTCGACAGCAAACGAATTAAAAGACAATATCATCGAAAGAGTAGAAGAAAGGATTCCTTCGGAATGTTGAATTAAAGTATCATACCGTTTGCTATACTTATTTCTCCATTCAAAGAAGGTAAATATTATTAAATCAATTTGTTAGATTTCCCACAATCCCTTAAGACCAGAGTCTTTAACCAGTGCGTCCTTCCCGTAATGACTTACGGAGCCGAAACGTGGACACTCACCATAGGCCTGGTCCACAAATTTAAGGTTGCTCAACCTGCAATGGAGAGAGCAATGCTCGAGATTTCTCTGGTGGATAGAATTCGCAACGAAGTCATTCGCCAGAGAACTAAAGTCACCGACATTGCGCGTAGAATGAGCATGCTGAAGTGGAAGTGAGCCGGCCATGTCTGTAGACGGACAGACGGTCGATGGAGCAGACATATGGTAGAGTGGAGACCGCGTATGGGCAAACGTAGTGTGGGACGCCCTGCGGCACGATGGATCGATGATTTGAAGAAGGTGGCTAGCAGCGGATGGATGCGGACCGCTCAAAACCGGGATGGCGATCTTTGGGTGAGGCTTACGTTCAGCAGTGGACGGCAATTGGCTGATATGAGTGATGTGAAATATCATTAAATACAATGTATTAATAATTTCTACTATTGATTACAATAGTCCGTATTGACTATGCCGAAACTGCCAAAGATCTGGAGGCCAATTCCACTAATTTTAAAATGTTCACATTCAATGAGGAGCTATTAAACAAGCTTGAGCGCCTGCAAAACTTATGCATCCGGTTCGTCTTTGGTCTACGTAAGTATGACCATGTCTTTCACCTTCGCAAGGAACTCAAGTGGCTCCCGATCCGTCTTCGTAGGAACACTCGGATTTTATGTCTCCTTTTTAACATCTTACACAACCCGTCTTACCCCTCCTACCTGCGATAGCGATTTACTTACGCTCGCCCTAATAACGCACCCTGCAGATCACACCTTAGATCTCTCCTTAAAACCCATCCACATAAAACTAGCTACTATTCCTACTCTTTCTCTGTCCATGCAGTAAGACTGTGGAACTCACTTCCGCCTAGCATTCGAGATTTGAAATCTATTTCTCTTTTCAAAACTCGTCTTAAAGAGCACTATCTTTCCTCTCTACTGTGAAATTATATGTATTGTATATCTTCTTTAATGTATAATTCTTCTGTACGTGTGTTGACAGTGAACTCCTCCTAAACGGCTGGACCGATGTTGATGAAATTTTTTGTGAGAGTTTAAGGGGATTTGATAATGGTTTAGATTCACAATTGGACCCGGTAGGTGGCGCTGCAATCGATTTCTATAATTTTTCGTCAGACACAAAGCAAACGTTCGGACAGGACAACGTCTGTCGGGACCACTAGTATTGATATATATTTTATATAATATGTAATCATAAATTAATAATAACAATATTTATGTAGGTTTATTTGATACTTTAGTTTAAGGCTTCACATATCCTTTTTCTTGTTCTTTCTTGCACACTATTGTCTACATTTATTTTTGATTTCTCCTTTAGCAGGTCTGCTGGAAGAAATTTCTTTAGAAATAAGCAGTACCTTTGTACTAATAATTATAATGTTATATCTGCTACTTGCTTTTTATGTGTATGTGTGTGTGTAGTTTGGTGGGTGTTTATAATGTAAAAATTGTTTGGTCCAGAATAAACGATTTGTATTTATTATTTATAAATAGTAAAATAAATAAATAGTAGAAATTATTCATTGTTAGTAATATTTTAACGATTTCTTAACTTTAAACAAGGTATTATTCACCGAGATTCACGGTTGACCATATACCTATTATACCTGGTATGAATGAGAGCGCAGCACTCCCCTCTAGATCTCAAAAACGGTTGAGCGCATGAAAAAATGTTGCAAATTTTACATTCTACAATGTTGATCATAAGTGTCAACATAATTAAAGCTAAAGAAACCGAGATAATCGCGAAAAACCGATTTTTGTGACGACCTTCAATAACTTATCACGTAGACACTAGATTTTATGAGACTTTTACTTGACACAACATTTAGAACGCCAAAATGAAGGTGTGTACGAGTTTCCGGCTTATTATCTGTCATTCCGAGGTGAAAGCCTAATTTGACTGGACTTATACTATTTATTTATTTAGGTTAACCAACAATCGTTTACACTATATACATTTCTGATTTAATAACTAGAGTAACATATTCAAGTGCAACAATTAATTACAGGTTAACCTTAACACCACATGCACTATAAACGGCTTACATAACATATATAATATATATTATAACTTATTGAAATTAGAATATATACATACAAAGAATAATAATTAAAAGCAATAATAAAGAAAATTATCAAATCATTCAATTCTGTATACATATATCATTGGAATGTAAATTACTTATTTAAATTAAACCCACTAGTGTAAAAAGGAGTTCAATTGAGTTCTTCCGAGGTCAGGCACATCAATTTGTTTCTTACGATCTCTTGATTATGGTGGTAGGAATCATTTTACTAACATGTGACTAACGTAAACAAAACGATTGGCGTTCAAACGTTCATATCAGCCCGGCCATTTGCTGCTGAAACGGGCACCATTTTCATTTGCAATGTAAATCTGGCTTAGCTATTCTCAAAGATGCTTTATTTATAATTCTATAAATAAACACAGACAAACAAAAATATCTAAAAATATAGTGCAGTGTCTTTAGCACCTAGATGGCACCTAGTATAAAAACCTCGGAATGTATTTACCGAATTATTATAAAACCTGTTGGATTACATAAATGACTTTTGATTTTGATTTATTATTGGCACAAAGTCGTGGGCAAAAGCTAGTCTATCTAATATTAGCGCTTTGTGCTTTTATTTGTTTGGAAGAACTTATATGTAAGACTATTTAACTTACTTAGTAGATTATGTTTTATTTAGATTGTTATGCATCTAAATGTGTAAAAAAAAAACAAAATGTTTGACAGATTGGGTAGGGTATTTTACTGAAAAAATTTAATAAGTCCGTTAGATAGGTTTCCAAAAAATATTGGACATGTAATTTTTCTTTTTTCACGTAAATTAAAAGTGAGGGTTACGTACCGGAAGGGTAACCAATGGAACCCTATTACTAAGCCTCCGGCTCGCCGTCCGTCCGTCTGTTGACGGGTTGTATCTCAAGGACCGTAAGAGCTACCTAGACATTTGAAAATTACATAGAGTGTGTATTTCTATTGCCGCTATAACAAACAAATGATATATAAAAATTAAATTTTATTAAAAATTAAAGGGGGCTCCCATAAAAGACACGAGTTTTTTTGGTTTATGATACGGTCCCCATTGTGTGAGAGGCCGACTCGCAATTGACCGATTTATTGTTAATGTAAAAAAGAAAAAAACACGTGTTTTATATTTTTTGGAAATCTATCCGCCGGGCTTATTAGATTTTCCAGTAATATACCTATTCGGAAGCCGTCATCTTTTAAAGCAGTGACGAGCTTCGGTATAATGTCGAGCGAGGTAAAGCGTGAAGCTCCAGACCGCTCACGATGAAGGACTACTGTGGTTGCACTCTTCCTCAGCTAGGGGCATAACTCTTAAATCAAATGACAGCAACAGACAGGAAGTGGTGACTGGCGGGTATTGCGAGAGGCTGAAGCCAACATGCAGAGGCCCGTTAAGTACAAACTGGGTTACGTTAGATCATAAGGCTATTATTTGTTTTATGGTTGGATACAAGGCAGTTGTCCCTTAACTGCAATTTATTGTGGCAGAACGAAATCTGCACCTGGATAAATATTATAGAGACTATACAATATTTTTCACGTCATGCCATGTCTTTCTTTTTTGTCACAGAGCAAGCAAAAGAAAGTCAAAAAGAAAAAATATAATTTTTCGCAATCTCTTTTATTGTATCACACGTAAGAACATTTTCTAGATACAGTAATTAAGCATGAGAATAACTCCAAACACTCTACTTCTTAGTTGAGTTCCTCGGGGAGGACGACAGCGGCTTCGGGGATGACGGGGACTCCGATCTGGACGGGCTCAGCGGGGACGGGGGCGACCTCGACGACCTGGACGGGCTCAGGGGCAACCTCGACAACCTGCACGGGCTCAGGGGCGGAGTCCACAATGTGGACGGGCTCAGGCTTGATCTCAACGTGCTCGGGGGCGAGTGCGGGTCCGACGGAGATGGGGCTGGACTCAGCGGCGGCCTGGTTGATGTTCAGGATGATCTGGACCAGGGGAGTGCTGGCAGCGGGGGCGGGGGCAATAACAGCGGGTCCGACGGAGATAGGTTCCTGCTCGAGGGCACCCTCGGGCACGGGGAAGGGAATGATGGCGGGTCCAACAGAGATGCCCTCAACGGGGTTGACGATGGCGGGTCCAACAGCGATGCCTTCAGTGCCTCCGACGATAGCGGGTCCGATAGCGATGGGCTCGAAGGAGTCAACGATGGCGGGTCCGACAGAGATGCCCTCAATGGGGTTTATGATGGCGGGTCCAACGGCGACGGGTTCGGGCTTGACACCGAGAACGTCAAGGAGCATCTGTTCGAGGGCGGCGGCGGAGGCTGGGTCGGTGCTGGGGCTCTGGATGGCGGCGATGATCTCTTGGATCTCGGCGATCTCAGATCTCAAAGGCCTGGAGACGGCGGCCGAAGCCACGGCGGCGATAAGGGTGATGGCGACGAAGAATTTCATTTTGACAGTATCTGCAAATTTAAAAAAGAGTGATGAGTTTTGGCTGTCAAGGGATGAATTACGACAAGATTGTTTTATTTTCCTATCATTTAAATCTAATGTAGTGAACACAAATTATGATTCACCACAGTACTTACTTTATAAGACGCGTATCGAAGACGACTTGCCTGTTTTAGTGTTGGTGTACTATTTATATTGGATTTTATCTGTGTATCTTATTTAGAGATTAGTTATTATCGAAGTTTAGGATTACCAACGCCCTCACGTTTTGTAAACTCAAATGACCTTTACCCATAGTTTAATTTATTACTTGTGATTAGTTGATTGTAAAAAGATAATAATATTATCATTCGTAGCACGATTTCCCTTACATACAAATCATGGTAGAGAGTTTAGCAAATCATTTTTGTTCCTCATGTGCATATCCTTCTGTCATCCCTTCATTAGTTATTGTCAGTAACAATCAGTTTGTTCAATTTAAGAAGAAAAAGTAACAATCGGTTCGTTCAATCAAAGAAGAAGAATTTGACAATTAGAAAATCACTGTTCTGATTGTTGCATGCGAGTTCGTTAAATGATATTCATTTTGTAGGTTCAACATATCACATCAATCTTTTTTTGTTATTTTAAACTAGATGGAACAGGTGTTTCCTAGCTCAGAGGTCGAAGTCATGTAGGTCTGAGGTGAGGTGGTATTTTGAGGAAAGTACCACATAGATTTGAGTGGACTCGTCCAGACAGTGCAAGCATTTGTTAGCGATCGTGTAACTCAAACTTAGCTCAACGATTTGACGAACGATACCAAAGTAAAGACATTTGGGTAGGCCGTATAAAGAACTCAAATTGTCAGACTAACATGAAATGAACCCTAATATAGCTACCTACATGGTCCTCACATTCACGATAATTATGTTTTATGAGAACCATGCAGATCAGTTTCTGAAATGGTTCTTTGAGGGAATAACCACACAGATTTGAGAGGACCTGTCCAGTCAGTGCAAGTTTTTGTCAGTAGTCGAGTAACTCGACTACTGACAAAAGCTCAACAATAGGAGCTCAACGTTTGTAATTTTAAACAGTTTTCACTCCTTATTTATTAGCTTTCAGGATAAGCAACGAGTATTGTGTTCAGATCAGCCATGGTTTCACTCTCCAAGTTCTCAAACTTGTTTTTCGTTTAATACAATGAAAGCTGGGAATTCCAGCCGGTCTATTCTGTCAACATCTCACCGTGTAGAGTTAGGTGGAGTGAGCATGAAGTGATCCATACAAGCGAGATGGAATGACATTCATCTCGTTTGTATGGATTGATAGCTCACTTCATGTTCACTTCATCTAAGTTTACACAGTGAGATGTTTACAGAATTGCACTGAATCGCACTGCAGGTATCAGTTTGGCGTTTTGCCAAGGCAACATAGTTTCTACTTTGTGAGATATCTGAAGCTGGAATATTTATATCAATAAAGATTTCGATACCAATCGAGACGCCAAACCAGCTAAATCTTTGTCTGATTGGATCATAACATTCTCATTTAGCGCATTGTTTTTTCTCTCTCTAGTCTTTTTATATTCCCATCAACTCCATCAAACACACCTTTTGCCGTGTGATGTTGCAAAATACTTCCATAAAAGTTTGGATTTGAAGATGGATGTAATTCCATACATAATACTTAAACTCAAGAGTGCGATGGCATTAGGTACTTCATGTTCTTACTATAACAGGTATAAACAACTAGCATAAATATTTTAATCTGCAGAATAAACTTTTTAACCCTATATACATGTTAAAGGTACCTATGTGAGTTCTTGAATTAATTTCTTTACATAATTGTCTCGAATGAATTACTTTAACATAAGATCGCTGATATATTTTTTTTAGGTTGGGATTTCATCAAAAGACTTCTTCCGCTCTGGATGGAGCGGATAGAATGTCAGACTCAAACTGACTAAAACCCATCCTTGAAAGCCCTTTGCGTTCCAGGGCCGCGGTGACTCTTTCGAACAAATTCCGCAACAAGATCTTACCGTTTGGACTTTATCCGCGAATTGGAATAACATAGGTAGCTAAACTATTAACATACAATAATCAACAGAGGGCACTATTCATTGCCCAGTGAGTCACACTCATCGGGCGCGACAGTATAGAGCGCAGACCGTAGTAGTGTAGAGCGAGACCAAAATGCCAAACGCAACTAACCATTTCCAGTAATATTGTTTTTATGATGCTTTGCTCTTTTCCATCAGCAAAGCAGTTCCAGATGATACTAGAACATGTTTTTGCTTTGCAAGTTCTTTTTAGTAACTTGGATTTCTGTATAAAGGATCAAAATTAATCTCAACAATCGTAGGGGGGTATTTAAACTTTCGAGCTTGCTTGGCTCGCTCTTGACCATATGTTATTTTAATTCTTATTTTTATATCGTCATTATCTTGTCCAATCTAATCTATTTTGTACTTATGTCAAGAAAAGAGTATGCAGCGATGTCTCGCGATCGTCGGAGCGTGCCGGCGCGTGCCGGCCCGTGGCAGCACAAGATATCGCGAGTCCGCGCTTGAAGGAGAGAGACCGTGCGGGTCCTCGATGGCCGGTGCGAGATTTGTAGTATATCCGTTTTACAAAATAAATAAATACTCTATTCTTATAGAAATAAAGTTCAAAATTGTACTAACAAATATTTTAATTCTCGCCTCGGAACACCCTCGCACATCCAGGCCTTCTACACTAAAGATTGGCAGGGTTTGGATACTAATTTTGCCATTTCACAAATTTTAACTCTCGCCCATCCGATGCACGCCTCGCGTCGCCGGTGTAAAACACCTTTATAATCTTCTTTTTTGGATATGTCGGATCATATTCAAAAACAACAACTTAATGTTTTGTTACTTCAAGTATGTCCAAACACAACAACTCAATGTTTATGGCTCCTAGCCACGAAAATGACATAAAACACAAAAAAAAAAACCATAAAAACATTATAGGGATGGTATAGCCACAGAAACGATAAAGTACCTACGTGTCAGACAGCATTAGTGGTAATTTCGCCGCAATCGCTGCCGCAAACAAACCAGCTGCGTCACAACCTAAGCAGCAGAAAGGGGGAAAGCAAAACCGTCGCTGTGAAACCTTCTCGAAAAATCCGGTACAGCGCTGTCCAGCGAAGCAAGAGTGTGAAGAGGATGACTTCAACAAAGTTAAGAAGAAGCCTACTTGTCGTAATCAATGCGGTGCTGGACTGACAGAACCAAATATGCTGCTACGTCCAACGATACCTACGACGATGATGCTGTATGAGTCCCGACTGCATCACATTGAAGGTGAAAACCAACTGGACCTTGAGAGTCGAGAAGTTGGAGCAGCGTCACAACACCAGCACGGCTCCCTGTCATTTACAACACCTCACTCCCCCAGTCGCATCTGTTCCCGCGATCCCCCGGCGTAGGTGGAAGACGGAACACCGGGGTGGTGGGGTAGAAAGGCGTCACAACACCAACTTCAAGTCGTTTGTGTTGCGGGTTTCGACACAACATCTCGATACGTTCCTACAGGAAGAGTTTTGGCCGAAGGGTGTAGTTTGCCGACGTTTTCGCGGCAGGCTACGCGTCACCGCGCACGACGCCTTAAGACGAAGCCTTAGGACGACGCCTTAGGATTACGCCACAGGACGACGCCAGATGACGAAATCGTATCGAATCGTATTAAGCGTGGTATAAAATGTATAAAACATGCCTCAAGTTGAAAGGACCGAAGTAAAATGACATATGAAGCGGGAAATCGTATTAAGCGTGATCGAATTAAGCGGGTTTTATTGAATTTATGCTGTTTCCTCTTTTACAAACAACAAGAATTAGTAGGCCTCATCATCCTGTAACCCTGAAGCTTTAATAAACGGCATATCACATTTTAATTTTTCATCCTCATTAGGCAAAAATCACTACGACACTACATCACTATACCAGGAGCTGGAGGAGATGGCGAGACGAGCTGAACTCCTACCTAAAGGATTGGGTTCGGGTAGCCCAGGATAGATCAGAAAGGAAAAAGGGAAAGGAGGCCTTTGCCCTACAGCGGGACACTACGGGCTTATATAGGGATGTAGTGTTGTGTTGTGTTGTAAAGGGGTGTGGGGATGTAGATTTTTAAAACTCATCCATAGGGATGATGGATTTGTTTTCAATAAACTTTAACTTATACCCTTGAGCAAAAATTTCATGCTTTTAGACCCAGCGGTTTAGGCTATGCATTGCAAACATTTTATAGATTAGCCAAAGTACGAACATCTTTCATGGGGTACTGTGTTAAATTTTACAACAAAATACCTTGTGACATATTAGAATTAAATGAAAGAAAATTTAAAACAAATATTAAAACCACACTTTTAAAACAAGCATATTGCTTGGAAACATGCTGGTCCTGCTCCATAGGGCCATCTAGGGTGTAGTAGACAAAGTCAAACTTGTTGTTTTATTCACTGTATATATACTGGTGTACTTTGTGTTTTTTTATTTTTTAAACATATAATTTAACTCACACACTGATCCATTGTTGTTAATTATATTGTTAATTTGTGAGTACCATGTGGGATTGGTAGCAAACTTAATTTTATCTCTGCTGGTATTGCTTTTGTTGTAATTATTAGTATATAAGTGTGTGCTGTATATTAGGGTTGGGTGCATTGTGCTCACATAATATAATCAATTGATCAATGTATGTATACAAAGTATTGTAAAACTTATATTTGAAAAGAGTAACTATGGAGTTTCTTGTCCGTTCTTCTCCATGAGAATCTACTTTTTGCGAATGGACAACTAGAGTCACTATTTTTTTAATTTCAAACTGTAAATTTGACGTTCAAAAGTGCCTTTTAATGGTCTAGTTGAAATAAATGAATTGACTTTGACTTTGCCTTTCAGTGAACGCCTGTAGATTTATTAAAGGATTGATGAAAAATTAAAATAATATGTGTATACATCGCACATCTCTTTTATTGCATCACATGTAAAAAAAACATTTTATAGATACAATAGGTCGATCAATGCTTCTGCTACTTCTTAGTTAAGTTCTTCGGGGAGTACGACAGCGGCTTCAGGGATGACGGGGACGCCGATCTGTACGGGCTCAACGGCCTCAGGAGCGACAACACCGATGGGGTGCACGGCAATGGGAGGGCTGATGGGGGAGGGGATGGGAGCGACCTCAACAACCTGCACGGGCTCAGGAGCAGAATCAACAATGTGGACGGGCTCAGCGGGGATCTCACCGACGGGCTCAGGCCTGACGATGGGGGCGATGATGTCAACGGGGCTCACAGCGATGGGGCTGGATCCAGCGGCCTGGTTGATGTTCAGGATGATCTGAACAAGAGGGGTGCTGGCAGAGGGGGTGGGAGCGGGAGCAATAATTACGGGTGCGGGAACGATGGGCTCCTCAGCGACGGCACCACCATCGGGAAGGGGGAAGGGGATGATGGCAGGTCCAACAGAGATACCCTCAGTGGGGTTGGTGATGGCGGGTCCGACGGCAATGGGCTCAGGTTTAATTCCCAGCACATCGAGGAGCATCTGTTCGAGGGCGGCGGCGGTGGCGGGGTCGGTGCTGGGGCTCTGGATGGCGGCGATGATCTCCTGGATCTCAGCGACTTCAGCGCTCACTGGGGTGGGCCTGACGGCGGCCGAAGCCACGGCGGCGATAAGGGTGATAGCCAGGAAGTATTTCATCATGATGGATCTGCAAGTTTAAAGTATTTAGGTATATTTTCGGAACATAGAGATCACTGCGCAACTCTTGTCTGTAGAAGGAAACGTTGAATACGATTAAGAAAAATAAATCCCTTTTGAAAAAATCCCATACTTACTTTATGAGACGCGTTTCGAAGACGACTTGCCTTGTGCTTGTTTTGTACAGCATTTATATTGGATTTTATCTGTCAATCTATACTGCAATTTGAATTGTTATATTTCATGATAGTGACAGGGTTTTAAAGTTTACAGCCCCAATTCAGATATTGAATGACAATGGTTCACCATTAGTACGTAATTTCGTTTATGTAAGTAATGGATCAGCCTATACCTTTGCCTGTATATCTAGCTGATTCTAGTCATCTATTAGGTGGTATGTTAAGGAGTAAGGCTGTGAGTTAAAGGATCTTTGATGCAAGTTAAGAGGAGCTCGTGGCTAAATAATAACAGCCGCACGGGTCGATCTTCAAGGTTAAGCAACGCTTGCCGAGGTTGGTCTGTGGATGGGTGACCGTTGGTCGCGGCTGTCATTTGTAGATCTTGGGCAGTCGTTACGGATAGTAAGAAGCCAGATAATCTGACACCAGTCTTGCCAAGGAGTACCGTGTTACCCAGTTAATGGGTTGTGGAGGTCTGGTAGGCAGCCGCTCCACGTAAAATACTGGTAATCAGCTGAATCCGGTTTGACTGGAAGCCGACCCCAATACAGTTGGGAAAAGGCTAGGCAAATGATGATGATGCAAGTTTATATGCCATAACTTAATGAATGCCTGGCTTTATAACACCGTCAATTTTGTCAGGTTTCCTTGTGTTAGTTTCATTTGTGCGCTTAGATTAGACTGCAAAACGTTATCATAGTAATGACTTACAGCATTGAAGTAAAAAAATGTTTTACATATTTTAATCACAGAGTTCAGTAAGTATAACGTGCTTTCTTATGTTCGTGTATTAAAAGCAGCTTTGAAGAATTTAAAAATTCTTGACAGTCACGTTCGTTATAATAGGTTTTCTAAGCTTTTAGCCGACTTCACCTGAAAAAATAATTCTATACGTAATCAGGCTACTACTTTTAAACGCATGCGTATGACATCCCTCCTCTTTATGAGTCAATCGATTCCCTTTCCACTTTCACTGGCGCCACTTTTAAACTTCCTCTAATATTCTCATTTATCAATGCTAGCTACTCTACATCCGCAAGTTGTTGCAGCGACTGGTGACAAGTCGCAGGAACAACCTGAGAGATGCCCTTGATCAAGCGACCCTAGTCACCCTAGGTACCGAAAGTCGGCGCAGAACGGTAAGGGAGTCCCAGCAAGGCAATATAGCCATCAAAATCACAAAAGCAGTTTCAACTCCCTTTTTCATGCCAGTAATTTAAAACAGGGTCAATCAGGCTCCAATGCTCGCTACCAAAAGACAGTTGTACACTGGTTCCTACCCTCAATGCTGATCTCTATTCTCTCTATATCACTTTCTCTTCTTTTTCTTCTTTCTCTCTATATCAAGGTTTGCTGTGAGAAAACACAACTTTGAGTTAAGCTCGCCTTTGTACATGAACTTTATTATGACTGTAAATAATATATGTAAGTTGTTTTTGTGTACAATAAAGAATTAAAAACGTTTTATTTCTCATATTATATAGTTTTAAGAGTAGTAATATAATACATCATCACCAACGCTCTATTTAGTGGATATCATGATTTTTTTATAGAAGTTTGTAGGTTGCCTTGGCCAAGCCTTGCAGCCTAAACGACTTGATGGATTTTAACAAATGAGGAATCATTAGATTCGCCATACAGGCTATGAGGATTTTGAAAAAAAAAACAAGATGGCGGATAAAGCGTCGTCGTAATTTTTGTGACATAGTCATGTGAGGTATCAATATTTGACTTGATTTGACGATTTTCAAACGTGTAAGTCACTTAATTGGTGAAATTAAAAAAAGTTTGTTTAAAAGTGATCTTAATTCTTAATTAAAATATTTGGGGATTTGTTTTTATCTAACTTGCAACTTTGAATTTTGACCTTTGTAAGGGCTGATTTTTCAATAGTCCGATAACTTTTTTCCGAGGAATAAAAATAGAGGTTTGACAGTTTTTGTACGGGAAATATGTATGTCAAACGGCCATTATTCTTCAGTTAAAAGTTATCTAACTATTGAAAAATCAGCCCTAAGTAAATAAATAAGCTTGTTCAGTTCAGTTACATAACTAATTATGAATATTTTATACCAAAATGAGTTTATTGTAAAGAACGCCTTACAGACTTCTTCGGGTAAAAAATTGTAACTTTGTAATGTAGGTAATTATAGTTAAGTAAGTACTTTTTAATATTTTTCTAGCATGGTTTAAGAGACGTTTAACTACGGAATCCTACACTGTGCTTGGTCCGACTCGCACTTGGCCAGTTTTTGTTGATATTTTTTCTCTAATCTCTGCTACATCGGCTGCAGTCGCGTATTGCCTGGTGTTTTTAGGGATTCATTTTGCGGCTATTATAAAACAACGGTTTTCAAACTGCTTAGTTATAGTTACTGCGTTGCTCAGTGCAAACTTTCAATAATAAACAAATTATCTACAGATAACATTATCATTAATTTCCTTTCTTTTACGTAAAGTCATCTTGGTTTTGGGAAAATTTTACATAATCTATGTACCTACTGATTTTCTGCAGGTCTATAGTTATTGTGAGAAGAACTTATTTCTTTGTCTATCGCCTGCCTAATCTTTTTGAGTTTCATCGGGATAAATATCAAAACTTTGGTTCCGTATTCGTAATCTCTGGTTCCGTATCCGTATTTGCAGGTACTAGTTCCTATGTTCCACTAGTAGTTGTGTACAAATAGTACCCAGGAATAATTCATTAATTTTATTTAACAATGTATGTAGGTACACTCATTTAATAAAAAGATAAGAAGAAACATAAAAAAGGTACAAAGGTGATGCTTATTTCTATAGCAGTCTCTTCTAGCTGCGAAAGGAGAGTCGAGTTAAAAGAGATGTAGACATCGTGTGTAAAAGTTATAGTAGATAAAATTAAAACAATACATTTTAAATATATCATACAATATATAATATCATACTAATACATACTAAATACTACGGTAAATAATCATACATATCTACTATGGCGGGAGGGAAAGATAGTATTATTTCACAAAAACTGCAATAGTTTGGCAATCCCTAATGTCAGGTGGTAGCGAATTCCACAACTGCGTGCGCTGTAAAGGAGTTGGAGTAAACATCGGTAGAGTGGGGAGGGGACTTAAGGATATTTCTAAGATGCGACCTGCAAGGCTGCAAGGCGCATCAGAAGGACGGGAGTAGAAGAAACATTCACGCAGGTAGGAAGGCGTTGTTTTGAAGGATGTTAAATAGCAAACACATTATCCGAGAGATTTTTACGGTAACCAGGAAGTATTACAGTTCTGAAATGTCGGAGACTTGATATGATAATTCTCACCCACTTTAAAATTACAAGCACTTCTCGCTGATTTAGTACATTTCTCATTGTGCTGCAATGCAATGTTTAACAACATTGTAAACTTCAACACCCTTTATATCCCCTTTAAAGGGTAATTTTAAAAAAAACATTGGTATAATTTGATTAACCTAATTAAACCAAATAGCTATTTGTGAAATGATTCATAACCGAAACAATGAGAAAATTCGTACATTAAATTTTTAGATCCGACCATGCTTTTCATGTCTAGAATTTATTTTGAACCAGCAACGCGAATCGAATCGAATCGATTTCAAGGCTTTTTTTACGACATCGAAGACTTTATTAGAACAAAGAAAACACCCGATCACCCGAGTTAAGCTTTAAGTTTCGAATAATCGTTTGGTGTATTTAAAAAAATTGGTTGTCTGTAAAGTCGGTTTACGGACGATAGTTTAACGTGATAACGTCATAACAAAACATTGATGAAACAATCGTAACTTTACAATGAGTCATCCTTTTCCGTGCGTGCAGCCGGCGTTCATCGATTTATTAGACGTTGTTACATCCAAAAATGTTCAATTGGTACTTAGTGTTTGAAACTCAGAAGAGATGAACATTGGTATGCTAAAATACCAGGTAACAGTTTCGCTGGTTCTTGGCAGAACCACCAGAACCTTTTCACATAAAAATTCAACAATCCCTTTTAACGGTATCATAGTAAAATGAATCGTTATGATCTCTATTATTTACCTTGATAGGTATTTGCACCAAGTTTCAAGTTGCAAGTTTGTTTTTTGCCCTTAACATTGGGTATAATCGTTGGATCCGATGAAATTTTTTCACTTTCGATTGCTTATACCAATTTTCGAGTTAATTCCTTGGGGGAGGATTTGCTTTAGTTAACATTCTCTGCTCATTGTAACAGCTACACTGCAATCGCCAACCCGCCTGCCAAGCGTGGCGATTATGGCCAACCCCCCCCCCCCCCCCCTTTGGTTAAGGCCTATGTCCAGCAATGGATTTCATTCGGCTGATGAAGATGATGATGATGAACTCGAAGATTGGTATAAGCAATCTAAAAGTCACCCCTTTTGGGGTTGATTTTTGATACATCCCAAAAACGTATTTGTTGATTTTTATCAATATTGGTAAAGTCGATTTTCATCTTCATAGTGATGAGGTAGGCTGCTTGGTCAAATGACCACAATCTCACCTGATGGAAGTTGCAAAGGGATGATGTGACGATAGAGCACGCTTGCCTAGAACTAACCTAATATTCACTATTGACTTCAAGACCCCCAGGTTGTAGCTATCAGGAAACAGATTCCGACAAAAAATTCCACTCCTTAGCAGTACGCACAGTGAAAGTATTGTCAAAACATTTCGTGCGTATGGGAGGGATTTCCAACATGTACCTACTGGTGGCGCATCTCCATTACATCTTGTAGGTAGTTTGATGATGGAATTTACTTAAGATGTGTCACCGGAAAATTGCAGACTCCGGAATATTGTAATAATTTTTTATTAGATTATAATTTCTCAATATATTATGAAAAAATAGTTTTTTATACAATCAATCCCATCCAAATTCAATAGTTTCCAATATATCCGAGTCTTATTAAGAAAAAATAGTTTACAATTTTACGCGATATTTTACAATCTAACGGCGTTTGCAATTTTCCGGTGACAGATATAAACTTTAACACCCCCTAAACCCATTGGGGGTTGTTTTGAAAACTAAGAATGTCAAAGTTTTTTATTTACTTAGACCTATGTGTTTTTTCAAGCGAAGTTTCAAGTTTAGCAACCCAAGCAAGCTGATTTTTATACATGTAAACGATTTCCTCCCTTTCCTGCCCCTTAAACTGAAAATAATATATGTAATAAAATTAACCTGTATCCCATATTTCACCTTTCCAAACTTAGGACGAGTTTTTTCTTTCATTAGTCAAGGTTAAATATTTACCATAAAACGCACATTAACAAAATTTAGGTGCCCATAATTTTAACCATTGGGTAACTACGGATCATGAACTCACCCTTAGAGCGGGGCACTGCATCCGATCAGAATCCGTGAAAATACGGATATAAAAAATTGGGACCGAATTCAGATATTGCTTACGCACTTCCGATCTCTGATCCAAAAGCAAGCTATTCAGGGGTTATCTTTGGATATATCCGATTTGAACCCAGCGTAATTCGAAAGCGTTCATACAAACAGTACTACGGCTACTTCGGTCCGTCAATATGTCTTCCGAATTGGAGACTCACGGATGACTATACCTGATACCTACAGATAGTTCTATGACTACTTCGGAACGTATTTTCACGGATTCGGATCGGATGCAGTGCGTAACCGCTCTAAGTAATTTTAGCTGTGATAGTCAGGCAGTGAAAATGATTTAATAAGTAAAGATTGTAATCTGTAGATGTAGATTAATGGCTATTACTATTTTATTAATACGATATAAGTTTAACGTTACCAAATAATATTATCTATATGTAGTATGTAATTACTAAGAAATGGAGAGGACCAAGCATTGAACCTTGAGGTACACTTGTTTCGGCCAAAAACCATGTTAGTATTTGATATTGATTGAGTTTTAAGAAACAAAAAAAAATATGGATTCTATTTTTTATTGCATTATACGTAGAAATATAGTTACAGGTTTCAAATCAGTCAGCATTTAGTTAAGCTCCTCGGGGAGGATGACGGCGGCTTCGGGGATGACGGGGACTCCGATCTGGACGGGCTCAGCGGGAACGGGGGCGACCTCGACGACCTGGACGGGCTCAGGGGCGACTTCCACAACCTGGATGGGATCAGCGGGGATCTCACCGATGGGCTCGGGCCTGACAACGGGGGAGACGGGGACAGCCTCAGGGGTGGCCTTGTTTACGTTCACGATGATCTGGACCAGGGGGGATTGACTATTGGGGATCTCGCCGATGATGACGGGGGATGGAACAACGGGTCCAACGGCGATGGGTTCGGGCCTGTCGACGATAACGCTGGGGGGGATGATGGCGGGTCCGATAGCGACGGGCTCAGGTTTAATTCCGAGGACATCGAGAAGCATCTCTTCGAGAGCGGCGGCGGTGGCGGGGTCGGTGCTGGGGCTCTGGATGGCGGCGATGATCTCCTGGATCTCAGCGACTTCAGCGCTCACTGGGGTGGGCCTGACGGCGGCCGAAGCCACGGCGGCGATAAGGGTGATGGCGATGAAGTATTTCATTTTAATTTATCTGGAAAGAGAGTTTATATAAGTTAGAAAAGTGTAGGGTTGCAAAAGGCTCCGAATAACGGATCAGACATAAGATAAAGAGAACAATAATTAAGAGAATTCCACTAGAGAAGAGGATTTATGTAATTACATCATACTTAGTTCAAATCGGTAACCTGGAAGTAAAAATTGGCATGCAAAAATAGAATGCAGTTTAATTTATTTATTGTTAAACCAGTATGAAATCTCCGTTACTTATGTTTAAAAATATTGCTTAGTGAATTATTCTTACCTTTTTTTGCTTTTGACACGACTGTGGTATTTTTGAATTCCATGCACTTTTTATATTAATGCTTATCTGTCCTTTTACAGGGTAATAGAAAATTATCTGGCTGCACAATGACTGTTTGTAAGTATTCCTTATTTATAACCCAGATTGGATAAGGAATCTACGTTTATACTACACCTGCTTGGAAAGTACCTTGATACTTTATCAAATTTACGGTAGAAAGTACGTCATTGCATATCGAACAAATATGCGGGGAGAAAACGCATCTGAGCGGGAGAGAAAAGTGTATGAAAATCCATTTCTTACGTGGTTTTTCTTTTTTAATTTTGGGTAAGACTATGCGCCGGTAACCTAAATATCAAAAGCCAAAAAGTTTTTACAGTGAGTTTTTATCTCCAAGTTCGCAAAATGACACTGGCCACTAGCTGTGTGTTGGATGGTGTCGGGCTGGCAGTGCGACCCTGCGGCGGCAGGATAAACAATTTGAAAAAAGAACATGTGAAAATTGCAGACGCCATTGGCACCATTTCCAATTTGTGTGTTGTTTGAGGATTCAGTTTTAACTGCAACAATTTCAATATAAATTTCAATTAGTAAAGATTTCGTTTTTTATTTTCCTTCTAGGTGTAGTATAAAGCACTATGTTTCACTCGAGAGAAACTGCGATTCCCGATCTTGGGTGTTTTAAAGCCCTCGCCTACGGCTCGGGCTTCAAACGACACCCTCGACGGTAATCGGTCACTTTCTCCTCTCGGTGAAAATGTACTATTTATTTGGGTGCATAAATTTTTGCTCTTTTCCTTATTGAGTGTTTCCCGAATTGCCACAGTATTTCTTTATTATGTAAATATAGTTGACCGCAGCACGTCTATGGTGACAATTCCGTTTCTGAATGCCTCATTAATCTAGTTTCTTATACTATTTTTGTTAGCGGTACCGATGAGGTCCTGGGTTCGATTCCCAGGTTGGGCAAAGTGTTATTGGGTTTTTCTAGAACAATATTTCTGTAATTTTCAATTCTCTCAGTAGCAGTTCGAAGTCTGGATTTGTGTACGGTTAATGAACATTGAACTTAAACTTTACTTTTGTACCTTTGCTGCCTAAGCTTCGGATGAAACAGGAATATTGTTATTTTCTGTTTCGTAATTTTTGTAAGTTGGACTTTATTGTTTGTTTTTTTTTTATTTGGCACAACAACTACAAATATACACAAAACATATAACAATATTGTAGCCTACATCGTTGTGTATAGCTTACCGAAATACTTAATTAACCCTTTGAATGCCAACGACGACGCTAACAGGCGTGACTCGCTGCTCAAGAGCTTGAGGACAGGATGAGGAGGGATGACGACGACGTCATGATAAGATGGTTGGACGAAGGCTGCGCTGACGTTCTTTGTCGAGGGTCACCAGTATAGAGATGTACGGAACAGAGAGTAGTCCCGCACACCTTTACTGAAAATGGGAGGATCCTCCCGACCCGATGGTTGTTGATCTGGTGGGCAACTGCCCGATAGTTGTATTCGGACTGTTGTATATGTTCAAATCGCACGGAGAACTTTGCTTGCGCGATGCAGGATTTCATTGTTAGTCCTTCGTAGATGGCGTTGTGGTTCTTTTTTGTTGCTGTACAAATTTCGCTTCTTTTCATGTGGCGGCATTGATGCCGCTACATGTCCATAGTTGTATTTTTTTGTATTATGTGTGTGGTACATGTAAGCTGTGGTTGTGTGTGCAATGAAGCTGTGTCCACGTACGAAGTTGTTGCTAATTTAGCCTTAGTATCATTTAGCCGATTTAGATTATGATTAGATAATGCTTGAAAATTTGTATTGTTAGTTAGAACTCGTGCGAAATCCACGAGAGCCTACTGCCGACAAACTGTTATTTTACCTAAGTTTAAAGGCGAACGGCAGAATTCGTACAACATACTTTTTTTGTAGTTCTGTGATAGAATTTGTACCACTTATTAAGGCAACTAAACCATTCATTTTCATGTAACATTAGTATTTTTAGAAGTCCGGATTAATTAATTATAGCAATTAAAAGATTTAAGTATTATTTAAAAACAGAAATAACAGTAAATATAATTAACCAATTACATTATACCTTATACCTTACAATGAATAATTATTGCATACAATCTTAATAATTAACCATTTAATTATAGGAATTATTTTCGCCATCAATGTTTTTTTTTGTATTGGCAATTATTTTATTGACAGGTTAGGAAAATCTTTCCGAGTCTCTGTTCAGTTCTTTGCTGTTGTTTTGGATTGTGGTTTGTAAATGCATCTGAGCAATTAAGAAAATTATCTGGTAATTTTTACGTTGAGTTGAGCTACCTGCCCCTTTCTTAGATGAAATAAAATTAAGTATCGATTAAGTAATTATAAGAACAATTATACAAAATATGTAAGTTCCTACAAAAACAAAGTTGTTTTATTTACCCACACTCAAAACTCCATCAGCACTTCATCATCATCATCAAACTATTGCAGACCGCTGCTGAACGTAGGTCTCTCCTTAAGCACCCTACTGAATAGTTACAATTCTCATGTCAATTTACCAACTTAATGATAAGCAAAACACTACAAAGATAGCACCAGCTATCTAGAACATATCCTTTTTCACCAAAACAATGTTATGTACCTACACGTAATAATATTTATTGGGACATAACCTCAAAAATAAAACTGGTTATAACTTTTAGGTCCCAACTTCTAAAAATCTAAGAATTTTAAAAGGGCTTGCCTATCGTATTGACTACCAATTAAAACAAAAAATATCCCAAAACACGATATTTTATTAGGTGTACGAAACTCCTATACAACCCTGCCGTTCGCCTTTGTAAAGTAATCTGATAAAAAAAAACTCCACACTCACGACACCTTCCACTTCACACTCACACGCTAACAAACACGACATTCTTAGCTTTTTTATTTTATTTTATTTGTAGGTACCTTTTCTTGTTATTTTTTGCTTACAATAAATAGTCTTACATGTCCTACGTTCTACAATTATTGTGATAATCCAAATCTTGATGAGGCCCCCCCGCCAGGAGTCCATAGCACAGGGTATCCTAGACTGGACCCGACTCCCACAAACCTGTGTACCTCCAATATTTGTAACAACTATTATTTGTAATATTTTACTTTGTTGGAGAAAAAAAAAATAACAATCTTATTATTATATATGTACATACTACTATGCCAAGCGAACAAACCTACTCCCGGAATGAAAAGTATCCTTGGTCCCCAGGACATTGTTTGCCAAGTTTCCAAATCCGTTTAGCCAGTAGCGGCCGGCCTCAGAAAGCGGCAGTAGCTGAAACGTCATTTTTGCCTTTCAAACATGACGTTTCAGCTACTGTTGGTAGCTAATTTGAAGGTTGGTCAAAGGTAGATACGTTATTGAAACCGGTCGTAAGACATGAAGAGGCAAGAAACAAACAAACAGACAGACAGACAGAGTTACTATCGATTAAATAAAATAAGTATGGATATTTGATATTTATATTATACTAGTGGCCCGCCCCGGCTTCGCCCGGATGATTACTTTTTTAATTTCTTTCATAAGAACTTTCTCCTGACAATAACATAAAAACTAATTAGCGAAATTAGTCCAGCCGTTCACGCGTGATGCCGTGACCAAGGGAAATAGGGATTCATGTTTACACAAGGTGTAACAGAATAGATGCAATACCTCATAAGGGGTCATTGTACTTATCATTATGAACAATTTTTAATCTAGGACCAACCCCGAAAACGAGAAAAAAAAATCAGCTGTCAGTACATTATGTCGTGTTATGCGCAGATAAATGGAACAAACAAAAATACTCTTCAGCAGTATTCTATTATTATATAGATGTCTGATTACTCTTTGGTATTTTGTGTCGTTGTGACTGTCTCTGTTGTTTTACATTTCGCTGAGAGAAGTCCTAAGACCGCAGGGTAAAAGTTGGTTGTCTTGAATCAAATCGGGATTAGCAGTATTCACAATATTAAAATAATAAAAAATCTTCTTGATAAGGTTACTGTCTTTTATTGCATTGTTGTAGAATATGTAGGTACTGTCATGTGTAGTTAAGGTGTATAGATGTAGATGTAAATCACAATCTGTGTTTTATTTAGTTGAGTTCCTCGGGGAGAACGACGGCGGCCTCGGGGATGACGGGGACTCCGATTTGGACGGGCTCAGCGGGAACGGGGGCGACCTCGACGACCTGGACGGGCTCAGGGGCGACTTCGACAACCTGCACGGGCTCAGGGGCGGACTCCACAATGTGGACGGGCTCAGGCTTGATCTCAACGTGCTCGGGGGCGACGGCGGGACCGACGGAGATGGGGCTGGACTCAGCGGCGGCCTGGTTAATGTTCAGGATGATCTGAACCAAAGGAGTGCTGGCAGCAGGGGCGACTTCTGCGGGGGCGGGGGCAATAACAGCGGGTCCGGGAACAATGGGCTCCTCAGCGGCGGCACCACCGTCGGGAAGGGGGAAGGGAATGATGGCGGGTCCGACAGAGATGCCCTCAACGGGGTTGACAATGGCGGGTCCAACGGCGACGGGCTCGGGCTTGACTCCGAGGACATCGAGGAGCATCTGCTCGAGGGCGGCGGCGGTGGCGGGGTCGGTGCTGGGGCTCTGGATGGCGGCGATGATCTCCTGGATCTCAGCGGCCTCTGAGCTCAAAGGGGTGGGCCTGATGGCGGCCGAAGCCACGGCGGCGAAAAGGGCGATAGCGATGAAGTATTTCATTTTGATTTATCTGGAAACAGTTTTAATGTTAGCATTCCGGCTCATACAAGGTTAAAGTAATCGTGACAAATCCGTGACTGACTGATGGTGTTACCACAGCCCACAGCAACAATCCGTTGATTGATGTGTTATGACCCTGAACGGCATTGTAGGACACGGCATGTTAGTATCCCAGTATTAGAGAAATGAGTTTATTCAAAAAAATTGTTAATGGTATTTACTTAAGGGTAATCACCAAAACGATGTACCCGCTAATAGCTAGTTCGAACACTACCTGTATTTGTTAGAATTATTATAAAGTACTTAGAATTTTTAATAGAAGTCTTGGTAGGTAGGTACTTACTTTTGTCTGCTTCTAACACGACTGTGATACTTTTTGGTTTTCGTAAACTTTTTATATAGTTCTTTATCTATTAATTTACAGTGGAATAGAAAATTATCAAACTTTTCGAGATTGTGATTTTAACTAACTATTCATAAAATTTACAGCCAGATTGGATTAGGAAACTACTTTTATTGGGTTTGTAAATCTTGTAATTGTGTTCCTTATTGATTTTGAATAGATAAACGGCTTGTACGCATTAACTTAAAGCATATATCTAGAACGCAATAACGCGGAACGAAGATGGCTGATAATAATTTAACCTTGAGGAATCCCCGGTTACATACAAGTGTAACAAAAAACCCTGTTTGATCGGCTGCTGCTGCGGCTGCTTATCATGATACCTATCAGGATAAGAATAAGAAAATAAAAGATGGTATGCAAGTGATTTATTGATAGTTAGGTTTACACGTAATACAAGGTAAGCCAAGCCTGCTACGGCTGCTACACTATTTGGGAGTACCATGGCAACTTCTGAAAGCTAGAATTTAAAATACCAGAAAAGTCCTGAGTCAATAAAGCTCGACGAGTCGCGGAAGCTGTCAGTTGGCGAAACTTTTAGAGTCCCGTAAACATTCACCTACGTAGTTCCCGTTCCCGTGGGAGTACGGAGATAAAATATAGCTTATGTTACTCGCTGATAATGTAGCTATCCATTGCTAAAAGATTTTATCAAATCGGTCCAGTGCTTTTTAAGTTTATTCGTTACATACAAAAATACAAATCTTTCCTCTTTATAATATTATTAAGTATGGCATAACATAAAAACAAATACATAGTAGCACATACAGGTCAAGTAAGACATCTCACCCACAACATAAATCCATAACATAAAAGGTTTTGGAAATCGGTACTTGCATTGTGTGGACACTTAAGGAGTGGAATTCCCTGCCGGAGTCTGTTATTCTTCATATCTATAACCAGGGGTCTACAGTACCTACCTAAGAGTGAATAGGTTGCAGTCAAGTTTCTTCCATCGTTGACCTCATCATCGCTTGCCATCAGGTGATGTAATGGTGAATTGCGTTCAATCATTAATGTGGAATACCCTCTCTATTCTTCAAACACCTCAGGATATGTTGCCCTTTTGGTTATGCGTCATGCGTCATGGGTCATTATGTGCTGACGACCGTCTTAGGGACCAAATTTATTAAATTTTTCAAATCACACTTATTGAAATTTTTATTTTTACTTTACTTATATACTCTCAGTATAAAAAGTAAACAACTTTATTCGTAAAACGGGTGGGTACTCGATATTTTCAAATGATTGAAAGTAAAAAACATTATCTTTGATATTTCCAGAGTATTAGCGATTTTTTCGGATCTCTCAATTTTGGGACATCTATCCCACATAGGGGATAGTTGCCTAATCCATTTAATTACGTTTAGTATGGATGCCCCGCCGAGATAGAGGACATTTATCCTGAAAAAACTTTTATCGCACCTGGGCCTACACATGCAATCGCACAGAGACATGCAAGTCGGCCAACTTAGTGGTAGTTGCAGAGTCTTCCGATAGATAAATAAAATAAAATGGCATGTGATTCATCCGAACTAGTGTAATTACAATCGAGGCAACTGAACCCCTTTTTTTTATGTCGTTGGGACATCCTCATGGATGACCTCCACCCTGGGGCGGGAGGAGGGGTCTGTCAGACTCTTACTGTCTAAAACCACCCCGGTGTTCCATCTCCCACCTACGCCGGGGATTGCGGGAACGGATGCGACTTCCGCAATCTCCGGCTGGTGCCTCCTCGCGTCAGTGGGGTGAGTGAGGGGGCAACAGCACGGAATGGTTGGCGCAGTGGTTGCGCGATTGGCTGCTAAGCTGCATGTCACGGGTTCGATTCCCGCACGGCACAAAGATTTTTAAACCCTACAGATAGTTGTCCGGGACTGGCTGTTTGTATATGTGAGTTTATATGTTTATAAACGCACCCACGATACAGGAGAAATTCCTAGTGTAGGGCAAAGTTAAAAAAGAACTATCTCGGTTGTACCCTATATGTCCTGATAAGTAGTGAATTAATTCATATCTGACGAGATAATGAAGCTTTTGCAAAATATTATAATATGCTTTTAGGAACTCGGAAAGTGGGTCCCCCTGACCACAGTGCTCGTAACTGATACTTTTCAGATATATTTTCATCTTCTCAGCTATTAACTTTTCGCCCTGGATATGGTTGCTTAAAACCGTGCTAACTCCTCATCTGTCAACATCTCACCGTCTTAACTTAGGTGGAGCGAGCATGAAGTGAACTGTCATTCCATCTTGTTTGTATGTATTGACAGCTCACTTCATGTTAACTTCACCTAAGTTTTAAAGATGGGGTGAGCTGTTAGCAGAATCGCTCAGAATTGCACTGCTGAATGGTTTTCAAATGATAGATCGTGAATGTGAGGACTATGTATTTTATTAATTATTATATTATAGGTGGATTACAATGATTTTCGGGCACATTGTGTATCTACTTTATGCGGCTTACCCAAATGTCCATACTTTGGTATTGTTCCTCAAATTGTTCGAACTCCTTAGATATAGTTCTAAGTTGAGATACGCGATAACTGACAAATGCTTGCACTATTTGGACAAGTTCGCTCAAATCTGTGTGTCCTCAAAATACCACCTCATACACATAACCGTAAATAGCCTTTTCTGCGCCCTGCGCGACTGCGCGGGGTGCACTTTTTTTAGATATTATAGGTAATTTAACTTTCACACCAAAACATATAAATTGTAGACCAGAGTGCTGATTGGTCGCCATTTTATATCAGTCTACAATTTCTAGGAATGACTTCGAGATATTTTAGACGATCAAACTTGGATGCGTAAAAAATTATTCCAAATATTCAGTTGACAAATTATCGCGAGTTTACAATCTCTCAAGTTATTTTATAATCTTACGGAGTTTGCCAATTTCCGGTGACAAAATAACGGTGACTAAATGCAAGTGAGGGGGGGGGGCGCCGGCTATCACCTGACGGCAGCGAAGCGGAGTTTTGACACTAGGATAAACCTACAGAGCATTTGTTACTTTCGACCTGCCGTTACTTTTGTACCCGGTCTCATCTAATAAAATAACACCTGCAAAGTTTCAGTAACCTGTCAATTAATTTAATTTGAGGTATATGGTATGGTAGAGTTTTGAATAAGAAAGGTAGCATCATATAAATTCCGTTTGGATGAATTGGTGAAAAAACGTTTGTTCGAAAATATTTGCAAAGATTAAGTATTCACAATTACACAAATGAAAGAGACCACAAATGAATGAGTTCAGATAGTAAATATTTATTAAAGCAAGCCATAAGCTTTTTTAAAAATGTAGGTACCTACTTTTCGCGCTCTCTTCATTGTGAAATCATTGATAACATTTTCATACGAAAGGCACCGTCCTATGTCGCGTTCAACCGACAAAATTGCTAGGCCGGTCAAAATCAAAATCAAAATTCATTTATTCAAATTAGGCCGAGTGCCAGCACTTTTTGAACGTCAAAGTTCTACATGAAGACAGTCCCCCAAAACGCCCGCCCGTCACCACTTCCTAGTGTTTTAGCTGGGAAGAAGTGGCGCAACAAACTCCCCAGCAATTCAGCCTTTCTTGGCCAATCCTCGAGCAAAGCAAATAAGTTTTTATTAATTTGTTCTTAGGTACTGACTGATCTTTCGTAGGAAGCTGCAGTCACTGGCATTGTTAAAAAAATCTTTATAGCGACTACTACCTTGGGAAACATCTCTTTTAAATCTAGTTCGACTATAGCTTTAAGAAGACCCAGACTTGAACTACGGTCACATTTATCAAATAATAATAGTCGTTTCAACTTGACTCTTTAAAGTGACTAATTCAGCCCAAAATTCATTAGCATTAATATCTGCTGAATAGAATATTTGATAAGTACTCAAATCAGCGGCATTTTTTTTAGTTCTTCAGCTGGATATTTAGCAATCTGTTCTATTGTCAAAAAATTAAAAGGTGGTGAATGTTGTGAAGTTTCTCGAATCGCCATGTAAATTCAGAAATCATTTTATCAATTGCTTCCTTCATACATATTAATTTTAAATCTTTGCTGTGGTGTAATATCGACGTTTTTGATGGTACTGGCATGTAGGTACGTATGTGTTGGAATCGGACACTATAGGCGCAACGGGAACTTATCAGGAGCAAACCAAAAAAATAATACTTAGTATTGCATGGTCTGGCCATTCTTGCGCCCCCCAGAGTCTACGCCCTGTGCCTGGGCACCGGTGGCACCGCCCTATTTACGGCACTGCTCATACAGTAACTATCTGGTTCTCATATGATTTGACCATAACATGTCTACAATTGTATGGATTTTACAAGAGACTTTGACCTCTGAGTTTGTTTGGGTGTTACTTCTCGTTCTCAGAGTCATCTACTTTAAATTAACGAAAATTGACGGTGTTCCATCTCCTACCTACGCCGGGGATCGCGGGAACGTAAGCGACTTCCGTAATCCCCGGCTGGTGCCGAATTTAGCCAGCCAAGCCCACCATCTAATATCTTCACTATCTATACTTACCAACCGCGTGTTGTGCCTTGGGTGTACCTGCATAGTGCATACAGGAATAATCGTTGGTGTTTCATAATATTGTAGGTAATTTTCCAACGGGGCCTCTAGCCTTAGCTTCGGACCCTCGTAAGCCTTAACAAAGAAATGTCGTTTAAGATTTATTTTTTATTTTTATTTAATATGGGTTTGCTCTTGACTCTAGTCTAGGTCATAGATGACAGAGACAAAGTCGACGATGGAGCGAGCTTACCCCGAAGAAGCCTGTTCACTCTAATTTTGAAGAGATTAGGGTTGTATGCGTTCGGAAATACAGACACAGGCAGAGAGTTCCACTCCTTTGCTGTGCGCATTATAATAGACGTTTGGAAACGTTTGAAAATATAGTTTTAATCTGACTGATTTTCCGCGAGAAGTCTTGTTCCACATCTCCGACTAACCTTTACTGGCCAGGCAGGGTGAATACAGACGGGAAACAGAGTTCTCATCTCTATCTTGCCTTTATTGGCTGGCTTGAGTGGAGATTCGCTGGAACAAACTTGCTTGAAAAAAAATGGTATTCCAGTAAAGGGCTGGTAAAGACATCTCCCGGGATTTGGCATTATTGTGATAGTCGTAACCTCTCCACTTTTTAAGCACCCAAGATATTTTGCTTGGCGCTACGTTACTGAAGTGTTAGGTTAAAACGGTTAAGTTTTCGGAGGCCCATGTACCTTTTTTTTTTTTTTTTTGATCTCGGGGGGAAATCCTCATGGAAATCCTCCACCCTGGGGCGGGTGGAGGGGTCTGTCAGACTCTTACTGACTAAAACCACCCCGGTGTTCCATCTCCCACCTGCGCTGGGGATCGCGGGAACGTATGCGACTTCCGCAATCCCCGGCTGGTGCCGGCCCGCCTCTGCGGGCCACCTCGCGTCGGCGAGGGGAGTGAGGTGTTTGACTCCCCTCGCTACGTCAAAGAGGGGCGCACGGGAACACCACGCGCCGCCACCTCGGGTCCGGATGAATGTGGGGCGACGGACATCCCCAAGTCCGTCGCCCCTGGACCCAGTTAGGGGGGCCGGAAGAGGGCAGCGTATGCCCTCCTCCGACGCCCGATGCGCCTGCTGCGGGCAGGGAGAGCGGTTGTGATCTCCCTCTCCCTTTCCGCAGCCTCCTTCTGCGCGATAACTGTCTCGCAGAAGGAGACCACCGCGTCCCAGGACTCCTCACCGCCGACCATAGCATGGACTACGGCCGGCAGCGAGAGGTCACCGCCTACCACAGAGATGAGGGCACGGCGCGGCTCCTCCCAAGCGGCACACTATGCCAGCGTATGCCGCGCCGTGTCCTCCCGACAGTCGACGCAGTGGTGGCATCGAGCGTCCGGCTCCCTGCCTATGCGACACAAGAACCTCCCGAAGCAGCCATGCCCCGAGAGGACCTGCGTCGCACGAAACGTCAGAGAGCCGTGCCTTCTCCCGAGCCACAGGTCGAGCACTGGCCGGATGGCCTCGATGGTGATGAGGCCGGCGGTAGGGCTCGAAAGCCTGTCCCGCCATTCCGCCACCAGGACCTCGCGCAGCTGCGACCGACGCAGCTCCAAATGTCGTTGCGTCAGTCGCTCGCCGCGCGCCCGCGCGTCCTCGCGCCACCGGTGCAGTGACGCGAGCACTTTCGCCTCCAGGTCCCACGGCGGAGATCCGGCCAGTGCGCAAGCCGCCTCGTAGGAGATCGTGCGATATCCCCTGATGACTCTGACGGCCATCACCCTCTGCGGCCTCCGCAGAACAGTGATGGTGCTGGCCGTCAGGTCAGCCGCCCAGATCGCGGCCCCATAAAGGGCCATCGATCGCACGATCCCCACGTACAACCGCCTACAGGCGGTGCTCGGGTCCCCCAGATTGGGAAGCAGCGTTGACAGCGCCCCCGCCGCGCCCAACAACTTGGGCGCCAGCCGCCGGAAGTGGGGGCCGAAATCCCACCGGCTGTCGAGCACCAATCCCAGGTACTTCATGGTGGACTCGACAGCGATACGGGCCCCCCCGACCACGATGTGCGATCCCGGCGGCGGTGCTCGCCGGGGGCCATGAAAAACAATGGCCTCCGACTTGTTGAGGGCCACCTCCAGGCCGAGGCGCCGTATGCGGCTCACCACCTGTGAGACCGCAGCCGTCGCCAGCAACGCTGCCTCCCTGTGCGAGCTCCCCCGGGCAGTGACCAGTGTGTCGTCAGCGTAACACACCAGCTGCACTCCCGGCTGGAGCTCGCCCCTCAGCACCCAGTCGTACCCGATGTTCCACAGGAGCGGGCCCAAGACCGAACCCTGCGGAACACCGCACGACATGGGGCGCTGGTATCTGCCATCGCGTCCCAGATAGGTGACACACCTTTCCGCCAAATAAGCCCCGACGACGCGGCGGAGGTAGGAAGGCACTCGATGATATCGTAGTGCCTCCCGAATACAACTCCAGGGCAGGGTGTTGAAGGCGTTGGAGATGTCCAAGGACACCGCCAACAACACACCGCCCCGCGACACTGCTTCCTCCGCCAGGACTCTCACTCGGGATATCGCCGTCACAGTGGAGCGCCCTTGCCGAAAGCCGTACTGGCATTCGGCCAGGTCCGGCCCCTCTCCGCACAAGTGGCTGACGAGGCGGGCTGAGACTATTCGCTCAAACAGCTTTCCCACCTCGTCGAGCAGCACTATGGGCCGGTACGCGGACGGTGAGTCCGCAGGGCGCCCCGCTTTCCTGAGCAGGACCAGACGACCAGATTTCCACTGAGCGGGAAACTGGCCCTGCTCAAGGCACGCCGAGTAGAGTCCTCTCAGTCGGGGCTCCAGCTCCTTCAGAGCGAGTACTAACGCGCAGCCGTGAATCCCGTCGGGCCCCGGGGCAGTGTTCTTTGCCCGGAGCCGTGTCACGGCCGCCCTCAACTCTGGTTGTGTCACCTCTGGGACGCTGGCGTTCTCTTCGGGCTCTGCGGCTGCGGGCAGAGCCATCGGCGGCGGAGCGTGCTCCGCTCGTGCCGGGAAGAGGGCTGTCACAACGTCCTCCAACAGCTCGGGTTGGAGACTCTCCGTAAGCGGGGGCGCCCATGGTCCGAGTTTGCCTCGGACCGAGCGATAAGGACGCCCCCACGGATCCCCGTTTAGAGTCTCCAACATCTCCTCCCTGGCTCGCGTTTTCGCCTCACCGATGGCCAGCCACAGAGCTTTCTTAGCCTCGCGGTACACCTCATACCGCGCGGCTTCTTCGTCAGGGACCCGACGACGTCTTCTCCGGTATCGGGTGTACTGGCGCCTGACCTCCACGCACGAGTCGCGCAACTGCGCGATCTCGGCGGACCACCAGTACACCTGGCGCCTTCTGGGTTGTGTGCGAACCCGGGGCATTGATGCATCGCAAATTTGCGTCATCGCCCCGTGGAACCACTGCGCCACCTCTTCGACGTCGACGGGTCCGGTCGTTGCCGACTCCCGGATCCAGGCCTGTACAATAGCGGCCTCCTCGAGTAGCTCCCTGTCGAGGCGCTTTCGCGCCCAACGCGGACCGTCCGTTCGCGGGGCCGTTGGATTGCGGCCGCCCGCGGTCTGGGGGGAGACGTTGAAACGGATGTATCTGTGATCCGACAACGTCTCCACCTCCACGGCGACACGCCAATCGCGGACACGGCTTGCGACAGCGGGGCTAGCGAACGAAACGTCCACTATAGAACCACCCCGCTGTCGCACGCACGTGTAGGCCGAGCCCCGATTCAGGACGGTCAAGCCGGTCGTGACCGCCCACTCCTCCAGTGCCTCGCCCTTGGCATCGGTGACCGGGGATCCCCACGCCGCAGACTTGGCGTTGAGATCCCCGAGCAGCAGCACCGGGCGAGGGTGGTACCGGTTCACGACGGCACCCAACTCGACAAGGAAGCTCTCGAAGTCGGCGAGGCTCTTGTTGGGCGAGAAATTCGCCCCAACAATGCCAACGCCGTCCGCGAGGGCGGCCACCCAGCCGTGACCTCGGGACGGGTCGACAAGAGCCCCGCCGATGATGGCCACCAAGCCGTCCAGGTCACCCACCCAATCATCTCGGGGGGGGACGTAATACGGCTCGGCGACCACAGCCACATGGATCGACCACTCTGCCATGCTCTGGAGTAAGAGATCCTGAGCCCTGGCAGAGTGGTTGATATTGCCGTGGAGGAAATGGTATTGTGCCATTATACACAATCCATTTCCTCGGCACCATTCTTAGACCGGGAGTCGGCCGAAGAGCAACCAGGCTGAGGGGGGTGTAAAGAGCCCCCGACAGCCTTGGTTGTCCCCTTCTTACTGCCCTTCTTTGGGGCGGGCGGGCAGGCCTTTCTGCCGACAACGTGCCTCGCGGGCCTCCCTGCATCCGTACAGAGGCTGCAGTTTGGCGTCGCGGAGCACGCTGCCGCCTTGTGGCCGGGCTTACCGCAGCGATAGCACTGCTCGCTGCGGTCAGTTGCGGCGGCGCACCGTGCCCTGACGTGCCCAACGTCAAGGCAGCGGTAGCACCGCATAGCCCTGGGTTGCAGCAGCTTCACTCGTGCCGCAACCCATCCCACCAATAGCCGTCCGCTGACGGCTATCTTATTTGCCGCCGCTACCGGGCACTTCACCGTAATGGCGCCGAGCCCGGCAGCGTCGGCGCGGATCTCGCCCGCCCGCACGTCGCCCGGCGGACATCCACCGCTTCGAGCGACGGCCGCCACGACCTCCTCCGGGGTCGTCGAGTCGTCCAGGCCCTCGACGCGCAAATCTGCGGTCTTCACTGGCCTGGACACTCGGACGTCCTCTTCTTTGAGGACCTCCCTCAATTTGGCGGCCAGGATGTCCGCCTTCTCGCTGCCCGAGGGTCCCGACACCTCGAACAGCCGCGCCCCCGTAACCGCCGACTTCATCCTGAAGCCGGTCGGTGTGCCAAGGTCGGGGAAAGCGACCTTGGCCTTCGCCTGCGCGAGGACCTCTTTATAGGTAAGGCCCCTCTCGATAGCTGCGGGCTGCAGTGTGAGTACCACAGCCGCAGAGCGTGGGGCCTTTCTCTTTCGGGACCTCCTCTTTTTCTTCGGCGCAGGCTTGGGCTGAGGTTTTGCCGGCGGCGCCGCCTTCTTCTTGCGACCCCTTTTGACGACCGTTGTCCAAGCCTCTGTTGGGTCGGACGTGGTCGCCGGGGTCGCAGTTGAGCTGGAGGGGGGTGCTGACGCACCCTCCGCGGGCTTCTTGGGCCCCTCCGCGGGCTTTTTACCCCCCTTTCCAGCCGCCACGGCCGACGGCCCTGGCCTTGCGGCCTCCTCCATCCTCCGTTTGTCCGCCGCTAGCGGCGGCCGGAGGATCTGGGCCGGGAGGAGCCTGCACTCCAAGGCCTCCAGGCGGGCATTCATCATGCCCCCACACTGTTGCATGCAGATGCGGACGATCTGTTCGATGTCCGCATCGGGCGCAATTTTAGGGGCAGGGGCCGACGGCGGGGACGCAACCACCGGAGAGGCGGCAACTGCTGGAGCCACACGCTTCTTTGAAGGGGCGGACCCCCTCTGTGCGGCAACCTCCCTCTTGAGGTCCTCCATCTCTGCTCGGAGACGGCTGTTCTCCTCCCACAGCTTCGCCGTCTCCTCAGAGCTGGTTCTTTCAAGGAGGACCCCAACCGCCTCCCTGATTCCATCAGCCGCCTCTTTTAGGGCGCGCGTGAACGTGCCCTTCAAGCTGCCCGACTTCGTGGCAACTTTCAGGACAACGTCCACGCCGTCCAAAACCTGGCGGCCGAGTGCCGCCGCCGTTACGCCCTCCATGGAGGCCGCCTGAGCGGCCCGCCGCTCTCGAGCCTGCCGAGCCAGCTCGCCGACCTCATCGGCCGCGACCGCCTTCCGCTGCGCCCGCTTTGCGGCGTTAATCTCCGCTTTGTTGCTGTCTAGCAACAGCGGGGACGCAGCGGAATCGCCGCTTTGCAGCTCGTCGCTGTCTATCTCTTCGGGCCGATCCATGCGGGCCGCTGCCGCCGGGATCGGCGTAGCGGGCCGCAAGAACCGACCCCTTTGGTCGCGCTGTGGAACCACAGCACGACCACCTCTTCTAGATGTCGGCACCTTGGCGGCCGACAATTCCTCTTCACTTGAGGAGGGGTTTAAACCCTCCCCGCGAGAACGCTTCCCCCAAAATTTCGAGGGAGCGCGTGAGCCTCCTAGAGTGTCGCTGCCGCTACCGGCAGACGACGCGTCCATCTCCGCCATGACTGGCCTATCTTCGCTTGGTGTATTTTTGGTTTGGGTATCCATAAAGTTCCCACGAGTAGATATAGGTACTACATGTCCACCGGGCAGAGCCTAGATACCCGGTAAGCCTATATACTGCAGAGTGCGGCAGGTGCTCTGCAGGGGAAGCGCTAACGACTGGACTCCCTCCAGCCATGCATCCTCTCACCGCGCTTCAGAGCTTAGGATTAGGGGTTTTTTATCTTAGAGGTATCCTTCCTCTGGGCCGGGCGGTTAAACCGAGCCCCCGACGGCGGCATTAGACATGCCTCCGTCCGCTGTCCGGACAACCCGACTCAGCAGACCCGCCGGGAACTCTCTCTTCAGGATTGCTCCGTGAAGAGAGAGCAACTGCCGCTTTGGTACGCCTGCACCGCAGCGGCATTGGTCGCATCCTTCGCCAATCGACGACTGTCGATCGGACAGGAGCGACCCCAACTCAGACGTTCCTCCACAGTGCCCTCTGATAATCAGAGGGACACGTGGAGGAACCGTCGTGGAGCTATAAGCTCCCCCTCCCCCGCAGAAATCCGCCACAGACAATAGTCCCTCCGACATGGAGAGACTATTGGCCGTGCCCAGGGTGCACCGGCCCGACAACTGCTCTTTCCCCCGAACGCATTCGTAAGGAACCAGCAGCCGTCAGGCACACGAGGAGGTTTTCTGCACGCACCCCAGGCCCATGTACCTAAACCAACCGGGGTAGTTATGTGTAGGATGTACTTACGTAGTGCATATATAATAAAATCAGATTGGCCCATTCCACTTGTGTCTAACTTGGCTTTTGCGGGTTGACTATGGCTCATGGTCATCATACGCCTTCCAAAGGTAGGTATAATATATATATATATATATATGTAGGTATGTCATAGACAAAATAAAACATTATGTTTTATAATAATTATTTGATATTTATTTAATTTCAGTTATCATTTACCACACACCACCACAAGTATTTAGTAGGCTAAGGTCAATAAATTAGGAGAATTCTTATTTCGCTTCCTAGTTCAGTTCTTCGGGGAGCACGACAGCGGCTTCAGGGATGACGGGGACGCCAATCTGTACGGGCTCAACAGCCTCAGGAGCGACAACACCGATGGGGTTCACGGCAATGGGAGGGCTGATGGGGGAGGGGATGGGAGCGACCTCAACAACCTGCACGGGTTCAGGAGCGGAATCAACAATGTGGACGGGGTCAGGCTTGATCTCAGGGGCGATGATGTCGACGGGGCTCACAGCGATGGGGCTGGATCCAGCGGCCTGGTTGATGTTCAGGATGATCTGAACAAGGGGAGCACTGCCAGAGACTTCGGCGACGGGTCCAGGAATGATAGCCACGGGAGAGGGATCGACGACGGACTCAGAGACGGCACCACCGTCTGGCAGGGGGAAGTCAACTATGGCGGGACCAACAGAGATAGGCTCGTACTCCGACTCGATAATAGCGGGGCCGACGGAGATCGGTTCAGTGTCAATTATGGCGGGTCCAACGGCAACGGAGCCAGGTTTCAGGGCGGCGATAGCTTCGATAATCTGTCCGATGACGGCGCTGGGCCTCCTGTCGATGGGCTCGGCCGTGGCCACAGCGGCGACAAGAACGATGGCTGCGAAGAATCTCATCTTATTAGATCTGAAAATAAACGAAGTTATACTAAATATACCTTAAGATAAAAGTTGGCTGTCATAGATGGATACAAATTCGAGGAGCCTAAAATGTGTGATCTTAAAATGCTGGAGAAATAAACAAGGAATAATCGTTTTGTAATATGATTCTGCTGAGGCTACTTACTTTTTCGTCTGTATTGTGATACAAATATGCCATTCCTCACTTTCGTTACCTTTTTATAGGTCGATATTATCTATGAATTGGAACGCAAATTGCAGTTTATCAATTCGATAATGGTGTCGCAGTGTCCTTAAATTATACAACTCTGGATTTTTATTTATTGTACCCTTTATTATTTTCATAAAATATGTATTGGGTGAAGAGCTTGTATCTTTTTATCATAGATATCAATATCATTACAACCAGGGCCGTAAAAATACTGACATGTTATTGCAACTAAATGTTCAGCATTTTTGAGACCTTTCAAACAAGTCTCCGAGATTATCTACGTATTCCTTAGGGTGTTACTACACCAATCGATCAATCGTCGATCGATGCCGTCGATCGACATCGATCGACGTTGATCGATTGGTGCGGTAGCTTTGACTGATCGAAGAAAGAAGTAGGAACTATCGATCGACGTCGAGTAGGTAATTCACTCTACCATCCATCGATGGCATCGATCAACGATCACTCGATTGGTGAAGTAGCAACTACCGATCGACGTCGACTAATCCATTCTACCATCGATCGACGATCGATCGATTGCTGTGGTTAGACACACATGAAACTGTTTTTGGGGTGGGGAAAAACTATCCGACTTTACATAGGTATATGGGTATACCGGTAATAGATAGTAGTCTTGTGACCATGGGCGCCGGGAGGGGTGCACTTGCACCTCCGTGGCTTTCAATAATGCATACGAAAACATGAAGAAATAAAAAGATATATATTTGACAAGCGGAATGTAGTACCTACCTAAGTAAAAGGAAAACTAGCAAATCCGGAGCAGGGTAGCTTTTTCGCGCTCCCTTCGCTTGGACTTGCACGCGTCTTCTTTAGTTGTATCTCTGCGTGAATGGGCAAAAGAAAACTTATCTTTTTCGAGGCGGGGTTTTGAAGATGCACTCCTCAATTCCAGCACCAGTCAATTCCATCCCCTTCTCTATGCAAATTCTACGGTGAGTTAGATTTTGGAAACAATAACATAACATTGCAAAATATAAACTTATCAGTATTATTCTCTAATTTACAACGTCAATTATTACCAGATCAGATATATTTTATACCTGTATTAAAGATATCATTACGATTCAGATAACTTGTTCAACTGTAGTAGCTATTTATGATAGGGCTTAGACGAATGTAGTAAAACGATTCTTTTCACGTTTTAGATACAAGTGTGATGTAGGTACTTAAAACGTTTTAATTTTCGCATGTGACACCTTCATAACAATGATAATCTTAAATTTTGGATAAGATGATGGAAAAATACTTTTGTGTCCTGTGAATCCATGTTAGCTCTTAGCTTATACTCCTGCGCCCTGAAATGTGGAGGAGTTGGTAGGGTTAGAAGCATTAGCTACTTCAATAGGTACTTACCTAAAGACTTCAACTGATGATGGGATTAACTTAATAGGTCTTCTGTGTTCTCTTAAATTAGCAGTTGTACAGAAACCAATAAGAGGTACCACACTAGCAACTGGCACCTGGCGGTGAAAGGCTGCGTTTCCACCAGAGATGTGCGAGAATGCGTAGCGAGGGATGTTTGTTAAGTAAGAACCAATAGAATCGCTTTACTAACCTAGCCTCGCTTGGTGCATTCTATTGTTTCATAACAAACAGATCTCTCGCTACTCGCAGCCTTAGACCCCTGTAGGTACCTACTTCAAAGAGCACATAGGCACGAAAAGCCTTTGGTTTTGCTTGTGATCTCTTCCGGTTCAGTCAAGTGTTCAGTAGGATTGCCATCAAATCGAACAAAAAGAAAATAAGAAATCTAGTTTATTTGGCCCTACCTAGAAATAAAATGAAACTTATTTTTAAAACAGAAACTTTGTGTGCCCCGCGGCTGCGCCAAATAGGTCCTGTTCAGCAAAATGCCAGACAACTAGAAGTTGCCTGACACTGCTGAACATGTGCACCTGCGTTTACGGCTCACTTTTGCAGTACCTACAATAATTGTATTTCCTGTGTAATTAACTTGATTTAATCCAATCAAATCTGAGTAGTGCTTTGCTGCAAAGCCCACCTCAGACATTAATTACCTACTGCTGTAAAGCCTACTAGGACCTAGACCTATGTACCTATGGACTTTAAAAGAGACTGATCCTTGATTTTGTTTCGTTGTTTGTTCTCAGAATAGTCACTTTCTCAGCTAGGAAATATTGGCCTCATTTAGTTTCAATTGTCATTATTTTGATCCAATGTGCAATAATAAATTCAATAATTTATTAGGTATTATTTGGTCTTAGGAGAGTTTGGTCGCCGTGCACAAAACACTATATCCTAACGGTCACCGTGTGACCAAAATTCAGCCAGAAGGCAGAGACGGATAGCAAATGTTTTCGTGGCAAAATAAATGTAGTAGGTATGGATGGAATCGTGCAGGAAAGGTGGAAGTATTCTCACAATAGCTCAATCTACCTATAGATAGATATGAAGAGCTTTAAAACCGTGACTGATGTTTCTAAACAACTTCCCTAGATCTTCTCAATTTATGTTTCTCGAAGATTTACATTCTTGAACGATTTTAAGCATGTCAGAAGTTGTCATGTTATATCAGTGTCAAGTGTCAAGTCAATCAGTAAACACTCAGTACCTATAGCAGTGCTGCGACATTTTGCATGAGTCGTTACCTCGCTCTATCTTGCTAATGGAAATGCTAATATAGCTATTTCTTTCTCTTCTTGGCATTATGTCAAAAAACGTCAATTTAACATATTGAACCTGGAACGAAATTATTATAACCTCTTACATTTCCTAATTTTATTTTAGAGGAAAGGAAATTACAAAATAAGTTTTATTTTGAATTAAATAAGATAGGTTTGGCATTTACAATGAGGCTAAACTATATCTTATTCGCGGGTCCTTCGCAGAAGAGTGCCAGGAGACCACAGCGAGAGCCTGTACCATTCAAACAGTTACTACCATTGGAGCTGAAGAAAACAGTTTCTGGAAAAGGAGACAAGCTCAAAGAAGCAGCTTGTATGCAGGAAATGGCTGTAATGTTTGCATGTTTCAAGAAGTCAGAGTTTGACCAGGCAGCCTGCTTGAAGGAAGTGGCTGCTTTCCAAGGGTGTTACAAGGAATATAGTGAAAGAATGAATGCCCACAGAGAACAAGGAAAGAAAGGTATCCTCGTCCCAGGAGAGAAGAAACTAACGCATAGGCAATTGAACCAACTATTGAAAGCTTTTCCACCCAAAAAATAATAGTTTAATTCATGAGGTAGTTTATATTTATAAATAATTATAGAAATAAATAGTTGTTATACATAAACTTTGTTTTTATCATCAGTACCTGGCTTTGCTCGTTTTTTTTTTGGTAAACGTTTTTTAAAAATGAAACCTAGCTAGATCGATTTATCACCCCCCAACCCTCATACTAAATTTCATGAAAATCGTTGGAGCCATGTCCGAGATTCAGAATATACATATTCATGTAAGTATACAAGAATTGTTTGTTTAAAGGTATTAGATCACTCCTATAGTAGGCGCCAGATAAATGTGGAATAAAGTACATTGACCTTTCCCTAATAACTGTTCATAGGTACCTGAACAAATAAATATGAATCGTTTTTCATTATTAGACAATGTTAAGGATCACGAGAGATGATGATTCGGGACAGCTTTGTGTCATTAATTCCGTTTTTCAAATTAAAAATGTCAATAATTGTAGGTGGGTCAATGACCGTTATTCCACGATTATCTGGCGCCTACTATAGTTAATAAATATTCTTAAAATCTATGTGCTTCAGGCTTGTTTGAGGGGCACACAGATTAGCCAGATGAATAGCATTCAAAGGCCTAGGCAAGGAAGTCAATTCACTCCACTCCCTGTTTACCTTAACTGACATATGTTTGGGTGATTTTCAAAGAAATCAAGCATTTATTTCAACTAAACCATTTACAGGCACATTCAGAAACTAATTTGTTACTATTCTAATTTTTTCTATTCCATGGTGTAAATCTGGAGCACAAGTGTTACCAAAAGCCTTGTGAATTATTTGAATCCCAGTGGGCAGGTTTGAAGCAATGGTTGCTCACATAAGTGGTGCGTTCACTGATGGCACATTTTAAATTGTGCAATATATTTTATGACCACTGCTCTGAAAAAAACATTATAAGTAAACTGACATGGCCTAACCAAACATGTGACATCTAGCAATCAGGCCTGTATCACAACAGTGGGATCATATCGTACCTCCAGTGCAACACTAACACTTACTTTTTCAGGATAAGCAGTCCAAGATTTGGTGTCATATAAAATTATGACACATCCATCCTACAAAACCATAACAATGCTTATGCTTACGCCGTTGCATGAAAACGATTAGTACTTGATCAGTGATATTATTGCATCGAGGGTAGAATATCTTATTTCAAAAATATTGCAAAGGTACCAGGAGGATTAAAACAAACAAATAAACAGAAGAGTCATCATAATGTCATATTTCATTATATTAAAAGTAAAAATAAGTATTTAATTGCAATCTTATAATATAAAGAATGGTAGTAAAGTGTATAAAATAGCACATTTATCACTTAGGGGCAGTGTGTAACCATTGTGGAGAAGACACTTGTAGTTCGATGCGACGGACCGTGATCAACTCGTCATCTATTTCATGGATATTGTAAAACCTCTCCAGTTGCTCTATCGCTTTGTCTTCAAGCTAGAAAAATAAAAACGTGAATAAGATTATTAACGTTGGCGTACCAGTATGAATAAAATATTAATAAAATCGGCGAAAATTTTTACACGCTTTTGAAGTAATTTCTATCCTTGTTATGCAAAACGACATTTGTTGTGGATGGCGCAAATTAACTATGTCGTGTCGTGACTTCCTAGTGACGTCACATGCAATTGCTTGCCGTCGATGTTATCATAGATTTAAAAAGTCGTAATAAAAAGCTCGCAACTCCCTTCATTTTAATAATTTTTTGTTACTACATATTCTTATTGTATTTACTCAAGGTTTTGAGAAATGTAATAAAAATCTAGTGAAATTCTCTGTTGGTTTGCAACAACAGAGTGGGAGAAGCTCGGATAATGATAATGACTCGTAGTAGCAAAAGAAAAATAAATTGTTTAGTTTGGGTATAACTCGTCTCCTACTTCATAGGACTTGTGGCGTAACTAATGTGTAGGTACTGTACATTTTTACATACATTTCCTCTGTAAAAGTTTTGAAGGGGAGAAATAACTTTTGCTACAAATTAAGGTAGGCTAAACGAGATTTGTAAATGACGGTTTACATACCTGAGTCAAAAGAAGTGGCTTGGTCATGATTCTCGAGTGATCTTCCTTCTGTTTCCTTTGATCAGTCAATATTTTATTAAACTCTATAGATTTCGACTTAGGGCTGCTACTGGCAACCGGTAGCTCACAGATCTTCCACGGGTTCTTCGGCTTTTCAGGCGGACTACCCACATTTATCTTCGTGAAGTAATCATCAATACTTTGTGGTGCATCATTTCCTTGCAAGGCTAACTTCTTTCTTTGTTTCTGAGATAGTTTTGGTCCCACATGACTTATAACGACGTTACCCTGTTTTGGACTCCATGCAGGTTCAGATATAGGAGAATCTTTCGGTGAGACGGACATTCGCGATGAGGTAGGCAGTTTGTCTTGTATTGTCATGGCACTAGATGAACTACTTTTCGTCAGTTTCGTGAACGATTCAGCGGGGGCTTCATTCAATAAATCCTTCGCGATGTTTATGGCTTTCAGTCTTGCTTGGACGACTTTCAGTTGTTTCTGCTGCGAGGACGGCACTTCGGTCCACTTTTCTTTCTTTTCCTTTGTTACCTTCTCGGATTCCTTCGGAATTTTACTCAACGATAGCGTAATATCGCCAGACGTGTCATAAGACAGGTCTAGTGACGTCACCGAGCTTACAGATTCGTACCTCATTCTCTCCTTCTCACTGTCAGTGTATTCGATCTTCTTTCCTCGTTTTTTCTTACTAACTATTTCTATGATACTATCATCTTTCTTTAAATCTTCGTCCGTTAACTCTAAGTTGACAGGATGCGTTTTTGCAAATTCTTCAATAACTTCGTCGTCTGGAGCGTTGTAGAAAGGTGTGATGACTCTCGAAGACATGATGGGGTTGAACTTACAATAATACTGAGTTATATCGTCCAGTAAGGTTTCTTCTAAGGGATCTAAAGATCTATTGTCTAGGACACTGTTAAGGTTTAGTGCGATGAATTCCATGCAGCATTGTTTGAGCTGTGTTGCGTTGTATGTGTGTGCGAATTGGCATAGTTCTGTGCAGTTCTTCAGATTTATTAAGTTTGCTAGTGCGATCTCGCACATTTCTCTTAGCCGTGTGATGAACAGCTGGTCGGCGACTATAAGGAGGTTGCATATGAAGTCGATGCTGTCACAGTTTTCTAGTTCAGGGCAGGAGTCTGTGTAAAGGAAGTTGATGACTGGCAGTAAGATGCCGTAGTTTATTGGAAGCGTTACCGTTGACAGCATCTTGCTCTGGAAATAGAATATATTGCGGTTTAGTACAGATTTAAAATATAATCAGTAAAATAATCTGTTTAAAGGAAATGATTATTATAATAGTTATCGAAGGAATGAATGTCATATTAGCCTTGTTGTTCTTACAATTTATTGGCTAAGTATGTGAATTTGCGAAGTAAACCACGCCGAAATTGCGCTCGCTCTCATATGGTGGCACTTCACATTGCGTATTTGCGCAAATATTTGCGTAATTGGTTAAATAATGACTTGAGGCTATATTTTCTGTTGCGGAATTTGTTCGAAATAGTCACCGCGGCCCTGCAACGCAAAGGGCGGAACACGGATGGGTTTTAGTCAGTAAGAGTCTGACACGCCCTTCCACTCCACCCAGAGCGGAAGAAGTCATTTGATGATTTCCCATCCTTAAAAAAAAGGGTATATTTTCTATTATCAAAATAACGCGAAATTTGACAAATAGTCCAAGTGAAGTGATAATAAGATACTGTCAATTATCAACCTCATTCACAACAACATAAAGTTGACATTTGGTTAAAAGGAAACAAGTATTGAAATAGAGCTTCTCACCTCAGTCCAAGAATGCATGAACATGCCCTGGAAGTAGTCCAGGCGGGCCGCCAGCACACACCGGTGCGCCGCCACGCGCGCGCCGTCCTTGGACAGCACGCCCGTGTCCACCAGCTCGGGGCACGACTCGCGCTCCCACGTGGGACACGGGTTGCGGACGTAGCTGCTGCTCGCGCTCTCTTTCAGACAGATTGAGCCGTTCTTGTAGCTGGGGGAGTAAAAGTGGAATTAACCTTTTGAACGCCATTGTCACGTATATATGACAAGCAAGCGCATACCCTGTACGCCAAACGTCACAAATATGTGACCAAAAGTACGGCGAATTTGTGGCTTGTCGTCGGAGGCACGTCGATGCGTTTATGCTCTGTAGAGCTTAACTGGACAATCAATATATCCGTTACTGAGTGACTGACAGACAAAGCACAGCCGAAACAACTGGTCGTAGAAAGCTGAAATTTGGCATGTAGGTTACTTGGGGAGTGTAGGGGAGCACTGAGCGAGGATTTCCCAAAATTCCTACGGTAACGGGAAATAACGGGATATGCGCGTACGAAGTCGCGGGCAAAAGCTAGAATATGTATAAACCTTTCAATTCAGAATTTACGCGAATCATAAATAAAGGAATCGCAGTGCCTTTGCCGAAACACGTCACACACTTAGGCCGGTGGTCATACGCGCACCTGCCAGGGGTGTGGAATTGTTAGAAAGTTACCGCGGCCCTGGAATGGAGAGGGCTTTTGAAGGAACACGGGTTTCACAGGTCTGAAGGAACGGGATTTTAGTTAATAAGAGTCTGACACTCTCCTGAACTTTAAAAGCAACGTAAATAAATAAGATTTTGCAGGTGAATCTATCTACTTACTAGAACTTATCCAGCAGTTTATGAAGACTCATGACCTGCAGTCTCTTGGCAGAGGCCTGCAGCAGCTTGACGGGGTCACAGTACAGATGGGTGCGCGGCGGAGTGTCCGTGTTGCGGCGGTTGCGTTGACGCTTGGACTTGTCGGCTGGCTTGTTGTATACTTCGAAGGCTGATATTTCCGAGGGGTTTTCTGTTAAATAATGTGTTTTGTGCTGATGAATATAATAAAAGGGTGTTTTATAACCAGTGATCGGATATTCGCTTATATACCTAAACTTCTTCCCGTGAAAGAATAATATGGACATTCCTTTCTGAATAAATAAGTATTCCCGGTATTAAACAATTTTGTAAAAACAACTATAACAAACTTAATGAAAAAACTTTCACTGTAAATTATAAGTTCCATTCGAACCGGCTTTTTAAATAAAAAAAAATACAGTGAGAGTTCACAACGAGTTCTAACTATATTTTTAGCAATCTCAGGAATTTCAAACGATTCCGGGATCCGGGATTCTGAAAAGCATGTCCGTGTTATACTTTAGTGGGAATAAAAGTGAAGTTTAGGTATATTAGCGCCCGATTATCCGATCACTGTTTATAACTTACCAAAAGGCAGTGTAGGTTGCAACATCCTACTAATATTATAAATGCGAAAGTTTGTAAGGATGGATGGATGAATGTTTGTTACTCTGTTACGTCAGAACGGCTGAACGGATCTTGATGAAATTTGGAACAGAGGTAGATTTTTTTTTTGGATTTTTTATTTTCATATCACCAAAACATAACACTCACCAATCAACTCTTCCTCCTCAACAAACTCCTTATCCTTCTTCACTAATTCCTCCTTAGTGATTTTCAGTCCACAAGGCCCCAGCTCCGTGACGTCACAAGTGCCGGTGTACATGAACTTCAGGATCCGCTCGAAGGCTTCGGGGTGCACATTGTCGAGTGTGACCTCGGGCTTGTCTCCCGGGGCAGTTATGTGCTCCTGGTACAGCTTGTACAGGAGCTCGCTGCTGGACGCCACGATGAATATGTGTGCGGGGAAGCGTTTTGTGCCGACCTGAAGTAAAAGTGGACAGGGATTATAAATTACTGTCGAAAGCTTTAACCTTTTGTACGCCATTGTCACGTATACATGACAATCAAGCGCGGGCCCTGTACGCCAACCGTCACAAATTTGTGACAAAAAGTACGGTGAATTTGTAGCTTGGCGTCGGGGGCAAGCCGATGCGTTTATGCTCTGGCGTTCAAAAGGTTAATAGTTCGTGAAATAAGCAGCTGAGACAGTAAGACCGATGAAGTCACACCATGAGGCGTAGACAGTCTTGTCGGTTTGATGACACCACCGGGTGCACGGCGTTGAGTATGCCGCCATCTAGTGTTGCATATTCGAAACTTATAAGTAAAACATACTTGACTTTGACGCTTCTGTGCTGTCAGCTAAAGTTCCTGCACGCTCCGTTGAGGGGAACGTGCGCGAAGTAGACTGTGCCATCTAGCGTCGCAAATTCGAAACTTAAGTAAAACTAGCTTCATACTAAAATAATTTAAAACTTTCACTTTTTTTTCTCACAGAACAGAAAACATTCTAACAATATTGTCTTCCATTCATCAGGAATCGCTCATAACTTGCAATGTAATGAAACTTGCATGCGAGTTGCTTGCAGGTAAAAACGCGGTCTAAGGAAAACGTCTAGACTAAACTGCGTTTTAGTTTGTCTACTATTATTCCAAATTGTTTTGGAAATAAAAGAACGAAAGTGACATGTTACAATTTCAAGTACTGAATGTACTTGAAATTGTAACATGCCAAATAGAATAAATCAGTTACCTTGAACACCACATCGTGCAGCAGATCGTCATCGGAAGCGCACTCGCGCAGAGATTCCATGTGCTTGGACATACTGGACGGTGACAGCTGCGGCATTGACCGCAAACCGCAAGTAGGTTTTATCTGTACCCGAAAACATTTTGATTTATAACCTGTTTTGTAAGTCAAAACGTTTTCTTCAATTAGGCCATTAAACGGCACTTTTGAACGTCGTCATTTACAGTTCAGTAAAATAATAATATTATTATTCATAAAGTGACTCTACTGTCCATTCGGAAAGATTCTTATGGAGAAGAACGGACAAGAAACTCCATAGTTACTCTTTGGAGGTAGGACGATGCACCCAGAGTGTGCTACTTATAGGAACAAAGTATTACCAACAGAGGTAAACTTATTCATTTTCTAAAGAAATTTGGGTAAATGGTACTCACATATTTACAAATATTGGAACCATTTATTAAACAGTTGATTTTTGGCTGATAAATACTATTAATTCAGTAATTCTATTATTATCAGCCTCACGTTACCACGGAATTTTTAAACTAGATATTATTTTGTTATCTTCATTCAAATTAGATGCATTGATACTTGGTTTTGTTAATTCGAGACACTCAAGCAAAAAACACTGGCACTGTCCCTTAATTTTTTTTTTATATTACGTTGTTCATTACGTGTTGTTTTAAATACAGCAAAACCCCTTATTTAGTTTTCTAGACCAATATTAGGTACTAATAAATAATAATCACACAAACCTGCAAGCATGCAAAATTAAGTCCTTCACTATCAACAGCAATCGAGACCGCTCTATAAACATTCGGTATCTTCACGATCCTGACAGACGTACAGTCGTCCTTTTCTAAAAACTTGACGAGTGACGACTTGTTGTCTCTGTCCTTCTCTTTCCTGATTGGCTGCTGCAGGGTGGTGGGCGTGGTCTTGCGGGAGATGGAGCCAATGAAAGCTTCGCCGTATTTAGTCGTGAAGTAGAGAGCATCGTGGGTGAGCGCTACGTTTGTTATTATAGTTTGGTGAACGAGGCCAAACACGCATCTGAAATGTCGTAAGTATTTGTTGTATTATTTGTCTGAAGATCGCTCTTAATACTATAATTTATTGTTATTTTACTAACCGACATCAAACTTTTTGATACTAATCTTTTACTTTGAAAGAACAAAGAAACCCATAATGGAGGCTTGTTTCCAGCACTGGAAGTGTTTTGTCTGAATAATGATGACAGTAGGTTATATTTACCTAGTGAGTTTGTTGGTGGTGTCCTGCCATATGAACAGTTGTCCGACGTTGGTGAGCAGCAGCACCGTCACTCGCGAGTACACGCCCTGCTCGCTGACCTTAGCCTCCACGCACACTTGACGCAGGTTTATTTGTCTGAAAAGTGAGGAAATAATCTAAGTTAATATGTTAATATTATTTCGCATGTCTTTAAGTAAAATAGAAACATCAACCAAACCTCATTGGTTCGAACTAATCGGTGCTCATTGCTCGTTGTTATTATAGATACATGTGGAACGGGTGGAAAGCCCAGCAAACTTCCTTTGAAAAGAGAGGATCCTAAGACCAGACGGGTTGTGTTTGGTGGAAACTGTCGATGGTTTTTGTGGGGCTGTTCTATATGTTCAAATCGCAAAGAGCATCTTTTTTCATGTGAAAAGATATACCTACGTTCTGATTGGTTCCTTAGAAATTCATCAGGTTTTTAGATCATAATAGCTGGAGAAAATATTTCATCGAGGGAAACGAAATTGCGTGTTTTGATTTCCTGTGACTTTCCAGTGGTGTTCTTAGGTGTGGGGTACCACAAAAAAGTGAAAAATAAAAAACTTTTTTACAAAAAAGATACGAACAAATAACCAAAAACACCGACCTCCGAAATGAATGTTACTTATTTTTATTATTTTTAGTGTTTTTTTTTCTATTTGGAAGTCGGATGTATTTTGCAGTTCGTATATGGCGGTATGGAAGCCGCTACAACCGTACCGTAAATTTTGACGCCGACAGACGTGTGTGAGCTACAGTTACTGAACTCACTTGATGGCGATCTTCTTGCAGATGTACTTGTGTAGTAGATACACATCTCCGCGGCTGGTGGTGATCACTGTGGCCGCGTCGGCTGCATCCACCAGCTGGATGCCTGCTTCTTCTTTGTTGTTCATCGATATTGCCACCTGAAAGTAACATAAAAAGGATATAAAACATGGTGTAGCAACGCTCACCGAGTTCGGTCGGCGGATGGGTGATCATTCATTCAATAAATACCGAGATCCCTACGTTTCTCGGAAATAACGTTAAACCATTGGTTCCGGCTGTGATTTGTAGCTATCTAATTGGTAGTAGTTTTATGAGTAGTGAAAAGCCCGAGACTTACCTATGTACCTTAATGGATTATGGAGACCAGATACGGAGTCACTCCATCTAAAATACTGGTATTCATCTGCCTCCATGCAGACTAGTAGTCAACCCCAACATAATGTAGACTGGGATTTGGGACTAAAGGTTAATGCCACTTACCCTTTTAGGCGTCGCCACGACCTTATCCTCATTGGAATGTCCCAGCTGGCCATGGTTCGCTCCCCAAGTGTACACCGCCCGCGTGTTCCACACGACGCAGTGTGTCCTGGCTCCTTTGACACCGAGTGGCTCCGACAGCTTGATCAGTGGCTTGATGGACGCTAACTTGATGGAAGATGGCGTCTTCGTGGTGGACTGGCTTGTGATGTTGTCGGCACTGTTGAGGGCGTATTGGAGGACCTGGGGAAGGAGCAGATATGATTTTAACCAGTCTATAAATTATGTGAGAGACTTGGGAGCGATGCTAGATCAGATTTGTAATCATCAGCCGAATGACGTCCACTGCTGGACATAGACCCCCCCAAAGGGGGGTTTTGCCATAATCGCCACGCTTGGCAGGCGGGGCTGCTGCCCATTCTCTGGTGAGTCCCTTAGTAGCCTCTTACGACACCCACGGGAAGTGATGGGATGGTGCCATTCTTTTACGTCCGACACCATACAGATCAGATTGATACTATGTCTTACTGCACGAAAGTGGACGGTGAGTAGGACAAATAGCAATTGAACTGCATGCCAACTGCACGCTAATTGCGCAGTCGGTTGGCAGATATAATATAGTTATGTCAAATGCAGTTCATCTGTTTAAAGCCTTATAATTACTAGCCGTACATACCATTCCGCTCTCCAGCAGGAACACGGTAGAGTTGAGCGTGATGGCGATGGCGACGCAGGGCTCGTTCAGCTTGAGCGGCGCGGGGCGCAGCGCGGTAGCATGCGGGCCGCCCGCGCGCGCCTGCTGCCCGCAGCACCACGCCTCCCCGCCGTCGCTCAGCCACACGCTGTGGAACTTGCCGAGGCACACCTGCAAAATTTTTACTTTAATTACTAAACCAGATGAAAAAGAAATAAAAGAACGAGGGACAGGAGTTGTGTCACCATTTGGAGGAGTTGTGTAAAGCAAATTATAGTCTGCTCGCTAATTCATCTGCGTGTACTTTAGATCAGGATAAAAAGTATTGTGTTCATTCAGGTTAAAAACCATATGTGTGCTAAACATCAAGATCCGTCGAGTCATAGTCGCGCAAACAAAAAACATCAATAGGTACAGTCAACAAAGCTATTTGGTATACAGGCAAAAATATATTTTTTTCCACTGCACTGCCAATATTTATTTTTAATGTGTGCATTGCAACTTTTTAAGCTTATTACATACTTACGAGTCTAGTGAACAATAATTGTCTACTCAGCAAACTCACAACATTGTTTAAAAGTAGTTGCAAATTAGCTGCCTGCATACCAAATAGCTTTGCTGACTGTACAAACTTCTTGGTTACAGTCGCTTAGTAATGTGGCTTCTGGAAAATGAGAGGTTTTAGGTCCCGCATTCATAGTATAAATAACAGGCAACATTTCATTATGTTTCATATCAATGTTTGTGAATCATGCTGCCAGCTACAAAAACTGGTATTGTAGCCACAATATTCACTTCTCTAATTTACCATTAATTGAATTCAAGAAAAATAAACAAAAATATATTTGAAATGTTTTTATTGAATATTAAAGCTATATTCTTGTGTTATACGCCCGATAATTAGATCTATAATCGCCGCGATAGTCTTCAGGGTAGCGGGGAGTATACGTGAACGCCTGGTACGGGTCCACAGCCGACACCACTTTCACCACTTTCTTAGGCTGCTCCACAACATACTCCATGTTGCTTGTTGCACGTTGCAAGGGCGCACTTGGCGCCTCAATCTTCGCAACGTTCGGAGGAGCTTTCGAAGGCAAAAACTCCGTGAAACGCCCCGCCATCGCCCCCAGTAACGGCTCCCCTCGTATTATACAATACGCAAACAGTGTTAATATTGAATACAAGAACGCTATCAACACTATGTAGAATATTAACATTCCTTTATTCGAGATTATTGATGCCCGCAGCGCGGCGAAACATCCAACTTCCTTGTTGGACTGTATATTGGGACCAAGACTGTTAGAACACTCCTTGGACACCGGCACGAGACTGGTCACGTTTGCAAGCTTGCAACACTGGATAGGATGCACTTTCGTAGGGTTCAAAGTCTGCCAGTGACTTCTCGAAAAATCTCTATAGCTCAGAACGCCGCAGCACTCGTGCTGCACCATTATATAGTCCCACATGTACGTGATGAAATCGTTCTCTTTCCCGTAGTATGTTTTTATGTGTGACTGCATGGATTTCCGTGTGCCCTCATTTTTTGTGTAGATATTGTAGACTCCTGTTATGAAGAACAGCCAGAATGAAACGCAAGTGAGTATAGTTACGAGTAGAATGTATGATTTGATAGCACATTTCATTTGGCAGCCAGCGCCTAGTACCCCGCAGCATGACGTCATCATTGCCAGCGCGGCTATTGGTATCAGTATGGTCGTGAGTGGGGTCAGCCACAGCTTCAGATTGACGAATGTAGCGATAACGTCGACTGTCGAACTCTTCGTGATAGTATAGTTCACGTCGCGAAAGAACTCAGTGTTCATTGCACACCACACGCAGATCACGAACCCGATCATACCGAACACAAAGAACAAAAAGTTGGTGAATCCTAAACATGTCCGCGGCAAGCCAACTGTGTGCATTTTGATGATATTACAAGACGAAGCTAAATGGATTAAAAAATATTGAAATGTACAGGTTATTTCCAAAATTGACGTGAGTGACTTTGTCAAATATCTTGCAAGCCAACATTTTAAAAAAGATGACTTTTCTCAAGAAGTTTCATCTAGGTCTAACATAACATATAAAAAGGTTGAATTTAAGTAAAACTCTTTAGTACGTCGGCAAGCAGAGTATTCACCGGGCGGATGACGCAGGCGAAAAGCGATAAGGTCTGTTTACCTGGCCCATGAGGCGGAAATTGATGACTTTCACGCGCCCTAATCACGCGCAGGATACGCCCCAGCACCAAAAGCATCCCAAACTATAGGGGTCAGGTGAGACAGCCCCATAGGCCACACTTCTGGGAACATTGCACTACAGGATAGATGGGATCATTGGAATCTTATATTATATGTATAATATTATATGTCGCAGCCAACTTGTTGCAGTTGCTGCCCCACACGTACACCTCGCGTCATTTTTTTTAAATGTTTTTATTCACATATAATTGTTCTACACAAAGAATTGAGGCAGCCCCGGTAAGTTATAAGGATACTTGTGATGGGGTTACCTCGCAACTTCCCATAGGCTAGTCATTGTAGCTATACTTCACCACCCACCTGTTTAACATAAGTGCTGGCGCGATTGAAGCATGTGAGCAGCTCGGGCGAGTTCCGCTGCTGCTGTGTTCCAGTGCCCAGGGTATAGTTGCAGTTGCTGCCCCACACGTACACCTCGCTGGGCTGGAGGCCCTCGTGCTTGTACATGTACTGGCGGTCCAGCATGGCGTGTTCCAGCGCCCTGTAGTCGTCTTTGTCGACTATGTCGGTGTTTACACCTGGAATGTTTTAATGTCTGTTTGATTCTGCTCTCAAAACGGTAAAGGAAAAACATCGTGACAAACTGGCATGTTCTAGGACCAAAAATTCGAAAACATGTCATATCAACAACAACTTGTGCGTAGTGGATTACGGCCCATTCCCTCTCAAAGAGAGGAGGCACGTGTCTCAGTAGAGGAAACGTTATAGGCTGATTATACTGAGTTTCTCAGGCTGGAAACAGTGATACGCTGCGTCGGTCATGGACGTTGGTCACGCGTACCAAAGCTCACGATAGCAGGGACTCGCTTCAGCGGACAATGCGCAAATCGTGTCCATTGTTTTTTACGTGACGCGGACGTCTATTTCTAGTCTTGTTTTCAATGGAGTAGATCAATGTTATTCTTAAACAGGTGGATGGTAATTACCTACGAGACTGTATATTAGTAGAATATTGCTTGAATAAAAAACGCCTTTAAACTAACTAAAATTTTCGTATTTATAATATTACTATGGATTGATAGTACTCTACCAAGTTCTTCAAGATTTACACAATGTATTAAAACAAAATATTTTTACTACATTCGTTAGAATGGGCAGAAGATCTTTCTTTATGAATCTAATTCAACATAAAACATATTAAATCAGCAAAATAGCATGACACTTAACAGAATGGAATGGAGAAAGAAAACGCGTTGCGGACACGCGACAAGAGCAAGAAGAAGATGAATACATAAGGATCTTACCGATCTTCATAAGAGCGACAGCAGCATGTATCTGCCCGTAGAACACACTTCGGTGCAGGGGCGTGTACCCTGACTCTCGGTCCCGGGCGTTGATGAAGGCCACTGAAGAGTGACGGATCAGCCAGTCCATCAGGGCGATGCGGCCGCGAGACGCTGCGGTATGGAGGGCTGTGCGACCCTAGAGCAAAGAATAGTTTTTTAGGGTTCCGTACCCAAAGGGTAAAAACGGGACCCTATTACTAAGACTCCACTGTCCGTCTGTCTGTCTGTCACCAGGCTGTATCTCAAGAACCGTGATAGCTAGACAGTTGAAATTTTCACAAATGATGTATTTCTGTTGCCGCTATAACAACAAAATATTTTTTTTTTTTTTTGTTCATCACATGGATGGACCCTAATCTTATTACAATCTAGCCTTGTGTATAGACTAATAAGTAATTTAATTAAAACCTAAACTGTTATTATTGTCTTTACTAAGAATGTATCCAATGGCACTTTTTTTATTGTCTCTATTAAGGCGAATACACTTCGTTCTTGTTTATTTGGTAACACTTGTGCTACATTACACTATTCACTTTCACAAACACTAAACACTAACTCGAACGGTTTTGTTCTTTTTAGTCTTCTCACTATGTCCGTGTGGTCGAGAAGCCGGATCGCTTCGACATTCACATGCTGATGAAGTCTCTGTTTGTGAGCTTCTGCAGAATTTCGTATCACTTTTTCGATGAACTCTACTTTTAGGGCCCGATGGAGATCATCATTTCGTATATACCAGGGTGCATTTACAATTTCCCGTAGTACTTGGTTCTAGAATCGTTGGATGATTAAAACATTCGTCTGTTTAGTGCAGCCCCACAGCTGATTACCATAAGTGCAAACTGGCATCAGGACTTGTCTGTATAACAACAATTTGTTTTGCACGGACAGCACGGAGTTTCTTCCAAGCAGCCAATACATTCTTTTGAACCGTAGGTCGAGTTCATCTTTTTTCTTCATTACGTGGGCTTTCCAGAGTAGATTTGCATCAAGGGTCATACCAGGATACTTGGCTGTATTCTCATAATTATTTATTATATACTTTATTGTACACCTCATTACAAACATAGTAAAAACGTTTAAAAAACAAGTGTACAATGGGCGGTCTTATCGCACAGGGCAATCTCTTACAGACAACCTTTGGATGGACTGAACGAAAGAAGTTAGATTTAGGGCGGTCAGTGTACAAACATCATAAATAATATTAATTAGACATAATAATATAAAATACACACAATACTAAATAATATACTATTACTATTTGTTTGTTATTAATATAAACTGGAAAATACTGTTGTTTTTTGTTACTAAAGTCTATGTGTACAGATTTGGATTCATTTAATTTAATCCTCCATTTTAATAAAAATGAAATCAAATTTAAAATAAGAGGGATACATCCATACAAGAAAAATGTCTTTTTCAGCTTATGGTACAACCCTTCGTGTGCAAGTCCAACTTGCATCTAGCCAGATTTTTTTTTGTCTCCTTTCTATAGAGATAGCTGCAATTGGCTCCAGAGCCATGATCAGATGTTATCCAGTATTAATTACAGGACAGAGTTCTTTTCCAACGAGTATCATAGCCATTTATAATTCATACACTTAACTACCTAATGTCAAGATTTAGTAGTATCTACTTGCTGCCTTTTAAGACATGAAAAAAGTGGTTATAAAAAGGTTTTTTTTTTGGCCCTTAATTACCTATTGCAAGTTTTGGTAGGCTTAGTGTGTGATGACGCCAGCTACATTTGACCAAAGACCTTACAAAGGTGAATGAGATTGACTGTAAGCAAAAGGTGGAGAACCGGATGTTGTAGCACATCTTGGGAAGGGCATGTACTGCAGTAGAATGCCATGGGCTGAGTTTATTGAATGCTTTTTAGTAGTGGATTAAAAACCGGCCAAATGCGTATCGGACTCTCACACAAAAGGTACCATTAACTGAAAAATGTATGTAACATCTTGTATGGGAGCCCCTTTTAATTGTTATTTGATTAAATTATAATTATTTGTTGTTATAGTGGCAACAGAAATACACACTAAAAATTTTAACTGTCTACCCATTACGGTTCTTGAGATACAGCCTGCTGACAGACAGCGGAGGCTTAGTAACAGGGTTCCGTTAGTTATCCTTTGGGTATGAAAACCTAAAAAGGGGGGAGTAATTATTTAACAATTTTGGGACTATGAACTTGACTAATCAACTTTATTGATAAACTGAAGTAAACTACATTAACATTTAAACTACAAAATTGCGTTTATCAGTTGTTTAGGTTAATAACATATTTATTTGATTATGTGGCAACAAGGTAAATTGTTAGTATTCAAACAATTTCAATAGAAAAAGGATAAATTTTGTTTTTAACAGTAATTTCAATAACTTACCTCAAAATCAAAAGCCTTGATGAAGTTAGCACATGTCCCTCTAATAAAGCTTGCCAATGCTTCATCACTGACTGATCTCTTTGTTATGGCACTAGTGAGAGCCTGTCCATGACTCCGTGACCTACACCGTGGTGTACAGTCCACTTCTACTTTGTGCTTACTCATTTTAAATTGTCCGATTAACACCGCAATCAAATAAAACTGTATAACTGTCCTATTTGGTAAAGACTAGATTTCTCTCTTGTAAATTAGTAGATATGTGGGTGGAACTCGCGAATAAGATTAATGAGCAATAAACAGGTACAATGTTGAGCTCAGCTCAGCAGTAGCTCCCGGAGGAGCTACAGTTCCCCTCGTTAACAGCACATGATTGGGTAGATGGCAATCTGCAATAGAAATAATATATTTGTATGTAGTGATAATTTTGTTTGTCAACCAGTTTCTTTAAAACAGTTTACTGATTAGTTTGGGAAGTCCTAAACTTCTAAAAATCCCTTTTTAGAAGTTTAGGACTTCCCAAACTAATTTTAAAAAGCTTCAAATCTGATTCTTATTAGAGATACAAAATGCACTCAGTTTATGGTTCATTGTTATAATGTCAAAAATTGTGTTGTAACTATTTCTTAACTTAATTTCTTAAAATTTTAGTGCACTATATAATATGATCAAAATATTTTTTCCAAGAGTGGTAATCACAGAAATATTCTCACTCTAATTAGGTATGATAGTTTAAAATGTAAAAAGATTTTAAATTGTGTACCTATTTATTAGCTATAATGATAGCTAGGGTATTCTTATGGTGCATTTTATTTAAAAAAAGCTTTTAAATTTCATTAAGTCTAAGCTATATTCCATTTCGACTTTTTATTTATAAGTAATCAAGATGGTTTCGATTCAAAACTAAATTTCCATTTGTCCTATCAGTAAAAACATTACAATAATTGCCTGGGTATTTCACAACAATTTACATTGACATGAAATCAGAGTTTAAAGGTACCTAGTAATTTAGAAAAAAACGATTTGAACTTCCAATGGTGGCAAATCAAATTTGTTGTACCTATCGCAGTAAAAACATTTTCGTATCGACTCCCAAGGTCGACTGATAGGTGACACCGGCTATTTGGTGCTCGCGCCTTAGTAACAGTTTAATTATTTCGTAATGTTACATAAATAGCTAGTTATTACCAATTACAAGACTAAACCAACGGAGAACAAGACGAAAAATGATAATTTCTCAAAGAAAAACTCACCTTTACATGAAAACAGCTGTTTGAAGTCTAATGAACGCGAAAGAGATATTGCATGCCATTTTTCACGTTAAATATATAAGTAAATCACACATAAGCATATGCAGCAGATAATTTATTTACGCATATAATAGTTTTGTTAAAAATAGTGCAGCTATAAACGATTTTTGCGAAAGATATTCGATATACGCAAAAATATTCTTTGAGACTGACAAATTGTCAAGACTGACTGAACTGAACTGGATTGAACGATTCCAGATTCCACCACGATTCCACAACAAATCCACACTTGACAACTGAGGATAAGTATTGCCATTCATTTGCCAATGACAGCGAATATGGCAAGACGTGGCCTTTTTGTTAACAAAAATGATTTTTAATGAAAATGAAATTTTTATAGAATGGAAAGTTGAATTAGTGTAACTCGGGCTGGTTTCCGCAACTCCACGACTAAGTGCGTATTTTGCGTGCAGGAAAGTTGAACGTATACATCGTCTCAGTTAGAACTTGACAGTTGCTGTAAAACGCAACTTATTTCTGTTGAAAAAAAATGTAGCCCGTTTCTAGTCCATAATAAAAAAAATACAGAACGCAAACGCAAGTGATGTAGGAAAATGTATCGAAAAACACAGTTCTGTTTTATTTCTTGCGATCACGGTTACTTATTAATTTTATTTATACGTTTATCCTCGCATTAGAATGGCGTGCAGCAATTACACAAATGAAGCATAGATTTCTTCAATATCTGTTGCTTTCGAACGTTTTGTTCGCGGTGGAGTGGTGGACATTGAACGGACGATGCGCGGTGGTGGCTACGTTACGACTCCACAACAGCATGACAACAGCATACTTTTTTTTTTCTAAATCGTGACTGACTGACTGTCTATGGATCATGGGTACGTCAGTGTCAATTGTCAATGTCACTGTCAAAACAAATGAACTGACATTCACACAAAACCAGAATCCAGAACGTAATTTTCATTTTCAGTGATTGTTACGTAAAAATTAAGATGTTTCAGCAGGTGATTAGCCGTGCAGCAAGTTTGTCTAGAGCTCCGCTGTCTAGGTAAGTGTGTCAATGGAACATTGACTAATAGTTTGAATTCCATCACATGTGAATAGACCTTAGCTTAGGTCATGCCAATTCAATGATAGCAAGATGTTGTTTTTAGATCGTTGCCTGCATTCTCAACAACATCGCACATCAATGCCCACGATCAACTTGGTCGTCATGAGGCTCCTATGATTGACAATGATGTTGCTGTGGCATCGCCCGGCGAGAAGCAACAAAGATCAGTTTTGGAATCCACCATAAATGTCCCAGTGAAGGTAAGATTGTTTTCGGTGACCGTACGTTTAATATTGCCTTCTAACAGCCTTATATAAGAAATTCCAACCATAGTATTGGTTTAAATATTGAAATAGTATGAGAGTTACTTTAGTGTGGCTTGGCTTGCTTGGTATGCAGCCAGTTTTAGTCCTGGAAATTTAAAACGATAGTATAATTGTAGACCTTTCGTAAAAAAATGTTTTAATTTTTGCCATGTAGATAGAATATTAATATTGAAGATTGTTACTAAAATCTGTGGTGCCCGTAATACTGGCATACTGTGAAGCTCCATCACAGTATGTCCAAGTTATCCGAGTTAAGCAAGTTTTGAGGTTGGTGATGTTGAAGAACAATATGAATGTCTAAATAAAATTTAATAGAAATAGGTAGTTTTCCAATATTTAACACCTGTATCAGCCCTCTAAAACCAAGTTGATTGGAGAAAATTATGAACTTTCATTACTATTATCTCCCTTTTAACCCCTTCAGAATAATTACTTGAAGTCCTTTCTTAGCTTGCTTGCCTTCTTTATAAAAGGAATTCCTTTGCATTCATCCATCCAAACCTTGCAGTTTGGGATGTGTGTTGTCTGTCGGTGAATTAGATGAGTGTTTAATAAAAGAAATATACAATGCTTTCCAGGTAGATTTGACCCCTGTGACTGGTGTTCCTGAGGAACATGTCAAGAGTCGTCGCGTGCGTATCTACCAGCCTCCTAAGAATGCCATGCAGAGCGGCACCAACAACATCCACCATTGGGAAATGGAGTTTGACAACCGCCAACGCTGGGAGAATCCTTTGATGGGATGGACCTCCACCGGAGACCCGCTATCCAACATGAAAGTAGCATTCAAAAGCCCCGAGGAGGCTATCGAGCACTGCGAGAAGAATGGATGGTGCTGGTTCCTAGATGTCCCTAAGACGGAGAAACCAGTTAGGCCTAAGAACTACGGACTTAATTTCTCATGGAACCGTCGCACCAGGGTGTCGACCAAGTAAAGATGTTAGTACATTTCAATTATTCTGTTATTAGTCAACTTTATTTAATATACCTAATGATATGAAATTCTTTTCATTTTAGCTCTAAAATAGAAAACCTATGTTTATTCATTACCAAACCTAAATAAATAGTTGCTGTTGAGTTAATTTTGGTTTATTTTCTTGAGGATTCTTTCAACTAATGGCCAGTTTCAATAACGAATTTACCTTTAACCAACTGTCAAATTACCTGTCCGAATGGCAAACATGACATTTTAGCTTCTGATGGTACCTAATTTGACAGTTGGTCAAAGGTAGATACGTTATTGAGACCGGCCATAAGCATAATTTCACCATCCTAAGATAGGTATGGAATAAAACTGCAACATTTTCTATATTTTCATTTAATCATAGTTTCAACATGGTTAATTTATATTTTGTACCTCGGAAGAAAATCATATTTTGCAGGTCTCATTTAAAGTTTTTATTTACATATCATACAATTTAAACATATGTTACACAAATCGAACCATGCCCAACACATGCTTGAAACATTGCAATTTCACTAACTACAATAGTTTTACATGTACATCGTACATAATTATAAATTATATTAGTTAAAGTAACCACTAACAACCTCTCAAGATTATAACTATAGATAAAATTATGAAAAATTATTGCATCTTCTTTCATTATGTACAAAGTAATGAACAATATTGAGAAATATCTATTCTATTAGAACAATTTTATCATGCTTCCTCATTTTAGAATTCAAAATATTTAATAGTGGGTTATTGAGATATCAAAGGGTTCAAAGCAAATGGTGTAAAACTTGTCATAAAGCGAGGTGGTACAAATACTAGTATGTTACAAGGTGTCAGCATCTAAAATTCTAGCACAATCTGATACAGGCCTCGAAAATTCTAAGTAAAAATGAATTCAAAAGTTGGTCAAGAATATAATTAGTAAATTGAGATATTTTTTTAAACGAATTGATGTTTTGGTCCTTGCTAAATTGGAAAATATTTGGGGGTTTTAAAATGTACCTGCTCAAGTATGCTCCTAGAGAAATTTTAAAATTTTCTTTTTAAACTTTTCTTTTAGAAAAAAAGCTAATTCTATAGTTATTATGAACTATTTAAAACCAACGCATCAACTTTTTATTGAATGCTTTACAATCTTCCTAAGTAAATTCTCGTTATACGTGTAATATCGGTTCCAAAAGTGATTGATGGCGTTTATTGATTCGCCAACATGTATCACTTTTCGGGCCGATTGTACATAAATGCAGCTAAAATATAATTCGAAAGCACTTGGTGCGCCTATAATAGCAACTCGTTAACATTATTAGCAGCTAATGTTACAACTATAAAACAATCAACAAAAGGAACATGTGGACGGGCTAAATATTAACAAATTATAAAGTTCCGCTTAAACAGAATTAAATATAATCTATTAAATTATTGAAACTGTTGAAGTAATGGGTAGGTTCAATAAAATAAAATATTGTAGGGAAAGCTAATAAATAGACAAATTTTTTAAACAAAAAGTCTTAAGATAATTAATTAAACAAATGATCAAATAAATGCTAATGTCAAAACTACCTACATATTCCAATATCTATTGAGATTTGTGCGAATATTTGCCCATTTTGTACATATCTGTAGGTATGCCTTTAGCTTGCCTTTTTTGTGCGGGAAAGGAATCTCTTGTTACTAAATGTCGCACCCTTAGAATGAAAGTGACTTAACTCAAAATTTCTGTTATTTATAATTTTGATTTTTAACTGATCTTAAAATGCATAAGTACGCTAAAACCCTGCGGTTAATAAGAGTCCAAATTATGAGTGGGAAAGGGCACATGAGAGATTTTTATTACCTACCTATCACTTTTTTAAGATTTTCTTACTTGTCACAATTTTTGCGTTAGGTCACTTTAATTCTTAGGGTGCGGTGTATTGTTTTGTGTAAGTTTGTAAGTAGAAATTGTACTGCAGAAATGATTTATGCCAGTACCAGGAATACCTAGCTTTTTCTAAATTGATGGCGAGTTATGTATGATTTTTGTGCATAAGTGTACTTTTACTCCTGCCCTGGTTACCAACTTAAATAAATAAGATACCTACTGTACACTGCTTCTATAAGTAGGTACTTAAGTATTTGCAAATCAGGAGTGTGCTTCATGAGATATCTGACATTGACATAAGGTTCAAATTTGAATGTAGGTACTCATGAAATGCAACAACTTTATCATATCAGTACGGAGGTACTTCGCTACTCACTAAGGTTAGTCAGTTCAAAATGGCGTATGCTGGTTAATATTTAATTAAAACTCGTAGAATAAATACAACTGGTAGGTAGAATTATGATTAAATTGTGTTTTTAAGTCAACTTTTGTGATCATTATAAATCCGCTCCACTTACCTAGTTTCTACCTATCATGTCAAAAAGATTAAAGCTCTATCGAGATCGTATTGACTAGTAGGTAGTTAAGAATATAATTATTTTTTGTTATCTATAGAAAACACTACTTAATAAAAAAAGATGTCGAAGTCTAGTTCGTCGTTCGATCATAAAAAAAACAAATGAAAATTTAAATTGTAGAAGTTGATTAATTTCTAATCCAGTTCAAAATAATGGCAGTTCATCAACATACTTTAGAATTTTGGAATATACTGAGTGTATTAGAGATTTACAGGACAAGGTAAGGGCTGAGTCTAAAAGGTATTGTTGATATTCCTAATTTTTTTCATGGTGTGTAAGTTTTGAATCTTATTCACAAATAGCTCACGGCATTGGAAATATCCCTCCTGTATACTACGTTATTGTGTATGTACCTATTTAAAAGTTAGTTTAAGGGTGATGGTAATTGTTTACTAAAAGTCTTTAGACGTTACTACGCCTTTTCCACAACCTGAGTATAATTAATCCTGCCGGGATATTGGCTACAGCGCTTATGAGAAATATACCAATTTATTTTATATAAGTGAGGAAATAGGGGTTATAATAATTACATTAAATATACCAAGCACACTTCCCTAAATAATATAGCAACATACTTAAACTTAATAGATAACAATATGCCGTCCATTTTAATGCTCATATATTAGAACCAATATTGCAAATACTTAATTTCTAATAATCTTCAACAATAATAATGGCATTTGATCTGGAAACATTTATTTAGAAGCCTGAACTCACCGGCCATAAATCGATAACGATCAAGTAATTTTTAGGTAGGCTGCACACCAGACAAGCATGAATCAAGTTTTTTTTTGTGTTCACATATTTTACCAATAAAATAAAATAAACAATGGTTATCGAAAAAGTTCAACATAATTTTATTACAATATTTCCGATCTAACCTTTCAACTAGACATAGGCTAGTGACACATTCGATCATATTTCAATACAAAACCTTTTAATAATGTAAGGTGGTAAGGTTAAAGTAATCAATATAGGTACATAAATAGACCAATTAATCGACGTCACGAGACCCATACTAATAACTGAACTTATCTAAGACTTTGATCACAATGGAGTTCCCCAGGGTAATATTTTAGACCCATTTCTATTCCAACAGTTTTGTTTTGTTTTGTTTCATCGCTCTATGAAAATGATGTAAGTATAAAGAAATGACGGGAAAAATATGACTCAGCGCAACAACACAAGTGGTTTAATTAGAATGTGAAATTAAAGTTATTAATTGTTATAAATGAAACTTATGTATGCTTATTTGGTGTGCAGTTTTCTTTTATGAGTTTCATTTTAATCCTATCGACATGGTGACATCAGTCATTCTCATATACAATACTATTTACAACAACAAATTGATCTACATTCAACTTGACACTGGTCTCGCGTATATACTTAAATAAATATTAAATTTTATAAAAAAACCTGCTGTCTTACCGAATTTTGGATCGTAGAAGAAGGCTTTTATTCGGATCTTTTTCAATTGTTTAATCAATTAAGTAATCACTAATAAGTCTCAATTCACGTACAAACTTAAAATGTAGGTAGTTAATGTTTCGTTTGGATTTGCGTAAATGGCTGTTACTAAAACTGGGCATGTTGGGTGGCAGTCTTTCTTGATAAATCCTTTTTTTATGCTGTTGAACAAGATAATGTTCTTCTAAAAACTCTAGTTTTCTACGATCCAAAAAAACCGGATTCAGCAACATTAATCTACCGAAGCGTCTACAAACGAATGTTACCTAACAGCGTGTAATGCAAGTTGCGTCATGCGTGGCGCGTTTCAGCGCAGATCTGTATCGTAAAGCTTATTGAATTTTACGAGATACTAATGAACGTTATTGTAACGACTCTGGAAGTTTCCGGTTATTACAGTATTTAACTATCTATTATTATAAAGTGTTGAGATAAATGGGCGCATTTCAAATTCTACCAGTAAATAACAAAATTAAATCTCTCGTGTTCTAAGGTTTACTGGCAGCTGTAGTGGAATGGGGTCATCTATCTCAACGTATCCACCATAATGACAACCGCGAACGGAGCTAGTTAAATTTAAAAATCACAATTATTCGCCGGAACACTGCCGGTTGGAGAGTCACTGGGGATCGTTCGGGTCGGGAACGTCCGGGGGCGGAGCTCGGGGCGCGAGCTCGGGAGTCGGAGATCAGCTGGGGCGCTCGTCCGACTCGCGGTGCACCAGCACCCGCACCAGCGTGGGCGGCGGCGGCGGCGGCGCGGGCGCGGCGTCCGGCGACGCCTCTGTCACCAGGATGCTGACCTCGCTGTTGGCGTGCGGAGAGGGCGTGCGCGCGCGCGCCGGCGGCGTCACGCGCCGCACGGAGCTGCGCCGCGAGCTGCTCAGCCGAAGGGAACCTGCGACACGTCACACGCCACACCATAACACACCACTTCTCAAATATTTTGGTATTCCTAGCAGTTGTTTTAGGTGTCTTCGTTGAAGTGCATCAGTTGAGGTGGTAAAGCCATCTAGTAACACTGATGTGATTATCGAATCATTGAAACAATGCAAACATCTTGAAGTTTCGTCAATATTATTGTCCGATTCTATAATTAATCGACTATTTATAAGACCCATCAATTTGCACAGTAATCCAGACAAGTTTAATAAAGATTTAGTTGGACTTAGGCACGTCGTCGAACAGAAACATAATGGCGAGTTAAGTTGTTTGTTTTTCAGTAGAAGTAGCTCAGTAACAGTGAAAGTAGCAGCTAGTGATCGTTTTGTGTCTTCTATTGTGTTATTCTGTGCCATCAAAGTGTCTTTGCCATTAAGGCGTTCTCGAATTGATTTGACTAAATCAATAATATAGATTATTGTACTTACGAACTCCTGAGTTGCGTTAAAAGTGAAGGAAAGACTGTAGAGGAGAACAAACTACTCAGACTTACACACTACATTGTTCATGCTGACGTTCACTTACATAGATAAAGCTACAGAAGCGAGATTCTGGGGTACTAGGTACTACTACTAAAGCATGCAAAAGCTCTCAAATTCTGGTTACTTTGAAACTTTTTTCTTAGGTATGCTTGTTAGATACGCCATCTAAAAACTGAGAAATACTAGGTAAAATATAAACTCATTTGAAATAGAGTTCAGTAGATGGTATTGAATTTAAAATGCCAATTTATGTTTTAATGAAGACTGTTAGAATTTTGAATCAAATGAATTTAGGTACCTAAGAAGTTTAGGACCGAGTGGTTGGTTCTGACTACTCTTAACAGACAAAATATTTCCAGTGAGACAGGCACAAGACAATCATACGAAAGCAAACACTGAAGGATGGGTAAATATTGTTTTAGGTTTACTTTCCGAGTCCCATTACTAAGGGATAAAGAAAAAAATTAAAGACTGACTAACCACTCAGCGCTAGCCATGTCTTTGGACAAGATTCTCAGAGCGCACTTGACTTTGCCAAGTAAGCATCTCATACAAATGTGAGCTTAGTCGTATTCATTTTTATAATCGTATTGCTCACAGTCGCTAATACGAATAAGAACATCATTGTTTAGACGGATAGGTAAGGTTCACATTCGTATGACATGACCTGTTAAAGAGGTATGAGTGAATCTTGCCCTTAGCTGAGCAGAGCGTTCCATCAAGAAACGGATTGTGGGTATCGTTCAAACTTCTATTTTAATGTTAAAGCATTTATTAGGTTATTTACGCAATGCAGCGCTTTGCTCAGCCTTGGAGGGTTATCAAAATGCATCTATCTCTAAACCTACTGAGGAAGAGACACGGAAAGCAAAACATTACATATGAACCTGCTCGTTTCGGGCCGGTTTCTTCGTCCATGGCGTCTTGGTGCCGAAGGAAGATCGGCAGCCCGTAGGCCGAGCGCCTTCGGGGCGGCGCCGACTCGGAACCACTCGGCTGTGGCGCGACAAGTGTTACTAGCTTTAAAAATGCGAGAGGAAAGGAGCCGAAGGGGTTTATCTGAAGCACTATAGAAGTGGTATAGAGAAGCAATACAGATTTTTCGATATTGTTTTCGCAAGAAATAAAGCTTGGAACCAATCTTGTTGCAAATACGTAAATTAATAGATATCTATGCCGAAAGAGATAAGTACCAAATCAACTTTGTCTACACCAACTACTCTGGGGATGGAGGTATAACTGCTACCCATAACTAGCTACGAATATTCTTTCGTAGTTCTGGGATAAGATGGGACAGGGTCCATAATGATCACAATTTCTTTTTAAATTTACCACCTAAGTACACATTGTGGAATGCAAATAAAGTATTGAGTATGCTGTTGAATGAGCAGAGTAGGCAAGTTCAGTTGCTCTGAACCATGGGACTACGAGACCTTTCAGTTTGTTTGTGATATGGCATTGCAGGTTGGCTTTGGTATTGCAGATGTTTACCGGCCGTAACCGGCACTTGTAGCCCTAGGCCTCCTGATGGTAAAGGGCTCAAACAATCAGGCGTGACGTCCTCCGTAATCTTTGTTCTCATACTGTGTCTGGGTCGAATAACCTCATTTCTTTTTATCCCTCCAACTGTTTCTAAACCTTCCACCCACCTGTTCCCCGGGCGCGGCCCCCGGCAGCAGCAGCAGCGGCAGGTTCAGCCAGGCGCCCCCCAGCTCACTGATGTCAGACGCGTCGGACGCCCGCGAGGACTTGCGGCTGGACGCGTGCGAGCCGCGCCGCACGTGCAGCAGAGCGCTGAGCCGACCCCCCCAGCCGCCACCGGGGGACCACTTCGTGCTTTCTTCTTCTTGAGAGGGGCTGCGGTTCTTGCGTCTGGAATTGGGGTGAGTGTTTTTTATTATTATGCTGAGAGCTCTAGACAATGAAAATTTTGAGATTTTTTTTAATTTCGAGGTAATGAAAATCTTGTGTCGCAAGAAAATAAGTTAACTAATTGAGCTTAGTACCTACCATCTTACGAGTATTGAATATAGGTATTTTGATCAACAATCGCGATTCCTTTTTGTGGTAGAAAAAAGCGATATCATCTTTCAAGTGTAAAGAAAGGAATATCCAGGTCGTAGGCGACACTGGGAGGCTAAAAATCTGATGGCGTTCATATTCCTTTGAGTAGGTACAGGTTGCCAAAAAAAAAAAAACTTCATACTCACTTGACATAATCTCTCCACGCCCGCTGCACAGTTCGTGCCGCCTTATCCTCCCTTTTCCATATCCTTGTCGAGGAGACAATCTCCAGCTCTTTCCTCGTGGGGAACTGCTTCTTGAACTTGATATCCATCTGTTCCTGAAGCTGTCTGAACGTGTCTGTCTCTTCCACATGCCCCAAGACATGTTTGACCAGAGCATGGAGTATATCTAAACAATGTATCTTGTTGCCTTTCGCGATTGGCAGATTAAAACTGACTAAAGCCACTGTATTTGGTTTGGAGATGCCTAGCGGAGGGTCTAAGGAAGCGATGAAGTCTGATAGTTGAGCGAAACTTATGAATTGAGTTGCGTGGGGGTCGTATCTGGAAAGAAGAATATTTGTGCATTAGTTTTTCCATCCTCAAAGATAATTATGGGTGTCGTACTAAGTTAAAAACTTTCGATAAATTGGATGAAGGAATATCGATTGATTGGGCAGAATCTACTAAAGCCATCGTTCTTCAAAATATTAATATTCATTTCTTGTAAGATATTTCTTCTTGAAATATTCATTTCTTGTAAGAAACTCTAAATACCGTTGTCCCCACAAATGACGGTTAATGCCAAGCAATAATGGTTTGAGTAACTTTTAATGTGTTCAGCCAAAGCCGGGATCGAGATAGATGGCAAGATTTACGAGCTCCCCTTTACGACGTCATTTATGTTTAAAGTGTCCGTTCTGAACCGTCGTAATTGTAAATAGCTCTAATAACTGTAAGTGGCCTATTGGTTCCAGACTGGTTTAATATATTGGATGTACTCAGCCAAGCTACCGACGGAATATCACTGATGTTGATTTTTCGAGGTTAGCTTAACCCAGATGTTAATGAAACATATTTTGACAGATTCGTGCTTTTGTTATATTACGTTCATCCGGAAAATGAAAATCATTTATTAACTGCTGTTTTTTAATATGAATAGCGTTAGTAGTTACTTATCTGTTGATAAGTTACTATTGAGCTCTACATACTTACTTCGACCACCGTATATAGAACATCTCGAGATCATCTTCAACGATGCCAATTTCTTCCTCCTGATGGGCCTGGTTGAAGTTCTCGAGAATGATGGCTATGTACATGTTGATGACGATCATGTAACTGATGATGATAAACGACGTGAAGTACGTGATGGCCAGGAGTGGGCTCCCACAGTTTCCGTTCTGGCCAGGAAGCTCCCCCAACTCGCATTCAGGAGGCTGGATCATGAGGGACTCTAGCACGTCGTTCCAACCAGCTGATGTCATCAAACTGGAAATTAGCGAGGAGGAACGTTTTATTTCAGTTGATGATAGAAAAATGAAGCGTTGCAAGATCCGAAATTTACAATCAGTTAACTATACCTACCCAAGTTGGTAAACTGAATAATCCACAGTATTGGTCAGCGTACCTAAATATCTTAGACAAGTCAAAATTACTGACTTACAAAGTCTCAGCCACGAAGCATTGTTTAAAAATGATTACGAGTATTCCCGTAAGCACAACATGATTCATTAAAAAAAAACCTTTTTACGCTAAATAGACACTCATCCAAAAGTCGTCTCAGTCCAGCCGAAACAAAGACATTAAAGAAATTTTCAACTTACCGAAAAAGCAACTGCATACTTCTCCCAAAGGTCTGAAAGTTAACGATGTCGTTGAGCGCGCCCTGCTCCTTGACGTGCCCAAACACCGACATGCCGATGATGGCGTAAATGAACGTGATGAGGGCCAGCAGCGCTCCGATGTTGAACAGCGCGGGCAGTGACACCACTAGCGCGAATAGCAGTTTTCTAATGCCCTTAGCGGCCTGGAAAACGGAAAAAAATATTACATCATCCTATATAGGTATATTTTCATAGGCCTTTTTAATTCATCCGTTTTTTTCTTGATGAACTGCACTCGATTCGTATCGGCTAAAACGGTTTTAAGGCCTATTTTCCAATACGGAGCCTGGACGGTAAAGTTAAGAGACGTTTGACTAAAAATTCGAGAAGAACACATTTAAATTCTAAAGTTTCCATACAACTACCCCGGTTATCACACACACACAATAACTTGAATATACGAGGATCGAAACAAATTTTAATCCAGGATCACGATACCAGTGGAACTAAACAGAGGCTAAAAAGAACTCACTTTAATCAGTCTTAAAATTCTCCCTATCCGGAACACTCGGACGACTCTCAGCAGGGTGGGTGATATCGGTAGGTCGATCATGATGTCCTCCATCAAGATGCCCAGGATCGAAGCCAGCACCAGCAGAAAGTCGAACACGTTCCACGGCACCGTGAAGTAGTGGTACCGAAGACCTACTATTTTTACTATCGCTTCTGTAAGGTTAAAATGAGTTAGGGGCATTGAAGATTTTGTGGGTTACCTATTAGCTGCAACCGCGCTAAACCCTAGAGATGAAGTTTGACTATAAAACCTCGAGATTATTGGAAGGTTGAAGTGGATGAGTATAAATGATAATTTGTGTTGTGATAGGCAAGATGGGGAATTCTTCGATGAAGCATTGGACTTTTTAATAATATTTAAAGGGTTTTCTGCAGTTGTTAGAAACCAAATAAGAGATAAATATTGAAACGATATCATACCTAAACCAAAAACAGTCGTGAAAAACGCATTACTAACTTCTAGTATAAAGAAAACAGAATGCGGTTGATCATAATGTTCTATGCCCATAGTGAGCATATTTAGAAATATTAAAACGAAAATGGCGATCTCGAATCTTCGCGAATTCGAGAGGTCGTAGAACATCGCTAAGAATTGATTCCTCGGCCTCTTTATTACTTTCTGGGGCTTTTTTCTACCGAGTTTCTTCATTGCAGTATAGTAATGCTTTTGACTCTCGGTAAGGAACATTTCTAAAACTCCGCCTTCGTACTGTGAACGGAAAATTAGGGGCATTAACACTAGACATCACAATATATTACAATTCAGTTGGAAATACAAAAACCAGTTACCTTCTTCTTGAGCATATTAAAATTATCTATAATTACTCCTATAAACAGATTAAGGGTGAAGAATGAACCGCACACGATGAAGATAACAAAATAAATATATGCATAGATGTTGGCTTCTCTCGCCGGCTGCAGGTCCACTCCTCGCGCATCCACAGCATCGGCCATCACCTCCATCCAACCCTCGAATGTGGCCACTTGAAATAACGCCAAGTAGGCTATGCCCACGTGATCGAACGATATCTTCGAATTTATCCAAGTGAAATTATTGTAATAACATTCCCATTTATCGTTCACTATCTAAAATTAAATGGAAACTATTAAAAACTCCGGAAGAATTATCCAATTTTGGCATCAATATTGTAGTCATACTTGCCTCTAATGGTAACAATTCTCCTTCATCATCGACGCACTTATAAAACTTCCCGCCAAAAAACTGCACTCCCATGATAGAAAATATTAACCAAAACACTAGACACACTAACAATACGTTGAAGATACTAGGTATCGCATACATTAGAGCGTTCACTACGATACGCATCCCCTGCCACCGCGATATCGCTCGCAACGGCCTTAATGCACGTAAAGTTCTTAACGATCTTAACACTTTTAGGTTTTCATTTTCTTCTATCAACAAACTGAATACTGAAACCTGAAAGCGGAATTAAAGCGTTAGAAAGAGAAGTATAAAAGCGTAAATCAAAATGTAGTATGAATTGATACTTACAAAAACTATAGTAAAGTCTAATAGCGTCCAGAAACTAGTGAAGTATCTGAAGAACCCCAACGCTATCCACTTGAGAAACATCTCGATGATGAAGATCATGCAGAACCCCAAGTTGGTCCAGTACAGTATTTTCTTCAACGGCTTGTTTTTCTCGAGGTGGATGTCTTCGAAGCAGAGCGTGATGCTGGACGCGAAGATCAGCACCAATACGAACCACTCGAAGGCTGGAGTGTCTACGTACCGTAGGACGTAGGTTCGAAGGAACATCCAACGTTGACCCATGTTGGTCTGAATACATGCATCCCAACAAGAACTCCTAAAAGGACAGCGTATTTGCATTCATTCGGGTCACAAGCATCTATTACAACCCTGTATCTACCTACATACTTCTGGATTTCCTACGGAGAGTCGTGATTCTAATTACCATCCCTGGAACCTTTTATTTGTTACCTTGGTTCCACAGTTTTGTAGGGATTTTAGTAAGATTAATGTTGTGAAGCAATGGGCATAGCGATAAAGTTAGATGAGTTACATAATTACATTACATTACGGGATGCATTAGGTTGTTTAGAAGTGCAAAAGGTTAAGAGACAAACACAACTCGTAAGGGCATGAAGATTAATGTCAAAGGAAGAAGAGTTAATCGTAAAAATTGGTTTTCAAAAGACTTGGATAACTACCAAACTCCTACTATAGAAATGGAAGCGAATATGGTATTGAGCATCGAGACATTCTTGAATGAATACATACGCATCGTAACATTGGCGAGGGAAACAATTCTCGGGTACTTTCGGCTCTTTCTGTTTCCCAAATCCGGGGAAGTTTCCCATCGCATCAACATATTGACCCTGTGAGTTTTTTCTCCCACCTACGGTTAATTCATCTACATATGAGACTAAAGTTTGCCACGGACGCTTCATGTCTTCGTCATTTCCTTTGACTGGTTCCTTACTTAGGTTGTTCGTTGGTAGTTGTTCCCTGGGTTGATGTTGCCTCTTAGGTTTTTCTGGCGTTGTTTTACATGATAACTGTGCCATTTCATAATGTTCAGTTTCATCTGAAATTTTATTAGGTAAACACATGTAAAACATGTAAATATTACGTAGGTTTTACGTGCATTGTTATCCAATGGATTTGTCACCATAAAAATTGCAAAAGCCGTAAGATTGTAAAATATCGCGTGAAATTTTCAACTCTTTTTTCTTAATAAGACACGGATATATTGGAAACTATTGAATTTGGATGGGATTTATTGTATACAAAACGATTTTATCATAATATATCGATAAATTGTAATCTAATAAAGATTTATTACAATCTTACGGAGTCTGAAATTTACTGGTGACAGATTTACTTTCCTTATGAAACATGTAGAAAAAATATGTTATTGGATACTAGATAATTATATTCGCAACGTATTCTTACCTCTCTCTGAGGGCTGTGTGTGATAACCCGATGACATCTGGTTCAACAACTTTTGAACGGCAACTTGCTCGGTCGGCGATGTGTCTTCAAGATTTTCTTTCGAGTCTTCTCTAATACTAGTTATCTTATGTTCGGCTGCCAAGTCACGCACGTCTTTTAAAGTTTCTTGACTGCCGTGGTTAAAGTTGTTGGGAGCTTGGTAGAGCTGCGGGTAGGCGAAGTCGGAACCTACTGATATTGGCCTGAAATATTTTTGTATTGTTAGATAATTTGACATATGAATCAATGTGCAATATTTGTCGCGGTTAAGTTAAGTTGGCATTTTATAACTTAAAAAAGCGAATATGTTATTGTTGTTTAATACTATGTTGTTTTCTATGAATAATACACTAAATTGTCAGTATTCTATTTAAATCTTGGATGTTATTTTAAATACATACCTATTTAATGCTTCTTGATAACTATGACTATAAATATTGTCGTGTGGGAACAGGATAGTCTCCTGTATCGACGCGGAGTACCTCTGCTCGCTCGGGATCGATGGTATTGACGCCTTCTTCTCCTTTATGGCGCGTTGTTGTGTCATAAATTCGTTAACTAGCTCTTCTAACTTAGATTTTTTGTCAGTCTCTTTATTTCTCGATATAAGGAAACCTTTTTTTCTTACTATAGAACGTATTCTATCGAAACTTTTAGCTAATTTTGAATCTTCACCAACTTCCTGGAAATTATGAATGGAATTATTAATGTTCCTACTTTCGCTTTACGGAATATGGTTCAGTTTTCCTTGCTTTTCCAAGGGTGCTATTTCACTAATATCTGTGGTGTAGGCGGCGTTTATCATACACATGTGTCTCACAGACGCCTCGCTAATGAAGAATGGATAATGGTGCTGACGAACGCCGACGCTGCACGCCCGGTAAACGGTAGTGCGATATCATCTTTATGCAACGCTAAAGGAGATTCAAAAGAATAGATGTCTGGCGCGTAGCGTCAACGTACTTTTGCGTTACTCTTGTCTAACGTTATTCTATTTATATTTGCATTATTCTTTCTGTAATATCTGTTGAAAAAATAAACCTAATTGCGGGTTAAGCTCACCTTTGTATATAAGCTGTCTTATTACATTTTGTATCTGTATATTTAAGTGTGCATAAAAAATATGAAAGAATAAATTGCGGCCACTTCGATGATTGTATTTTGAAAAAAAAAAAATAACTTCAACTGTTTGTGGATCACATTTTTTGTGACTGTAAGCATAATTTTAATATGGAAACTAACCTCTTTCTTATTCTTAAGTTCCTCACTATTGAAGCTGTTGAGCAGCAAGGCAAGGAAGAGGTTGAGCACCATAAAGTTGCCCATGACGAGCGCGGGCAAGAATATGAAGAAGCAACTCTCTGCCCCCGTCTCCTGCTCCGCGCGCATACAATCCCATAGAGGCTCGATCCACTCGCCGCAAAGGATCCGGAATATCATCATGAACGAGTGGAAGAAGTCGTTGAAGTTCCACCTTTGTACATTGATGAGTCAGGATTGTTAGTTAATATATCAGTAGAAATATTGGACGGAGATGAAAATGGATCACATAAACATGCAACAGAGAATGGAAATCATGAACAGAAAGGCAAAATACTTCTAAAGCTACACATTGAAAAATAAATGATTCGTTATAAAGTAAAGAACCACATGAAGTTACAATTTTAAAAGTAATATTTTCATATCATGCAATAACTGATGATGTGATATGTGTGTGCATACCTGGGTACTGGATCCGGGTCGAACTTATCCGGCGTGTAGGACTTGGAGAAGAGCTGCATACCGATCACAGCGAATATGTATATAACTATCACTAACACGAACGTCAAATTACCAAGAGCACCGATTGTCGATATTATTATACTCAATAACACTTTCATTGTAGTCCATGATTGAGCTAACTTTAACACTCGTAACTGAAACAGAGTTAACAAATGATTACAAAATGTTTCATTTCCAAATATGTACACATGCCTATCTAGTAAAATTTAGTAAAATAAAAGACTAACTATCTACAGTAACTTTGTCTAAAATACCTGCATTTTGGAAGAAGAGCACATATCATTAAAATTAGGGTATATAAATCAAACATTCAAATAGAAAATCCTGAAAATCCGGAAGTTGGGAATCACGTTCGTAGATATTTCTCATTTATAAAACTAAAACACTTACCAAACGAAGACCTCGCAACACAGATAGGCCATCGACGAGCTCAAATATTAGATCTAGAAGGCTTGCTGACACTATAATCAAGTCGAATATATTCCAGCCGCACGCAAAGAAGTCTTTGCTCATCGCCATCACTTTCATAATACATTCTAATGTAAATATAGACGTGAACACCTGGAAATATTTAGATTCGTTAACCATAAAACTTCCAATGACATGGGTTAAAAAGAAAATGTTAAATGCAAAAGATCGGTACGAATAGCAATAAAAGTTTCTTCGTAGGCACGATAAGCAGCAAACATTATATTTTCTTAAATTTAAATGTATCCGTGGTGAAGCGTCGATTACCTTATTTCCTATATCTAAGGCCGATCTAACGTTCTCACTCATTCCATGATGCTCTAACGCGAGAAAGAGTGTATTGAGAACAATGCAAGTTGTTATGAACAACTCGAATAAGGGATCCTTCACAATCCCATACAAACAGTTCTGGAACTGCAGCCAGCCTTCATAGTCTATACAGCAAGTGACGCAGCACTCACAATTTCTATCCACCAGCTCATCTGCCAGAAATATCAAACCAGTCAACAAAATAAACACACATACAGAAATAACATTTATCACACACATATACGTCACGAACGGAAGAAAGAAAGAAGTGAAGAAATAGATCAATTAGAATAAGCGAAAGCATAGTGAGGCAAATTCAAGTTTCATCAATGCAAAGCTTTCGTTTTACTAAATTAATCTATCACTTATCAAATATTAAACAACTCAACATGCATTAAAAGCGATAGACAGGACTAAGAAAATATGCAGGAAATTGCATAAAAATGCAAGGAAAACCAGCATGGTAGTACGAAAATTTTGATATGCCAATTATGTGTACAAACGGTGCAGTTACCGGTACAGTGGTTAAACTGAAAGTTCGACAAAACACTGATATGAATTTTGATGTTTCCAGATACGAATCGCATAAAAGTTATGCACAAGTGTTCAAAGTATTTGTTAAAGTAATTGAATGTAATGTGGAAAGACTTGAATGCGATTCTTGAGCTATGACAAGACGACAGCTAGTCAATCGCAGTCACCCTGCAGTCTTCCTGTGGGGACAGGGGTGGACTGGGGGGTAGAAGCGTTTACATCTGTGTTTACTAACCTGTGAAGTAAGTGCAATTTTGCTCGTAATTGCCCATATGAGTTTTGTGCGTGGCTGCCAATAAACTGAGCTCATTAATTTTCGTCGTCTCCGCTTGCGGGAGGTCGGGCGCGCGCTTGTATGGCCAGTCCGCCCCTGACGATATTAATGAGGGTAGAAGCGAGATTGCAACCGTGTCGTATTAAAATGCTCAATGAAGTGTTCCTCATTGAGAAGTGAAGCTACTGGTGAATGTTACCAATCATAGAGAGTAACTATCCCATCTCATTACAGAAATTGTTTCGAAAATAAAATGAGTTGAAGTAGCAGAAATGGAATAGTTATTCTATGATAAATTAGCAGTACCTAAAACTGTTTTAATTGCATAATGTAATTGCAGTATCTACAACTTTGGTAGCTTTACCGAAAGTGAATTGAATTATTTGATAAAGTGAATGAATTTATTCGTAAAGCTACCAAAGAATATTAATGTGAAACCGTTTGATTAGGAGCTTCAAATACATGAGGATTTCGTAGAATTTCACTCCAATCAAACGGTCCACGTATTCGAGGATTGTTCAAAAATCAAAGTGGAACCTTACATAATGCTTCTGAAATCCAAAGAAAATATCATCTGTTGCAAATGAGAGTTGAAACAGAGTGAAAGTTAGAATTTTTAGAAGAAAAAGTACTTAAAGACAAACTACCTAATAATTTAGAAACTTTATAATTAAAATTAATCTGTACAATGTAATTTCAATTTAGAAAAGGTAGAAAATTGCAAAGAATGCAAGCATTAAAGTTTATAGATGTCGAAAGTCGAAATAATTAACTCCTAAGTGACGCAATTTTGACAAGAATTATTGAAGATCATGCAGAATTATAGTCAATAAGAAACTTACGTTAGTAATCTAAATCTACAGAATTAATTTTGCAAGTTCATTAATTGGAACAATTGTACCGAACCCCTATAAAATGCATTTGTTGTCATAGTATAGTTAGCCCTTCGTGTTTGCAAAGCGTTCATTCTGATAAATAGTGGCAGCATCGTTTAGTTTCAGTGTTATTTGTCTCGTGCTTTTCAGTGTTGAAGCCGTGCCAATAAATTGGGTTGGGTTGTGTAGTGCCATCAAATTGTTGAGTTATATTTGATTGGCTTCCAATTCCTCAATCACATACTCGTATGCCCGATCCCAAATACATTCTCGTAAACTATTCCTCTTTCGGATTTGATGGCATTACTGAACCCGAAAAGTTTTTAGGAAGTGAAAAATGTGCTAAAGTTCGAAATAGATTTTACCTAGCACGACGATCTGGTTGAGGTAGTCAGGGTTCAGCGGATACTTGTCCTGAATGCTTTTCACAGCCTGTTTTGGTTTCACAGCAGGCTTCTCAATTTGTCTATGTTTTATTTCTTGCATATGTGTTTCCTGGGTAACCTGAAAAGCGGATATTTATGGAACGTCGTATGATGTGTTGCACTTTAACGAAGATTATTGTTTAATTAGCTATGTTGCTACTTTAATTCGTTTTAGACGATTTATTTATCACTGAGAGTTGATGGAAGTTGTTTTCCCTTGTTCATCAAAAACAAGAATCATCAAAATAAAGGTATTCTAGAATACTTCTATTTACACCACAATAATAGCTATACCTGTTGTATCTGGGGCATTGGCATGGGCATCGCCATCGGCGTTGGCATTGGAGTCGGCATATGCATTGGCATCGGCATTTGCATTGGCGTCTGCATCTGCATGGGCATCTGCATGCTCATCTGCATGGGCATTGGCATCGGCATTTTCATTGGCGTCTGCATCTGCATGGGCATTGGCATCGGTGTCGGTGGGTGGTTTGGCGGTAGAGGCAGCTGTGGTATTAGCAGATGCCTTCTTGGGTGCGGATGTGGTGCCTGGTCGTCCGACGTATGCTCACCGTCGTCGTGGTCATCCACCACTCCTGAGTCGTCTAAGGAAGACTCTCTGTTGTTGCTGTGGTCACTTAGTTGGCGACCCGCCGCGCTTAGTGCACCACGACCTAGGATTTGAAGTAAAACAAATAATGTTTTTATAGAAATAAATTCTAGACAGCTGCTTTTAAGTTTCCTAATTTTATAGCTACAACCATTTTAATTTTACAAATCATTCGGAATTTTCAATCTCAAATACCAATACCTCTAATAAAACCGAATAGTATCAAAGATATTCTCATAGATATTCGTTTCTCATCTATTACAAATTATGTTTGGAGAGAAAACTTCGTCGTCTACTGAAGCATCTGCAAATGTTTATCCAATACGTTTCTGCTCAAGGAAAATATTAACATATTCCGAAAGTAGTCGGTATTCGACAGAGTATCAATCTTTCTGTCGTTGTATCTCCAGATTCATATTAATATGGAAGCTTTTAGTCCGACGTGCGATGGAAATGGTATATTCGTACTTGTGCGGAGAAGATTCTGGTAAGTGATTAGGTATGTCGGATACAGGTGTAGTTTTTAATAAATGTAATATTAAATGAGCAAAGAGATTTGGAGAGAGTTATAGCACTCGATCGAAGTCTTAACAAATGTGTGCCTGTACATATAAATAGATATTAAAATTGGTGCTTTTATTTAAATTTGCTCGAGTAAACTTTTAACACTTCAGCCGGCCGATTCTACAAACATGTCGAAGTGAAGGCTTGGGTAAAGTGATCGCGAGGTAAGCTGTCAATCGATATAATCAAGATGGAATGACATCTCACTCCGTGATCACGGGACACCTTGATTCTATGGATTGACAGCTCACCTCGTGATGATTTCACCCAAGCCTTCACTTCGACATGTTTACAGAATCGACCGGCCGTATTGTTAAAAGTGTACTCGAGAATATTTTTAATTTTTAAGCATTAAAAAACTAATCTAGCCCTGAAAATGACATCTAGCTCTGGAAATCTGTTAGTCAAGTTCAAACAACTCGATCCAATCTTTAATTTTATCTTCAGCTTCTCAATAGCCCTTAGCCAAGTAAACACAGGCTTTAAGAGTATTAAACGATGTAGTACCTAATGCATTGTCTGGGTGCAAGGTGTGGGGCGGCGGCGGGGGCTGCGGCGCGGGCAGCGGGGGCGGAGAGTTGCTTGGGGTCACAGACCGAGACCGAGACCGCGACCGGGACCGGCGGTTGGCGTCACTGAAACAACATGGACAAGGTTTTACAGCTGTAGAGAAAGAAACAAAGAATGAAAAAAAAAAGAAATAGTCTTCCATCTTAAATGTAAAGAAAATTGTGAATGGAAGAGAAATAAGAAAAACTTTAGAAGCTGTTTCACAGTGTCTTTATTGACGCTTTATAAAAGACTAGTTTTTGCCCGCGACTTCGTATGCGCATATCCTATTTTATCCCGTTCCCGTAAGAAATTCGAGAAATTCTTTCTTAGTGCTCCCGACACTCTGCAATGAAACTATGTATATGCCAAATTTCAGCTTTCTAAGACCAGTAGTTTCTCGCACTCAATCACTCAGTAACGGAAGAGCTTAATATATACATTGATAAATTAAAATTGGAGCAGAATTTAGCTGTATAAATTTGCCTAACCATCTGGGTGTGATATAGCAGGGTCTGCCTATCTATCAGTTATAAATATATTACAACCTAAGAGAAAATTTGATATGGGTGCATGTATCAACCTGATGTGTAGGTACATTTCTCGACGTCTATTCAAGAAAAAATCGAGAACATTAACACCAAATATAAGGAAATCTTCACCAAATATAAGTATTCTAAAATAGAACAAAATGTAGAGCACAATACAATAAAATATCCTGCCAGGGTTGCGGAATTTGTTCGAAATAGTCACCGCGGCCCTGGAACGCAAAGGGCTTTAAAAGGAACACGGATGGGTTTTAGTCAGTAAGAGTCTGACACGCCCTTCCGCTCCACCCAGAGCAGAAGAAGTCATTTGATGATTTCGCATCCTTAAAAAAAATACAATAAAATATGATTCAACTATTTCCTCTTGATGAACAAGAAACATATAATTATTTCAACATTATTGCTGTAATGGTTGAAATAAGAAGTGATGACTTTGCAACCTGTCACAATACACTTAAGCAAAGTTCAGTTTTTCATTATTCAAGAATCGTATATGCAAACCTGCAAGCTGCAGGCTTCATATTACGTAAACAAACTTTATGTTAACATTAGTGTGCATTGTACAAGTTGCCATTGCTCTAAATTCTAAATTGTATTCTGCACGCAGGTGTGACGTCTAACCGGTATGCAGACCGTTGAAACGTGGTCTAATATCAAGCTTTAGAATGCTTAGTCTTGTTGTGTTTAAATATGGGCAAAACGTCATGTACAAGACAAACTTAACAATTGGTTGATGTACGTATTTAATGTTGTGTTCATCTCATCATCTGTCCTTTCGTAGGAACATTTGGTGGAAGAGATTTCTTAAGAAATAAGCGTCGCTGTTGTTCCTATTTTTTTTTGTTCCTCTATTATATTATTATGTGTTTACATAAACTGATAATTTATTAAAAATGAAACAAAAAAATAAAACAAACCCCTACAAAAAATACTCTAAAAAGTAAAAAATAATAATTATTATGTTTAGATACATTTAGTTTAATATAGGTACGAATATGTTGGACCAAACGTCGCCGCCTCAGGAGACCGATTTTTATTTATTTATCTAATTTTCCTACAATCTGTTCATTGAAACCATTTCAGTGAGCCTAAATATGATACCTCTGCTGTAACTAAGCGAGGAGTTGGGTATTCTGCAGGTCATACTGCAGCATCAGGTCAAGGTTACTAATCTTCCAATAACCTGTTCGTTGAAACCATTCCATTAAGCCTAAATATGATACCTCTGGTGTAACTAAGCGAGGAGTTGGGTCCTCAGGTCATGCTGAAGCATCAGGTCAAGGTTACCATTTATTATATTCTTGCAATACTATTGAAGTAATAGAATACCAAATATCGCATCGACCAGATCCGTGTAAGTTAGTCACATCCCTTCTTCAACTAGAAAAAGCAGATGATCTTCAAACGGCTGAACCGATTTTGATAAAACATATCTAAGAACTACCGCTAGAAAACCTGCTTTCTATTAAAAAGAAACCGCATCCAAATTGGTTCACCCGTTTTAGAGCTACGAAGCTAGAGACAGACATACAGACAGACACACATAGCGGTCAAACTTATACCACCCCACTTTTTGGTCGGGGGTTAAAAAACATCGCATGCTAATGTGAAATCACATTTGATACTCACTGACTATTCTTTGCTCACCGTCTTGTTAACCGAAAGTCCAATGTTCCCCAACCAGCACCAATCGATACCATCAATGCCTGAACATACGTCGTGGCATGTTCAAAAATTTATAGCCTCTCAGTTTCGCCGTTAATGGAGACGAGGCTTAGCGCTTTCCGCCCGCTATGGTAAATGGTCCCGCAGCAAACAGCATTATCATGTAAATTCACATGTTGACTCCGAGTTTTCCGGAATTGGGTCAAACAGGTGAGCCGGCTTTCAAACGGAAATGTGTATTGTGGATTGCGGGAACTACATTTGTCGCCGGCTTCCTAGATTAATAGTTAGTTTTATGTGGCGAGTTTTGTATTAATCGCGTATAATAGTCGCTGTTATATTTTTAAGTTGAAAATGCCAAGACTCGCTCCAACTTGCACAAAGAGTGTTGCGTCCAAGTGCTTTGAACTTTGAATCGGATCAAGTTAATGAAGTGCTTAGAGATTCTTCATTTAATTAAGAGCTAGACTTTTAAATGTTTAATGAAATTAAATAAAGTTAGAGTTGTTCTACTCTTCAGCAGACGACAGATTTGTAGATATCATACTAATTCTGTTTACCATTCTTAACAATATTGTATCATATGTAGAAAACAAGTTAGAATTCGATTTGCGATGACTATAAATAGCTACAATGTTGCTCCAACAACGAGCTCATTTCATCTGTTTGACGCTTTCCTTAAATTGCTTTACAGTTCCGTATATGTCCCCCAAGAGACTTTACTCAATGGAGTTTCACAAAGATTGGATTACGATTCGCGGAACTCAATATAACTCCATCTCAATCGAGTTGCTTCAGTTACATTACCAACGTTACTGGAAATCATATTTTACATTTCTCTATATCATACGAGTAACTTTTGAACGTTAGAAATGCCACAGCAATACGTTGATATGAAATCCGAATCCGACAGTGCTCTTTGTAGAGGATTTTCTTTAAAAATATCCCTGTCAAAGAGACCGATACTTCAAAGTGTTATTTTAAAATATTGAGTCCGTCTTTTTAGTCCGATGCTTCGTCAACATGGCTACAGTCTTTTGATGTTCGGCCGGAGTCAATAGGCAGACGGCAGACAAAGCTCGGCAGAATGGCCCAGGCTAAATGAGCTTTTTCATTATCATCTCGGGGCCTACAATCTGCTACAAATCGGGAATCGTTTCGATTTCATTGAATTACGCTTCGTAATTGGACAACTGTTCAACAAAATTGAGATAATGGTTTTAGTTGTAAAATTTCATAATGTGAGCAATATTGTGCTTTTCTTGGATTGGTCATTATGTCAATTTCTTGCTTTAGAGAAGGTTTTGTTAAATGCCCTTGCGTTTTGAAATCGTTTTTTTCGTGACCATGTGTTGTGAGAAACCAGGCCGGAATTATCCCAGGACCAACCAAAAGATTATGTATAGGCCTTTCCCCTCACAAAGAGGAGGCCTGTGTTCCAGCTGAGGGTTTTCCCTCAGCCTATTATTTTGAATAGGCTAATTAGGTTATCGTTTCTATGAAAACCATTTTAAATTTTCTGCTATAAATAAAGTGGCGTTTTCCGAGTACATTATGAGATTTCCCACTACGTTTGAAACTTGGCACCGCTGCTAAAGCACGCAAGCCTGTTCCATAAACAAAGAACATCAGCTCAGTTCAACAAAGTCTGCCAATACAATACGGCATTGCATTTCAGTCGACTTATCTACGAGTTTTCTGTGTGGATGCGAGTAAACTCGTTCCGCAAGTAAGTTTGTTGGCAGGCTTGCTTATTTGATTCCCTCGTCGCGCACCTTTCACTCTGGTTTCAGTAAACAGTCTAGTTTCTGATTCCAGTTTGTTTTTCGATATAATTACTGGGTGTTAGTGATATGTTATGTTGGGGCTGTGGAATGCGTTGATTGAATCGGCATGTTTTTCGTCATGGTCTTTGTGATTTATTGCTTTGGCTTCTATTTGAAAATCTTTCAATACCTCTTAGTTAGTTAGACGTTAACGAATCTGAATTCAAAGAGCTACGTTTTATATCAGTATTTCTTCATCCGTTTTATCATCTAGAAATCCAACGAGCTGGTTAAATTGTGAAAGCCTCTCAGAATTTATAGCTTATTTCGAGTACAAAACGAAAATCCGTTGAATGTTATCGCTCAAAAAGCAGATATTTATTTTTTGTCGAGCGTCGCCGGCAGTGTCCCGTGGCTGCCTCAGATAATTCCTCGCTCATCCTAATTCCAGGCTTAACTTCGTAATAATCCCGCCTCTGGAATCTTGTTAGCTGCCTCCTCGCTCTTTGACTGCATTCCTTTGTTTGTCACTGTGTTTTCTTTGTATAATTACTCTTGTACCACGAGATTTGTAATTAGTTTTGTGTGACTCGCTTGTTTTAGAGATAACTTTAACTCTTGTTATGATGTGTTGAGCTGAGAGTGATTTGTTGTCTTTGATAATTGTGCTTTGATGTTACTACTAGGCATTTAGGTACGTTATAAAATTGTTATTGAATGTCTGGGCTGGTTACTCTAAAGAGCAGTTAATCTTTAAAAGTGATCTAAATCTTTTACAGTTGATCGCTAAAAATGATCTGTATCCAATCCATTATCATCTTAAATTCCAATAACGATGGAATAAAATATCAAATCAGCAAAAAGTCTGTAAAACAAAAAGGTTTCAATCTGCCATTAGACCGTAGTAAGCGGAACAATTTCGCATCTAGCGAGTACGAGTACCGCAAAACGCTGAATCTCGTTTAAAAGCGAGCTCGATATCAAAGCGAATGCATCGTTGATATACTTCAGTAGGCAGCTGACATTTCGACGGCTATATCGCTATCGCCTATATGACCGTACACAGGGTGGATTTTTCAGGCAAGGCAGTAAGGGACCTAAAATCGTTTGGAGCTACAGGAAATAGTTCTAAAGAGATTGACCCGAAGGTTTTCGCGATTTGTGGCTATTCTTGTACTCAAATCTCAATTGGTTCAAAGATCAGTTTTGATCCTTGTTAGAAACGGGATGGATTGGAAACAAAAAACAGTTTTTGTGTGCAAATCTTCTTGCTGACTAACCGTACCATTTTTTTTCAAAGTCTGTAAATGTAGTTAGCACTTATTTAAAAGCTAACAACGGTATCCTAAATTGTTTTTCTTTAAATCTTAAGCTTAAAGTACCTGCCCATAATGCGCTGTCTAAAAATTCAGTACTTAAGCCTGTAGTTACGGTATCAGTCTGTATATAAAGAAAGAAAGAAAGAAAAATATTTATTTACTCGCACAAAACAATCAGAAAAGTAAGATAAATTAAAAGTAACAGTCATAAACAATAATTAACAGAAGCAAGAACAGCATGAATTTAATACGTGCGAGGCCAAAAAGGTTCCTATCTCGGCATATGCTGCGTTATTTAAAAAAAAAATAACTCAGCTCAAATATATATCATTCGTATCTACAGTGCGGAATGCTGCTCGACAGCTTTCCAACAATCAGCGATTGTCGATGTCGCGCCTGATTCGCTTTATTGCCGAGATTTTTAAATATGAATATGGAACGATTTGTTTTTTTTTTTTGCGATTTCAAATTGGGAACGCTGAGGCTAATTTTGGCGTAATTTATGATTTATGCTAGTATTAAATTATGTGTGTTTATGGCTGTTTATGGTTTTTTCTTTGGAAGAGTTTGCCCTCTAACTGTTGTGGTCTAGTAGTTGCTTGTTATAAATTGTTACCTATATTTAATGTTTAATATTAACACAGATTTATGCACCGCAGAAATATTTTCGACTGGTTTTTTTCATCGGCTTCGCATAAATACTCCCGGGATAAAAAGTAGCCTATGTATGCTTTGCTATGGGTATACCCACTTAAAAAGACTAAGCCTTAGGTCACTAAGGCATTTATTAAACTCTTCACTTTTCCACACAACAATTCCTTCACACTTGCCACAACAGTCTAGAAATGGAAGTATTTCTCACAAATATGCAGTTTAAACTTTTATATAAGTTAGAAAATGACCTCTTGCGAGAGTTTGCTCTGTGACTCAGGGGAGCCATTCAGCAGAATCGCATTGTATAAAATATTGCTTATACAGCATCAGGTGTTTGTGTTCTGTAATATTGTTCTTTTTGAGCTTTCATTTGATTTTATTTCTTACCGCAGCTTCACTGGCGTTCAAGTTTTATTTTAGCATAAAAAAGTAGCCTATAGCCGTCTCCAGCGACCCATCTATCTCTGTACCAAAATTCACCAAAATCGGTCCAGCGATTTAGGCGTGAAAGCGTATCAAATAAACAAACTCATTTTCGCATTTATTTTTATTCAAATACATTAACAACTAACTATTACTATATAAACACTTAAATAAAAATCTCTTAACTAACTAAAACTAAAAATAATCTAAAATATAATCTATTATTAGGATAACATTTTATTTTTGAGAGCGTTAGAACAAAATTACAACTTGCTGTCACAAGGAATTATATATCTGCCTCGCAGACTGGATTGAATCTTGTAATAAGTATGTTATTTTTCAGAAAACTAGTCATGCCATCTTCGTGTCGTATACGTAGGGTAAATCCAGTTTATCGGACATCGCTGCTCATTGACTTAGATATAATCTCTGGGTCACCTCTTATGATTTCCCATTCCATCGTACGTGCGTGGTAAGGGTCACACGGTCACACGTAAAGATGTACTTACGAGGAAAAATGTGGAAATTGATATAATAGGGATGATACGACAAGATATATAATATCTACTAGTGCTGATAGTTGTAAGAGACCGTACTTTGGTTTTTTTTCTATGCATTGTTATTCTTATTATATATCATTCGAATTTGTTCTATGTAGGGCTATTTGAGACCAGTCTTTGTGAATGGAGTCCAGCCGGTCGATTCTGTTAACATGTCGAAGTGAAGGCTTGGGTGAAGTGATCACGAGGTGAGCTGTCAATCCATATAATCAAGATGGAATGACAGCTCACTCCGTGATCACGTGAAATCTTGATTGTCTGGATTGACAGCACACCTCGTGATCACTTCACCCAAGCCTTCACTTCGACATGTTTATAGAGTCGACCGGCAGCTCATCACAGTGAGGTACTCCCGTAGGAATTTTGAAATTAATCATGACAATGTAATCATTGCTACTCAAAAGATAAATCTGCCACATATGGGATGTGGCTAGAAGATTTGTCTTCTCCGATCCGAGTTTTGCTTCATTCAGACGATGCCTCTTCAAACAGCGTGAACAATGTACGTCTTAATAGCTCATATTGTTTTGTTTTGGGTAGCAATAAAACGAGTGACTGTAAATTACAATTTTAAGTGTCAAAATTAATTAATTTGGGTTTTATAATTACTAAGTGAGCGACTGACTGTAAGTGACGAAAAATCAACAGAACCGTATCTTACAAACATTAATTTGAGTTACTTAAAATACAAAATGAGCAGCTTCATAATATTTGAGCGACTTAATATTTGTTTGAGTGTCAACGTTACGTCCTGCATTTTTTTCAATATTTGACAAATGTTTTTTTTAAACTGAGCGGCATTTTATCTTAAATGAAGTGTTTCGAATACAAAAACCATTTTGAAAAATACACTAATGAGCAGAGTATAAGGAGCTCACATTAAAAAAATAATAATATGAAATAACTATTTGAAGAAACACTATTCTATTAGCTAAGTAATTTTATTATTGAAATTTAAGGGTAATTAAATAAAACATACTCCGTAAAAACTAAAGTAGTATGCAGTTACTTAAATCAAATGAACAAAAATAAAATAAACCTAACCTAACCTAACCAGTGGTGCGAGCGCATGGCAATGGTAAACACGCAACGCTATTGGTCCGCAGCCCAACTCACCTGACAGCAACGATTCGTCTTCCCGCCCCCATTTGAATTCGCGCGCATTTAACAATCTAGTTTTCATTAAAAAACGTATCAAAATAAAAACATAAGCCCTCAAATAGAATATCAGGAACTAATAATCATTAATAAAGCAGCTTACAAAACTGCTCAAAGTGAACTTTTTAGTAGTACGTTATGTATAACCTCACTTAGAAAAATCGACTCTATCTTAATATTGAAGTTGCCCTCTCTGTATTTCCAGTCGCTCACTTAGTAATGTAGTCGCTCGGATAAAATTTTAATATATGAAATGGATTTATCACAATCCACTTTTTGTAAGCTCGTTCTGGATTTTATTATTAATCAATATTCGTCGTTAGTTTAGTTAATTTTTCGCTTACTCAAATTCATACCGCTCAAGTTATTAATACAGCATGTCATCATCAGTCGCAAAGCCTTTTTTTAATCGCTCGTTTTATAATTCCCCTTTTGTTTTTGTAGAGTTCTGGATTTAGGTATACTGGACAGACTTTCAGTTTCTCTTTTTGTCTCTAAATATTCATTATGTTCAATGTCATGCATACCTGTCATTTGAATGATTACTGAAATGCCGATTTTAAATGTAATTTTGTTTGAATTATAAGTGACAGTGCTGTTGGTGTGCTTATCTATCTTCTATATAAATAAAAATGAATCGCCAAATGTGTTGCTAAGCGCAAACTCGAGAACGGCTGGATCAATTTCGCTAATTCTTTTTTTTGTTACGTTTGTTATTGTAAGGAGAAGGTTCTTCTGAAAAACAACATCTTCATTCGGGCGAAGCTGGGGCGGTCCTCTAGTTATAAATAAATTATGTCAATTTTCAATGTGTTTTCAGTAGTTTCGCTTAAAGATTACTGTATTATAAGCTCAACAAAAATCTTGTAAACATTTTGGGAAGCTATTGAGATTGAATGAGATTGGCAACCATAATAAAGAATATTTTTATTTTACTAGGTACTGGAAATATTTATATGAAAATGAAATTAAATCCGTTGAACCATATTTTACGGGCAGATGGGGTCGTTTAATAACGAAGAACCTATTTGGATTCTGAAAACCGAACTTAATAGGTTTTCATATGCTTTTTCATGATTGAATTTCCAGTAAACTTTTACAGTGATAATGTTGCAATCAGCGTTGAGTGTCGCGATTTTATAAAATTTTCCCGGAATAACATGCAGATAGGTAAAAAATTAAAAGTCTGTGGGGACTAATAAGCAATAACAACACCTTTATATCAACGCAGTAAGGGTGATAATTGTACTGGAGAGTGGAAGAAGTCATTTTATGATTACCCACCCCTAAAAAAAAGTGTTGACTGTAGAGCACTAATTGCAATCAAAGTCACTTTAGACGTCAGGAGCTGGTTGCGTCACTTTGAGCGACACGAATAGACAGGCAAGTGAAATACATAATATAACGCTAACGAGAGTCGGCAAAATATAGTTGAGCTGAATGAAATACCTTTTTAGGGTTCCGTACCCAAAGGGAAAACGGGACCCTATTACTCAGACTCCGCTGTACATCCGTTTGTCACCAGGCCGTATCTCATGAACCGTGATAATTAGAAAGTTGAAATTTTCACAGATGATGTATTTCTGTTGCCGCTTTAACAAAAAATACTGAAAAACAGAATACTATAAATATTTAAGGGGGCTCCCATACAAAAGACATGATTTTTTATGTCGTTTTTATAGATAACTAATCGTCTGCCCCGGCTTCGCTCGGATGTAAATGTTTTTTCAACATTTTCTTTCATAAGAACCTTCTCCTGACAATAACAAACACAACAAAAAAACAATGAGCAAAATTGGTCCTGTCGTTCACGCGTGATGCCGTGACCAAGGTAAATAGGGATTCATTTTTATATATATAGATAGATGGTACGGAACCCTTCGTGCGCAAGTCCGACTTGCACTTGGCCGGTTTTTATATTTCTGTTCCATACTATCTACATCCATCCTAATATTATAAATGCGAAAGTAATTCTGTTTGCCTGTCTATTTGTTACCTCTTCACGTCACTGATTTGTATGAAACTTGGCACATGGGTAGACCATCCTGAGTCCTGGATGTCCTAACATAGGATATTTTTATTCCAGGAGTACGGATAATTTTCGACTTTCACGTGGGCGAAGCCGCTAGCAGAAATTAGTATATACTTACTATCGAAATCTGTATATTTTATCAGCGGCTGAACGGATTTCGATGAAAAAGTTTGGGGGCCTGCACAAGGAAATTAGTAACTGTTCTATGTACTGTTTGACCGGTAGTATGTTAAACCGATAGGAGAAGCTAATTTATCATAAAAAGTTAATATTTTTAGACCTACTTATTTTGAATCGTGTGAGATTTAATCACACAGCAAATCACATTTGCACGATAACTGTAATTTAATAATAATTAATCGTATCACATTCTACTTAAAATTTACAAGGGAGGTTCATCAATCAACCAATCGTAATATATAAAATTATTCCGTTACTGACTGAGTGACTGACAGACAACGCACAGCCGAAACTACTGGTCGTAGAAAGCTGAAATTTGGCATGTAGCTTCCCTACACTCCCTAGGGGAGCACTAAGAGAGGATTTCTCGGAATTCTTACGGTAACGGGAAAAAAGGGGATATGCGTGTACGAACTTGCGGTCAAAAGCTAATAGGAAATAATATCGAATCTATAAAAATAAAAACATGCGGGTCAGTATTTGCGGACTGCCGATAAAAGTGAAAATTTAGCGAAAGCTAAAGCGTTCGGTGACGATGACGCGAGTTCCATGGTTTAGTTCATCCAAAAAGTATATCTACATAAATACACAGTATACATATAGCTCCTGGAAAACGTTCGGTTACGATGACGCGAGTTCCATGATTTTTGTTCACCTAAAAAGTGCTCAACACGCCTAAAGAAGTATTCACTTCAAAAAACCTGATAACTGAATACGGCTCCGAAAATTTCACGTTCCGGTACGTTGACGCGATTTCGATGTCGTGTTCTGCCGCCGGCATCCGGTCACATACGTACCCCTAATGTCTCGCTGAATTTTGTAGTGGAACATGTGCGACTATATTGGTAGATAGTTTTATGGAAAATAATATGTTAAGAGTAGCGACTCATTTTTGTCGTAGGCTTTCTAAATGCTTAGACCTTCTGGTTTCACTTGTAAGGTGATAATTTCTGTTGCCGCGAACCTTTTTAGGGTTCCGAACATCCATAAGAAACGGAACCCTTGTAGGATCACTCGGTTGTCTGTCTTTCTGTCTGTCTATCCATCTGTCACAGCCAATTGTCTCAGAATGTACTGGACCAATTCTGTTGAAATTTGGTACACATATGAACTTCTGTGACCCAAACACGAACGCGTTACGTAGGTAAACAAATGAATTTAGAAAATTTCAAAACAATTTTTTTAATCTTTACCGTGCGACATATCAAATGAAAGGGCTTATTGTGAGGGTTTTAATTATTTTTTTATCATAATTTTAAAATAAACAGTTATTCAAGAAATTAGACGAAAAATGACCATCACCATCTCCGAAACTACTGAGCCTAAAATTATGAAAAAGTTAAAACCTATAAGAACCTTGAGCATCTACCAACGCTCTGTGCACCCACCAACGCAATGCCCTTGGTTGTGGAAACATTTTGGGCCAACAAAATCTGGAATAATCCGTGCCAGGGACAAGCTCTACCTACTCAGCAACAGCAGCGACGGCAGCAGCATGGTGTATAGCACTCCGTCTACGCTTACGTCTCCTAGTGCGCTCAGTCCCTTAACCGCCTCAGAACCCAAATAGGAAGGTGTAACTCAAACCTCTCAAAGTAACCTTGACGTAACGGTAGCAGGGTGTGGATGTAAAATTAAGTCTCAAACTATGCCTCAAGTTCTATCTATGCCCCAAAAATGCAGTCAAACCGAGCTCTGACATCAACTGACGATTCCGTGGTTGAGGAGAAAGTTTGGACCAGCAAAATCTGAATTAGTGTCGTGACAGTGACAGGGAGAAGATGCAGATATGATGCCAGAAGATCTACTTACTCAGCAACAGCAGCGACGGCAGCAGCATGGTGTATAGCACTCCGTCCACGCTTGCGTCTCCTAGTGCGCTTGCGTGAGTACGAGGCCAACAGCAGCCCCTTGCGCGCGTCGATGCGCTTGCGCGAGTCTTTGGCTAGCGTGCGCACCGCCAGCGAGGTGGGGTCGAAGCTGAATGTGGAATCGTCACGGTGCTCGTTCAAGTCTTTCTTCCTTTCCTGGGAGAGAACAAAGATAAAGTTATTAGAGTAAAAGAGACCAGAAGCTGATGCGGCAGAGATGGGAATTTGCCATATTTTACAATGGTGTGCGTATCTCATGCAGGCGCAGGGTATGCTATGCTCTCTTAGAACCTTGACAAAATATGTTGAGAGATGAATCTAATCATTCAGATTAAACTTTGCTGCTGTATACAGAGGTAATTAGCAGATTCCAGGGGTCTGTTTACTCATAATGACCAATGCTAATACCTCTGTGTATGAGAAGAGACCTACGCCATTTTTTTCTTTTAGTGGTGAAATTAAATGCTGTGGGTGGAGTGGGAGGGCGTGCCAGCCTTATACTGACTAAAACCCATCCGTATTCCTTCAATTGTCCTTTGTGTTCCAGGGCTGCCTATACCTTTTTTTTTAAGTATGGGAAATCATCAAATGACTTCTTCCGCTCTGGGTGGAGCGAAAGGGCGGGTCAGACTCTTACGGACTAAAACCTATCCGTGTTCCTTCTAAAACCCTTTGCGTTCCAGGGCTGCGATGACTTTTTCGAACAAATTCCGCAACATGACCTATGCCTTGTGGCCAGTGGGACAAGAATAGGCTTTGCTGTGGATGTTCTAAACCTGTTAAAAGACTTACTTCTTGCGTTATCTGCGACTCCTCCTCATAGCTGAGCGCGACGACGGCAAGCATCAGGTTGATGAGGTAGAACGAGCCGAAAAAGACGACCACGGTGAAGAACGACACCGACATTGGACCGCACGATGACAGCACCTGGGGGTATAACATGCTTCATTAGAAAATGCCGCAGTAATCACTGCCCTTTGGCGGGTGGTGTATCCTATCAATCGAATCATTCAGTCTTTTTGTTAACCACGTTTTCGTTTCTTCTCTGACGGTTCAGAGTGAATAAGAGAAGAAAACGTGGTGCGCCGACTCCAAGCTATATGGAGCAATGGTAGGAAGATGAAGATTGACTACTGTCAATCACAAGTCTTTTAATGAAACTCCGCAAGCACTGCGCTAAGTTGCGCGAATAAGTATTTTTTAAACCAATTTATGTTCATTGACATAGCAATCAATGACGTTGAAAGCCAATCCACCGCGCTATTCGATCTTTATTAGTACTTATCGTTTAGTTATGTTTCATAATTAATTTCGAAGTCTTTCCTTAGTGAGATATCAATATCTCAAACGATGCGGTTTCCCTCAACTTTGCAAAGTTTACTGATTAACCTGATATACTCTTAGACTTGATGTACAACTTTCCCAGGTTTCTTTGGATTAAACGTTAAGCGTATAAAGATAGACGGATTAACTAGGGCCGTCCCAAAGTAAACGGATCCGTATAAATAGTGTTGTCACTAGTCTTTCCGGTCGTTTCAACGGACCGGCAAAACAGACGGGCCGGAACAATATGGCGCTGGGAACAGCGGGGTCTCTAATTGATAAGATCTTGATTTACTAACTGAGTTTTACATCCAAATTATCCCTTAATAAAGATGTCTTTTTTATATGAGTTCTTTTTATTAGAGTTGTCCCACAATAACGCTTAGAAAATTGCGCTTTGCTCATAGTGTCTTTTTGCAGCCGGTTTTAAATTGTGGACGGGCTTATAAGAAACCTAATGGTTATGGCAGTAAATATTGTCGCAAAATACTTGGAAGCCGCAACGGAAATTAACCTATATTAATTTCGTACATCTATCTACCTATATCTATACTAATACATATTAGAAAGAGGAAAGATTTGTATTTTTGTATTTAACGAATAAACTTAAAAAGTACTGGACCGATTTGAAAAAAAAATTCAGCAATGGATAGCTACATTATCAGCGAGTAATATAGGCTATATTTTATCCCCGTACTCCCACGGGAACGGGAACAACGCGGGTGAAACCGCGTGGCGTCCTCTAGTCTATAATAATGCTCAAAGTTTAGCTGTACCATTTGATGTTAAAATTAAAGTGAACGCAGTTAGTCTTTAAAACAGGCGAGGCTAACATAAAACTCTGTAGATTGTGTATAATTAAATATGTTGTTTTGCAATAAGCTCATGATTTTAACAAATGTTTAATGTTTACACCGCGTGGTACTAAGCATTTGAGCATCAGTTATTGCTCTCAAGAGGTTGGCAATTTTACCACTGCTAATTTGCACCGTAACGTTCTCGCAATTAATGGTACAAGTATACAACAAAATTATTCTTTCGAAATGGTTCCGTATACAGAGGTATAAAGCAAATATTTCGTGTCACGGACCCAATCAATCTGCCTAGTCATAGAGGACACTTTTCAGCTGTGCTGTCCTCACAAATCGCTTGCACACATTCCTCACTCGCATCCCTCACATACATCTCTTGCTTTTTTGTATGTACAATTTTCTAGCTCCGCCAGCTCTCTCCCACTGGAGCTGAGCTAAGCCAAAATAAAGTGACACCATTGGCGGATTTTTCTCGCACCGCCCAGCTACCACGTGCATATGCGGTGTAAATGCATCCTTATTATATTTATATATGTAAGGTTTAAGATGGTTAAGAAGATAAAGGGGTGTTGAAAGAAACTTAAGATTACCCGGCTAAACTTAAGTTTTATTTTCGAGAGGAAACTTATGTTAATTTCTTTTAACATTAGCCGGATAAACATAAGTGTAGCAGTAACCCATTGGATAAGAATGAATTTGAAATGAAACAAGTAAGAAATATCTATAAACTTTTTTTATAAATCTCAATATTTTTGGTGGACATCATATTTTTGGTAGTAATCAGTCTCATTACAATTCTCATTACTTCGTTTTCATGTATTGATTGAGTACTCATTAGGCATTGGTCATTGCAGTGCGATGCGCCGTCTAATACGGTCGTGCTTGCGCTGTTCTGTCCGAATATGTAATTCGCGAATCGCGCAGTTGTAGCCGCTGCTCGTTTTTCGTACCGCTATGAGTTCACAACCGCTCATAGCCAACGAGTTGTTAGCATTCATCAAGCATGCCATCGATTACATGAACGAAGTTAGCAAATTGCAGATCTGCAAGTCCGCCTACAAGGAGGATGAGATAAGAACTGCCAAGTTGCTGCTTTTCCGAACGCTTGGAAAAAAATACCAAATGCCGTCCCGCCGAAGAGATGGGGCAGAAATGAGTGTACAAGACATCACATCAGAGTAACCTGAAGAAGTCGACCGACCCAGACGACGTGCCAGATTTTGTGGCGAAGGATCTGCATAAGCTGCTCAACTCTATAGCAGCTATAGAACAACACCCTTCAATATGGCCACGCACTTCTGGTACACCATGTATGTTTATATATTTGAAGTTAAGTCCAACTTAACTTTAGCATGGAAACCTGTTAGAACTTGCCATTAATTAGACACATTCTTTATTCAAAATATTAAAGGTGATCACGAAGTAAGCTGTCATTTCATTTTGATGATATGGATTGACAGCTCACTTCGTGATCAATATTTACCCAAGCCTTCACTTCGATATGTTTACAACCGGTCGATTCTGTAGTGATCACGAGGTGAGCTGTCAATCCATATAATCAAGATGTCACGTGATCACGAAGTGAGCTGTCATTCCATCTTGATTAAATGGATTGACAGCTCACCTCGTGATCACTTCACCCAAGCCTTCAATTCGACCTGTTTACAGAATTGACCGGCTGCAAATATTTGGTTAATTGGCCCAAGCTCGAAGTTAATTCATCTGTCTATTAAATGCAGTACCGGAAAGCTTGGTTTGTTAATACCATTACAGGGCAGGTAATAGAGGTTCTTGACTTAGTCTATTGTTTGAGTCAAGGCATTTAGAGCAAGTTTTATCGGATTCTTAGGTACCTATATATATTACTTATCAGAATAGCATTGAAACGTTATTTTCATTTTTTTTTATTTAGATCTCGTTTGACCGATAAAGAAAATTCATAAGATAGCAAAATTAAAATAAAAGTAATTATTGTGTGTGTCATTCGATTGTATTAGATGATGATATTAGAAGCAAGACTTTAATTACAAAAGGTAAACAAGCCAGATTATGAGCGTATATTGGATGCAACAATATTCTGGTGGGTACATCCCAACTCTCTCATATTGAGAGCAATATTCGGCAATATTATCCTCTGATAGGCGCTTTACATTGCAAATTTTGTATTACATGTAGGTACATAGTTACCATACATTAGGGTTTGATTGGACGTTGTATAGTGTGATTTGAAAGAGCTTTGAATCAGGATATGTTTTTCGTTTTAGAAGATTGATGACTTATCGAGTATGAATGCGTTGAAGACTTATCTTTATATTCCATCAAGTTCTTCAATGAAGCATCAGCTCGACTTCGAATCTTCAAATTATTATCAAATTGACATTATAGGTAGTTTTTAATTTTTTGAAGTGAAAACTTCTTTAGCGGCGTTGTACACATTTTAGGATGGGTAAAAATGTTAAACTCGCGTCAGGACACGTGACCCGATCGAAAATTTGTAAGACGGAGGAAGAGTAGATCGCCGCAAAATGAATATATTTTATATCCGCAAAATATTAAAAATGCACAACGTTAATGTTCAAGTTTTCACTTCTGCCGGCACTCCCGGAGTGCAACCCGTTGTTTTTTTTTACATTAATCGAAGGATTTTCGCTGCTAATTCGAGTGGACGCGTTCTTCAAACTGCCTTGGAATATGGGACTTAGTAAAAGGCCTTGATTGTTCAATTTGTGTTAAATAAAATGTGAAAAAACTCGACCAAAACGTTAACCAAAAAGTTACGACTCGTTTTAAACGAGTCCTCTCCGGAAACAGACACCAAGCTTTAATTAAAATAGCCAATAACTAACATAGACGGCAAAAACAGCTTTACCAGCATCCCTTTAGTGTCAAACCGTGTCATGTTCTTCCAACAGAAGACAGAGAACAAACATAATAAACACATTTAGTAGGTCTCCAGACGACCGTGCTCTAAACGTTTGTCTCCCAAACCGCTGTAGAAGATTGTGCAAAGTAATTTATTAGTGTAACCGCTTGCTCGACCGGCCGTAAGATAAGAACGTGTACTGTGTTTGCTTAGGAGCGTAATGTGGGTTCAACTTTAAATATAAAGCCTAGTATACATGTTACTAGTATGTAGTAGTACACATGCATGCTGCTTTCGAACTGCTACGACATAGCAAACACATGCATTTTACATTATGTAGCAATTTGAAATCAGTGGCCTTAGTACGAGTTTTTATACGTACTTGATCGCGTCAACCTAAACGTCAATTTCTATTGTTTCCGGATAAGCGCCGCCTGGCGGCTAGTCTCGACTTGGTTACCGATCGCCTACCGACAAAATTCGGTCGTTAAGTCGTAAGGTCCCGCGGGCCTGCGGACAGTGAGCGTTGGGTGGCTCGCTGTCCGATCACCACCAGGCCCGGGTCGATGGCGCGTTGTGTTTCACGCGCGCCTCAAAGACATGTCAGCATAGAAGACGGGGCCCTCTAGGGCTAGAGTCTGCCAGGGTTGCGGAATTTGTTCGAAAGAGTCACCGCGGCCCCGGAACGCAAAGGGCTATAGAAGGAACACGGATGGGTTTTAGTCAGAAAGAGTCTGACACCCTTCCGCTCCACCCTGAGCGGAAGAAGTCATTTGATGATTTCCCATACATAAAAAAAAAAGTCCTGAGGCGGACTTTTTTTTTAAACAGTCAATCTCGAACGCGATTCACGGATCAGATCATTGATTTGGTCCAAATTTTGTCGGCAAGTCGAGACTCTCCCCACTAGTGACGATATCGGAAACCCTCTTATGCAAATTGCCGTAATCGAGCACGTTTAAAAATTCGAACTAAGTCCGTTTCTCGGACTTAGGTACGCCGAGAGAGCTCGAGAACGTCCCTTTTTACACACACACGCACACACACACACACGAAGATCATCAAAATGGATGAGCATACTAACAAGTAGTAAAATAAGTGGATATTCTGAATCATAAAATCATTCAGGAACCTAGTTATTTTTGACGTTACTTTCTATCATTGCCTATTGTATATTTTTCTGTAGAACATTAACTTAAGCATACATACCATATCGCACTATAAAATCCACCTACACAAGTCTTATTTGACTTTTAACTTCGTGCTACCGTTCCGCAAAAGTTTGCTTCTATTTGCAATTTAGTTTCAAATGAGTTTCACGAGTTATGTTGTGCATATGAATTGACTAATTGCTGAGGTAGCTGAAATAGCTACCTACCCAGTTCGCTTTGCTTTTACCCTGTTTATACGGGGAACTTTGATCGGATCCCCAAAATCTAGCTGGATGCAAATCCCAAACGGCAATATCTGGATGATTGATGATAGTCGCTGCAGCATTCGCGATACAGCAGTTTCTAGTCCCGTTAGAGTGGTCTAGTTAATTTGTTTGATACCCTAGTGTGAAATTAAAGCTTTGCTTGTTTTGTTATAAATTACTTATCTCTTATCTTGATTAGTTTTGGTAAGAAAGTTGGCGGATGCCAGGACGGAATGGAAGAAGAAGCGTGATACGTCGACTTCAAGTAACGATGACTTCAAATAGATAAGGGAAGATGATGATGAATTAGGATTTCGAAGTGAAAATTTCTTTAGGCACGTTGAGCACTTTTTGGGTGAACAAAAATCATGAAACTCGCGTCATCGTCACCGAACGCTTTCCATGAGCTATATGTATACTGTGTATATACATATGTGTAGGAACTTTTACGTGAACAAAAATCATGGAACTCACGTGATCGTCACCGAACGCTTTACAAATTCAAAAATAATAATCTAATAGCTCGACGATACAATTCACAAGTTACTTGGTTTTCACTTTTATCGGTAGTCCCCAAAGACTACCTGGCATGTTTTTTTTTGGGTGGAATGTGGACGGCTACAAAGAAACGACGGATCGACTGTGTGTAAGATGGTATGGCTAGAAAGAGGGTGACAACTAAGTTTACGACCAACAGATAAGTATGGAGGACGGCGTACGATACCATAAGGCGTAGTACCTACAAGGTATGGTTGCGGTGACTCCATATATATTGATATAAGGTAAAGGGAATAATGATGATTATTTAGTTTAATTAGGTACAACTAAACAATCCTTTGTACAGCAATACCTAATACAATCAAACCTTAATTGAAGTCCCAAAGTACACGAATCCGCAAATACATTTCGCAATTCGTCTCTACGTCACAGAATTCCATTTGAAAGCGTTTCACTGGCTCTGCCATCTTGAAAGCGGTTCTCTTAGAATTAATTAAGGGGCCACCGGTAAACGACCCTCACATTATGACCACACCCGCAACTCACACAAACTTCATTTGGCTACAGTCTGGGAGACCCTTTGTAATAAAATTCTCGGACCTCAAAACCGTCGGAGCGGCTGGGTTTTGTTAGGTGCATGCTTGATGAACTAAGTTTTTTTATAGACTTTGATATTGGGCTTAGGTGAATTTATGAATTGTGTGGTTTACAGTACAGGATCCCTGACTTTATAGAAAGGTGTTTAAATAACCAGCTTTTTTTAAAAATAGAACTGTTATGACCAAGCGAACTTCTCACTTCTCGTCTTTCCACATAAACACTAGGAAATGGTGACGGCCGGGCGTTTTGGCAGACTCTCTTTACGTTCGAAAAGTGCTGGTACTTAGCCTTATTAATTTTATAAATGACTTTCGATTTTGAAACCATTCCATTGCAAAATCATTATGAATAGCTTTCCAAAAATACCTTCAATCACTACGGATTGAATAGCTATTCCGGTTTCATTGTAGGTACGCGTACATGCGTGGTGCAATAAACTTCAATTTCGTAACACAACCACTGCATCGAGCCAGGCCAATCAAGGCCGATGCGATGGAGCTTCACATCACCTATTTTGTAACGATATCCCAAAATTGTAGATATTCTATTATTGGCAAATGATACCACGGGGATTTCTAGGCGATAATACCTCGAAACCAGCAATTGTATAGAGTTGTACAAATGTATTTTTTGTTATAACTTTATATACCTACTTTTTCACTCGACTATCGCAATAGTAGTCACGAGTTTGATTTAACGGCTTGTTTTTCAAAGGTAGGAGCAAAATGGTCGTATATGTCCATCAATATATGTTGTTATAAACTTTATGTAAGTACAACGTCCCTTGATAGTGCAAATGTAGGTAGATACATAAGTATAATATTATCACCGAAGGCTTTCTACTGTGTTTCAATAATTTGAAAGTAATACCTTATTTAATACATGCCAGTCCATACAACAACAAAGTTTTAGAAAAAACTCAACTGCTATTCAGAATGAACGACTAACCCGATTTTTTAACTACGGTTAGGGCCACTTGCACAAACCAGAGATTTTTTTTTAAACTCGGGGTTATTATCTATGGGATATAGATAGATATAAATAACCTCGGGTTAGCAACTGAATTCGAGTCACAAGATAGTCATATCTCTGGTTTCCGCTGGCGGAGCCTTCGATAACACAATAATGAAGGAACTCACCATATTATATACATTCTCCCAATAATCCAGGGTGATCAATTGGAACGTGGTGAGCATGGACCACAGGAAGTTGTCGAAGTTGGTGTACCCGTGGTTCGGGTTGGGGCCCACACAGAGGCAGGTCCACTCGGGGGGGCAGTGCCTCGCCCCCGTCAGGTTGCCGCAAATGATGGGCACTTCGTCCGCGTTCACCATCCAGTTTGATGGCTCCTGGATCCACCTGCACAAATTAAAGGAAAACAAGTGTAGGAGCGACGCATAAATCCATACTAATATTATACTGCGAAAGTAGTCTCTATGTCCGTCTATTGCTTTTCTTTTTTAGGGTTCCGAACATCCTTAAGAAACGAAACTCTTAAAGGATCACTCGGGTGTCTGTCTGTCCGTCTGTCACAGCCAATTGACCCAAACACGGACGCGTTACGTAAATAAATAAATAAAGACTTATTGCGAGGGTTTTTATTACATTTTTTCATAATTTTTAAATAAACAGTTTTGAAGTTTTTCAAGAAATTAGACGAAAAATGACCATTTCCCCCCATCTTCGCAACTATTGGGACTTAAAGTAAAAAAAAAATGCAGATGAGATTTCTTTACCAATAGATTATAAGGAAACCTAAATGAAGTCTATAGGTTAACATAACATGTTACACAAATGAAATTTGTTTGGAATCCTTAGCACGCGAGCCCGACTCGCATTTGGCCGATATTTTTTTCTAAACGGATTACGATGAAAGTTGGCACAAGGGTAAATGTCCTAGATCCTAATCCCAAAAGTATGTTGACAACAAAGCCGCTGACAGCAAGAACAAACAAAATAAAGCAATCACATTTTATTTCTCCAAAGGAGTAAAAAGCTAGCAATATTTTACATTGCAAGTTTGACTGTCACAGGTAATGACGACACCAGTGTCCTAATGAGATACTATTTGACCAAACTGTTTATCAGATGAGGTCTACGAATGACAGCTGAGTCCAACGGCTTAACTGGCTTTCCGAAGCACGCAGGGATCTTAGTATATTTACTACGAAATCAGTGAAAATTAAATAAAATCGCCCATATTCACGATTCACTGAGCTCACTTTTAATATTTTAACTGGGAATGATAATCCCTCCATTTGAATTTCTTGGAACAGGCTCATAACTCTGAATGGTGTTCATCGTTTTTACAGCAATTGATTCCTGAAACTTGGTGGAAAGATAAACCGTTCACTAAAGTTCGGCCGGGTGGAAATTATAATTTTTGCAGTAGATTTTAAACCTTCCTTATTTATTTATTTACTTTAATTTGAGCGAAACAAATCCCAGGAAGAATGGTGTAGTGGAGTTTTTACCTTGGGAAAATAGCTTTTTTAATTCGTATGATTAAAAATGTGTACCTAATTCTATTTATCTATTTTCTCGTTTTGTTATGTTATTTTTCTAATTATAATATCGCTTAAGCATGAAACGGATAATACAAATATATAGACAACTAAAAAAAAAAGAATTCAAATATTTAAACCAAATTTTTTGTATCTTTTCTTTTTCTTAGAATATGGCTCTACAGAATTCATATTTCTAACTATCTAGTGGTTATATTATGTTGTGTTACTATTTCTCATCTCTTTGATTTGAAGATTATCTTTTTTCTTTTATTATAATTTATTTTTTTATGAATTTAGAGCATGTGAAATTGCAATGTGTAATCTCTGGTTAAATTGAGGTAAATTGAACGTGTTTACAGGGAATGTACTAACTACACTGTACAAGTTTTATTTTGTAGAAAAAAATGCTTTTTATGTTACGTTGGTAGTCCTTTTGGTTTTGGTCAGTAAGAGTCTGACACGCCCTAGAAGTCATTTGATGATTTCCCATCCTTAAAAAAAAAGTCCTTTTAAATAAATCTGCAAATTAATTGAAATGGAGTAAATAGTAAAATGGGTAGAGCACATTACTTGTTGAACAGATGGACCATGAGGCCGAAAGGTAGTGAAGTGGTGACCTCATACTTAAAGGCGTAACACATAACATATATTGTGGGAGGCGTTCCAGCCTCACATAAGATAGACTGATGACTTTTTCAGTCCACTGGATGCAAGAAAAACAGGATGGGTTGATGTGGTTTGAGGTCTAAATCCAGTCCAATTGGTGAACGTCTTTTAGCTAATATGATGATAATGAAATAATGAAATATTTCTACTTACGCAGACCAAGCCTCATCAGTGAAGTTCTCCCCCGGCGGCACGACGAGGTTCTTCACGCACTTGTTCCTCAGTTCCCCCATGTAGACCTGCAGTGCAAACAACGCGAACACCATCAGGCAGAAGATGGTCAGCGTCATTACTTCTGCAAGCTGCTTGAATGAGTGCAGCAGCGCGTTGATGATGGTTTTTAGACCTGGTGATGAAGGTGTTCTTATTATTTGTTGGTAATTAATTGAAGCGGGAGAATTCTGTAAGACGGGCACATGACAGATGGGAGGCTTATTCCCAGCAGTGGGCAATCCCAGGTTGCAATGATGATGAAATTGTATCAAAACTTATTTTTTTGTGAATTGTATGATAAACTATAACTCTATAAAACCTCTACTAAGCCTAAATAAAATTCGTGAATGTTGTATTAAATTGTATTGATAAATGTACCTGTTGGGAAAAGAGCCTTCAAGAGTGTCGGATTTTATAAATTGAATAGATATAAGAAGAAAGATTTTTCTTAAAGTAAGATCGATGGATTCTAAGCAGTTTTACCCTTAATACTACTCTGCCTATCTCACAAAATGTTCACCACAACACAAGATAGGAATGAATGTTGTAAATTAATACAGTATTATTGTGAAACACAGTTTTTTTTCACTTCTTAAAAAAATCAACTTCCTATCCCCAAAAAATCGCCTATTAAAGTCGTGAAATCCATAATAGGCCAAGCATTTCAGAACTGCAGAATAGTTCTTGACTCCAACATGTGTCTTTTGAGAATATCAGTGAACAGAGAGCTTGAATCTTTTCTGATCGTACCTATAAAAATGATGAAACACTCGAAAAATTGTTTTCTTAAAAATATGACCCTATTATAATCAACTTGGAAAGTTTTTTTCTTTATTAAATTGATTGAAAAATCGACTTTGTAGAAAAAAGTTGCCAAGTTGATAATAAAAGGATATATTTTTAACAATTTTTCAACGATTTTTCGTGTTTCATCATTTTTCAGGCCGGAACTTGGCCTGACGCAATACCGTGCGCCTAGATAGCGGCACGTCAAGCTACATAATTATTTGATTCTTTTTAAATCCTTGTTGGGCAATCTTCATTAACTGTCGTTTGATCGCAATCTGGAAGTTTACCGTGGAGGCTCTTAATAAGTAAGATAAGGTTTAATGAGTCATTAAATAAACGTCTCCGATGTCCTCGTGTTGTCTTCCTCACTCTTCAGAAACAGACACAAGAGGATTTCTTTCTCTCGTTTGGTATGGAATTTAATTCCCTGACGCAAAATCGGGAATGGACTAGTTTTAGTTTCGTCTGTTTGTATTCTTAGTATCCATAAATTGCCAAACTAACAGTTTCAAGTTAAGTGTATTAAACGATTTTTCGTGTGTATCATAATTTTTCAGGCCGGAACTTGGCCTGACTTAACTTGAAACAAGGCATGTTGTCACTTTTTCCGGAATTAGACAGATTTTAGGAAAACTTTCGGGAAGGATACTTAGATATACGTTTAAATTGATTGGGACGACAAAAGATAATGACTGTAAATAATCTTATAGAGGTAATTGAGGACAGCGTTGTTTAGTCTGCACCTATTCCAAGAAATGTGAAAGCCAAAAATGGTCTGTAGAATAGAAAAGTAATGAATAATCAAAGAAATAGACATTACCTAAGTCTTGCCACAGGCACACTATGCAATACCTTAGTGACACTTTTTTTAAAATATTAAACACCATGGATCACAACCTATGAGTATTTTTGATTTTTTTTAAATAACCAGTTGTGTTTTTATAGCTATTCTGTGTTTCTTTGCCAGGGATCTTAGAAAATAATGGTTAAACACTAAACTAGAAACGAGAAAGAGAGATTGCAGTCAAACGCTCGCCCATCAATACTAACAATAAAAAAATCATAATTATTCAAATGGACAGCCAACTTACCCGGCATTATAGAAACAGTCTTCAAAGCCCTCAGCACCCTGAAGGTCCGGAGACCAGCTAGGTTGCCGACCTCCATGCCGATGGTAGCGTACCCCGACGTGATGACCACGAAATCCAACCAGTTCCAAGGATTTCGCAGATATGTGTACTTATTTAATATGAACCCTTTAGCTATGCATTTTATTATCATTTCCGCCGTGTAGATCGCCAGGAAAATGTACCTGAAATAGAGAAAATTGTTGTTACTCAGTGGAAAAAAATAATTATTTCTCAATGGAAAATAATTGTTACTCAGTGGAAAATAATTGTTACTCAATGGAAAATAATTGTTACTCAGTGGATAATAACGATTAATCAGTATCAAAACAATGGTTACTCGATGGAAAAAATCAAAGTGCCTAAATACATCATCATCATTTTTCTGCCCTTGTCCCATGTTATACGGGCACTGCGCAACACCTTTTTTTTAAATTTACACTTAAAACATCACTCATCTATACTATATAATATTATAAAGAGAAAAGATTTATATTTTTGTATGTGACGAATAAACTTAAAAACTACTGGACCGATTTGAAAAATTCTTTCAGCAATGGATAGCTACATTATCCGCGAGTAACATAGGCTATATTTTTATCAATGAAATATGGCTGCGAATACATCTTTGACTTTCACTAAAAATAAATCCTAGTGGTTTCAGGTTTGCATTCGTTTGGTTGAGAAGTAGAAGTAAAGTATTGTGATTATGACAGCATTGAAACCTCTTTATGATTTGGTAACCTAACAAATGAAATACTTGGTACGAGTAACATTCAAGGAATGTATCACTCGAACAAAAAAATGGCGCTATTTTGTACGAAAGGAAGCAACTTATGGTTCGGTAAACTTTTCCTTGACGAAGTTCAGTTGGGGTCGACCATGATTTCCCCGAAGTTACTTATTCGTATTAACGTTATTAATAATTTGTCAAGAAACTTGGTAAAAATAATAAGGGAGTTGCGTGTCGAAGCGTTAAGAACATCATTAGGTTATTTCACTAAGTGACATTATGATTTATATTTTCAAAATGTGTTCCGGAAAAGATTGCGATGTACTTACTCTACTTTTTAATGGTTCTAGCGGATTCAAGGTTTCATGATGTCCTTATTTCATGAAAGGTCGATGGCATGAGCCCTGGCTTTTCATCTCAGACTTGATTTATTTGATGTCTGATAGGTATATAATTAACTTAGTGTAGGTCCCTCTCTTCTCGCCTTTTGGTGTAACAGTCAATACAAATTCTTGCTTCTTGCTTTGTATTCTAGATCTTTCTGTGACGAAGAAAAGTCACAGATGTTACCTACACGACTCACACATGTAGTACAATGAGAATTTTCACGGTTTAGTATGCAATAAACCGTGTAAGTTTTCATGGTACTAAGCTCTGTATTACCTAATTAGGCATAGTGAGTAGAGTTGAATACTCAATGAACCGAAATAAATCAATTCTCAGGTATCACAGTATTAGTCAAAGTACTATTGAAACAAGTTCAGTTCACAGGTGAAACCTTGTCCTTACCGTTGCTACCCGTATAATCCTACCTTCCGAAAGGGTTGGGCAACCCTTCACTAATACGGAACCCTAATACGGAACCACCACACTGTGCGGCGCCATATTCTTCGGCTTAATTACCATTTGTAATCCAAGATCACCTTAAAATTTATGGTACTTTGAGGTGTCACCAAACGTTGCCAGCCTTGCTTACTTTCTGGCTGTGTCTAACCATTACGAATTTAATCAAGCGAAAAAAAAAACGTCTTAGAAAAGAGGCCTGTTTCCTTTTCTGAGGGACAGAGGAGGTTTTATACAAATAGGTTGAAACAGGAACTCTTTGAGGCAGGAAGGTTTATCGTTTGAGTTTCTTTTTGAAGATTTTAGAATAGGTACGATACTTATATGTTTACTTTTAGGAAATATTAAAACTAACGCAATATTAATAACCAGCCGAGTGCGAGTGAAAACAAAACACGTTTCTTATATAGAAGTCCCGTTTATTTGTAATTTAATTTGTTGTTATAGCGGCATTAGCAATACAAACTCTCTTGAAATGTCTACATGTCTTGAGATACAGCCAGCTAACATTGCTGATAGACAGCGGAGGCTTACTACCCGTTTTGATAACGTATCTACCTTTAACCAACTGTCAAATTAGCTACCAACAGTAGCTGAAACGTCATCTTTGCCTTTGTGTTGGTAGCTAATTTGACAGTTGGTTAAAGGTAGATACGTTATTGAGACCAGCCGTTAGTAATAGAGTTCCGTCGGTTTCTCCTTGTGTACGAAACCTCAAAAAGGAAACATTTGGTAAACTGGTTGAAACATTGATAAAATTAAGGCACATTAAAAAAAACTGAGTGAATTCCACTTAAGAAAGACCGAAAGATTACCGTATTTTACGACCAGTTCCACAATTAAACTCTCGAAACATCTAAAAACCACATAAAATCTTAACGATGTTTAACGGTTCTTACCACACCACTGCTAATATTTTGACATTAAATTCTACTAGATTAGTTCACACAAAGTGCTTTACCTTAATAAAGGTAACCTCTAACCAAAAACTATGCAGACTCGTTCCCTCATTTGCATTTACTGTTTCATGAAACAAAAACCTCACCTACGGACATGAATTTTGTTTCAAAAGTTTGGTTGCCGTGGTTTTCGTTGATATCTTGTGAAATGGTATTTTTGGTCGGAAATTCAGTTTTCAGAATCTTTTATTGGCTTGATTATATGCAAATATGCTTGCACTTCTTTTTTCTCTGATTTTCAGTGCCTTGTTGATTTTTTTACTTTGAAGACTAGATTAGTGTTTAAAACCACTGCACCAATTATAATATATAATTATAAATGGGGGTTCATTTATAATTATATATTATAATTTTATATTTCTCCTGGTCACGCTATAATTTGAGAACGGCTTGACCGATTTGGCTAATTCTTTTTTGTTTTGTTCACCAGACAGAAAAAAAAATAGGTATGTAGGTAGGTAAGTAGGTCCGGCCCTGGTTGAATCCATGGTCCGGAGCGAGGAGGCTTGGGAAGCGGTCACCTCCTTCTGCGAAGCAGTAATGCTAGCGAAGGAGGAGGCGGGCCGCGCGAGGGAAAGGCAAGGCCTTCGCCCCAACCGCCGCAACAGGAGAAGACGCCCCGGGTGTCGGGAGTCGCAGGGCGATCCCCGGCCACCGTAGGCGCGGGCCTGCGGACGACGAGCATTGGGTGGCTCGCTGTCCGATCACCACCAGGCCCGGGTCGATGGCGCGTTGTGTTTCACGCGCGCCTCAAAGAGATGTCAGCATAAAAGAAGGGGCCCGCTAGGGCCAGAGCCTGCCAGGGTTGCGGAATTTGTTCGAAAGAGTCAGCGCGGCCCTGGAACGCAAAGGGCTTTAGAAGGAACACGGATGGGTTTTATTCAGTAGGAGTCTGACACGCCCTTCCGCTCCACCCAGAGCGGAAGAAGTCATAGGTAGGGTAGGTAGGGTAGGAAAGTAGGGTAGGGTAGGTAACGGTTGACGGGAGGTGACGGGAGCGAAGCCACGGGCACAGCTTGTTAGATATATAATCTAGTTCCATGAAATTTGCCAAGAGCAAATGCTCTACAGGAGTTAGTATTGAAAATTTTACGGATAATAGGTGCTTCATGAATATTTAATAAACAAAATTACTTCATAATAGGTTGTCAGCTGTCTAACTGATTTAAAACATCAACAACCAACCCAAGAACATTATTATATCATCGCATTTATTCCGCAATTTTATATCTATTATCAGTTACCTATATCTACTTACAGCGAAACGACATCATAAAATCTGTCCAAACACCATCAAACCATAAATAAGTCATCAGCGAGAGAATTTTTAAGAGTTTCGCAGTTAATTTGATAAAGGAAAATCGACCGTTCATTAGAATATGGGTCAACAAATTTTGAAGAAGGCCGCATGATGGCCGCCATTTTGGAAGCGTCCTTATTTTCCCGCGAATTTTAACGAAGGAATGCAAACGACGTCTTTTGATATGACAAGATTTGATTAATTGCTTGGACTATATTGAATTTATTCATTAGGATTTCTTTTTGACTCGAGTCGAATCTTTCTGAATTTAAAAATATTAATCCACATCTATATGTACGATATTCGACTTAAGTTGTAGTCTTTTGGTTTGGCAGTAACCCAAATACAAGCCACTTACATTATTAACAGTACCTATTTTAAATTTTATAAATCTTTTGAATTTAAATCTATCGTGGTAATCACGATAGATTTAAATTCCCTTTCTTTACCAATGAAAAACGATACAAAACGAATTATATTTCTTCCTACAAAGACATATAAGCGAAGCGATTATGAAATATAAATTCAAAACACATTACCTACCTATAAACACTTATAAACGCATAGTGCACCCGTGTCAGAGCTCCAACATTTGTGCCCACTAAACCGTGCGAGTATTTAATTGTTTCCTTTCCATTCAGTGTAATAAACGATTGTTTCCACGAAAACACTTGTTTATATCGTAACCTATGCTTCCTTCATGCTGTTGGTTAACGGGTGAGCAGACATGCGATGTCCTCGTTAACAGTGCGCCATCGGTATAAGAAATGCAGGAGCTGTGTTTGCCCTGCCACAGAGCATCGAGACGCCTCGGCGATCACTGCTTGAGACGGAAGTGTCAAAACTTGCTTGTCTGCGAGACTTTGGCTTTGACTGCCGAAATTTGTGCTCAGCGTAATATAGGGGGACTACTATCACAAACGTACATTAATGAATACTTAATTAAAAGATGTAACTAAAATAAAAATAATTAAAAATGGTGGGAAAACGGACAAGTAACACGTTCTTGAAAATTTTGTTGTATTGTTATCTCGCAAAATGTCGTTTTTATTGGATGGCGCTAATTCTCTATGGCATAACTTGCGAGTAATTTCACATGCAAGAGCTGTGTCTATACATTGTAGTATTAATGCTCACAAATTCGTCATTTTTTGAGATTTTTAATGCGTCTTGTCTTTTCTCTAGTTATTGAAAATTGTAATTAAAAAGCCCACTTCCTTAGACCAATACTTTATTTCGCTGTCAAGAATATTATGAGCAATCCCTAGCCGCTGTGCCAGGGCAGGTTTTCCGTGTTCTGTGCCCTGTGCTCATATACCAACGTCACTTAGACGTAAGTAATTTACTTTCATATACCGGATCATAATGTGGTCCCGCGTAATTTATCATCGACGCTGAATAGGCAACTTAGGTAGTTCACAGTTTTGTAAGGCATTTTCATATCTAATGTTGGTTATCATTGTTAAGATATTATGTGAAAAGGCCTTGAAATGGTCATGAAAATTAAACCTTCGACTATTTTTACTCGTGTCAATTCGAATTTATAAAGTTTTTAAAACAAGAATGTTATTAAAACGCAGGCCGCAACTTTTTGAAAAAAAAAAATGGATGATAGTAATATGAAAAAAATTATGTACTTATTAAAAAAAATATCGTGATTTTTTACGGAAATTTTCTAATTTCATCAATCAAACCACTGTTTGACCAGTGCTCAGGTGCACTCATCTGAGCACTGGTTTATTTAAAATAAGAAATAGTTTTTGTTTGATGGTAATTAAATCGCGACAAACACTTTTGTTACTTACTTAAAATTCAAGAATAATAAGGAAAACAAAAATTGCATTCAAAATGGGTTACTACTACAGAAAATGTTGGTGTTTACGTAGGGAACCATCCAAAACCTAACGTAAACAATACCATTACGTCTAAACATTTCGCCAAAACATCAATGCTGTCCACACATGCTACTTATCTTACGGCCCGGTGCCAAGTGCCAAGGTATGTGTCCGAGCCACAGATCATGAAATCACCGCACGCACAACAACAAATAAATAATAATCGTATCCGGGCAATGTGGGCTGGGCACAAGTTCCGTCTGTCACAATCACACTTAGAATGCAGGTTTTCAGTTATTTCAAACCAGCAGTTGGCGCCACTTAGCCGACAGGTTCGCTACTTTGAGAACGTAACATATTACCAACGTCATGTTTAATAACGTTGACGTCAATTTAACTAATGTCGGAGAACATAAGCGTTCGCCACATGACGCTGGCAGAATGGTCATCGTCGTCAGTCGCTCAGTTGCCAAAATAAAAAAAAGTCAAGCATTTTGACTGGTGCCTAGACCTGACGACCTGACGCCTCAGTTCTGTCATCTGGTGTACATCATTTAAGAAAACCTTCATCCTCACGGGCCGTCAATTCCTATGAGTAAATAGTAAGACACTCACTGACACGCTTGAGTTTTATGGAAAATTTTGTCTCTGGTAGTGGCTGTCGAGGTGTATCTGTGCTCTAGCCGTAGGTACTCAGCATTGGTGATGTGCCCAAAGTGTGCCTACCGCGGTATAACTGAATTACTTATAGCTCTGGACTCGCATGGCGGGCCAGAATGTAATTATGCTGGGATATACAGTAACCCAATTTAACTACGGCTATGGTCGAATTTTGGGTTTGAAGTTCCTGGTCCCTTATTTTTTTGGATGGGAAATATTCTACTTAATGACTCCTTCCGCTCGGGGCGGGCGGAAGAGAGTGTCAAACTCTTTCTGACTTAAGCCCACCCGTGTTCCTCCGAATGCCCTTTGCGTTCCAGTGCCGCGGTAACTCTTTCGAACAAATTCCGCAACCCTGACAAAATTCTTGGTCGTGTTATTTTATTTACAGTACAAAATCAGATAGGTACCTGAGAAATGAGGGAAATGTCATGGGGAATGATTTGTGTATAGTTGAGAATGGATATCAGAGTGTGGCCAAACAAAACGATGGAATACGATATTGCTAGAAAAGAGGTAACTACTGAGTTGAGAATTGATAGAGAAGCATGGTAGAAATAAGTTGGGATAAAGGCAATAAAATGAAGATCGGTCATTAAAAGTAAACAAGTGAAATCATGGATCTGTGATAGGTTAATCAAAGAAGATCAAAATTCAACCCCTGAGGACAGACTTCATAGCTGGTAAGAAAATTTATATCCTTACCGCGCGCCTCCTTAATAACTGACTGACAGACAACGCACAGCCGAAACTGCTGGTCGTAGTAAGCTGAAATTTGGCGTGTAGGTTCCTTGGGGAGTGTAGGGGAGCACTAAGACCCGAAATTACTATGGGAACGGGAAAAAACGGGTACGAAGTTGCGGGCAAAAGCTAGTCTAACACAAAATTATGAATTCGCTCAGCCAAACAAATCCTTATTCATCCAAATTCAATTAAATCATATTCAAACTGAAAATATTAATTATGAAAATGAATATTCTTGCGAAGCATAGCGCTCGAGTAAATCTCAGTTAACTTTATTAGCTAGAAGAGCTGCCGACAACTATTCCACTTTATCATCGTACTTTTGTTAAAATTAACTTTAGAATGTGATATACAGTGGCCTGGGATACTCGGATACTGGGATACTTTGGTCTAGTTGTCCCAAGAGCGGGACGATTCGGAATGTTGGTGTATTTTCCAATTTAGAGACAGTTAAGTTGTTTGCTGAAATAACTGTTGCTGTTTCTGGTTTCTAGGTAATTGTTGAACATGGAATATCCATTAACGAAGGCGTGTGTGGAGGAGTGGTGATACACATACAGTGGTTGTATAGTTAATCACAGATCAGAAGACCTCGACTTCCTCTCTATTTTATGCTTATCCAATATCAGTGCGTATACAGCATGTTGTTTTCCCGCAGCGAAATGAGTTTGTCTTGGTAATACAATCGATTTATGAAAAATAATAAATATAAAATCAATAACAATTGTGATAAACAAAATTTGAAAGTGACTTCGAACCAATAGTTTAGTTTGATAGTTTCGCGCAAAGCGGCCGCGGTCTTTGCTCGCGAGAGCTTATTTTGCTCTGAACATTTATGAATTGACGGCGGCGCGTGCGTGTGTTTCGAGAAATATCTACGTCACGTCTAGTGAGTTACTATTGCTTCTCACGCTTTCGAGTTTATGGTTTTTTTTTTTAATTATTTGAAAACAAAAACATTTTTATGTTTAACTTGTATGTCTCGATAGTAGGTACTACTGATGGCGAATCGTTCTGCCGCGAGAAAACAACCATTAAAATTTCAGCGCGTATAGTCTTAATAGGTATCGTGAGAACATCTAACGCCGATGGACAAAATGAGAATTTTCACGTGGTTTGTTTCATTTTCTTAGAACTATGTATCTGTATGTATAGTAGCTTTAAAGTGAGATTTAGTTATTTATACCCTAACTTAGTCATATAGAAGTGTACTAGGAAAAAAATACTAAAGCAATAATAATTATATCCACTAGCTGTCGTCCGCGGCTCCACCCGCGTGAATGTCGAAAATTATCCCAAGGGAACATGCTCCCCAGATAAATAGTATCTTACGTGTTATTTTAGACTATAATCTACCTCTGTGCTAAATTTCATCAAGATCCATTCAGAAGTTTTTGCGTGAAAGAGTAACAAACATACATCCATACATTCATTCTTACAAACGTTTATAATATTAGTAAGATAGATAGATATATGTAGATTAAATTTCATAATGTTTTGAACTTAGTGCCAAACGTAGATTCGTAGCATGGCTATTATAGGCAGCGAGTGTTGGTTGGCTCGCTGTCTGATCACCACCAGGCCCGGGTCGATGGTGCGTTGTGTTTCACGCGCACCTCAAAGAGATGTCAGCATAGAAGACGGGGCCCGCTAGGGCCAGAGCCTGCCAGGGTTGCGGAATTTGTTCGAAAGAGTCACCGCGGCTCTGGAACGCAATTGGCTTTTGGCAGAAGGAACACGGATGGGTTTTAGTCAGTTATAAGAGTCTGACACGCCCTTCCGCTCCTCCCAGAGCGGAAGAAGTCATTTGATGACTGCCAATCCATGAAAAAAAAGATTATGGAACTGCCGATCTTAAAAAAAAGCATGAATATTATGCCAAGATATTAATATTTTCCCCAGTGCTAAAACTTTCTGGCTTCACAATCACAACGTGGTAAGTACATTATTGTTAACTTTATGGTTTGACTGGCAAAGAATTAGGTTAATATGCCTATCACAAATTAAGCTATGCCGCAGAGTTCAAGTGTCGGGAAAAAAGTGTTGTTTAGTTAATCAATACTTTAGTGGTTAAATGTTTACTAACGGTTTAAATTGGTTATTACGCCTTGTTCGTTCTTAGTAGCAGTAATGTTTCGGTGAGCAATTAGAATCAATCTAGTTGTGCCAGGGTTTTCAACACTGTTGCGGAATTTGTTCGAAAGAGTCACCGTGGCCCTGGAACGCAAATGGCTTTAGAAGGAACACGGATGGGTTTTAGTCAGTAAGAGTCTGACACGCCCTTCCGCTCCACCCAGAGCGGAAGAAGTCATTTGATGACTTCCCATCCTTAAAAAAAGGGTTTTCAACACTATATTTATTGACAGCGAAGTGGACGAGTTTTTCGATGCCCAATAAGTTCTTTTTCCTTTCCTCTTTTTACCGTTTGTACAGATACCAGCTCATTAAGCGACCCGAAACTGTACAACTTTCACAATTAACCTTGAACCTAATGCTTTAGCGATAAAGTTGAAAATCTATTAAAGGATTTTGACAGATTGTTGTAGCTTGATGTGCTGTCTGTACATATTTCCTTTTTTTATTAGCTTATGTGAATACTACCTATGTACTTCAATAATCGGTATTTCCTAATTGAGACGCATTATAACTTCAATACAAGACAAACGAACGGTCCGTTATGTGTTTCATAGATTGCCAAAATTCCGAAAATTAGAAGTGAAAAATAAAGATTGTACTAGTCTTTTAAAAAAAATTAACAATGGGTAAAAAAATAATTTGGAAGCGACATTGACGTATCGTACAGTACATTGTCCGGTCCAAAAGCCCGGGTGTAAATATGACACAGCATGACACATCGAGTTAAAAAAAAATGGTTGTGCCTCATCACTATCACTCAAACCTGTGTCTTACTACACTTTAAAAAAAGGTACAATTGATAGATGGATTAGAATACTCTTTATTTTGTACATCATATAAGTTGAAGAATCCTAGAAGAAGAATCAGCGCTGCAGTTCGTCTTAGGTGTGCCATTAACATTTACATACACTATACACATACTTGCTTAATAAATTTTACAAGGGTAAAGGCAGAATTGTTTGTCTGTAAGAAGTCATCTTAGGAAGTCCTGATCCGATCATGACAGTTCTTTCACTGATACTGAGCTACACTTTTGTTGACAGGCATACGATACTTATTAGGGTTCCGTACCCTAAGGGTAATCAACGGAACCCTATTACCTACTAAGCCTCCTCTGTCCGCGTGTCTATTAGCGGGCTGTATCTCTGGCATCGTAATAGGTAGACAGTTAAAATGGAAAAAAGGATTGTGTGTTTCGATTGCCACTATAACAACAAATAAAATTTTAATGAAACATTCAACCGAAAAAATCACATTTCTTGTTAAGGGCACAGGAGCGAACCCGGGCTTCAAAGCTAGTTTAAAATAACTGGAGGTATTTTAACTACACATAAACTCCTGTTTTTGCAACAAAATTGTTTCAAAATGGCACTGACGTATCGAATGGCAGTTAGTGACAGTCCGGAGTTTGGAAGTTGGTGGTGTGACACCCCCGTGCCTCGGAAAGTACGTTAAGCCCTGGTCCTGCGCCAGATCTCTCTCCGGTCGTGTCGGGTTGCCGTCGCATCGGAATTTGATGGAAGAGGGAGTGCACCTGTGTTTGCGCACACACTTGTGCACGATAATATGTCCCGCGCCGATGGCTAGTCTCGGTTGAGATTGGCCGTCATGGCCGAAATCGGTCAGGAGGACTATATACATATATAATATTGGCAGGAGAAAGCATTGTAGTAGCAACCTAGCATTGTCCCAACTATACCAGAGTCGGCTTCTAGTCCAACCGGATCCCATTGAGTGCCAAAAACCCCAGAGAAGAAAGCGCTTCCAGGTGTTTCCGATTTTTTCTGGAACCATTTTCTTTTCTTTAGTGATTATTACTTACGGTCATTTTTAGGGTTTCGAACGTCCATAAAAACGGAACCTTTATAGGATCACTCGTGCGTCTGTCAGTCCTTCTGTCACAGCCCTTTTTTTCCAAATCTACTGGTCCGATTCTATTGTATGGTACTTATAATTATGAACTTCTGTGCCCCAAATACGGACGCTTTACATAAATAAATAAGTTTTGAGTATGAGAGTAGCTTTTGGGGGACAAATTAGAAAAGTAATAAAAAATGTTTTCCAAACTATACCGTGTGACATTTCAATTGATATTTTTTAAATAAATCGTTTTGATGTTATTCAAAAAATTACAGGAAAAATGATCATTACCTTATATCCGAAACTAATGAGCCTAAAACATTGAAAAAATGTAGAGGTTCCTTACCTATACAATTAAAGGAAAACCTAAAAAAAAACTAGGTTTTAAAGTAACATGTTTCAAAAATGAGATACGTTCGGAACCCTTTGCACGCGAGTCCAACTCGCTGCTGGCCAGTTTTTCAAAAAGGAAGTTTCATATCGGTTAAGCCGTTCCCCAATGATGCGCTTACCAAAAATCAACATATCGCTTTTATCCTTGTTGCTATTCCACCAATTCGCACTAAACGTTTCCAAACGTCTTTTATAATGCGCACAGCAAAGGAGTGGAACTCTCTGCCTGCGTCTGTGTTTCCGAACGCATACAACCCTAATCTCTTCAAAATTAGAGTGAACAGGCTTCTTCTGGGTAAGCTCGCTCCATCGTCGACTTTGTCTCTGTCTTCTATGACCTAGACTAGAGTCAAGAGCAAACCCATATTAAATAAAAAAAAAAAAAAAAAAATCTATAAACCCTGTATAATTTTAATGTCAATGAAAGAGGGCAGTAAATATACTTCAACAATAACCTTGTTATAAGACCACAACTCAATGAAAAAGGAGTATAGTACCACCTCATCAATATCATACTCCTATTCAGACGTCGTTCATGAACTTTATACAAAGTTCGACTAAATGCTCACGACTCACGAGCATAACTCAATGAATATAGACACCACAAAAGAGGTTATGTGTGAACGAACAAGCGTAAAATGGCCGTCATTGTCTATGCCTGCAACGGATATGCTTCAATTTAGGAAAGGGTAATTTTCACACAAAATCATAAATTCGGTCCTCAACCTGTTTTGGAGAAGACTAAAAAGAAGAGAAGTCCGAATTGAAAAGCTCAATGTTTTTTAATACTTATTGCCATCAAGAGAAGGTTAGTTGTCTATTGTATCTTCTCAGTTGGGTTCTACATAATGTATACGTACATATCTACATAAATTCATAATCTTGGAATCAATATATCGTCACCAAATACAGAATCGACTTGAGTTGCTTTTAGTTTAAGTTGATTTTTAATTGAGTGTCCATTTTGTTTAAAAATGGCCCTAATAAAAGTAACTATGGGTTGCAATTACAATAGAATTTGGACGTTGTCATGTAAGTATGACATAGAGTTTGTAGTTCCAAAATTTCGAAATTATTTCGAATTCTGAATTGAAATGGGTTTGTAGAAGACTAATAAAAAAATTGTCCGAATTATACTGCTTAGTGTATTTAAGGCTTATCTTCATCAACTTAAGGATGGTTTTCTTTTGCATTTTCTCTATTGAGATTCAACAGACTTTCGAACGGTCTGTCAACCGGGATTGTGTTGCGTGGTAGTGACAGATACCGCCTTGAAGTATACCAAAGATTATATCCCCCGATTGAATTTGTGTTCAGGCATATGGGTTTTAGAGTTCAATTTACCTTGAAATAACGCATGTTAAGGTACTGTCAGAAAATCGGATTTGTTTGTTGGCTACGAAGTGGGTTCATGATAGGTAATGAAAACAAGAGGTGTATTAAATTAAACGGGATAATGAAGAAGTAAGATCTTCATTTAATATCCGCTTCTTAGAATTTAAACTCAAAGGAAATGTGCCGAATATTTATTTATTTATTTCCCACCATACAATTATCTTTACAGGTTTATCACCTAATGCCTAAAAAATATGTACCAACTTTATTAGAATAATCTTTGAATCCTTGAAGTATATTTATATCTCAGGCAGTTCTTAAAATGTTTCTTCCTACCTAAGTAGATACGTAAATACTAAGAAAAAAGCTTATTTTTTCAGTGAACACCAACATTCGAAGTCAAAACACATAATCAAGTTTTAATTAGTCTTACGACGAAGAATAAATAAATAAAAACTCGTTTTCAGCAGTAAATCCCATTGTTTGTGTTGTAACCAAACCAAATACATTCAGCGTTCTGTTTATGTCTGCAAGAACAGATTACTGAAATGTGCTGTCGTTGAATTTCAGAATAGATTCTTGAAACAATGTATCCTCACGCCAGTTTTCTATCAGAAAGGCAAAGTCTACCAATGCTGCACCTTCGGGTGACCTTTCGCCAATCCAGAGCCCTTCGGCGTTATCGCCCATCTGCTCTGCGAGCATTTGGTCAGTACTATATATACTCTTTCATCACGACCTCTTTAAAGGTCTGAGAAGTTAATGGCATATAGTTAACTAGCTTTCGCCCGCGGCTTCCTACGCACATATTCCGTTTTTTTCCCGTTCTCGTAGGAATTTCGGGAAATCCTCTCTTAGTGCTGCCTTGCAGTCCCCAAGGAAGCTACATGCCAAATTTCAGCTTTCGACGATCAGTAAGTAGTAAAAACGGCATATGCGCGTACGAAATCGCGGGAAAAAGCTAATACCTTATGTAATACGCGAAATCATCCTATTAATTACAAGTACCTCGTCCCCGTTGAAGTACGACGTAGGCACTAGGTTGAATACCACGTCGTTACTACTACAGTGTTGCTTATCAAAAAAATTAAAAAGTAACTAACACACAGCTACTATTATTAAACTAAGCTCGTTACTGCCAATAAAACAGTTCGTTCACAATCCATCATTATTTACGGTTTCTTATTTACCCCGGCTGTTTGTTCGATCGATCAAAGTCAAGACTCAAATCAGGTTCTCTTGGCCGAACCAAGTTAATTTTAGAAGCTTGCAGCTCATCAGAAGATAAATTGTAAATAATGGTTTTCTAATAAGTTGAAAGAATCTTAATTGGCTTGTGAACAATACATATCCCATGTATTTTTTTTATAGACTTCTCAAACGGTCATTAACACCATAGCTGATAAATATCTACTCCTTTTTTTTGCGATCATGATCAAATGACTTCTTCCACTCTGGGTGGAGTGGAAGGGCATGTCAGACTCTTACTGACTAAAACCCATCCGTGTTCCTTCTAAAGCCCTTTGCGTTCCAGGGCCGCGGTGATTCTTTCGAACAAATTCCGCAAAGATATCCACAGCTGGATTTAGGCTTCCGACAAGCGACGCCAAAGCAACCAGCTCGAAGTTTTTCCTAATCCCGTTGAATTTTCTTGCGTTACCTACCTATTAGACCTAGACGGTCGGGCACAAGAAATATAAAAGGATTTAATTAAAAATCAACTATTTCCTTTAGTTTGAAATGTATGTATTATATCTTCCCAGAATTTCATACTTACTTGGTGTTTTTTTTTTGGGAAAACGATCAATTGTACAATTCATGTTACTGTAAATGTTACAACAAATAAAAAGTAGGCTAAAGTACTATCCACGACGTTTCCGAACCACATATTACTAAGCTAAAGGTACAGTGTAGACACAATACTTTAAATCATAACAATATAAGACGACGACTGGAAGAGACAAAATACAAATCGATGTGCAGGATATTCCTTAATTTATTTCTGTGTGTTATTTCTGAGTTACAATACAGAGTCTGTGTTTATTACCTAAAATTAACGGGTTGGATTTCCTTTCAGTTTTCTTCGAAATTGGGCGTCTCCCTTTGATTATTTTGCGTTATTCGTCATAATTTCGGATATGAACATCCACGCCCACTTGACAGATTCAGACTTTATATTATCTTTACTGTCTGCAATATTCAACCTTTTTCATCCAAAATGTAGTATCTTTAACAATAACGGTTTTATGACAAAGACTTCCCAAGGAAAGTTTTTAAGGGCTCAAGTTTTAAGTGGATCCACGTCCGACGCTACTCACTCCGTATGACGTATGTATGACATACTCCCGTGTACCAGCCACTCATGCTTATAAACTAATCATCGTTAAATCCACACAAGAAATAGCTCTATTAATATTATAAATGCGAAAGTTTGTGAGCATGGATGGACGGATGGATTTTGTTACTCTTTCACGCCAGAACAGCTGAACGGATCTTGATGAAATTCTATTTTTAGTTTAATTTTTATTTGTTGTAAACCTACCACAGGCCTTTGTAACCCAAAGGTTGACTGGTAGAGAATGCCTTGATGCATTAAGTCCGCCCATGTGCCACTATTATAAATTAAGTTTAAATAAATCAATTTGGCACAGAGGTAGATTATAGTCTGGAATAACACATAGGATCCTTTTTTCAAAAGATTTTTCCGATATTTACGGCGGGCGCAGACGTGGGCGGCAGCTAGTGGATATATAAACAAAAGTTACATCAGATATATCTCGCATTATCTACCTAGCCTTTTACCCAACAATATTGTTGTCAGCTTTCTGTTCAATCAGATAAAGCTGAACACTAGTATTTTATATAAAGCGGCAGCCATTCTGGTCTTCACAACCCAGTTACTGGATACTAAAATACCCCTTGGTTTCTTCTCTTTTCGTTTGATGGTACATTTACATAGCAACATATCTTACTACGTATAGCGGGCGGCGTTAGAGGCATTTTTCAGATCATTGTGGGTGCAGGCGAGATTTTTCAGAGCAAGTGTAACAAATTTTGAAATTTGTGACCCTCGAACATGTGACACCACCGCGGTCGCACTGTCTTTTGGTAGGTAGGTACACTCCTTGACTTGATTCACACGTACCACAACCACACCACACCGTCGCGACAAAAGTTGGTCAAGTTGTGGTTACGTGTGAATAGTGTCGCTGCGGCTTCTTGCTGTTGCGTTGTGGTGCCTGCTGCAATGTGGCCGGCCACTAGTTCGCGGTGTCCCTGTTGTTTGCGTTGGGGTTGCGACGTGGCTGAGATGTAGTCGGTATCACAAACGCGGTCGAAAATAACGGCAAAATGTGGTTCGTGTAAATTTAACTATTATTTTTCATACAAATTAGCGCCCGGCGACATGTTGTGGTAGTGGTTGTGGTGTGGTTGTGGTACGTGTGAAACAAGCCTAACAGACGAAACGACGTAACGACTGTCAAAGATCAACAAATGACAGCCGAGAAAATTATCAACGTGCATTCCGAAGCTACTTGTCTAAAACCAGCTCAATTTTATTCGCAAAAATATATTTATAGCGACAGTGTTGTCAGCAGTCCAACAGTTGAAGCTACTTTTCCTGTTGCTCGTGGAATAGTGGTTCAGAAACAGATATGTATGTTTGTATTTACAGAGACAACATCGACACGGGAAAACAATTATTAGCTAACGAATATTTGTGTCAACAGGTTTTGGTTTCTGCTTCCGAAGCAAATAAAAGTCATTCATAGTATTTGTTTTGATGATGCAACTTGTAGCCTATTCTAAATGAATCACGTATTTTTTTCGAGTTAAAAAGCAGTCTATGACGGTCTACGATAGTGTAGCTTTGAGGGTCAAGGCTAAGGCTAATAGGCTACTATGACGTATTAATATCATCATGATTCCAGTGTGGGAGAGAGGAGCTATACAGAATGAATAGCACTCCTACATCTCTTTTTTACGACGAAATCATTGGCTCGACATAGTGAGGGCAGCTCTTTTATTCAGAGATTGCCTCCTACAAATAAACATCTCATCTCCTTATTATATTAATTAGTTTCGATACATTTTGTATAGTATTCAATTTAGTGTAGTATTCAAGCATCTCCAAAGTTCCTGTTCATGTGAACCAATTTCTTCCCCATACTGGAATGATTAACCAGACATTGTAAAACGGGCTCTTAATATCATTAGAGCTTGCTAGGTATCGTGAACGGCAACTAAGTTAAGGCTTGGAGCTACTTCAAGCTAACTTAATAAGTAGGCAAGTAAAATACTGGGAGAATCGAGTGCTCTACACAAAGGGCAGTTATTTCAGGGACAATTTGACTCATATGTAGGTACTATTTTCTCAACGTTTGTTAAAATGTTGCTCAACTACCAATGCCCGGTTACTGATGAACTTTATCGTCGTTTATCTGTTCGTTAACGCTATTTGTCACAACGCCATTGGTTGGTTAGTGGTTAACAGACAAATAAACGACCGATAAAATACCTCAGAAACCCGTCATTAATCGAGTGGATAACACATGGACGTGACATATAGTTATCATGAATCAGTTGTGAATAAGAGAGATTCATCTTGCATAGCTGCGTCTCTCTTTCACAATGGATCTAAATATATTTGCACGTATCTCTCTCACCCTATCTCTCGAAGATAGGCGCGTCACAACAGTGTGGCAATACAATATAAATTGATCTACGGATAGTGTATCCCTAAAACAATTAATCATTACCTAGATGCTTTGAAATGGGTTGTCGCATTATCGAATCAAGCCTATCTGCTGGAGCTTTTAGACTCCTAACTGTTTATGCAAACCCATCTTTCAGATATTGTAGTGCACGTAAACGGGAAAATCCCCCCCTAGAGGGAGGCCTATGTCCAGCAGTGGACGTCTTTCGGCTGGTATGATGATAAAGAGCGCAAGTAATTGCAGAGTAATAAAATTTAAATTGAAACTAGCGATTACAATCAGTGGTGTAATGCAATGGTAATTTGGACCGATTAGCGTTCAGAACGTACTTACGCGTAATCTAGGTAATTACTATGTGTGAACCGTGCAATAAAAATAGGAAACTACTAAACTGAGTTTGGCTATTAACAACACTCAGTGACATTATTGAATCACGTTTATAAATGAGTAGCTTCCGGCCGCAGCTTCGTCTGCGTGAATGTCAAAAATCATCCCAAGGGAACAAAAAGTAGGCTATGTATTCCAGACTATAATCTATCTTTGAGACCATCCAGATCGGTACAGCCGTTCTGGCGTGATTGAGTACCAAACATCTATCCATCCATTAAAACTTTCGCATTTATAATAGTAGTTAGATTGCAAATTGCAACTTTTATACGTAGGAAACCCTTAAGGATATCCTAAAAATTGAAAGGAAAAGACTCGCTTACTCTAAACGAAAAATATTACTTACATTTCCGGAAAAATGTAGGGCAAATATAGAAACACCGAAGCTACTAGAGAACATGTACAGTTCTTTGCAATTTTCAAGCTACCTAATAACTTATAGGTGAGTAGGTCCCACAGAACACGGAGACGCTTTGGTGATTAGAGTTGGCAAAGTTTACATAAAAACCTTTCACTTTCTGCCAGGTGAGATTGTGGGCAATCGCGAGCCTGTTAGAACTTGTGCTGAGCCCATTGCAGGGACACGAGTAATAAAAGTAAACTAGCATAAGCATCGCGCGGTTGTCCTGCTTGAAAGCCAGAAATTATCGCATGGGAACGAGCGCCTGGGACAAAATAATATGTCTTGGGAGCCAATTCCACTCATTAACTGACTTCAAAAAAAAAAGTAGGAGGTTGTCAATTCGGTTGTATTTTTTTATGTTTGTTACCGCATAACTCAGTCATTTATGAACCGATTTGAAAAAAAATTTTTCATGTGAAAGGATATACGTTCCAATTGATCCCATATAAATTTTATAAAAATCGGTTCAGTACTTTGGTTTTAAATTTATCATCCAAGTAAACGAAATTACGTGTTTTGCTTTCCTGTGACTTTCGGTCCGGTGTTGTTAGGTGTGGGGGTACCACTAAATTACTTTGAATAAATAACTTTAATTTCGGAAGTCAGTGTTAAAATACTAAGAAATAACCAAAAACACCGACTTCCGAAATTAAAGTTATTTAATACTCTGTAGTGTTTTTTTTAATTTGGAAGTCGGTTGTATTTTTTTGTAAAAAAGTTTTTTTAAAGCAACGTTTGCATTTGCATCTCAGTTGCAATCTGTCAAAAACACCCATATTTTCGTTCTTTTGATAGACTGCGACTCGGATCGCAATGCGAAAGCTGGTTAAATTGTAGAATTGGCTCTCTAAACAAGTCATGGTCTACCCTTGTGTCAAGTTATGTTCAGTCGTTGAAGCGTGATTGTTTAGAAAGATCTGGATGTTGGTTAATTCAAACTTTCACATTTATAATATTACCTAGTTTGTAAGTAAGACGACGTGGATCGAAATTTCCTAGTTCTATGGTAAGTACCTACATCAGTTACTTATAGTACCGCAAGAGAAAGAATCCTTTTTTCACTTCGGGCACGTTGCCAAAGCCGAACAATTCCGAAGCGAAGACAGGCAACGTTCGGAACATGAAAAAATAAAACTGGCAACTTAGAACGAAGGCGGCCAGATAACTCCGAGACTCAGAAACAAATGTATCGCGAGGAAGGTTTCATTTAAAATGTTCTTGCGTATTCCTTTTTTAAATGAAGCACAGGAGTAAATACTATGAAAACGGTTGGTTGTTTTAAGAACCGTGAAAGTGTGAAGCGTTAAGTAATATTATAAAGAGTAATACTTGATAAACAACATATATCACGCGCAAACGGCTGGACCAATTTAGATGAAATTTGATATAGAGATTGTTTAAGTCCCGGTAAAGGACATAGTATAGGACATTTTTATCCCGGGAGTATGTTCCTTTGGAATCATTTTCGACAATCACGCGGGCGGAGCCGCGGGCGGCAGCTAGTTGGTTGATAATGGTTTAGAGAAAGGAGTTAAGAGGTGATAGATTTTGACAGTGTTCTGTGACACTATAAGATCATGGAACATTGAATTTGCTTGCTGTAACTAAGATACCAGTCTCACAAGTGACAAAAACGTGTATTTACGAATGATTTTATTTTTCACGCACGGTTTGGGAAGCCAAACTAAAAAAAATAATTTAAAATGTCAAGTTAATCAGCCCAATAGATACGGTAATTATTCTCAATCAAAATCTGCTCAAAAGCCTATCTCACTATAAATACCACTATAAACATACCAAACAAACAATGAAAAGGTAAACATTCAACTAATTTAATCACGTAACAAAATCCGTGCATTTGCGCAGCGCCCAACTTGTTTAATTAGGCTCGTCTATTTACCGGCCGTCGGCTGTTGCGTCCACAACGCCGGGCAACACTTAGGACGACCCTCAAGTAAAAGCTTGGGCGGTGACCCGGATAGGATTATGTTTTAGTGATAGATGTCGGTCTGGGAAAATGTAGACAGTGTATTATCCTAATTTTATTATAAATATATCGATATTTTTTACGGTTTAGTCAACCGCAACATAGTTGGGAAAAGCTTTAGCGGGTGGTGAAGACATAAGTATTTTGAAGATAGGTGGGTCTGTACCCACCAGTGTCCAGTTCAGTCCAGTTTCCATGTTAAGCTACACGTATTATATTATCTTCTTCAATTTTCAACATGGGACATCATCAAAATGCTTCTCCCAGGCTGCTCTGAAGCAGGAAGAAGTGTCAGACTTATACTGACTAAAATACACTCGTGCTCCTTCAAATGCCCTTTGCTTTCTTTTTTGAACTATTCCGCAACATCCCTAACCTCATCTAAGAGTACATAATAATAGAACTATGCTTTTTCTACAACCCTAGTGTATGCAACGGGAACACAACACGACAACATTCTAATTAGAAACGATGTAGTTACAAAAATACAAGAACTTTTTAGATTGTTACTTTCTAGACAGACTTCGACGTGACCTAAAGGGTGATGCATTTTTAATAGCCACCCCTATCGGCTATCAGTCTCTTCTCCTAAATTAAAAATACTTCCTCCTAAATTAAAGGCCCTGCAGGTCCTTGCCCTGGCTGGAACATGGCTAATTTCGTTGTTATTTATTGATGAAAACACGAAAAATTTCTGCCTTTGTATAGTGCTTTTTTTTTAAGGATGGGAAGTCATCAAGTGACTTCACCCGATCTGGGTGGAGCGGAAGGGCGTGTCAGACTCTTACTGACAAAAAACCCATCCGTGTTCCTTCTAAAGTCCTTTGCGTTCCAGGGCCGCGGTGACTCTTTCGAACAAATTCCGCAACCCTGGCAGTTGGTATAGTGCTTGGGGTATTGGGGAACGACTTAAAATGTCTTTCTAAAAGCGGTAAGGTCTGTCAAAAAGTCCAAAGGCCTTTTTTTTTTTGACGGGGACCACTCGCAGTTCAGCACGCTAGGGCTGGTTACTGCTTAGCCGGACTATCCTGTGGTGACCTCAAATGAATTTAAGGCCTCCAGCCAGGGCTTACAAACTAGATAATTATCATAAATGACCGCTCGCTAGGGCATCCCCTGCGGGATACGGACCTCGGCTTAGCGGCGTCATTTCGGGAGGAAAGCAAGGGACAGGCTGGGTCATATCATTCTAAGAGCCTATGCACACGGCGTATTTTATACGTGCCGACGACGCGCGTTTTACGATCGCGCTTACGGCACTGTTAATGACCAAAAATCAGATTGTTCTCCGTGACTCAGAAACAAATGTATCGCGAGGAAGATTTCTTTTAAAGCAGATTTTTGAATTGATACTGCTGCGCGTACAACGCGATACAAACGCGCGAGAAGCCCGCTTAAAGCTCGTCTGTATCGCGTTTGTTTGTCGGAAGACAGCAGAAACAATACATACGCGTGACTGCAGCGCGTCTATATCGCCGTATCAGCGCGTTGGTATCGATACATATCCACCACAAAAATTTTGTACGTGTGCAAAGGTTTACTGTTTGCGTCTGAATTGCGTTTGAAGCGCGTCATCTGCGCGTCGTCAGCGCGTTAGAAAAACGCCGTGTGTAAAGGCCCGTATATGTGTTGAATTGACTTTTGACGATCAATATCCCGGAAATAATTTTGTTTTCTCTAGAGCACTTTAGTTTGAATGAATAAATGATCTCATTATTTGCTGGACTATGGGTATTACAGGGTAGTAGGGGTTTTGATGATTCCACAATTAAGTTTTCAGTAACAGTTAATTTATTCATGCACGGATGGATGACTCCCGTAACACAGGTTTTCCTAGCATGGGAGTCATTGATTTTGTTTTTGTACCTCGTCGTTTTTGTTTCCCTAAATTAAGTGTCACTTGTAATTGTGTACCTACTTTTTGTCAAATAAATTATTATTATTATTATTATTATTAGTTCTCGGTGTTTCATTTTGTGTCCAGTTAATGTTTAATGAACATGTCTTAAATACATAAATTTGTCATCGATATAAAATTATGTAAAGGTGATTGTAAACTTCCATCTTTAAAATATATATGTACTACTGGGATCCAGCAGAATACCAGCGTCAGGTATATTTGCCTGGCACATGCTGAGTTGGACTCCCATTTGGTGCTACATGAGACACACACCGCAAATTGGATATTCTTTTTTTTCATCTCAAATATGTTTTATGACACTCACCGATTGCCATAAATTCTGTCTTTTTTTTAATGTATTCTCATATTTGTATTTTCTAGTATTATGATTTATGTAAGTGTATTTTTGTGTGTTGTGTTTTCTGTTCTTGTACCAAATAAATGTTTTATCTATCTATCTTATTAAACGGAAGAGTACGGACTCGTGTAACAGTATATTTAGGGTTACGGGTGAGCTTAGCTCTGTTTGCACAAAGGGTTGTTTAGTACGATATTTTGTTTACCGTGTCGCCTTCCTGATCGTTATTTCATTTGCTTATTTTTAGAATATACGGAAAATTTAGGTTGTGTTTGTTCACAAAGTTTTAGTATATAATTGATTGCTACATACATTCTGTGGCAATTCTGCCGGAAGGGAATGTATTAAGAAACATGCATGCGGTGCTAGGCTAATTAATGGATAATTTGAATAAGTAGCTGTGGTGGAGTTACTTTATAGGGGTTCATTTTTTACCGTTTTGGCGCCACCACTCTAAACACTCAAAAAGTTTCAGAAAACGTACACCATTTTCATCGCACAAAAAGAAATAATTAGTAACATATGTACATTAAAACAATATTTCAATCTCTTATTTCCATCGATTTACGACGTTGTTGTGTCTACACTTAACGAAAGATCTACGAAGTATCTGTCCACCCTTCCTCACAAGTCAGTGGCGAGGCAATAAAATACCGACAAGCCGGGCTTGTGAACGTGGCTGTTACCATTCGGTCACTCGGTCCTTTGTAAAGTCATCACAAAACTATTCGGTCCTACCCCCTCTCAGAAGTTTGATAGCTTTATTTGAAATCGAGAGAAGGATCTTGAGATTTTTCCGAGGGTTCTATTTTGGGTGATAAAGCAGGAAAATTGACGTTTCCGAAACGATTTACCGTTGTTTGATTTTGAAGGTTCGTTTGAGTTCGACTTTTTGGGTTTATAAAGTTTGGATTGACGGTTTTGTTTCTTTTGTGTTGGTTTAAATATATTGGAGATTGTTTTATTAGGTTGTTAGTGCAATTAAGAAAGTAATACTTTGAGGAAATGTGATGTGAATCTCGTGATAATGAAATATAAGGCTTTGAACGTCTGTATGACAAAAACGGAACACTAAAAGAATCACTCGTATGTTTATCTGTCACGTGCATTTTCTACGAATGACCGTTTTAGTTGAAATTTGGTAACTAAATTAACATGTTCTTTTTATATCGAGTCCAACTCGCACTCGGCCGGTTATTTTTAGTAAGACATAGGCATTGTACCAGTATTTTTAAACTCAAACAAGTAATAAAAAGATAAAACATACTTTAGCACAAAACAACATTAATTACAAACCAAAACTACCATCTTTCTGTGTTCCAATTAACAGTAATCGGTCAAAGTATTATCGCCCAACCAGAAATAATAAAGAGCAATATAGAACCGCTCGCTTATTCGAACAACAGTTTGGAAACGTCAAATGAACGTTAGTTTTTAACATTCATGTGTGACCGTTAGTATTACATTTTAAATCTAATGTATATATTCAAAATTTTCGTTCAATTCGTTATTCCGCGAATATCTAAATTTAGTATATAACTAAACATAAAGAAGAGGGATCACGGTCCATCAAAAATTAAACCACGTTATACAATAACGAAAAGTACCTTTTATCAATTTATATAAAACTTCCGCTACTGAGTGAGTGATTGACAGACGACGTACAGCCGAAACTACTGGTCGTAGAAAGCTTTAATTTGGCATGCAGGTTCCTTGGGGGAGTGTCGGGGAAAATTCACTCAAAAGAATCAATAACGATCCAAAAAGTTAAAATAATAATCCTTAATTGCGGCGATACTCTAAAACGTACTTGATTCCTAGACACTTTTGAGGTGTGTATAAAATAGCAATAGCACTCCACTCGCGAAGAATTTTCAAAATCGTTCCTAGAGTCGGTCGGTTTTAGAACCTATTAATTACATACAAAAAAAGTTTGTTTTTCTCTTCATTACATTAGTTAAAAAAAAAAGGATGACAAACTGGCGAATGCCATCCTTACAGTCGACCATATACAAAAATTGCTACAAATGAATAAACTACAATATTGTAAATCACATACGCTTTAGTGTAACAAGATAAGACATGTGTCACAAAGTAAGACTTGCATCCACAAATAGAACACAAACTAGTTGAAGTTCGTAGCGCTTGAGCTACGGCGTAGCAAGCGTAGCGGTGACGTCAGCTACGGGCTACGACGTAGCAGTCACGCAATGTCAATTATTTTGTCCCTATGCCTATTTCAATTCTTTTGTTGACTCTTAATATACACCTTTGTTTCGTTGATATACCGATGTTTGTTGAAATTTGTGTTTATGGCAAAATATTGGGTTCTGACAGGCATCAGTCTGACGACTTATTAATTATGTAAAATAATTAGTATTCTTGACTAATTGAATTGTACATAATCTGTGTTATAATTATGTAGGTTTTTTTTTTTAAATGGTTTGCTCTTGACTAGAGATAAAGTCGACGATGGAGCGAGCTTATCCAGAAGAATCCTGTTCACTCTATGTGTAAATTAAAAAGACTCAAAGGTTTATATGTTGACCGATTGTGTTATTGCTTGTCTTATTGTTTATTGGCTAAGTTCAGATTACTTTGTATTGTTTATTAGTTGTCAAGGTATTCATTCATCAAAGTGTGGAGCTCTTCTGCTTTCCGTACCACCTATGCATACAGATTTGAGAACAAGAGTTAACATGTATATTCTGGGCTCGCTCTCTCCATCGTCCATTGACCTCATCTTTCGCATACCATCAGGCAAGATCGAGGTCAGAACCCGGCTCATGAGCAATAAAAAAAGTTTATATATATTAATATTTTTTCCCATTTAAAATTCTAGGATTTGGTGACGGGCGGGCGTTTTGGGGGAGTGTCTTTATGTAGAACTTTGAAGTTCAAAAAGTGCTGGCACTCAGCCTAATTTGAATAAAAGACTTTTGATTTTGGTTCTACAATGTAAATAAATGATGTTAACATCAGGCCTAAAGCCAAGAACCCACTGTAGACCCACTGAGGGCACAAATTTTGTATTAAAATTAATCATTAAACTCAGAAATTAAATTAAGTTATTCAATCATAATTAGACTGCTGTGTAGTATAATACAATGTTGAAGTCAAAACTAGGCGAGTAACTAAGCTCTCCATCCCATCCATCAAACAAGGATTAACAAAATTCAAACTGCCCAAACTGATTACTTTCAAACACAAACAGTTTGAGTGACCGCCAATCGGCGCCTTGTTTATAATCTGACATTTATCCGGCGGCGATTAAGGGTGCATTTCCATTAGAGCTGTGCGAGGTAGCCAGGCGGTGTGCGAGGAAAACTAAACCGTCACAATAAAACCTTTCATTTGATATGTCAGACGGTATAGTTTGAATATTTTTTAAACTTTCCAATTGTACCCCAAAAGTGGCCTCAAAAGTGACGTTTTCATTATTTACGATATGTAAGTGTGTACATAAGATTTCTGTGACCCAATCACAGAAGTTGCATGTGTACCGAATAAAACTGAACAGGTCTAGTAGATCCGGAGCAATATGGCTGTGACACAAGAGTGATCGTATATGGGTTCCGTTTTTTCATTCAAACGTCCGGTTACGGCTGTCCTCAGTGACGTCGGATTACCCTATCATGTCATATTGTGTAATCGTTGTCCGATGGTTGTTATAGAGACGAATGTTCATAAAAATCTCATAAGATTAAAATGAAATGATACATTTTTTAAATCGTTTTTAAAGCTTAAACTATAAGGTTTTGGATTTTGTAAAATGTTTTTAATGTTTTTTCCTCTCTGTTGTTTATTATTTGACATTGATGATCACAGGTTTTACGAATATATCTGGCCATTTTGATCACAAGCGCAGACGAGGATGTTGTTTTTTGTGGAATATGACAATTCTGTAATTTTGGACCGCTCCAAATCTTCCACCTATTTGAATATTTTCACGGCCCGCGGACCGCAACACAACTTCGCACATCACTCTGGTGGGATAGCAGCCTTACCGTGCGGCGGCCATGTTGCGGCTGACGTCAGTCGACGTCGGAGTACTCTGTCACGTCATGTTCTAACTGTGTTCGTTGTCCGACGTTTATTATAGATGCGAGTGTTTTGTCGAGATTGTTATAGGATTACAATGGACTGATACGTTTTAAAATCGTTTTTAATGCGTAAAAAGTTTTGGATTTTGTTAAATTCCTGTGATGCTTTTTCGCATCGTCGTGTCGACTGTTTCTACACAACGATGCGAAAGCGGTGCACATCTCTGAGACGCAGGCTCCGGACCACCTCCAACACCATCTTGAACGAATTTGCCAACAGGTTTGATTATCAGTACATTACCATTGTTATTTATGATTAATGTAATGACAAACAAACAAAATGACTCAGAAGCAGGCGCGTATTGGTAATCGTTTTTATTTTATTTTATGATTTTAATTTAATTTTATAATGGTATTTATTTCTCTTAACCTTAATTAATTTTATACAAATATTTATATTGATATGAATTTTAATTGTATTTTTTTAAATTTTGTTTTAAATGTACCATCATATTATGATCAAATGAATTGATATAAATGATTATTATTATTATTTGGATTTGTTTTATTTTTTTTTGGATTGTATATCAGGCCATTTTGATCACAAGCCTAGATGTAGATAAATTATTTATTTTATTTTATTAAAACGTGGTGAATGACAATTTTGTTTATAAAATACTCCAAATAATATACCTATTCCTATATTCTAACATTTATCGATATTGTAAATAAACGAACGCTTCTTTTTAGCATGTATTTTTAGTAGTTAAATTATTATTTAATTACTAATTATTTATCTAACAATACTTTTGTAAATCATACCTACATAAAAATCAGCACCAAGACTTAAAAAAAAGTGATTTAATGGCTTTAGCACCTGATATCTGGAAATTGGCCGTTGAACCAAGCTGGCAGGCTTTTTTTTTAACTTTGCCCATCACTAGGATTGCTCCTGCATCGTGGGTGCGTTTACAAACATACAAAGTCACATACACAAATAGCCAGACCCGGAACAACTATCTGTAGGCCATACACATATTTGATCCGTACGGGAATCGAATCCGCGACACGCTGCGCAGCAGTCGATCGCTCAACCACTGCGTCAACCATGCCGTCAAATAGTAACAGTATGTTTATGTTAAAAGTACACATGAATACTAATCTACCCCACAAATTTTGATTAGTGAGAAAATAAGCGAGGTCTGGGAGTCTGGGATCTCAGTCTATAATCCTTAATTTTTCCCAAAAAATAAAAATACACCAGAGGTCACAAATCTAGTAAAAAGCGTCACAAAAACGAGATTAACGAGTATTTCGTCATAAAGTGCTGGCATTAAGTAGGAAGATGCTGTGGATTTATGCCATAAGCCTCGCTTGTTGCTGTTATACTTTATAACGTGAAATTGCGGTTTCCACATTACCGGAATAAGTTAGCGCAATGCGTAAAATACTCGCGCCTCTGGGTTGAGGACCCATGTACTGGAAAGGTTGGTTAGCTCGAGAATTGTTTTGGAAGAGGAAAACTTTAGAAATTGTATTATGACTCAGTGCAGTTCGTAACATAATTGCTTTGATTGTTACACGTTTTTTCCTTAACTACCAAATATTCCAGCGAACAAGACAAATTAAATGTTTAATTTACGCACGGTATTCAATTTTTGAGTGGAATATATCCCAATTTCTATCTATATAAATGGATAGGATTAGGTATTTAAAATTACCAAGATGACTGAGTGAAACTATAACAATAATGTTGACTCTAAATCCTGCCAGTGTTGCGGAATTTATTCGAAAGAATCACCGCGGCCCTGGAACGCAAAGGGCTTTAGAAGGAACATGGATGGGTTTTAGTCAGTAAGAATCTGACACGCCCTTCCGCTCCACCCAGAGCGGAAGAAGTCATTTGATGGTTTCCCATCCTTAGATAATCAAAAAGTCAGACTACTTTATAATACACATACCACCATTGGTACGTGTATAGTTATTGTTTTAATAGGGTTTATTAATATGTATTAGTTTATTATTGTTTAAGATTATGTTGTGTGTTTTATCTATCGGCCTCAGTTGCTTGATAATAAAAAAAAAATAATAATAACGATTTGATCCATGTACGTCCGTATTTCCAAACTGCCTGTCTATTAAAACAGTTTTCATTACACTTGTAGATTGAAAATTGGGTTAGTTCAAAACTCAAGCTCATTGTTACCATTCGACTGCGAACAATTTAATTATTTTCATTGAAGTTATTTTAAGTACTTTTACAGATTTACTCACTGACTGTAGTAATACAAATCTTAAGTAACTTTTTGAATCCAGATTTCCCCTTTCCAAATGAATATGTACGCTAAACTAATCATCATTCCAAAACCAATAACATATTCATAATTGAAAAACAAACTAGCAAGTTTAGCAAAATTCGACAAAATCAGCTTATTTTTCACTGACACCATTCATTTACCAATGCTGTCAGTATGACACAATGCAATGATATTTGAGAACGCCAAACAAAAGAGTGTTTGTCGATACCACAACCGACTATAATATCGAAAGGACAATTCACTGCTAAAATCTCTATTGAGTGCTTGCTTTGACGCGAAATTGACCTGCAATAATCGAATGTATGGTCTGTAGCTGCACTGACAATGAATTTTGACTGGCCTGTTGGTCGAGTGGTTAGTGACCCTGACTGCTAAAGCGGAGGTCGTGGGTTCGATTCCCACCCAGGAAAAATCTTTGTGTGATGTGCATGATCATTTGTTCTGTGTCTGGGTGTAATTTGTCTATTATATGTATGTATTTATAAATATATAAGTATTTTTATCAGTTGTCTGGTTGCCATAGCACAGGCTCGGCCTAGTTTGGGATCAGATGACCGTGTGTGAGTTGTCCCAAGATATTATATTATTATATTATATTATTTTGAAAATGGATCAGATATGTACCTAGTCCTCCTGACCGATTTCGGCCACAACGGTCAATCTCACCGAGACTAGCCATCGGCGCGGACATATTATAGTGCTTAAGTTTGTGCGTCAACACAGGTGCACTCCCTCTTCCATCACTCTCATATTCCGATGGGACGGCAACCCGACACGACCGGATAGAGATCTGGCGCAAGACCAACGGCTTCAGCCGGGGATCACGGAAGTCGCATACGTTCCCGCGATCCCCGGCGTAGGTGGGAGATGGAACACCGGGGTGGTTTCAGTCAGTAAAAGTCTGACAGACCCCTGCGCCCGCCCCAGGGCGGAGGACTTCCATGAGGATTTTCCTCGTTAAAAAAAAGGATTAACGGCTTAAAGTGCTTTCCAAACTCCGAGCTGTCACTGGGAAATTCTTATTTGAAAAACCATATAACTCTTTTTGCCCGACCTGGGAAATGAACCCAGGAAAAAAAAACAATGTACAATCTCAGGATAAAGAGGACATTGTCCAGTGAAGGAAAACATCGTAAGAAAACTGCTATAACCTATAGTCGACGCCAGATAAATTTTCAATAACGGTCATTGACCCATACTTAATTCCGAAAACAGAAATAATGACATAAAGCTGTCCTGAATCGAAGTCAATCATGATCCTTTACTTTTTCTAGTATTTTTTTTTTTTATAATTTACCGGCCGGGTTACTTAGAGAAATTAAGGAAAGCGCATACTATAGAACCAAAAATTCTAATATATTCTGTCCAACAGGTTATTTATTTTCACGGATGGAACTAATGAATGCAGCAACATAATATTTTGAATATCGATTCGATTATTGACACTTTATTAGAATTTAATATCTATATTAAATTTCGCTGTCGAATAAAATAATGGTGTTAACTTTGAACGTAGAATTTTAGCGTTAGCCGTTTAAAGATTGCAATTTTCAGACATTCTAAAATGCCGAAGGGAAATAAAAATGTAAAAGTGATTAAAAAAACACCGGGCAAGTGCGAGTCAGACTCGCGCACCGAGGGTTTCGGTCGAGTCTTGATTTTTGCCAAGTATACCTACGGAAGTTTATAAACTATGAAAGCACTCTCATTACTCTGACAAAAATATAACAGGTAAGATTGAAGGACAAACTTAACTTTGTTGTTGAAAAAATGTTCTTCTATACGTCAATGTACGTCACCGTCAATTCTCCAACCAAAAAAATGTTTGTAACGTAAAAAAACACTTTTCGACTTTTTCCTTTACTTGTGCTGTAAGATCTATCTTCTTGCCAAATTTCATGACTCTGGGTCAACGGGAAGTACGCTTTAGGTTTTAATTCCCTTGCGAGCGCCAAAACATTCGAAATAAACGGGCAAAAACGGCCGTTTCTTTAGGTTGCGTTGACTTAGTAGTTTGATTTTTTTCATTGCTCCAAGGGGTAGCAGACCTGAGTATTTATGATATTAATTTGCTAGACTCCTTCACGCGTTCTTGAGAAAAAGGGTCTTGATAGATGGACAGACTGACAAACAGACAGGCGGACAGCAAAGTGATCCTATGAGGGTTTCGTTTTTGCTGACTGAGGTACGGAACCCTAAAAGTGCAATGTTTAAATCAGTCGGCTACACCGTTTTGTCGCTCGCCGTTTAAAACTCTCATCAACGTCAACCCTAAACCGGCCAGCGCAGGTATATTCACCGTTTCGTATAATCAATAAACCTGTTGATCAAACGAGCCGATAAAACATGCTACACACTAATATTAGCTGGTATTAGGCTCGAATACCGCAGTGCCACAATGTCGGCTAGATAAGGCCGCCTTTATAGGTTAGGGTACGGCGATTGAGGGTTAAAATGACGTGGCATAAAAATGTGAAGTCCATTTTGTTGGCCGTTTTGGTGAAGAGAAATTGCTGTTTGCTTTAAACCTTCGTAGTGGTGGTGTCATTATGTTGGTACTCGTTTTGGTCACTTTTATCTAGAAATGCTTGTACTATGGAGCCTATGCGATGACTGTATTGCCGTACGTCTGTTTTAGCTGTCACTATTCACATAAAGAAAGAAACATAACGCGTTTTATTTATTAAGAGTAATCAGAGCGCTTAGTGCGAGTTTTTTAACGTACTCGATCGCGTTTACGTAAACGTTCGCTTATGTGAAATTGTATGAAAAAAAGGGACGGTTAGGCTAACGCGATCGAAAACGTTAAAAAACTCGCACTAAGGCCACAGAGGCGTCCCTTCGACAGCAATTGTGCAAGTGCGAATTCTTGATGTGTTTTTTCGTACCATTCGCAACGAAAGTTCATTGGATTGATAAGTGGTAAAAGAAAGAGTAGAAGGTCAACGTTCTCGCGGCCGGTCATCCGCCACATAGTCACATTTTTGATTGGTTGTTGCTATTACCTACATAATTATAACTTCTTACTCATTAATATCAAAATCGTATATACTAGTAAATTTCATGCCGATCCTAAACATATGCACCATCGTTTTCAGACCACAATTATGCAAGCTTTTGCGGAATTTGTTCGAAAGAATCACTGCGACCCTAGAACGCCAAAGGGCTTTAGGAGGAACATGGATGGGTTATAGTCACTAAGAGTCTGACACGCCCTTCCGCTCCACCTAGATCGGAAAAAGTCATTTCATGATTTCCTATCATTCAAAAATAAAATATAAATAACATCACTAGGTTTCCAAACCATTTGAAACATACAATTTCACACACATGGCTAGAAAATAGAGCTGTTCGTATTTTTATTCATTTCGTCCGTTTAATTGTATACCTACGTATTTAAATAATAACAGGGCTCAAGGCTGAGTTACAATGGGTGTAAACCGGCCAAGTTTTATTTATAAAACTGTGGCCGACTCACACTGAAAGGAATTTGTTTGTTGTAAGCAAATACTACCTACCTAAACGGTTTTTCCTTTTGTATTTTATTCGTTTTATGTTGCTCCGTGTCTCGGAAGCAGGTTAAGCCTTAGGTGCCGCCTGTCACTTGTAAATCTTTGGCAGTCTTTACGAAAAACGAAAGTCTGACAACCAGACTTTTCAGGGAGAATCGTGTTACCCAGTAACTGAGAAGTCGCTCCATGTACATTACTGGTATTCAGCCGTGTGCCAGTGTAACCAGATAAAATATTGGCACAGAAACTTGGTACCTATAAAGTGGTCAGACATTGGTGAATTACTTTCTATTAAAATAAACTAGCACACGGATAGTACAGAGTTTAAGTAAATAGTACTTCTGTTCCTCTTAAGGGTCCTATCAAATAAGATATACATTGGGACACAGTTGTAATATGCGTGGGGAAAATAATATTTGAGAAATTCAGTATACTCTCCGAATAAAACCCTAGGGACTGTGTGAAAGTTATTTACAAAATAAGGAAATATCGTTTTACGAGATGACTATGCAAATAGTTGTGTTTTATTTTTTCATATTGTGATGTGCTATCTCATGAGTTTGACCTCGACCTCCACTCGCTATAACCTCGCCAAGTTACCTTGACGGATCAACAGCAGGGTGTGGATGTGGAGCCGATTCACGAACTATGCTTCACCTCCTATCTTGCCCCATTATCTATACCCCATTGCCCAGTTGCCAAGCTCCATGCTAAGCTAGTTGGCTCCTGCCAGGGTTGCGGAATTTATTCGAAAGAGTCACCGTGGCCTTGGAACGCAAAAGGCTTTAGAAGGAACACGGATGGGTTTTAGTCAGTAAGAGTCTGACATGCCCTTCCGGTCCACTCAAAGCGGAAGGAGTCATTTGACGATTTCCCAACGTTAAAAAAAAAACCATGCCCCATAACACACAGTCATAGTGGCCACCAACATAGCTGTGGAAGGGGCAATGTTTTGAGCCAATCAAATCGACGTTACTGTCGTGCCAGCGATGAGAATAAGAAGACTATGGCACGAGTGATGATGACTGTCCATTCCTGGTCTTAATTTTGGCTAGAGGCCACTCTATCCAGAATCCAAGAATGAATTTAGAGAAGAGTACAAGAAAGTTGCTAAATGGATTACTAACATCCTTGTTTTATCTATCGCAACCCTGGAAAAATCTCGGAAAACCTATACTGGTCACTGTTTTATCAGTCTTAATACACAATCAGATTAACTACAATATTATCATAAAAGCTGTCTTCAGCTTGGGATCTTCGCAGTCTACTTACGTGGCGACACTTGATGGGGACGCGCCCTGCATACCTGATCAGCTGTACCCTCACTACCCATAGACCTGGGAACCTCCGCCGTGTCGGCAGCGAAAGACGCCAGTGAAATGCTGTTCGTTGGTATCACTTAAGAATGGCTGGACTGATTTGGTTACTTTTTCTGTTTGTGTTCGTAATAGTCGAAGTAAGATTCTTTGTAAGAAATATTTGTTTTTTTTTTCTGTTGTTCTGTATCGGGTTTTTATATGAATCAATTGGACAGCACAACGTTTGTCAGCAACTAATATTTTTATCCGCGAAAATGATTGCTATGAGTGTATTTTTTGGCGCGCACATGTAACGTCAGAATTACTGTCTTCAGCAGAGGTCGCCAAGGTGTCTCCGTACTCTGTAAGATCACCCAACACCTTTGGCCCCCCAGCAAGGGTAACGTGGCTGAATTGAGTGTCACAACTTTGTTTTCACTTATATCTCGAATTACATGTGAGGAATTAGATTAGAGGGTCGTCTGGTTCTGGCTGGGTTGGGATGAAGGTGGGAAGTGTTTTATTTTCTGGAATTTGTCTTGCAAATTATGTATTGAGGGTTTTATAATCTATGGAGTAAATTGCGTCATTATCAGAGATGACAATTATATCCCGGAATCATAAACATGACGATTGTATCCCGGGATTTAAGAAATTGCAAATAATACAATGATTACATTGCAGAATCTTGTTGTTTTTCGAGTTCCGTACCTACTAAAACTGTTAAATTAAATAGCTTTGTTTTCGCACAACTCTTTCTTCTTTTGATTCTTCAAATCAACAATTTGTAACTATACTCAAAGTCCAGTTCATGTTTTTATAATCCCGGGTTTTAATTGTCATGATTCCATTTATGATTCCGGGATTTTACAGGAGGTATTATCAACTCTATGTTACTTAAATCCACGAACATTATGTAAATATAGTCTACCTATTCCGATCTCTGGTCATTATACACGTACTGTGATATTAGTATCAATTCAATAAAGATATAAGTGAGCCTCCACGTAGTCACAGTAAGTTATTCTTGGCTTTTACAATCAAATGGGGAATCTTTCAATGGGTAGATAAATCCACAACATAAGTAATTTTGTCCCCATGCAACCTAATCAAAATATTCGCAATAAGATCTTCTTAAAGTAGGAAGCAAAATGCCTATCTACCTTACTGCCAAATAAAACCAAAATTTGAATGTTAAAAGACACGAAAACGCGCTTCCCCGTTCATCTATTTCCAAAATTTCATAACTAAGTAAAGAAGCTTCTAAAATGGATGCTGCACTAAAACTAAACCTAACTCAACATGCCTCCTCCCCCATTCCCCCCATAGGGTGCCCCCAAGTCCCCCAATCCATTGAAACGCTACCATCGCGTCGCCAACTCGGGCCGGTATTAAAGTGCATCCGTTTAGCATTCGCAGCCCATCGCGACTACCACCGGCCCTGTTACCGGACATCCGGTTTTAGTCTCGCCTTCATGAATATCTGGCAGCTTGTTTTTAGAACGGATGTCGGAGTTTCCTTTGGGAATTTTAAGATGTCGTTTGTGTACAGTTTAATTAAGAAGTTCATTTGTAGCTTGAACACAATTATAATGAACCTAGAATAGAATACACTTTAGTTATTTTTATTTTTTTTATATGTACAGGTACTATCCAAGTTACAGAAAAGATAGATGTAGATGTTGCGCAATGTTACATAGGGTAATACAAAGCCTGCCTTATTGCTAAAAGTGATCTTTTAAAGACTGTAATTTAAAAGAAGAGAGAGTAGTGAGATTAAAGCATTGAATTCAGTCATGGGGCAAAAGTTTAAATAATGAAATTGACCAATCTTGGATTCAAAAATTTATCTCTTATTAATAAACAAAAAAACCGGCCAAGTCGGACGCGCGCACGAAGGGTTCCATACCATTATCTATAAAAACGGCAAGAAAATCACGTTTGTTGTATGGGAGCCCCCTTAACTGTTTATTTTATTCTGTTTTTTAGTATTTGTTGTTATAGCGGCAACAGAAATACATACATCATCTGTGAAAATTTCAACTGTCTAACTTTCACGTTTCATGAGATGCAGCCTGGTGACAGACAGACAGACGGACAGCGAAATCTTAGTAATAGAGTCCCGTTTTACCCTTTGGGTACGGAACCCTAAAAACTACTTCAATTACATGAACATCTCAAGGACGAAAATGGTGACCATTGATACATGTCGTTTACTACTGTGTAAAGGCGATCTTTCGCTTTTTAAATTACAAGCCATAAACAGAAGAACCTACAAATTAAGCCATTAATACCGAGCCGATAAACTACTTCATTCGAGTATTATCAAACATTAATGCGCCACCAGCAACTAGCAAACACTTACAACAGTGCAGCAGTTATAAATTACAAGAGCGACGGTAAATTATACCGGTCGTAGTCGTGAGACAGGACATGTGCTTTCTACTAGGGATGTAGGTAGGGGTTTAGCAGAGGCCATTTAGTGGAGGCAGAGGTTTTTTTTTAATATTGATAGGTTTGGATTTGACTAAAATTTCTTCTGATGGAAAGCGATGATATGGTCGACGATGGAGTAGCATGGCTAGAAGTAACCTACAAGGTGAAAAAAAATTGTCTGTAAAGTCGGTTTATGGACGATAGTTTAACGTGACAACGTCATAACAAAACATTGATGAATAGATGCGGCGCTAGCCGAACGCTCAAGCCGATCGTGCCTTTCGCTCGCTCGTGCAGCGCTCTCGCTCCGATCGGGACGTTACGTAACGTTACAATGAGTCATCCTGTTTCGTGCGTGCAGCATATATAATAACATAGTAATACAATTTGGATCCTTGATAACCAATAGGTTGATTTCTTTAGGTTTTTGACGTGACAACGTCTAATAAATCGATGAACGCCGGCTGCACGCATGAAAAAGGATGACTCATTGTAACGTTACGCTCATTGTAATGTTACGATCATTTCATCAATATTTTTTTATGACGTCATCGTGACGTTGTGACGTTGTCACGTTAAACTACCGTCCGTAAACCGACTTTACAGCCAACCAATTTTTTTATTAACGTTTTCGGTTCGAAGTTTCAACTAAGCAAATACCAACTACCTTTCCTAATGGAGGTTCACCAGGAAAATGGTGGACGTCCATTATAAATCCGCACCTTGCGGAAACGAATGCGGATGCGGAGAGACGATTTCTTGCGGAAGTTCCGCACTTTCGGTTCTAGAGGCAAAGTTTCATTACAACCCTAGTTTCTACATACGTTGGTACAATCGCGCACACTAACGAGATCATTTATAACGTTGACGTAAACGCAAGTAAGCGAGTAACATGATTGATTCAGCCGTCTCTGATGCAAACTGATTTTGTTGGTGATGATACTCGTGCCGAGTTTGCGCATAATTTTGGAAGTAGTTTAGCAGGGTGTTGCTTTAAAGCGCTTTTTGGAGAGGTGGATACAAGTTTGGTAAATTGAGAGGATGTTAGAGCTTAAGTGAACGTGTGGAGGTATAGGGGCTTTACTCTCGTTGGTAATGTCTTTATAAAACCATACGTAGCTTCGTTCCGACACGATGTTTTGATAGATAGATAAAATAATAAAATATGTGATACAAATACATAACCTCAAGAAAGCTATCTATTTTAAACGATTCGTGTGTATGTATTTTAATACATAGATTTATTACTTTATCATAGTTGATTATATCCACTAATAACCTTTTTACAACTATAAATAATTAATGGGTCATTTCAAAAAGGGCCCAATATAATTAGTTATCTATGTCAAAAACTATTACCCTCCTTCTGGGGAAGTCGGGTGAAAACGTAGATAGAATACCAAGTTCGAAAACCCTATCATTACCACCCAACCCGCCCTCAAAGCTCGAACTATTGGAATGTCAAGCGTCTGTTTTAATCCAATATTGAAGTCCCAGTAATTGCCACCCAGATAATTCGGATTAACCGGTTCAGACGTCAAACTCGATCAACAAGTGCTTGACAGAACATGATAGCCGGATATTGGGAGCCTCCTACGTGAAGCTTTTATTAAAATTCCGGTAATCGGACCAGTGTAAACCATATTACTGGCCTCTCTCGTTAAGTAAAGTAATGGCTTATTTCGGAATTATTCTTGAAATCGGCTGTTTGGTTATTTAAGCCGATTGACATTTTAACGGTTTATCTTTGGGACTAATTAATAAAACGGATGTTAAGTACGGGACAGTACTTAATTAAAGTAATTACGACGGCACGGTTGGCGTAGTGGTTGAGCGATTGACTGCTGCGCTGCGTGTCGCGAGTTCGATTCCCGCACGGAACAAATATATGTATCATATGTATGGATGGCCTACAGATAGTTGTTCCGGGTCTGGTTGTTTGTGTATTTGACTTTGTATGTTTGTAAACGTACCCACGATACAGGAGAAATTCCTAGTGAGGGGCAATGTTTTAATAAAAAAGCAGATGGTATTTAATGGAGAGATGAAGACTTAATGAGACGGTTTTGAATATCCAGGCCAACATGGTCCTGCCAGGTTGCGGAAATTGTTCGAAAGAGTCACCGCGGCCCTGGAACGCAAATGACTTTAGAAGGAACACGGATGGATTTTAGTCAGTAAGGGTCTGACACACCCTTCCGCTCCACTCAGAGCGGAAGTCATTTGTAGATATTCCACCCAAAAAAAAACAAGGCCAATATGGTGGTAGAAAAATTCAAATGCTAATGATGAAGTCAAGATATAACAGTCACTCAGTATCGAATATCTTCTAAGATAGGTACCTCATGTGGTTTTATTGGGTTCCATTACATGTTTAGAAGTTCTCCGTACAAGTAAATTCGTTGTCAGAATTCGTGCTTTATTGTTAATGTTTTCTCAAAACTGTTCCACAAGGTCAGCATTGAACAACAGAAATTGCCTGATTACTTAAGTCCAGAGAAAACAATATTTATTTGGAAAAAGCCTAATAATTTAGAACGGGCAACAATTTACAGTAACATACAGCCTGACTGTCTCATGGGTTCGCATAGAGTGTGCTCAGGGAAGACCAACAAACATTTTATGAGTATTAGGTCGAAACATCGTTGGGTGGCTCGCAGTCCGATCACCACCAGGCCCGGGTTGATGGCGCGGTGTGGTTCACGCGCGCATCAAAGAGTTGTCAGCATAGAAGACGGGGCCCGCCAGGGCCAGAGCCTGCCAGGGTTGCGGAATTTATTCGAAAGAGTCACCGCGGCCCTGGAACGCGAAGGGCTTTAGAAGGAACACGGATGGGTTTTTTTTAAGATTTCCCATCCTTAAAAAAAAAAAGTTCGAAACATTACGGACACGAAAAACGTTTTATTTTCTTATTTTCTGGAAATCGAATGTCATTTCTTCCTGGGCCACATAACGCTTCTAGTGGTATCATGAAATACAGCAATAACCTACAACGTGTAACAGAATAAACGCAATACCGCTTAAGGGGTCATTTTACTCATCATTATGAACAACTTTTACCATGGGAACAACTCCGAATTCACGAAAAAAATAAGCTGTTCAGTACATTTTGTCGAGTTATGCGCACAAAAATGTATGGAGGAGTCGAAGTTTTCGTGTTTTCAGTGTTGGTCTCATAATGAAAGTTGTTCATAATAATGAGTACAATGACCCCTTAAGAGGTATTGCGTTTGTTCTGTTACACGTTGTATAGTAGAATCAGAATCAGAAATCATTTATTTGCAAAGAATGTAGGTAACAAAACATAGTTTTGATGGTGTTTAAAGAAAAACAATTGGATCCAGTACATTCTACCGTATGGCATGCAATATTATGCACTATAATAATCATAAACATTGCAAATCTATGTATATTCATCAATCATTGTAAGGTAATCAGTTTTAATGTCAAATTCTTAGAAGTCAAATTCATCGGAAAGACAATAGACATGCATGTAGGTATATAAAATTAGAATTTAACAAATTTAATAAAATGAAATATTAATGAATGAGCAATGTGTTAAAATTTAAAAATTCACCGACAGCGTAAGTAATAGCATTTTTCAATTTGTAGTTTCGTTAAATTATTATCGAAAAATATTGTTATAACATATTTAATTTCTTTAGGTACAAGAAGTAGGAAATAATACTGTACATTCAATGTAGTATAATGTTAACATGAATTGGGTTTTTAAATTTGTGACAAATGGACAGTTTTCGATAATCAACTTTTTCGTTTTGCTAGAGGTTGATCGCGTATCATCAAATAGTAAAACTGTTAGCCGAGATCTGTACAGTATAGGGCACTAGCAAAACCTGCAGAATATTTAAACTTCATCATCTGCCTAGCCTTCTCCCAAATACATAATAGGGGTCGGCTACCAGTCAAACCGGATTCAGCTGAATACCATTATTTTACGTGGAGCGGCTGCCTACCAGACCTCCACAACCCATTAACTGGGTGACACGGATACTCCTTGGTAAGACTAGTGTCAGATTTACTGGCTTCTAACAATCCGTAACGATTGCAAAAGATCTAAAAATGACAGCCGGGACCAACGGCTTAACGTGCTTTCCGAGGCACGGAGGAAACTCGGTAGGTACTTATGTTAAGATGGTCACCCATCCACAGACCAACCTTGGCAAGCGTTTCTTAACTTTAATCGACCCGCGCTGCTGATATTCTTTAATATTTAAACTTGGTAGCCATAAAATAACAACGCAAATGAAAAACAAATTCTCCATAGAAAAAATGTTGATACAACAACGTCAGACAGTAAGTCAGAAGAACAAGACTTGTTGCTTTGACCTCGAATAAATTGGGTTTAGTCCAGATGGATGATGATGTTTCGAGGATTGTGCGCGACAAATGTCGCTTAATTTCGCGTATTAAGTCGCACGCGTGGTTGTTATAAATCGTTGCAGATGTTCACTTCTTATAACAGACAATACATTTTGAACAAAATTGATTTAAAGGCGCGTTATCCAACTTTTCGTTCGCACCGAAGTGAAAATATGTTATCACGAGCTAAATCATAAGCTTGCGTCTCCGCCAAGCGCGTCAAGCTCGACGAACAGTGGGCTGGATTTCATAAAAGATCAACTGTTTTTGTTTTTGAATCGGGTGTTTGTCTGGAAATGGATTTATTGACCACTATTAGGTATGCTTTGTTTTAGTACCTATACAGACAAATTGTGGTCGGGGTGTCCATTTTAAAACACAAAAGAAAAAAAAAATCTCGTGCACACGACCGCTCCCGAAGGTTGCCGAGCGAGCGGCAAGTTCACTTTGGTCTAGTCGGGCCAATTACCTGCAAGCGAACTTGTGGTGATGGCGTCACTAAAACATGTTATCCGCCCTATATAATTAAGCCATTGTCAACTCCCTAACGATTTCAATTTACCAACACAATCTTAAATCAAAACAAAAAACAACAAAATACTCACTCAGCCTCTTCGATGGTCTCCGACATGGCAAGGAAGACACAGTTGAGCAGGATAGTAGCCATGACGAAGTAGTCGAAGTACTGGTTGGTGGAGAGGTATACGCAGGCGCGCCGCATCGGCGACCAGGGCGAGTACCAGAACAGGGAGCGCGTGGCGGTGAACCGGTGAATGTAGTTTTTGCGAAAGCGTTTTGATACCACGCAGAATGTCTGGAACAAGGGGAATTAAGTCAGAAAAGAATAAAATACTCATTATTATGTATACTATATAAAGTTACAAAAAAGATAGATGAATAAAACATTATACAATGGGCGACTTTATCGCTAGTTAGTTGGTTTACATTTTAAAGGCAGAATTAGAGCGGTTAGAGCGGCTACGCACTGCATCCGAATCCGTGAAAATACGGATATAAAAAAACTCGGTCCGAATTCGAATATTGCTTTTCGCTCTGCACCCGATTCGATCTCGTGAAAATGCGGATCTAGATTCTATAAAACTCGGACCGAATTCGGATATTGGTTTCGCACTAGTCCGACCTCTGATCCAAATCCAAGCTATTTAGGGGACATCTATGGACGTTTTGGACGTAATGCGAGAAAGCGTTCAAAAAGTACAACGGCTACTTCGGTCCGTCAATATTTCTTCCGAACTGAAGACTCATGGATGATGGAAGAAATCGGGTGACGGAAGTCGGATCCAGTGCGAGAAACTACCATACAAATAGTTCTATGGCTACTTCGGAACATATTTTCACTGATTCGGATCGGATGCAGTGCGTAACCGATCTTAGCAGTTACACGGAACCAGAGGTGTGGTTTTGTGAGTGAAGTAGATAAAGCATTGCTGGCAGCTTTTTATTGTTATTGTTGATACATGACAATGGACAAAAGGTAACCAGACTAAAACATGATAAAGAGACGTGTTTGAACACTCACAGCTCTGGGAAATGAAGATGTACAGGCTCCAGCGCATCAAGCTACACGAAGCTGACAAATTTTCCCAATCCACCTTGACTTTTATTAAATATTAACATATTACATCATATGCTATTGATATACTATACTATCGGTAAACACATATGTATATAGTTACACTCACTCACACCACACACACCACACATTCTTACAATACTTTGTTTTTGTTTTTGATTTATATCACTCTTTTCCTAATACATACTAAAATGGAATGTCTATTCAATAGCTTATATTATGAGTTGTAACTAGTGGAAGAGCGGAACTTCCTAACACAAGAATATATCTTGCCTAAATGGAAATTCCCTAAAGACCTGATGGTAACGTATTTTTAAGTTATTGAAATTAACATTTATTATTTATTTACCTTGAACTAAATCTTATAGCAATAAAGTTGAAAATCTATGAAAGAAATTTGACAGATTGTTGTTGATTCATGTGCTGGCGTCTGTACCTAGATATATTACGCTATTTATGTAAATACTTAAATACGACCTGTAGATAAGCGCGCCGCGACAATGCAACAAGATTTATTTGTAAAATATTTCGTGTTGCATTGTTACGCAAAACGTACGATTATTACTAGTGTCACAGTATCACGTTGATCCTCTCTTAAGTTATTTCAGTAAAGAAGATAACCTATTACTTGTTTTTTATTTAAACTAAGTTAACACTCAAATATCTACACATCGTTGCAAGCTTTCCATAATCTATACTATACTAATGAAGAGTTTGTTTGAACGCAATAATCTCTGGAAATACCAGTCGGATTTGAAAAATTCTTTTTGTATATGTTAGCCACAATTATGAGCAAGGCTATAAGCTATTCGGAAACGCGACATTTCTACGGGAATGGGAAAAAACGGGATAAGCGTATACGAAGTTGAGGGCAAAAGCTAGTCTTATAATTTAAATTCCTTCTCTCTCAAAAACAAGCAGGAAACACATCAACCAATATCTGATCTTGCAATCTACGCTCAAGCAAGATCGCTGCCTAATTATCTCCAACTAAACAAAAGCTTGCATAAGCAACAATTATGAGGCTTGCAAATTAGCGTGGTTAATTGGCGAGCCACCTGCCACCAGCCACCACCAGCCACTCGGTCGTTAGCCATTAGCCACGGAGACCGGGGACCTGCTACAGTTTTAATTGCCAGCGCGAATTAATAACGCGTTCGAAATAATTGTTTCGCTCTGTTTACCTGAAAATTACCTTCGGTAATCAGCTGCAGTTTTGTGCTGAAACTGAAATTTTAAATTGTGGGGATAATTTCATTTGGGCATCATTACAGAAACTGCTCGATATTAACACTGATTAAACAGTCCCAGATGAGTATTTTTGAAAGAAAGGTCTGGCCTCTAGGAAACCAGGTATTCTATCAGCAATAAAATTGTCGCTAAAACCTCAGCATTTCGATAGCGCATGTAAATCCTATATATATGTACACATTTGACGTTTGCGACAATCATTACCCCTGATTGAATAATCAAGGATAATGATTGTCTCAAACGACCGTCGTCTATTATCAAAATATATTCCACTTATATGAATGCAAAATTAAGCAAAAAATAATATTTCACTTCAAAGAATTACATACCTATTCGAAATAAAAAAAAACCATATTAAATTTTGTGTCACTAAAATCAGTCACAATATTTAAAAGCTGTAATTTTTTCGATTATGACAGTGTCTATAAGATACTGCCTTTTTAACTATGCCTGAATAATAAATAAAGACAACTAACAGTACGATGTAGCAGACAACCCGTATCACTAAACGTTTGTCGTTGATTGAATGCACAGATTTAATAGTGAGAGCTCTCAGTAGCCTGCCCCGAATGTGGTATTCCGAAATTGATTGGCTGTGATTGGCTAATCAAATCGGAACGGTGTGCTCCCGAAACAACAAAGCTTTTGACGGGTAAATTCAAATCGCCGGGAACGGCTTGCTTCTTGCACCGGATCGGCAATTCGTAAAGCCGGTCCCTGTTGTATGTATAGGGCAGTATTTGCAAATGGCAGGTCATACTTGAGACCAGATTGTGTTGATATTTTGTGCACATCATATACCAGGAATCACGAATATGGATCCTACGTGGCGTCAGTTGTGCTAATAGTATATAATGATACAAGTGAGCTAAGTTGTTATTTAACTTTGTAAGGATAATTCTATAACGCACTAGTGTGTAATGTTATTACGCACGTGTGTGTTATAACTCGGTTTATGGCCGTAAAAGCGATGTAATAAGGCTCACTTTACGAGCAAGTGTGTTGAAAAATATGTTGTGTAAAAATTCATAAACATATTTGAATTTACTCGTATAAATCATAATACGAGTAAATTCAAATATTATGATATTGAATTTTTTTGTTCAATAATTTATTCGCAAAAATTTTGATAAATGTCATTTCTATCTATTTCGCAAATCCCGCTTTGAGTGTAATTTTTTTTAAATCTTATTGTAAAATGAAAAGATTTACCATGATTGTCCTACTACAAATCTTTTTGAAAATACGAGGTAACGAGACAATGCTAAACAGATATTTTCTAAAGATATACTCTGACTGAAAAATGACCTATGGTCGGTAAGCCGGGGTCAAACGTTGAATATCTCGTATTTTACGTCTCTGTGGCAATCGGATGAATCCGCTGGTCATAAATCATCTCGTGAAAGGAAACGAATGCTGCACCAAATTTTCACGTTTGGAGCTGGACGTTATTATACCTACCGGTTCGAATAGGACCTCCTTCCTCCTTTTTGAACCGGTGTGTTTTTTCATACCTATTAATCGCCCAATGATCGAAAGAACACCGTTATAGGTAAAAAATAACAAACTGCACACCTTCTTGTAAACTTAAACTTAGCCAAATCGCAACCCCTTCGCAAAATTAATTGTTAAAGTATATAAAGTCATACAGTACATAAAGCCGCGTATCCACTAGGCAACATTTGACGCGCAACATGTGATGCTCAACCTGTTCGGTAAAGTTGCGCAACAGCGCCAGCTGGCGCACAATATGAAAACGATACTTAGAGTTGCTCGTTGCCGTTAAACATGATGAGCAACATGTTGTGCATCATGTCGTGCGTCAAATGTTGACAAGTAGATACGCGGCTTTATGTAAACTTAAACTTTGCAAAATACCATCCCCTTCTCAAAAGTACTTGTAAAACTAATGCATAAAAAAGTTGCTATGTAGGAAACATAATGCTTGTGGGAGGACATTAATAAATTTTATAACTAATTATTAAATGTTATAGTGCTTAAATGGGAGTAAAAATTTTCTTTTCACGAGTACTTAGATTTATTACTTGCAAACCCCTATAAAGCTACACACCTAATATAATGTCATAAAACATCACCCGCAGGCGCAAAGACGGCCGAGTATTAACGTTATTGCACCGACATTTAGCTGTTTATATATTTTCGCTTCAGAAATGTCACCCACTAAACTATCGCAAAATAGATTACCTATCTACATGTTTTTATTTATACTTCACATTGGTAAAACGCGTGACTTCCCAAGAGGGTGATAAACTACAGAATGCCACGTATAAGTTACTCGTATGTAGACACCTACATCATTTTTTATTTGCATTCTTTTTCACATAATACGCTTGATATTCCGAAAGGGCTAGGCACAGATGTACCCATAGTACATCCAGCCGTTTGATTCTTTAAACATATCGAAGTAAAGGCTTGGGTGAAGTGATTACGAGGTGAGCTGTCATTCCATTTTGATTATATGGATTGACAGCTCTTATGTCGTCAGTAGTAGAAGGTGACACTGCTTTCAGTATGGCAACGAGCTTTAAAAGAACTTAAATTAAAAAAATATATATAACGAACTCTGACGTTATAGAACGAGTACTTATCTAAGTACGTACACCACTAACTTAACCTAAGCACGTGTCTTCTGTTAACAAAGGGTCTGAGACAGTTGAGTACGAACAAACAGTTAATTACACACTTACATCCCTTGGGACGATAAACTATAAAGTTGCTGCCAGTTGCTAGCAGTTGCCACAGGTTAACACGACGACACAACAACTGATTGTTCTCAGTTCTTGACAGGGCCCTAGCCCTACCTAACAGGGTGACCTAGCGCCCCCTGGGGAAAAGAAGTGTATACCTAATGTTTATTTTGTACATATGGCTGCGAACTTGGATAAAGTTATTTGGATATAGGAGTATAGAAATAGAGTTTGTACGGTGTATAAATACGGCCCTTTTAGACGTTTACGATTTGTTCGAGATGTGAAACAGTGCTGTTCTTTTTTGGTGTTTATAACGGCGATGAATAAACCCAATGTTAAACAACAGAGAGTCAATACTGACTTTAAATGAACTGTGACCGTTATCTGCTGAAGGAAACCTTACAGCTGGCATTTTTTTCGGGCTGGATTTAAGTACTCCTTCAGAACAACGAGTTTATTGTTTAGTGCGGTGCAGATGCAGATTTGATTTAGGATCGAATAATAAATGGAATATTATAAAGTCCGTTGGACATTTCTAATTTTACAAAGGAACTTAATCAGCCTGTTTTTCTATCTACCCGTTAAAAATAACGTTTTTGTATTACCTAAACAGTAGAAATTTGACTGCGTATTTCAGGGCGAGACGCATATGTTCATTGTAACAATATCTTTCTTGTAGCTTTTCAAATAAATCACAGAAGACTAAAACACCTCTCGAAAACTTCCAAGGACCATTTTAAATTGCATTTGCATTGCACTCTAAAAACCTGTATATTTAATTCTCCTTCCTAAAAATTTTACTACGTAGTTTCGGGTTAAAACATGGCCGTCTTTATAGCGTCCAGGGCCGGACTGGTAAGTTTTATGGGCCGCATTAATTCCGCGCCCGGGGCCGCCTGGCCGCAAGAGCCGTAAAATCCGATAATAATGGAAACTTGTGACCGTTTTACCATTCACACATTGTTCATGAAGAAAGGACTGTTTTTATTGCAGTTATCGATGTTCTTGTTAGCCATAAACGAGTTTTTACAGTTGTTCTGTTACAAAACTAAAGAGAATCACACTAATATTATAAAGGCGAAAGTTTGTGAGTGTATGTGTGTATGTTTGTTACCTCTTAACGCTTAAACCGCTAAACCGATTCAGATGAAATTTGGTATAAAGATTGTTTGAGTCCAGGGAAAGGACATTGAATAGTTTTTATCCCGGGAGTATGTTCCCTTGGGATAATTTTCGACATTCACGCGGACGGCAGCTAGTTGATGAATAAAATCATTCATCATTCATCAGTCTCTGGAAATTATTTTATGCTTATTTTTTAATGAAAATCAAACGTTTTTTAGCATAGCACACAATCAGTAATCTTTAATTTCTTATATTAATTTATTCTTATAAATATGTTTCTACGGTGCATAGAACTTCAAAAAATCCTCTATGACGAATGGTCAAAAAATGATCATAGGTTTCATTTTTCTGTTTACGGCGGAACCCTAAAAATCATGCATTTAAGCCTGACTTATACAAAATGCAAATGTACCTATGTTGCAAAAGCCACAAATCAATAAAAATGTCTTATTTTAAGATCATGCGCATCCTTCGCGATAAATATTGTAATAACTCAAATTATACCCACAGTAGGAGAAAGACCTAATATATAAAATTCTTCCGTTACTGACTGACTGAGTGACTGACAGACAACGCTCAGCCGAAAATTCTGCTCGTAGAAAGCTGAAATGGCATGAAGGTTCCTTGGGACCTATAAGGGAACACTAAGAGAGGATTTTCCGAAATTCCTACGGAAACGGGAAAAACGGGGTAAGCGCGTACGAAATCGCGGGCAAAAGCTAGTTAAACTTAGCAGGCTGAGCAAACAAATTCCCTCGCTGTCTTTCGCACGTTTCAGAAACAACGAAGAATAGAAACGCTTGAATATTGCAGCAAGTACAAAAAAAATCTTTTCTCTTTGTTCTTCTTGCAATATCTTTGAAAACTTGTCGCATCATTAAAATGTGAGCTTTGTAGATGAAGCCTTTGTAGGTAAAAAAAAAGATAAGAAATGTTGGCGCTTTGGTTAGCACTTGTAATTAAGTAAAGGTTGTAGAAAAAACTGCAGGTTGAGTACTGGTAATGAATTGAACTAATAATTTTCTTAATTCGTTGGTGATTAAAGTATGATCCGGGTCATGGTCCGTCCGGAGCTCAAACAAATATCAGTGCGTACATTTCATAGGGTAGTAGGTATTTAACTGTAAATAAAAATCTTCCTTTTTTGGGTTTCGTACTCAACAAAGAACCCTTATAGTTTCGCCATGTTCGTCTGGGTCAGAGTGTCGTCTTGGGGGCACTATGAAAAAAATACATAGAAAAATTTCGCAACCAATTTCGAGGTAGCGCTCGCTTCGCTCGCTCGGCTCGCGCGTAGTTGGTCACAGTTCTTACACAAGGTGGAATCGACCAAAAAATATTCTGTCCCAAAAATTTTTTTGAACCAACAATTTTTTTTTGGTTTTCTTTACTGCTCATAGAGCGTAAAATCGAATTAAAAAACAAACAAATTCGAAAAATTTTCTAAGTCCTCGCGCCATAGCACCCTAAGGCTACACTCTAACCCTATTTTTCAATCGAAGTATCCGTTTGCGAAATATTAATTCTTAAAGTGCTATTTTTTGTTAGAGTCAAGTGTCCCCCCCTTCTGCCAGCTAAACGGTTGTTTTTAGAGACGTGAAAAAATTCATAGTAGTAGCAAATATATGTTACCGGAAAATTGCAGTCTCCGTTAGATTATAAAACAACTTTAGAGATTGTTAACTGAACATTTGGAATAGTTTTTTACGCATCAAAATTTGATAGTTTGTATATTTCTTTGCAAGCACCAACTGAAAACTATTACTGAGTTTCATAGGCTTCTCTTTATAGAAATAAGAAAAGCTACTGTCCGCATGGGATGACAATGCCGTTCTGAATTCAAATTTGATTTAAAAACAAACGGTTACTCTTTTGCGCAATAACCTACCTAGACCTAGACTAGAGTCAAGAGCAAACCCATATTAAATAAAAAAAAAAAAAAAAATAACCAACACTTTCCATAGTAAGGTTCCAATATCATGGCAGACGATACAAAAAGAGGTGTACTGTCTCCGATAAATACATAGCGACCAAGTCTAAGAAAACAGTTACCAAGTCTAACAAAAATTACATGCCAGTGTTACAGAAACATTTTTTACACGTAACAAAATATTGCTAGAACGTCCCAAGGCAGTCAAAAACACTTTGTGTATCCAGAATTAGGTAAGTAAAACAGAAAGTGAAGGGTAGTCTCGCAAGCGTTTCTATTTTAATTCGGCCGCAGGTGGGACGTAACTTTGTCCATAAAGTTATGAAGCATCAAGTAAAGCGGGCAGCTTGGAGCTTTACACCGTTTTACAACCCTCTACTTAATGTTTTGAATAACTTAAAATAGAATATTTTGGGAAAATTTACAAAAAAAACGTTGCTAGTTATGTTTAAACAGACTATAAGTTTTGTCTGGTAAAACATGGATTATTCTTCTTCTCTTTAGAATACCGGCCAAATACGACTCGCACTTGCGCACAAAGGGTTCCGGTTTTTTTAGTGACAGCATTCAAAAGTGTATTTTCATGATCAATCTCAGAGCATTTATTTCAATTGAACCATTTACAGTCAGTTTCGAAGTGTCGAGGAGTCAGTTCGTCAGAAACTTGAAGATATCTAAAGCGTTGTAGATCTGTATGGAGAAGACTGTTAAATAAACTCCATGGACACTTTAAATATTTTTATGTTTCACCAATAAACCACAACAAATAATTTAGTAGTGTTACCATATGTAGCCTTTTGGTGTTTTAATTAATTAATGCTTTTAACCAGTAAACATTGGCTTTATAATTGAACATTCATATCTAGTGGAAATTAATGATATCTCTACTACATTTATCGTGATTATCTTGGCAAAGTATTAACTATTGATAATTATGTGTTTTTGTAATGAGCTGTTTCATATACTTACCAAAAGTTATAACGATATTTATTTTGGGTTTTTAATAGCAGTAATTTTGTATAATTAGGTACTCAATAGTTAATAAAGTATGTGAATAGATTTAGATCTGTTATTATTTACACGCAAGTATTCATAATGATGGCGGTATCTCTAGCACTTATTTAAAGAAGAAACTCTCTACAATTAAATATTTCACTGTCCCGACAAATATTTATAACACCTACCATAAATATTTTGCTTCTTATTTTATGTCGAGATATAAATCATTAAGGATTCTCGATTCTGCGCCAATTTAGGGTGTAATTAAGGGCAGGGGAAAATTATTTGTAAGCATTTACTTGTTACAAATTATTTTGCAAATCTTATTTAATTGAAAACAATTGATTGACTGGTTTTATGACGCAAACGATCATTTTTGTTTTGGACTATATATACATATATTCTTTTTATACAATTTTATTTAAAATCGTCGGTAAAGCACAAACACCGGTCAGGGTCATAATAATATAGACGGTGTTCTACAGAAAGCCCAAGTGCGTATAGATCAGAAGGTTGTGTTTAGATCAAGACGGGGTCACCACTTTACCAGTTGTCAGGAGATGGGTAAAAGAGTATTCGGATTGAATTAAGCATATTTTAGGTGCTGGTATTTATATACAACTAGCTATACCGCCGCCGCTCCACGTAAAATACTGGTATTCAGCTAAATCCGTTTGACTGGTAGCCGACCCCAATATAGTTGGGAGAAGGCTAAGCAGATGATGATGATGATGATTTGACGCGGCTCCGCCCGCGTTAATATTGAAAATTATCCCAAGGGAACATACTCCCGGAATGATATCCTATGTGTTATTCCAGACCATAATCTACCTCTGTGCCAAATTGCATCAAGATCTGTCCAGCCGTTTGCGCGTGAAGAAGTAACAAACATACACACACACACACACACTCACAAACTTTCACCTTTATAATATTAGAAGTGTGATTCCGTTTAGGTAATTACTAGATGTAGGGTAGGAAACCTAGTATAATATTATTTCACCCACTTTTTGCAATTATAGATGAGCGGGTCGTTTTCCACCAACTACAAATGCCGCGCGTCGAGACCACAACGTTAGTAAGCCCTGGCTTTAATATTTATATTAAGGCCGTCACAGGTAAGTCCTGTTAAGCAGTCCACAACCTCATAGGTTGAACTACGCGAGGTAATTCATAAAAAAATTGGTTGTCTTACGGACGATAGTTTAACGTGAAAACGTCATAACAATACATTGATGAAATGATCGTAACGTTACAATGAGTCATCCTTTTTCGTGCGTGCAGCCAGCGTTCATCGATTTATTAGACGTTGTCACGTCAATTAAAAAACACAATGTTAGTTGTATGACCGCGCGCGCAGCGATTAGACGTTGATGACAGCTGCTACAGTACTCACAATCAGCCGAGCAAACTAACATGGCATGATCTATAAACGTTAGAGAAGAAAGATAAATGAAGGTACTTAAAGGTAGTACACTATCTACTTACTTATCCCTTATCTGATGCTTTCTAGTTTCGGCCTATTCCCTTAGGAAAAGGGGTTACCTATGTGTAGGTAAGTATTTCTGGATAGTAACAGTATTTCTAAGCCTCTTTTTTTAAGCAACGTTCTCATTCACATCTCAGTCGCAATCTGTCAAAATGTAGAAAAACTAGGTGGAGGTGTTCTTAACCGGTCATAATTTTCAATTAAGAATTATTAGCTCTTACTCAAGGCCACACAAGATCGAAACAAAACGAAAACATGGCCACACTCATTTAATGTCGAACGCCGCCATCAGAAGTCAACCATCTTGAATTTCCCGAAACGTGTGTCGCGTATTGTCCCATAAAGTCTGCTCCACCTTCTGTTCTGAACAAACACAGAAACTGTAACACCAGACCCGTCGTTAATTAATACCGTACCTACTAATTGCCTTAAAGTTTTCTTGTAATTTCCACATTGTATTCGAATTTCCTCTGATATTGTTTTGGTTTAAAGATGGTGTATCGGGAGAGGAATAACGATTACGCTGTTTGCGGGTTTGTTTATTTTAATTAGGCATGTTTATTTTACAATTATATTAAAAGTTTAAACAGAAAATCGTCTCGAATTTGTTACAGATTTAGGGCTAAGCTAAAAGCAGACGTTGTTGATATTGATCAAAGAATAAAAGTCGACAACTCTGTAAGTTTATTCGCTCCTAGTACCTATGTATGTATGTATGACGAAAGAAACAATTACTCTGAAAGTACAATGTTATTCAAATAAAAGACAAAAAAAGAAATGGTTCTCGACAAATACAAACATTGGGGAGGAAAAAGTAAATTGGAATGTGAATCTTTCGATATTATTTTCTCTTATGTTACGGTAAGGTATTTGCGTTACCTTATCGAGGGCCATGCGTTGTCAATTGTGACAGGTTATAACGGTTCCATAGAGTGAAGACGCGTGAAAAAAGTAATTTATTTTTACTTCCAAATATGGGATTTGCTTTTTCACATCTTTTACTAGAGATTAATTTTGTTACGTGTAGGCAACATAATTATGCGAACCTATTCTAAAAATGTAGAGTATAGATCATTAAAAATTCCTAAAAGAAGGTGAAACCTGCACAGAATTAAAGCGATTTATTTATTTATTAGCATTATCTTGTCCCTTATATGTCGTTCTTATTTAATACTCGGTGTTACTTATTTTTGTTAGTCATGTTAGTTTTTGTATAAAATAAGGTTAGCGGTGAAAACGCACAAAAGAATAAAGCGATAGAATTACTTATCCCCGGAAAAAAGCAAACTCCGTAACAATATAAAACAATTTTAGAGATTGTAAACTCTCGATAAATTGTCAACTGAACATTTGGAATACTTTTTGACACATCAAAATTTGATAGATAGTCTATAAACTATCGAATTTGTTCCGAAAAATTGACTGACCCAAAATACTGACATAAAATGGCGACTAATCAGAGCACAAGTCCACAGTTAATCCGTCGGTGTGTGATAGAAAACATGGAAACAAGGCTCTCATTGGTCTCATTCTCAGTCTTATTGGTCAACAAAGACCAAGTTTCCAATTTAACTATCACACCAACACAGATAAATTGTAGACCAGAGTGCTGATTGGTCGCCAGTTTATGTCAGTACATAATTTAATAAAATAAAAGATTTTGATTCGTATAATTGTAGAACAAACGTTCGTTTGCCAATTTGTCGAGAGTTTACAATCTCTCAAGATACTTTCTAATCTCATAAGATTACTACATATAGTTTGAAATTATCCGGTGACATATATAACACTGTTCAGGGATAAGCGACGTTACAATAACTGCCAAACCACAAATTAACCTAACGTTTGGCACCGATTTAGCGTCAAAAGTTAATATAACTGCATTATGAGAAGCCACACAATGTCATTTGATTCGATCACAATAGAAGCTTATAGATACCAATTTCTAATTTGACTAAAAGTTGTGCATAGTTAAAGCGACCCGTGGGATATTCACCATATCCGAAATGTAATACTCTGAGAACTTCCACAGACGTAATGTAATGGTTTCTGACGGTTTTGTGTCATACAATATTGAAACATTGCGACTGGTCAAATCTTATATTAAGTACCTATATGTTTTTTACATTGGTGTACCTAGTTGAAAGTAAATCTACATAAAGATGAAAAATTGCCAGAACGAAAATTAGAAACCCCTGAAAACAAAAAATAAAGCCAGAGCAAACAGCTATAGAAATCATCATAATTAAAAAACTCGTAAATAATACTTGACCTTTAACGTTAATGAAAAAGATATCATCAGCGAAAAGAGCACAGTACCAGGAGGTCATAGCTTCAAGCAAGTAGGTCAAGACGCCCACACGCACTCGGCGAGATTCTAAATTCAAAAGCTACCACCGTGATTGCTTCTCCAATGAATAGAAGGCATTGAACGGCCATGTTACCTTTACGCGCCATTTCGTTTAGCGTAACATTTCATTGTACCAGGCGCACAGAAACGGCAAGATAATACCTAAAGAAAGATTTTCTTTGTTGTATTTTTAGCCAAAATAAAACTGAATAACAAAACAGAATTTGTAATTTTAATAATCATTTACAATTCAAGTAAAGTGTAGGCTGTGTTTATTTAGCTAAATATATCTGAGAGACTGGTTTATTTGAAATTCATATCTGTAATTGGAAGAAATCGTTATGACGTTGTTGTTTTTAAACTACCCTGTCTTCTAAAGCTTCTGGTCAATTAGGATTCAGTTTAATCAGTAATTAGGGAATAACAGGCTAATATTGCTATTAGCCTAATTAACTAATAAACTAATTCTCGTAGTTTTGAATCTGTCAAAATGTCGGGAAAATTGTAGATGTTCTTGTAGATTGCGACTGAGATCCGAATGCGAACGTTCCAATATATATAAGTACGGTAATTGCCGCTCAGCATATTGATATTGAATCATGTGCTTAAATTACTAAGAAGCTTCTTTTATTCTTCCATGAACTAACGTCAAGAGTAAAGTATTCATATAAAGTGTAATTTTAATATCATTCACGTAGCTTGGACGCTTTGAGAACAATTTCAAACAATTAACTTCATATAAAATTACCTCTGAACATTACTTTTCACATTTTCATTGTGAGAAAAAGTTTGTAGAAATAATGTGACCTGAAATTGTTCTTAACTTTTATGATGAAAAATATTGTGTGATATCAAGTAAGTTTTATTCCATAAATACTTAACTAACTATATACACTAGAAATAAAAATAAAATCTCCTAACTAAATAAACCCTAAAATATGGCGTCAAAAAATTCATCCGCATCGCTGTCGACTGGAAGTGTACCCAAAAGACTGGCGGCATTGCCACGTTGTATGGCAATGCTTATTCTTTGACCAAGGTAAAAGCCAGCCCTTGGGTCACGTGACGTGTCAACTAAGCGCCTTGAGAGATCTTTAAATAAGTTATGTGCACTCGGACCCCAAGATAGTAGATATTTTATATAGCACCTACCATAGTAGGTTGATATAAAGCGAATGGCATTCGCCTCGGTCTCTCGAGTTAAGTTTAGGGTGCGCCTTCTGTTAACAGGCTTATATTATCTATAGTAGGCGCCAGATAATCGTGGAATAACGGTCATTGACCCACCTACAATTATTGACATTTTTAATTTGAAAAACGGAATTAATGACACAAAGCTGTCCCGAATCATCATCTCTCGTGATCCTTAACATTGTCTAATAATGAAAAACGATTCATATTTAATTGTTCAGGTACCTATGAACAGTTATTAGGGAAAGGTCAATATACTTTATTCCACATTTATCTGGCGCCTACTATAATAACCGTGGCAAGACAAAAATAAATACATGAAGATGACTAAACCCATAAATATAAAAGTTGTAGCAAGTAACTATTTTCGAAAAATCAAATGTACCTATGCATGTCAATAAGGTATGTCGGATATATGTTTGAATACCACAGAAAAAAAACCGTTGAAGTCGAGGAAAATACAACTTCCAAAGGTTTCCTTAGTAGAGTTGCAAAATATTCTTGTCTTATGTAAAATTAATCAAGTTGACGACTAACCGAATTTCTCAGTAGCAATCAGGGATTCGGGATTGCGTCCTGTAAAGGTCAACAAGCTCGCTCACTCCTACAAACATGGACTGAATGCGTCATTGCTGAAATGTAGGGCAGGGGACTCAAACAAGAGAGCGAAGGAGCCCTTTAGTTCACGGCTAGATAAAGATATTAATAACCATTAAAAAATACGAAACGTGAAATTAAATGACCACTTTTCTCCCGAAAAACCTTAAAGGTTAATAGTTTTTTCCTTCTATCCCATTCATATTTAAACTTATCAAGTGTGTTATGTATGTTTTGAAGGCAATCACGCTTCAACGGCTAACTGGATTTGAATGAGTTATAGAACACGGGTAGATTATAGCTTGAATTAGGGTATAGGACAGGTTTTTATAAGTTTTTGTGGCACAATTTACATCTTCCACATGGGCAAAACCGTTAGCAAAAGCGAGTGGCACATGCACGTGAAAATATCTGTTTAAAACGACCCCATTGTCTTCTTACTGACCATGGTAACGCCTCATGAGTACCTACCTACATTTGTGAACCCAATAACACAAATCCACGATTTTCATAACCTCCTGGTACTATGTAAAGTAATTTTCTTCGGCTCGGCACATAAAGGCATAAATATTTAATACAAATAATGAACGCGGTTCCACTTGTATTGTAAAACGCCGCGCGCGTTTTGATCAATTAATTATTTAACTGTTCGCATCGAAATCCAGCTGCTTTGCGATTATAACACCTGGGGACGTGTAGATACGTATATGTTTGGTATAATTCGCGTGTCACAATATGTTACGCTGATGATTTATGTCTGAGCTTTGGAAGTAGGTGCTACAGTGTGACTGTTTAAACGAGGGAGTTACTCAGATATTATATAATATATGCTCCCAATATGTGGAAAACAACAACACTGGTTCCTCCCTTAACCAGTAAGTAGATCTAGCTAGAAGTGTTAAACTAACAATACACAAAATAACATCAGGGTAGCTCACGACGAGCCATTTATTATATTTAGTTTTTTTCTTATACTTAATTAAGAACCTAAATCCCTCCTTCGTAATGTTCCTACTTCCCTAGTTAAACCTGTCTTCCTGTATAAACTTAGGTACGTACAATGTTATCCGTAACGTACCTTGAGTACAATGTAATTACTGTAATTGGTTACCATGTTAGTCATAATTCCTCTAATCAATGACACTGTTGTTCCAGAGAGTGCATTAGCCACCCTTAACACACAGTAAAGTGTCATGATGGCGAACATTGCTGGAGGTCATCATCTGCCGAGCCTTCCCTCTAATCTCTTTTTCTTTCTCTTTTTTAAATTTGGGTAGGCAGTAGGTACTGAGCCGGAAACCACGTGTCTATTTCGCTTTTATTTATTTATTTATTTATTTTTATTTAACAGTTTAATTACTATGGAAACAGTCACGTGTCTTCTTCAATATTTTTAGTTTCAGAAATCGACAGCAAATTAATCTGTCTAGTTAAAGGTTACTGCCCCCGCTGCTAAAAGGTGTGAAAAATAAATTGGCAATTTAATTTTTCATGACTACCTACGTAACTTTTCTTAATTGGATATGAAACTGAAAATGTTAATGACGACACATTTATGTAAAGGCCTGCTAACCTAGTACAGGAAGCTGGAAAAATAAGCCTACAGGGCTTTGCTAATTACATGTTATTTGTTATAGACAACCGCAGCGCAGCACTAGCTGCTCATAGATAGGAAAATAAATAATATGGTATCTTAATGCTAAACAAATCTCCGGAACAGTAAATCTAATGTGTTTAAACATCCGAGTTGTAAACGACCACCATATAAATTAGAAATAATTAGTTTATTATATCAATCAAACTTACATTGTCTATTGTCGGGTTCTCTTCGACATAGGTCGCATTAAGTCCGCCTCTTTTCATAAAAGTGTTTTATAAATAAATAAATATGTGCGAGACAAGAAGATTAGGTACTAATCATTTGGAATGAGATGCGAACATGACTTTCTTATTCCTGTCATACTATAGTAAACAAACCTTGTCCTTGAAATTAAAACAGAAGAATTTAGACTTTAACGAGACTGCGGGACAGAAACTAAAAATAAATAGTCGACAATCTCTCAACGTATCCATAAATCAAGTATCAACTCAATGACTTCCGAGCAATTTTTAATAACCCTCCCAAGAATATTCCGTACATTTTTCAATTTATTAACTTGCTCACTTTAATGGCTTCTTATTCAGCTGGCATCCTGGTACCTCGAACTATTTATGGTGGTGCATTCTGGCCATTTCTGTGGCGTTGTTTGGATTAAATTATTTTAGCAGAAGGTCTGAGAGACCGCCATTTCTCGTATAATAAATAAAGGGGCATTTCTCATTTCCCTCACAAAATAAGCTCCCATTGTCTACAGAAGGTATTTTTAGAGAGAAAAATGGCGAGGAGTGTTATTCTATTATAGTGTTTGGCGTAAGAATAAATTATTGTATTTTTTGCTTATTAGATGAATTAGAAAGTTATTATATCATACAGTAAGATACTACCATACAACCTATGGCTATACGAGTTTGTTTTTTTAAGGATGGGTGGGTAATCATCAAATGACTTCTTCAGCTCTGGGTGAAGCGGAAGAGCGTGTCAGACTCTCACTGACCCATCCGTGTTCCCTAAAGCCCTTTGCGTCCCAGGGCCGCGGTGACTCTTTCGAACAAATTCCGCAACAGCTATACGAGTAACATCGTCAAAATGGAACATAATTTTTAAGCTAAACGAGTAATATCACTTAATAGGAATGTTCCATTTTGACGATGTTGAAACCACGGACATTGGTTTTGGAGTATTATGTACCTTAAACATAAACTAACATTTTTTTATATGTATTTGATATGAATTTGCTCTGGCGGTTGGTAGTGTCATGCTCACTCAAGTCTCTCTGATGGTGGCGCATGTGTTTCATCATTTGGCTCCGTCTCAGCTGGAACTGGCCATATCTCAACTGCCATGGTTTATTTTAATTATTTGTTCTTTGAATTGTTTCTTTTTTACTATGGATGCTTTTGTCGTACATGTCTTTTTACATCGTTCTTACATGTATTAATGATTTTAATCAATAATTTTATCATGAACAGTATAACCTAAACTTGGTAACAACTTATTGATTTAAAAGAGTGTCCGTGGAGTTTCTTGCAAGTTTTTCTCCATAGAGATCTACGCTTTGGAACGTGCAAATAGCTTCACTTCTTTGACTGACCGACCTTGACAGTTCAAAAGTGCTTGCAAATAAATGGTTTTATTGAAATAAATGCTTTAAGATGGGTTTTGCAAGTTTTGGAACTAGTTAGAAACGGTCTCTTCGGTCCTGCCAAATATGGTTTACTTTTATGTTTTTCTAAAGTTAAACGTCTCCTTTTGAGCTTATTTTGTAAATATAAGAAAAGACGAAAATTCTATACCTACCGAAAGAAACACAAAACGTCTGACATTTAATTTCCCCGACGTTATATTACCTCACGTATCTAAAGGCAACGTATTTTCCCAATACATCGCAGTTGATATTAAAAGAAATTCAATCTCATTCTTCATATTATATTGGTAGAATGTTTGAGCATATTATATTAAAATTTGAAGTAGCTACAGTTACCAAAAGTACATAAATTATCTCCTAACATGTTTACTAAGTACTAGTTGCCGCCCGCGGCTGCGCCTTCGTGATTGTAGAAAATTATCCCAAGGGAACATACTCTCCTATCCTATGTCCTTTCCCGGGACTCAAACACTCTCTATACCAAATTTCATCTAAATCGGTCCAGCCGTTTGCGTGTGAAGAAGTAACAAACATACACACACTCACAAACTGTCGCCTTTATAATATTAGTGTGATGTGATGTGATGACATATAGTGTGATTTTACACAAGTTTGTCATGTCTCGTATCAGCTGTTTGAACAGTATGAAAAAAGTTTATGAAGTGGTACGATGGTAGAAATATTAAGTTTACTTAGGTTTATCTAGTTCGACCTAGTTACCATGGTCTATAGATAGTTATCTATAGACCATGGTAATGCCCTATGACTTGAGTCACCGCATCTCTGGAACGCAAAGGGCTTTAGAAGGAACACGGATGGGTTTTAGTCAGTAAGAGTTGACACGCCCTTCTGCTCCACCCAGAGCGGAAGAAGTCATTTGATGGTTTCCCATTCAGACAGTTAAATATTAAAAAAGAAGAATTCAGCAGCAAGCACATCAAGCTACCCGAAACTGTCAATTTTTCCCAATCAACCTTGAACCTAATGATTTAGCGATAAAGTTGAATCTCTATTAAAGAAATTTGACTGATTGTTGTAGCTTGATGCGCTGGTGCCTGTGCATGGTTTCTAGCTACCACGCTTTTACTGGATTGCGGAGGGCAAATAGGCAGTCATTTAAAATATTGGTACTCAGCAGAATTTGGTCACACTGGAAGCCGATTCAAACGTAGTTGGGAAAAGGCTACGCACACTGATTAACCCTTGATCGTTACAAATGTTTAGTAGGTTTTTTCTCATTTTTTCTCATTTTTTTCTGAACTTTTCAGATTACTCTAGCCATCACTACCGTCAGTGTATAGCTCCGTCTCCCTCTTACACTGGAATTACGATGGTTTAAAGACGTCATAGTATCGCCTTAGATTGCGCCAGACGCACATTAATTTATCGCCTCCCATGAAGACTATTGTTATTTAGTGACAACTGTTTAAAACCAAGTTTTCCACTGACTAACTGATGCCTTTTAGTCGATCCAACGCTTAAGCCCTATGACTGCCCCGCGCTCATTTCATGTTACTTTTACAGCTTAAAGTTACCTATTATTACTTTTTCACGATTTTATACAGTAAAGATTACAGACCTATACCACACATTCAATCTACGTCACTAATAAGAGAGAACGATAATGTTCAACACAACCCAGTCCTTAATTTAAACACAGACCCCGATTCCCACAATTTTAAGCAACCTTCATATTATCATTACCTGTCACTGTGGGACCTTTGCAATGATTACCGGGCAACACTGAAAGGATAATCTGTGGTATCATCAATCAGCGTTGGACCGTCAACGGCGGCGGTCGTCCCTTCGACAAATCTATATTGTCCGGGATTCCGCGACCTTTTCCTGCGATAAAGTTTTTTGATTATCATGTAGACATTTGTAGTAGAGATTCGGGAGGTCGGTTTTTTGAGCTATTAGAGTGGTTTGTGGGGTTTTTGTTTCAGATGTCTACGCTGAAATCTTTATTTTATTTTTACGTGCTTTTATTGATTTTAATCTTGATGAGAAGTATTTTTATTATTTTGTTTTCCACGCAGGTGGTGGATCATAGCAGTAAGAGACTACAGCACCTTACATTCTGCGGACAACATGTTTAGATCAATTCATACTCAGATGCAAACATTTGTTAATGTTCAAAACACAACAAACAGCTCAACGTCAACTAGTTTGGAATCCTCTGAACTAGATCTTAAATATTTTGGAATTATTGTTGAATGTTTAAGATAGATTTAGTGCAGAGTGTCCTATCTAAGGCGTCATCCAACTGCGAAGCGATTATCGCGAAATTTGTTCGGCAAAACCACAACGCGATCGTGTTTGCCGTACTAATGAACGTGACGATCACGTATTCGTCCGATAATCGCCTTGTATTTAGGACGCCGCCTCTAACAAAACTTCAATGACTACCTTAGAAGGAGTAAAAGCTGGTTAGTTTTCAGATAGTCCAAAAAAACATTTCTAGATCAATTCTTTAACACTCCAACACAAACACACCAGTTACAATAGAATACAGATCACTACGCGTGTTCCAATCCGCTGTGTCCCGCCTCCCGACTCCATTCGTCTCCGCCCGCCGCGTTTACGGCACGGTGCCTGATTCATTCATAAGTATGCTGCGGATGTCGCCGATACCAACTACCTGGAAGTGTTCTGTTCACACCTGCTTTTGGGTACAAGTTTTGTTGTACAGGAAAAGTTTTGAATAAATGTATACAAATGGAACTGTGTTTCAGGTTTTGTCAGTCGTGAAACTGCATTATTGAAGTGTCGTTTTTTATGAAAAGAGATGGCGGACCACCTTGACGTCTATCGACAGGATGTGGCAACACTTGCCTAGAGCTGAAAGGACTGGAAGGAAGAAATCCCTTTCTTTACCTTTGCCTTGCAGTTGATAGAACAGGCTGAAAATAAAATAAATAATCTCTAATTGCTTAATTTAAAATATCTAACCTATGATGTGTGTTTTGTGAATAACTGGACACCATGAGTATGCTACGGATGTCACCGATACGAACTAACTGGAAGTGTTCAGTTCACTCTTGCTGTCGGGTACAAGTTCTGTTGTATAGGAAAAGTTTTTGATGAATGCAAATGAAATAGAAAAATATAGGAATATTTGACGACACGGTTGGCGCAGTGATTGAGCGATTGGCTGCTGTGCTATGTGTCGCGGGTTCGATTCCCGCATGGAACAAATATTTGTATGGCCTACAGATAGTTGTTCCGGGTCTGGCTGTTTGTGTATGTGAGTTTCTATGTTTGTATACGCACCCGCGATAGGAAAGGCCTCCTCTCCTCCGTACTCTCCTCCGAGAATACAGGTGAATTAGAAAAATAGTGTGGGGCAACGATTAAAAAAAAATAAAGAGCGTATAAGTTGTGTTAATTTTTTAGCCTGTAACTGTTGGCCTTAAAATATCTTGCTTAACTTGATGAGTAAGATATTGGTGGATACCATGATTGTGCTGTACAGAATACCAGCTTTTTGGTAAATTTTGCTGTAGGAAAAGTTTAAAATTATCGAAAAGTTTATAGAATCTTTGGAATTGACATAAATTAAATACTGTTTTGGTCTGTCAGCTGCTGTAGAGTTCCATTTTGAATGTTAAATTTTTCTAATCTTGTTTTAATTTTAGGTAAAGATTATCCGATAGCATTGTTTTTTTTTAATTATTTAATATACAGCTACATCTGATTCTAAGCAGCTCACTTCTGCTGAGCATTTTATGACAGAAATAAATCATGTTTTTTGTAGAATAGGCCATGAAATCAAAGCCGCGGGGAAAGTTAGTTATAAATAAAAAAAACCCGCTGAGTTAACTATTGTTTTACATCACGTTTTCAGTTCCTTTAGTTTGTATAAAAACATCTGATTTCAATGGATGCGCCCGATCAGGAAATCACGTAGGTAAATATATGACTCCAAAAAATTAAAATAACCTTTACAAACTTAAACGAAATATTTCATACAATGTGGGAATATAATTTCCAAGTGTGTGGTCAAAGCGGCCGAGCAGGTGCCTGCGAGACTCATTACCGCCGCCAGGGGGCGCGGGCGGGGAGGAAGTGACGTCATTCGCCATGTCGCATTGCCGTGTTGCTTTTGCCGCGCCGTGTCGCTTGCCGCCCGGGCGAACGCGGCGACAAATGGATACATTGACGGCCTACATCTACTTTATTCATAGTTCGTGGCGTGTAAAAAATGAATGGTGTGGTTTTTAATGAGTAATTAGAGAGAAAAAGTAAGTAAAAATTATGTTTGATTTGAATTTCGGTTATAAGCAGTGTTTGATTCTCTAATTGCAGTGTCGTTCAATTTTTCAGTCGCTTTTAAAGTCGCAGTTCAAAGTAAACTCAAGAACATAAAACGTAATTTCATTGAAGCTTTGAATTATATGTATATTGAGAGTGCAAAACAGGTGGTTGCAAACGCTAGTAGGTATTTGAAAACGTTAGCTAATAAAACACGCGACTGGAAATAAACTCGTATCACAGTACCTATATTTTCCCAAGAATCTAGATGAAAATATAAACTGCAACGATAAAAAAATGTTACAACGTAAATAAAAAAATATTTGGCAGTGGCAACTTTTTTAATCGCAGAAAAGAGGTCGCAAGTTATTTAATGTATTATTTTTCCTTTTAGCGTAATTTAAATATAGAACTTCAACGCAAACAGTAATTAACTTTTGGTTAACCTAAAAATAAGATATTTAAAACACATTTCAAAGTAATGTTATGTTAAGCTTATGGATTGAAGAAACATTTTTGGACCGTGGGCACACTTCAGCAATATTTTATTCACAAATTACTAACTGCTTTGACGGTCCTCTTGAATATGAAATTGAGAGACCGACGCAAAAGTAAGTACAACGTCGCGAATGAAAAAAAGTTGCGGTCTTTTTAGCATAATCGAGAAGAATATTACCATAAACCCGCGTAAATTGCTTTTCTATAAAAAGGAAATAGTAAACAGTGTCCTCTCAGTTTGTTATGACATTAGGAACGGCGGGAATGGCCATCACGATGAGATTATTGCCGACTTGATCGTGAAAGGAAAATGAAATCTTTTCGTGTCAAGGCGTTGCGGGAGGGCCAACTGAAATTGCACAAATGGCTACCAGTGGTGCCAACCTAACGCATATTGCTTTTGAATAATTTATAAAGGTGACTTTGCCCATCAATTTTATTAGTGTGGAACTTTTTAATAGCCACAAAAAAACGTTTTGTCGGAAATTCACAAACAAGAGTGTTATTTTTCAACATAATAGCTTAGCAAAAGTTTCAATTATGGTCGTTTGAATGCCATTAAATTCCGCATTTAAGTATAATTTTATGATGCTTAAACTGTTTTGAATTAAAACGAAAATGCTTGCTTTGACAAACGTTTCATTTTTCATACATTATTCTTCGCTTAACAATCTTGAGTGAAGAAAAATTTATTAAACGGAATATTTTAAGTGAAAACTACTACTAAAAATAGATTAGCTTGTACTCAAACATTGCAAGAATTCATTTGGTTAACACATCACAAGTTAAAAGAAATAATATAAATAAGAACTCAATTTAAATGGTAATATAATAGTAATTCAGACGCGATGCATCGACAACTTTGAGATTATCTTAGCCAAATACTTATGGGATGTATTTATTATTTGTTAGTGAATAGCCGAAAGGTAGGAACTTCAATGACTTTACCCCAAAAGGAGTAAAGACCATCCATCAACTCAGCCCACAAATTGTTTTTATTTATTTACGTCTTGCTGCGAATATTCCATTCCGCGCACTGTGGAGTCTGCGCGATTTATGACAAAGATAAATTTTATTACTACAATGTACTGTTGCCATGTTCTGTTATCCTGGTAGGCTCCCGGGCATATATTACTCTCTAGAAGAACTTAATTTATTGATACAGAGCCAATTTGAAGTTAAACAGTAAGAAAATTGAATCAGAAATTATGACTGTTCAAATGAAATAAATATTATTGGCTCTTCTGTTAAAAGCGAGCAAATAAAAAAAGGTGGTCAAAAAGTGGTCTTTCACTATTCATAACAAATTATCTCGATAGCCTGTGGCCACTTTGATAGCTACATCACTCAAACTTTAAGGTAGCTTCAAATATTTTTGAAAACTTTAAAAGAGAAATATCCAAAGACTTTTAAGCTACCTTTTCTGAATAGCATCAAAAGTGTTTTCAATATCGCCTTTTTCGATTTTGCGGAGAATTAGAGGTTTCTATTCAGCCAGCGACAGGTTTGAGTGCATCGTGTATTGAATACCAGGGGACAAGGCGAGCGAAGAGAATATTTGTGAGAGACTTGGTTCCAAGACGGAGTAGTGTAGGTGGCTTCTATAAAGTGGATACCAGTGGCCAATAGTGAAGCTTTGTAGATCAAAATAGTCACAATACTTTTACGTACCTTTATGTATAGTTTGTGAAACAAGATATTTTCTGTTAAAAAAAGATAAAAACTTCGAGAGATACATATACCCTTCGCTACTGAAAAATGTGTACGTAACAAGTAAGTGTGGAAGTAATATATTCAGGTGTATCTTGTACACAAAAGTTGAAATGCGTCCTAAACCTCCACTTAAAACTTTTACGATACGCTCTGCGTTCGTCATATTTTACCAAGAGACGGAGTGTATCTAATCAAAGTTGCTCACTCGGCTGTCAGTAAACACGGTAGTACATCGAGCAAAAAAATTGACTTCGTTGTACAACAAATGTTTCCTGTAAGTTTTAATTTGTAATCCTCAGCTAGTTTTTCATAAGCTAACTCATATTTGTACGCCTCCTGGCATAACATAGCGCCCTCATCAAACATAAGACCTGCATTTCTTCACCTATGTTAACAAATAAATGAATGATTATGATTATGTACAAATGTATGCAGTTTGTGTCACTCACAGCATTTCAAGTCTTCCTTAAGTAGCGTGTCATTTTCCGGGAGTATATGACACTGTATTTTAGAATGACTTACTGACTCAGTACAATGTTGTTTCTTAATAATTATGGAATACAACGTGTACCAGAATAAACGTAATACCTTAAAAGGGGTCATTATGAACAACTTTTACTATGGGACCAATACTAAAATTAAATTTGCTGTTCAGTACATTTTGTCGAGTTATGCGCACAGAAATGTACGGGGCAGTCGATTTATTTTTCACGATTTCAGTATTGGTCCCATGGTAAAAGTTGTTCATAATGATGAGTACAATGACCTTTTTTAAGGTATTGCGTTTATTCTGTTACACGTTGTATACGCACTTCCTACTTCAGTACCTTCTTATTACAGCCCCGGTTACATCAGGGATGTCAGGCCCAGTGACTACACGACTTAATAATTCCAAGTCCATCACATCATAATTTTGGAGCACAGAAAAAATCACATAACCCAAACCAAAAGCTTCTGACGTATGTCAACCCTCTTTGCACCGGGGGGTTAAAAATAGTACGGATAAGATGTTTATCCAGTGACCCAGTCACCCTACATTTGACCCAAACAATAATAAGGGACACGAATAACACATAAAGGAAAATAAAATTATGTATGGGTTTAAATATTAGTTTGCTTTGGCCCAAAAATTTGTTAAGGCCAAAATACACATGACTGTTACTTGTACAAAACCATTCAAGTAGCTTGCATGCTACAGTGACATCCACCAATCAGGACTCATCATTCACAGCTTGACTTCAACCACTGCTGAGACTGTGTACGCCACTCGGTCACCGCCTTACTTCACCTATTATCACCGCACCTTGCTAGGTATTCCGCCTAATTCCATTTCAGGTGCAGAATTTATTATGACACAAAGGTGTGCAAGCTTTTTTTTTAAGGATGGGAAGTCATCAAATGACTTCTTCCGCTCTGGCGGAAGGGCGTGTCAGACTCTTACTGACTAAAACCCATCCGTATTCCTTCTGTAAAGCCCTTTGCGTTCCAGGGCCGCGGTGACTCTTTCGAACCAATTATGCAACCCTGGATGTCGTGCAAGCTACTTGCATACTTTTGAACGAGTTTCAGTCATGTGTATTACCGCCTTTAATATTAAATTTTAGAGTAATGAAATTGTGTCGGAAACCTAAATACGGTTTGAAATAGGCAGTAAATGTGATTGTGAAGTGGATTTGAGGGCATTATGGTAAACCGCTTCATACAAACTCATTACAGCTCATCCGAATGGATTTGAATGTGGTATTAACTAGGTTAGCCGGCTAGGTACCTATTAGTTTCAGCGTGGTGAATTTAGTCTTTACAATATATCTGTTGAGCCCCTTTAAATTAAGTTTTAAATAGGTTCTTTATTGTATTCGTAAGTACATACGTAGGTTTTTCTAAAGTATTGTATGATATAATATAAAACACGACGTTTCTCTCGTCAGTCTATTTTATGTTGATGCAATTTAAACACTGTCAAGAGATACCTCAATATTCAGTATTTTTTCTTGCACCATATTGCTTTTCCAATAGCAACATTGACCATTGCTTAATATATAAACGAAAATAAGAATTTGAAACGTATGGTGACATATGCTCGCTAACTGGAGAGTTTTATGCAAATACTTTTTAAAACCGAAGATACTTTTAATGGCCTAAAATAAGTTTTACAAAAAACAAAATCTAAAAATGTTCTGAAAATACTGCTCTACGCTCCAGCATAGAACGGTATATTTATTGGTATGATATTTGCTCGGTTGGAAACTTGGAACTCGTTTATTCCATGTTTTTTGTACCAACAATAGTCGTAGATTTGTGTACCTACTCATTATTTTAAATCGGTGTACGTCATACGAAAAAATGCAAGCTCCATTTTAGTACGATTTTTACATCCACTATTGTTTGGTTTTTGTGTTCAAGCTTTTTGTTTATTTCATAGTATAAATACTGATGGGATGATTTTTTTTAGTTCAATTTACTCGGTAAATCGCTTTTCCCAAAATCAGTAAGTTTTAACCATATTTTTCCCATTTTCGTAGCCTAAATTGGTTTTGTATAATAGGTAATTTCACTTTACGGGAAGACTTTTGCCTAGCAGTACTCAGTTTATAACAAATATAACATCCATAGTGGATGGATGGATAGCTCCTGTAACACTGGTTTTCCTGAGGTTTACATGGGTTCATTTATTTTGTACGATATTTTCACTCACAAGCATCACTTGTAAGTAGGTATAGCTGTTATATTGTATTGTCAAATAAAAAAAAAAATAGCAGGTAAAAATAATCAATTTTTCGAATTGGTAGTGAATACAAAATTCGAACACATTTCCGTTTTCAACAATTCGAATTCACTCCTCACAATTTTAATCATAGTACATTTCAGGAAAATTGAACAGCATAAAATAAAAAAAAATACATCGCTCGTCAACCCTAGCGGGTAAGCCTCAGTATTCAGCCCTAGTGGAGAGTATTCCCATGTCCATAGAGAGTTGCTAGCTGTTTGTATGAAATGACCAGGGATGTATGAAATGACCAGAGATGCCCCGGTGACCAATTGACGCTCGCACGAAACTGCATTGTGGCGCAACACATAGGTACGTACAGCTAGCTATGAAATGGCTTTGTATGTATTGAAATGGGTTTGTTGATTATTCTGTCTGCCTGGTGTAAAGCGGCGTTTGTGTGGAATGCGGTGTTGAAAAACTTAATTTTATACATACATAGGTACGTGTAAAGTGAATAGTCCAATGCATTTCAATGGTAACATTTTGTGATTGATAGCTTCTTCAGTTTGGAGGCAGTGGAGGCGGTTTTCTTAATTCCAGTGTTAGTACGACATTGCGGAATTTGTTCGAAACAGTTACCGCGGCCCTGGACCGCAATGGGCTTTTAAAGGAACACGGATGGGTTTTAGTCAGTAAGAGTCTGACACGCCCTTCCACTCCACCCAGAGTGGAAGAAGTCATTTGATGATTTCCCACCCTTAAAAAAAAAGTGTTAGTACGACAAACTTGCACCATCACCTGCCTTACCTTTTCCCAATAATACAATGTGGAGACATCGAAACGACGATAAATGAAAACACTGGCAATACTGCATATTTGACCTCCACAAGCCAGTAACTGGACCCAGGAACTTGGGCTCGACTATCTATTTTGTGAATAATAGGTTTCTATTTCAGGCATCATCTTAAAATAAACTGAACGTTTTACCAAGAAGTTATTTCAAAACACATTTTCTTTTACATACAAACCCTAAATACACTTAAATCAGAGCTCGTCAAAAAATTATAACTACGTTACCTATCGTTAATTTCAATAAACAAATATTTCTGGCGACATTTTCGAACAAAATACGGCTATATACACAACATCCGAAGTCCGAAAAATAAAATTACTGCGAAATAGATAATGGCCGAGGCTTTTGAGTTATCGTTGGGTATCAAATTTACGGTTATGTGTTCCTGGCTTTACCGGACGCGAATATACGATTGAATGCGAATCGAGACGATTTTTTGAATTTATCAGTTATCGATTTAGCGATGAGCAAAAGGTTATGTATGATTTTTTGTCGATGTGGTGTAATTTTTCTGCTAAACTAATATAAAAAAAAACAAATGAGTGAGCAATCAAGTATTTAGGTCACCAACAGGGGTATGTAATGTTCGGTATAAGTATTTTTAATATAACAACGAATGACATATTTTTTATTTATATTATTTTCATTTGTTATACTTATCTATTGCTATAACAACTTATGATATACACGGAAGAGATATAATTTCATTTTATATAACGTTCAGTGGATTTAACATACACTTAAACCAATTATTAAAAGTTTTAATGTTCATTTTGTATTAGATTTCTTTGATCTAATAATCATTTTATATAATTTTTATCGACTGTAAATTCGGCTTAAATAACGGTCCTGACTAAGAAAAGTCGACGAAGCAACGCTGCGCGGGGCTCCTATTTCTGTTTGCAGGGCTAAAAGGAACCTAACATGAATGGGATCACGGGAGCTAAATTCGCTTGCTTTGCTTGTTCACTCTAACTTCCGTCACCTCATTAGAACCTAAGCTATCCGTGTTGGGATGCCCGAAGTTTCCGAGCTGGCCCCTCTCGCTCTTTGGTCAGCGGTTATTTCAAATGTTAATTACTTATACAAAATGATTATGGAATCAAAAGAACGCTATACTAAATAAGAATATACTGCGCCACATATACTGTTGGGGTTTGCTTACACTTGAAGTAACAATAGGATTCCATGAAGAACAGCCAATAGATGCTGATAGATGCAGCGGGGCTTCGTCGACTTTTTTTAGTCAGGACCGTAATTTAAGCCGAATTTACAGTCAAAATTTGTATTAATAAGATCTGTGGCGTTTCAAAGTGCCACATCTAATTCGAGACGGCAACTTGGCCATAAATACGCAGGACGCATTTACTAATTCCGTGCATTTCATATTCACAAATCTTGTACAATAATACAATATGAACAATATAACTTTTAATCATTAGTTTAAGTGCATGATATGTCAATTGAAGCTTATTTGATATCGCTAACAATAGATGAAAATAAAAATGAGGACGAATTTTTTGAAGCTATTATATAGTTTGTTTTAGGTTTAGTTTATTTGTTAATAAATATTATATTCTTATATGCACTCCATTACATATGTCAAAACATGAAAAAAAAATGTTAAAAAAACTCATATCAAACGAACTTATTTCGTTCGTTGTTATATTAAAAATAGTTATACCTAACATTACACACCCATTCCATACATTTAAGACTTTTTTACAACCAATAGCACCGTTAAAAAATCAGTTTGTCTAGAACTCCTTAACAATCACTGCTAGATTAACAATTTCGAAGGAGGTTTACCTCCACTTTCATCAGGCACATGTACTTAATCCGGCAATCCCGAGGATCCAGAAATAACTTCCTAATATGCAATGGTCTTCTTACTCACCAAGATTCCGTTTCACAAATCTATAATAACTTCCTTACAGTAACAAACCTGTGCTTATTTACCTACGTACATAATTTACTGTGTAAACGTCGAACCTTCTGTTATTAGGGAGGTCCCTAAAAACAACAGCTTTATACAGCGTAGGCATACAAAGCGCTTTACGCTGGAAGGTAAATTGAAAAAGGGTCTATGTATTTGCATTCCAGTATTTTCTTATTAAATATCGAAGCTGTGTTTTAACGATAAAGCCATGTAAATTAGTTTTTTTTGTTGTGTTTTAGTTATATAAGAAAATTGGTTATAAAATGCTTGCTTATTATTTAGTTTTGTGATTTGTGGGTCTGTACAGGCCCACTGACAAAAAAGGGCTGAACTTGAGAACAATGCCTACAGGGGCCTCACAAACCCTGGGCCTTAACCTTTTGCGTGTCTTAAGTTACACAGTTCGAAGTGCTAACACCATAATGATTACGTCGCCAAAAAGGAATTCTGTTATTTGAACTGTATATCTCCGTCTCTCTCTCACACGTCATAGTATGGTAACACCAGCGGACTCCTGCTAGTGCTACTCGTGATGTTATTATAAATAAAACTATCTTTTAGATTTAAACTTTCATAATATATTTTACGTCAGCCTTCAACGAGGGCTGGCACCAGTGTCACAAAAGAAAACAAAACATATTTTTACATTCCTATTTCAAATTCTTTTAGTTTTCGCCAGGCGCTTCCAAAGGGCTACCTTGTCTGCCAGAGACCTGGAGCCAAGGATATCCTCGTCACAGTATCTAGGTATCAGTCACATGCTATCATCATCTGCTTAGCCTTTCCCAACTATATTGGGCTCGGCTCCCAGTCAAACCGGATTCAGCCGAATACCACTATTTTTACGTTTTTACATGGAGCGGCTATCTACCAGACCTCCACAACTCATTGACTGGGTAACATGGTAGTTCTTGGCAAGAACAAAGTCACATGTCATAATGTTGCAAAAATAAGATATTTTTGAAACATTATTTTGAAAGACATGGTCTAATCATTTCTTGCTTTATAGTAATATATCAATTTCACAGAGGCCTAATAGGCACTGTCCACCAGAAAAATTAAAATATCTGCTAGAAAAAGTTTCTAACATACAGAAGTTAGAACCTACACGGAAAAGCTTATTTATGAAAACTTTATGCGCTAGTAAAAAAACTCTGTAAAAAGGCGGACTTAATGTTAAGGCGTTCCACCAATCGATCTTACATTAAAGTGACTGAACATAAAGCAAACGACGAGACCGCATACCTACTAAGTTCACCACGTAAACCTAGGCTTCTACAAATACTAAGACGCAGTAACCTGGAACATATAATAATATTCTACAGGCTTTTCCCAATACTTTGTTATAAATACCTAGTACAAATCACAGGTTATCGTGTACTTAAATTACCAATTAGCATAAAAAAAGGCCTAGTCAAGATTCAGCATGCGGTTTTAAACAATACCTAAGAGGCAGGTACTTACTTTAATTCCTGTGAAATAGCCTAACAATACTGCCAAAAGTTCTTGGCAGTTTGCCATACTGCCCCATACTTATACCATGGCATTAATCGCTAGGTTCTGCCAGCGGCTTTGCCCGCGTCAGAGTCGAAAATATTTCTGAGGGAACGTAGTACCGGGGGTAAATGCGTTGCCATACTGCCCCATACTTACACTATGTATTAATCGCTAGGTTCTGTCAGCGGCTTTGCCCGCGTCAGAGTCGAAAATATTTCTGAGGGAACGTAGTACCGGGGGTAAATGCGTTGCCATACTGCCCCATACTTACACTATGGTATTAATCGCTAGGTTCTGCCAGCGGCTTTGCCCGCGTCAAAGTCGAAAATATTTCTAAGAGAACGTAGTAGCGGGATTGAAAACATATTTTGTCCTAATGGTTCATGGTCTACCTGTGTTGCAAATTTTATCCGATGGATCCGCCGTTGACGCGTGATTTTTTACAGACGTACAGTTTTACGCGTGAAAGTAAAAAAATACCCAATTGAAACCCATCTGTGTACCAATTATACTAATTAACTTCTTGACTACAAAAAAAGGAGGAGGTTAACAATTCGGTTGTATTTTTTTAATGTTTGTTACCTCATAACTCTATCATTTAGGAAGCGATTTAAAAAAAAATCGTCGCCCTGGTTCTGTTAGGCCCCTGTAGACAATGTTCTCAAGTCCGTGGGCGTGTACAAAGCTACGAATCACAAAAACAAATAAATAAGCAAGCATTTCCTAACCAATTTTCTTATATGACAAAAACACAAGAAAAAAAAACTCATTTTGATTTCCGTAAAATGTCATCTTATCTTAATATTTGTCTTTATTTATATGATGAGTTTTGCGACAGTAATATTTTTTTGTTACGTCCTTGTCCTATCTTTATGTCCTAAGCCATGGTGAGATCTACCGCTGTATTTCATCCAAATCCGTTCAGCCGGTGAGATTTGATTGGCTAACAAACTTCCAAACGAGAAACACAAAGACTTTCACATTTATAATAATATTATAGTAGGATAATATACAAAGCGAAATAATAAAGAGAATACATTAGTTAGTTAGTACCGTCGAAGCTAATGTTATTTCCCGTTCTAGTTTTAGCGGAAAACAATCGAATTACCAACAAGTTCGCCGTTCGCACTTAACTTTAGTTAATGGACGAGTTTAGTTTCTACCTATTTCTATTTGGGCTATTATAGTTAAGCTGTTTTTTATGACTGTATTTTTGTTTTTTTTTTATGGATTGTGGCGAAGCAGAAAGGAGTGTCAGACTTTTACTGACTAAAACCATCCGTGTTCCTCCTAATGCCCTTTGCGTTCCAGGGCCGCGGTGACTCTTTTGAACAAATTCCGCAACCCGCTCATGAGAAGCTGATTGAAGACAATATCCTCCCGATCAAATTGACAACCAAACTGATTAAAGACAACGTCCGAAGAGGACAATAGCCGTGCTATGACTGAGGAAGAGAGTTATTACTCGATCAAAAGACAAAGTTAACTACACAAGTGAACTGATATTCAAAATATATTTCTGGACTATCCACGCCCGTCTTTGGGTCACAGGAGTCTATATGTGAACCAAATTTGAACTGAATCGGTCTAGTAAGTAGTAGGAGAAAATTGCCTGTGACAGATCGAAAGAGAGATAGACGGTCAGACATTCAGACAGAAGAATATAATAGAAAATAATACCAGTTTTTTGTACACTATAGGTACAAGTTACAAAAAAGATATATGAAGAAAACATTACATAGCGTGACACAATAGGAGGCCTTATCGCCAATAACGATCTATAAAAGACAATCTCATGAGTTATCTTATGTGGGTCCCGTTTAGTATTTTGACTACATCCAGACTTTCGGAACCCTAAAAATAGTATCATCTTCCTAGTATTAGTGTAAGTACGTTACTTATAAGCTGTATTAACATAACTTACAACAATGACCCTCAGATAAGGTCGCGGCTAACATTTGGCAAGTTTATCGAACTTGGTAGACTTTAGTGAATAGTCCCGGGAAATCCCGGAACCGAAAGTACCAGGAAATCCCGGAAATTTGCGTCGTTTTAGGAACCGGGATTTCCAAAACCAAATCCCGGTTCTTTCGGTACTTTCGGCAAAAGATACTTCGCGTTAAGAATTTTTCTAATTTTATTGCCTAAAATCCGACCGCTGCACTGTTACTATACTACCACTAATGTACCATATTTTATGCAAATAAAATTCTATTCTATTCTATTATTCTATACCTAGCTACCACCGTTGCTATTGCTACCTAGTAATACAAGAGCATGATGCGCGAGACTTGACATTATCAGAACAATTTTGGAAGCGTTATGCCAGCGAGATGCGACACTATTAACTAATGCGAATTTTACAGCTAACATATAGCTGTAAAATTCGCATTAAAGAAATTGACCACCATTAATAACAGTATAGCCGCAAAAATGTTGACGATGCTGAAAAACAGATACAGGCAACGTCGATTGCCGGAAACATCAATATTAACATATTTGCAAAACCCTGAAATGTTCTTCTCCAACGCACGTGATGAAGATTTGTCAGTGTTTACTCGGCCAAGTAGTGACGAAATATGCAGGAAGATAGTGGAACTGCTAAGGCGTACTTTAGGAGATTCTTTTTTGGAAACAGCTCAATTGCTGTCAGATACAGATGAAGACATAGAAAGTGAACCTCAATCAAAAAAAGAAGAGCTTAATGCAGAGCTTAAAAAAGCTACTGCTTGTAAAAGAGCAAGAATGACTCACAGTGAAGATCTTAGTACGAATGTGAGGATCGAAATGGCTCTTTTTGAGAACGGAGGGGATCGTGGACGTTATTTGTCGCAGGCTTTCGACTTTCTCTTATCAATTCCACCGACAAGTGTAGAGCCGGAAAGAGTTTTTTCTTCCGCTGGGTACCTCTGTAGTAAAATAAGATCACGTTTAAGTGATAAGAGTTTGGACGCTCTTATATTTTTAAGATCAGTGTATAGGCAGGAGAGAAATACTCTAAAAAATAAATAAACAGGTACCTAGGTTATTGAGTGCCCCCATTGTAACTATAAGAATCAGACCAATGTAATATTGGTACATTGGCAAGTATTCCAAATTTTTATAATTTTATACTTAGGTTGGATATTTTTATTTATAGTATTGTAAAGATGAATATTATCTATGTTTAAGTTTTGCAAAAATATTTAAGTTGAAAGTTATATTTTTATTTTATTTTTTGTTAAATGTAAAATTAGAGTCAAGTTGATTTAAAGAATTTGTCGATTGAAGTTGATCCAAACTATTGTTGAATTATTATATCAGATTAAAATTTAAAAAATGTTTGTTAAGATTATCTAATCAATAAATATTGAGACAGATTAATGCTACGCTAAAACTCCATAGTTCCTTTTTTTGTAGATGTTACGTAAGTTTTAAATTATAATTTGGTTATGCAGAATTGCAATAAGAGTCATGTTAATTTGTTTGGTACAGTGAAGATGTTTCATAAATGTTTCTGTTATTATGTAGGATTAGGTATAAAAATCATTTAATGTTAAAAAATGTTGCTGGCATAATATATTATGCGTAATTACCAGTAAAATTATACTAAATAAGACGGATTTAGTGTCTATAAAACAAGAAATAAAACGTTTTATTTGATTTGATTAGAAATGTTTTTACTTTGCCCTGTCATTTCGTCTTTTTTTTAGTTTCTCCGGTTCAACACTTTCAACTCTCTTACAATGACTTATTAAAGTATCAAAAGTATCGATAGTACCGGGAATCCCGGTTCTTAAGCCAGAAAGTCCCAAAAATCCCGGTTCTTTAAAACAGCACCGGTTCTGCATTCCCTAGTAGACTTGGCCAAGCTCTTACAGCCATCTGGACCGACTGAGGCGATTGTCTGGCGATGTTAAAATGTAGTCAATAATGAAGATTACCGTGTATTTACATAGATAACGTAATTATGGAATACTTAATAATATATGGGCTCACTATGGTGTATAGTGAGATTAGTATTTAAAATATGAAATGTACATGTTTCTTAATAAAAGAATATAATTATGGAATTGTTTAGTATAATACTTTTTGTATGGCAAAATTATACGGACACGGATGGGTTTTAGTCAGTAAGAGTCTGACAAGCCCTTCTGCAAAATCAAAAATCAAAATCAAAAGTCATTTATTCAAATTAGGCTGAGTGCCAGCACTTTTTGAACGTCAAAGTTCTACATAAAGACAGTCCCCCAAAACGCCCGCCCGTCATCACTTCCTAGTGGTTTAGCTGGGTAGAAGAAGTGGCGCAACAAACTCCCCAGCAACACATCCGTCTGTTAAGTTATAAAAACTTGAATTTATACAGCAGTATGCAAAGTTTACAAAACATGACACAGAAAATTATATGTCTAATATATAAATTAAATTTTATGAAATTAATTGACACTTGTTAGTTAGCACACTCCATTATGCCATCAAAAAAACAAACAAACTCAAGCATTAACAAGTAAATCAAACTAATAAAGCCTCCAGGCATAAATGGTGTGCCCGCTTACACGTGCAATGGTATAATCTAACAACAGGATTGTGACTGGAATCACAAGTGATGAACTAGAGCCAACGTAGTTATTATTACAAACTGTAGGTTTATCGTTATAATAATAATAAAAAAAGTTGCTCCACCCAGAGCAGAAGAAGTCATTTGATAATTTCCCATACTGTGTCAGAAATAAGGTCCACCTAGGTCCACCCACCCTGCCTACAATATATCGATGAGCATACCACAAAGGCATGCAAATGCTCATTACAATTTCTTATTGTCTAATCAAATTGCAAATGAAGGGAAGGGGCTAATGCGGTGTCCGCTTTCGAGTCGGCAATATATCACTTTGTGGACAAGTGATGTATGGCGTATGGATAGCCGGTTGACCATCGGGTAGAGTCGGGATTCTAGGTTACATCACTATTCTAGTGGACACTGAAACCCATCCCGGGTTTCAGTTTAGGTATCTGTGAACAAATATTTAATTATGTATGTTCCTCATTCAGGGATAAAATACATTTGAAAATAGAGATGTAATTGAAAAAGGATGCCAAAAATTTTTTCGACAATTCAATATAATCTTTTGGTTTCTGAGTTAAGCATTTGATTATGCGTATTTCTCACTCTTTTTAAGCTTAAAAACCTTTCGGTAAATTACGTTATTTAAGTACCTACTAGTAGTTAGTACAAAACTTTTGCTGTGCCCTAACAGGGTCTACAATGACTAGGCTTTAACCTCTTTTCTAACATGTTTGTTTATCTTGTGGAACGCAAATAAAAAATATGATAATGTATACCTACTCAATTCGGAAACGCGCCATCATTCAAGGATTATTTCTTTCAAGAATTACCTAAAACACTTGTATGTAAAAAAGAAAAAATCATCTCATTAGGTGAATAAGTAGGTTCCTACGTATTTGTATTTCAATACACCAATACATCTTAAATTTTCCTTAATGATATCGTTTCTAAGTGGGTTCGTTATAAGAAATTCGAAATTAATGAACAGCGGACCCTTAAAAATCCACATCGTAAATATTACCGAATTCTACAAGCGATAAATATTTACCTACCTATACAATCTTGTTTGCCAGACTAGAAGGCTACCCTTTTCTTCGGACAAAGAATCAGCATTGCCATTCAACGTATCAATGCTGCCAGTATTCTAGCCACTTTCGCCACTGACAGCGATGTCGGCAAAATTTTGATGCCCACCTTTTCATTTCCCTTTTATACGCGCTTAAACATTTTAGATTTGTGTTAATTAGGCCAACTTGCACACAACAGAGTTATATTTGAACTCAGAGTTAGTTGCTACACGAGGTTAAATCACAAGTATTTCATACTTGAATACGCATAATGGCCCCGGGCTAGTAATGGCCTACGCACACCGGGACGGAATGGTAGAGAATTTTAATTTTTACCTAAGGACATTGAAACTTTTCTATAATATTCATGTTGTAAATTGATACCGTGGCATCGAAAGGGATTTCTGGACACGGCATTGGAGAAAGGGATGACTTGGTAGGCCTCGATCAAGAATACAATGGTAGGACGCCGGAATGCTACAGTATCTAAGCGGCTAGTGTACGCTGACTGGTGGCAAAATTCTCTGCCATTCCGTCCCGGTGTGCGTAGGCCCTAACTCGGAGTTAAAAAATCATTCCGGTATGAGCAAGTGAACCTTAACAACTACTGTAGATAAAGTTTAAATAACAATACGAGAGCCTAAAAACAATCTTGTTAACAATATTGATTTACGTATCAGAACAATGGCCAACACTGACAGAGGTATAAAACATTGTTGTAAGCTTTTAAATCCATCAAATTGTTTGTCATGTCATACAACGGTGCCATGATGGCCCAATCCGCTTTTCGACGATTGCATTGTTTTCGCACTGTTAAATTATCGTTCTGTGTCACTAATATTATACATTTTAATGTGAACTCTGTCTGTCTGTTTGTAACCTTCACATTTTAACGGTTGAATAGTCAATCCATATAATCAAGATGTCACGTGATCACGAAGTGAGCTGTCATTCCATCTTGAATATATGGATTGACAGCTCACCTCCTGATCACTTCACCCAAGCCTTCATTTCGGCATACGGGCAGACCATGTCATACAAATAGAATACTTCTATGTGGGGAGAATGTTCTCTTGGTATAATATTCGTCTGTCACGCGAGCTTCGGGCGAAGTCGCTGGCACAAGCTTCACAATCATTAATTTTTAAATCGTTTAGTGCTAGGTTGCTTCAAATGATTTGTGGTGCAAACGGGCTTGAACATAGCAGATACCTGGCAAAGTGCTTTTTTCAATTTTACACCTTCATACGTTTTCGTGCTGTGCAAGCATAATGGCTATAATAGCTAAAACACGTTTCTTCCCTGTTTGAGCCTCTTGCCTTTACTGTATCTTCAATTACGGGCCATTCAAGTAGTTGAATACAAAGTGAAACTAAACGGTAAACGTGTGTCGATACTATTCATGATGCTTTTAGTGTAGTTAGACTTGACACAGCAGCATGAACATGACCAATGGAACGTATTACTGGCTCGCATGACCACTAGACCAGAAGCGAGCAAAACGTCTCGACAAATATTGAATGTTTGCTTGGTAAGGCACGTTTCAAGATCGACGATATTTTTGAATTGAAAAGTTTGAATTGCAATTCAAATAAATTGGAGTATGTTGTGTTGTGGTTTCTTAATTATTTCATCATTATCAATCGTAAATCGTCCTCCTTTTTTCTGCCACACTTTCTTGTTCTATAGAGGTATACGGTACAGAGAGTAAAGTGCCGCACACCTCCACTGAAATGGCAGGATCCTCCGACCAGACGGTTGTTGTATCTGGTGGGAAACTGCCCGATACCTAGCTGATTTTCGGACTATTGTATATGTTCAAATCGCACGGAGAACTTTGGTTGCGCGATGCAGGATTTCGTTGATAGCTCGTCGCTGACAGGATAGATGGCGCTGCGGTTCTTTTTGTTGCCGTACAAATTTTGCTTCTTAGGTCTTCATGTGGCGGCATTGATGCCGCAACAGTTTCTTGCATCCCTCATCATAAGAACGACGAAATATTTTGTACAACAGGTAAATTTGATTATGATATTAATTATGTAACACGTAAAACACGTTAAGCCGTTGGTCCCAGCTGTCATTTCTAGATATTTGGCAGTCGTTACGGATTGTCAGAAGCCAGTAAATTTGACATCAGTCTTGCCAAGAATTACCGTGTTACACAGGTGGAGGTTTGGTAGGCAGTCGCTCCACGTAAAATACTGGTATTCAGCTGAATTCGGTTTGACTGGTAGCCGATCCTAATATATTTGGAAGAAGGCTAGGCAGATGATCAATTATGTAACATCACATTAATACTAGGGCGAAGATTACCACGGCAGATCAGAAAGAAATGGCGGGATGTTGGTTTGCTTCCCAAATGATGTGCCCAAATTAACCAAATTTAGGTGCCCATTATTTTTAACCATTGGTTAACAATTATTATTCACACCTAAATTTGGTTTCTGTAGTATAAATAACTATTACATTAAAACTATGAGTTTATAACTTATAATTGATCGAAAACTTATTCTAACGATTTTATAACAATTTTAACCACTGGTTGAGTTAACTCTCGATCAAAATCTCGCCCTAAGTACGATAAAACGGTTACCTTTAATAGAAGCTACACAAAAGAAATTTAACTCAGCGAGAACAAACGTAACGACATAAAGTAGTCTCGGAGAGTAGGTCGATCGCTCGACGCTCAGCGGAAATGTACAAATCAAATCTCCTTCGTGGCTGTTATAATATTAACGCCTGATACAACTCTGAAGCCTTCGGCAGCCAAAGTGTAGGTACTTTCGCTTCAACTAGATTCAATCAGTGGTTAGCAAATGGATGAAATAATAGTAGATTTTGCTCGTGGCTAAATAAGAACAGTCGCACCGGTTGATCTTCAAGTTCATGCAACGCTTGCCGAGGTCGGTCTGTGGATGGGTAACCATCTTAACATACCGAGACTCCTCTGTGGCTCGGAAAGTACGTTTGTAGCGGCATCAATGCCGCCACTTGAAAAACTAACAAACGAAATTTGTACAGCAAAAAGAACCGCAGCGCCATCTACGACGAACTAACAACGAAATCCTGCATCGCGCAAGTAAATTTTTCCATGCGGTTGAACATATACAACAGTCCGAATATCAACTATCGGGCAGTTGCCCACCAGACACAACAACCGTCTGGTAGGAGGATCCTCCCATTTTCAGTGTAGGTATGCGGGAATTTATTTTCTGTATAGCATACCTCTATACGTTTAGCCGTTTGTTCCGGACTGTCATTTGTAGATAGAAATGCTTACTTTATCAGTCGTTGACGAATAGTCAGAAGTCAGAAAATCTGATACCAGTCTGCCAAGAAGTATCGAGTTACCCAGTTTTCCGGGGCAAGGAGGAAGAAGAAGTCTTGAAATGTTATGGATGGTCATCAACGGACTGACCTTGCAAGCGCTGCTTAGCCTCGAAGATCGACCCGTGAGTCTGTTATTATGTAGATACAAGCATCTATCTGTATATTATATCCTAAAGCAATATGCATTGATTAATACACTAAGTTCTAAGATTCCAGGAGTAAGCACAATAATATACTCAACCTGAGTACATACTGACGAGTATTGCAGGTGGAGTTTAGTTTCAAACTAGGTTGTAATTTCAAATGCATTTGCACTTCTGTACTGAAGGATTAAACGTGTACGGGTATACTACGGGTTACGGGTTACAGAGCTGAATATATTGATAGCTTGCAGGTTTGCGTCGATAATCTCCGTGCAAACTATTTTATGCGCAAGATTTGGATAAACTAAATAGAAAATTGCGTTTTGGGATGTTTGTAGCAATTTCAGGAAAACCTTTAGAGAAGGAATTAGTGACATATGTAGATAACTCACTTTGGCCATTTTTAGGGTTCCGTACCTGCCCAAAGGGTTAAACGGGACCCTATTACTAAGACTCCGCTGTCCATCCGTCTGTCACCAGGCTGTATCTTATGAACCGTGATAGTGGGACAGTTCACAGATAATGTATTTCTGTTGCCGCTATAACAACAAATACTATAAAACAGAATAAAATAAATATTTAAGGGGGCTCCCATACCACAGACATATTTTTTTTGGCGTTTTTGTAGATAATGTTCATGCGCGAGTCCGACTCGCACTTGACCGATTAAAAATCGGACCTAGTGTTGATTCGTTCTCTGGGGTCGAAATGTAATCATTACGATTTTTCGCGGCTTCACTACCTTTTCTTATACTGTGTAGACACAGTGTCCTTTTTTAGATAAAATGTAGCCTATCTCAGCGTAGTGCACCTTGCTTTTTATCAGTGAAAGTATGTTCGTAAACTAATAATTCTTAAAAAAACACACGTTTCATTTAAAAGGCATTCTTTAATTCTTTATTGTACACCATAACAGCTTATATTAATTCACAGTGATTTAAATAGTTCATGTACAAAGGCGAGCTTAACTCAAAAATGAGTTTTCTACCAGCAAACCTTTGAGTGATAGAGAGAGATCACAATAGAGGGTAGGATCATTGTAGGGCATTGTTAAACCACTACAGTTTCTCAACACATGTAATTATATTATTGTGTAAAAAAAAAGGAATAACCATCATAATTTTATTTATATAATATAATAAACATCAAAATTATCATACCAAGTTATTATTACAATAATTTGGTATGATAATGAGGTTTCACACGTCGTAGTGCGAACGAAAATATTATGAATACCTGCCGGCAATGTATGCTTACTCCTGAATACGCTCATCGTATTCATATGCATATCATCTCATGAATATATTAATTAATTTAGTACAGGATGTGCACTCACTTGGATTGTAAAACTTCAATATATATGGAGGAATAGTTTGAGTGTTGTATGCGATGCACCGGTAAGTTCTATCGAAAGTTACACTACACTACACGTTAATATGCGCTGTATGAAAGATTCCCTTATGGGAAAGGTCCGAGTCCAGCAGTAAGTCAGGTACGTTATAGCTTGGTGATAATAATGATATTCATCATCATCGTCCTGCCCTTATCAAGGGATAAGGGCAGGAAGATGATTGTTGAATGTTTGAATTGTTACTTGGGGTCAGCGCAACACGTTTTTTCTTCCATTCTGTCCCATCAGCCGTCGCGCTATCACTAACTCCCTTTTCTTTCTTATCACTCCTAACACAATACATCCACATTTATGTTCGTAACTATTTTAGTTACATGCATTTCATCCCTCCTCTTCACATGACCATATAAGATAAGGGGTTCCCTTTCAACTTTTCCGTCACTGGCGCCACTTTTAAACTACCTCTAATGTACTAATTCCTCACTTTATCCATTATCATGTTTTAAATCAGACTTCCATTGAGAAGCATATTCCTAAGGATTTTTTGTTTATTCAGCCTGCGGTATCCCACAGCTGAGCAAAGGCCTCCCCAAATATTTTCAGGTATTCTTTTCCGAACTTCCTCGAACCAACCCATCCAGAAGGCGTCCTAGGCCGGCCTCGAATGTGCTTCCGTCCATACTCAGGCACCCACTTTACGGAGACCATTGCCCAGTAATCACTGTGCATGCAGCCTCATCTCATTTTATCCTGGCTGGCTACAGACATAATGAATTATGATGTACTTACGCTTATTAAAAATGTTAATTTAACTTTTGGACTAGCGAGGACGAACAGGAAATAAGTATATTCAAATTACATTAGTCATACGTAAACGAAATAAAAAAGTTTCAGAACTTCCTACCAGCAATTTGGATTCATTTTCGTCCGGCCATGAGTTTTTTTCTATTTTTGCTTTCGTTCGAAAAGTGGGTGACGCTGGTGTTAACTCTGGGGCGTGATTTTTTTTCCTTGATTTATATTTCATGGCGCTGTGTCTTCTAAAAGTGAGAAGCCGTGCTATTTAATTTTTCATGATTAAAAAAATAGGTCATGTCTCTTATACTCATATCTCTATTTGCTCGTTTTGTACTAATTCACGATTTTAGAATGAAGAATTTGAAGTTGAGTATTTGTCAAACTCTACTTTGGCAGGCCAAAGACGTGAATTAGTTGGCCAGGTTTATCAGGATAAACCTGTCCAACTATAACATTTGAGCAGGGTTTGACACGTTCTTAACTCCAAACTCTATTCCGAATTACCCCTGTGCATAAAAATGAAAATAAAGACACAGAATCTACAAATTCCACTTCTTTTACATAGCTCATATATTTTATTTCAATAACTATAATGGGACCTTCTAATGGACAAACGGGATAAATACTAAATTAAGTGCCAACACTAGACCACGATCTAGTTTCCACATATTCCCGGCTCGGTAGTCCGTAGATTATACGGGTAGTATAAACTAAAGAGCTTTTTAGATCTAAAAGGATTAAACTAACTAATTAGATTGGTACCTATAAGATCTATTATAGGTACTCAAGAATATATTTTCGTTTTAGAAATTAGGTGAAGAATATAAAATAGGTACACAGGAGAAATGTATTACCTTCGCACGCGTGAAAAGTATTTTCATGGGTTTTTTTTTGCAGGGTACCCTAATCCTATTTCTATAATAAAAGTAGCCTTAGTGACCCCTTATAAAAGCAGTAATCTTTCAGTGAAAGGCCTGTTTCAGAGATTAGTCGGAGAAAATATACAGACTATACAGATATATGATATATATTTTTATGTATCGAATTTACTGTCTTATGCGTTAAGCAAAAAGCTGTTTTTTTATACTAGAAACAGACACTTAAAATGTAGTTAATGGTATTTATTGGTGTAGTTTTGAAAACTGCCTATGCCAGTCAGTAGGTACCTACCTATTAGAAATGAAATCAAATTGTGAATAAAAGACTTCAAAATTAATATTTTACCTTAATTGTCTTCTTTGACGATGAACAAATACAACTTGATTCAAATCATGCTTCCTTTTGTAGGGTAAATATAAATATTTCTACACATAAAAAAACAAAATCAAAGAAAAAAGAAACACTCTAACGACCCTTTCCTTACCGACTGAATATCCGAGCACGTGGTAAAATAAACATTACTTAACCGATAAAATCGTGGAAATAAATTGAAGACAAGAATTGGGCCGCTTCCCCTAGAGACTGCGCTCAAGACGGGACACCGATGTAGAGTGCGCGCACTGGAAGTGACAGTTAAAACCTCTGTGGAATAGCTGGCTTATTATTGGCTGTACTTACAGGTTTTTATTTTAGCAGGGCGTTTTTTACGTGGCTGAGAACTGAGAAGTAATAAACCGCTGTTCTAAGCCACTTTTATTCAACAGCTACAAGTAAAACTGAACAAAAGTATCAATGGAGTGGAACTTTTTTGCGTGTAGCATTTATCTATTTGTGTGCTGTAAGTTTCTGAAGTACACCGTTGTTTTAGGCTACTGAAATAGAATAGTTATTATATATATTGTCTGATTTTTTAAAATCAAGGCATTATGTAAAAAAAAATCAAAAAAATTGTTGTTTATTTATTTATTAAAACTTTATGCACAAGTAAAATCACTGTACAAAGGCGGACTTAATGCCTTAGGCATTTTCTACCAGTCGACCTTAGGGTGGTGCAGAGACAACATGGCAGGTGCAACTTAAAGAAAAACTAAAAATAGAGAGAAGAAAAAAAAATATATATATACATAGAAACATACATACACTTATACAAAGTTATTAAGAAAAAACGAATCCAACGAATTAACGCTGTGATGATTCTACCAACTTCTTGCGAATGTGCTCACGCGCCTTCACCTTAAAGGACAACCGACTTGTTGCCGTCCTGATGTTCAGAGGGAGCGCATTCAAAAGGAAAATTGCTTGAACAAAGAAAAAGAAGCGGATGAACCCAGAGCGGTGAGAGGGACATCGTAGAAGGCGATTATTGGTAGAGCGAAGTTTTTTTTTTTCTTTATTTATTTATTAGGGACATTTTTGATCGCAATGGTCGAAGATTTTGATTTTGTTCATATACGAGTAACTCGGCATAATGCGTACCTACCGATTTTTTTTTATTCCGTGTTATTTACACGTTGTATAGCAAGAAGTTCAACACGATAGCGAAATGATTTTGTAAAGTTTTTCCAATTTGTCTCGTGTAAAGTTAGAAGCTGCGGTGTAACCTTAGTAAATATTATTAAATTGTTGAGACACCCACGACATGGGAAGAAGCGAGTCTCGTATTCTTAGGACACGCCTACGCAGTTAAACTAAGCAACAGAGCACTCCTCTCATACATCTTGTCAAATAAGTTTTGAACAACACATAAAATATGACTATTGCCAAATTCGGTGGCTAACTTATTTTTTTCGCCCGTAGAGGTTTCGTAAGCGATAGTCTATAGTTTTACTTTTAATTGTATTCAGTAACTTGACAGTTCAAAGACAATTTTTAATAGTGTATTTCGTGTTTTTAAGACAAGTTATTCAATTTAAAATAAAAAGTTTTCTTAAATAAGTACATTATTTAAGCTGATTCAATTTAGTTAATTCTTACACCAACTCACTATCTTTTTTTGTCAAATCTGAATTTACTGAAGTTACAAATAAATAAAAACTTATAGATACGATATACAAGCGAGTAGAAAATATACAAGTGGAGTAAAAGGGGAGGGGAAGCAACTCACAGGGCATCGAAAAATTCGTCCATTTACTGAATACAATTAAAAGTCGAACTATATAATTATAAAAGTGATACTTTGAGGGAAAAACTGCACTTTTCTGTGCCCTATTCAGTGTTCCTAACTAATATTGACATTTCGCACCTTTAAAAGAAAACCGTTACTAAACGAAATTATGAAATTTTATAGGGGAGCCAATATTAGAAAATAGTCACTGTTTTTAGATAGATTGCATTGATACCTCAATTCATAAAAATTTTCGTTTAGTAACGGTTTTACTTTAAAGGTGCGATTTGAAGTATGCAATTTTTATAAGCGGTATATGTGTAGGTATCTATTTAGTGAGTCAGTTATTGACTACCCTACACGGAATAGCGACGAATACTCAAAGGGGGTCGATTCGAGCACGATTTTGGTTGGTTTTACTTTTTGACCTACTTCTCGTACGACGTGACTACTTATGTCAACTTTTTATCTTTATAGGACAGCTTTTGGCTTAATTAAAAACGGTGTCGCTTTCCGACCTTTGTGCGTTTGAAGACCCGAACAATGAACTGTATGTAGCATTTGATTTATTTAGTTCTTGCGTTTCTCTTTGTAAGGAAAAATTACCTAAAGAGACCATTTTTTTTTTAAATCAACAATGCATAGAGTTTGTTGATTTTGAAAAAACTAAGTCTATTCTATTTAGGTTATTTTTCCTTCCACAAATCGCCAAGCTTAAATGGGACTGAGCCGGACATGTCTGTCGCATGTGGAACGATTCATTGGCTAAAGCAACCAAAATGTAGGTCCCAAAAAATGTGCGGCGACATCGCGGCAGCCCCAGGCGAAGATTGCGGGACGTCTATCGACAGGATTGGTCCAAACTAGCCCAGAGCCGGGAAGAACGGAAGGAAGAAATGGAGGCGATTGGCCTGCAGTGGGACAATATAATAATAAGCAATATGACAAATCAAACTAACAGCCATCCTATGCATTATTATAAATGTGAAAGTAAGTCGGTTTGTTACGCTTTCACGCCTTAATCGCTGATGCGATTTTGATGAATTTTGTTACAGAGATAGATGGGACTCTGGAGATGGTTATGTAGAGAAGGCTATTTTCATGCGAACATGTATATAAACTCACATTTGTGATTAATGCTTTGCTCGCGCAATGCCGAGACAAAAACCTTCTTTCTAATCTTACTACTACTTATACCTACTTTTTTGACGCTACATTTTAGTTTGTTTTAAGTTTAGTTTTATTTGTTAATATTAGTTATTATAGTAGGTGATATTCATTTTTAATTTAACCTACATAGATATTTACAACTGTTTTAATAAATACTTAACTAACTATATACACTTAAAAATATTGCGTCAAAAAATTCGTCCACATCGCTATCGACTGGAAGTGAACCCTAAAAACTGGCGGCATTGCCACGTTGTATGGCAATGCTTATACTCTTTCCGAGGTAAAAATGTTATTATTGTTAAATTAAGTTTATTCTACCTTCTAATTTTTAAAATACTCGTAAATATTAACCTTGACCTTATCAGGTCCATGTCGCTTCCAGTGATTCTCTCTCCGTGTTCTTCCCAACTGCAGCATGAAACATGCATGCCCCCGCTGCGCATGTGTTGTGAGACGGCAACTGTGTGACCCACCCTAACACCTATGTACCTATGTGGTTGTAAGTGTGGGTGGTTATAGAAAGGTTTTACGTGAAGAGGAAAGAAAGAAAGGGTATTTTTATAATAATATGTTTTGAGGATCGTAAGGAATCCTGCACTTGCTAGAATTAATGTAAGTCTGTTATTTTCGTCCGATATTGAAAATGAAATTCGAATCAGTCTTTGGTGTTTCTTTTAGGTGTCTGAATGAAAACACGGAACCGCTATAGAAGCACTCGTCCACTGACAGGCATAGCCAATATGCTTCAATTTTAATGAACCGTATCAATTGAATTTTTGAATGCGATATTATATAAATTTCTATGATCTATATTCTGTGTTGTAAAAAGAGTAATAAATAAATAAAGTTTTCAAACTGTGCTGTGCGAAGTATTTAATTAAAGAGCTCGATGTGAGAGTTCACATATTTTATTTTTTGACGATGTCGGAAAAAATAATGGTGACTAAACTTATATTATGCTCTGCTACCCGTCGAAGCTGGGACGGGTTGTTAGTTATTAAGATACCATACATAATTGTATCATTTGTACAAAGAGGAGCTCGTGGCTAAATAATAAAATAATAATAATAAAAAAAAATATATAAATATATATTTACACATAGTCGCACGGGTCGATCATCAAGGCAACGCTTGCTGAGGTCGGTCTGTGGATGGGTGACCATCTTATCATTTCGAGATTCCTCTGTGCCTCGGAAAACACGTTCGTCGCCACAAGAAAAACTAAGAAGCGAAATTTGTACGGCAACATAAAAGAATCGCATCGCAAAAACCTGCATCGCGCAAGCAAAGTTTTTCTTGCGATTTATTTACAGTCCGAATATCAACTATCGGGCAGTTGCCCACCAGACACAACAACCGTATGGTCGGAGGATCCTCCGTTTTCAATGGAGCTGCACACCTCCATTGAAAAGAGAGGATCCTTTACTTACTTTACGCTCTGTTCCGCATACTTTTATACTTACACAAACTGACCAATTCAAATAAACTAATGGATATAAAACTTTCTCATGAATTTCAAACGTCTATAGGTGAAAACCGTATGAATATCTGTTCGGTTGTTTATAGGGTTCCGTAACCGAAGGATATTCAACGAAACCCTATTACTAAGCCTCTGCTGTCCTCCCGTCCGTCCGCCCGTCTGTCTGCCAGCGGGCTGTATCTCAAGAACCGTAATAGATACACAGCTTAAATTTTTACAAAGTGTGTATTTCTATTGCCTAAAACAATAAATAATAAAATAAAAACTGAAGGGGCTTCTGATACAAGAAACGTGTTTTTTCAGTTATGGTGCGGAACCCTTCGTGCGAGAGTGCGACTCGCACCTGTCCGGTTTTTTTTTAGTCTGTCGCATACAGATAGACACAGATGCGGCTAGGAATTTTAATTTATAATATGTAGTGATTGTGATGATATTAGGGGCACTGTATGACTGCGAGCATAAAATGAAACTTATCCATTTGAATTTTTTAAAATAATCGCTTGTTGAGATGAACAGGGTATTATCTCAAACAAAAAAAAAACAAACAAAGTAAACAAAAACATAGGTAAAGGAATTATTTTCAAAAAAATTGAAATGTAAATAAAACATCAAGATAAACTTACTTGGGTCACATTGTCATCAAACACTATCATAATTTCCTTCACTAAGTTTTCCTCACATCACAAAGTATCACATATTCAACCTAACCTTTAATAAACTTAGTTTTCACGACTTTACAAAACACTGAGACTTCTGTTGATGATAAAAATCACATCAAAATCTGTTGCGTAGTTTAGAAGAAAAACACGACTGCTCAGAGACATGAAAAGTGATTTAAATTAAATCACTTTTCATGTCTCTGAGCAGTCGTGTTTGCAATAAAATTAATTTGTATAATAACAATACATACGTCCGTTAAACTACAAAGTTCAAAGACTAGTAACACAGTATTCCTAGCATGTATCCATCGTAGATTTGTAGCACATCTGCTACGGCGTAGCAAGTCTCGTAGCGGTGACGTCATCGCTGGCTACGTCGTAGCAACAACAGAGTAATAAAACTGTATCTAGGTAGAATGTCACTAATAAAAATATAGGACCTAATTTAGTGCTTGACATTAGGTACCAAGAGTGTTTCACTACTTCTTAAATAAATGGTGCGTTTGATTGTGAAGGACATAGGAGAGTGAAGTATTCAAGAAAGTAAACCAATTTTACAATGTGACAAATAGCATGCTCCATAGATTTATGTTCGCTTATACCGTAACTCGGCAGAATTTGTGAATGGGAACAGCAGATTTTAATTTAGGTTTGATCGTATAGGAAAAAATGGTAATTTTCATATTGTGTACTAGCTCCCTTGAAGTATGTACCACGTTTTAAGAGCAAATTTTTCAAGACTCAGATTTTTTAACTGAAGAATGAATTAAGCTGCGTTTGCACCAGATATGTGCGAGGATGCGTAGCGAGGGATGTGTTTGTTAGAGCCAATAGAATCGATTATTTACCTAGCCTCGTTAAATTAAGCGCCATCGCCCCAACCGCCGCAACAGGAGAAGACGCCCCGGGCGTCGGGAGTCGCAGGGCGATCCCCGGTCACCGTAGGCGCGGGCCTACGGATGGCGAGCGTTGGGTGGCTCGCTGTCCGATCACCGCCAGGCCCGGGTCGATGGCGCGTTGTGTTTCACGCGCGCCTCAAAGAGATGTCAGCATAGAAGACGGGGCCCGCTAGGGCCAGAGCCTGCCAGGGTTGCGGAATTTGTTCGAAAGAGTCACCGCGGCCCTGGAACGCAAAGGGCTTTAGAAGGAACACGAATGGGATTTAGTCAGTAAGAGTCTGACACGCCCTTCCGCTCCACCCAGAGCGGAAGAAGTCATTTGATTATTTCCGATCCTTAAAAAAAAAAAAAGGCAGCCCAAGTATGACCGTTTGACGGTATACATTCCCAGTATTTTCAGTACAAAAGCTGTCAAAACGCCATTTTTTCGTGTCCTTAAGTAAAAGTTATCTGTCGATTGAAAAAATTGGCTTTAACCTAACACCCTTTATATTCATTTAAAATACATAATTACTTTGTTCACACAAATAAGGTGGGATGTGTAAAAGTTATGATAAAATTAATTCCGACCAACACTCGAACCAAATCAAAGGTGGAAACAAAACATGATATCTAAACAAAACTTTTGACGAGAAATAAGATACTTTGGCTTGTAAATACACACAAAAAGCGGCACAAAAGAGGAACAATGCTAAAATAGACAATGGCCGACCTGAATCGGGGTTTTTGTTCACAAAAACTAATTGTAAATAATGTGGGACTGTTTGGTTTTGGTAGATACATGTTTTTATCGTCATTTTTATGTGCTGAAGCCATCTGGTTTAGAATACGAGTTATCACGTGTTTAATGTTACTAAGGCATAGATTTATTTCAATAGTATAAGAAAGATCCCGTATTCAAAAATCTTCAAAATATAGATATTACTAAGTTTCGCCTACGGAAATACGTCACGAGGACGTACTACCGGGATAACATGTTCTAATCGAGGACAGGATCTCCATGTAAGCTGTGGTCCAAATATTTTCAGCAGTTGAGGAGTGATGGATTAACAAATATACAGACTTCCAGATTAGGGTAATATTAGTAGAATGTATTTTTTTTGTATAATAACAATACAAAAAAAAACCATTAATTTATACAAAAGCTGAGCACCTTTTGTATAATTTATGACTAGCTTTTAACCGCGACTTCGTATGCTCATATCCCGTTTTTTCCCGTTCCCATAGGAATTTCGGGAAATCCTCTTAGTACTCCCCTATACTATCTAAGGAATCTTCTTGCAAAATTTCAGCTTTCCACAACCAGTTACTTCGGCTATGCGTTGTCTGTCAGTCACTCAGTCAATCAGTAACGAAAGAATTTTATATAATTATATTGGTAGTGCTTTTGTGTATTGTAGTTTTTGTTGTATTGCATCAAATAAATGTTTTATCTATCTTAAACTAACAAGATCAAACTATGTTAACATACCAATAATTATCCTATAATTTCCTTAGCCTTTTGCAGTTATGTTCATTTGCTTTTAGTTTAATTATATGCAGCTGTATCCGAGATAATAATAATGATATGTAAGTTAAAAATTAAAAAACTTAAATCATATCACATTTTAATCATCCCTTTTAGCGCTTAACCTTTTCAAACAGCCGAGCTAAATTTATTACGAAAAGTAAACCCTCACTCTACAGTCCTAATTAATCCGAATGAGTCTTAACTGCCAGAAAAATGTTCCAACTTACAAACAAAAAGTTATTTTAATTCATCTAGGAGGCGCTGGCGTGCACTGACAAATTGGCGCCCGACCTGGGACCACTACCCGCTCTCGTAAAATATTACTGAAACTCATAGTTGCTTCAACAGGCGTGCTATTCTTTTCTCATTTGCTGTCAGAAAGGTCACTGGGGTTAAGTTAATTATTAATAATGTTTGTTTTATTTAAAATGGGCCATTACAAATTAAATTTACTGTGAGACTGTTAAAATGTGTTCACAAAACTACCCTACAAACTCAGTTAAAAGTACAACAACCCTCAAAATATGCAAATTATTACTACCAAACAGTGATTCAGCTTTTTTCCAATAACCTATTTAGCATATTCGATGGTAAACAAGCCATTATACTGCCTTAACATTTTCTTTTTATCGGACAGTCCATTAGGTAGCGACTAACAAGCAGCGAAGGCACAATGAAAATAAACGAAGTAAGTAATACCCAGTCTCTCGATAGACGATTTTACATAATATGTTTGTTTGCAAAATCGCGGTTTCATGGAAGGCCTATAACAATTTTAGCATTTGAGGGTAGTTTTAAACCGCGCGGCGCGCGACGCAGTTTATATGTGACTGACACGCGAAGCGGACGTGCTGGACAGTGGAATTTATTGATACTGTATTTTTAAGTGCAGCTGTTGTGCTTTATTAAATGTTTGTTTGGTTGTGGTAATTTTCTTGATGCATTTCTTTAATGATTTTAGTACCTACTTGAAAGTGTTAAAGTAGTTTTGGCTACCTTACTATCATCATGGTGATTTAACTCATTCAATTAATTCTGAAGACCGTTTTTCTGCCCCATAAAATGGAGATCTTTCTTACTACTACTAGTTGGAAAAATATCTCAAAAGTGATAAACTTTAAACCTAACCAATTAAGTACTTTAATCATCATGCAGGATTTTTCATTAACACTTAACCTATCGATCCTGACCCTCCTAATAAAAAAGTCAGCTGTGACCCCAGATATAATCTAAATCGCTACGGAAAAAAAACTGTTTCGGCTGGATAAACAGAGGGTGAAAAGGAAAAATCTGTTCCTTATCTATCTCCGAATCTTCTCGAGCATTAATAATCTGTGATTCAACTTTATGCTCCGAGGAATCTGTTGGAATAATTAGGAAGGTATTTTTCTTTCTGGAAATATTTCTTTTTAATCTCCCCTTTCATGGAGGCGTGAAATGTCATGTTGTGTTTTGACGTTATGTTGTTAAATATCTAAATACGTGAAGCGTATTTCGTATACATGTTATCATCATAAAATTGGCCATTTTATGATGTTTCAGGTTAGGTTAAGTTTGAGGGACCTTAGGACACCAGACATGTGAAGGTTAGGTTCGGCTGGAATGTCGAAGCTCGCTTTGCTCACTCACTCTAGCTCATCCCATTCGTATTAGGTACCGTTAACTCCTGAAATAGGAGCCAGCCACGTCATAAAATGGCCAGAATCTACAACAACAACATTTTTTTCAATTTTGACATTTGTTACGTGCCCTGTCTACACCAAATCGGCTGAACAGCGACATGTCAAGTTATTTACGTACAACGGATGATTCCACATAAAATTGCAACACATAGACCCTGCTGACTCGGAGCCTCGTGCAGCCATCGGCCACCTAATTCCAATCTGCTGATACCCGGATGCGTTATCAGCAGATTGGAAGTAGGCGGCCGATTCGCAATTGTTTAGAAATGTATTTTTTGGAATAATTAATTAGATACTTCGGTACTAGCATCGTCCAAGTCTAGACTTAAGAATAAATATTAATCAATATTGTAATTTATAAGTATTTAAACTCTTCTTTAAAATTAATCGGTTTTTTTTAAGTCCTCCGGCTGTCACCTTCGTAATTCGCTTGAATAAAATTGTCAGGGCATGTTGGTAAACATTCTTCAAAAATCCACTCGCACATCTAAGGTAAGTAAATACATTAGTTTATAGCTTATGGAAATCGTATTGAAAAATTGTAATGATATGGATGGAGGAATATTTCCTGAGACAGATTTAGCCATTCGTCAAAAGATCTTTGGACAGCTGAACCTAGTTGTTTTCTTTTGTTTGCTTATACTAACAATCTGTGACTAATTAATAATCTGCGAAGCATCGTAATTAAGAAATTTTTACACTTGTGTTTCCTTCAAAAGCACCTTATCGATTATGTCAACCTATGTTAAGTTTTCGTCATCTTTCGTTTCTGTAACTTATACTATGTACACAAAATATAAAGTATTACATTCTGTTCTTACCTTCGTAGTAATATTCGATTTATAAAAAAGAAAAAAAAACTTTGCAAGGAAATTAATCTAGACACAAAGATTCTACTGAGACAAGAAAAATGCCTTCTTCCAAACACATAAATGAAACGAACTAAGGAATAATCAAAGAACATCACTAAATATAATCTAAAGGAAAAAAACTACAACCACATGAAATTCAATCAACCATGGCACACTTAATAATTCCCAATGCAATACATGAACAGAATGGAAACCAGAAATAATTTACATGCAACTAAAATGTGTTCACGAACGCGATGTGTCACCGACACTCCCGACACTTGCGACACCCGTGACACTGCGGACATCGGCGACACTCGACGAATTGCCGCGGAGACACAAATTATTTAACCCTCGACATTTAATTATTGAGGTTAACCGGTTGTCTGTATATTTCGTAAAAATAATTTGAATGTTTTGTGGTTGTTGTTATTCAAGTGAAAAGGTCGATTGATTGGTTATTGTATTTAAGACGTGTTCTTTGCCGTTACTTATTTTTCTTTCAAGTTCTGTTATAAATTTTTGCAGCATGAAAAATAGACTAAGCCCCACTTTCTCGATCGTTACATATTGTAATAGCCAATCACAGTAATTCACTTGTCATATTTATTTGCGTAATTTTTTTATTGACATTCTGAGAAACGGGACGAGCTAACTAAGGCACAGGCAGACTTCGAATAAACACTTGGATTTTCTAATTATGTTATGTCAATTTAGTTGATATAAAATGTAAAAGTAGCAATATTTATTGACAAATGTCGCTGACCGTACCTACAAATACTTATATGATACCAAATCCTGATAAACTTTATCTACCAAAAAACATGAAAGCATTTCAATAAACTGAATCACAGATAAACCATCAAAAGCCGAAACCTTTTAATCATAATGTAACATACTTCTACCAAACCAAAAAGCTAGTAGTACATTTATAAAGTCAATAATAAACCCTTGTAATCCTGCATTCCTAGTACTTCCATCGCCCAATAACTTTCAATTAGAGCGGCTATCGCTTCAGAGCCCAAGTTAAAGTTAGCTTTATTAACCTAATAAGTAGCATATTTCTACCCATTTTTAAACTATTTATCATTCTACATACGTCATCAATATTATCACCTCTTTGTCTTTTCTACCTCTGTCTTTCTCCGGAATTTTGAGTATTCTCCCTTTTTCAACACGCTTCCTTCAAATTAAAATATATCAATAAACCTAACCTAATTCTACACTCCTAGTACCAAGTAACGTATGATAGCATAACTATTTCAATTACCACGGCTAGGGTTTCAACAAACCTGTACAATGAAGGCTTTTTAAACATTTTAGGAAGCCTTTATCATCCATCAAACTTTTAACAGTCATCATCATTTCACACACTGCTGGAGTTTATTCTGCCGCTACTCTAATCTTACGGATTCTCCCCGTCTTCTATTTGAATATTAGCTTTTGCCCGCAACTTCATACACAAATAATTTTTCAAATCCAACTGGTAATTCCAGAGATAAGCGTGTTCAAACAAACAAACTCTTCAGTTTTATTATATAAGTTTAGATAGCTTCATCACGTACCAAAAAGATACCACAATAAATAAGCTTATAAAACTCAATAATCCCTTCCTAACCCTGCACTCCTAGTACTCTAAGGCCGGATAACACAGCTGTTTCAATTACCTCGGTTATCATTTCAACAAGCCCCATTAGATAAACAAAGTTACTCTTTAACTCAATATTCTTCCAGAATCATCATGGTCATCATCATCATTTCAGCTGAGAGTCACCCATTACTGTAGTGCATTTCATATTTTGTACCATTCTCCGTGTGTTCAGTGTTCTCCCTTCTACCAGGTATCAAAAAGCTAGTAGTACATTCAAAAAGTCAACCATTACCCCTTGTAATCATGCATTCTTAGTGCTTCTAACGCTCGATAACACAGCTGTTTCAATTACCTCGGCTATCGTTTCAACAAGCCCGTATTAAACAAAGGTACTCTTTGTTAACAAGGTATATTAAGTTCAGCTGATAAGCCAGGCCGGATACTGTCTGACGGTAGATGCTATCTTTCACACCAACGCTTCCCTTCGATGTTGGGACCTACTTAATAGTGTTTAAGTACGGTTGGACTGGAATTTAGAGAGTATTTTTAGGTTTTTTGGGTGTTATTATGTACACAGGTAGCTCAAAATATAACTAGCCTAGTTTTAGGGTACCGTAGCTAGGTCCGTAGATTTTTAAGTCAACTATACATTTGTATTCTGTAGGTAAGAAATGTCTGTAATTTTTTACAAGCGAAAATACTATTTGGCCACATTAAACAACAATCTCTGGTTAATATTTCATAATCATATCGTTATGCAATTTCTGCAAACTACCATGGGAAAAAAAACGTGAAAATTTGTATGTTTTTGAGAATCCTGAACATCGCCAATGTATCTGAAATCATCAAGTAAGTAGTCAACACATACAGTCATAGAGTAATACGAATCATGGTGACCAATGCTTGATATTTGTCCTAATATACAACGCATTTATCCTGATCTTTTATTGCTGTTTCCAGTCTAGCAGTATTCATTATCTCGGGTCTTAATCCTCCTGCAATTAACCTAATCTTTATCACTTTCAGCTGTTCAATCTGTCTGGCTAAGTAATTGAATAGTTTATTACGATGAAAGTTTTTCTACAGTCAATTAAAACAACAAGGCAAGCAGAATACTTTCGCTTTAGCGCAAGTAACTGCAAATCTAGGAAAGAAAGAAGAAGTAAACACATTCATTAATTTTGACACTAACGTACAATAAATTAATAAAAACTTACAACATACCAATATTAAAACAAAGATGTAGTAATAAATAACAGCTACAAAGAGACAAAACTGGATCCAATATCAGCATTAACTGCCAAAGTAAAATTTTACAGCGCTGATATCGTCTTGGGACCGACCAGCTATTTATACTAAGACTATCTACGGCTACGTACCGGAATATACATAATAAGAAATTTTTATTCGCTATTAATGTAGATAATATACGATAACATCTAGACGAAAAGCCTGATGATTTAAAAGTATGTGAGTATGAGTCTAACTTACGTTACAGAGCTTTTCAGCCCCTAAGAGGTCTAATAAGGACTCTACATGGCTGCACTATAGATACATACACCGATTTATCACAGACAGATGTATTCAAACTATAGGCCGTGACGATGATAAGTTAACTACCGGTACCTCGCATCGTCGGTCAAGGGCTGCGGCGGTTCTTGCACTTTACCTTAAACTGGAAGACGAAGGCAACATTACAATTTGGAAATGGCAATAAATTAATTCACAATTCATCTTATCCTTAAATAAAAATAACGTAGAAGTTAATCATAAAGCCGTCCCACACTTTTTCAAACTTATGGAACATATTTACTGGCTTGTTAAAGAGACTTGAGAGGTATCTGGGTCGCGGAACGAAGATGAATGGGGTATCTGTTTAATATTCCACAGTGTTCCCTTTGCCACGGAATGAATTAAAGCTGGAACAAGATCCCGCAACCTTCCGGCGTGCCGCGCAACGCTTTTGTTTTAATATTACTTTCTGTACCACCGGCAACAATGGCCGCGTTACCAACGCGGAACTTGCAAATGAAATTATAGAAATATCGGTGAACGTGACGAGAATGTAATGCTGCGAAGATGGGATAAATGGATCCAATTAACTTAATTTACATTTTCGTAATTGATGGGAGACGCTGCGCTGGTGTTTCTTGCGATCAATTTGATGGAGCAGAAGTCGGATTCAAGGACTGGAATAGGGATGCCAATGAGTTAACAAGCTTTATATTTTAGGCAGACCACATTCAATATCGATTTTAAAATCCCTTGAGAGTATGTCGCGAACAAATTACGAAAATAATATGACCAATAAACGCTACGAATACAATCAATCGTGATACCGGAGCAACATAAGCCGCTTAATCATAAAACCGCAAAGAAAATAAAATGACGCTTAAAATGTTGTAAAGAGACGAACATTCACCTCAAAATTAATATAAGAACAGCTTATGCAGCTCACAATTCGATTTGAGCGGAGAAACTCACTCAGTTGCTCTATATTCGAATTTTATTTCGCTTGAAGCGTCTGAGTCAAGCGTCAGTGTTAACTTTAAATTATCTAAAGAAAATTCCAGCTGCTAGACTTGGCTGTCTGTGCCACAGATGAGCAAATACAGTACAACCAACGTTGACGTTAAATGTGACAAACTACAGAAACAGATGTCGCTGATCGCATCGATGAAATATTCAGCTGCAATAGTTTGATTGAGGTTTAAATTATAAATTTAATTGCACGCGGTTTTCAATCTACCGCTATTGGTTTTTACTTAGTATGTTATTGAGTCGTTTATTTTTGTAATAAAATGGTTGATTTTGTGTGGTGAAAACGTATTCAATATTGTCGCAATCTGACATGAATTGGAACGGTATTTAATTAATTGAGATTTTTTTGTATGTTTCAACATTCGGTGTATAATGGGGTTGCTATACTGTCATATTTTTGAAAAGTTGTTCTATAAAAAGATTATGTGAAAAAAAAACCTATTTTTGATAAAGATAAGAACGAAGACGTATTGCAAAGATGAATAAATCCAGCCGGTCGATTCTGTAAACATGTCGAAGTGAAGGCTTGGGTGAAGTGAATACGAGGTGAGCTTTCAAACCACATAGTCTATTATATGGATTGACAGCTCACCCCGTGATCACTTCACGCAAGTCTTCACTTCGACATGTTTACAGAATCGTACGGCTGGTGCTAGTCTAATATTCTACACTGTGACTCCACTTTAAATACAGTTTACGACGTCGAACGGATCGGTGGAGCAAATAAATCCGTGACACGACAGCCGGGACATTATTTAGTCTACAACTAAATAGCTGGCGATAGTCAGACTGTGTATTTTATAGTCCTTCTGCTTCACATTTTATAGGCTGTGGCTCCATCCAGTTTCGGCAAAGTTATGTGTCCTGTCATTGCGGATTAGTTTTTATTTTAGGCTTGATATTTTTTGAACCTTTGTGGTCTTTCTTGTACTGGTTTTGTGGTTTCAGCTAGGCTGTCGAGCTCAACAAAGCGTAATCATTTTTTGTTGAGAAATGGTCTAGGTTTGGAGATGGCAGAAAAATATTGTCGGAATATTGTGTGCGATATTAATTCCAAATAAAATATAAGCTCAAAAAAGTCAAATACAGCTTTTCTATGGTAATACGACTCAAACCGAAACGCAAAAGTCATAGACACTAGTAATTTTCACTAGTAGTTCAAAGCACAGTCAGCTCATAGCACCCTCAGAAAACTCCATCGACAACATTGAAAATAAAGGATGCAGGACTCCTACGTTTATTTTTGATACAAAACAAAGAACTATTCTTTTTGTAATAACCACAGGCTACAAGCCACCATCATCACAAAGCTTGCTCTCCAATCCTAAAATAAAAGTACAGGATGCACGTCTGTTAGGTACTTCCTTTTTTACCACGACAGAGGCTATTCTAAAATAAAATGGCCAAAAGTAAAAATACAATCCAGGAACCCGAAGCCTTGCATTTTATTTTACAAGACCACATATTATTCCCAGTAATAATGAAATATATAATCTGTGAGGTCCATGGAGGATATTCGCGAACAGATCCGAGTGTCGTGTAAAATATGTCGCGGATTGTATCCCTAGCGAGAGGGAATAAAACTAAACAAATCTCGCTGAAAGGAGTGGCGGTGGAGAACAGAATACCAACTCTCGGTGACACGGAATAAGGTACTTCAACGAAGTGTCTATTTTAGAGTCGGATTCGAAAGTCATCAGAATATTTCAGAAAAGGAGTCGAAAGTCGTTAGAATATTTTAGACCCTCAAATATCTGTTGCATTCGTGTGGTGTGTGGGGTGCAATATTGTAACATATAGTATCATTGAACCACAGATTAGTAATAATATCGCCTACATATTAAAATAATCTTTATAAGAAATTCTATTAAATAATAACACTAGTCAACAAGATTTTGTCACAAGGAATTTGCTTACTAATTGCGAATTACCTACCTACCCTTATTCCAAAATCATATTTATTTTGTTTTGATCAGGTCTAGTTTTTGTGTTACAGCTGCTACCAGTAACATAATTTTCTCTTTAGCTTGTAAATTCCGTTTTTTTTTTATTTTTCAATAAAGTAGCTGTTATTTCAGTTTACTGAGTTATTTTATGCTTATATAATGTAGAAAAAGTGTTCAAATGATTCTGTCAAGTTTCTTTACATTAATGGTGAAATTATTTTTAAAACTCAAAAAAGAAATTCTGGACCATTACATTTAAAAAAAATGTGAGCTTTGTTTTGGCATTTTTTAATATAAAAGGATAGTTGAGTATACTGACGTGCCATCCACAGCTAATCCTTTAATATGATAATGTGCCTGTATTAGAATCACCTGAAAACTTCAGTTTTCGTCTCAAAGCACCACTTCAAAATCATATGACAAGAAAACTGTTCGTGTTTCAATCATTCTAATTTCAGTTCTATGATACTTTAGCATGTTCTTAACATAATTAGTTAAAAAAAATCTTGTGACACACAAAAAGTGTTTTTTTGTTGACCAGTGTAATCAGAGGGTTTAAGATCTTACACTTATACAACAATCATGTTTAAAACGAAATAGATACATAACAGTCACAAATAACGTGAGCTACCAATGCATTTCCTTCTTCCTACATTTTAATGTATGGGCCATCTCGTTATTTCACATTATACGTCGTAATAAAACTTCTACAGTCATCCATTTAGTGGCCGCATTCAGCACAAGGCGACATAAGGGGTCTCTGCATGTGACAGCTCCAACAAATTGTGTCGAATGTCCACGTATATTTCAGCTGGCAACACCTACCGATACGGAGTGAATGACGCTCTCTGGTCGAGTTAATGATGTGTTTTATTCAGAAATATGTTGTTTGTGTTGCCAGAGGAGTTTCTTGGTTAGAAACTGGGTAACTTGGAGAGTTTCATCAATCATTAGGCGGTCCTAAAGATTGATGGAACTCTCACCAAAAAATCTCTGTAAAGAGTTTTTTTTTAAGTCATTCTGCTAAATTGTCTTGTAAGTAGGCATCTAATATTCGTTTTTAATATCTAGCAAATAAAATAATGTAGCTACGAGCTCACAAATATTGCAATCTACTTAAGTAAGTATCTCTAAGGAAAAAAACAAACATCGAGGCAGAATTTTAGCTTTACAACTTACACGTAACAGAAAACGGAGAAATTCCAGCACTTCTGAACATAAATCTCCCCAGGAGTGCCGGGAGAACGTACCTAATAGATTTCCCCCCATTTCTCAGTAAAAGCTAGCTAACTTTAGGTAACACTTGATATAAAGTGGATCCCCTATACATTAAACTAAAACGGTTTCTTTTTGGTTTCAGAATTTTAATTGGGAACTTTCCCAGCCCTAATCGCGTTTTAAAGTGTTCTACAAAGTACGAGCGTTGAATAAAAAGATAATTTTTAACCTCTTCGAAGTGCTTTTGCTAGCTGAACCGCATGTTTGTTGGCAGATGAAATAGAGGCGTGAAAAATATTGACGTAAAATGCAGCGCGGGCAAATCGGGCAAAAGCGGGTTAAGCGCTTAACCTATCGATATTCCTGCAACTAAGCCTCATCGTAAAATTGCCCACATTTATGCGAATACACTAACGAGTAGCAAGCCTTCGACTATGTTAATCGTTGCTCGTAAAATCACGTGAACTGTAGTCTGTTCTGAGCCTTTACCGCGGTAATAAAACGTGGGATTCCACAAATTACTTATGTTTAATAGGGAGCAAGCAACAATCAAAATGGGCGAATTTGAGATGAGCATTTAATTAGGAAACCAACCGTATTAAACTGTGCAAACTGTGAGTGTATACTTTGAAAAGTCCCAAGAGAGGGTCCTTACGTAATTAAGATAAAAGTTGCAATGTTCTAGAACAAAACAAAGGCATACAATGGCAGTGTAGCAAGTTATTCCGAGGAAACACTTTACGTGGCACAATGACAGTTTTATAGCCTCTTAAAAGGCTTATAGTACGATTCAACCGGGGACTCAAATATCCGCATCCCGATACGACTCTATCCTCATTGCTAGCTCATATCCGCCACCTCAGATCGTTGGGTACAACACTAAACACTGGGGTTGCAAGACTGAATAATTTTCAACCCACGAACCCGAAATTTTTAGAATAAGATATATTCACCCTCGTCTTTTTCCTTTTTGCCAAAAGATCGCAGTTTCGCTGACACAAAATATGTCAGAACTGTTATCGTTCATCTACAAATAATATTGGAAGGCGCTGCAAAACGTTTTCTTCTACTTTATATTTTTAGAGTAAAATGTCTGTTTTGGAGTATTTGCCTACATTTTAAAAGCGAGGTTCTTGTTCTTTCACAAATTTTATAAGTTCTAAAGGCGAAAAATGGCAAAACAACTTGAATACCTACGTCTCCATTTTATCTTTCAATAATATCCGTAACTATTCTTAAAACGTTGGCCATTCTGCATGGACATTAAGATGTCAATTGTAAGGGGCGAAAGAATTTTGTGATCTGCATCTATAATGAGGTCTGGCTTGAACAAATGATTGTGTTTCGACTCTGTGTTTTGTTAATGAAGTGCTAACACAGACGTTACTGGACTTTAGTAATTGAGGCTTGTTATTAATAATTAAGAGAACGTCCCGCTTGCAATTATCTGAAGGGATGAGGTGGAGGGTGTAAGTTACATCTACATTTTACCATGTTATTTGTAAAGGGTAGCAAAACAATCGACACGACACTTTCTTGGGACAAGCCCACTAGTCTCACTACATAGCATTACAACTCATAGAAGCCAGACTAAAAAATGGCGAGGGTGACCACCAGGAAAGGAGAAATAAACCGAGGAGATGATGCTCGGCTATGAAATACAACAACACAATTCTGGCCTGCTGCAGAAAAAATCATTTCAGAAAAAAAAAGCATGAATGTTGCAAAAATAAAATCGTTGAAGATAAACCTAATCAACACCATAGCGGATAATTTTCCAATTTGTCTATGCCAACAATTTATATACTTAATTTCACATAAGTTTCATATTCATGACTTCTAGCTATAACACCATTAAAAGTGACATTCATAAATGGTGACATAAATTCCAGAATGGGTTTTGCTGGCAACTTTGGCGTTATTCCAAAGTGTTATTTGGTTCAGTTGGCCAATGAAAGTTTATCTGCACTCAACACTTCGATTATATTTTTTCTGTAACGTCATCATGGAAAATTTACTACTCATTTTTTTATCGAATAATTAGAAAATATGGAAACATTTTTCGTTGTTTTTTTAAAAGTGTGAAGTGTGGTACTTCCGATTGCTTCTGTTTATGGTTGTGGCCCTATCGTTAGCAGTTAGTTATTTGACGATAAGGGGCCGGTTTCTAAATTAAGAATTACTTGATGCCGACTCTTTGAAAGGTTTTTTGACTGGTTAAAGTAAAGTTTGACGAATTGGTATTTAACATCAAATTCTTAATTCGAAAACCTGGGTTAAGGTTGAATAATAAATAGTGATAAGTATTTTATTAATCATTGATAACAGAACTTTTGTTGTTGGAGAAGTTACAAACATACTGGTATGGTCATGTTCCTAATGATTGCTTCCATTTACCTTGCTAAAATAACGGTAACACGATCAAACAAATTTATTGAAAAAAAAAAGATACCAACTTATGCCAATAAAAAGAAGTATTACAAAATTCATTCACATGCAATCCACAGCGTTGCTTGTCGAAGGCGCACTAAATTTCCCAAGAGAGACAAAACACGTACGATAAACACATTAGTTTTACAACAGCGCTATTTTCAGACACCCACTAAAACAAAAACAATATGAAAAAGATAATAAAACTGATAAAATAACAAAAGGTAAAAGCAGACAGACCATAAAACTTTATTAACTGGCAACATTTCTGATTTCAATTTGTTTAGTGGCAACTCTAGCGGTCTTAAGTCACTTGAGTCACAACAGTCCATTGAGCGACACCCGACTTCCCAGAATAAATTAAACGCTGCCAATTGCGTCTTTTCCGTCGAAAAGCCGGCCGATGTTACTTTTACGACAGTTGGCCGATTTGCTGGAGGTTTTTTTTTATTTATGGCCTGAAGACACGGCACTTGGAATAGTAAACGAGGGATTATGCGGGGCGGACGCGCTGTCGCGGATACATATATAGGGATTTTTTCGGCTCAGATTTATAAAATAAACCTAGTTTGTTTTATGGTGTTTTTCACGCGTGGTGAAAATCACAAGTTCAGCCTATTTATTAGTAGTAGATGTAGACTGGCTCTTATTAGATAGGTACTACATTTCTATTTATACCATTTACGGATCATTTTACCGTTATCATGTGTATTTCAGATTTTCAAGGCAAACGAGAGAAAGAAGACCATTTAACGATAACTTCTATAATATTGTCTATCTTGATTCCTCTGCTAGTCTTTCAAACCCCTGTTAACATACACAATAATCGACAATTTATTTTATTTTATTTGTGGGTTGCAACACTGTTATTTTTAATATCGAATAAATTTATTATGTGTCAACCCATAAAGCACTTTTGAAAATAAAACGGCGCGCTGCATTTATAATGGGTCGATTTGATATTGAGGTACAGACGACAAGGGAGGACTCGATTCATAAGTTAAGTTTGTAATCTAATCACTTTTGTTACTGCCTAACTGTATGTTAGGCAGTAACAAAAGTGATTGGATTAAGTATTCCTGTGTGTACTATTTTGTAATTCAGAAGTGGAATTAAGTGTATCCATGTGCCTGATGTTGCGGTATCCTGGACATAGGACATTTTGAGGTCAGAGATCAATATACTTCCTGTTTCTGTGATTTTGGTGGCAAACGTGTCGCGTTGATAAACAGTGTCTATTTGACGGCAAACAAGAATCAATATTTTAAACAATAACAGTTAACAGTGATTATTGGGAAAAAGGTTTGGTGGATTATTGTGTATGCAAACTCCCCCGTCTTTAAGTCAAAGCACATCTTTCATTGTACCACTTGCACTCAAAATTGTTTTACCAAACACTGACGAAACAAAAAACAAGACAAATAAATCATTGCTAAACCTCGATAACACTATTTGAATCACTTTGGCAACCCGTTGAAGCCGTCAAGTGTCAATACCAGCTCTAGGGAAGCTAAAGAGGGTACTCAAGGATCTCCGAAAGATCCTCAACCCTGGACCGACCACTCGTGCCAAGTGCACTACGAAAATGGATGTTCAAGGAAAAAAGAAAACGCTGCGGGCTAAGCGGGCTTTCCAATTCGTGGAATATTTTCAAGTTTACTAGTTGATAAAAACGTTGTTTAGGCTGTGTGAGAAAACGTTTTAGAATGGTAAGTTTATGATGTAGAATATTTATAAGTAATTTTCGCAAATTAACAGTAACAGAACCACTAAAATACAATTGAAAAAAAAAACTTAAACATACAGAATATGTCTCTTTGCAACTCATCAGGAAATATTAATATAGATCAGGGTTCCAATTTTAAAGGCAAAGTGCATTTAGAAGCACGTGAACCATTGCAAGGCTACAACTCAATGTATTTTTATTGCACAGTGTGATCTTGAATTAGATAGGTTACAAAGACTTCAAACATTGTAAACCCTGACGAAGTTGTCTGACAGCACCGTATGGTTGCAGTGCCTGTCTGACAAACACCAACTTAAGCTACAGGCACATAACTATGTCAGGTCGTGATGCGGGAAACACCAATCAAAGCCTATGTCATATCACAATGAGTTCTCCAGCCAATCAACTGTGTCACAAACCGCCGCGACCGGAAACAACACTGAAAACCCAGCTTCAGTCACATATATTTCAGCCGGTTTATACTGTAAACATGTCTTGGGTGAAGTGATCACGAGGTGAGCTGTCAATCAATATAATCAAGATGTCACGTGATCACGAAGTGAGCTGTCATTCCATCTTGATTGTATGGATTGACAGCTCACCTCGTGATCACTTCACCCAAGCCTTCACTTCGCTATGTTTACAGAATCGACCGGCAGGTGCATGTCGGCAAGGTGACTAATCAAGCGGACCTCCGTTGCTGCCTCTTTACTAACCAAATCTAAGAAAAACATGCCAACAACTTTGTTGCCAACTAATATATTTCCTCCATACATTAATCCAACACATTCAAAGTATTCTAACTTCACAACACACAGTGCAACAAGTGAGGCTTGATCTGATAAGCCTGTCAGGCAGCGCGATAAGTCGCCACCTTCGAACCTTGCGAGCCGGTGGTAACATCGACGGGTACGTGTATAGATAGATGTCTTAAGTGTAAGTCAAATAAGGCTTAAGTGGGCAAGTGCATGCGATCTTTGTCTCAGTGAATTTTACATTATGAAAGCAAAGTGCTTGACATGTATTATGTATAATTATATTCTGTGTCTTTCAGCCGTTTTATGATGTACTAAATCCGTTTCACCTTTCTTTAAATTACACGAAGTTACACTTTGTATGTTCTGCCTTAATATTGATTTATTTTGAAAGCAATTTTTCTCAAAAGTTTTAAATACTTTGCTCTTGTCATTCTTATTTACCTACCTCTTATTCAATTTCATTGTCGATATCATCCAATCTTACAAAGTTTACCTACCTTTACACACAAGAAGCCAAAAACTGCGATGCCGGATGTGTTCGTGTGATGTTCTCTTAATCCCTCGTTACGGATTTGGAGTGGAATATTCAATTTTTTAATTCTCTTTAATTCTTTATTATACACCATAACAGCTTATATTAATTCACAGTGATTTAAATAGTTCATGTACAAAGGCGAGCTTAACTCAAAAATGAGTTTTCTACCAGCAAACCTTTGAGTGATAGAGAGAGATTAAGTTTTTTTTTTTAATTTTCTTTGCTGTGAAAGGAAGATTTGCTTTTTAGGGATTTGATATACAAAGCGCTCCGGGCGTGTGGCGGGCTAGCGGCGGGCGCGCACAAGGCGCTGTGACGAAAATGTATGACGTCTATCCGCGCACCCGCGACGCTAAGTATATTTCGTTCCTTTGACGCCCATACATATTATCTTGTCAGCGCCCTGGCCGCGCGCCCTGTCTGCTTTGTTTATCAAATCCCTAAAAAAGCAAATCCTCCTTACACACCAAAGAAAAAAAAAAGTCTAAATTGAATATGCCATTCTAAATCCGTAACGGACGTGTTCGTGTGATGTTATCTTAATCCCTAAGAGAACATCACACGAACACGTCCGGCCGTTAAGTCATTATTTTTACGATCCATCGTCCGAGCACCACTTGTTAAGAGAGAATGTATCGAATGGTCAACTACCACTCCAAAATGACCTCTACGTGCTTGAAAACCTTTATAGGGGGCTGAATCTGTAATAGGTCAGTGTAAAATGGCCGTACCGCAACAAGATGTTAGTATCCCCCTGTGAATGTTATAGTCGTCTGCAAAGACATTATTTTGGGTAAATGGTGGTAAATACAAGGTATTACGTTCATTCTGTTTCGGGATGAGGGTGACGAAAATTGGTTGAACATTAATGAGCTTCATTTGTCATGGTGTACGGGAAAGATTTCCGAGTTACTTTGTTTTGTCATTAGGGAGTGTTATTGCTTTGTTTGTTTCTTTTTCGGTTGATGTTTTTTTTCGTGTTGAGAAAAACTGTTGCTATAAAATCGGGTACAAGTTTTTTCGGCACACTAATGTGACTATACTACACTATAGTTGGCGCCAGATAATCGTGGAATAACGGTCATTGACCCACCTACATTTATTGAAATTTTTAATTTGAAAAACGGAATTAATGACACAAAGCTGTCCCGAATCATCATCTCTCGTGATCCTTAACATTGTTCAATAATGAAAAACGATTTATATTTTATTGTTTAGGTACCTATGAACAGTTATTAGGGAAAGGTCAATATACTTTATTCCACATTTATATGGCGCCTACTATAGTCACCAAATTTTTTTATAAAACATAAATACAAGTTTGAAATACAAACAGTCGCGAACAATAATACCAGTCGTATCATTGAAACCTGATATTATCGGAAGAAGCCACACCGCACCATCTATTCAATTGACTATAACAAACACATAGATATTTTCCGAAAGATTTCCTTTATTCCCGAAACGTAAGTGAAAACGTGACGTCGTGTGACGTGACGTGCGTGTATGAAGAGATATAAAACGTTACGAGACGGAAAGGGCGACCTCACTTGCCTCTATTACCGGTAGCGAAAATGCATAGACTACACAAAGATATGCAGAATTTAAACGAAATCGCGACGGAAACTGTGCCATTTCCAAAGCATTTCCATAAAAAGGAAACGTACAAAGACTTTTATGATTACGAGCAACTTTTGAGTTATTATGCGTCAAGAGAATTGACAGCAAAATGGAACAACTGCAGTGAGGCGTTACTCTATATTTTAAATGTTCTGTGGAGTCGCAATGTTATAGAAAGTTATGAAACAGAAAGCTGTCCGATTGAAATGTGGGTTAGAGACGTACCTCATCGTAAATGAAGTTGTCGATCTCCTCGAGCGGCCGGCCGTACAGCTTGGGCGGGAAGGGCTCGTACTTGCGGGGCAGGCGGGCGCCGTCCTCCACGCTGAGCCGGCGCCGCGGCATGAAGCCGAACTCACGCACAAGCTGCGCGCCTCGGGAGCCCGCACGCCGCGCTGACTCGCGCGTGAAGGGCGTGACGGCGGCGCGCGGCCCGTCCCGCTCCGCCGCGCCCGCGCAGCTCTCGTGCGCGAACGTGACGCCCTCGAGCGGGATGCGCAGCTCATCGCGGCGCGGCCGCTCGGCCTCCGTGTGCAGCGCATCCCGCGACTGTGACGCCACCAGCGGGGCCGCCGCCTCCGGGTTGGTAGCCTCGAGCGTGCGTACGATCTCGCCCAGCAGCCGCGAGCCGTCGATCTCCTCGCCCGGCGAGTTGAGCGGCGCCGGCGGCGGGAACGAGAGCCTCCGCTCGTCCTCCTCCATGCCGCGCAGGCTACGCGCGCGCCCGCCACATCGCCCGCACCCACTCACACTCACACTCACTATTTGCGCACCGATGACGCCATTCTCTAATGTTACTGCCACCTGAAACAAAAACAAACAGTTTATTACGGTGCATCAGCTGGCCATTCACTAACGTTATTATTTGCACGTGGCGATAAACGCTCTTTGATATAAATCAGTTTATATTATTTGCGAAGACTGTTTTACGTAAACATAATTTTCTAGACGATTAATAAACGTAGTATTTCCGTTTGATACAGACGTTTAGAGTAGTCCGTGTTTAGGAATATGTTAAACATTTCATTGTAGGTATTCTATTAACGGAACAGCTGACTTCGTGCATAGTTTGGACTTTCGCAAAGTAAACAGCGTCGTTCTATTCATTTTATTTACTTAAGAAACTCTGTAATTAATCCACAATAGCAGCTGGTTACAATAAAACGGTGCTGACGCACGGAGATTCATTGAGCATTGCGGCGCTACTTCCTGAGTCAGATAAAAGTGCAAAATGTTGAACAAAGGCGGGAACTACACCGGATGAATTGAAGTTATGAAAGTGTTTTTAAGAGTTACTTTATCTTCTCCCCGCGGCTTTAAGCGGATGAATATTGTACGAGCTCCGGCTGCCTTGCTATGGAATCCTGTAGGTATGTTTGAGCCTATGTAAGGTAGGCACTCGTCGCAATTCCATTAGTGAAACCTTAGCGGGGAAAGTTCCTGTGCCTATACTTTTCGTACATATTAATTGCTGAGGTGGCTCCTTACGTACGAATTTATGTATTTTAACGGATGGCTGAGATACAATATTGGAGGAATATGAATATGTGTCATTAGCAGAAGGAAAACTTTTATGATTATAGTTTTGAATACCGTATCAGTTGGCGTTCTGTAGCGTCTGCCTTTTCAATTGGAATTAAGTAGGTAGTAAAAGTTTTTGTACAATAAAGCGTAATCTTACGGATAGTACTCACATTTTGCAACCTTTTATTAACTTTTTAAATCCATTTAGAACGATCGTGTCGTACGGTCTAATTAAAACAAAAATTCTAAGATTCTCAGTTTTCAAGACGACACATACATAAATAACGTCATATTAAAACAATAAAACGTACAAAACAAGAAGTCATGTACCAGGGCCTCATAGACTCAGAGTAGGTAACCAGCAAACTATCTAGTACAAATCATACGTCCGCGATATTACAGTGTATCCAGAACCATAGAGATGCTAGCTCAATTTTCAAGTCGACAAAAAGAAACAACATTAAAAGAACCAAACGTAAATAAAAAAACAACAAGTCATGTACTAGGACCTCATAGACTCATAGTAGGTAACCAGCAAACTATCTAGCACAAATCATACGTCCGCAGTATGATATGACACACATACAAAGGCGCAGTTATTGAGAGAGCTCGGCGAATCATCATTGTGCCATTCTGTGCCATTGTATGGCTGTACCAAGTATTTTCACAGAGAGAAAAGTTCGTCTTTCTCAGTGCATTCGCTTATGGAAATGATGTTTTTAATTTAGAAAGAATTTCTTTGCTGAATGGTCTGTTCTTTATGGCAAGTTTTGAGGGTGATTGCTTAAGTTGCGAGTGAAAAACTTGTCGTAAGCTGCGGGAACGAAGCGTGAGTAACTAATGAAAGAGAACTGTTTGGGCCATAATTTTGGCTTAGTTTGATGCAAGTTTGGTTATCGTTTATAATAACTAACTAATTAAGTTGACAAATATAATAATAGATACTAAATAATTTTTTTTATTAAATACATAATGTACAAGTTTTGACAACTATTTACTAATAATACTTAGTTTACATTCTAGCTGCCATTATTCGGCTATGTGGAGGAGTATATTGACGCCTGAGTGTTAGTATAAATAGTAAGGTATGTAGCGGCATCAATTCCGCCACATGAAAAACTAAGAAACGAAATTTGTACGGCAACAAAAAGAACCGCAGCACCATCTACGACGAACTAACAACGAAATCCTGCATCGCGTAAGCAAAGTTCTCAGTGCGATTTGAACATATACAACAGTCTGAATATCAACTATCGCGCAGTTGCCCACCAGACACGATAACCGCCTGGTAGGAGGATCTTCCCATTTCAGTGGAGGTATGCGGGACTTACTCTCTCTGTTCCGCATACCTCTATAGGTATAATTAAAACAATGAAAACTAAACAAGCTGAATTGTGAACGAAAATACAAGTAGGTTCCTATTCTTTTGTTAATAAATCTAGTCAATTCATCGCAAATTCGCAAATAACTGTCTTCCATGACTGTATCTCTTATTTATCCATTGAATTTTTTGTCGAACGGGCCTTAAGAACTACAAAAACAGCTACTTATGACATTGCTTTTAATTTCAACAAGAACTTTAGAAACTAGTTATTACTAGTATTAGAGTAAGGAACGTTCTTACCAAAATTATAGGTCAGAAAGGTACGGCTAGCAACTTGAACATAAAAGCTATTCAGCTATTGAATCATGGTTGTCGGCAAAATGCCAGCCAAAGGCCTTGGTTCCGTTCTACTGCATTTTTAAAACTCTATGTTTATGGTAGCTTATCTGCTGAAGGTGCGGCTCCGTAGTGGTGTAATGTGAATCTATGGGTAGCATTGGCTATAGCAATTTCAGAAATATATTAAGGCAGGACAAAACTACTAGAGTAAAACCTGCAGATTGAAATTGAACGAACTAATCCCCGATGTCGAAATTAAGCATTTGTATTTGTCGAACTCTAGTTTCACCCGAAAAGCTGTCTGTCTGTTTGACACGTTCTCAACTCCAAATACTCAACTCGGTCTCTTGAGAACGGTTTTAGAAAGCGTACCCAAGAGATATTTTAACAGTATTTATCTACCTATCAGATAGGAAAAGCCGGTGCCTAATCTATCTATGTATATAAAAATGAATCCCTATTTCCCGTGGTCACGGTATCACGCGTGGATGGCTGGACCAATTTTGCTTATTCTTTTCTTGTTGTGTTTGTTATTCAGGAGAAGGTTTTTATTAAAGAAAATAAAAAAATACATCCGGGCGGAGCTTGAGCGGGCCACTAGTAAAATAAAATAATAGTTGACTATTATAACATTACTTTACACATCCCACTACACACATTTGCTGTAGTCGTAAGTTGTTTACTAACCAGCGTTGCGGAAATTTTCGAGAGAATTACCGCGGCCCTGGAACGCAAAGGGCATTTGAAGGTACACGGGTGGGTTTTAGTCAGTAAGAGTCTGACATTCCCTTACGCTCCATCCAAAGCGGAAAAAGTCATTTGATGACAGGGTTGGACAGTATTTGAATAACTTGTAATTGAAATATATTTGTATTTCAATTACTTCTTTGAAATGTAATTTGTAATTGGTATTTCAAATACATGACGCTGAGGTATTTTGTAGTTAGTATTTCAAACACTAATGATTTTAAAATACATTTGAACATAAATACATTTAGCAATCTTATTAGTGGGTGCGTTCTGCAGAAAACAGCGCTCGATAGCTATCGTAAGCAAAAAGGCTAGCCTAACCTAACACCTGACAGTATTTTGTTATTAGTATTTTGCATTTTAAATAAAAATAGGATGGGTGTCAGGGATGGACGGCGTCGCCGAGGGCGGCCTAGAAAGCGGTGGCGAGATGATTTGGATACACACCGCGAAGGCTGGTTTGAGGTGGCGCAAGAAAAGAATGTCTGGAAGGATATGGGGGAGGCCTTTGCCCAGCAGTGGGACACAATAGGCTAAGGAAAAAAAAGTGTTTTTTTTGTATTTATATTTTAAATACACAACTGAAAAGTATTTTGTATTTCGTATTTTAAATACATGCGTGATAGAATTTTGTTATTTGTATTTTAATTAAAACAAAGCATGTATTTTGCCCAGCTTTGTTTGATGATAACCAACAAAAAAAAGAGTTTAGTAAGAACTTTGATGTATCCGCCCACGCTCAACGTTCCATAGTAAACTTAAGAGATATTGCCCAAAGAAACTCATAATCTTCTTAAAAATAATTAATTAGACATAAAAAAACCACCCAAAAAAAACAGTCCTTTTCCACATTAACCAAATTAATTATAGAAGTAAAGGGAAACAATAAATGGGTGCGTGGGACAGAGAGGATCACAGATAATTGAAACCGCTAATTAATCCACGATAGCGAATATATTAATTAGGTAGGTAGCTAATTTGTTTTGTTCACATAAATAGACCCAAACACGATGTGTGTATTATGATGTATTTAAGATATATTTTTTTTATATTTAATATGGGTTTGCTCTTGGCTCTAGTCTAGGTCATAGATAACAGAGACAAAGTCGACGATGGAGCGAGCTTACTCAGAAGACGCCTGTTCACTCTAATTTTGAAGAGATTAGGGTTTTATGCGTTCGGAAACACAGACGCAGGCAGAGAGTTCCACTCCTTTGCTGTGCGCATTATTAAAGACGTTTGGAAACGTTTAGTACGAATTGGTAGAAAAGGGGAAATATACTAGGGATGTTGCCTGGGTTAAAAAAATATGATTATATTATATTTAGTCCGTCATGACAGCTACAGGAAGAATCAAAGTCGGAAAATCTCTTCTACAATAGAATAAGATCTTCAACCAACACCAGATTACATTCCCACTAATTTCCATTAACAGAAAGCAACGAAAAACCGCCATTCCAAACCAAATCGGTAGTAATTTTTCACTCAAACGGATCCTTTTATCCCCCTCTTCCCCACCGGTCGTAGAATGTATCAAGATGTCTGAACACAATCCATTCCGCGCCTCCCCTTGTGGACGCGTACGTCTATGAATCACCAAATTAACGTGCGTTTTACGCGCGTAAATCTCGTAGGCGTAATATGTGGAATTTACGCGAACATTCATGTCGGGTGAGTGGCCCATTCGAGTTAGCCAGTTAAAAATAATAAGGTTTTATTTTTTGTGGTATTATGGGAAGCTGGGTTTTTGAGGATTTCTGAGGTATGTGGAGGGCACTGATTATAGAGATATATAGCTTCATTATTATCAGCATGAAAGACCCACTCCTGGTCTCTCTTCAGTTTACCAGACTGCCCCAGAAGGTGGGTAATGTTTTCTACCATACAAACCGATTCCGTGCGTCCCTTACCAGCACCCGAAAGAAGGTTTTCAGACAGACTTAAAAAGCTGAACAAATAATATCAAATTATAAAAAGAAAACTCAGTATTCAATTGACCAGGTTGCCAAATTCAATAATAATAATAAAAAATAATAATAATATCTTGGGACAACTCACACACAGTCATCCGATCCCAACCTAGGCAGAGCCTGTGCTATGGCAACCAGACAACTCATAAACATACTTATATATATCTAAATACATACATATTATAGACAAATTACACCCAGACACAGAACAAATGATCATGCTCATCATACAAAGATTTGTCCTGGGTGGGAATCGATCCCACGGCCTCAGGTTTAGCAGTCATGGTCACTAACCACTCGACCAACAGGTCAGCCAAATAGACGCACATTTAAAGTGTGTTCAGAGCCCTTACTATAATCGGAAAAGACCTTGTGTCAAAACAATCTTTAATAACAATAGGAACATAACTAACTCCCTTCAGCCAGTTACAAAAAGCCACTAAACCCAATAGACTACAGAATCACCCGATAAACTTTATATGAAGCAGAAATAATCGCATCTTCCTTATACGAGCAATCAAAAGTATCTCTATTGTAGCTCTATTGTATCGGGCAATCAATTTGCCGTATAATGCCCGGGCAGGCGGGTACGGGCAATGTTTACCGAGCTTGCCCCGGAAGGGATTGAGATAAGCTTTGCCCGCAGTGCCCGCACTGGCCCTGTTGCACGCCTTGTGTTAGCTAAATTGGATTAATGGGATATCTTTTGATGATAATTTATATTAATAACATTGGCTTGTTCCATATAAGTTGTGAGAAAGTGCTTCGCTAGAGTGTAAAATAAAAAAAGTAACACGACGAAGCATCATTACTCGTCCGTAACAACTGTCTCACTGCTGGGTCATCATCATCATCATTATTTCAGCTGAAACATGCCTACTGCTGGACACAGGCCTCCCCCAAGAGTCGGCCTTCACCAGGTCATCGGCATCGGTCCACCTTGTGGTCATATCCTTAATCAATCGTAGATATGAAAGTTATGAACGAAAATAACTTTGTTTTTTTACAATCAGTTATTTTAAAATTATTCAGAAGACAGCAGCTTAATTTAATGTAATTGGACAGAATTAATTTTCTTTTTGCATATTTGCAGAAAACTCTTGGCTTGCCATCACTTTGAACTTTGAACCAGAAATTGATTTTCCAAGCATAAATTAACAACTAATGGACCCATAAAATATTTTTACAGCCTTTTAACGCCGCAATTTCCGATCCAATCAATATTTAACTTTAATACGTACGAAAAAAGTCGAAAGTGGGCGTCATAAAGGTTAATAATATCGTAAACGACAGTCCCTTGCTGTCAACACGTTCCGATCAATTTGCAGATAGCGAAAGATTCGACACTACGTGACTATACTTCGGGTTTACCGAAAATTTCCGATGTTTACCGAATCATTAGGTACCTATGGGTGGGACTTAGGAAGTTGTTTCATAGAAAGATTGAGAAAAAAAGTATTATTTGTATATGGATACATTGTGACCTTTTAGTTACTTGTAACCAAATAAAAAAAACTACATATTATTGCTATCTGCTAGCCAGGTAATAATAGTAGATTATACACCGAGGGGATAAAGCAGTGTCTTATGTTATGGGCGTCATATTGAATCCTGAACGCAATGAAGGATCCAAGAGTTAACTTACGAGCAAAGCGAAGGAGTTAATACAAGAATACTGAATGCAGCGAAGGATTTAAGCTAGCCCAAGCCTAAGAAACCTTTATCCCCGAGGAGCATACTCTACTTTTCACACCTACTGCCAGAAAATTGTGCTCAAGCCATGAAGAGAGGAGGCTGTTCACCGCGAGCGGCGCGCGTCGGCCTCCACTGCTAGGAGCAGGTCACGCGTCCTAAGCTGTGCCGGGGGCACACTAGGGCTATAAAATTGTACTGGATATCATTATAACCCGCCTAGCAGCGGAGGCATAGCATATAATTTGACGTTTTCATGCAGGTGATAAGAAAAGATCTATAACGATACACCATAAAGTCGCTTTTCGATTCTATCTGTTGGGGGCCGTGCTGCTTTTATAAGCTGCGCAAATGACTTTCATGTGGTTTTCATCAAAATTTTGATAAAGAATCAGAATGCTAACCAGTATTAAAGATTTTTTTATAAATAAGGCCCTAAACTATAATAAGTCATCTCGGTGTTTTGTCAAATCGCATAAGCTTCGAAGCAAGGGTGGGTCGTTAGTACAAGATAAGGCTGAAGCTGAAAGTAAACAAAACCAGCCAAACGATGAACCGAGATTTCCATCACGCGTTGAAGTTTAAACTGTAAACTAATTTGACAGCTCTACTCAGCCTCTCCTTCTCTCCCTGCCTGTTAGATAAGGGCAGTAATATTATTATTTGTGCTGAGTCAGCGAACAACAAAACGGGCGCCATGTTACCATCTTTAGGGTGATGTTTCACTAAAGTTGTGCGGTAGCTAGGCACTGCGAGGATGCATAGCGAAGCTGTGAAAGAGTGTGTAGCTGTGTGTGGGAGGGTCGCATATTCCGTGCTAACTTTGCTCGCATGGTTCCAAACGACCGTATAAAAATTCGGAAGCGTATAGGATCACATGTGTCTACCTGTCCGTCTATCACAGCCAATTTACTCATTTTAAAAAATCTACTGGACCGATCGGCAGTTCCGTGACGTGGGTCTTGTCTGGGGGAAAAATTAGAAAAACAAAATTGACAAACGTTTCGTGCCTCGTATCAAAATATTGAAAGGGTTTATTCTGGCAGTGCCAAATATATTTTTTTCCAGCGCACCGCATAGCTAGCTCGCACATCTTTGGTGGAGAAGCTTCCTTAGAGATGACTAAACATTATTAGAGTTTTGTTATTATAACCGTTTAATGTACAACAAATATGGCAAGGTTTTAGCTACGAAACAACGGTCTGCGGTCTCGAAGCCTGGCTTAATATTGAACCAGGGACCACAAAATGACTAACAATGTATACAAGATTATTCAGGAATACTGAAGCGTATTAAAATGAGATGGTGCTGTGTACTTAGGTTTTAATTTACTTTAAGTAAGAAAGCAGCCTTTGGAAAGGTTGGTTAAGAAATTGGTCCATTAATATCTGTATGAACATGCCAATTTTTTTCTTAAACCGAGCTGATGATACGACTGGCTTCTGTTTTTTTTTATTTTTTGTTCTCAGATGATTACCTACATGATATACTACTTTTTACCTATTCATTTCAAAGCGGGGGTGTAGGGTGGACTATTGCGCAGCGAATAGCAAACTTCAAAGGCATCAATAAGATTTAATCGACCTATACCTACTCACAAACGGTACGTTTTCAAGTAGTTAAGTCCCTCGCCAGATGTATGAACGTGCACGAAACAATAGGAATATAGTTGTTATGTAGTTTTTGTGTGAAAGAAATATAAGGTTAAGTACGTAGGAATACGTCTTCAAACACAGCTAATTCAAAAATTACCTACTCTTGTAAACCTCCTCCTCCTGTCTATCACAATTAATTCAAAATCATTTCATTTTCGTTCTTAATAAAATAAATCAATGCTGCGTAGCCTACAGACGAACAAAACATTAATCAAGATGAATAAACTTCAAACAACAGCCTTTAACAGAAGAATCAAAACATCTCCGGGGAAATCGGCCACCATTTTATCGTTTCATTTGGCGCGAAAATGATCAACGTTCATTGGTTCAAAAGATTTTATGAAGATAAAGTGGTCTTTATATTGTGTTTTTAGTGCAGTCGAGATGGTGTTTTAGGGCAGTTTAAACTGTAAAGTTCAAGGGACTAGCTAAAGGCAAACTTCCGATTTTAGAATACCAGAATGTAACATGTTGATTATTCCCCTGAAAATTGCTTCAAATATGGCCTACATATTTTTTATTGAATAGTGAAAAATCTGCCATAAGCGTCATATTTACCACGGGCGCGGGAGTGCAGAAGGCTACAGTAAGTTAGGCCAGCCCATACATAATGCCCATAAAAAAACTCACCACATTATTCAGGCTTGAATCACGATACTGACGATGCGAATTGTCGTCCACTTTGAAAATGTACGAAATTTTTTTTTGGGCATTATGTATGGGCAGGCCTACCCTTACTGTAGCCTAGTGCACGCGCATGATATTTACACCACATTTATGATTAATTATAACCACAAGCTAATCCACACTTCAGCCGACTTTCCAACTAAATCTAAATACCAAATCAGTTAGAAACGTCCGTTTGCTAAGCAGTAAGGTCCCAGGCCATTCATCAAAAGCTATCATCTATTTATGTATGAAACCGGCTATTTAGCCCGTTATATCCAGCGTTTGATTAATGAGTACCCCGAGGATCATTGATTCGAGAAAATGGGATTTTCCCAGTGATTTCTTGGAAGATTTGTAAGGAGGCGAATATGTTATTCATTCGGAGTAAAGGGTCTGGTTTGTTGAATGGAAAGATTTTTTTGTTATGATTTTTTGAGAGATTTCTTTTTGTGTTTTGTAAAGGCTAGGTGTTTATTGAATGTGCGTAAATTGGTGAGCATCGATTGAGTTAGGAAATATTACGCAAAAATACAGTCATAATTTTGCCTTATTCTAGCTGTTGTGGTCGACTTTCAAATGGGATGCAGCTGTATACCAATACTCAACATGAAACGAACCTGAGTGCTAATCCTACAAATCTTTAAGCAACGTTCGCATTCGCGTCTTAGTCCCAATCTGTCAAAAAAGCCTCAATATCCATACATTTCGGCCCTCTGACCTCTGCAGCCCAGTCATTGGCTAACACGACAAACCTTGGTAAGACTGCTTGCAATATTTTAGGGATTCTGCCTACAAAAACATTTAAAATAACAAGATATTCTAAGCCTCGTAGGCCAGCGTAGCTTGCGTAGCGGTTACAAGCTGCTACGGCGTAGCACCCTTGTAGATGGCAACATTGTTCTGTGTTGTTAACACATTCCTTAATTTTTATGTGTGCCTAGTAGTAGAAAAAAACAAAACAGCCAATTAAATAGTGTCTAAATTAATACAGATTAAACAATTTTGTAGTATGAACTAATAAAGTGTTTTTTTGATGGAATTGTAGGTTTAAAACTAAAACTAAAGTGATGAACGGAAACGGGAAAACTAAATTGCATAGTAAGTTTTTGAGAGCACTTGATTTTACCAGAATTGGCAGCCGTTTTTTTTTGCGAAATCCCTACCTATCATTTTGGATAGAGTAGACCACATTCCTGGGAAAAGGGAAAAAACAAAGCCAATTGCAGTCCACTATTTGAAATAAGCAAGCTTAATCGTTGGGTCAAGCCCGTCATATAATTCCCAACCACTACTACACCTGAAAACCAGAACAAAATGGCGACCACCAGAAAAGCGCCGAGACAGTGCGTCTCGACAAGTCCTCGAGCAACGGTTCAACTGTCTCGGATGTCTTAAATTAGAAATGAATGGGAAAGGAGTAAGAAAAAAGTAAACTAATGAATAGCAATTAATAGTTTAATTAAAGTGGTAAGTCCGCCTTGGTATGCAACAAGGCATTCTTAACAACCAACATTTGGGTTATTTCAACTACACTATGGCAGGTGGGACTCACCAGAGAATGGGCAGCAGCATTCTCTCTGTACATTGCAACAGCTAAACTGCGAACGCTTACCCGTCTACCAAGCGTGGCGATTATGGTGAGCGGGGGGCTTACCATAATCGCCACGCTTGGTAGGTTCCCCCTCTTGGGGGAGGCCTGTGTCCAGCAGTAGACATGTTTCGGCTGATATGATGCTGCCATCATCATATCAGCCGAAACACGTCCACTGCTGGACACACAATAACAATAAATAAACACAAACAAAACAAAACACAAAGTGTACAATAAATAAAATAATAATTTTTAATAGCCTTCTCTTGAAGTCAATTAAAAATCTCACATTCTTTGACAGATTACCACACTTTACTTTTAAACCAGTGGTGCCAACTGCAGAACATGGGGATTATTCTTTATAAAGCGTATTATTTGAGTTGTCACTGTTTGCGACTTGAATGCGGTTTCATTACTCCGGTATCTGCATCCGAATGTGCTGGAATTAAAACCGCTATGTTATGCTATGCTTCGCTATGTACGACGACACTAAATGTTCTGATGAAAGTAAATGTTGTTTTTGTGACCATTTTGGTTCGAGATGAGATTATGAGTTTATTTCGTGTAATATTTCATAGTTTTTTAGCAGGTTGTACGTACGTGTATTGTTTTTTATACATGTATTATTTAAAGCGGGGTACCAACCAGTATTAGGGGCCGTAATGTAACATTCACAGCAAGCGTGTTATGTTATGCCATGTCCTAAAATCCGCGTAAAACAAAAAACGTACTCATCATGTTCGTGCTCGTTTCCACGTACTGACTGCATGAATGCTCACTTTATAACATGTTACATTACACCCCGTAACACGGGTCAGTACGCATCTTTAGAGATACTTTCTGGGGAAGTTGTACATCACAGGGAATGTAATTATGGGTATCTTATGATTTGACGTATCACTTTACTCATAATTCTAACTTCAACATCTATTATGACCACGCACGTCTTGAAACACCCTATTCATACGAAAACAGAACCTCCTCTTTTTTTGAGGTCACTGAAAAATAGAGCTTGAGAAACAAAAAACAATCTATTTCCACACATCATCATCTGCCTAGCCTTTTCCCAACTATATTGGGGTCGGCTTCCAGTCAAACCGGATTCGGACTGCCAAAGATCTACAAATGACAGCCGGGACCAACGACTTAACGTGCTTTCCGAGGCACAGAGGAGTCTCGGTATGTTAAGATGGTCACCCATCCACAGATCAACCTCGGCAAGCGTTGCTTAACCTTGAAGATCGACCCGTGCGGCTGTTATTATTTAGCCACAAGCTCCTCCTACAATCTATTCCCACACAACTTGTCGAAAATCAGTGGCACTTTTAGATTTCCCCTTTTTAGATTATGCTTGTGACACTAATATACATACTTGAACCAGTGAAGCAACAGGCTAGCTTCGAACCCACAACCTCATTTAGTGCACCATGACGTTTAACCAATTTCTCAAAACCCCCTACTCAATTAATTGAAAAGCCAATTAATGATAATGCTATGAACCCAACTTCGCTAATCTAAACCCTTACAAAGTCGGCTTTATTAAATACCCTGTATTAACGACTTGATTGACTCTGAATAAAATTAACATATTTTATTCGTAATTGTTTGTTATCAGTTTGCGTTAAGATCGTTATATCCGGGTCTTATTTTGGATAACCTTTAGACGAAAGATGGAAATATAAGCAAGCCCGTGAATTGTAAATGTCACTGTCAACCATGTTCACACCTCAACGGCTACCCAGATTTGAATGAAATTTGGAAAACCCTGTCACGAGAGACTATAAATTTTGTAAACACACATTCAATTGTTTCAAATGTTTGCTCCATGAGTCAGACGCGTTCCCGTACCACAAAATATAAGACGACAGCGCTTTATATCGCTAAAATATAACCCGACCGAATGAAATTACTCATTAGTTTCTTATTACACGTATGTAACTTTGAGTTGACTGAATTTGGGATTATTTGTTGTTGATTGAATTTTCGCTATGTAACTTATTAGAAGTTCTTTGTTTACAAAATTTATAGCGTCTCGTGATGGGGACTGGGTTAATGTGGGTTAATTTTCTACTATCAAACAGGCAATACTGCTAGCATAAACTAGATTTATATTATGAACAATGTTTTTTTTTCTTATTCAAAAAATCCAGCCGCTCCCCCCTCTCTGCAGTGCTATTTAGCGTGCATTGTATTTAAATTGGTACCTCAAAAAACCTAAGTTACTAACCTTGTAACTAGGTAGACCTACACTCCCACAAAACAACGGAGGAGCACAGATCGCCTCACAAAAAAACCTTCAATCCTAAAGCCGGGCGGCATTTCAGTTCATCATACATCAAACAAAGAGAAATTCGCGGGTATTTGTCGGCGCCTGAGTGTTGACCCTTGAGCCGCGTGGAGAGCCCTACACAGTGGCGTGGTGTCAAGGGGTGCGGCCTACGTGCTGAGGGGACACCCGCATGTGGGGATTATGGAACGTGACCTCAATTGCAGGATGGGTAATGGGAGATGGTTTTAGGACTCGCGTTTTGGGTTACCATAACTACGGGTTACCTGAAACACGAACTTAAATATTTTTCGGTAATGTATTATTTTACACTGTACCTACTGAAACAGGTGTTTCGGACGCGTGTGGACATATTATGGCCTATGTTTTGTATAATTTTAATAAAAATTTTTACTGTATGTATATCAAATGCATACAGTAAAAAAAAATTGAAAAAAAAAAATATTTGTATCAAAAAAATTGGCCCAAATAACGACTAAAAAGTTCCAAACTAGTCATGTTTAGGTACGTACCTAAAGAGTAACCAATGAAATCTTATTACTAAGCCTCCGCTGTCCGGCCGTCCGTCTATCTGTCAGGGCTGCATTTCAAGAACCGTAATATGAGCATGTTTCTTGTACAAAAACCATTTAAGAAACGCTGTATTTTTTTTTTTGTTTATGGTACAAAACCCTTCGTGTGAGAGTCCGACTCGGTAGCATGAATTCTATTTCAATAATAGCTTTGAAGCCACCAACTGCGTCAGACTGCGTGTAAAGTAATTTGTTTGGAACTGTCGCCACGCACATCTAAAACACCCTGTTAGTATATCTTTTTCCATATTAAAATTATTAAAAATCAGTATACCAACATACGCCAATCAGGAGAGGAGTCATCGTAATTTATTTTTTATTTTTATGGCATTATAAATGTCAAATATCGAATGTCAAAGTCAAAGTCGAATGTGAAAATCACTTGTATCAATTCTAAAAAATCTTTAAGACTGCTTAATGTTCTGAAAACAAAGAGGTACGTTGTTATTGTACAGGATTAAGTAGTAAAAACTTCAAGAGAAGTCGTCTTAGAAGTTTAAGCAATGAACTTATTGGTGATGTCCTTTAAAATTGTCAGGTGCGTAGCGTCAGTTAGTAGCAGGTAATACTTACTTACAATCGAGTAGTGATCGACCCACGTGCAGTACTAGTAGCTTTGAACTTGGACGAACAAAAAGGAGTACGATCGTAGTTCTAGTTATGTCATAGAGTACGGAAGCGGAAACTAGAAACTTACTGAATATACGATCCCACGCAATGTGCGCTGAGCACAAGTTTTGAGTCATAGGCATAGTCAGAATAGGCTAGTTATTGCCCGTGGATTCGCTCGCGTTTCAGTTTTATTTTCGCATAAAAGTAGTCTATACTTAACCGTCTCCAGGGACCTATCTATCTTTGTACCAAAGTTCATGAAAATCGGTTCAGGGATTGAGGCGTGAAAGCGTAACAAACAAAGAAACTCAGTTTCGCAAAATTATTTTTATTAAGTAACATAGCTAAATTTATCTTTGATAGCTGTGGAAAATCAATTTATAAAATCAAATTTTATCTGTGATATTAAAAGCTGACCACAGAAATTTATATATTTACTAGCCATAATTTACGTTGATCTCGTATTAAACAAAATTTTAAAATAACAGGTAGTTATTAGTTGATTTCGCCAGTAATGGAACAGGAAAATGTGGTCGCCCACTTCCTGCGGGTGTTCTGAAAGGGATTTAAGGAATTCGTGGTGAAGTGTAGGAAGAAACATCCTTCTGTGCTATTAACAGTTTCCATTTTCAATATCCGGGAAAAGCTATTTTTAAGTGCATGTATTTATTTTAAAGTTTATAAAACTTTCTTTACAACAGCCAATCATAACAGAGTATTTGAATGTTTTTTTTTTTAATAATTTCTCATGTCGTTGGTGTGCCTTAATAAATAAATAAATAAACCTAGAAAAAAAGTAAGTCGCATAATTTTTTAAATAAAAAGTAAATTTACAGGGATCCTGCCGTTTTGCCGAAAAGATTTTGACAAAATTTCATTACCCAAACAAACTTTAGCAACCTTTTTTTAAACCATTGCAATATTTCGAATGATTTTAGTACGCATATTTTTATTTGGTCAAATTTTTACTTGGCAAAATATTACCAAGTATAATGTCATTATGGCATTTGGTCTTTAATCAAATGATTTATTACAGCAAACAATCTTCAGACAATAAACGTTTGGTGAAATGATTTGTTAAGACAAAAAATATATTGTTTTTAGTAGGTTACCCGGAACTCAACTATTTAGATTAGGTTAATTTCTTCTTTAAACAAAATGTGTAGGTTAGATTAGGTTAAAACTGAGACCTCCTACGCCTCCAGAAACGACTTGCATTAATAGAAAAAAGAGATTGTTTTTAGTAGGCTACCCGGATACTAAATATTTGGCTTATTTGATTTTGCGTAAAAACTGTTATTCCAACTGAAATATTTCACTAAATAAAAAATGTTTAAAGTACTAGTTGGTAAACAAGTTATAGTTTAAACGTTCATTTCCCAAACATTAGGTTTGCGTTACAATTTTTTGTGAATAGATTTTTTGCTAAGTAATAATTTGGCAAATTAAATTGTGCGAAAAAATTTTTGGGAAGTGAAAATTTGTCAAATTCCTTTCGGTCAAACCAGGGAGACCCAAATTTACAGTTGTAAAGGTAATAAAATCTACTTTAGTTTATTTGCGTCATCCATTACAGGCGACCAACTTCTCTAACAATAACTTCAGGAGCGTCTAAGATCTGTATTTTTCCTCCGATTTTAAATAAGTATAAACTATTGAAAAATAACTATTCACTCAGATCAATTAATTCAATCTACCGCCTACCTATTGCATTCTTGATGGCTCTATCAAAGCAAATTATTTCACAGAATGCTAATATGTGAGGCGCCACAATATATTTGTAAAAAGTTTCTACAATTTATTTCCCAGTATTGCCAGTAGCGACCTCGTTAATGCAAAGCATACCTTTGGACAAGGGGAGGGGGTGAGGAGAGAGTCCATTGATTCAGAAAGTGTTGAGCTGACCCAGCCTTATGAGGATATACCTCGAGGTGGGTACTGATCGGTGTTATGGGGCGTAATTCAACATGTTCCAGCATGCAACATGCAAGTTGCAACATGCAACAAAGCGAGCATTCATGCAGTCAGTACGTGGAAACGAGCATGAACACGATGCGTATGTGTTTTAATTTAACGGATTTTAAAACACGGCGTTACATAACTTGTTGCTACGAATGTTAAGGTTGAACTGACCGGTGTTATGGGGCGTAATGTAACATGTTACAAAGCGAACATTATGCAGTCAGTACGTGGAAACGAGCACGAATTGGATGCGTATGTGTTTTGTTTTACACGGATTTTAGGACACAGCATAACAAAACATGTTCGTTGCGAATGTTACATTACGGTCCGCAACACCGGTCAGTACCCAGCGTATGAAGTCATTGTATTAATTGGGATTATACGTAACAATGCTGCCAGTCTTCTAGGCACGTTTCCGGATGACAGCGATATGGAGGACTTTTTTCGACGCCTAAGTGTATTTTGTTTTTGTATATATGTTACGTAGTTAGGTATAGTAGATATGAATAGCTAGTTAATAATAAATTAAGTTACTGATATCAAGAAATAGTTATTTAGAAATAACACTGCACAAAAGCGCACTTAATAAATAAATAAAATAAAATGATAAATCTGTATCCAAAATTCAAATTGGTACAATATTTAATAAATACTAGACAATAATACAGGAAGAACAATGTTAGATGCTTGTACTAGGAGAATCCTGTATCACAGGCGGCAAGGGTTCGAACAATGTACTAAGAATTGTCTAAGATTTTTTAACAATATTTACTTAATTTAAGACTGACTGGCTAATGGCGTGGAAACGAAGCGTCTCTGCTATGCCCTACACTCTGACTGCATAGGCCAGTTAAATTAGATGATTTATACCTGTATATTGTACTAGCTGTTGCCCGTGACTTCGTGCACGCATATCCCGTTTTTTCCTGTTCCCGTAGGAATTTTCCGTTCCCGTATAGCCTATAGCATTCCCCAGAAACGTGGCTATTATATACAAAAATAATTTTCAAAATCGGTTCAGAAGATCCAGAGATTACCACCTTTTTTTTTTTTTTAAAGATTTAAAGGTGGGAAATCGTCAAATGACTTCTTCCGCTCTGGGTGGAGCAGAAGAGCGTGTCAGACTCTTACTGACTAAAACCCATCCGTGTTCCTTCTAAAGCCCTATGCGTTCCAGGGCCGCGGTGACTCTTTCGAACAAATTCCGCAAAGAGATTACCCTCTACATACAAACTTACAAACTTTACCTCTTTATAATATTAGTATAGATAAGCTACAAGCTACAACCACTATCGAATATCTGTCTATTTCAATCAATCGTAAAATTCAACGAAGCAATATCAATAAGCGAACCAGGTGGAACTGATCTCCTTATTAAAATAACTCAACAAAACGAGCTCAAATTAATATTCTTCGAGCAAATGTAACTCGATTCCCTTCTATATTAGAATTTTTCGAGACAAAATGAAAGTATTCAACGTTGTATGAATTTTAATACGTTGACGTCAATTTTCTTGAACTTTTGAGAACTGTAAGTCTGAATCTCGTCGCGGCAATAAATTTTGTGTGAAGTTTTTTGATTAGAATGCAATAGATTTGAAAATGAATATTTTATTTTCTTGCTGTGTTCTCGAGACACGTTCCTAGAGTGTCGTTAGAGGGGAATAATAAGCGCGTCGCTGCGAGGGTCTGGCCGAACTCTGGCATATTGTTTATTTGATGTAAGAATCTCAGGGAAAGCGGTACAGATAAAAAATAAAACGAGTTCAAAAATAATCTCGCTTTTTTAACTCGTTTAAAGTCTTGAAATGAATAAATAATTATGAAGCACGAGTAGATACGATATTAACAATTTGAAATCGCTAACATAATACTACTCGAGGAGGATATAACTTAAAATATAGGTGTGAGTTGAGGTGAGTCGTTGACGTATTTGTACTGTGTTTATAGATGGGGTTGCAAAGGGCCTAAAACCGGAAGCCAACCAGTTTCGTTTACGGCAAATCGTACAATTTTGGTTATTGTGTTAAGTTTATTTATTTTTAGGAACCTTCAATTTGATACAAACTCGATACATACCCGATTTAAGGAGACGTTGCAAAGCACCCAAAAAAATCAAACGACACCTCATGTACAAATTTCATATGCAGTTTAGGAGCTTCGAAGAAACAGATGAACTTACCTTTACACATACTTCCAAACGCATAACCCTCCCAGCAATCGGGTAACAAAAAGAGTCCCATTCTTTTTTGTTGCTTTAAAATCCCATTCCGGCCTTTCACAAAAAAAGAAATATATCACGGCATTCGACACTGTTATAATGCACGCCAGTGTAAGCCAGTGAATAGGAAGTGTGACTCGCGCCCAAATGTTATGTCATTGTGACAATTGACTTTGGCTTCCAGTGTAAACTGTTCAGACAGATAAACACACACAAATGAATGGAATTTGATTTATGTTCTGAATGTATTTTTTTAGCTCTTCATAAGAAAAGTTGGCCCCTCATGTGGTATTTTTTTATCATTTGTTGCGTTGTTTCATTTACGGCCTCTCGCTTTCTATACTAATCTAACACACCATGTCCTTTAGGCCTGAGGAAACCCAACATTTATGCATAAAATTTATTTTCCAACCAATTAATCAAAACACACACAGTCAAACAGTGAAAACAGAACATCAAAATTGATTTTGAAAACATACAATTTTAAACGAATATCCATTTCCCTTTCATGAAAACGCCGTTTTCTATCGCAGCGCAGAAGTCACGGCTTGGGCCGTTACAGGCCACGTCGGACTTCTCTTTGTAATAGCCAACTAACTTTGGTGGGTTGGTGATGAAGATATTTTAAAAATTGTTTCATATTTTTTCACTAGGGCTAATATGAAGTTATCTGTCGAATAACAAAACTGACATGCATATTCTCTAACGCAGTTACATGGCCAGCCATTTTGTATCATATTAATAGCAACTTAGAAACTGTCGCCACGGGGGCGTAGGCGTAGGCGAGGGTATGAATTACAGAACCGTAACGCTCTACAAAGACATATGTACATACATAACTAATGCAGAAAATGGAAAATAATAAAAGGACTTAAAACTAATATTTCGTTTACAGGGCGACTTTTAAAATACCTATTTCAAATCTTTCAGGGAGAGAAATTATTCGTGAATCAACTTATACCTACTATGGCACCATCGCGATCGCTAATAAATTCTGTCCTCTAAAGTCGCAAGTGACGTCGAAGTCGATCTCGTCGGCAGAGAGTGTTGTTTGAGGTGCACTCACACGGGTCGGGATAAGTCGCCTGGCACACGGCTTTACCAATATTTTAGGTTGGATCCCAGACTCGTATGATAGGATTTAAGATAAGATAACGCATGAATGTAAAAGGTTCATGCATAACCTGAAGCAATTTTAATGAACCTCTGTTTACACCCACCGAACAATAAAATATTTCGGCTTTAAGGATCGATTGTGGGGCTACTTCCCGTTTGGTCACATTCCCGGTTCGTCAACATGTCAAAAGTTTTAAAAACAACTGAATACAAGTTGCGTTTCGTCACATTTTAATCTTCATACATCCATTCCCGTTTCGTCACCCTTTTTTAAACTAGTTTTTGTACGATATAGTCAGCTACAAAAGTTACCAAACTCTTTTTTGACGCTCCTTTTAACACCCGACTTTCCCAGAAGTGGGTAGGTATATGTCAATGTGAGAGATGGCATAATACATGTATTTTTTAAATTAAATAACTATCTATCTATCTAATATTCCCACCCTCTTTTTCCAGTGAATTAATAGCCACCCTGTATGCGCGTCGTACTCGACAGTAAAGTAAATGACAATGACCTTATCGAGCAACGATGGATGTCAAGGTTGTATGAATAGACTGGGTTATTTGCCTGTACAGTTCACAGTTATACGTAAGTGCCTACATCAATATACATAAAACTCTTCCGTTACTGAGTAACTGACAGACAACGTACTGTCGAAACTAGGTACTGGTCGTAGGAATTTGTCATGTAGCTTCCCTACATCCCTTAGGGGAGCACTAAGAGAGGATTTCCCGAAATTCCCACGGGAACAGGAAAAACGGGATATGCGCGGACGAAATCGCGGGCAAAAGCTAGTATGTACATGTAACGTAAGTAGGTTTATTACATGGTAATGTGTCAATTTAATATTTTATGTATGCCTGGTAATCGTTGCCAAGTGGCAAAGCAGATTACATTGATGCAGTTTTACTACAAAGTATAGATTCAATGCTCCGGCAACGAACGCCCACGCAAGTTGCACAGAGCTCAAGTTACAGCTGTCACTGGTAGGTATACATAAAATTTTCAAGGGTCGTTCTACGGGTAATTGGTGACACTAACACGCTAGTTTGGAAATGTTAAGTAATTTAGGAACAAGATATAGTTTAATTCCACCAAGCCCGTTCCATTATCGGACCACAAAACGTACGACGATGCGCTACTGGTACATGGTGGACATCCTACCCACACGCCCAAAATGTTTTGGGAACACATTCATTGTGCGTACAGCTAAGGAATATAATTCTCTGCCAGACTCTGTGTTTCTTGATCGCTACAACCTGGGAATCTTTAAGTCGAGAGTGAACTGAGTTACTCCTAGGCAAACGTGCTCCATCTTCGACCACATCATCGCTTACCATCAGGTGAGATAGTGTTCGATCGCGTGCCTATCCATTGTAAAAAAAGGTATTGTATTCTACTTCCTCAGACCACGGAGAAGAATACATAAAATAATTGAGTTTAAGAAACCTACAACGATAATAATGATAATATTAAATGTTTTTTTTGTGTGTGTGTGTGTTTTTTTTAAGAAATATATAAAAAAAATAATAAAGAGAATAATATTTAATAATAATATTTTTATAAATATTACAATGCTAAGGACGATATTTTTGTGTTAATAAATGAGATGCATATTAATATAACCTAGCCTACCGACCTAAGTAGTAGATATAAGTTTTAAATCATATCTAACTGCATTTTGTTTCTGCTGTTTATTTTATGAATAAAAACGCACAGAAAACTAACCAGGGGCACAAAATATTAAAACTGCATTTTTCCCATATCAGTAGCTTACACCGAGAAAAACTGGCAGCTCGCCATGAAAGCGCAATTTGATCAACTTTTTACCAACATTTATGCCAAACAATCGTTCAAATACTACTTTGGCACTAGCAGCCACTCAGCCGAGTCGGTTAAGGTTAGTAAGCGTGATATTATGTATGTTAACAAGCCCACAGCAGTTTCAAGGTCGTCCCAAGGTCACATTAATCTTCTAGCCCGTTTTATGAAGTAGTTTCATAGTTTGTTATTCCGGTTTGGGTTGTATATTATCTTGTTTTGGGTGCCAAGTTTTGGATAGAAACTAATTTTGTGAATTGGCTTGAATTACATTAGAATGGCAAAAAAGATTTAGGACAACGTTATTGAGCTATTCAAGGTGCAAAATTAACTGAAAAAGTATAAGGCCCTATTGGTCAATAGGGCCTTATACAGGCACAGACAAGTGCAACTCGACAAAGCGACAATCGATGCGACGATCATTAGATCGTAGAACCATTTTATGATAAATGGGTGGTCGCACTGTCGCATAGCGCCTGTCTGCAGCAACATTCATAATTACTTCTGGAATGTAGACGTTCCAAACACAAAAAGAATCGTTACGAACTTTTAAAAGCTGTCACAATCGAAGACAAAAGTCACGTTTCGATAACTCAACAACTATTGTATATAAAAAATAAGTCTTCGCTACAACGAATTAATAATGGTCTTTTGATTAGTTTGGCCATTCCTAATTTCAGGGTTATACAGCATAAACATGACAACATTTAACATTCAACCCGTTAGAAAATGTACTCTAACACTCAGTGTTTAAAGTTGAAATTTATATGAGGACAAGTGGCAATAAAATCACTTTTGAGCAATGGTTGTAGTCACGCACTGTTATAAATCAGATAAATACCTACGCGGCCATGATGATTAGCTGGTGTGGGTTTCATAGATATTTCACCCCGGTAAAGTATAAAATAATGGAAATAGAACTACTACCGAAATAGGATGAGTGAAGGGCAAACATGGAAACACGTGTAAGTCGTGCCTACAGTCGTATCTATAGTACTCCAGTACTGCACGCAGCGGGTCGTGAACAGAAGGAGAAGCCCCGGGCGTCGGGAGTCGCAGGGCGATCCCTGGACACCGTAGGCGCGGGCCTGCGGACGGCGACCGTTGGGTGGCCGATCGCTGTTCGATCACAACCAGACCCGAGTCGGTGGCGCGTTGTGTTCCACGCGCGCCTCAAGGAGATGTCAGCATGGGTTTCAGTTTTTGCCGGGCTGATGATAAAATTAATTAGAGACTAAATACTTCTAGAAATCCATGGAAAATAGAGAAAATAAAAAGCTTTATACAGATCAAAACAAAATCGTACAAGAGTTTCAAAGCTGCGTTACACAAATATACCTTAGTTCTAGAAAATTCAGTTCATCCATCCTTTTAGCCGATAGGTGAGTCGATTTCAAATGTTTGGCCATACAATTTCTAGTCAAATCAACCAATTACAGTCTAAACTGAAGCCTAAGCCGAAGGACCAAAGTCTCAAATCTAAAAACACATACTCGTAGTCAAACCCTAAGCAATCCGTTAAGATTGCGTATTCTTTTACCATGTTACTCGCCTCTTTTTATCGGAGACTTTTTAAGAACTGTTTATATTCCGGAAGAATTTTGAAATAAATTCTTTGAGAAGAAAGGAGGAAAGATTTATTCAAAAATATTTCCCTCAAGTAAATTAAGGTTACTGGTAATTTTTACATTATACAGTAAATATTTCACAATAAGGCTCGGACTAGATGTTGCTAGCTGGTTTGCACAAGGAAGTGTCGAAGATTATTCCACAGGAACTTACTACCAGGTATCCTGTGAACCTATGTGTGTGCTATGCATTCTCCTTATTTTTGCTCCTCATCATCATCCACAGCCTGACCTCGCCCACTGCTGAGCACACGCCTCTCTTTTTTTGTGCTCGCAATGGAAACAATGTCGTCTGCCCACATCGCTGCCGGACAACCCACACTTCATCCAATCCGCAGACGCCACTCAGTCACCACTTTAGTCCACCTATCATCATCGCGCCTTGCCAGGTGTCCTGCCAGCTCCATTTCAGTTCCGTAATACGTTTTCCGATGTCAAAACTTTCGTACGTCTTCGGATCTCGACGTTTGAAACTCGATCTATTAGCCGTATGCCAAGCATGGAACTCTCCATGGCTCTCTGTACAACTCTACATGTGTGTATCTGTGTGTTGCTCCTACATTGTGTATCTGTGTGTGCCAAATAAACATGTTTTCTTTAAACAGGTCATAGTCTACTTGAGTTCAAAATTCCATCCAAATCCGTTTTACCGTTCAAGCATGGCTAACAATTGGTAAAGACCACATTTCATTTATAATATTAATAGGGACGGATAGACAAGAAAGACTAAATCAACAGCTCATAACGATAAAAAGTAATAACATGAATCTTTGATTGCCGCCATGGTGACGCGTCCACTGAATTAGCCCCCTCAAGTCATGCGGAAAGATAAGATCCTTTATGTTTGCTCAACAGACACTGAGCCGAACTCGATAGCAATCCCTGCCACGAGAGGCCACTCGATGCCAACTCGATAAAAGCTCAATCGATACCAGAAAGGCTCTCGAAATAATTCTACAGGTTTAAAGTCCCCCCACAACCGTAATTGCCGACAATTAGCCAGAAATTGAAAGGAGTAAGTTAAGCCGGATTAAGACTTCTAAGATAAATTTTGCCCTTTGCCATGGCCAAACCTTTTGTTGGCAGTTTACCGACGCCTTAATTACGTTTTTAATAAATTATTAGCCGAAACTTGGAGGGTATTCGGGGATTTAGAATGTATCTGTCTGTTTGTAGTCTACAATTGAGAGAGACATTTCGTTCGTTTGTAAATTACGTTTTGGAGCTTAAGTTTTCAGGTGGTGATGGACAGTAACGTTATTAGCCTAGACTTCGTTTCTGGTAAGATCGCTCTAATATTTGTTTTCATTTCGGGGCAGTTAGGGTATAATATTTAGTTTTTTAGCAAGAATTCAATGATCCTAAATTAAATGAGCGTTTGCAGACTGCATTATGTATTATTATTTGAATTTGACATTCATAAAAATTACGCATTCAAATTCTCTACAGAGATTTTTGATAATGATTTGATTATTCGATGCTTATTTGACAGTTCGGAGATTTTTATGAATAAGACCCATGATGTTTGTCATCAACTTATCTGGGGTCACGGTAGTGCCCCCACCAAGATGAGCTAGAGGGAACGGGGCGCTACCTACCTTTTCTCAAATCAAAGCTCAAATTCTTAGGATGAGAGGTAATTAGAAGAATAATCCAACAGTTCATTTGTCTAGCCTTACTATTTATTAGATTTATCATTAGTTGAATGAAATACACCGAATTCAGTACTTTGTTGTTACACTTAAATACAGCCAAGATGGTATTTGCAAAAGGTATTTCCAGCCATTTGCAAAAGCACTCTTATTCGCTTTCTTTAAAAATCACAATAGCAGTTGCAATTTGCAGCTGTTACTTAGGTATTGTGGGGGCAAGTCTATCATAGACCTTCGTTGACCAACCCATCAAAGCCTCAAAGCATGTTAAACTGGAGCCAAGTCCCCGTCAAATAGTTGGGAAGCGTCTCACAGATGCCTGCGGTCGACGCCATCCGCTCACATATTTGTGCAAATCTAAGTAAGTGCCCAAGTTGGACAACTTGAGGCGTTTAGGAAATAACTTATCTCGCTTCAGGCTGAAGAGAACTCTTCAAAGGCTATTAGGAATAATATGTAAAATGTGGTTTGAGGAAGTCGAAATTTGGGTGATGGTTAATTAAAATGTTTGGAGTTGTACTCGGCTTGATATGTACCACTACTTTTCAAACGTTGTAAAGAAAGACTGGCTTTAGATTGGATTATGTAGTTTTCGCTTGCTTACTTAGTTTTTCTTTCCATTATAAATAAAGTACCTACGATTGTGGATAAATAATAATAATAATAATAAATATGTTTATTTTCTCACCACAATATTATACAATACATAATTTAAAATGTTACGATAATAACTTTAAAATTGTGGGAGACTGGTGCCTGAGCTAAGCTGCAAGCCTGTGTTTCAGGACACCAGGACTCCGCCTTTTACATAGAAATAAATATCTCGTAAAAAAAACATTTAGTATTTTACAAAGTCGGTGAACCCGAACATAATTATTATTGTTCAAAAAAAAAAAAGAGAGAAAGTTAGTATGATTGTGCTTATGTATGTATGTGGTATAAGTGGGTGTGTGTTGTGTATGAGAGTGTGAAATGGTGTGTGTGTGTGTGTGTGTGTATGTCGGTGAGTGTGTGCTCGTTTATGTTTATTACATTTATAATATTACACTAAGGTTGCAAGTAGTTTTTCGGTGTCGTCGTAATTTATTTCTTGTAAATGCACCTTTCACCCATGGTGAGTGATTGAGAATGCCAAGGACATTAAATCCGCCTTTGTACCTTTTCTTTTGTTTTCGGGGGGAAACCTTTTGGAACTTTTGGGGAAAAATACAAATGATTGTGCGATTTTTACCTTACAAAATCTATCCCAGTTATCAACATCAACACATGGAAGGGGTCATGGTACCTCTTAAAATACCTTTCTGTGCGACACCTGTTAGGGCACATCCCTGGGAAGACTGTAAAGGCTGCTCTGAGCCACGCTGTGCACTGCAGCACGTGACCACTGGGCCACCGATCTTCTTGGGATCACTCGGTTGGCGGACAGAGTCCCCCCTCTGAACGCCCACCCATGGAGTCCCACCTACCTTCAATGACGCAAGTGAGATATTGGCATTTTGGGCGTCGAGGTGGCTGCCTCCCCGACGCCTCCCTCTCCTAGAGAGATCGGCCCTCTCACGATCCCGCTCGGCGGTCTCCTTTCGACCATCACGGTCTCACAGAAAGAGGCCATCTCTAAACAGTTTTCCTTATCTGCCAGCATAGCCCTCAATGCTGGTAGAGTCAGGTCTCGCCTAACCCTGGCGACTAGGGCCCGCCGCTCAGAGGCCCAAGCGTGCTCAAGCTCTTCGAGCGTGTGCTGTGCAGAATCCAGGTCACCTCCACAATGGTGGCTATTTACCGTGGCCTCTCGCCCAAGCCTATTCAGGTACTCACCGAAGCAACCGCTCCCGGTCAGCACCTGAGTTAGCCGGTAGGAGATGCACGCCTTTGTACCTTAGCATGAAGTCATTATTATTGGGGTTGAGGAACAATGGATGGACTGCGTGAAAGATGATATGATTGGAAAGGAGGGGACTATTGACGATGATAGTGAATAAGTATGATAGAATCACGGTGCACCGACCTCAAATAAGACTATACAGAAAAATCTAAATGTACATGCACTAAACATTTAAGGTTTGCATGTGCCTCTTAACAAGAATGCTTTAGCCTAGGATCTGTCCAAAGAAGGCTATCGAGAAAAAGTTTCAATCTTCATCACACTCTAATAAACAACACCAGTACTTTGTACCCTTTCATCAACCACCCGGTTCTCAAACAATTGCGATATAAAAGTGAACAATAACCGTGCAAGTCGCACCCAGCCACCGTCTGGCCGCTTTTATCTACTCTTTATTTATGTGAGTCTCGGCCACACTCACTTTATCTAGATATCTAGCAGAAAGCCGGGATAGTTTTGTACTCTAGTCTATGGGGAGGACACTTGGATATTGTTGAGAGGATTTTTTTTACAAGGGAGTGAATGGGAACAGAGCAGTTGGAACAAAAAGTTGACCATGTTGCCATCTTCAAGATGATAATGAGTGGACGAGTAGAGTTTATCTGACATATTTATCTTAATATATGATTCATCACGGCAGTATTCCCCAAAGGGTAAATATTCAGAAAATAATTCAGAAGTGTACCTATTGCAGGTCACCATCATCATCATCATCATCAGCCGAATGACGTTCACAGCTGGACTAGAGACTAAATAGAGCTCCCCAAAGGGAGGGTTTGCCATAATCGCCACGCTTGTCAGGCGGGTTGGCGATCGCAGTGTAGCTGTTGTAATGCACAGAGAATGCTGCTGCCCGTTCTCTGGTGAGTCCCTATTGCAGGTATAGCCATAATTTCCTCAATTATATTTAAATCCCTCGATCGCGTGTCTGGTTCAGAAAACCAGGCACAGACAGATTCCAGTCAGTCTGTTTCTCAAAAATTCCTGATGGAAAAACCCAATAACTTTGGCCGACCCAGGAATTGAAGGCAAGAATGATGAGTTGTATCGCAAGTAACACTAGACAAAAGAGGCAGTCAGGTCTTAATTAGCGAGGCACAATTAAATTCTAGATTGCCAGTGGACCGCTACTTTTATTAGACCTCTGAAGAAAAAATAGTTATTTAGAAAGTCTCAGCATTCAAATCGTTCACACACACGTGTATTCACAGCACGAAAACTACTAACCAAATACTTTGCTTCCTTAAGTTCTAAGCTATAAGGTTCAGAATACAACACAAATACGACCTCCACGGGACATCGCCTTCGATTACCGTTACCCCATTTCAACCCATTTGACTTTCAACTTGGAGAAAATAAGCATCTAATGCACTTTGTTTCAGTGCTATCCAAGATCAGGGAACGGTATTTTAAAAAGCTTTTTAAACGAATAAATACGCAAATCAGTTGAACGTTTTTATTTAAAACTTACTTTAAAAAAGTTCTCGATTCGTTTGGTTTTTTTGTTGTATTTTTCTGATTTTCGAATTTCAGTGTTCGGTTTTTGCTTTCAATCTTTAATAGCTATAATCTACTAGCTTTTAAATGCGGCGTCGCTCGCGTTAGAGTAGCATATAACGGGTGTGTATCGTTTGGTATATCGCTCATTTGAAGCGACAGTGACACAACTGCAAAAAAATGCGAAACTGACCTAATTACACCAAAATTATCTGCCTGATAATCTACGTTAGGAGTAAAAATGTCACATTTGTAAGTTCAAAAAATGTCCGCTAGAGAGTGAAAAGTCGTTGTTGAAATATTCCATTTTGCCGCGCGGATTCCGGAAAAAATCTTAAAACTGGCGTGGTGTAAAATTTACAAATTTGCACTTGTTTCACTGTCGCTCCAAATGAGCGATATGTATTTTTAATATAACAACGAATGATATAACATCGATTTGTAAAATTTTCATTTTTTTTTTAATAATCTATTGTTATAACAACTTATGATATACATCCAAGTGATATAATTTCATTTCGTATAAGCTTCAGTGGACATAACATAACCTACACTTAAACAAATGATTAAAAGTTATAATTTTGATCGATCAGTTCATGTAATTTTAACGAATATAAATTCAGTTTAAATTAAGGTGATAAAGAAAGCAGCAGCTGCAGGGTTTAAAGGAACCAAACATGTCGGGGTTCCCTAAGTTCCGGAGCTGACCCATCCCTTTCTTCGTTTAACGTTATATTAAATGAAAATTATGTAAAATGGAGTTAGATGAAGTAAACGTTACGTCATTTGAGCTTTATAGCTTTTAAAAATCGTATCTAAGTTCCTATGTTTCTTTAAAATCGATTCGGCGATTTAGGCGTCAAAGCGTAACACAAAGACAAACAAACTCATCTTCGCATTTATAGTGATTAAAATTAGGATTTTGTGTTGTCATTTAGGGGCAGAAAGTATAGGTCACCATACAACACAGTCTGTTACATTCTTCCTTGCCTTCCTAATACATAAGATCTGACCCAAATATCTCCAGAAATCCATACAAGTCGTAAATGACAGTAACACCTATTCCATTTACATGTCGGACTGGGATATTTACGAAGAGCAGCATAATTTATGTTAGTAAAACATGTTGATGGCATATTCATATTATTCTGTGCGTCGAAGTACCAGGGATACAAAAGAGAATGAGTATAAGATTAGCGAATCGCGTCGTCTTTACGAGTCTCGGATTTAGCATACGTAGGATGTTTCTTTACTGAAAATTGTTTAGAACGTTAGGTTTTGCTGAGATATTTGCACATATATGAGGGAACATTTGATTTTTTTTTCAGGCAATTTCGTAGTCTGCAGCTTTGCCGCCTTAAGAAAAACCGGCCAAGTGCGTGTCGGACCACGCACAGTGTAGGGTTCCGTAGTTACCCGTTTCCTAAACCATGCCAGAAAAATAGTAAAAATTACTTTATTATTGTAACATTACAAAATTACAAATACACTTTGATTTAAGTTTCTATGGAAATGTTAGGATTTTTTTTACCCAGTTCCATTTTCTGCCAGCTAAACGGTTTCTATTGGAGACGTGAAAAAAATCATAGTAGTAGCAAATACAACGAATTTAAAAGTAAAACTATCACCGCTACCTAGGCTTAACGAGTTAATGAGTAATAGTTGACCAACTTATAAAATGGAACTGGATAAGTAAAAAATTCATAGTAATTCCATAGAAAATGACTTAAAACAAAATGCATTTTGCAACTTCGTAATGTAATAATAATGAAGTACTTTTTACTATGTTTCTGGCATGGTTTAGGAGACGGCTAACTACGGAACCCTACACTGTGCGTGGTCCGACACGCACTTGGCCGGTTTTTTTATATGACAGCAGAGCTATTGGGTTGGCCACCCGCCCCAGTGTGGAGGATTTCCTTGAGGATTTCACCCCGACACCAAAAAAAAAAAAAAAGCGTAGTATGAAATTGTAATAGTACAAAAAACGGGGTCCTTCTATGACGTGCCAACGCTTTAGTGATTCCGTTGTGAAAAAGAGTGCTTTGCATCTTGTATAGCTCCGTCTGTTCCTCACAATGACGGTTTTAAGATGTCATAGTACCTTCCAAAATCTCGTTCCTAGAATTAACCTGCATGGTTCTCATATGATTTGACCATTACATGTTAACCATTTTATGAATTTAAAAAGAGACTGAACTCTGATTTTATTCAGTGTTTCTTCTCAGAGTTGTCAGCTAGGAAACACTGGTTTCATCTAGTTAAAATCGACAAAGTATGACTTGTTAAAGCGTTACTTATAACCAAATTGAAAAATAAATTGAATTTCTCATTTCTTACTGTATTATTATCACATTAATTAATTCGTATTTCAAGTAAAGTCTCAAGCGTCCTCAGTTATTTTAGCACAATCAAAACAGTAATATCCCCGTAAAATATCAAATGCCTCATTAACTCCCGAAATTTCCCAATAAAGCTTAAAATAATGACTGTTTACGGTAATCCTACACAGTAATATACTCACAATCATGTTAAACACATCCACGTGAAACATTATCGCGGCGGCTAACGTTTACTTACGCGTTAACGTTAAGGCGCCTCCGGACGTTAACGTGATGCTAATGGAATTAATTGCTTCACTTGTTACCTTTACATTAGGATAGAGTGAAGCTTGGGAGACTGTGGCCAGCCAGTATTTTGTTATATTATGTAAGTAATTATTTACTGATATAGTTTACTCACAATCCCTGAGTAACTAAGTCAGGAGTACCATGTCCCTTACTAGCAAACTTAATTTTATCTCTGCTGGTATTGCTTTGTTGTACCTATTAGTATATAAGTGTGTGCTGTATATTATTGTAATGTTGGATGCATTGTGCTCACATAATATAATCAATTGATCAATGTACCTATGTATACAAAATATTGTAAAACTTATATTTGAAAAGAGTAACTATGGAGTTTCTTGTCCGTTCTTCTATAGACACAACTAGAGTCACTTATATTTAAATTTTAAACTGTAAATTTGACACTCAAAAGTGCTTTTTAATGGTCTAGTTGAAATAAATGACTTTGACTTTGACTTAGGATAAGAGGGCCAAATTCTACTTATTTTTAAGCAACGTTCGCATTCGCAAAAAAGTCTTAATTTCCATACATTTTTGACAGCTTGCGACTGACATGCGAATGTGAACGTTTGTTAAAAATTAGTAAAATTGTAAGTTTAAATTATGTCAGTATTATTAGAACGTGTAAATACCTATCTTCCCAGGTCGGGCGAAAAAGTGTTATTGGGTTTTTCCAATAGGATTTTCTCAGTGATAGCCTGGACTCTGGAAGTTGGTGGTGTGACACCCCCGTGCCTCGGAAAGCACGTTAAACCGTTGGTCCAGCGCCAGATCTTTCTCCGGTCGTGTCGGGTTGCCGTCCCATCGAAATGTGAGAGTGATGGAAGAGGGAGTGCACTTGTGCACTATAATATGTCCCGCGCCGGCTTGTCTCGGTTGAGACTGGCCGTCATGGCCGAAATCGGTCAGGAGGACTATATATACGTACCTATCTGACCACCTAAGGCTGTTCGTACCCATTGATACAAGCAGGCAAGGCATCTCCAACGCTTCTATAGAATTTAGGCACTTATAGTCGGAAGCGGTTTTCAAACTATATAGTTTTAAATAAATTGATATTTATGCTTTTTGATTCGACATTATTTCAACATGATTTTCAACAGAACTCCGCACATATCCTAAACAACACTGCGCTGCCGTCGCGTTAACGCAGCTTAGCAACAAAGTTTAACTGCATGAAAGCTCGCTAAACCACGATCAGTGTTACTAAAGCCACAAAGCGGGCCACTACTGCGGTGTAATCATATTATTGTTTGCTCTCCGCATTCTCTTGTTGTCCTGGTACACAGAATTAATTTCATATCCTTTGATAGCCCTCATTGAATCATAGCGGCGCTTGTAGCTATTGCTTATTTTTGCTCTTTATTTTTTCATTTATTTGTTATGGTATACCCTGTATCTGCGCTTATATCAAGTGACAACTTGATTACATATAAAGAAGTCACTTGATTTAAGCATATTAATTATTTTACAACTTTACGATTTTGATTGGCCTCCTAATTTGACAAATAATTTCTGCCATGGTCAAAAATCGTTAGGATAAAGATTTAAGGAGACATTTTTATACACTGAAGAAGGAACGAGAAGAACAAGATCTTCTCGAGGCGAGTTTTATATACCTATATAAATATAAAACTCGCCATATATATATATATATATGTTTGTATAGTTGTTATTCATTGGGTTTAATGTAGCTATAGCTATAAATGGCGTTGGAGATAGAAAATTACAAGTAACACGATGTAATCACAGGTTTTATATATAAGAAGACTAGGTTGATCACCATTCTAGATTTGTACAAGAACCAGCAAAAGTGACTCACCGCTAGACAAAAACAAATCAGTTTCTTGAAGAGAAACAGTCGAAGTAGACGAGACGTAAACAAATACAGTGACTAAATAGAATTTAAATAATCAGCTCAGAAACAAGGCAAACGTCTGGAAGACAAGACGAGTCTAAATATGTCAAAATAGAACACAAAACACACGTATACATACATTAGTGAAGAAAATAAATTGCTGTTATCGATTGTGATTGGCTCAAACACAACATTTATCTGTTTCTTATTGTAGGTGAGATCTATTTTCGAATGGTTTGGAATTGCATCGTGAATTAGTGGCGGATATTATCGCACGGGGAATATAGCGTGTAAGATATTATTATGTAACAGTTGCATTGTCTCATTGTGGTAGTTGAAACGGCGATGGAAAATAAAAGCATGAAGGTCTGAGCTGAAAAACGCTCAGAAGGATGGGGTTCTTGATATAAACACAGACTTTCACAAAGTATTTTTATTTTTACTCACACTGCACAAAACATACCCAACGGGTCTCTGAATTCGAATGGCAGGCGGAGACAGTGTTGCAAGTTTGTAACGTTCGGAAATGAATCGATTCATGACTCGATTCATGAGTCGATTTAAAATTATGATTATGAATATCTTGGTTAAGGATATTACTATTTGATACAATAGTGTTTAAAGTGATTAATTAGTAATGAATATAAATATGGTAAGCGATAAAATTAATGACTGTTACAGTCGCCGTAACGGGCGTAAGGTCTCGTAAACTACTATTGAAAAGGGAGGATCCTCCGATCAGATATGTGTTGTGGTGTTGTGTTATGTCTAATGGGTACCTAAGTGCCCGATGGTTGTTGTTGAGCTGTCGTATACAGGGTTATTTGTAAAACACTAATAACCTTTTAGGGATTGAAAGTACACCTGACTATAAACAACTTTTACTATGAGACCAATCCTGAAAACTTGAAAATAATATCAGCTGTTCTGTACATTTTGTCTAGTTATGGACACATAAATCTATGCAGGCACCTAATTATTTTCCTGATTTCGGGTTGGTCCCAAAGTAAAAGATTTTTTAATCATGTGTACTATCACTCCCTAAAAAGTTGCTAGTGTTTTACAAATAACCCTGTATATTCAAATCGCACTCAGAATTTTTATAGCGCGATGTAGAAATTTTGTGACGTCTACTTTTTTAGTTCGTATGTGGCAATATTATAAATGGCTGGAAAAGCTAGTAGGTACTAAAACTGTTGGAAAAAAAACGAAAAGTCGAGAACTTCATTGTTGCTTCTTGGTTAGTACCTGATTGAAGAAATACATTGCTAATTTGGCTAGTACAGTTGATCCAGTAGGTTGGCTTGGTAGTAAAAAGTTTTTATGGAATAGAAGTGTAGCGGATGTGGTTGTTTTGTGCCCACTAACGTGAGGCCCACCATACCTATATTTTTATAATTTTATGACGTTACTAATTGTTTATAGCACCAACAAATAAATAATTCATCGAAAATCATACGTGAAAATAAACACAAAAAGCAAAAGCAAAAACCACATTATTTTACCAATTATTCACAAATGAAATTTATAATAACCACATAACATAATTAATTAAATATAATTTATCTAGCAAATATTATTTGCAAGTACCTACATTCCGCCGAAATTCAACAAGCGGTACTGAAACCACTGTATATGACGAACAATGCAAATATACGCATTCTAGTATTCGATGCATAGTGAGACCACAAATTGCAATGCGCCTCACACCCTCCCGCATTCCAGCGAGGGTAGTTGGAATTAGATCCGAGTTTACAAATGCATGACTCTACAATTGTATTGCGGTTTAATTCTTTTGAATCCCCGGGGACACTACAAAGCTACCATCTGTTGGTAGGTGTGTCCGTCTGTCTGTCACAAGGCCATCAATCTGCCTTGTCTCTTCCCAACTAAGTTGGCAGTCTTCATGTAAAATGCTGGTATTTTTGGCAGATGAATTCCGGTATTTGCAAAACTGGTTTTTAATCTCTATCTAAACTAACATGATAAAGCTGAACAGTTTTTTTTTGTTTTTTTGTTTGAACGAGCTAATCTCTAGAACTACCAGTCGAATTTGGAAAATTAGATATTATTGTATATAATATACACATTCATGAGGAAGGCTATACGGAAACGGGATAAAACGGGATAAGTATGCGAATTGGAAGTCGCGGGAAAACGCTAGTCAATTAATAAAATCAAAGTAAACTTCAATAGTTTTGGTGGTACGGAACCTAAGCGAGCGAGTCCGACTCACACTTAGCCAATTTTCACGCCCTCTGCTTGACAAAATTAAAATAAATCCCAACCATATTTTATCTCGGATATAAGTTCGGGGAATATGTCTGTCTGGTTAAAATATTGTTCTGGTTACGTGGTGCTTTTGAAAATATTAAAATTCATTATTGAATGTCGAAATTCTCGAATATGGTCGAAGGAACATTAATTAATCAATTGGAATGAGCAACCATGCTGAAAACATCACACAATGTTTTACGATATATCAAAGAGCGTTTTGCTCCTTTTTACCAGTCAAAATATGAAAGGTTTTTACTCGTGCATTTATTTAAAACAAAGGTTGTTTGGGTTCATTGAACTGAATAAGAACAGAAACACCAATTAAGCTCAGTAAAAGAGGAGTGAAAAAAACCGGATAAAAGCGAGTCGGACTCTCACACGAAGGGTTCTGTCCCACAAACCGAAAAAAAAACAAGTGTCTTTTATGGGAGCTCCCTTTCATTTAATTTAATTTTAAATTTTATTACAAATTATTTGTTGTTATAGAGGCAAAAGAAATACAAAATCTGTGAAAATTTCAACTGTCTACCTCTTTCTTGAGATACAGTCCGCTGATAGACAGACGAACGGATGGACAGCGGCGGCTTAGTAATGGGGTTCCGTTGGAACCCTAAAAACAACAAATAAGCAGGTACCAGATCCGGACGTAATATGACATGTCTCTGTCAAAACAGAAGTGGGCATCCCTAGCTCTCTTGCCCTTCCATCAAGCGGGTTCCAGGTCAAGAACTGTTCAATCGGGTATTGCTGTACAATTAGACTGAATGAAATGATAGAAATGTGAAATGCATGTGAATGTGGAATGTATGTGAATCTTGATATTTGTCTTCACTTACATAATTAAATACTTAACTTGTTTATAATCTGTATGCATTTATGTTCTGTGGCAATATGTTTTTTTGTTTTATCTTTCTAAACAGACCACTCTACCAAGCGTCAAGCATCTTTTCTGAAACTCAATGTGCCGGCCAGATAAATGAACACACTATACTAACTGTAGGTATAATTACACATACTAGATTTACGACCATGACTGAAACCCATTACGTCACTAACCCACTAACCCATAGTACAGCTATCGCTATCCTCTAGATTACATATCTTGTCAATGGCTTGTAAATGCTAAACAGAAGCCGACACACCACGGCGCGATCGTTTTGATTAGTTCAGCCTATATGAGGTTAGAATCACATACCTACACTTCCTGCGTACCTAGTAGTGCAGTGCCTAGCATAGGTAAATGACGCCATTCCTTATCGAAAAGTCCTAGCTTTCTGAGTAAATTGATGAAGGGTGACTTTTTTTACTTAGGTACATTGGCAATCTTTCAAATTGTAAAAGTACTCATGAATTTGAAATATAGTTTAATTTAAAAAAAATTGAATTAGTAAGACTAACCCTCAAACGGCGAAAAATGTCAGATGATCCCATAGTCTCGTTCATCATCATCATCATCATCATCATCATCAGCCGAAACACGTCCACTGCTGGACATAGGCCTTCCTCAAGAGGAGGGGGTTTGCCATAATCGCCACGCTTGGCAGGCGGGTTGGCGATCGCAGTGTAATTGTTGCAATGTACAGAGAATGCTGCTGTCCATTCTCTTAGTAGTAGTCTAGTTATGCAAACATAAATGTAAGTACTGAATGTATATTTTTTAGGGCTCTATTCATCCGAATTAAAACAAAAAATTCAACAAATATGATTGCCTAGCGCGCGAGTCCGATTTGCACTTGGCAAGCATTTTTCATATTTCAGTTTTAATACCAGATCGCCAGTGAAGGAAAAGTTATTGTCTACAGCTGTTGTACCTACTTAACTCCTTATAAGGTTAATTCTATATTTTTCAATAGAATCTAAGAATAAATAACTGCAAATTATTTCGCCGGCTTTAGCTGCAATCGCTTCTGATTGAAAATTTGAGCTGAAAGCGTCTGAATACGTACGTTTTCGATTAACGACGAATCAATTTCCCCTAATGGTACGAATTAATTACTACACTACTGCACAAAATACTTGGAACTGAGAAGTGCTACCTCTAGAGTAGAGACGTCGCTGACTTGTCAATACGGAATACTAAACAAGTTGTCGAGAACACGCCGCAGGTCTTTCGGACTAGTTCCTATAGTAGGCGCCAGATAATCGTGGAATAACGGTCATTGACCCACCTACAATTATTGACATTTTTAATTTGAAAAACGGAATTAATGACACAAAGCTGTCCCGAATCATCATCTCTCGTGATCCTTAACATTGTCTAATAATGAAAAACGATTCATATTTAATTGTTCAGGTACCTATGAACCGTTATTAGGGAAAGGTCAATGTACTATATTCCACATTTATCTGGCGCCTACTATAGTAAAGACTAGATTTCCGTCTCATTTTATTAAGGTTCCTTACCAGAAAGGTAACAAAGAGGACTATATTACTAAACCTACGCTGTTCGACCATCTGTCTATCTATCAACGAACTGTATCTCAAGAACTATAATAATATATATATGTAGATAGACAGTTGAAATTATTATAGACTGTATTTCTATTGCCGATAGTTTCAGAACTAATAAAAGTATTGTAATGAAAATTAAAGGGAGTCACAGGAACTGTGCATTTTATCGGGATTAAATATATGGCACCCAGCGACAGTGTAAGTTTCGATCAGTGGATTTTCATTGCTTTATGTACGTAGTTTTATAAACAAAAAATGGCCTACATGCCAGTCAATTCACCATTGTATTTTAAGTAAATCAAAAGAATTTGGAAACTAACTTTCTTATCTTCCCTCCGCTTAACAAAGATATAAAACACCCTGGTCAAGCAACAACACCTATCATAATAGCCCGTAGTCCACACCCTAGCGATTTGTCGGCTATCAACGTCTAATGTCATTGCCGAGCAATATCGTCATAGTTTCCTTATTCGGGCTATTCTGGTTTTTGTCACGAGAACGTTTATTATTAAGATTGGTCTTGTCATAAGATCAGGACGCGGAGAAACGTAATTTATGTGTAGGGTTTTTATTTTGGATTCCGTAGTAAAACAAGGAACCCTAATAGTTATATTATAGAAAATCCGCTGTTTTACTCATTTATTTTATTTATTTTTTTATTGAGGAACACCAACTACATATTTACAAATGATTATACGTAAATTGTACATTGCTTTTCGTTCTGTGTAAATATGTCACTTACTATTTTTACTAATATTATATTATATTATTACTAATTTAAAATATTTGATGTTATGTCAAAAGTGCATAAGTTGTGTACAACTGTAGGTAAGTGACATATTTACACAGAACAAAAAGCAATGTACAATTTACTCTGGATAAGCTCGCTCCATCGTCGACTTTGTCCCTGTCATCTATGACCTAGACTAGAGTCAAGAGCAAACCCATTTTAATAAAAATAAAAAAATAAAATAATATTAAACATAAATTGACATTACAATAGAATATTGATGCTGCGTTTTCGGGTTCGCAATAACGAAAATGGGCTCGAAATAAAATTCCAAGTGGGCGCTAGTGTTGCACATTTCTAGACATGGGCGTCAATTTTAAGTTGTATTATTTAAGTGACATGTTTAGTATTATGGTCGGCCAGATATCGATGTGTGATTTCCGATATTTGCTAACATAAGACAACATATCTTACAATATCATTCCATATACATGAGTTGTGGAGGTCTGGTAGGCAGCCGCTCCATGTAAAATACTGGTATTCAGCTGCATCCGGTTTGACTGGGAGCCGACCCCAATATATTTGGGAAAAAAATGTAATTATTTTTCGTTTTTTTGTCTACGTTTCTTTCTTAATAGGAGGCGGGAGCCTTTCACTCTCAACCGGACACAGATCCAGCCTTCGGGCTCATTCTTACACTGTTGAATATGACAGAATGTGTCATGTTTCCAACAGTACAGCTCAAGAATAAGACGACGCTCTACAATCCAGTATTTCCAAAACTCGGAACACTATTTTGTATAGTGGGTATCACGTAATTCCATCCAGGATTGCTAGGACTGACGGCTCTTGGCTTCGTATTTTGGTTTTAGGAGGTCCGGTTTCCTTAACCCAAGCCATTCATTCGCCGAACTTTTATCTCATACACAAATATGAGACGTTTGGCGTATAGGGCACGACCTCGCTTGTCATGCATACGTGACAATAGCGTTTAAGTTATTTTGCTTCACCGTTTTAAAACTGTACATAATTATAAAAAAAATGCTGTTTAAATAAGACTTATTTTGTCCAATGTAATTAAATTGTGACTAATAACTTCCTTAATTTGGTGACGGAAAAGAAAAATATTTTACAGCCAATCTTATTCGAGGCGTATTATATCCGTCACATTATTTCATCCTTTGTAACAACATTAAGGCCGTTGGACGTGAGCTGAATACAACCGTGACTCAGCCGAATATTCTCATCATGATACCACTTATTTTATTCAACGTCACGAATATCGTTTTCATGAATGGAACTTTATTTTTAACCTGTTCATTTTCATATGAAATGTTCAATCAGACAAGTACATTGAGGTAAAAAAAAAAGTGGCGGTCGCAAGCGCGACTGCCGAGCGTGCAGTCCTGGGTTCGAGTCTCAGCTCGGGCCAAAAAGTTTTATTGGGTTTTTTCTAAATAGAACGAAAGGAATAGGATCTTCTCAGTGACAGCCCGGAGTTTGGAAGTTAGTAGTGTGACACCCCCGTGCCTCGGAAAGCACGGTAAGCCGGACTGGTCGTGTCGGATTGCCGTCCCATCGGAATATGACAGTAATGGAAGAGGGAGTGCACCTGTGTTTGCGCACACACTTGTGCACTATAATATGTCCCGCGCCGATGGCTAGTTGCGGTTGAGATTGGCCGCCATGGCCAAAATCGGTCAGGAGGACTATATATTGTTGTACCTAGAAGAATACAACAAACCTACGGTATAAAAGGGAGAGCCGTACCACAGCGCGCCCGGACCATCAGTTCAGTATCAGATAGTCCGGTTAAGCAGTAACCTGCTGAACTGCGAGTGGTCAAGTCCAAAAAAAAACAGCGCGCCCTTTTCGCTCGAAATCCATCGGACCATCAACACGTCGTAGCGACCGAGATTTATTTTCTTTATAATATCGTGTAGATTTGATTTGTTTTTGTTAATTGTTTAATTTATTAAGTTGGTGTTCTAGCTGTAATATTTATGCTTTAAAAAAAATTACTTTCCATCCAGTTATCAAGAATATATATATTGTGGTCAGCTTCCGGTCTAACCAGATGCAGTATTTTACATGGAGGAACTATCTATCGGACCTGGACAACCCAGTTACTGGGTCTGACCTCCCCTCTCCCCTTGGCAAGACTGGTACAGATTTTCTGGCATCTGATTATACGTAACGACTGTCAAAAATATTCATATGTAACATTACTTTTAAAAAAATAAAGCGTGACTGGATTTATTTATACCCATATTTGCTTGTCTCTGCTGGGCAAAGGTCCCCCTTTCTTTTCTAATACTTTTTATGTTTTTCCTTCTCTCTGATAGGAACTTTTACCATTAAAAACCGAAAAATCCAATTATAAAATTAATTAATTAACACCTGCAGTGTCACCAACAAATATAAATAAATTCCGAACCAAACAAGAACACACCCTAATTTCAACATTAAAAATATAACTACGAAGCTTAATTAAAATGGCAGAAGGTAAATCACTACAAAAGCTTTGGCCATTTTGGCGAAATAATTAAATGATTAAACCTTTCTATCGATAATTAAATATCGGGTCACGTGGTTCGGACAGACGTGAAAAATCGGAAGGCAATATTTCAAATCAACACAGGGGCGTAGCTACCGCCGTATGAGCCGTATCAATGATACGGGCCCCCAGGCTACAAGGGCCCCAGCGACTAGAAGCAAAAAATCGTGCTGTCTACAAAATAAAATTCCAATTTTATTGTTTTAAAATTAAGTGTCCTTTTCTTTTCACATATTCGTGACCATACATTAAAGGGGCAACCACCATTTTTTGGTCCATCTACCTTTGACACTAGCTACGCCACTGAATCAACGAGGTACTCAACATTTCAACACATTTTTTTTAATGTCGAGCAAAATTCACTGGCCTCATAGACTTGTTTCATTTTTCACCGGACGCCCTACAAACATTGTAAAGGGCTAATTGTGAAGTTTCAGATACGCCACGTTGAAACCCGGCGGGGCACGAAAACTGCTGGAAACAAAAGAACGATTACCGATACAAAGCCGAGGATAGCACGCAGTCATCACGCCCCCTCGCGCTGAAAAACAACCTGTTTTTAATGACTCACTTAATTACAGGAGTTTTAATCAAGTTCTGCGGATCCATAAAAATTGGGGAACGGTTCCGATGTAAAAAATAAGACGTTTAATTTTGGGATTTCAGGTTTAGAGCTAATTTCTTCCGGGGGTCGTTAATTTAGACAGGTCCTTGACTAAAAATAGACTGTTTCCGACTTGCTTGTTAATGAAGTTAGTGGCAAATTCTTATTATAATTGGAGGTACATACCTACTTGTGACATCATATTCAAGACTGATATTTCAACAGTCAGATAACTTTACTTGAGGAATGAAAATGGTAATTTGACAGCTTTTGTATAGAAAATATGTCAAACAGCCGTTTAATTCTTCAGTTAAAAATGCCTAATCAGACCTAAGATTAGTACCTACTATTAGAAAACAATGGATCTACAAAGGACCAGTTATTTTTTTATACATTTAGACAATAATGCAAAAACATTTTTTAGAAATCTTTTTCGGGCCTCGTCTTCTACGAAACATAAGCTACCAACTACTAGAACTAGTTATCCAACTTGATATACCATCGAAGAAAAAGTTCTCCAAAGAACAACAACCACAATCACAGCGAACTTGCCTTAATAATCGCCACAAATACTGCTTCGATGATTAATACTCGCAAAGATCCGACCAGATACCAGCAAGTCAATCTACCTACATAGACTCTCACTGACTTGCTGACAGGTAATATCTAACTCCATTCAAACACTAGACAATGAAACTGGGTCGTACTTTATCTCCGTCTAAGTTCTATCTAATGTCAAATCGCTATTATGTCGCGTCAAAGGGTGCTACCTAATTGAACACGACGTCCGGAGAACGACTTTGAGATGGCTGAAATGTAGAACTGTTAGTAAGTAGGTAGGTATATGTGCTAGCTGCAATTTTGTTGGCTGAAACGCATTTGGCGTTGGTAGTGACGACAAAGTGAGCGGTGCTGATGGGTGGTATTTTAAATAGTAAGTTTGTGCTCAATATGCCATTCCATTCCAGAAGTCGGCATATTCTTATTTATGTAATGTTAAAAGGGAGGTAAGTACAAAACCCACGGTAAACATTGCACATCGGGTTGTAGAAAAAGTTCGGCTATGTGTTTGGCATGATTATATTCGTAGTATGTGTCTGGAATAAACTATTTCCTTTCTTCTTTCTTCTTTTTCAACTTTGCTTTTAAAAGATAGAAACTACTAAAACACAACTATTCAATTTTGATTCTTTATCTGTGTTGATGCAAGCTTTTAGTGAAGAAAATACTCGTAGCGATACAACGCATCGAATGCGAATGCCATCGAAGCGCGCAGCGGTTTGCTGGTATTACTTCTATGTCTTTGTCAAGGCACTTATTATGTTTTATTAGTATCTATTTCCACATGAACAGCGGGCTTGGTTTCCGTACGTAATGACCTAGGCGACCACTGATAATCAGCGCCGTGCTGTGGGTCCCCCACGGCACAGCATTATGCTGAGTGGAAGCCCATTTGCCACAACCACGACATGCATCTACTTTATTAAAATTTATACCTACTCATACTTTTGTAATATTTTTTTTATTTGGTATTTAACGTATCTTTACTAATTTAATTTAAGAACTACTAACACTCATTAAGTACTATTTATATTTAGTTTAAGAAAAATAAAATTATGTATGTGGGTAGGTATGTCGTTTTGAGGCAATTAAATACTTTTTCTTTCTTTTCTTTTCTTTTTCGTATTTAAAAATAATTATTCATATTGTTAGTTACACAAAATATCTTACAAACTATGTTAGTTATAATATCTAATAATAACTGGCAAAATGGTATGAAATTGTAGAAAACTTAAAAATATAAGAACATTTCAAAACAAATATTTTAAACAGTTTCCAAGAAAAAATGAACCAGCAAAGTTAAGAAAACCCGTACAAATAATATTAATTATTATTATATTCTCCCCCAGAGTTAATAGAGTGGATTTGTTTTCATAACACGTTCTTGTACGCTGATAAAATGGAAATTGTATTTTCTTTAATGGTGATGTTTTCGCACAAAATCATTTTAGATTTTCTGCCGTTTTTTTTTTAAGGATGAGAAATCATCAAATGACTTCCGCTCTGGGTGGAGCGGAAGGGCGTGTCAGACTCTTACTGACTAAAACCCATCCGTGTTCCTTCTAAAGCCCTTTGCGTTCCAGGGCCGCGGTGACTCTATCGAACAAATTTTCTGTCACTTTACAATCTCTTTAGTGACAAAGGTGTAAAATCCAATCAATGGTAAACTGACTAAGAAGTGTCTGTTGGCAGTAGGTGATATCTGGAAGAAGATACTGATCTGATTACAAAAATTTCATTGCTTTCTGATAGAGAGTAATGCTACCGCTTCCTGTGTCCAGAAAATCTGCAAGTTTCCTGTCGTATAAGGCCAGAATAACGAAACCGGGCCGCGACACAGCTAGTTCATTCATTAAATTCCTCTTCCATTTCTGAAATGAAGAACAAAAGTATTTTACGGAATTCATGGCATTCCAAGCTATCTACGAAAAGATGTCTAAAAATAACACAATATTTATCAAAGATCCAGGTTAAAATTCGAAGCGGCTCGGAGAAATAGTTCACAATGACGCTCACAGATGAAGCGCAAGGAATTCTTATAAATTTGACGTCACCGATGTGAAAAATGTGTAGCTTGTACGTTACAGCGTCGAGCAAGCAAATATGGCTCTTTGCTGAAAAGGAATGTAGCTGTATGGCGATTTCTAGAAATAACCTTATCTGCTGTGGATATACACAGTATACAGAACAAATATTTGCACGAAAAACAAAGAGAAAGTTTATTAGTCTGACGCCCATAAAATGAAGCAACATACAAAGGGGATACAGGCATCGCATCCGCACAAAACAGCGATCGTTCAGCATCTGAGCATGTCAGCGTTTCTAAGTCGTTTGTATATACCAAATGGAATTTGTCTGCGATATATCTAAGTTTATCTTTATTTAATGCCGGTACTGGCTGCATACTGTCAACTAACATAGGAATCATTTGGTTCGGGAATTACAAAGCACATGCAGGAGCATAGTGTGGACAAGATATAATTCACCTTATGATAATCACCCGAAAAGTAGTAAAAGTAGTTGAATACTGCTGTTGGTGCGGTTGTGTTGTGTCTGTGTCGAATAAAAGTGTTCTATTCTATTATATCACATTAATATTATAAAGGCGATAGTTTGTGAGTGTGTTTGTTACTTCTTCACGCGCAAATGGCTGGACCAATTTTGATGAAATTTGGTAAGCGGGAAGCTGACATCCTGGATTAACACATAGGCTACTACTTTTATTTCGGGAGTGTGTTCCCTTCGGATAATTTTTGACATTCACGCGGAGTATCTGATAAACCACGGGTAACACCGCGGGGCGCAACTAGTTCTATTTATAAATGTAAAGGCGAAACGGCTAAAAGCTGCAGATGTGAACTGCATCATAGACTTCCTACTTTACTTGCCGTACCTACTTTCCTGCCCTCTATGCCCTAAAACCTAAAGACGAAACTATTTATGCCCTGCTACTGAAGCTAAATTGGAAGTGGCGAAGTATTGGGCAAGTGGCAGCCAGAGGGTTTACCGTAGACTTTCGCTGTAGTAGTGAAAAATCTTCAGGCGGTTTTTTTTTTTAATAAAGGAATATATGTGTTTGGGTTTGGAGACAAAGCAATAATAATACGGGAAGGTGAACTTTTAAACTAATGTTAGTGGTTAAACAAAATATTAATTAGAACTTTTGCAAATGTACAAACATATGTCACCGGAAAATTGCAAACCTGTAAGATTGTAAAGTATCGCGTGAAATAGTAAACTATTTTTTCATACTAAGACACGAATGTATTGGAAACTATTAAATTTTGGATAGAATTTATACTATTCAAAACAATTTTCATAATATATCGAGAAATTATAGTCTAATAAAGAATTTACAATCGAAGTCTGCAATTTTCCGGTGACACATACATAAACTCATGCATTTGCCCTTAGGGTAAGAAACGAAAGTATTCCCCTTTTGCGTTCATACCGTAGAACGTTCGTAAATTAAAGGGCATTACACAAATTATTCTTTTTGTTTTTGAAAAGGGTTTTTCCTTTTTTATTGAATGTACCTACTACAAAAACATTTTTAAAATCATAGAATACCCGAGTGTAATATGAAAGCTATTAAAAAAAAAGCTAGTACACCATGTTTTTAGGAATAGGAGAGAAAACTTCATAATTTTTTTTAAACAATATGAGGGCAAATTGTTTAAAAAAATCAACAAAAAATCACAAGCGTTGAACTTAGCAGTTTGAATATCATATTTCCTCGATATGAAAAACTTTTTGCTATCCAATAGTAAACAAAACACCGGGCGAGTTATCCAACTACAAAATAAAAATAAGGATTATTCCCGTAGTACCTACTTACAAATAAATTGTGGTAAAAGGATCATTTCTCTGATTCCTTCAGAGATAAAGGAGTTATGAACTTTAATAGGTATCCTAAATTCTGAACACAAAGTCGAAGGAAGAAATTACAATAAATCTTGAGAGATAATCTGCGTTATCAGGGATCAGGGCACAAAAGAATAGCTTTGCTTTTTAATTTTTACTACATCTATATACTAATATAATATAAATGAAGAGTTTGTTTGTTTGAACGCGCTAATCTCTGGAACTACCAGATACTGCCGGATTTGGAAAATTCTTTTTGTAAATGATAGCTACATTCATGATTCTGTGCGCGTACAAAGTCGCGGGCAAAAGCTAGTATTATTATAAAACGTTAAAAGTTCCTCTTTCAAAACTGTGGCAGTAATTTCTTACTATCCTACTACTAGTATTATTAATGCGAAAGTTTGTGGGGATGAATAGACGGATAGGCATTTGTTACAAAATAACTACTGAAAACTTATATTTGTTTGAAAATATTGTGTGTTCAGAAAGTACTAAGTCGGACGACAGCAAGTTAATACAATTTTCGTTTTTTTTATTATTTTTACTTTCACGCCTGTATCGATGTGACATAAAAGTAGACATATGCAACGACAAAACAAAAATGTATTGTTAAGATAAAACATCTTTCAATCAGGCTTAAAATATTAAAATAAAATATATGTATCAAACTGCCAAATATATATCCCATTATTATCAAAAAAACAGACAATCAAAATGAACGCATCTCGCTTGAAACTTTGGTCACAGAAAGAATTCAAGTATAATGAAATCTTAACACTCTAACATAAAGCCAAGAAATTTGTCCAGAGCCATACGTAGTCAGGTTCCTTTTATCAAACTACAGCATACAGTAAGCCGTAACAAAGCTCTTGGAGAAAGAGTCAGGGATTTGGAGCATGATATCAATTTGACGCTCTCGTCTAAACTCAAGTATGACAGATTACTCGCCGTCAGAGCAGTCACCTTCCAGCTACGTCGTCACATTTTTCACTCCATTAACTTTAGTTAAAATGGAAACCTCGTTGGTACATTTTTATATAGTTTTAAGCAGAAGGGAAACTTAGGACTAAACTTGATCACTGTGGGTGACAAAATACATAATTTTGAAACTACCAAACGTATCAGATTTATTGAATGTAGCAACACTTTTTCAACTTAATAAAAGAACGACTTGTATCCACGGTTTTGAATAAAGTTAAAAAAAAAACTAGTAAAAAATATTTTTCATTATATTCTTGACTGTTCGGAAAGGCCTCGTGTTTATCTAGCGGTCGCAGGCGCTACTGCTAAGCATAAACTCCTCAAAAAGGTCAAAGTGTTATTGGATTTTTAATTTGGAACTTCTCAGTAGCAGCCCAGAGTCTGAATTAGCTCCCGGTTGATGGCAATAGACTGTCCTCTTATCCATCATCATCATGCACAGCCCGACTTCGCCCACCGTTAAGCATGCCTCGCTGTCCATGTGCCAATCCCTCTATTGCATGGACCTTAAACAAAAGTCACTAAATGTGGGTGACTATAGCTATCTACGCTTTTGACCAACTCTTCAGGAAATATAGGCGTGCTGTTATGTCAATGTACAGTCAACAAAGCTATTTGGTATGCAGGCGCCTACTTCCAAATACTTGTAAACATTGTTGTAAGTGTGCTGAGTAGACAATTATTGTACACCACACTCGAAGGTATGTCATAATTTTAAGCTTATGACATACCTTCGAGTGTGAGTTACAATGCTCACATTAGTAATAAATATTGGCAGTGCTGTGAAAAAAATAATGTTTTGTGCCTGTATACTAAATAGCTTTGTTGACTGTACCTAGTAACGTTATAGAACACGTTGGTTTTCAAAACTCTCACATTAAAACCTGTCAATTATACGAGTATGAACACTATGAACAGGATAACGATTCCGATCCTATCATTTGCAATTCTGGCAGGTCATGTCGTCTGCAAACGACTCGAAGACATGTGTGAGGAAGAGGGGGAAATGAGGAGCACATCAGTATGTCCAATTTCCGCAAACCATTTATTTGCTCGTTCTCCGACTAATAGTTACAGGAGATGGCTTTATATTCCAGTGGGCAGAGTGGTAATAAATGAGCATTCATTATAGAAAGCGTTACACTGATTTTATTGTTACCCATCAGGCTGATGGTATATGAACATGAGTTCGACGATAGAACACGGCTGCATAGAAGTCACCTATTCACTAGAGACTTAAATACCCCCAGAGAAAAATTGTAAGGAAAAACAGACTCTGGCAGGGAATTCCACTCCGTAGTTGTACGCACCATTACAGTATTATTTAGTACTGGCTTCTGCTAGCCCCATCTGCGTGGATCTCAAATCGGGATAAAAAGTAATATATGTATAATGTGTTAATACAGATGCTAATTATAAATATTGGGATATTTTAAAAACGATTAGATTATTTTATAGTTGGTTCTAACTTTCACAGTATCTGAACATACGCTTAGTTTCAGCTATGTTATATGTAAAAGTGATTGTTAATTATAACATGACCCAAACGGGCCATAGTAGGTAGGTACTAGATAGACATTCTACGTAGACTGAAGTCTGCCTCGTGTATCATTAATATTCTACACGTACGAATAAATAATTGTCTACGATTGTAACTAAACTGAGGAGCTCGTCACGAAAATATAACTGCCACAGAGGTCGCTCCTCAAGTTTAAAGGCCGGTCGCAATAAAGTATCTTCCTTTGACCAACTGTCAAAATAGCTACCAATAGTAGCTGACGTACGTCAACGTCAGCTACTATTGGTAGCTAATTTGACAGTTGATTTAAGGCAAATACGTTATTGAAACCAGCCGCAAGTAGCGCTTGTTGAGGTTGGACCGTAGATTAATCACCATCTAAACATATCGAGATTACTCCGTGCCTGAGAACAATCGTTAAGCCATTGATAGATCTTTGACAGACGTTACGGGTAATAAGACGCCAGTTAATCTGACAGCAGTCATGCTAAAGGCTGTCGTGTTACCGGGTTAACGGGTGTTATCGGTGTGCAGGTCGGATAGGCAGTCACTCCATACACAATAATAGACTTTTGCCCGCAACTTGGTACGCGCATATCCCGTTGTTCCCATTCCTATAAATCCCTACCCTACACTCCTTAAGAAACCTACATGCCAAATTTCAGCTTTCTATTAGTTTCGGCTGTGCGTTGTCTGCCAGTCACTCATTCACTTTTATATATATTGATGGGACCCAGCTGCCTCCAGCTAGACTGGAAAGCAACCGCAATGTATCTGTGAAAAAGCTAAGCAGATTGAATTGTAAACTATACCAGACATTATTGTTCTTAACTTCTGCTGCCTCATACGATGACCAAATCGCTAAGTCTGCAAAACGAAACCAGCTTTCTCAGTTTATCAGTCAATTCACCAACTCTTTATTAAACAAAGATGGCTGCCTCCAAACCCGATTTATTTATCGAAGCACCAAACTTTTGTTTTACCCCATTTAGCTGCAGTTACAGTCTTGGTTCACCAACTTTTATTTACAAGTCTCTGCGGAGACGCTCGAACAGCGGCGCCGTTCAATCACATCAATTAACTTCAGAAACCTCCGCTATGACAGTTAGACGACTAAAAAAAGATATATTACGCCATTTTGCATAATAAATTGAATTTAATTTTGTTGAAAAGCGTCTCTACGGGCTTCCATCTCGTAGGGTTATCCGTTTGTTGAAAACTGTAAGAGTGATTGGCTTGCCCCTCAAGAGCCCTGTAGATTATATCTCCGATAGAGGAGGGTAGGTCAACAGGGACCCAGGTAACATATTGGGCTTAATTATTCGACGTTGAGAATTAATTTTCGAGACCACTAATATTATTTTACTTGGGAGAGTGCACTGTAGGAGAAACTTACGAGTAATTGTAGGTCGGTAATTGACAATACCGTAAACATATTCTCCACTAGCTGACGCCCGCGCGCGGCTCCGTCCGCGTGAATGTCTATAATTAGCCTAAGGGAACATACTCCCGTAATAAAAGTATCCTATGTGTTATTCCAGACTATAATCTACCTTTGTGTCAAATTTTATTAAGATCCAATCAGCCGTTCTGACGTTATTAAGTAACAAACATCCATCCATCAATCCAAACATCCAAACTTTCGTATTTATAATATTAGTACCTAGTATTGTGAGTTCATGGGGTTTATCTGAAAAAATAAATTGTTAACTCCGAAAAGCAATTGACATATATTAACATTTTATTTTCGACATGAAATACTGAGTAAAAAATACACCTATCTTTTGTAACCTAATATCCACGCACAAAATAAAATCACCACATTCACCACAAAATATTTTCCGGCTTTTCCCGAGGTAAAAAAACTTCAGTGACATTGATGGTTCAGTATTGCTAACAAAAACTACCAGTCGAAAGGAACCAGCAGTGAAACCAATCACGGTGCAAATCGTCGTAATGTCTGCCGGATTTTATCGAAGCTCGTTAGCCATACGTTTCTGACGTACGGTTGCGTTGTAGAAATCAACTTCGACTGCAGAATTGGATCACCGATCTTGTGTCCCAGTTTAATTGCGGCTGAGCTTTGGGTAACGATAGTGATAACAAACTGGCAGTTTTCGTATTGTTTGTAATTCATTATTGTAGATATTGTAGAAACAGACAGATAGAATGACAGCATTCCACTAACACACACATAATAAATAGCGTTTATTTACACATGCTCTTACTATGACATTTTCAAATCACCATCATATTTGCGGCGCGAGAGAGACACGGCGCTATGCAAGATGCATCTCACTATCTCTTTTTTAGAATGAAATCACGATGGCTTTTGCACGTCATAGTAGGCCCTGATCAAAACCGTCTCATACAATCACAGATTTTAAAGGTTATACTCGTAGATACTATGATGCGTAAGCCACAGAATGAAGATAGTTCATAATAAAATCTATATTAACAATTTAAAAGTTCCTTTACTAAATAATTTCCACATTAAAGCTTTCTACGAAGCAATATTTATAGCCTCCTCAATATTTATACTCCCTATAAAATAAATCCAAGAACTTGTAACATAAATCAAGTGCACGTGCACTCGATGGCAGTAAATTACATATTTATGTAAATAAACATAATTCCTACGTACGTGGTCTTTTGTCAATAGTTATGGTAACATTAACACGCCATATTAGAGCGTACTGGATATGGCCCATGGTTTCACCCGCCCGTGCTTTTTTTTTTTAAGGATGGGAAATCATCAATTGACTTCTTCCGCTCTGGGTGGAGCGGAAGGACGTGTCAGACTTTTACTGACTAAAACCCATCCGTGTTCCTTCTAAAGCCCTTTGCGTTCCAGGGCCGCGGTGACTCTTTCGAACAAATTCCGCAACCCTGGCAGACCCGCCCGAGCTAGTCCTTCGTTTTCGCTCAGAATTTTTTGTAACTAACTGACTCCAGGCCCACCGCTTTTATTGCTATTGCGAATCTAAATCCAGTCCTAAAGGCTAGCGCGATCGCACAAAAACACGAACAAACTCTTCAGTTTTATTATATTACTGTACATTTCTTTCATTTGAGTTTGTGTGATGCATTTTTGATAGTGCACGTACGACGAGTCGTGGAATATCAAGTTATCAAGATGTGAAAACGATAAATAATAGACTTACGTGCTATGATATTCTTTCTTTTTAAAAATGAAAGGATTTCTTCAAAACTATACAACACAAATTGCAAAGTACCAAGTAGAATTTTTGGATTTTTATGGAAAATCATAAGCTGGATGACACGTGGGCATAACAACAGTGAATGGGTTTCGCTTTTCTTTACAAGGTATATACTTTCCCCAGTTGACAGCTTAACCATTTTTCAATTTGAACTACTCAACAACAACACGAAAAGACATTTTAATCAAGCTTTGCATTTAAAAAGCCAACGCCGAAATTGTAACAAAGGAGGTCTTGGTAAGACGCCAGCTCTGTGGCAACACCTGTGGGCCACTGAGGGCCACGATCGATACATAACTGGCCACCTCTATCCGCATGTACGGGAATTTGCATTTTTTCGCCTAACCACACATACTCGTAGAGCGTAGTCGGCGGCCTCTCTAGGGATTAAGAAGGCTTTAAAATAGAAGGTTTATTTTATTTTATTCTCAGATACTCTAGTTTGTACGCTTCTTCCTGTTTTTGCATCTGTGGATTCTACGAGATACGTAAATGGGTCTTTAGAGAAGATAAACATTAGCAACCAACTATTTCTTCCCACAAACAACGTACCTATACGTAAAGAAATGACATTTTTAATGACTTTAGAGATATATTAAAAAACTACCTAATAGTAAGACAGTAAAATAATTCTATAACATTGAAACCCGTCCATTAGTTCAAGGCTTCACAGAATCTTTATGAAACCACCAAACAATGAAAGCGCCCGCTAAAAACCAGAAATCTTGAGCTAAGCCCCGACCACAATAGATCAGAAGTAGTGACCGTTCAATAATGCAGTATTGCAGTGTCCGCGCTCAATACCGCACCAACAACTTTACCTTATCGAGAGCCGTCTTAAGATCTCAAGCTTGAGGTCCCACTTCAGATGAAGTGGTTGTAACTGTTCGAAACGTGAAATGAAAAAGCTTTTGTTGGCAACTTTACTTGAGTGGTTTTCTGAAACATATGTTGGAGAGATTTCAGTCAGGTCCCATGCAATCTTAGGCATTGGTTGGTTTTGAAAATCCTATTTTTTTGGGTAGGTATCTTCTATGTTTGCATCGCTTTGAGTCACCGTGCTCGCCACAGCGTAATATTAAGAACAGTGAAAAGTTTTGTTATTGTTGTAATTGGCCGTGTGGCTTGTTTTGGTTTCAAGTATTTGTTTCTTTAAGTATTCTTTAACACATTACACATTACACGTACACAAACACATTCATACATTGTTTCAATTATATCTGTTTATTCTTTTATTTACTTTATTTAGATGCTATATATGTAAGAATATTACTATATTAGATTGATACAAATGAACCGCCACTCGTCCATAAAAAGGTTCATTAGAAAACCAGCGTCAGACAGCATCAGTCTGTCTGACATATCGCGGAAATGGACCTTTTTAGTGCAGCTGTGAGACACTTGGTTCTTAGCATACCTTCATTTATTTTTTTATTTTATTTTTATTTCTATGTACCGTGCGTATTTCATGTAAGTGCTAAATAAATATTATTCTTTCTTTCTTTTCTTTATGTTCATACTGTCTGTATACGTCTATCGGCTGAAATTATGATGATGTTGATAGTAAAATTATTTGAACTGCTATGAGTAGCTGATGACGAGCACAAGTTAAGTTTGAAACTGGTCAGACAATGCCGAAACAACAACGCGAAATCAAACCTGAAACATTTGTGGACATGAACAGTGTTAGAAAGCTACTTTTAATACATATAAAAACTACTAACAGTTTGCTAAGCTTATGTTTAACTTTCGACGATAAATGAATTTCCTAGAATGTTTTCAACTCGCGGTCGAAAGTGGACTTTAGAACGGAAACTACGAATTGTTACACAGTCTAGTTCACTATTCAAAATGTTTAGAAGCGTTTGAATACTAAAAACTTATTTTGGAAGCAGTACAGCTCGCAAAAAATGAATTTGATTGGCAACGTATCTTTAAAACTTTGTGATTAAAATCTAACGTAAATGTAGGTCTAGACATGGCTTTCTTTCTTTCAGTTATGCTACGCCATAGCATTTATTTATTTATTTATAATAAGCACACCAACAGCACTGTCACTTAAAATTCAAATAAATATACATTCAAAATCGGCATTTCAGTAACCATGCAAATGACAGGTATGCATGACATTGAACATAATGAATATTAGAGACAAAAGGAAAACTAAAAACTGCGTCCAGTATACCTAAATCCTGAACACTACAAAAAACAAAACAATTTGAGCTATTAAGACGTACATTGTTCGCACTGTTTGAAGAGGGAACGTCTGTATAAAGCATAACTCATAGAGAAAACTTCGATAGGGTAATCCGTCAAATTGGACCTTTAAAAAGCACAAAATATATGGTCCATATTTCGGTAGCGAACTTCAATCTCCACCATTTTGACAATAGTTATCACATGTAGGTAGAAAATGCGATAACAATTTTCACTAGATAGTCACTCGACCTGTGTTCCAGCAAATTAAATTAAAAAAGGTTTCACCCTGACCGTCGTCGACATAAAACGCAGACTATACGCTGCACTAAATAATAAACCTATTCACACCGACAAAACTTTATACTCTTTGGCAACAAAACCAAATTCATTAAATATTTAAACAAATGCTACGCGCCTCCCACGTAGGCCACAATTTAAGACAAAATTCTTCGATTTACTTGTTTAAAGTTTGTCTAAAACACGCACAGCTGAAAACAACGGAATATCTATATGTGCATACATATGTTATTTTCTGATACACCTATTCTATAAGTATGAACACATATTTTGTGTTATACCCAATTGATAGGTTCGCGTTTGACCAGTATCATATCGTGATCATTGATGAAGCACGCTTGCTTAAAAGTAACTGTTGTTTTTGTTTTCGGGGGAAACCTTCAAAATTTGCCTGAACTTTTGGGGAAAGGCCAGGAAGTTTGGGAATTTTACCCCAACAAACCACTCTGGTGATCACCATCAGCACACAGAAGTTCCGTTACCGTTTCCGATAACCTCAAGCTGACTTAAAAACCCCAGGTTACCTATATCAATCAGGAAACAGAGACTATGGTGGGGAGTTTATAGCAAACACGGACTTTTGAGAAACGATAATGTTTGAAAATGGGCAGAGCAAGGTTCTGTATTTTACAGGGTTGCGGAATTTGTTCGAAAGAGTCACCGCGGCCCTGGAACGCAAAGGGCTTTAGAAGGAACACGGATGGGTTTTAGTCAGTAAGAGTCTGACACGCCCTTCCGCTCCAGAGCAGAAGAAGTCATTTGATGATTTACCATCCTTAAAAAAAAAAAGAGTCCTATATTTTAGGAACGCATATCACGAGTAGTTACTTTGTAAGTATTTGTATATGTGCCTAACCCTTTACGAAAAAATGTGAGTGTTGTGTACAAATTCGCAGCTACACACACAGGTAGTGGCTTAATTACAATAGTGACGTCATCATACTCATTATAGCCGGCGGATGTCGTGGGAACTATCGATCGCGCGGCTACACTGCGCGCCCATGCGGAAAAATTATATACGATTATACTGGGACCATGGTTTTAGGGGTTAAGCGGATAATCCGGGTTGAAAGATGTGAAAAAACCGGTCGTTATTTTGGCCTGATTTTTCAATAGTCAGACCAATTTTACCCGAGGATTAAAATGGCAGTTTTGACATGTTTTGTATAGAAAACATATCAAACAAAACAATCATATTTTTTTTTTTTTAGTTATATGATTTTTGAAAATTGTTAGTATTTTGCCCCAGAGTACTTCAATGGGTTTTAAAAACGATGTCAACATTCTACCCTTTAGCTGAATATTAACAACTTTTTCAAAACCAGATGTCAGAATAGGAAGTAAAATCAACCATTAAATAACCGTAAAACCGTTAAAAAAAAAAAACATTTTTTAACTTCATTTCATATTTCTCTATTATCATTAAATTTTTCTTTGTTATTTATATTAAATGTAAAAGCTCGTCCCGTCTCAGTGAATTCTATTTTCATTTAATTAGCAAAAGAAAATTGTCATTAGGAAAGTCTGTCTTAGAAAGTCTGCTTTATTTTTTTCACGTGGCAAGTTTCCGTTCGCTTCTCTGTCGTTTGGTCACTTCGGCCATGACAGAGTTTATTCAATATTTTCATGAAAAACTTTCACTTTACGTTCACATTTTAAATATTTTTCATAATATTACAGTGTTGCAGAACAAACATTCCAGGTGCGACAAGAATTTTTCATTTATAAACTAGTGAAGGTACTGTCTAACTTTTAAACGAAATTGTGGTCACTATGTAAAGCTACGGGCAATTTAGACGCGTTTAGAGTGTAAAACATTCATGGAACTGTGAATTGTAAATTCTAATTTTGTGAAATTGTAGGGATATTATAAAAGAAATAGAATGTGATGGCTGACCAAAGCTTAAAGTTACACCTGAACGAGGATCGCGCAGAACCAGAAGAATGGCGAAAAACCGGCTAAGTGCGAGTCGGACACAAAACGAAAAAAAACACGTTTCTTGCATGGGGGGCCCCTTTTAACTTTGAATTTAGTTTAATTTTTATTTAAATTTTGTTATAGAGGCAATAGAAATACACACTCTGTGAAAATTTAGACAGACGAGCGGATGGACGGTCGGAAAGACGGTCGGAAAGACCTGCCCTTGCGCTTCGGGTACGGAACCTTAAAAAAGAAAAGGGCCTTTCCCAGCAGTGGGCTACCAAGTCAGCGCGGTCTCTTCATCTTAAGGCATCATCAGGATGATGAAGCCTAAAGACGAAAAAAGTGGATGTTGCATTACAATCCAAAGAAACAAAAAAAAATCACAAGTATATCATGCTTTGTTACGGAATTTGTTCGAAAGAGTCACTGCGACCCTGGAACGCGGAGTAAGAGTCTGACACTCCCTACCGCTCAGCCCAGAGCAGAAGTAGTCATTTGATGATTTCCCATTATTAAAAAAAAAGAATGTCATGATTTGCGAAGGTATTTTATGTGTATGCCGTGTAAAATGTACACACACACACACACACAATATACACACATACACTAAAAAAATGGCTTATGTTCTTTTGTTTTTTTTTTCCTACTGTTGGTTTTTGCATGTCGGGTGCAATGCATTGACACGATTACGTGACTTCGTACGGACGTGACCTTCGAGTTTATTGTAATATTTCAATAAGCATAGCTAACATAATAACAGAATGCCCGTACCGGTCGAAGGTGCAGCTGTACCTACAATAATATTATGCATTTACTATGGTCGAAGCCAGACAAATTTCCAATAACGGTCATTGAACCACATTTATTGACATAATAGTTAGAACCAAAAATTAAGACATAAAACCGTTCTGAATCGACATCTATCGTGATTCTTTGCATTTTCTAGTAATGAAAAACGATTTATCATTTTTGTCCATGTACCTTCGAAGAGATATTAAGGAAAAGGCAATGACCGTTATTGCATTTTTATCTGGCGTCGACTATAGCTATATTTAAGTGATATGAGAAGAGTATAAAATAATGGGACTACTTCATTGGTGTTGATGTTTGGCTGTTTCTGAGGGGCTACACCTCATCACCTACGGACTTACGATTAGTTTCGCCCGCAACTAAGCCCGAAACTACGGATTTCGGGCTTAGAGAGTAGCCCCCCAGATACTGAGATTCGTATCGGACAATGACTCTCATTTCCAATTAAAAGTATTGATATGGACCTCATCAAAGGCAAATAGGGTTGTCTTCTTCACGTACGACTAAACGCAACAAAGCGAACCGATGTCATGGTGAAGACCGCGAGAGTCCACTGGATGCGACATGTACCGGTCGACGCCGACGTGACGATACTAAGGGGAACTTATGCCCAGCTGTGGGTGGACGTCTGTCTGAAGAAACGATGATGCAACACAACTTATATAATAACCGGCACGAGTCGTGAGCACACTCTCCATTGGTCGATTTGACGACGACAGCTCTAACGCTTCATGTGATTGGTTTATCAGTCAATGTTCATCGACTATTATTGCGCTTGAAAGTTTCGTTCGCCCACCGTACAATGCTGAGATCACCCCGCTGCTATTCATCTGTGCTCACGACTCGTGCCGGCTACTGCAAGTCGTGGATTATCGCATTAACTTCACAGACACATTCTGCTTACCCCTTCAATATAAACAGGCGTGTTGCTACATTTATGTTATTTTCTAACAGGAAAAATCTGCCCCAACAATAATTATGATACTCGGAGACTGTCGCTTGTCATTTAACGCCACATTGACTATCCAGGGCATGGCCTTATTCGTCAGCATTTAGCTACACCAGGTTTTTTTACTCGGGTTTATAATCCCTTTAACAGGGTTATTGGTTTACCTGCTAGAAGTATTAAGTATATTTAGTTAAAAAAGTTGTTTATAACATAGTATGAAATTGGTAATGATGTCAGCCAAAAAACTTCAATTGCTCCCCAAAGAACTGCCCAATGTCAATTATTTTATTATATTATTGGAATTATAGGTATCTAGCTGGTTTACCTAACGACACGTATGAGCAAATTTAATAAATAACTCATAAATTCATACGAAAGGCTTTTATTGCTGAACGATTTGATGTCTCTTTAAAGAATCACCGCAATTATCAGCCGAAAAACAGTAATAAACCTATAAAACAGTAGGAAACACAAGACAGAAGAAATAATTCACTATCGAACTGTTATAAATGATAGAATTATTTTGTAAGTTGAGGGCCAATTCTGCTAATTTCGCAATCAACCAAAGTTCGCATTTGCATCTTAGTCGCAATCTGCCTGAAATATATTGAAAATGAGGTTTTTTTGGCTCTTAGGTTTAAAAGAACTTTAACACGTCAATCTTTTTTTGTTAATATTGTGGAGATTGGGCCGGTGTTTTCGAGCTAACTACCCTAAGAAGAAACGACAAAACAAAATCTGGCAATTAACAATTTCATGTCATTTCATTTCAAAATCAGAAGTCAAAGTCTCTTTTAAAGTCCGTAGGTTTATGTCTGAGGTGTTATACAACGTGTAACAGAATAAACGCAATAAGTACCTCTTAAGGGGTCATTGTATTCATCATTGTGAACAAGTTTTACCATGGGACCAACACTGAAATCGCACAAAAAAATCGAGAGCCCCATACATTTATGTGCGTGTAACTCGAAAAAATGTACTAAAAACGAGAACTAAAAAATTTCGAGGTTGGTTCCATAGTAAAAGTTGTTCATAATGATGAGTACAATGACCTCTTAAGAGGTATTGCGTTTATTCTTTTACACGTTGTATTTAGTTAGCCCCACTAGCACCCGCTGCCATCCTCACTGGCTAGCATTCTTTTTACCGCGACTATTCTCGTAAAGCTCACACCGCCACGATAGATTTTCAGGCGAAAACCCGCGAGCTTCCACCTGCGTTAACCCTCTCACTACCCACTGCCCGGGTATCTACGCTCCCAAAATTTTACCCAACATAAACATAACACGGCAGAAGCCATTTAACAAGCACTTAGTAACTTATGGTCTATATTGAACGCGAAATTATAAATTATTTATGGGTATAATAAACGTGCTGGCAATATGGGGAGCGATGACTTTCAACCCGTTCGAGTCGGTTTCGTTTTCAATTCCTCTTACAAGGTTATTTTTGGTTGTACTTATTTAAGAATGTAACTTGGGATTTGCCAGAGAAAGTCTAGATTTAGCCCGGATAGACGAAGTGGGATTGAGTGGATGATTCATGTGGAGTGCATGAGGATAGAAATTCCAAAGTCGTTACACAGTGGGAGCTAGAGAACGGGCGTCGTCGCCTAGGCGACGCTGCAGCTGGCGTGACGATAGGCGTTTACAACAGATAGGTCGGTGAAGGCACACACCGGGAAGTATGAAAGGCTATGTGGGAGACCTTCTCCTAGCAGTTGAATATTATGGGTTAATAAAAATATACTTGAAAAAGGCTAATCAACTGGCGTCATCATTCTGAGTTACGTGTAACTACCTACAGTAAATCATTTACTCAACGTGGATATAATGAATCCGAGAACATTCAAAAGCACGGAAATCGTCGGTAAAGTAATATTACATCAATTATCAACTTTGTAAGTAACTTCATTCCGTGACAATATTTGGCTATTTGGCTACTTTCACAATTTTACTTTTTTTAACCACGGGTTGAAATTTTTAATTAGCTTACTGCCACGGCTAAAAAAATAATATCCACAAATTCAGTATTCAATAAAGCAATGATTAAAGTATAGAAGTCGATTAATTAAGTAAGGAAAGTTGTGAAATAGCTTATTGATTCAACCGGCACCGTTTAGCGCCGGAGAATACTTTGAACTGAGTCAATCAAGAGGTCGATATTTTGGAAATTAGGCGCTCTAACGTGGTTACCTGTTAAAAGGTAGGTACAGCTATTATATGGCGTAGATGTTTTGCTTTTGACCCTTCTTGATTTTGTAAGTTATACATTCTATTGTCTCGGAAAGCATGTTAAGCCGCTGGTCCCGAATGTCACTAACGGTAGGTTTCAATGACGTATCTACCTCTACAAACAGTAGCTGAAACGTCATGTTTGAAAGGCAAACATGACGTACGTCAGCTACTATTGGTAGCTAATTTGACAGTTTGTTAAAAGTAGATACGGTACGGTAGGTAAAATAGCAGAATTTCAGCATATTCAGTCATTGCAAAACACAATAGCCAATATGCCATTCATCTTCAGAAAGCCCAAGTAATAAGGAAGAAGGCTACTCCCTATCGTGTGGTCATAGAATATTGGAAGTTTGCCATAACTCCGCGGTATTGAAATCCAACTTGATATTTGCATATGGCTTCAAGCGTTAGTAATATTAGCCTTGATATAAGCGTTTCGTGGAAATGCAACTAGTCTTTTGAATCGAAAATTTGTAAAGGATCAGTAATAGGTGTCGTGAACGTTTTGTGTCCTTTCTTACTTTTTTAAGTAACAGAATAAACGCAATATATTTTAAGGGGTTACTTTTACCATGGGACCAACACTGATATAGCGAAAAAATAATCAACTGCCCCATTTTTTTTGGTCCGCTTAATCCGACAAAATATACTGAACAGCTGTTTTTATGTCGATATCGGGGTTGGTCCCATAGTAAAAGTTGTTCATAATGATGAATCCCCTTAAGAGGTATTGCGTTTATTCTGTTACATGTCGTATAGTTTACTTCGCCGAAGTGGAAAGTGTTGAGCAACGTATAACAGAATAAATCGCGAAAAAAAATTGACCTCCCCAAACATAAAATAAACGTGCGCATTACTCGACAAAATGTACTGAACAGCTTTTTTTTTATTTTATCGCGATTTCAGTGTTGGTCCCATAGTAAAAGTTGTTCATAATGATGAGTACAATGACCCCTTTTCAGGTATTGCATTTTTTATTTTACACGTTGTATACGCGTTAAATTCATCCCAAATAAACGTACTCGGGGATAAAAAAGGATCATAGGTTCTAATCCAGGTCATGGTCGATCAAGAAAGAGCTTAACTGGATCTACATAATATTCGTCCAAACCTACGGAGTTACGATGAGCTCCCGAATGATAAGTTTCATTAAAATCCGTTCAGCCGTTGATTGAACGAATTTGAGGTCAAATTCAAAATTCGAAATCCAAAATGGCGCTCATGATAATTTTGTGTCCCTCTCCTACTGTTACTTATTTCGTGTTTCAGATACAGAAATGCTGCTGCAGTTAGGGTCACTATCGATATTCTTATACAGTGAGATGAGAATTCCGAGAACCAGTAACGAACAGTCATATTCATTACAGTTTCCAATAAGTGGTAGATAGCTATTCGTGCGACCGTTCTCTGTGCTGTCTCAAACTGTCAACTACATATGTAGGTAGGTATGGACATAGATATCTGCGGCAGGAGATCGTTCAATTTGCATGCAGTTTGCATATTGTTGACCAATAACCAACAAAGCGTTTAATAAATAAACAAGTAAAGTAAATAAATAAATAATTTATCTATGCCGTGTAAATGTATCATGTTAAACAACAGTACCTTCGAGCTCTTCTTTATTTAATTTTCTGTTATAAATATTTGTGTGCATCTAAATAAATAAATAAATAATATTTTAAGTTGTATAACAGACGAAAAAAAAATAGGATTTTTAACCTGCCATTTTTTTCTTTGTAAGTTTGGTTTTAAATTCGAGTGCTGTGTTGATTTCCATTTAATTTTATTATTTTCATAATTCTTGTAAAATCAATGAACTCCAACCATTGCCGTAATCCCACCTAAATACTAATAATGTTCCTCTGTGAATAATAAGTGTATTTATCAAACAAACCAATTAGCAGTAATAATAAATTATTTACAACAGCAACACGGATTACTGAGAGACGTTGAGAGATGAAAACGAGCTGGTAATCCACCCCGGGGAACCCACGTATTTATAAATAATAATATTAACATTGCAATCCATTGCTTTTACAAACAATAATTAATGTGGATACATTAATAATACATTTTATTAACAAAGGTGATTAAGTTATTGTGAAGTTATGCATTGCACAGATTAAATTTTTCATACTGTTATTGAATATAAATATAAATATTAGTTAGTAAAATCTGACTACGTGAGTTTATTTGTATCGCTTTCAAGCCTAAATCTCTGAACAGATATTGATGAATTTTGCTTTTTTTAACCTCCAGAATGGGAGCCTTTTTATTTCTCTTTTTTTATGAATGGGAATCATCAAATGATCCCTTCCTCTCTGGGCGGAGCGGAAGAGAGTGTCTGACTCTTACTGACTAAAAACCCATTCGTGTTCCTCCTAATGCCCTTTGCGTTCCAGGGCCACGGTGACTCTTTCGAACAAATTCCGCAACATGATGGGACCCTGGAGACGGTCATAGGCTGTTTTTTTTTAGAAAATCTATATTAACGCGAGTAAAGCCGCGGGCAACACCTTATTGAGAATAACTTGTTACTACTGAATACTGAAATAGAAATAGATCCATTAATGTAAAATAAATCCATTATTTTCTATTCAGTAAATACTAAATAATAATCTAATTTACGAACTTACAACGTTTCCTTTCTCTTCAAATGTTGAACCAACTCCAATTCTAAACCCAATAACTATAATAAAGAAATCGTTATGAAAATAGCAGCCAACGACCTCTGAATGACCTTAAACATTTTCAAACTACACTATAACCAAAGAAAATTAACATTTAACACCGAAGAATTAGGTTGTAATTCCAACAACAACCTGTCAAGAAATATTAGCTACAATTTTTGGTGTAATTGAATAAGCTCTTGACAAAGGGGATTTGCATAATTAGTGAGACCACTGCGTCTTCCGCTAAGCCTGAAAAATGCCTACTTTCTGATTGCCTACTTTGAAGATGACGTCATTTTCTTGTTTCTATAGGATTAAGTCGTCGACGCTTAATTAAACCCCGCTGTGATAAAAATGCACAGTTTTAAACTGCAGAGCTTAAGTCGATCGGAAAATTGTTCGAAAATATTGGTGTGATTCCATTCGTATCGCTTTTCATTGTGACTGTACATACCTGAAGTATTATACTGTAAATACACACTCGTTAAAACTAGTAGAAATGTATATTTTTGTGTGACAAATCTATAATTTTTTTTTTTCCTTTCTAGAAATACATTGGTGCGATTTTATTCTTGCCGCTTTTGATAAAGGTTGTACTACATAAAGGACATCGTAAGAAGTAGTAGGTATGTATATTTTTGCGTAAACTGTAATAAAATACTTTTTATGGAAATAATAATATAAAGAAATAAAACATCCCAATGGTTAAATAGGTAAGCAAAATGGCAAACGAGCATTTCGACGCGCTAATCCGTTTTAAACCAACCACGTTTACCAATGATATATCCTGATTGTATTTAAAAATAATTAAAACAAAAAAAGAACGTATCGAAATCATCGGTTTCCACTGGCCTTTTACTCAAGCGAGACTTACTTATTGAGATATTTCGATACAAGGCTGTAGAAAGAAAAGGAAATGCCCATTAAGGGCTCTTGAAGGGACAATTGAATTTGGGACCCCATGGAGGACACACGAAGACGAGAGAGATGAACACTCGGTTTTTGTTCCGCTACACTCAACAAGGTATTCAAGTGATGCGTACAAACTGAAAGAGAATTTTATACAGGGCTGACACTCCAGGGAATCGAAAGAAAGACCTAAAAACCGGCCAAGTGCGAGTCGGACTCTCACACGAAGGGTTCCGTGCCATAAACCGAAAAAAAAACACGTTTCTTTTATGGGAGCCCCCTCAGAATTTTAATGTAATTTAATTAAATAAATATTAATTATAAAGCGGCAATAGAAATACACACTCTTTGTTAATTTCAACTGTCTACATTATGGTTCTTGAGATACAACCCGCTGACAGACAGACGGATGGACGGACGGTGGACAGCGGAGGCTTAGTAATAGGGTTCCGTTGGTTACCCGTCGGGTACGGAACCCTACAAATTTTAACAATAGAATGTGCAATTTACGTATTTTAAAGCATTATTACCAACATGTCATATTCAACTTCAACTATGTATCTATTTTATTTACCCTTGCCCGTGACTCACTGCGAGGTTTTTGACTGGCCTGTTGGTCGAGTGGTTAGTGACCCTGACTGCTAAGCCAGAGGTCGTGGGTTCGATTCCCACCCAGGACAAATCTTTGTGTGATGAGCATAATCATTTGTTCTGTGTCTGGGTGTAATTTGTCTATAATATGTATGTATTTAGAAATATATTAAGTATGTTTATCAGTTGTCTGGTGGCCATAGCACAGGCTCTGCCTAGTTTGGGATCGGATGACCGTGTGTGAGTTGTCCCAAGATATTATTTGATATTAGGTGCCCATTGAAAACCAGTGCTGGGTGTCTAACGCCCAGCAAACGCTGAGATGCCGTTTTGGTATGGGCACGCTCCGCGCAATTTTACTGAATTATTATCTGTCATATTATTCTTTTCTTTTACTCAGTGTTTATTGCTGTTGTCTCTATCAAATAAATGTTTTCTATTATATCATATACTGCTCTACCCTTTGATGTCTTGTACACACAGCTGTGACTTTTGACTATGAACTTATGATCATAGGTTAGAAACAAAATCATTAAGGCGAAAACGCCAGGGTAGCTCGCGAAATTCAAATTTTCATACGTTTTTTGCATTTTGCAGGTCAGTGTCAGGTTGTATGTTGATACAAATACGATTGGCGACCGTAACAAATATGGCTTTACTGAGTTATAATAATTAAAATCATCAATACAGGTTGTATCATTCATGTAACTCGATTGAATTACTTTTTTTATGAAATAACCATTCAATCGAGTTAAATGAACTTAGAGGGTTGTATTGTTGATTTTAATGATTACAATTATTATTCTGTAAATAAGTACGTGTTATGGTCGCGTATCATATTATGTTCAACATACAGCCTGACACTAACTTGCAAATTGCAAAAAACATAAGAAAATTTGAATTTCGCGGTCTACCCTGGCGCTTCCACCTTAATTGCTTTCAACAAAAGATATCGAACTTCAGATTATCACCAATATTCATAAAGCCAATCAAACAACTGAAACAATTCTCGATTGACTCATCAAAGTGACTTAAATTACAAAATTCCTGTTCCCTCTCAGGACGAGCACTTCTTAGAATATTACTTAAGATACCGGCACTCTAAAATATCACAAACAGTTGTCGGTAGTTCGTCTTAACTTCTAAGTATAAAAGTTTTGTATGCCAGCCCTGTTCAAGGCCAAACCAATAGACATGCTGAGTAAAATTGTTTAAATATTTAACGAAATAAAATGTTCTATGTACAGTACAACGAAAACTCCAAAAATGCTTTACGAAAATATTTTAAGCTGCCGACATCGCACCATAAAGATGATAGCAAGCTAACTCGAAAATTGCAATTTGTGGGATTGAGCAAAAAGTCTTCAAAAAGGGGAGCGCAGGAACTATGTGGCAACACAAAAGTATAAACGTCAAGTTTTTTTTTTAAGTTCTTAATTTACAACACTAGATGGGATTACCCCATGGTAAAAAGTAGCTCTCCCGTGATCGGAATATAGGCTGTCCCACTGCCTTTCCTACTCATAACTCGAGGCCTTTTGAACCGAAGTTGTTTAGTGTAGGCTTTTTAATGACAGTTTATGACAAAAACAGATTTTGTGTTAAGTCACTTCGACATATTGAACTCAGGTGACCGTAACATGCCAGGGTTGCGGAATTTGTTCGAAAGAGTCACCGCGGCCCTGGAACGCAAAGGGCTTTAGAAGGAACACAGATGGGTTTTAGTCATTCCCATCTTTAAAAAAAAAGGTGACCGGAACAATAACGCAATATATTCATTGATAAAACTTCCGTGTACCCGGATTTCGCCGGTATTGACCGGGTTTTTGATCGGCAGCTCGTATTGAAATGAGACTTTTGATCGGAAAACTTCGTGATTCGTTCGGGAAACAATTTGAAAATTCTGACAGATGGTTATATAAATTTGGTCATGTTTATGCTGATGTAATGAATATAATTTTCATGATCTGTGGATGAAAGCTTTTATGTAATGTTTTACATACCTATCCACATTCTGAGTTTACTCTGTAGGCACAACCAACGTGGAAAAGACGAGCAAGTACTTTTAAAAGAAAAGAATAAGTAAAAAGGAAGGTCGATATCGCGTGGATATTGGCAGCCAGGATTTTTTTTAAACTAATTTTAATGTGTGTCTATATTTACAATCACAAATTGACACCAATTCGATTACGGGAGAGCTACTTTTTTATTAGAAACTATAGGGAAATCCCATCTAGTGTTGTAAATTAGGAACTTTTACTTTGTAAATACTTGACACTTAAACTTTTGTGTTGCCACATATAGTTACTGCGCTACTCTTCGACAGATTGCGACTGATATGCGAATGCGAATAGTGCTTAAAGTAGAATTGGCACTCAGAGGGCCAATTCTTCTCTGTTTTAAGCTATGTTCGCAATCGCATCTAAAGGTATCAGATACGTTACATGCTACACGGCTAGGTGAGTACCAACCTTAAGACGCAATTTGTCAAAAAACCTTCAATTACCATTTATTTTTGAATTGGCACTCAACGTGCCAATTTTATACTTGTTTTTAAGCAAAGTTTGCATTCGCATCTCAGTCGCCGTCTGTCAAAAACACCTAATTTTTCATACATTTTTGAGGGGTTGCGACTAACGAGCGAATACAAATATTGAATAGATGCGTCTATAGTTGGCGCCAGATAATCGTGGAATAACGGTCATTGACCCACCTACATTTATTGAAATTTTTAATTTGAAAAACGGAATTAATGACACAAAGCTGTCCCGAATCATCATCTCTCGTGATCCTTAACATTGTTTAATAATGAAAAACGATTTATATTTTATTGTTTAGGTACCTATGAACAGTTATTAGGGAAAGGTCAATATACTTTATTCCACATTTATATGGCGCCTACTATACAAGTATTTACTGTCACAGAAGTGACACGCATACAAATTATAAACCTAGCATTACAAATCAACCTTCCAACAGCTCAATACAGAAATTCAAATACACGTCATTTGCCTACGTCATTAGCAGTATATTCTTGGTAAAACATACACTGTCAGTTAATAACACACTACACAGCTTTGATTACTTTAACTTGCAACTCACTGACCGACATACAAACTTTCTGTATAGTCATTTTGAAGCTAGCCAATCGCAATTTACTTAATTGCTGTTTTACGTAGATTTTCGTCATTGGCCATTGAATGAAGTGTGCTTTAAATACGTCATAGGTGACGTCATTTATTGTAGTTAAGGTTTGTAAGGAAAAGGCTACATGTACCTAGTAGGTGTCATTGAAGGCTATTTAATGGCCTTCAATACTGGTATTGTGTCAAGAAAATTGGCATCAGGACAAAAAAATACCTAAGTAATAAGCCGTTTTTTCCGAAAAGGGTTGTGTTTCGGTAAATAAGCATGAGTTGAGCTGATAGTTTTATTTCCCTTCATAGTTCAGCTTACGATTATTATTTCCTATTTATAATTTTAAGCGACTTTTATAGCTATACTTTTCACAATACTAGCTCACCTATCTCACCAAACTAAGACATCATGATGCCTCTATAAATCAATATAACGCCAGTAAACCAATTAAATCCATTAAACCAACTTATACCGATAATTACGGGTATAAACGGCACAAACTCACCGTCCGTCCGGCCCGTACGCCAACCATCCGGTCAGCCTCCAGCAATAAGGTGACCGTTCGACACCCTAATCCGGCAACTGACAACTTTACACTGGCCGCCTGTCATACGGGATTATTTTAGAATTAAGCCGTCAAATATGGGACAATCTAAACAAGAATTGGCTTTGTCTCCTGCGTTACGGTTGGATTAAAAACCTTTGTCCTTTGATATCACAAGCACACACAGTTTGATATTTCACGTGGTGACGTGAAAAGATCTCTTCACTATGACTTCGTACTTACGTAGCTTCACGCTTATATTCTGGCAGGGGTAGGCTGCCTACAATATTGAGATGGTTAAGGATTGTACGCGATACTGGTTGATACTGCCTTCAATTCTGTACTTATTACATTTTACCAGTAATTATATCTACAAGCCCCATTCACTTATTTAAACTTTATGTGCAACTGTGGTGCATAGGCGGACTTAATACTACAAAACAATCTCTACCAGACAACCTTTGGTTTGAAAATACCACAATTTAAAAGGGAGCAAGCTAATTGCGATTCTGCTTCAATTTGATGTCTGCTAGAAGTTGATCTCCAATTTCTAAATCCACATGAATTGCTTAGGACATCATTTGAAAAACCGACCAAGTGCGAGTCGGACTCTTATACGAAGGGTTCCGTACCATAAACCGAAAAAACACGTTTCTTTTAATTATGGGAAACCCCTTTAATTTTTAATTTAATTTTTATTATTTGTTGTTATAGCGGCAATATAAATTACATACTCTGTGAAAATTTCAGAAATCTGATCTTGAGATACAGCCCACTGACAGACAAACGGACGGACAACGGAGGCTTAGATTGGATTCAGTTGGTTACTCTTTGGGTACGGAACCCTAAAAGTAGACGTTAAGTAAAGAGAAGAGTGAAGCAGGAAAAACTCCAAGATAAAAAAAACTTTGGACACGTTTTCTCTCGAAACTCCATTAATACTAAGCCGATCCAGTAACCCCACAATATTATATCTTATAGACATTTGACAGCTACTTTGCACCGCAAGACATTCCTCGGCACGACTCCGTGACACGTCCCAGAGCTAAATATTCCGAGTTGGGTCGAGTTGGGCGTTGGGCACTGATCCAAATATGCAGCTATATTGACAATAACTGTCATAACCCGACGAGCCGTGTCGTGTGGAGCGACCTTTTTTGAATTTGTAGTACCTACGTTTTGGTAATGTTTGACACGAGAGAGTGCTTACGACAACGTGCTTGTTGTATTTGATTTCAATGGGAATTTAAGATACTTTTACTGCTTTTCCTCCCTTGAATTATTCGGACATTTTTACAGCTGTACATACCGTTCAGATGTGTACTTTTCTTCTTTCAACGGTAATGATTAATCGTTCGTTCACGTTCATCTCCATAAGAATCTACCTTTGTGAAAGGACAGTAGAGTCACTTTATTTTTATACGTATTGTTTTAACTGTAATATTGACGTTCAAAAATGCCTTTTAATGGCCTAATTGGAATAAACGTTTTGACTTTGACTTTGATACACTGGTCGAGTCAATGTTGCAAAGCCTTAAACATCGACACCGAGTTAGCAGCCTGTCGCGTTGGAATTGCACAATTTAATGTCGCCAAGCCCTTCTGTCATTGGGAGACCAATAGTAATAATAAAAAAGGCATGAATGACTGAATGATGAATGGTATGTATTGAAGCGGTGTGCTACTTACCCTTCAACGAATAAAGGCATGACGTCCCATTATGAAAAGTCAGTACCTACAAAGGACTATGTTCCAACAAAACCCGTAAGTCCAGAACGTGATACGTCTACCTTCAGTTGCTAGGATAATCCTTCACTAACCCCAACAATACGGGTAGGGTCGGCAGGCTTACTGGACCACACGCTACGTTGCCAACCGTACATTCCATTACCAATGACTTAGTTTGGGCCATTTCTTTCGGAATGCTTGAGAAATTACTCGAACGGGAAAGCCTTTTGGACTTAAAGGAGTGATAAATGATTTCTTGTCAGCGGCACCTATGTATGACATGAGTTTTCAGTTAGATACAAGTGGGTAGTTAGTTAGATAGAATATATGTACTTTCTTGTACACCATAAATAGTTACACAACAACTTAATCTAACGGCACACTGGCGATTTTCGAGCGAGTGCAAAACGAGCTCGCAGCAAGTTCGCAACGAACACGCCACGAAGACGCGGCGGGCGCGCAGCCGTACAAAATGGCGTCACCGGCGCTATTCGTGGCGCTCGCTGTGCATTTGCCTTCGTTTATATGGATTAACAGCTCAAAGCGAGTTCACGCTTTGAGCTGTTAATCCATATAATCAAGATGAAATGACAGCTCACTTCGTGATCACGTGACATCTTGATTAGGTATATGGATTGACAGCTCACCTCGTGATCACATCACCCAAGCCTTCACTTCGACATGTTTAAAGAATCGACCGGCAGTTTCACAACCCATTAACTGGGTAACAGGATACCTCTTGGCAAGAGTGGTGTCAGTTAGTCTGGCTTCTGGCAGCCAGGATCAACTGCTTAACGTGCTTTCCGAGGCACGGAGGACACTCGATATGTTAATATGAACACCCATCCAAACCCCAACCGCGCAGCGTTGCTTAACCTTGCTGTTTTTTTACCACGAGCTTTCGGCGTAAATAAAGAAACTAACTAATTCATTCCCACACATCGACATTTTTAAATTCAAACTTGCCCTAATACCTAACTTCACAACATCGTCCAACATTCGCTCGCTCATTCCACTTTGAGAATTTCAAAGAGCTTCGTTTCACCCACGCCCTGTATACAGCCCAGCCATTGAAAGCAGCAATGATTACTTTCCGAAACACCCTGTATGTGCTTAATGACGGCTGTTTGTTTTACCCTAATGCTTTTCTGATTCAACTTTAGGGTTAGCTCACACTGGGACGTAACGTTATGCGTACTTTATAAAATAGCGATAGCATAATATAAACTTCATTTTTCGTTTTATTCAGTTTAACCTTTTTGGCGCAGTCGCGAGGCACATTCTTTTTGACCTTTTAAAAAGAAAATGTTTTTTTTTGTACCATTTTGTTTTGTTTGTCCCGGAAACATGTTTGCTTTCTTGATTACATAAAAAAGTCTCACACTTCAGTGAAAAATTAGAGAATTCAAACAAAACACCCGCGGCGCCGAGCTACATCTCGAGACGACGCGCGACGCAGCGTGACGCAGCGATGCTTTGTGCGTCTTGTGTCTCGCTCATTCTCAATTCGCAAAAGTCCTGTTACTTCGCAGTGTTTCTCGCGAAGTCACTATGCTTTCCGCGCAAGTAGCAAGATGAAAGAGAGTTCACAGGAATTCTTCAGTTTTAAAAACTTAAAAAATGCTCTTTCTATTTCTCTAAACTCTTTTTCAAAAAAAAAATTCTGTTCCATGAATGAGGACTTATGAATTTGTATGAAACACTGTCAGGAAGTAAGCGCTTTTAACACGATCGAGTACGTATAGACGCCAGCACATCAAGCTACAACAATCTGTCAAATTTCTTTAATAGATTTTCAACTTTATCGCTAAAGCGTTAGGTTCAAGGTTGATTGGGAAAATTTGACAGTTTCGGTTAGCTTGATATGCGGGCGTCTGTATAAACACTAGCACAAAGGCCACTCAGTGTAAGCTTACCCTTAGCATTTAGTAGATAGACGGTAGCTTTTGTTTCGTGACGTCATTGCAGTTTGTTTGACCTATGGCTTTTTGTTTTATCTTTGTGTTTCTTTTATTTTATGTTTTATTCAAGTCTGTGCATTTAAGAACTGAAATCTGTTAGCACTTTGCCATTTACTAAGTCTTAAACCTGAATAAAAGTTATGTAAAGCATCTTTATCTGACAGATCTAGTCCCCTACTATGACGTAACAATCTCCATCACAATACCGATCTGAAAAAGGAATAGCGCTATTTTTCTGTATAGCTCCGTTCCTCTCTCACAACTGAATCATGACGATGATGATGTATGTGCTTAATGACGACGGTTTGTTTTACCCTAATGATTTTCTGATTCAACTTTAGGGTTAGCTCACACTGGGACGTAACGTTATGCGTTCTTTATAAAATAGCGACAGTATATACAAACTTTGTAGGCAGGCAGGCAAACTATCAGAGATAGAGCCCAAAATACAGTGGAATGACAAGCTCTAGCGAAATGTCACTTGCTGAATTCCACAATTCGTACTTTAAACAATTGCTATTATATCTAATGGAAAGTCAATATGCCTAGAATTCAAGGTTAGTAGAAAATTACATTAAATAAACAGTTATTCAAAACACATTTAAAACAAAAAGTAACACATTCAACAAACGACCCTTGAAAACTCATATTAATTAATCTCCACTCCAGTATCCCAAATCCAAATATCTACAAAAAAAAATCAAGCAGGATTTGTAGTAACATACCTACATAAATTATAATACAGCTTCCATTTTTAATACAAATAGAGTTTTCCTTTCGTAAACAAAGAAGAATAAAACGTAGAATAAAATGAATTGTTAACGCGATCGGTTACGGGTTCCTGAGGACTAACCCTATACGTTTGTTCGTAAACCCACTGGTTTACTAGACCGGGTCACCGGAAAAAAAAGGTACAGGTAATTTCGGTATCGACATAAAGTTTTAGAAAAATTTTAGCAGCGAACTCCTCAGTTTTGGTCTAATAGTATTTACGTTACGGTTTGTATGGTGTCGGAGTTCTGCCGTAAAAGAATAGCACCATCCCATCACTTCCCGTGGGTGTCATAAGAGGCGAATAAGGGACTCACCAGAGTATGGGCAGCAGCATTCTCTTAACCTGGCCATGGAGGCCTATGTCCAGCAGTGGACGTCTTTCGGCTGATATGATGATACTAGTATTTGATGCACAAAGAATAGGGTTACCCGCTTCTCAGTATGATCTATCCCTAATACTTATGATGGGGCATTTTACGTAGGTAGTTTAAATAACGACGACGTTAAAGATCCTACTAACATATCCTATTTTATTTGATGACGAATATGTTGAAGAACCAGAAGACTTCAACTACTATAAAAGAGAGACCCCTTTCAGCGATTAAAATTACAGGCCAGCTATAAAAAAGAAATAAAAAAAACTATGAAAGAAGGCTGTCTTTTTCAACAATACTGCATAAAAACTCTTTGGTTATTTTTTCCTTTTTCAAATCAAAAGTTGGCTAGATCGTGGTTGAATTTCTTAATCTCCCTCTTCGTCGCCAATGAATTTGAATAAATCTTTTAAGAAAACGAATGAACAGAGGAATTTGCGTAACAATGGAAAGTGTTTGTACTTAATTAAAGTTATTAGTCTTTCATCTTCATGCTTCATTTTAGGATCAGTCTGTTTGAAAGAACAAAAAAAAGAGAAGCTTTTGATAATAAATCTAATTGTAATAATGGCATACCTTTAGTTACTCTTTCTACAAAACGGAATTCGATAAAATTTAATGGGATAAAACTATTAGATTACCTGAAATGATGATGTTTCATTTCACACGGGTAAACTACCCAAAATCTGTCATGAAAATAGTAACTAATATTGCCAATTACTCTTGTAACGGCATCAATGCCGCCACATGAAAATCAAAGAAGCGAAATTTGTACGGCAACAAAAAGAACCGCAGCGCCATCTACGACGAACTAACAACGAAATCCTGCATCGCGCAAGCAAAGTTCTCCGTGCGATTTGAAGATATACACATATACCATATAACAATCCGAATATCAGCTATCGGGCAGTTGCCCACCAGACACAACAACCGTCTGACAGGAGGATCCTCCCATTTCCAATGAACATGCGGGAATTTGCTCTTTGTTCCGCATACCTCTATACTCTAATCAATAAAAAAGTGACTTCCTTGCCCATTCCCCCTACAGAAATCAACACTTTAAATCGAGTCAACTAACTTTTTACGATTCAAGTAAGTAAGAGCTTTCTGATTGAAATAAATGCTTAAACTTTAGCAATGATTAGCTTTGGTGCCACATAAACGCTGAAATTCGAGTTACTGTTTAGTCAGTTTCACAATTAGGATACAGGAATATCCTAAATTAGTTATGTCCGCAGACGTCGTTAGAAGCGGAGACATAATGTGATTGTGACGCTCCAGTACCCGGGTACCCGGGTACGGTCGTGGGATAGTGGTGAGTGTTAATCCTTTACTCAATTCATCATAACTAGATTTAGCAGTGGTATTACTAACTATGTTGACATTCATAGCATTGCACGTGCACGACTGTCAATTTTGGTGGAAGTGTGTGAAATTTTCATTGCGCCTCCTTCGCCTACAGCTCGACGGCAGTATATTTTTGGCACCTTTCCGCATGAGTGCGCACTAGAGAACTTAAATGCACGTGTGTGAATAAAATATATTATGAATTTAAAAGCGGTACAATAAAACCAGTTTTTGAAGAAGTGTTTTCAAAATTAACTGTTAGGTCAACGTATTCTTTCAAGGGACAGTTGAGAACATTATTTTTGTTGAAAACATTACTTTTGTGTTGTGAAATGTAGAGCTTCTGTGCATTAACTTGGTACCCAGTGGCAAACTCGGAAATCCCATTAATATTTTAGTACTAAAGTCCATTCTTTATTTTTATAATGATCACAAAATTCGCAACGCTGCCGCGCTGCACAGAAGTTATTTTCGGTTCTACGAAGGCTTTATAAAACGATCCCTTCCAAGTTAGCCTTTATAAGTCGGGCAGAATAATAAGCTACTGTTCTCCACTCTGTCCGTCCAAAGATCAAGAACTTCCAGGGAACTGATATTATTTGTGGCATCTTCTAATAAGGAAGTGGATATTCCCGGGAACCGGTAAGCCTATTAAAGGTATAAATAACTAAATGATAATCACTTCGTATTTATTGGTTTTCTTTTTGAAGGGGGAATAAAGGTTCCTCTTTGTTGATTGGTTTGCAGAGTAAATATACAAGATGTTTCAAATTAAAACGCAAAACCTGAAAAGGGGTAATTGCACTCAATACTATGAACAATTTTTACTATGAAAACAACCCTAAAATAGCGAAAAAAAGTTAAAACAGTTTTGCGTTTAATCTGTAACACTCTGTTTATTACCTATAAGTTCATAATTACGCTTAGTTTATGGAAAATTATTATAATTATTATACAAACAGACGCGACAAGACAAATGACAGCCATGCGACAACCTTGTATTGTATTCGTAGAACAGTTTATACATCTATTATACCGTAAAAAAATCTATAAAATTCAGAATGAGAAATCTCTTCATTGTTTATTATTTCTTGTAACATTCTCTGCTCATAACATCTTTTCTTCTTCTCTTTCAGTCTATGAAAACGCGCTATTGCATTGTCACGGAGAGCTTTAGTGAGTTTTAAAGAGCTTTAATGTTTTCTGAAAATTTTCTACTTATGTTATTTATTAATTTATTTATTAAAACTTTATGCACAAGTAAAATCACTGTACAAAGGCGGACTTAATGCCTTAGGCATTTTCTACCAGTTGACCTTAGGGTGGTGCAGAGACAACATGGCAGGTGCAACTTAAAAAAAAAAATAACTAAAAATAGAGAGAAGTAAAATAAAATAAAATTATAAATACATAGATACATACATACACTTAAACAAAGTTATTAAGAAAAAACGAATCCAACGAATTAACACTGTGATGATTCTACCAACTAATACCATTAATAAAACAAATGCATTATAGGCCACCAGAAGATAAAGTAGATTTCGTCGTGAATTCCGAAAAAAGCCATGTATGTGGCAATCTATTAAACCTAATAAAAACACATGATGAGAAATCAGGAAACATACCACAAATTGCCAGTCCTGATTCCGTAGTAAGAAAGGGATAGTACTATTTGTCCTGTATAGCTCCATCTCTCTCTCACACCGGAATCATAATAGTTTCAAGACGTCATAGTATGGCCTGATTTATCTGTGGATTCGTTTTCTTCCTAAGTGCCCATATACATAGGCATATAACTCATCCACAAATAAACATTACTTCAATAATAACATACGAACATCAGCAATAGTCGTGTGGCCACGATAAATCACACACAAAATGATAAATGTGTCCCTCCATACGGACGAGCTCCGTGAAACAAAGAGCGAAGACGTGGAACGAATCACTCAATCGTGATGACAATACGTGCCTCATTAATCACTGTGCCTGTACACTGCCTTAACGTATTAATAAGTCAAGGAATACAAGCTATAGGTCAATGATTCATATGTGCAAGTTCATCACTAACATCGGTGAAAACATTTTTATAATAAAACTAGTGGTCCCGGCGAACTTCGTACCGCCTCAGAATTAATTTCTGCCGTGTTTTGTTTTTGTCATGTATCAGAAATGGCGTTGTATTCGAAAGTGTTTTTTTTTTCTTAATTTTTTTCTGTTTTAATAATTATTCTGCTATTCGGGGCAAAGACAAATCCAAAAAACCAAAGTTCTTCAACATCGGTACAGCCATTCTTGAGTTATAAATGGTGTAACTAACCCGACTTTGTTCTATATAATATAGACTAGTAATACCGACTGACGTTGTCCTGGCTGCATGACCGAGCAAAAAAAAGAAAAGGTGTATTAGAACAGAAAATAGCTATTCGACACAGACACAACCCGAAAGCAGCAAACACAAAATAAAAGACTAGTCTAATTGGAGGAGTTAGCATAATTACAGACTAACAGTAATATCTTTTGTCTACTATACTAACTATAAGTGCTTATTGCTTGCAATTTATGAGATGCAGAGATTAAAATAAACCGAGCTTTGTAACATTGGCTCTACTATTGTGTTAAAGTTACGTCTTTTCCGTACCTACTAAAACCTTGTGTATTTTGTAGCGTGAATAAAAAAAATCGCCACATTTAACACGTACCTATCAATTTGAATAGTAAAATGTACACCGAAAATTTTAAAAAAACATAAAAACTTAAAAAATCACTGAAAAAAGAAACTCTAGAACCAAATACGGATTTAAAAAACTAACGAGGATTATCGAAATTATTTGTAGTGCACATTAGGTTAAAATATCCATATTTACGCATAGTTTTAGTCGTAGCTTACATTTTTTAATCATTGATTGGCTCGCGTTTGATCGCAATCTCAGCTGATGGAAAGCGATGCTATGGTTAGCGATGGGACACACATGCCTATTTACTCTGAGAAATGAACAATTGTTTAATAATTACTCAACTAACTATATACACTAGAAACAAAAATAAAAACTCCTGAGTTCACCCTAAAATATGGGGTCAAAAAATTCATCCGCATTGCTGTCGATTGGAAGTGTGCTCAAAAGACTGGCGGCATTGCCACGTTGTATGGCAATGCTTATTTTTTGTCCAAGATAAAAGCCAGCCCTTGGGTCACGCAAAGTTTTCACTCTGGACTTAAAGACTGCTTAGTTATCTTAACTGAAAACTGAATTATCTTACTGACTTAATACAAGTTCACCTGTAGCGAATTCTACATCAGCGCTCTACAACTCCTTCATACTCTAACACCCCAAACTGTCTCCGTCACTAACAAATAGATGACTTTGCTAGCTGTTCCCACTAAACTCGTCTAAACACCCCTCTAATAACTAAACCAGGGACTAAGTTAGTTCTAAGTCAAATAAGCTGGTTGAACCGATTGCTTGATCCTTTGTTCAATGTTCCCGGTAAACTTCAAAGTTTATAGTACCAAGATGATATTATCATTAACTTTGATATTTAAGTTTAACAATAAGTTATGCCATCTCCCAATAACTTTGTGTGGTATTCCGAAAAATACTTAATTATTGAGAACGAATAAACAATCTTGAAGAAAAGAACCATATTTATGATAAATTTAACTGAGGATAAAACTGCCACTTGCTCTCTTCAGATGGCGCTTCTATCATCTCGCTTCCGATCACACCAACATTTTTCAATACTTTTTTTACGAATAATAGTTATGCTGACCCTTTACTCAGCTCAACTTAGCTGTCAATTTCTCAAACATGTTTTATTTTATTTTTCTAAAACTCACACAAAAACCAATCAGAAAAAGTAGTTCTTTATTACTTCAAAAGAAAGAAAGTGTTAGAGGTCTCATAAGCAGTAGAGAAAACACGACAAAGTTCCATCATAAATAGTAAAAATAAAACACCCGCAGAGGACGCACAAAACAAAGATGGCGTCATTGTGACGTCACAGCTTCTGCAATAGAATTTATCCATTAGCTAATTAGTAGAAAGGATTCATCCACGCATTGAGATCTATCTTGTTTAGTAGAAAGGCAAGGCAGTTTTAAAGTGTGTTTTTAGTTGACTGCGCGACAGTAAAGATAGGGTTTTTTTTTGCTTTATTTCTTGTCTATTCGTTTTGGGAATTCACTTTGACGATGGCAATTAAGTAGGTAATTTAAGCTTGCCATAGCTTTGTTACTGAATTAAAGATAATATCAATATTATTTGAAAAGCAGCAGATACCGAAGTAATTTGTGCGAGGATTATCAAATAAATCAAAATTTATCTAGAAAGGATGTGAGATTACTAATAAAAAAATAGTTAAAAAATCAAGCTCACTATGGGGCCACTCATTATAAGTTAGGATTATTTATATTAGGATTAAGTGCTAGCACTTTGCCCGCGAATTCATCCGCGTTATAAGTTGGCATAAAGGAAAGATCCTAATGATAGTCTTGTTGCTGAATGATAATACCTATTTATTCCAACCCATCAAATCTAGTTAACATATCATGTAAACCTGACCTCATTTAAACAACAGAACTGAATTTCAATCAAAGCCAAAAGCATTTAAAAAACATTTTACCTCGCAGTTAACTTTATTATTCACAATTCAGTGCATACCTTTTAAGTAACGTGTTTCAAGAAGACACATTAATACAGTCACAACCTACTCACGTAAAAAGCTTGCATTTAAAATGTTCTATAAAAAGATCCTATATTTACTAAGCGACGTATACCTATACCTACGTACGCTCGCACTCATAAAACCTCACTACTAAGTACTTATAAAATATAGGGCTGCTCCTAACGAGTCGACTTAATGAGCTAGGGCTGTACTGCGCATGTCGACGTTTTAACGTTTAACCTTCCGTCCGCCAGTAGCCGAAATCGGTGGAGACTTTATCTGACTTTCTATTAACTTTTACTTTGTAATCTGTTCTGTCCATAACCGTTCGTTTTGTGCCAAAATCTGTTGGTCTCGGTGCCCTTGATCTAGTTGGCTCGATATTGCTCGCTATACTTGCGTCCTGGTTCGGCCAGTATTGAAATAAAATCTAGTTTTGGTATTCAGTTATTCCTTCGGCAAAATATGTTACCTTTCACGTTTTTGTTGTTGCTACTACCTTGCCAACATTTTTGTGAATAAAACGGTGCAGTTGCTGTGTGCAATCGGATTGTTGAGCTTCTTGCAAAAATATATTTTAGGTTGTTCTGAGTAAGGGTGTTGGTTCAAATTGGATTGAGATCTATTAATGAATTAATTTAACGAGTGCAACAAGAAATAACATGTTTATGCATTTTACACTAACTTAGTAGTGACTAATAAAATATCCCTCGTCGTCGTTCTCATAATTACTTATTCGACATTTTAAACGTAAACCTTACAACACATTTACAAAATCATAACCTTTTTAAATACAGTTCAATCAAAAACAAACCAGTAGGTATTATCCCAAACACTAACCAGACAGTCCCGAACCCATCCCTATCGATCCAACAGTTTATCATTGAAGCTCCAGCGTTGAGCCCGGCTAAAGAATTCACTTAGTTATATTATGTGAGCGGGTAATTAGGGCTCATTATGACAGCTCATAATCTTTATTAATTGCAGAATAACGCGCTGGGAAACGCTAAAGAGACTAGACGATAAGCGCTATTTTCTAGTTAGGAAAATTCTGAATAAAAGCTGTTTAGGATCCATAACTGTCTTTTCTTAATGGAAAGAGCTACAAGATAATATATTTTTTGTATATTTACTAGCCAGTGACTTACTTTGACTCTGGTGTCGAAGTTGGAAAGTTATCCCATGGTAATACCGGGATAAATATAATATCCTATTTCTTAATCAAGGTACGTGCTCTTAACATCCAAACTAAGCACAATGACTTAAGCTCTTTAGCGGCTAGCTTATGAGGGACTTACAAAACATCCTACCTACTGTAAATCTTTTATGCCCATCAATCGATTCTATAAGTGCTGTTATTATTTATGGAGCAGAATGGAGCTATTCGCAACTGTAACTGCAACTGTTACGCAGTTTGGTGGGTGTTTATAATGTAAAAGGTGTTTGGTCCAGAATAAACGATTTTTTTTATTATTTCTTTTATTCATTGTATACACATATAAATAACTTTTAAAAATATTAAAATACAAAGATACAAAAATATTTAAAATATAAAAAAAAAAATATTATTATTATATTCAAGGTGTATAGGAAACTTAAACCTTTCCGATCCTTTTTAAGAAACTTAATTCACACAAAGTGAGCACATTAAAATTCATGAAACATATTGAAAGATACAAATATTTTTTAGGTGTATTTGACTAACAGACACCCTCACATACAGACAGTTTAATATCATAAATGTTCATGGCAGAAGCTCGTGGCTAAATAATAACAGCCACATGGGTCGATCTCCAAGGTTAAGCAACACCTGCCAAGGTTGGTTTGTGGATGGGTGACCATCTTAATATGTCGAGACTCTTCCGTGCCTCTAAAAGCACGTTAAGCCGTTAGTCCCGGCTGTCATTTATAGATCTTTGGCAATCGTTACAGATTGTCAGAAGCCAATAAATCTGACTCCAGTCTTTCCAAGAACTACCGTGTTACCCAGTTAATGGGTTGTGGAGGTCTGGTAGGCAGCTGCTCCACGTAAAATACTGGTATTTAGCTGAATCCGGTTTGACTGGAAGCTGACCAATATATTTGGGTAAATGCTAGGCAGATGACGATTTATTAAAAAAATATATATATACAAAACACCAGGCACAAAGGCGGACTACCTAAGGCATTCTCTTCTCTACTACACAACGAAGGGCAAAAATTTAATAAAGAAGATAACATATCTCAAGTCAAATGAGTACAAAAGTAAGTCAGTATGATTAAGTGCAGTTATTTAAACAATCATAATGTAATTATTCAAATTTTACAATAAACGCCACCTATTTATTGTGTTTCAAAACGGTCTATCCGATACCAACACCCCATAACTTAACACAAAAAAATGAGGCCCAACTACCAGGAGACCAGAAGCTACGGTAGGTAGATAAAATACAGAAACAAAAAGAAAATAAACTTCCATCCCTAGCTTCATACATTTCTTAGCACGTAGGCGTTTACACAAGAAAATATCGAAGTTTTCCCGCGGAGGCGTTGCGAGTAAACAATATAAATCAACGTATCTGCTTACCCATTTAGCGGGTTACGTGAAGATAATGATGTATCGTGACGTCATCGTGGCTCACGCGATGAACAGGTGATGGGGTCGTGTTTTAGTGATTCTAGTACATTTTGTACTAAGTAGAGACAAACTTTGGAAGCAAAACTGTTACTATTTATTGATTTAAAAGAGTATCTGTGGCGTTTCTTGCACTTTCTTCTACCTCTCTCGTTGGAACGTGCAACTCACTTCGTTCCTTTGACTGAACTTCACAATTCAAAAATAAATAGTTTGAATTTGTGTTCGAAAATCTTAAATTCGTTTATTCACGAACAAGCAACGCAGCTGATATAGCTGGGTATGCTGTGGACGGAAGAAGAACAAACACGTTGGCAGAATAGTCTTCTAAGGATGTAATTTTGCACAAGAGTTCTTTGTGTTTCGAAACTGAGCGAAAGGAATATTTAGTTCGGAAAGGGGTTTGCCGATGAGAAATCCCATTGGTTGCACGACTTTTGCAATAATACCTCTACAAAAAAAAATTCAATTGAACTGACATGTTTCTGCTGAATTTGAAATAATGCTACCGACTACAATACTTTTTAAATATCAATAAATTATTATTTTTGTGCTCATTAAAATGATAGCAGGATTTATTTTGATCAGCACTATTTAAAAAATTGTATGTTTTTATATTCAACGTGGTCTCATGTTAAAATAATACTAGGAAGTGAATTAAAATTGCTACTATTTTAACGAATAATTGTTGGATTCCCCGATTTTATTTCACAAAAAGCTGTGCGAGTAATAAATCAAAAGCTTTTTGTTTAAACATAACATAATTTGTGGCAAAATTTTAAATTGTAACTATTGTTGCAAAAACTTTTTAACGTAAATACCAGGCTCTCAAAAACTGCAATGTAGTACCTACAGTAAAAAATGTAAATAAAACAAATGTGTGATTGTAATTTAATTTCCAGTTGTCCTTTCAAAACTTTTACCTGCGTTCCTAAAATTCACCGAGCAACATTTAAATCGCTTAAAACTTCTTTTAACGGCCATAAAATTTTAATTTATTTAAATTTTTGCTTCATTTCAGTACCCAACACCGGTAAAATAACATAACATCGGGGGATAACTGGCTATTAATGCCCGATCAGGCGGCTTCATGATGTATTGAAAACCCGATTACTTTGTCCCAGGCTATATAAATATGGAATTGGCTCACCGCGCCCGTCAATAACTCTTTTGCAGACCAACTCTTGGGCTTTATTAACCTCTTTTTGTAAAAAAATATATATAATTGATTAGGGTATACTGCATAAATTATTCTGAAAGAGACGAAAGAAATATGAATGTATTTTATGAGGGAATTGAATTGTTCAGTAACACACACAAACAAACATGTGCGTACCTATACCTATTCAAATCACAAATACATTTTATTTCAGTTGCTTGGATTTTTTTTAACACGGAAAATTCGAGTATTACGTCAATCTGCCAACAAATGTACTTGAAGATTTCCTATTTAGAAAATACTCTATCGCCAAAACCTCTCCCTCAAGTCACCATGGGCAAATTGGCCTTCTCCGCCCGGACCCTTAGGAGGAAAAATGTTTTCTTTTCTCTATTCCTTTCCACTTGAGCGCCAGTGCTCAGAGCTCAGCTTTCCTAAGTGACTATCACAGGCTTAGCTAGGATTTATCTACGGGGAGAGGTTTAAAATAGGTGCTTAGGTATTTCATTTCGAGGACTTAGTACCTACAGCTACGTAGCCCCAACTGTTTATAAAATTATCAATAGTTTATTTTTTAATATACCAATAGTGTTGTATATTTATACATGTACTAGTGGACCTGGCGAACTTCGTACCGCCTCAGAATAAATATTTGCCGTGTTTTGTTTTTGTCATGTAACAGAAATGGTAATGTTTTCGAAAATGATTTTTGGAGCTGATTTTTCCTTTTTAATTTTTTTTATGTTTTAATAGTTGTTCTGCTAAAAGTTGTTCGGGCAAAGATAAATCCAACAGATCAAAGATCTTAAAAATCGGTCCAGCCTTTCCTGAGCTATAAATGGTGTAACTAACCCGACTTTGTTTTATATATACATATATAGATTATATAATTTATCAATAGTTTATTTACTTCAAAGTATATAGTAAAACAGTGTTCCTAAAGTATTGTCGACTTTCTTTTAAGCAAGAAATTGTTATTTTTCATTATTGATCGGCACACGCGTCACCACTACATCACTTGATGGTGTTTAAGCGACGTTGTTGTTAAAGATGAAGCATGCATGCCAAGAAATAACCTACTTTCATTTTTTTAATTAGTCGGATAATAAAATCTACGACACTAATGAACTTCCTATCAAACTACCCCAGAAATCAAAAAGTATTAAAAACAGTCTCAAAACCCTTCAACAATTCCTACCAAGTCTCTATATTATATTTAGTACGTCCTCTCCACAATTATATGGCAACACATTAGAGTAGTTTGGCGCCATTAAGAATGCATAAGTCTGCCGTCCCTCAGGTAATCACTGCTAAGACGCACGCGTAGTCCGGGTAGCTATCTATTGAAACATTTATAATCAAATAAAATATGTTTTAAGCTCGGGCATGCGTTAAGTCTGTATCTCTCTGAGGAAATTTGGAGAAACAATGAGGTGAAACGCTGAATTGAATGGTGAAAAAGAATTTATTTAATTCAAACTTAAATAACATTATTGTTAAGACAACTGATGTCATATGCCAATCGAAGGTGTCGCTTACATCCTTTGTAGTTTAAGGCTTGGCCAAAAGTCGCAGCATGACAATACGATACCGATGCATCTTTATCAGAAGAATTTGTTCTACGGATTGTTTTACTCGTGGTCTTGAAAACACATTGCGCATTCCCGCGTTGCGTTCGCTTGTTCGTGAGAACCTTTTCAAAACCTCATAATTTTTATTTTTGAGGTTTTAAAGAAGTTTATCTAAAGTAGATAACACATATATTATATTACAATTTTATAATGTAGGATCTCGTTTCTACACAATCTAAATCTAGTCCACTATTGAGCACGCTTGCCTAGAAGTAACCTATTCACTCTTGACTTCTTTGAAATGGAAGCATTGAAATCAAAAGTCAAATTATTCCATGTTACCTTCATATAGGCATGTTTGGAACAGTTTACAGCGGTCATGGCCACCGCCAGGTGTGGCTATAAATAACTAATCGTTATAAGACAGTACATAACGTACATTATTTAGTACGTTTGATATCGACTGGGATTTCCATACAATGAACTGAGATTTGGAATTAACGTGGCTATAGCTACCTACTTTTATGCCCTTGTACAGACATACTTAAATTTGTAATCACCCCTGCATGTACCATGCACGCGCCATATTCATTGCGTACCTAAGCGTACAGAAATGTCCACAGCCATATAATTATAATTTCACATTCAAAATACATTTATCAAAAGAAAAACCCTTCCAAGCAAAGTTTTCCTGTCCCAAAAAGTAACATTTTCTTTTTTTTTATATTATTATTGACCTAAATCTTACCTGATGGGAAGCGATGATATGGTCGACGATGGAGCACGATTGCGTAGAATCAACCTATTTGTTTTTAAAATTTTGCATCCATACAACAGACAAAACCGGAGCAGCTATTTCACAAACATTTAACATCAGAACGTCAGATGTGCTCAACTCATCCGAACAGCGGAAAAATCGTTCTAAAAATTCGACCATTACTCCTACGGATGTGAAACTGAATAAAATCGTTTAACAACCGAACGTTACGCCCGTAGCTACTCACAAACTACCGCGTCACTTCTAAATTCAAAATTGCGACAAAATTCAAAATGGCCGTGTCAGTAATTTAGTAAAGGCTCGCTTGGCAGAAAACTGAACGGAACGGCGTCATAGCGATCCGAGTTAAAAGCGTTATTTTTTTCGTTTCATTTTCTATCAGCAGCCTTTACTGTGCTAACTCCCGGTTTGCTGGAGCGACGCACTAAGTTTCAAAGTATGGCTAGCTTTTACGTAGATAAGTTTTCGCGTTTATTCCTACCATGTGAAGAAGAGATGGAAAGGTTGAGCAGCTTAAGGTACTTTAGACAATATTGTTAATGACAGTTTGAAAAATTTACATGTCAAAAAGGCATGTTTTTGAATATAATTACACATAACTTTCCTTTGCATGCATCATAAATTGGAGAAGGTACAGAAATATAATTTCGAATTAATTGATTCCCCATTTTGATTAAATACGGATATTCTTTTTTATTTCAATTTTGGTCTCAAAAACACGCGAAGACGCCCAACCAAAAAAGAAAACGTTAGATATGATTAATCATCACAAAAACTTCCATTCAAGGTAAACAAAACGTAAAGTGTAGGTTTCACCGACAAAAACTTAATTACAAATGGTAAGGGCGAAGCTACACCGGCGGGTCGGTTCGTGTCATTTCCGGCCGCGCCATCGTACACACAGACTAAATATTATTACAGAAAAACCGTTTTGGCACATTCTTATACACCGTTATGCGGTATCGGGAAAACGATTAGCCCGTATTTATACCCGTACTTACGTCTTTTTAACGTGAAATGTTTTTTTATACCAGTAGCTTTTTGGGCATTTATTTTTACTTAATTTTCTAAGGTAAGGACAGGTATTGACGTCGTTATGTTTATTTTTTCCCGTTTTAGAGAAAATTGGGTTTGATGTCCTCAAACCGTTTTGAGTGACTGGATTCCTTTTGCTGGATTTTTTTTTAATTGATAATTTTGTAAATGAACACCAGCGAGTTTCTTGCTAATTGATATTATTTCGTTTACAAAAACTCAGTTAAAAATCCAACTGGAAAAAAGTCAACGAACTCTTCAAAACACCTACTTTCATGAACTGTGTGATAATGAAAAAATAAACCGTACTAATAAGTCGAAAAATCATCTTTTCATTTCCTTGACACTTTAATAAGGCCTTTCCAAAACTGTTCAACTTCCATTCGCTCCAAAGAAGCAAAAAAGTACAGTCGACAAAAAAACTAAAAGTATTCTGCTAAACGAGCTCCCATTTATCTTCTCATTAATGCTTAATTGCACTCCGCTTGTCTTTTCATTTCCTCAGTTGATCATGCTTTCATTCTTGACGTTTTAATACTTACTAACCGCTTTTAAGCCCAAAAGTATATGTTTAAACGCGACTGTACATTGGTTAGTCGTCGACAAACTTTTCAAAGCCGAGTCTTGGGACAAATTGTCTAGGATGGTAAATGAAACCGAGACTACTTGAGGTTAAAGTTTTGATTTGTTGTAGTTTTTAGTGCTCAAATACGAGTTTGTGGCAGACCGACTCAGCGGGAAGACTTCGACATGATTCTAACGAGAATTGTTGAAGCAAACGCTGACTTGAAACTTTTGACTGGGGAATCGAAATAGAAACATTACTATTTAAACAGAATAAAACACTCATTTTTATTTGTACATGGGAATAGCTTCAGAAGCTAATAAACGACAAATTCTCATCTCGAGAGTTGTAAAAGTCGAGGAGTCCCATTGACTTTTACAGGTACTATAACAGTGTAATGGGTAAGCCAGCTGTCACCTGCATTATTGCGATCCTTATTATATGGAACACTTTCCTTCCATCAGCGTGGATCATAAAGTACCAGGGCTCCATACATTGGTAGGAGGAACATTCGTTCATAACTCCTTAAGCCTCACATCCCGCAACAAACGATCATATTTTCAAATTATGCCTTCAGTCTCGCGAAATACACCAACAGGGTATAAACTCAAGTAGGATTGTGTGTGGTAATTGGTAATCTTATTATGCTAAAAATATGCCTGATTCATGCTTCTTAAAATTACTGGCTTTTTTGTCAACTTTATGTAGATGATAGGGATTTAGGATGATGTTTTTGTCTGCATAAAAATACCTGCTCATTGGACCAACTATAAATCATAAATTATATGTGAAAGATGTTAATCACCGTTGTTTTCCTGAAATACAATGTTCATGTCAACGGTAAATGGAAAACTCCGTACGATTGTACAATATCTGGAGAGATAAAATATGAAAGAAAAATAATATATAGTAAATAATAATATAGTAAAATATCTGGAATGACTTCGAGAGATTAAATTATATCAAACTTGATGCGTAAAAAAGTATTCCAAATGTCAGTTGACAATTTATCGAAAATTTAAAATCTCTCAAGATACTTTATATCTAAATTTGCGGAATTTGCAATTATCCGGTGTAATCCACATTCCACACTCAGTTTTAATTTCAGGTTATATAGTTACAATAATTATCAAGAAAAGTAATTTTCGAATAAAATTTCTTTTTTTTTTTTGGCTGGCAAAATGTTTTGTACCAGCAGAGTCGAGTCATGCCTGTGTTTATTGACATTTCTTTGTTTACCTAAAGGTATCTGAAATGCCAACGGCAAATAGGTATAAAAACCCGAAACACTTCTGAATGCCACACAACAGAATTGAGAACCTCCTCCTTTTTTTGAAGTCGGTTAAAATTTCGACAAATTATCACGATCAGCCAACGACAACCGATCGACAACTGAGTGCTCGATGTAAAGCTACAGATACACATGCTCGAAAGTAGCACGAAAGCATGCTATTTTTGAGCAAATGCTATCAAGTAGCGCGTGTGTATTGGGCCTTGCTTGAAAATAGCATGCTAGCTAGTGGTTTGCTAGTAAATCGACCAACTGTTGATTTTTGAGCACGCTACCTGAGGAGCGGGGTAGTGGGGGTTGCGTTTAAAGCATGTCTGAACGTGTTTGCTTTGTAGCATGCTTGTTAGTAGCAAGCAGTGAGCTTTTTCTTTTGAGTGAGAAACGCTAGCATCGGCAGTTTTGAGTCGGCGAGCTCTACTGCGTCACCCGCTGCTGATATTGCACGCGTTGCAACATGCGCCACCGCCGTCGCTGACTCGATGCCGGTCGAGGTAGTGACTCGTGTAGGTACGTCGACCCCTAAACGTGCCTACGCTGCTATCGCTGCCACGCACAAACCTGTGTCGCAGACCAAACAGGGGGATATGAAGAGCTGCTGTGAACCTGCCAACAGGGGTTCGAAACAGCTAGGCCCAGCTACAGACACGTGTGATAAGGATGGCTTCGTGAAGGTGGAGAGGAAGAGGACGAAGAAGCCTAGTCGGAACCAGTGCGGGACCGCGCTGGCAGGACCCAATATGCTGCGTCCGGCAATACCTACGACGCAGCTCTATGTGTCCCGGCTACATCACACCACGAAGGTTGAGGAGGTCGTGGAGTATGTTCGAGCAAAGACCAACTGGACCTTAAGGGTCGAAAGGTTGGAGTCACGCCATAACACGAATTTCAAATCGTTCGTGGTGCGAGTTCCGACTCATCATATTGAGACCTTCCTCAAGGAAGAGTTTTGGCCGAAGGGTGTCGTATATCGGCGATTCCGCGGGAGGCTACGTGACACCATGCAGCGCAACACGACGCCGTCAATTCGTGTGAAATAGTGTTTTAATTTTTTTGTGGTTTTTATAAATATGTATGATAGTCTGTAAGGTATTTATTTAATGGGTCTTTGTTACCTGAATTAAATGATATATTATTATTATTATTAGTCAGTTGGTTGTGTGTAAAATGGCGCGTTGGGGAGACGATAAGACGCAAAATTTTGTTATTAATTACCGTAACCATGAGTGTTTGTGGAATCCACGTTCACCTCTGTATAAAAACAACAATTTTATTGAGTTCAGTACGAATATCTAATTGATTATTCATTTCAAGGCAGCGCTTGTACTTACTACCAGCAAGAGTTCTGTAGCAAGTGTGACTGGGATGTTTGCTTTGAGCATGCTAATACAGCGGCATACTCAAAACTAGCATGCCAATACCTAGCATGTGTACCCAGTACGACAGCATACTCTATATTAGCATGCTGTCAAGCATGCTTAGTAGTGTGCTACTTTCGAGCATGTGTATCTGTAGCTTAATGGCGTGCTGTATACAAAGCTAAGCTGTCAAAATAATCTATTCAAATATGCGAAGATATTGTTAATGGAATGTGTGGCGCTGCAGAGAAATAGCACTGGATGGCGCACACTTATAAGTTCGTTTCGTTTCAAGCAGTATTTATAAAGAAACTTTTCAAAATAATGCTCTGTTTGATCACACTTGGAAAACTCAAATTTACTTTGGCCGGTAATTTTGCGTCCATCGTTCCGTCATAATTGATTTATCTTTTTTAAATCGCATTACGTAACGTAATTTAATGCATGGATGGTCTTTCATCGAAATAGCCAAGTTTTTTCTTCGGAGTTTTATTTTATTTTTACGTAGGTAAACGCATAATAACGCATATTTTGAACAGGAAAAGTTTATTTTTAGGGTTCCGTACCTAAAGGGCAAAACGGGACCTTATTACTAAGACTCCACTGTCCGTTCGTCTGTCACCAGGCTGTATCTCATGAACCGTGATAGTTACACAGTTGAAATTTTCCCAGTATTTCTGTTGACGCTATTACAACAAATACTAAAAAACAGAATAAAATAAATATTTAAGGGGGCTCGCATACAACAGATCTGATTTTGTTGCCGTTTTTATAGATAATGGTACGTAACTCTTTGTGCGCGAGTCCGACTCGCACTTGGCCGGTTTTTGGAAATACGGTACAGGTTTATTCAGAGGACTATAGTAGGTGCCAGATAATCGTGGAATAACGGTCATTGACCTACAATTATTGACATTTTTAATTTGAAAAACGGAATTAATGACACAAAGCTGTCCCGAATCATCATCTCTCGTGATCCTTAACATTGTCTAATAATGAAAAACGATTCATATTTAATTGTTCAGGTACCTATGAACAGTTATTAGGGAAAGGTCAATATACTTTATTCCACATTTATCTGGCGCCTACTATAGTTGTTACATTGGATCGGCCGGCCGCAGCAGCATAGCTATCCTTCTTATCCAGTCTCTATTTATCTGTATTACCATTTGCCCGCTTCACCAGTTGTGTTTGTATTGGTCATGGTGTACATAATAAACAGTATTCTATTTTATTCTATTTCGCCTCAACGGGTTGTCCATCCAGACCAAAGTAAAGATATTTCATAAAAGGCAAATCCATACAAAAATGTTCAATAAAATATTGTAGGGACTGAAAACACTTTTTATCGTCTTACCAACAGTTTGAGTTTTTAATATAGTTAAAGTCAGAGTCCAAGTTTGTACAAAACTTATCGGAGAGGAAGCCTACACGATCGGTCCCCCAGGCATGACTGCGACACAAAGAATTAGTTGAGTCCACATAACTTTTAATACTGGTTTACTGTTAGTTTGAGTTTCAAGTGGACGATTTATTAGTTAAGAAGTTTTAAAATTTCGTACTTAATTTTGGATTTATTCAAGACATTTTCTTATGAAGTAAAAGATGATTTTTTGAGCTTGAGGATATATTTTGTATGTTAAGTAAAAGGACAAAGTTGCGCTAAAAGGTATAAAGCATCGCTTATACCGTAGCAATGTATTTGATACATCATAATATTCATAACACCAGTAGTGACTATAGTAGGCGCCAGATAATCGTGGAATAACGGTCATTGACCCACCTACAATTATTGACATTTTTAATTTGAAAAACGGAATTAATGACACAAAGCTGTCCCGAATCATCATCTCTCGTGATCCTTAACATTGTCTAATAATGAAAAACGATTCATATTTAATTGTTCAGGTACCTATGAACAGTTATTAGGGAAAGGTCAATATACTTTATTCCACATTTATCTGGCGCCTACTATACCTGCGATTTTTGCCAACTTATAAATTAACATAACATTTGTGGTGCTGAGGAAAGGTTCAAAAGACTACCTGCCTCAGATATTAACCTATAGATTTCCCATATTTTTACAATTACATTAATTGTATAGACCTTAAAAAAGACTTACCTCTGAGTTTGTTTCGGTATTTCTTCACAGGGCCTCATCTAGTTTAATTTGGAAAAAAGATTGACGAGTAAAAGCTATTAATGGTTATTAATAGCTTTTACTCGTCAATCTTTAATAATATTTACTGAAAAATCTTAAATATTATTTACAAAATTTTCATCAAAGTTCTCCATCGCCTCACTCGGCATCTCATTGGAATGCATAACCCCCTTCAAGTATTCCTCCTACGTCACCGCTATGACGTTGTCTGTAATTTTCCTGCGCAGTGTACGTCAGCATACAATGTGACGTCACTGGCTAGATGCTGGCTATCTCGATGATATAGATATCATGTAGTTTTGTGTAAAAGAAACGCAAATGCAGAGCTATAAAGTTAAAAGTGTAGACATTGGAAGTTATCACCACAGTTAGGAAACAGGAATGTATATCTATACTTCAATAATCGTATGGCCTGACTAACTATGACCTCACAAAAAGTAGTAAGTCTCAGACGGCTAACGCAACCAACCGCTCAAATAGGATTATTGAAAATTTCTGCGCTAATGAAACCAACCCTTTAAAAGTCTTTGGATTTTTATATCATCATCATCATATCAGCCGACAGCCTCAAGTGTCGCCACTACAACCGGTCCTGTGCGTCTCGCATCCATCGGCCACCCGCGACTCTCGCCAGGTCATAGGTCCACCTTGTGGTTCGATGACCTGGTGGATTTTGACTATGGTTTTCTATAAAAGACAAGTTTGAGCATATAATTTGCACCTATGCAAAGCCGAGGCAAGTCGCTAGTTTTTGATTTACGGAAATAAAAAAGGTATCCGATGAAAACCTCGTTATAAATGTGAAAATACTGTCGAGAATTTCTCAAAACAAGAATATGGAAGAGGACGAACAAATATAATTGCTTTTTTTTTTTTTTTTTAAGTATGGGAAATCATCAAATGACTTCTTCCGCTCTGGGTGGAGTGGAAGGGCGTGTCAGACTCTTACTGACTAAAACCCATCCGTGTTCCTTCTAAAGCCCTTTGCGTTCCAGGGCCGCGGTGACTCTTTCCAACAGATTCCGCAACCCTGGCAGGCTTTGGCCCTAGCGGGCCCCGTCTTTTATGCTGACATCTCTTTGAGGCGCGCGTGAAACACAACGCGCCATCGACCCGGGCCTGGTGGTGATCGGACAGCGAGCCACCCAATGCTCGCCGTCCGCAGGCCCGCGCCTACGGTGGCCGGGGATCGCCCTGCGACTCCCGACGCCCGGGGCGTCTTCTCCTGTTGCGGCGGTTGGGGCGAAGGCCTTGCCTTTCCCTCGCGCGGCCCTCCTCCTCCTTTGCTAGCATTACTGCTTCGCAGAAGGAGGTGACCGCTTCCCAAGCCTCCTCGCTCCGGACCATGGATTCAACCAGGGCCGGACGCGAGAGGTCGCCGCCGCCGATCGCCTCGACGAGGACACGGCGGTGCTCAGCCCAAGCAGGGCAGACCTCCACCGTATGCTCCACCGTGTCCTCCGGGCGATCCTCACAGTGCTGACACCCGGGCGTGTCCTCCCGCCTAATCCGAAACAGGTACCTCCCGAAACAGCCGTGTCCGGTAAGTACCTGCGTCAGGCGGAAAGTGAGGACGCCGTAGCGCCTCTCCAGCCACTCCTCAAAGAGGGGTCTTATCGCCGCAATAGTGGCGTGCCCAGCGCTGGGTTGCAACAGTCGCCGTTTCCATATCGCCATGGTATCCTGTCGGAGCTCCGTCCGCCGCGTAGCAATTTGCCGTGGCAGCGGAGTTTCGCCCCGGCGAAGCGCCTCCAAGCGCCACGCGTAAACGTGCGCGAGGGCTCTCGCCTCCAGATCCCATGGCGTTAATCCGGCAAGGAGGCTCGCCGCCTCGCCGGAGACCGTGCGGTATCCCCGGGCCAGCCGGATGGCCATGACCCTTTGGGATGCGTTGAGCTGGCGGGCAGGTCGCCCCTTCAACGTCAGTGCCCACACTGGGGCCCCATAAAGGGCCATAGACCGCACGATCCCCGCATAGAGCCTCCGGCAGGAGGCGTTTGGACCCCCTAGATTGGGCAGGAGCCGCTTGAAGGCAGCCCCGGCCCGCTCCAGTCTTGGAGCCAAACGTCGGAAGTGCTCCTCGAAGTTCCATCGGCTGTCGAGAACGAGCCCCAGGTACCTGATCGTCGACCCGACGCCGATGTGAACCCCTCCTACCGTTATTTGGGATCCCATTGGTGGCCTGTTCCGAGAACCATAAAAACACATGGCTTCGGACTTGTGCAGGGCCACCTCGAGACCCAGTTGCCGGATCCTCTCAACGACTGTCGCAACCCCGCGTGTCATCACTTCGGCCGCCGCCTGGTGCAACCCCCCCTGCGCCAAGACTAGCGTGTCGTCAGCGTTGCTACGCTGACGACACGCTAGGGAGGTCGGCGCGCAGCACCCAGTCGTAGCCGATGTCCCACAGGAGCGGCCCCAGAACCGAACCCTGTGGAACACCGCACGACATCTCTCGCCGGTTCCATTCTCCCCGGTGACCGGGGTAGATGACGGCCCTGTCCGTCAGATAGGCCTCGACCACGCGACGGAGGTAGGTAGGCATCCGGTGATACCGGAGTGCCTCCCTGATGCAACTCCAGGGCAGGGAGTTGAAGGCATTGGCGATGTCAAGAGACACCGCCAAGACGACGCTGCCCCGGGACACCGCATCCCCCGTCGTGAGGGCTCTCACGCGCATGATGGCATCCACCGTTGAGCGCCCCGTGCGGAAACCGAACTGGTTCTCCGCCAGATTCGGCCCCACCCTCACCAGGTGCCCGACGAGGCGGTTTGCTATGACTCTTTCAAAGAGCTTGCCCACCTCATCGAGCAGCACGATGGGCCGGTAAGCGGACGGAGAGTCCGCAGGGCGCCCAGGCTTCTTAATGAGGACCAGTTTCCCCGTCTTCCAACGAAGTGGGAACTGGCCTCTCTCCAAGCATGCGCTTAAGAACCCCCTTAGTCGAGGCCCGAGAGCCTCCAAGGCCAGGACCCAGGCTTTCCCAGGTAAGCCGTCGGGTCCTGGGGCGGTATTTTTGGCTTTCAGCCTATTTACCGCCACTCTCAGGTCTACCTCAGTCACCTCCAGAGCGTTGTCATCGTCGTCGCCGACGTCGGTGAGGTCCGCATCGGGCACCGCAGGTGGCGGAGCCATATGCGGGGGAGCATGCTCCCCTCTCGAAGGAAACAGAGCGCTCACCACGTCCTCCACCAGCTGGGGCCGGAGACTCTGCGTCAACGGGGGGGCCCAGGTGCGGAGTTTATCCCGCACCATTTTATAAGGGCGTCCCCACGGGTCCCCGTTCAGAGACTCCAGCATCTCCTTACGAGCCAGATCCCTGGCTCGCAGGATCCCCGCTTGGAGGGCGGCCTTCGCAACTCTGTATTCCTCGTACAGCTCCGCCTCCCTGGCCTGCGCATCCGGAGGCCGGATGCGTAGCCTGCGATGCCTGGTGTACAGGCGCCGTGCAGCAACGCATGCCTCGCGCAGCGATGCCAGAAAAAATATAATTGCTTGGAGTTTTAATTTAAAATTATGACTTCGAGTCCCCCTTTCTTCCATTTTCAGATTTTATGAAATACACAAATCCACATTTTTATGACACCGAACTAAAAAATATTCCAGAATAAGTAGTGTTTCAGGAATACTGACACAAAGTTAATCAACAGGTGCAAAAACGCTGAAGCGGTTTGAGTCCGGCCAGTTTAGCTCAATATTCACGAAAGAGTGTTTCAAGTGCAGTGTAGTGCAAACTTTGGTTCCAGCAAGTGTTGCAACAGGTCAGGAAATATATTCTGGGATAACCTGACGTGGAATAGAGATAAGCTTAAAAATATGGCTGCGTTTTTGTGTCGAGATTTTATATTTTATTTTAAATGTTGCTGGGCAGCTACAGTTTGCAATATATTTTTATGTAGTTCTGCCAAAAGCTCAGTGTATTACATATGTACTAAATTTGCACGACTTCATGCCCGTATTGATATTGTTTCAATAAATTTAAAGTGCCCTTAGTGCACCATGCGCAATATAAATAGAAAACGTTGTTTTCGTCATGATTCAATTATGTCGATAGTATGTATGTGTACATAAATATCTAGATTTAAATCATTCAATGTCCGAATATCTTATAGATCCTTACTAATATTATAAACGTGAAAGTTTGTAAGTATGGATGGATGGATGTTTGTTACTCTTTCACGCAAAAACTACTGAATGGATTTTGATGAAATTTGGCACAGTGGTAGATTATAGTCTGGAATAACACATAGGATACTTTTATCCCTGGAATATGTTTCCTTGGGATAATTTTTGACAATCACGCAGGCGGAGCCGCTAGCGGCAACTAGTAAATTATAAATAAACGATTTGAAATTTAAATAGACCAGTTTTCTATTTCAAAAGACATATCATTTAAAACTTTCGTAAATAAAATACAATCGACTTCCAAAAATCACTACCCATTGTAAACCAAATAAATAGTAAAAATAAACAAAAAACCCAATCATATAATAGATTATATCCCGAGATAATAAAACAATATCGTACCAAAACATTACCAAAGAACTTTTAAAACAAACTCGAAATATCACAACTTATTGGTCCCCTGATCCAACAGGGACCTTTTGAAACCGATCCCATTCCCCAATAATAACAAATCTGTTAGACCACTTACCTGAATAAAATTGTAATAAACAGTAATACCAGGGGATTGTATGAAAAAACATGGGTTTAACATGACCACAGGATACCCTGTTTGTTATCATAGAGCCTCTCTTTTTATCGAGAAACAAGATTATGGTGGGTTAGGGGTCCCATAAAATACTGGTCCTGGGGTAGTGTTGATAGTGTTGTATGTTAGTAACGTTTAAGCCCGTTTCAGTGTTCCTTTAAACCAGAACTGGCCAGAAGACAAATAAGATGGAACAGGATTCTATAAAACAATTCGACATGACGACATGTAAGTGACCTAGGAGGTTGTTCAGATCCAAAAAGGTCCTTATTTGAACTGAATGACAAATTATACTTTATTTTACAAATAGCCTACATTTAACTCTTTTACAAGTTGATCTTGCGAAATCGGTGAGACCGGTATTTCCTAGCTGACTACCCTGAGAAGAAACGCCGAAGCAACTCCGCTTTTCAGGAGGAACTTTACAATAGAAAGATAAAATAATAAACTTGTTCAACAGTAACAAACAGAATAAGAAATAACACAAAAAAACTAGCCAAGTGCGAGTCGGACTCGAATGCAAAGGGTTTCGGCAGAATAATATTTTTTTAACATGTTACTTTAAAATCATAGACTTTTCATGTAATCTACAGGAAAATACCTATAATCTGTCTGGCTCAGTAGTTTTGGAATAGTCAATTTTCATCAATTAACTTAAATAACTTCGAATTGCTATATTTTAAAATTATTCAAAAAATACAACTGAGACCCTAACGATGAGCCCTTTATTTGATATATCACACTGTACAGTAGGAAAATCTTTTTCATTTTTTTTTCCTCAACAAGCGTTTCCGTCTTTCGGTCACAAAAGGTTATATGTGTATCAAATGTCAACTGAATGGGTCTTATGGATTCGGAGAAATTGGCTGTGACAGACAGACAGACAACCAACCAAGTGATCCTATAAGGGTTCCGTTTTTCCATACAGAGGTTTGGAATCCTAAAATTAAACAGATAACTAAGGTAAATGTTACTCTTTTCAAGTGGCAAGTCAGACGAATGAGAAATTCAGGTTCAGTTTGCCTGTAGATACTCTCTATACTCCATTCCTAAGTTTATTTATACTTTTGATTAACTAGATTTCATACATACTCGTAGGTATTCCTATTTAGGATTCTACCTGCAATAGATCGGGCTGTTTATAACCAAATACGTCAGAGTCGACCTTTTCTCTTTTCTGGCGTCCAAACAAAAAATTATGAATTTTAATGTTGCACACTTCCTTTTAGAACATTTTTACACGTTTATTGTGCTACTTCGTGGGTTCCTTTTAATTCCGCTGTGTGCTTTAAGCTTTTTATTATTGTACCTTTTATTCCTTTTAATAAAAGCACCTGCTTGATAAAACATGCCAAGATGAAAAATCACGTTTTCATTCAATGACAGGACAAAAACCGACCAAGTACGAGTCGGAGTCGCACACGAAGCGTTTCGTACCTAATCCGAGAAGATCAGGGTTCTTGTATGGGGCCTTTTTTTTTGTTATAGCGCCAACACGCAATTGCGCAATGAAAATTTCAATTGTCTACTTACATCGGTTAATACGAAATATCCCGCAGATAAGCAGACGGACGGTAGTTCTATAGGTGAAAAAAAATATAGGTAGAAGACTATTTTACAGTATATTTTGACCGATATCAAATTTTGGTATTCTCACAGATGATCAGATATGCCCTATATATTTCCCTATGTTATTTTTGTGTAATTCTAGTTGATAACTTTTTTATCTTTAAGTGTGCGTTTTTTCCGGCAGAATAAACTGATTTTCTTTCTTTTTTTTTCTTTTCCTGGAAAGTATTAGAAGCCATCTTGTAAAACAATAACAGAATTCATCTCAGTTTCAATAGCAGACACAACTTTCCATTGCACGTTACGAGACAAAACAAACCCCACAGCACCTAAGCAAACTAAACTTTACCAATAAATTTGACCCACACAACATTAACATAATTATAAACAACAATAGAAAACAACCGGTAGGACTGTACAAAACTTAGATTGGACGAAGAAGACCGTTTTCTGAGCCCGTTTGTGCATATTTAACCACCATGAAACACCTTCTCGCGAACCGGCGAGGCATCAAGAAAAGATTTCGTTGCGGAACAGAATAGATAGGTGCAGAAGTTCAGCTCCGTACAACGAGTGAAAACGCATGCACACACAGACACGCTTCGCGTATAACGAGTGCAAGCGCACTTGAAACCGGAACTTGTTTGAGATCGCCGTAGGAACGCGCCTGCTGCGGCTCATTTTATGTATCTCAAAGCACCGAGCGACTGTTAGAGACAGCTTTCCATACACGCTTGTCAGTGACACCGTTTACGTATTGACGGCTTGACAATTGTGACAATGGCGATGACATAAAAAAAGGTTTTTTTTTTATTTGAAGACAATGAAGACAAACAAAACAATAAAATAACTATTTACCGAAAGCTAACAACATGAAATTTACCCGTACAAGGCCAAAAAGGCACCTATCTTTGCATACGCTACACTATTCAAAATTAAATAACGCAGCGCTGCCTGGTATTCTGATAGGGCCTGTGATGTTACGGACATTGGTACTCACAAATCACAAACATGACAATATGACTATTGATACTCTTGTGCTCAGCGCAAATTCACGGCCACGCTGACTGTGTTCCATGCTCTGTGTAAAGGAGTTGACAATCTACATCTGTCTATTCTGCGATAACAGCATGCATGTAATATGCATATTGTATGTATCGTAAAACATTGTTACATTCAGATAGATATCGGAATAAGAAATGTTGTCGTGTATAACTTTGGTGCAGTTAGGAATTGATGTAACATTTCGATGACGTCAACGTTTGAGTGATTTAAAGAAGTTCTGGATTGTTTTCAAATCAGTGTTTTAGTAAGCTATAAATGCATTGTTAATTTCTTTTTAGTTGTCACGGGAAAATTGCAGGCTCTGTAAAATACGGCGACATTGACTTTGCGTACAAAATCGTGGCCTCATAATAAGTTTTTATAAAGTCAAACAGATCTTACAAAAATAATGTCACCTAATCATACCTATTACGGCCCACGATTTTAATTTATATTACTAATTGCTAACAGTAATATACAGGTAAGTTTAGTAAAAAAAATAAACCAATTCATAATGTTCAATATAATTTACTTAATGGTTAACAACTTATTCGAAAAAAAAAAGAAAAATGTGCATACTAGAATATCATATTACATTCATATTGCACTCATCATAATACTATACAATGATAATACCTGAAAAGCGAGCTAAGCAATCAGGTGGATACTCGGAAACCTACAGAAAATAGATGTCTGAGAATATCTCCAAGTGTACTCGAGTTCCCGAAGAAGCATCCTGATGTACAGTCGAAGAAAAAAATATGTACGTACACCCTAGCAAATCTTTTATGAATAGGCTTGTGCTTGGCCACTATTTCAGCTGATAGTATGTGCACCGCTGATGTGGTTGACGTCAGTGAGGCTTATTTAAATAAAATTTTAATGAAATACTCTGTCTATCGACCCACGATCCACTCTCAAAAAACGCAAACTCTGGCAGGGAATTCCACTCCATCAGTAATCATAAAAGTACAATACTTAATACAATCGTTAAATTATGTAGGTACCATTTGCCAAGATGTTATTTAAGAGGAAAATCGGAAATTCGGCCACATCCGATAAGACTAAAAGCCCATCTCTGCATAGGTAGAGCAGTTAATGAAGAATTTAGAAGAACATTGTTATAGATTTTCCAGTGTTGTCATATTTTTGACCTTGACTGTACCGAGCCGGAGCATCTTAGTCCGATCTCATTTGTGTAGCAAACCACTAAGCGCTGTTGTAGCAATTTCCTCTTCACAGCAAGTATTACTTGACTAGGAAATATATTCAGAGATTCTATATTGAATGTGTAGTAAGCTTTATAAGTTTTCAAGTGTTTTGCTCCTTAGAAATTGTTCTATATTTTGTTCATAATAACAACACTTATTTTTGCGCAGAATACGAGTTCCCGTCTCATAGTTATAGTTTTCAATAATACTAATCCTCCTGACCGAGTTTCGATCACGGTAGCCAATCTCAGCGAAGACTAGCCAAGTACACAAGAGGTATTGAAGTGGTCAAGTGTGTGCGCAAACATAGATGTACTCTCTGTTCCTGTACTCATCTAAACGGACGACAATGCGACAGGGGGAAATCAAGCGTAAAACCAACAGCTTTACGTGTACGTCTATCCGACGCACATCGGACATCGATATCACACCACCACCTACTTTCAAACCTCAGGGTGACCACGAAACCAACGGAGCAGCAGGGCTATACTGTAAATATCTCACCTTAAGAACTTAGGTGAAGCGCGTTTGTAGTAAGCTAATCTAACCCTAATTCTAATCTCTTCAAATTTAGAGTGAACAGGCTTCTTCTGGGTAAGCTCACTCCATCGTCAACTTTGTCGCTGTCATCTATTACCTAGACTAGAGTCAAGAGTAAACCCATATTAAATTTAAAAAAAAAGCTGTCAATTAATTGCTTCTGGGTGGAATGACAGTTCACTGCACGCTCACATAGCCTATGTTTTCATGGTGACATCTAAATAGAATAGACTGGCAGTTCATTTTCATGCAGTTTTTTACTTTCAGAAATTCATTACCTACATTCTCCGAAAACTTACTTTTGTCGTTGTCTATACAACAATGGATACACTACGAAATCTTCACTCCAAGAAGAGTATTGCCAAGAAGCCTTGTTTTATTTCAGATCGGTATCCAAAAGAAGAGTCATTATACTAAACGGTACTACTCTGAATCCTGAGAATATACGCAAAAACACGAAACTTGTCGACTCAGTGACTACTTACGAACCCCTTAAAGATCAATTTATAAGATAGCTTCCCTAATCGTACTAAAATGTTTCTTTGCCTACCTTTCTCCCGGGTCCTTGCCTACCCTACATGGGCTAAGATGGTAAAACCATGACACAACAAAATGTTGTTAATAACAGAGATTCCTCTTAATAAAATAAAGACGAAAACCCAATGATTTTTTGACAAAAATAGACAATTAGCGCGACAAGGAGCCTGAGGTATTCTTAGTACAGTCTCTAAAACATCAATGTTATAATACCTATTGTAAGCACGAACTGTATTTTATGAACTTGTTTATTTTGCTTTATGTACTGGAGAAAAATAAACGCTATCTATAATCAAATAGTTTTCGACAAATTCGTTTCGTTTCAGCATGTACAGTCAACAAAGCTATTTGGTATACAGGCAAAAATATTAATTTTTCCACTGCACTGCCAATATTTATTTCTAATGTGTGCATTTTAACTTTTTAAGCTTATGAAATTCTTACGAGTCTAGTGTACAATAATTGTCTACTCAGCACACTCACAACATTGTTTAAAAGTAGTTGCAAGTTAACCTGCATACCAAATAGCTTTGTTGACTGTGTACATGAGTAGTCATTGAGAATGTATTTAGTTTATTAGGCTACGACTTTGAACTCGGTTTCTTTGGCTCACAGTAATCTATATCATCATCATCATCTTCCACCCTTTGCATCATGTTACTACTACGTTGGTGCAAGACGTTTTCTTCTTTTGTTCTATCTTGACAACCGTCTCGCTGTCACTGACTCCTTTTTCATTCATTCCGTTCCTCACCCCAACCAATCGCTCGACCTTTTCTTTGGCGACTTCTCACAAAAAATACTTCTTTTAAACGTATCGACGAGAAAAATACTCATCCCCATTGTTAAATTGTATGTTTGGTCCACGGCCTCACTGATAAAAAACATTTGTGAACGTTTTTAATTTGAATTAAGAACGTACTTGCCGCGAAATTTTTACCACAACCAAAGCTAAGATCACTTGGAAGCACACCACAGAATCATAAAAAAACGTGGTCCCGCATCCCGATATAGGCCTTTGTCTCCACGGTTTCAAAAATAGAATCCTTTTCTCTCGTGAAAATAAGAATAGTTTTCCGTTGCAAAGCCGACTACTCTATTGGAAAATTGGATTTGCATGCGTTAGAGCGAGCATTGCTTGCGTATCTGTGGTCGCTCTGACGTCACACCTGCCCCATTCCTGTAGGCGCAAACTACATGTAGTAGTATTGTGTCAATAATTATGGTTTTAGGAGAGGAATAAATTATTAACATTGTGGGAGGACTAAAAGGTGACTGCAACTTATCCTATCCTTCTTAGTTCTAATCATAAATTTAGGTATATGTGAGAGCCTGTATGTTAAGTATCTTAAGTGGTTGTCCTTATGTATGTATTTGTTTTGTTAATCAATCATATCACACCTCAAGGTTGAAAGGAATTCGTTGAAAGTTGCAAAACGGGTAGACCGCAGGGTGGACCATGTTTTGGATTTGGACAGACATTATTTATTCAAGTAGTACCTACGTTCCCGTGGGTCAATTTTCGGGATTTACAAAGGCGAACCCGTTACCAAAACCTAATCATAAAAATTATATATATAAAAAAACAACAATAATAACAAAATATAAATACCAATATTTTTGTTACATGACTAATGAGAGAAGACTAAGAAAGATGTTTAAATAGTTTCATGTCTTTACAAACCCGCTAAAAATAGAACTTTTTTAACGAAGAGCAATTTCTTTAATTGACTGAGTGATGAACTAATAGGCAACACTAGCCTGAGTCGCTAAAGATAGAAAGTGAAAGATGAATCAACTGAAAGACTTGTTGCCTTAGAGGGTGTAGAGAATAAGCGATTTTTCAAAACTCCTACATCTCTATGCGCAATGAAATTATAGCCATAACAATTTTCGAAATGCCATATTGTAAAGCCCCTCAAGTCTCTCACCTGGAGCGTTCGCCTGTAATGTAACCCTTCATATTCGATTTTGAGCATTCCATTACAGTACTGCCTCCTTAAACTGACGAGCATTCGCCTGTAATGTAACATTTCAGATTCGATTTTACACATTATATCATCAAGTTGCGGAAAAGAACCGAGCTGTAAAGCTCGGTTCTCTTCCTTCACGAATGTAATGCTCGAATCTGTAACATCACAGGTTGCGCACTGTAATGCTCGGTTCTCTTCCCTCACCAATGTAATGCTCGAATCTGTAACATTACAGGTTGCGCACTGTAATGCTCGGTTCTCCTCCCTCACTGATGTAATGCTCGACTCTGTAACGTAACATTACAGGCGAATGCTCCAAGTGAGGGAGCACCTTAAGGAGATGGCGGTTGCCAAAACCAAAAAGGTGTGTCGGTGTGGATGGCCGGAGCAATCTTTATCACTTCGCCTAAAAGTCAAATCCACAATTTTTCTAACCAAACATGATTCTAAGCCCGAACTTACCTGTGGTCTAGACGAAATATACGCAGTTTATGGCCCATACCTATTGATTTTTATTCGCTTTATCGCTCATAAACTATCGAGTTGGGAGCCAAATAAATAAACTTTGATGAACGATAGTTTTCTTTGTGTTCTTCTCGGGCTTTTTCGAGTTTATTGGTTGTAAGTTTAAATGAGCTTTTAAATATAAGTGTACTTATTAATAAAATGTATCTACAGTCTGATTTTTTGGCTTCTGTAATAAAAGATACAAGAAAACGAATCAATGCTTCAGAATCAATGTTATTTATTTCGTAGTTGCATTATTTAAATGGAACAGATAGATTGGATGTTTTGCTGCATATATTTTATAATTTAGAGATAAATTGAACATTTCTATGAAATTTTACTATCTTATCTTTTCCTACTATGTTGAGGATATAAGGTTATCACAAAAAGTTTTTGGTAATAACGAGAGACACTTGTATTTAAGTTTCTTTTCATCTATGCTTTTAATAAAGCTGAAGAGTTTGTTTGTTTGTTTGAACACGCTAATCTCTGGAAAATTATTTTTGTACATCACCTAATCATGTCATTTAAACATGTTTCTCCACGTAAAGCTATTGCTTCGCGTGCTTTCCGAGACACGCTGGACTCTGATGAAAACAGGTATTATTACAATACTTCTACTTAATAAAAGCCATCACGTCCCATTAAGTAAGGCGCCCATTCCGTAGAGATCCTCTCTCCAGTCACCTACCTAGATTACAAGTACATAAAGAAAGAGGCGGTACTTCGTGAGGATAGTAATCCCTGATAAGCTGACATTGTAACTTAGGGATACGGCGGTATACTACCAACATGATACAGAAGGTCGGTCCCAAATAAAACCAATCCTCAAAATATAATAATTTTTCGAACAAAGTTGTGCTTAGTTTTCAGTATAAACAAATGCAGCTGTGATGCTTACCAATCACACCTGATTCATTACTGGGTAACCCGATACCCCTTGACAAGACAGATTTTCAAATTCTTTGGCTTAAGACAACCCGTAACGTATGTACGGGGGAAAATCGGCATGTAATGGACGGCCATCCATCCACTAACTGTAATCGGCAAATGCTGCTTAAACTTCATGTCCAACCCGTGTGCCTGTCATTACTTAGCTACGAGCTCCTCAAAATACAGAAGGTCGGTTGCATACAAGGCACACACACACACAGATTCGCTTCACGTACAATGCTCACTTCACGGCATTTGTTTGAGTTCACCGTACGTACGCGTCTATGTGTGCGTGCGCCTGCAGTGCGATTCTGTAAACCTCTCACCGTGGTAGTGAAGTGAACATGAAGTGAATCTTACAAACAAGATGGAATGAAGGTTCACTTCATACTTACTCCACCTAAATTAACACAGTGATGTGTTGACTGAATAGACCGGCTGTTTTCGCTCGTTGTATGAAACTAACCTTCTGTCCCTACTCTTCTATTCTGTCTGCCATGAATGCCGCCCTTCCTACGTCACAGATACCTTTTCACAATGGGACCTTTTTACTGAAAAAGGTAAAATGTGTCTACATAGGTACAGGAATTCATTTAAAAGTAGAGTTTTTAAATGATATGGATAAAGGGATTGTTCGTGAAAGGAATTTTCGTAATTCTGAATAAATTATTTATCAAACGCAATCTGTTATACTTAATTGATTGCAATTTAGATCCGTAAAATGCAGTTCTTAATTACAAAGATAAACGTTACAAATAGAACTTGGATGAAGTCAAGACTAAAAAAATAAAATTTGGGAATAGAAAACATTTATTCCACACCGACACAACATAACAGCAACTAATATAAAGTAAAAGAAATAATAGAAAAAAAATAAAATTGCGCTGAGCGTCATAACGAAAGTGTTACCATCTCAGCATTTGCTGGGTGATATATGATATCAACAAACTAACAACAGTTTATTTCTAAGATAAAAATCAATGAAAACACGAAATACCTATAATATATTTACACCATCACAGCACAAAGTAATACATTTTTACAGCAGCGTAAAAGTAAGTATACACAGCCTAACAATTTCAGTGCAATCAATCCGCGGGCCTCGGGAGAAGCGTAAAATTTACTGCTCATTGATATTAGGCTATGGCTGCGAGTTCGGCGCCGAGATAGCTCGTAAGTCATGTGGAATACACGATTTTGTAAGACGTATATACGGGAAATTATATTTTCACGCTCTTCTTTGATGGAGTCGGCAGAGTTTGTTTTATTTGACTTCTAAAATCGTCATATACAAAGTCGGAATATATGTCTATTAGCTCATATATAGATAAAAAAGGTGATTGTTTTTCGCAAGATAATACATCCTCAAGGCCATATTGAAAATCAAAATTAAAACATAAATAATAAATTACAAAAATCTTCAGCAAAAGTTATCACTTTTGTTCGTCAGATCAGTTGTTAAAAAAGTTATCACTTTATCAGTTAGTTAAAAGTTATCACTTTTGTACGTCACTACCCGTTTGAGAACCTGACCTGTACTTATTGTGCTACGGAATTAATATACCTACATCATTGAATCAATATTCCGGTAATTACGCACATCTCTGATAATTAACTAAACATTAAGCACTAAAATCATTGAAGTGTAATTAATTCCATTAGCTCACTACTAGTGTATGAAATTCTCTCGCGAATAGGGCTGTCTCGGCGCCTAAAAGCTATGTACGCCGAGACTTAAGGATTTACCGGAGGGATGAGCCTTCAGTATGCGGGGGTAATACCGGTCTATGGTATCCGGCTCGACGGACCCGCCGAGGTCCGATATCAATCAGATTAGTTGACACGTGTGTCGGTGAGTGTTTTGGCTCCATTTAGACATGCAAAAAATTGAGCCGCGTTGACGTACTGAGAGGTTGGTTTTTTGTTAGGCTGTGGCATAAATTACCGGCAGACTCGAATACACAAATGCCAAAGAAAAATAAAAATAAGAAAAATAACTACAATAGCCGCCTATAATACGAGCATCTTATGTTGCGGACAACTGGCATCCCAAACATCGCAACAATTAACGATCATGGGATACCAATAAATTGCCATTATCGCCACGTTTCGCAGCCGGATACCCTAAATTCCACGTGCTTTAAGACCGGAAGATACGATAGCTCATGCTATGACAGTATCCCTTTTAAGGCGCTAAAATACCCCATGTATTTTATTAGTTAGGAGAATTATAATTCTGTTTAACACGTCTGTTATGATTTTCAAAAAATATTGGACACGCATTTTTTGCCATTTCAAATCGATAAAAAATGATAAACATAGAACGCATCGTAGTTCAAGAGCGGGGCTGGTGACGTCACGTCGCTTGTAAAATTGTACCATCTTAGTAACGCCACGCGAGTTTTTGGCGCATTGTATCGTCTCCATGTTTTGTTTACGTGAAAAAATTTAAAATACGTGTCTAATATTTTTTGGAAAGCTATCTGATGGGCCACTTAGATTTTTTCAAAAAAATCCCTATTTGTATAGCGTGGACATTAAATATAAGTCTGTGATGTCGAGAGCAAGGAATCTAAAACAAAAGCTTAAAAACAAAATTAAGCTTTAATGTGACGGGATAGCAACACATCCTCGACTTAATTTTATTATCAAATTTTAACCCTCCGAAGTTCTACTCTATTTTTACCGAGATAATTAATCTAAAAAATAATGTAATAAAAACCGTTCTTGCGGTTACGAAGCCGGAGTGTAAAGTGGGGGGGACACGTACCGTTTCCAATTTATCGTGCTAAAATGAGTTATGGCGTTTTTCCTCATAAAGTATTTTTAACATGAGCGTAATATAGAAAGTTGAAAGAAAATCACTGCAGTCTTAGAGGAAAATGATTTTTCTACTTCCAGATTTATTGGAAGGAGTTATTGAAGAAATGATATAAAACTATTCATATAAACTAAAAAAATAAATGTGGATAAAGCTCACCGTCGAACAAGTCCTCAATACGTAGTTGTGTCTTTTTGTTTCGAATGCAATAAAAAATGAGAGGCTTTGATTATTACCATTAAATAAATTGAAATTCAACCAATGAATTAACATTGGTTGAATTTCAATGTTAGATAACAAATAAGGAAAATCTCGTAAAAAAAAGTTTTTAATTTCAATGGCTATGTCACAGGATAATTGCAAACTACGTAAGATTACAAAAAATCTTAAGAGATTGTAAACTCTCGATAAATTGTCAAATGAACATTTGTTCTGCAATTGTACGAATCAAAATCTTTTATTCTAAAATATCTCCATGCGTTCCGAGAAATTGTAGACTGACATAAACTGGCGACCAATCAGCTCTCTGGTCTACAATTATTCTGTTTTGGTGTTAAAGTTAAATTGGAAACTTAGTCCCTCATTGGTATTTGTTTTCTCTGTACAGACCAATGAGAGCCTTGTTTCCAGGATTACTCGATCACACGAAAACGGATATTTTTTCTCGGAATGTCTTCGAGAGATTATAGATTCAAATTTTGATGCGTAAAATGTATTCCAAATGTTCAGTTGACAATTTATCGAGAGGTTACAATCTCTCCAGATATTTTGTATTCTTACGGAGTTTGCCATTTTCCGGTGACAGCTATAAGGCTAGAGGATGGGCAAAGAAACGATAGATGAACTGTGTGAAAAATAATATGGCTAAACCGGGTGATGACGTATGGTAGAAAAAAACATGTTGAGCCGACTCCAAACATTGAACAAAAAAAAAACATGCGGTGCAACCTTTGGGGACTGCCTATAGAAGTGAACTAAGCGAAAGCTAAAGCGTTCGGTGACGATGACGCGAGTACCGTGATTTTTGTTCGCCTAAAGAAGTTTTCACTCCAAAAAAGCACAGTTACGAGAAGTAAACTCCTGTAAACTAACGATAACTTTAAGTAATCATCATTTACCTCTTTTTGTTTAAGTATGGGAAATCATCAAATGACTCCTTACGCTCTGGGGGGAGCGAAAGGGAATTTCAGACTCTTACTGACTAAAAACCATCTGTGTTGCTCATAATGCCCTTTACGTTCCAGGGCCGCGGTGACTCTTTCGAACTAATTCCGCAACTTCATTTGCATATGTGTGCCTTGTGTCAATAGTGATGCCTAGTTTGCCTTACGGCTGTTGATTGAAATACTTCTACTTCAATGCAGTGCATACACTGCATTGAAGACACGTTTATGTTCAGCTGGACGTTAGTGATGTTTAAACGAGATTTTTAAACATCAACTACCTAGTTTGGATTCCCTAAATAGGCAAAAGTGTTTTCGGACTTTTTCACTTAAAATCCTTCAGTATAAGCGCGAAATCCTGTCTTTGTGCCCGTTTGATGCTAAGAAACCCACGGGCTTATTACTTGTGACTTCAACATAACTGACGCAGTGTGGGTGGGATAAGTACACCTCTGCCCTAACCCTTCGGAAAATACAAGCTTGTTGTTTTATTATAATAAGTAATAATAATAATATTTTCGTTCGTATAAGTAGGTATATTTACTTGGCTCACGAGGTTTTGATATGTGGTCACACACAGCAGTCATTGTGCCGATAGTCGTGACAACCAATGGCACAATTGCCAAGAACCTCGACCAACATCTGAAGAGGCTCTCGTTGGGCAGCTGAATCAAGGGCTTGATCCAGAAAGCAGTACTCCTGGACACGGCACGTATAGTTAAGAGCTTCCTCTCTTAGAAACCTTTACCACCGAAAGTTTGGATCCTGTTCCCAATACCGGTAGGCTACTATTTTTAATATATATTTTTAAATCTTTTTTTTTTTTTTTTAATCGAAATACAAAAAAAAAGATGTAATAATATGCATAGAAAATAAATAAAGGAAATCATATTTTCATTTAAGAAGTCAATGATTCACTAAAAGTGTATAACATCCAATATTTGAGAAGTAATTTAAGTCTAAACCAATCAGGTATTGCCTTTTCCGAACTTCCTAAACTTGTAATATATAAAATACAAGATAAATCGGATCGCAGAGGTTTTGTTTTTCTTGCTAAACTTCTAATTAAATACTTAAGGGAATTTCATAAACTCAAGGAGTTTTCATTCGATGAAGTTATCGGGTATAATGTATGATATTTAGTAAGATAAGTAAGTAATTAAAATATTTAAAGTGGGGTTATAAAGGGCCCTATTTCTGTGTTTACCATTTGAATAGAAATCCAAAGGAAGTGAGATAGAATAGTTGATAGTCAAAGTTTTGGCTGATCAGTATATGGTTCCATATGTTGTAGTGCTCCAAGTGGGCACTTAATTAATCCCACCAATGCTACAATTAGATGTAGGAACCAACTGGACCCAAATAATCTAAGGTTAGCTCTTTCCATCGACTCGGGATGAAGAGCAGAAGTAAAGATTGGCCTGCTAAGAACCCTTAAGAAAACTGACTAATGGTTTCAGTGACAATGTGACCATGGCACAGAATATTATTATTAATTTAAGAAAAAAAAATTATTAATGATTTAAGAGTAGACTTAACAGTTCACAATAATAAGAAGAAATGGCTTTTGATTGTGATTATGAAACTTAGTAAGTAAGTCGTTTCTCAAAACCCGAGTAAATAAAATGTTCAACAAAAACTAGGCTCTATCAACAGGCTACAAAAATACAACAAAGATGTAGCAACAGTTTAAAAAGAAACCTCTTTGTTATTCACCTCAGCGAGCCTTTGAAAAGTCTATTTCACAATAGTCTTTGTTTGCTTCTGTGCCCAATCTCAACAGCCAAACAAAACTATTGGAAATCACATTTTGAAAAATGAAACAATCTACTCCGTTCATTGGTCGACCGCTCGCTATTCTCGAAAACAAGGAAATTGAAAGAATGCTCTCGACTCTCGACGTTATATGGAAAATATATGTGTGTGTATAGAACTTATATTAAGGTACACGAGTAAGAATTCCTTTGACCAAATTGTACGGCGAGCGGAATACGACGCAACTATTTTGTGTTTTAATAAGTTTGCACGTTGTGTGGTTCTTGAGTTTATGTGGGAAGTGCTTTTTTTAATATAAATGAAGGTTAGCTCACATAGAAATTAATTGTCTAATTTTTAGAAAATCTATTGAAGATTTAGCTAAGCCATTGTTACAATGTAGTTCAGGTTATAATTAAGATAATTAAATATTTAATTTCTAAAACATCTGCAGTACCAGGACGTAACGAACTTAGTTTCGACTTGTTGACCTTTTACCTTTAACGCAGCGCGTAGACGCGCCACTTATTGTATTATTAGGAGCAGTGTTGGGCCTACGGAGTACCAGAGTTACGTGGAATGATGCCATCGATCTGCACTTTGAAGTAGGTCAGGACACCAGCATGGGATCCATCCCGCACACCACCATGCACTACCCACGCGCGCTACATAAACTTTCACTAAAGAAAATTTTAAATACAGCCGAAAATAAAAATACACGCCGCGCTGTCCCAAATCTATAATTAGGGGTAACACCAAATTAAAAGTCCTTTAATAAATAATATATCAGTAACACGACTCACCAACAAATATCGATCTCGTCGACGTAAAGTTCAATCGATTTCACGTTAAAAACCGTAAAGTTTCACTAGTGCAATGCTCACCTGTGCGCGGTATCACAACACTCGCAACATGCTCGGCGAGCGCAGGACGGGGGGCGAGCTACCGGCGCGGCGACTCGCCGGGTCACACGGGCGGCCGGCGCGGGGCGCGGCGCGGACTGGCCGGGCCGGCGCCGCGCCGCACGCCGCCCGCACGCCCGGCGCGCCGCCGCGCCGCCGCGCCACCGCGCCGATGCCCTAAATTCGCGTCCGCGCGGCCGCCGGCACAATAATTGTCGTGCCGCTGCCTGCAGCCGCGCCGGCCGCACGCCCTATCGATTCATACCGCGTACGTTTCGTGAAAGTAAAAAGTTAACTCGATCGAATACGATGCGGTCAATTTTCTGAAAACGCGATCCAGCTGTTTTCTAGGTCACAAACTCACAAAGTCGATTTAAAAGTTACTATTGATCCTTTGACTTGTACCACTATTATATGAATCAACTCGGACGATATCCAAACTAACGGCGGCAAGTTCTACGATTGCTTTAATAAAAAATAAGCTAACAAATTATCGTAGCCCTGAACGTCTATAGCAACAGGAAAATGATTTTAAACAAACGAGTAGACGTGGGTTTTATTATGGTTAATAAAAAAGCACATTTCCTTGAATTAATAAACAATTTATAACGTCGAAATATTTTTATTCTAATCGAGTTTTGTACCATAAATAATTTGGTTTTATAAATAGCTGTAGGCGTATACAGAAATAGTACACAAATAAAGCTTGGCTATGTCCTTTACTACGCGGCCGTCGTAGACCCCGTAGGCGAGTGCTACGCGGCTACGACGTCGGCGCTACGAGCCGCTACGACGCGCTACGAAGGATATCATGATTGTCGTGATAGAGGCGGTGACAGGCGCACAAGATAAAAATACTCCTCTGAAGAAAAGTAGAAATGTTGTGAAATGTTTTATTCTTGAATGGAATAGTGTATGACGGACTGTCAATAGAATTTGGAGTGTATTTTGTTCGTAATGATGTTTGGTTGCACAGATTCAAATAGTGTTCAACCATTTTATTAAGCATGCTTGATAAAGGTGTTTCTAGTTAATGGTGGTTTAAGTGACTTTATAAGTAAATAATAACATAATGTTACTAGAACAATTTATACTTTTTACAATAATTTAATTTTCGTTTCAATTACTCGCTTTCTCAAAATCTTAATTCTAGAAATGTAATGGTCGGATGTAAGCCACTCTTTTACGTACAAGGAAAATCTAAAAATTGTAGAAAATGCTCCCTAATCAATTTTTATACAAATATTATAAATGCGAAAGTTTGGATGTTTGGATAGATCGATGGAAGTTTATTACTCAATCACGTCAGAATGGCTGAAGGGATTTTGATGAAATTTGGCACAGAGGTAGAATAAAGCCTGAAATAACACATAGAATACTTTTTATCTCAGAAGTAGGTATGTTCCCTTGGGATAATTTTCGACATTCCTGCGGGCTGAGCCGGGCGGAAAATGTATAGTATAATTATGATCGACGGATCAAGAGAAATCTCAATACAACTACCAATATTTTCACCCAAAAGTCACCTAAATATTCTAGAGTTGCAGGTTCAACAGGCACTGCACCAGAAATTCTAAAAATCCATGAAAAAATCGTCCATTAAAAAATACAGGTTCAAGTCAAAGCACTGCGGTAGAAAAAAAATCCCAGTCAAAATACTCCACAAAAAAATAAATCAGATAATAGGGATGTTGCCTGGGTAAAAAAAATATGATTCTATTTCTTAAATATAAGTCTGTTAGATCATCGAAAAATTATTATATTTTATTTTATCAAATCAATAAAAAATAACGAATTTTAAACGCATCAAAGATGAGGAGTGGGGGCTTGTAACGTCACTTTTCAGTAAAAAGTGTACTGGTACGTGACGTCACGCGAGTTTTCAATTTTTTTTTGTTTACGTAATAAAAAAAACACGTGTCCAATATTTTTTGAAAATCTATCTGACGGACTAATTAGATTTTTTTATTCAAATACTCGTATTTCTCGAAATTTTCCATAACAAGTCCAAAGTCAAATCAAGGTGAGGCACTGCACGAAAAACTATAAAAATATCCCTGTCAAAATTTTCCCCATCCTTCCTCCCAATTATTTCACGAGAATGAACATAACCAATCCAGAATCTCAGGTTTGGGCCCCGAGCACTGCGGCTAATCGAGCAGCTCGCAAGTCGCACGGCGGCGTGGCGTGCAGGCCTCGCGTGACCCCCTGCGTGACACTCTCTACTTTATTTGTGATTCTTAAAAAACATATTAAAACCCGCACACCGCTGACCGACGGCCATCTGGGATACTGTATGTATGTTTCGTGAAAACGATTTTTGTAAGTTGGATTATGAGTTTTAGATGGCGACGCGTAGTGGCGACGCATAGTCCACGCGCGCCTCTGTTGGACGTAAACAGGCAAGTCCAGCACACTATGCCCAACCACTGCAAAGTCCAAAATTAACAGTGGCCTCCACCAGAAAAACGCTGAATCAATGAAGATCGACGTCAAGGGGGTTATACCTACCTCCCCAATAGGAGACGAGGCCTGCAGTCGTCGGACTGGCACTATTCCGGGGCAAAGAAAGTCACATACGCACCTGTAGCCCCGGATTCGATTTCATGAGGGAACACCAGGGTGGTTTCAGTCAGTACAAGTCTGACAGATGACAGAGGAGGAGAGTGCTGACCACAGTGCAGAGAACATCCATGAGGAATAGCACCACGAAAAAAAGGTCCATAAATTTAGTGTTGTAACCGGCAATCATACCAACATCACCATTTCAGCCTAAAGACGTCAGCTTTGGACATTCGCCTCACCCAAGCGTCGCCAGACCGTCCAGACCTGTGCATCTCATGTCATTGGTCCACCTTGTGGAAGGCCTCACCAGATGTATGAACGTAAACGAAGAATGAAGAATTTGTAAGAAGCGCACCAGGTGGCGTTCTGTAGTTTGTATAAAAATAAATATATTTATATTTTTATAAATAATACAAATACTGTTTATATACAATTTAGGTTGATGATGAGTGTAATATCTTTGAAACACAGCAGTGATCAAACCGCATCTACCTTGAGTTTTGGCCGCTGGTTTGATGATTGGCCTAAGAGAGTAGCATTCTTGTTAAATAGTTTACATCTGCTGTGCGGTCTAACTGCGTGAAATATTTGAAAAACCATGACACTGCTGCACTGTTTCGTGATCACTGAATGGGCGATCATTGGGTAGGTATTGTATTACGTTTCCTGATTCGATTCTCAGTTACATAAGAAATATATAATATCTACCTACTGAAACCGATAATACATAATTTGTAGCGGTCCAACTCATCGTAAACAAGCAAATAATCAAAATAATATAGACATTTATTGTTTTTTTGTGGCTATTATCGACACCTGTGATACTTAAGACATGTATTTATTGTGTGTAATAGAAACATAATTAAATGTGTAAAATTTTAAAAAATACCTTGCCAATGCTGTTTGTTGCCCTTGAGACGTCTGCTCTAAATAAATCCCATCATCATTTCCACCTTTATGCAACATCTGCTGGGTATAGGCATTCTGTATCTTCTTTCAGACTTCCTGGAAGAAGATACAGAACCGTCCTACACAGATGTTTCCCACGTCTTTGAAAATATCGTCAAACCAACGCTCTCTCTCAAGGCTGAACCAAAGAAACCAGGGTAGTCCATAACCTGGTTTCTTTGATTCAGCCTTGGCCTAAGAAGAACTTTCGTATTTTGGAAAATATTAAATACCTCATCATTAAGTACTTCAATTAAATTCAACTAATAAAGGTTTTCATGAAGCAGAACTAAAGGCGTTACATAACTGCACCTCCAAGCTAAGACATGCTCACACAAAGTATCCACAGGTCCCAGCGTTACATAGTAAACTATTAAATATAATAGCGGCGATCATTTTGCAGCAGGACTGCCGAACTTCATTCTAACGAGCTTAGTAGTTGAAGTTCGGCTAACTTAGCCGACAACGTGCCAAGCCTCCAAGCCAGTTCACACTATACGTGAATAGTTTATTACAACGCATGCCATTTTGGTACAGCTATTTTCTTGAGCTCAAACCAAAATTATAGTCTTTGACGTAAAGTTTGGTACGCGAATCCTATGTCTAAACATCCGAATGGAAAGCATTAAAATGGGGTGCTGTTCAACAATTTACATAATTTTCATTTAAAATATTATGTTCAGTTTATATAACAACATATGTTACAACAACACTTTATCTAACATTCGTTTAGTATATTCTTACTAAGAATACATACATAAATGAACAAGCTGTGAGCATGATGGGATTTCAAATTGACAAAATTTACGATTTTTATCCCTCTTTAAATCCCACTTACTCAAGGGTATAAATTGCCAAAAATGATTGCCTTCGTTATTTAAGGAACTCTTGTCCGATTACCCGCTTCTAGACCCGGTGGCTGTGCAAGTGCCTAGCAGGGAAGGAATTTACAAAGTTATACTTGGATATTGACCATCTAATTCTACTGTTATGTTTGATTTCCTTAGAAAGCGAATAATAATGACTTAAAAAAACTTAGTTAAAACATAAAGAGTTTACTCCAACTTTCTTCCATAAAATTCAGCACAACAATATCGACAAAACAGGATTATAAAAAGCAAAACGTTACAAAATTATTCCATCATAATTTTAGCAAAAGTTTGGAGTTCACTTATACATCATTTCTATATCTAATGCCTTGGCTGGAGAGCGGCGGCAGGAGCGCCGGGAGCCGCGGGACTGCTGGGCGAGTTGAAGTATTTGACGACCACGTTGAACCAATCCTGGAGAGTTGCCAACATGCCAGGATCCTCTGGCCCGTTGTACTGGACCTGGACAGGTCCGTCATTATACACCTTACCGTTGAACTGAGGAGCGGCCACCGGCAGCTGTTCTGATACCAGAATAGGTTGAGAATTCTTAAGTTTGGGGTTGCTACGTACGACTTCAGGCATCGAATGGAGAAAACGTTCCACGGATAGCTCATTGTCAACGACTGACACTCCGTTTGAAGGAGGCATTCCGTTCAAGATCATCTCCACTGCATCATTGTCCTTGGGCAGAGGAGTGGCACTCACCGCCACGATGAACAGAGCCAAAAATATCGCTTTCATTTTTATCGAGCTAAAACGAATAAGATTTAGCAATAATTTTGTAAAGTTGGAACTGCAATTGTTAGCGAATTGTGCCAAATATTCTGTCAGGCTGTCACTCTTTGTCAAAGTCAAAGTTTTCTTGTGTTCACCACGAAGGTTGTAAACCGTATGCCGAAGCAGTTTGGCCGGAACAGTTAAATATTATAAAGGACTGTGAAATATAATCGCTAACTGTGCGATTAAATCCGTTCTAAACGTTGGATTAAGCAGTTAAAAATCTAAGCTAATTTTTAATTTCGTATTTATTGATCCATAATATTGAAAAGAAATTACTTACCGAAATTATAATAGTAATGTGAATGGATTAAACTCATTTGCCAGGCTAAAAAATGACTGGCAGTGTATGCAGTAAAAACCGACACGACATAAATTTAAAGACAAGTAACGCCATCTATCTCTCCCTTCTTGCACTACCAGTTTCGTTCAAGTGCTTTCCACACTTGCTGATTTTGGAATTTGTTTTCTTGGAACAAAATACCACAGCGTTTTCCAGCTACGTTTTTCATAACATTCGTAGAACTTTGTAAGACTTATGTATGTGGATTCAGTAGCTTAACGCCATATGTGTATGTACGGCACTATCAATACACAAGGTTGAACCTCTAAGATATTATGTAGCATATAATTACACTAATACAGTGTATTGTTAATCGAAAAAGAGATGATTCTGAGATGTTAACCCATTTCGTGTCTCGTGATTTATTATTTCGTGCGCAGGGTTTGATATTTGTAGGAGGTTATGTAAAGGAATACTAATCTAAAGCGGGTGTGGGCTGGCCCAGCCGCACACTCGCTTTAGATTAGCATTCATTCTACTAACTTTTTTTTTACTCTGCATTTAAGAGTCGTAGTGTGACGTTACATCCCCACTAATCTATACTATTCTATACCAATATTATAAATGCGAAAGTTTCCATTTTTGGATGGATGGATAGATGTTTGTTACTCAATCACGTCAGAACGGCTGAACAGATTTTGATGAAATTTGGGACAGAAATAGATTATAACTTGGAGAATCTAAAAGCCTATATGGAACTCAAGAGTTATGTAGTTCCGGAGATTTTTTCTTTCTTTCAAACAAAAACAAAGATTCGGTCATGGTAAGGCGATGAATTAAAAGCGACCAACACTGCCGATGTGAGTGGAAATGTCGAGAAGCTCTAGAATTGCATACGCCGACCTTCTTGTTGATGTTCGTCAGAAAGATCAGTTGCCCACAACCAACGTGCGAGACCTGTATGGAACATAAACAAAACAAAAGAAGTATGTAAGGATCATATCAGGCGGCATTCTGTAGTATCTGACTAGCCTTTTCCCAATTATATTGGGGTCGGCTCCCAGTTAAACCGGATTCAGCTACATACCAGTATTTTACGTGGAGCGGCTGCCTACCAAACCTCCGCAACCCATTAACTGGGTAACACGGTACTCCTTGGTAAGACTGGTGTCAGATTTTCTAGTAGTAGTTGTGTTTTTTGTAGTATCTGCCTACCCTCATGAGGAATAAAAACATACATTGTGTATGAGTGTGTTTCTAACATCATAAAATATTGAGGAATATAACTTTTTGTGTTTCCCGCTAAAGTAGGATCACTTATTGAATCACATCAATGTCTGTCCATTACGGTACCTTTGTCATATGAGTTGACGTTGAGTGATATTTATATAACTTGGCAAAGCGACGGGAAAAAGAGGTTTCAACACAGGGTGGCCCGTTTATAATAGTCGATTTTTTCTTTTAGCTAGAGGGATAACATTAGGGCACTTACTTATGGAATAGCCTGTTGTATAGATAAGTTGTAAGTAAAAAGATATATGGGTAAAATGTTAGTTTGGATCAAATAACACCATCTTCATCTTAGGAACTACAGTCGCATTTGGGTGACGGTGGGTCTTAGCCTGGTCAAATGGATTTCTATACAACGTGTAACAGTATAAACATAATACCTCTTAAGGGATCATTGTACTCATCATTATGAACAAGTTTTAATATGGGACCAACATTGAAATCGCCAAAAAAAAATCGACTGCCCCATACCACCATACATTTCTGTGCGCATAACTCGACATTTTGTCGAGTTATGCGTACTGAATAACTAATTTGTTTTCGCGATTGCGGTATTGGTCCCATGGTAAAGGTTTAAGCAATATTTGCCCGTGTATAATATCAGGAATAATTATCCCAAGGGATCATACTTCCGGGATGAAATCCAATGTCCTATTCCAGGACATGGTCTACCCATGTGCCAAGAAATAAAAAAACTCAATTTCAAATTTATATTATTAAGTAAGGAAGTTAGGATTAAGAAGTTAGAATTAAAAAAAAAAACACTTTAAATATTAGGTCTTCTAAACAAAGCGCCTTGTTGATCTTTCTTTGTTATTTTTATTGGTAAGCTTTTCCGCCGTGACTTTAGATAAATATTCTGTGCGTGCACCGATTTTTTTGGGCTTTTTCCAATACAATTCGTGTTTTGACTTCAAGCTGAACGAATGCATGCTGTTTTGATGCCGGTTGCAAACACAATTCATTTTCTAAACTGCCGACACGTTTTTAAGTTTTGAATGGTTTTTAGTTACAACGACCCTTTTGGTTCTAAACAAAGCCAAAATACTCATAGGTACCTACGTGTTTTATTTTTCTAATTTGACCTGAAATGGTCTGCTCCTGAGATCTTCAAGTCAAACCTGAAGATCTCATGAGCAGACCAGTCCAGAAACCTGAATCCGTCCTAAACAACGACTTCGTGCTGTATCGATTCGCCAATTCGACCCCAAATAATGGGATAAAGCTAGGTACTGAGAGAGACACCAGCATTTCATAATTTCAAAACTTTAATCATTAATCAAATTACAATAAAAATAACATACAAAATAAATAGTAATACAGATTCTGGACTTAAACTAAGGGTTGGGGGTGATAAGGACTAAGACGGGGGTGAACTTGGGGTCCCAAGTGCCGTCATTCTTGGAGAGAGGAGTGAGGTCCCCACTCTTGGCCGTCTTCTCAATCTGGGCGAAGATGTCGTGAAACTTTTTAGGAGCGCTTTCATCTGCTGCTGCCTTCTCGACGTCTGAAAGCTCAGCGCCCGATGGCACTACTTGCTTCCCTGTAGTGTACGGTGTCTCCTTTCCGTATTGCAGGTCCATGTAGTCGTTGAGCAAGCCTTCTACTACCTTCTTGGTGCTCGGACACAGTGTGTTGTCTTGAGTCGCGTCGGAAAGCTCGCGAATTGTGACGGTTGGGAGAGCCATTTTGATTCGATGTCTGTTGGAAAAACATTGGTGTGTTTAACGTTTTAGATAAATAAATGGATAGATAACTCTTAATTGTACACCATGATACATCACTATTTAGGACAAAAGTCTGAATAGAGTGTAACAATGGAGGGACTTATCACTAAAAGCGCCATATTAATTAAGAAATACAGTAATGTGATAAGATCACTAAGGTTGGAATCATTGGTATTTCTAAGTACATAATCTATCGTGATTTTTTTTATCAATACCGTTGGTCGGACCACAAATCAACAAACTTATCAGTTTTTTGGAACTTTTATTAGTACTCGTAGATACCATGTTATCAGATATCTACGGAAATCTGGGAAAAATAAAGTATAGATATCCAGGGATTTAGGTCGTTCCTATAAACACACAAAATACGGTGAGAGGGAGTCGTTAAACCGAATCCTGATAGAGAGTCCATTGCTAAATTGCCTATATTTTAGACAACGTGTAACACAATAAACGCAAAACCTCTTAAGGGGTTTCATTGTGAAAAACTTTTACTATGGGACCAACCCTGAAATCTCGAAAAAAAATCGTCTCCCCCATACATTTCTTTGCGCATAACTCGACAAAATGTACTGAACAGCTGATTTTTTTTCGTGATTTCCTGGTTGGTCTCGTAGTAAAAGTTATTCATAATGATGAGTACAATGACCCCTTAACCTTTCGTTTGCCGGAACGTAGATCAACGCTCAAAATAAGTCAATGTTTGTCTGCCGGAGCGTACTATTTACTATTTTACGTGGCAAACAGCGCCTTCGGTGCGCATTGTCGCCTGGCATACGAAAGGTTAAGAGGTATTGCGTTATTCTGTTCCACGTTGTACACAGCATAAAGAAGAGCCTCTTTAACTAACAACCAAGAAAGGCTACTTTTACAATAAATACTTAGAACGATACCTATGTATGCTAATGGAAACTAGCTTTTGACATCGTCTACGCCCGCGTAAAAATAAATAAATATCTGAAGGGAACATAATCTCAATATAAAAAGTATTATTCCAGTACAAGGACTCCCCGTATGCCAAGTCTCACCTTGCCTGCACCTTCACTTGCTTCAGTTTCATTTATTTAATAACTAGCTAAAAAAACCCTTCTAAATTCTACGCGATACCTACCTAGGTATACCTACAGTCTAAATCCTAGATAACTAAACCTAACGTTGCATTTATTGTCAACATAAAATTTTCGAGCCCGACTCTATTTAAAATAATGAGCGACGACATAAGTATTATTTTGATAAACCATTGTTTTTTTAATCAAACACTGAGCCTAATTAAGAACCTAACTAACAACAACAACTTGTTCGTTATTAGATTGCCGAAGCTGAATTTAATGGGTACCTAAGTCCAACATAATATTCGCGCCAAAACACGTGAAAACAATTTCGGAATCTTCCCAATATATAGATTTCTTTAATCAAATAAAAGTATGGTGAATTAAAACGATAAGATAATTTATCAATTACAACACAAAATCATAATCGTCGTTATAAACATAAAGGAAGTAACTCATTATTATTTACACGATATCAAAAACACTGGTCGAAACTCAAAACGAACTAGAATAAAAAGTTCAACTCTGACGTCCAAGGATACCAACCTAAGAATTCAAAAGAAGAAAGGAAAGAAAATTACTTGTCTATGATTACTCACTTGTTTTTTTTCTGTTAGAACTCAGTCCTCAGAACTTTAGTGGTGTACTGACGTCGATAGCCAGGGTTCCAGTATATAAATCACACCCAATCGATGAGTGTCGTGATATGGGCGTGGGATGTGTCAACTTATCATGGGTGTGTCAAGAGTGTAACTGTATTCTTTTGAGGTTCCGTAGAAAAATTGACGAAGGTTTTTATTGGTAAAAAATTGAAACGGAAGTTCTTACTTTATATTGCATAATTGTTATTTTAGGAGTAAAACATGAGCAGATTGGAAAGCCATTTTTTTAAATTCTGATATGCACAAAGACTGTCAAATAGATAGATAGTGGGTGTTTTTAACATTTTTGAATATCTATTCGCTTTAAAAGCGCGTAATTTTCGTAAAAAGGTGAACAAAGTTTTTGCCTCACGTATTAAATATAGATTCATGCGAAACGTAGCTGTCTCTAACTGAACAATAGAAACCATATGCATATTAATATACTGCGTTAGCTATTAGTAGGTTTATTAGTCATCATAAACTTCACAAACACGAAACTACTGAGTAATTAAATTATTCCCAATTTAGATTGTTAAGGAGGTTATTACTCCACCATACTTGTTTCATAACCTAATATTGTGGCAATGGGATTCATGTTTGCCGTGTTAATAATTTGTCTTCCAAACTAAGATTATATAGGCCAAAGTTACTGTAGAAATATGCTTGCCAGAAATGGAAGTTTAACAAAAATATCAGAAATAAAATTATAACGTGCCAACGAGACATGGAGCGGAGTATGCTAAACATAAAAAGAATAAATAAAATAAGACATACAATAATACGCAACATCACAAAAGCAATAAACGGTTTAGCACAAGCTCTTGTATTAAAATGGAAGTGGGCCGGACACATATAGCACGCCTGCAAGATCAAAGGTGGACAAAAAGAGTGACAGAATGTAGGGGGCCAGTGGGCAAAAGAAAGAACGGGAGACCTTGCAACAGATGGGAGGATGAAACCGCAACAGCGGGTCCAAACAGCGCAATCCAGAGAAAACTGGTTCAATTTCGAGGAGGCCTTACCTGTAGAGGAGTTCCTACAGCCCATACCGAAAGTTTCCATTTCGGCATTTTCTGGGCTTCAGACAACCAGCTACTTGCTACTTTTTACTTTTCAGTTGTTGCTTGCTACTTTTCAGTAGGCATCCCGCAGTAACACATGGACGAGGTTCAATCATATCTATCTCTCTATTTATTTATTACGTTTCCACGCCTAAACTGCTGGAACATTTTTGGTATATTTAAGGCCCTTTGCGTTCCAGGGCTGCGGTGACTCTTTCGAACAAATTCCGCAACCCTGGCAGAATGTTTTCGAGCGTGAGACTTTCCCTCGGGATAATTTCCGACATTCCTATACGTGGGCCAAGCAGAAACTAGTCCTCAATTTTAAGGGGAAAAATTTATATAGAGATAGATGTCTGGATGAGCTTCCTAGCAAAACCTGCCTTTATACCTCACAACCTTTACCAGTTGTTATGGTAAGTGATGGTTTACGAAGGAGCTATATTCATCAGCAAGATTAGCAGATATTAGTTCTATGTAGTCTTACAATAAGTAAGTTTGTAGCATCATCTAAACCATCACAACGTCGTTCGGGGCTCTTTAACACACCCCTGAAGCCTAACAATAATATAATAATATATAATATATTATAGGCCTTCACCCGAGGAGGGGTTCTTTCATATTAATATAAGTTAGAAAATTAAGAAAACTAAAATAAAAAAATAAAAAACTACTGTTACTATTTTTTGTGTAGGAAATAAAAGGCTTTTTAATTTTTTATTTATTTATATACTATGTAATAATAATATAATGTATTTCTTACTTTTTTTGTGTTGCCCAATTAAGGGTTCAAATGGTATGCCCAAATAACTGAACACAGAAAACCCTTTATAAAAACGTGAAAATAAAATAAATAAAAGCAATACATTTGTGCTCCGCTTTCACGGATCGTCTGTTCAACCAATTTCTGTTTAAATAAACTCGTGGAAAATAAAATAAAATATACAGTCTGATTTATTGTTGGTTCCGCTTTCATCGCTCATGTTTTTCAATTTCCACGAAATCTTGCTTGTGATGACCACCAACCCATTTATTGAAAAACCTCTGGGAAGGTAACAGATAAAGACAAATATTTTGAAATGTGAAAAATCTTTTCATCGCTATTTCAGAATTATTTTAAATAATGAAACAGGAGCTCACCTGAACATTGAACTGACTGGTCGAAAAAATCATAACAATATTAATAAATGCGAAAGAGAGTTTGTTTGTTTATTTGTTTGATACGCTTTCACGCCTAAATTGCAGCACCGATTTTGATAAATTTACGAGATGATGGGACGCTCTCCAGCATCCCATCATCTGCATAATCCTTTTACTACTCTATTTATTCAGCTAGCTGGAGAAACCACGGGCAACATCTAGTTTTTATTTTTTATAAAAACATAATTTTACCATGAAACCAGAACGTTTTAGTTTATCATACGATACCCTAAAAACACCGCACACTATCAGTCAATTGATAAGCACTTCGCAAACCGTGGCCAAAAATTCGCACAACATGACACCACCACAGATAAGGAATATTTTGGTGAAATAGTGATGCACGTTGCGAAAGTGCATATCAATATTGATAACATTTGCTGTGAGAACTCTTGAATGGTGTCATACCTTTGGAATATTCTCAATCTTTTGCCTGCGACTTTGTTCACTTGATCTACTTAGGTGCTTAAAGTACCCATGATGGCCTAGTTTTCAATATCCCATACAATTGTGTTGATCGAAACTTGTTTTATACCTATTGAGCAAAGGCGGCAGACAAGATCAGAAGTCTATGTTTGTATGCATGGTTACATTTTAACGGTACAGTCATGAATAGATATGAACATGTATTACTGTGGGACTATGCACCGCGAAACATGTCATATATTTTCACATTTGATAAATATTAATAACCTAATAAATAATTTCACCTCCTGAAAGTTAAATTGCAGATTAATAAATAGATGAATAATTACAGATTCTGAGGCAAGCGTGCTCCATCGTCGACATAGGTAATCGCTTACCAACAGGTCAGATGTAGACAAATGCGAGCCAATTTCTTTTTTGTTCCTTTTTTTAAAAATATTTCGTTCATAAAACTAAAGTTATAGATATTGGATAATACCTTATCCTTTTGGGAATGAATCAATCGAATTTCTTCATCATGTTTTTTTCTAAGAAACGAATGATTACTCACACATAGGCAGGTGATAAAGTAATGATTAGTTCTTAGATATCTATTTCCAGTTAAAACAAATGCGAATACAAAGTCTGAGAAAGTAAATACATGGTAACAATGATATATATCTATATCTTTGATAAGATTGTTTTTACATGCTAGCGGATACTTAATTGATATTTCGATCATTTTGTAGGTAAAGATAAAATTGACATGTTTTGGGATTAATTACACAATATTTCAGATAAGGACAGCTTATTATATTAATTATCTTATTCAATAACTTCAACCAGCTGTTTTACTTGTTTCGAGAAAAATATAATAAAACAACCCAATTAGGAAGCCATGCATTTCAGGCTATAATGGTCATATGTTGTTTACTTTATTAACTTACATAATTATAAAGTAAACCCATAGTTGGAAGTTGCTAGTTATTGCCTGCTATTGAAGTCATCAAAAGAAAATGTTAAAACTTTTAATTTATTGGATATGATCAATTTTAGCTATAAAACCAAACTTAATAAGCAAAAAAGTTGGCTATTCCCTACATTTTATCGAGTTTTACTGAACACTTGATTGAATTTTTCATTTTTAAAAAATTTTAGGTTGAAAAGAATCAAATTTTTTTCAAAGAATGTGTCCAATATGTGCGTCATTTCTGGCATAAACGGATTTTCTTGTTTTTTTCTTTCTTTCTTTGAATATGGAATTGCTCGTGTAACCCTGGAGAAGCAGTGGCCTCACACTGCATAAGCGAGCGTGCGTGATCCACCACCCGCCGTCCATTCGATGTCCACCAACTCCACCGCGCACAGAATGTTGGAAAGCAGCAGATTATGAAGTAATTTAGGCTCTATTAGTGTATAATTGCTGGATGGCGTTCCAATGCGAGGATTAACGAATAAATAATAAATATTTCTAAATTCATCCGTAATCCCATTAAGTTGTTCATATTAATGAATATTTTCATCCCTTAATTTCTCCTGTGGCTATTTTATTAAAGATCTTTCCATTCTGTCCTAGTTAGGTACCTAAAACGAAATGTAGGTAAATTTATAAGTACCTATAACAAATCCCAGCCGTTATGTGCACCTCAATCACATCCAATCATGCGGAAGACGGGGAAACTTTAAATGAGTAAAGTTACGTCATAAAATACGACGATACCAAAAACGATACCGATATAGACAGGGATACCTATAAATGTGTCCTTACATTATTTCAAGTTGAACTTAATGATTCATACTGATTCCTACAGCCGTATTCACAGACGTGAAATATGCAGGTGTGTTTACTTTATTGTCAGGTGGTCTGTTCATAATCGTAACGCGTATTTTGAATTAGTGCCTCAGTTTTGTTTAGCTATTTGATAAATATCAAAATATAAACCAGTAAATCACTGTAATCCCGAATTGTACCTATAAACTGCTAGATGAACTGGGATGGTAATCAGCGCAGTACTGTGGGTTCGCCCTCGGCCCATGACATAGCATCATGCTGAGTTTTACTGTTTTGCTTGTCTTGTGCGAGTCCCAAATAAACATTTTTCTTTCTTTCTTTCTTTCTGAGTTCTCACTCAGTTTTGTTGCCACAGGCACGACGTGCCTGAGCCTAGTTTCTGATCTTCCTTTTTTTTCTTTCTTTTGTTACAAGTTAAATGTTATTCTTAGCTAATATATTTTGTCTTTATAAACTTAATTTTAGTACTACTACTACTAAAATGCACTATCGATAAGGAAATTTAGTTATAGTTTATAACTTGTAGTCATGTCAGCTCTGTGACAGTAAATTCTATTCTTATTATATCTCTCGTTTCTGTGGGCTCATTAGGTTCAGTTTTTAAATCAGAAAGGCCTTGGGCCATGTTCAGATAACCCGCGCCGACCACGCACAGGCCCCACACACGCGTTGTGCCCGTCTTACACCCGCGCTCGTCACGCGCACGCCTAGCACCCGCTTATACTACTAGTAACTGGACTATTGCGTTCACTGGACCTAGTGACGCGGACGCAAGACGTATGCAGGGTGGGTGCAGCGCGTGTGCGAGGTGAGCGCGGGGTTGGCACGAGGGTGGCGTATGCGGTTGGATTTCGATAAAAGCAATTTGAGATCTATTTATGTGTTATCATAAGACTCAAATTATACAACAACAAATTTCAAAGCGAGTTAGACGCGGATAGTGACGTGCGTGGCGTGCGCTTAGCGGGCGCGTGTCGTCTGAACGCGCTCTATGGAAAAAAGCTCAACTTTGTCCTCAGCCTTCCACTGGATCAGCTAGGCAGAATGTAAACTGAAGTGGTTTTCTAAGTCACTGTGACTGCGGTGCTAAAAATAAAAAATAAGTAGGAACCGATGTTCGAATGTTTGACTTAATAAAGATAAAAGAACACAAAAGCAGCGATGATAACAAAGGCTTCAATGGAAATGAACACGCATTTCTGTGACACATCAATGATGAATATTGAATTAGTCTCTTCGATTCATACTTCGCAGTTTAAAATGAGGATAGTTTCCACTCATGATTGCGAAAAATTTAAAGAAATGCGACAGTCAATGTTCGTTCAATTGGTGGAACATGAAATCCTAATCCTAACTAATATTATAAATGCGAAAGTGTGTTTGTTTGTTACACTTTCACGCCTAACTCTTTGGAACTGAATTTTGGTATGGAGATAGATGGGAGGAAGCCTGGAGATGATAAAGTTGCCCATAGCCATAGCCTACTTTTTTGCGAAAATCAATATATACACAATTGAAGCCGCGCGTAAGGGCTTATCTATACTATAATCTATCTATATACTACTATAATAAAGCTGAAGAGTTTGTTTGAACGCGCTAATTTTTGGAACTACCATTTGGATTTGGGCCACATTCATGAGAAAGGTTATATAGGTATAGGCTATACGGGAACGGGATATGCGCGAGCAAAGTCGCGGGAAAAAGCTATTATAAAGCTGAAGATTCGTTTGATTGGTTGGTTGAACGCGCTAATCTCAGGAACAGCTGGTTCGAACTAAAAATAAAATATTTTAGTGTTGGATAGCCCATTTATTGAGGAAGGCATAAGCTATATAACATCACGGTACGACTAATAGGAGCGGAGCATTAATGAAATTTGTGAAAGACGAAGTTGCGCGAGTCAGCTAGTACCAGCATAATACGAGAAACAGACCGGTCGAAGAGACGACGCATGGGGCAGACATTTATGCCCAGCAGTGGACGCCTTTCAGCTGAAATATTCATATTCGTTTGTTTGCGTAAATAATAATGATGATCTTGGGTAGGTATGTACCTATGTGGGCAGGTATGGTTTCAGCTGCATCCCTTCAGACTGGGAGCCGACCCGAACATGGGAATAAAACTATGCAAGTGATGATCAAATAAATTTTCGTTGCCATTTTCAGAAAATATTTATGTGGGAGACACATCACATAACCCCGGAGCCTCATGTGACTTTATTATCATTGTTGTCATTGCAAATCCAAACACTGCGAACGAGGGTTTTACCAACCATAGATTATAACAATCAAATGATTCAGTTGAGTACCTATCTATCGGTCTAGGATACGGGCCATAGATTCCAGTCACCAACATCATCATCATACCAGCCGAAAGACGTCCACTGCTGGACATAGGCCTCCCACAAAGGAGGGGAGTGCTATAATCGCCACGCTTGGCAGGCGGATTGGCGATCGCAGTGTAGCTGTTGCAATGCACAGAGAATGCTACGTCCCATTCTCTAGTGAGTCCCTTAGTCGCTTCTTACGACACCTACGGCACTTCCCGTGGGTGTCGTAAGAGGCGACCGATGGGATGGTGCTTTTCTTTAACGTCCGACACCATACAGACCACACTAGATTCCAGTAGGTACATTTAACTTCTATCCAATAAAATAAGAACTTAACTAATCAATGTTATAAAGTAAACGAACCTTATAGGTACAAAATTCAGCAAGAAGGAAAAATATTATAAGTGTGAAATTACAGTTTTAGAAACTAATATTTTAAATACGAAAGTAACTCTGTTTGTATGCTACTTCTTCTCGTCAAACGGATATATGTAGATGAAACACGGCACAGGTAGACCATGTTCTTGAATAGGACATTGGATTTGTACAAAACTTGGCACACGGGTAGACCATAATATGTCCTGGAATAGGACATAGGATTTGGATGAAACTTGGCACACGTGTAGACCATGTCCTGGAATACGACATTGGATTTGGATGAAACTTGGTACACGGGTAGAACATGTCCTGGAATACGACATTGGATTTGGATGAAACTTGGCCCACGGGTAGACCATGTTCTGGAATAGGACAGGACGAAAGACTTTCTAGTCGAGAGTATGTTACTTTGGGATAATGTTCGTCATTAAGGTGGACCAACCCGCTAATAAAAGGCCGCCTATATCTACTTATCCAAGGTGACCACCAATGGTCACGCGGTGCGAACAGACGCCACGTAAGCCATTCCATCGAGACATCTCATAGAGGCATGCACTGCAAGTTGCATGATAAGACATTTTAATCTAAATAGCCTCCTCCATAATGAACAGTATGGATTTACAAAAGGTCGTTCAACCACAGATGCAGGTGTTGCTCTCCTGAAACACATATTTAACGCATGGGAGAACTCGCAAAATGCAATTGGAGTTTTCTGTGATCTCTCCAAGGCCTTTGATTGCGTACACCATGATACGCTCTTGCGTAAACTGCGTCATTATGGTCTCCAAAAGGAAGCTCTTAACGTAGTTGACTCATATTTGCATAATAGGTTTCAATGTGTAGATATCAATGGTGTGAAGTCCTCCGGGCTACCAGTTCATTTAGGGGTGCCTCAAGGTTCTATACTGGGTCCATTCTTGTTTCTGGTGTATATAAATGATTTACCATTTTTCTTAAAGGGTATCTGTGATGTAGTTCTCTTTGCAGATGATACCTCTCTTGTCTTTAAAGTAGATAGAAATAGACAAGATTTTGATGACGTAAACAGTGCTCTCTCCATGGTTACGGATTGGTTTACGACAAATAACCTAGTTCTCAATGCTAAGAAAACAAAATGTATCAAGTTTGCCTTACCTAATGTTAATAATCTAGGACCGAATATCGTCTTAAACAAAGAGATGCTTGAAACTGTGGACTCAGCAGTATTCTTGGGAATAACTGTTGATTCCAAACTACAATGGGGCCCGCATATATCAAGCCTGTCAGGAAGGCTCAGCTCGGCTGCCTACGCCGTCAGGAAAGTAAGACAATACACTGACGTTTACACAGCTCGGTTAGTCTATTTTAGTTATTTCCATAGCGTTATGTCTTACGGTATCCTATTATGGGGAAGAGCTGCAGACATACAAAATATATTTGTGTTACAAAAACGCGCTGTTCGAGCAATATATCAGCTGGGGTCAAGAGTTTCCTTAAGAGAACTTTTCAAAGATATTGGAATTCTCACGGTGGCATCTCAATTTATTTTTGCAAACATATTATATATTAGGCAAAATATACATTTATACACTAAAACCAGTGATATCCATAACTTTAACACTAGAAACAAGCACAAATTACATGCACCATCCCATCGTCTTCGAAGGGTCCAAGGCTCATTTGTGGGGCTCGGTATCCGTTTTTACAATAAGCTACCTCTTTCTTATCTTGAGCTGCCTTTTAACTCGTTTAAAGCTAAAGTTAAATCTAACCTTTGTTCGAAGGCATACTATTCAATCAATGATTATTTAGACGATGATAATAGTTGGTCGCAGTGTTGAACGCAAGACATACTTCGTTTTTAATGTTCTTTCATAGTTAGCTTATGACATATGAGTTCATATATTTGTTAATTTATATGTCCGTAGAGGTCAATTATTTGTTATTTTTTTTTTATTTTTTTTGTATTGACTTAATACTCTCATAACAATGTTTTATAATGAGTGTATTGCAACATGTGATTAACTAGTGACTTCGACAGTTGTATGATTTTATTCTATCCTGAGCAACCGGCAGCAAGTTCGTCATGCTCCCTTAGATTTTACTGCTTGCGGTAGCGTCGGGGGTCGGGTTACCTCTTTCCCTCAAATATGGCGAGGGGGGTAATGGCTGATCTTTGCGTTATGCTCGTGAACGGGTGCTGCTTGTGGTGAAAGGTCGTCTTGTTAGCCATGGATTTTACTATTGTTATAACGATTATATGCTTAATGTTTAATTTTGATGGCCCTGGTTTATCACTTGTGGCGTCGAGTCACAGATCTTTTTATTAAATTCTACCCTCTGCACGTGTAAGCGGGCACACCCTTCATGTCTGGAGGCTTATTTAGTTTGATTTGATATTGTTTTTATGCTTGAGTTTGTCTGTTTATGCTGGCATAATGGAGTGTGCTAGCTTACAAGTAGCGAATTATTAAGTTTTATGTTTTTACGTGTTACCTTTGTTGTATTGTTTTCTTTGTAAGAATACTGACTACTCACATACCTTTGTATAAGTGATAGTTCTTATAACTCAACAGACAGATGTGTTGCTGGGGAGTTTGTTGCGCCACTTCTTCTTCCCAGCTAAAACACTAGGAAGTGGTGACGGGCGGGCGTTTTGGGGGACTGTCTTTATGTAGAACTTTGACGTTCAAAAAGTGCTGGCACTCAGCCTAATTTGAATAAATGACTTTTGAAATTTGAAATTTGAAATTTGACACATGATAATCATGATGACATGTCATCTTAGAGAATGTCGATCTGTCAATCTTATCTCTTATCAGCCTTATCTTATCTCGTCGTGTCTTGATGCGTAATTGTTTATGTTTCTTTCCATAAACCTATAGATTGTCAGATAGGGTCTATAAATACACGGTCTAAGATAACCGAATGCCCTTGTCGTCTGAAAGGTTTATAGTCCATTCTTTTGTTTTGTCACCTTAAAAATGATCCTAAATGAATAAGGTTCTTAATTCGTCGGAACCTTTTTTTTTATTTTTTTTAAATGTATGTTCCCGGATTATTCGAAGATGGCTGGACCGATATGGATTTTTTTTTTTGAAAGCGTGTACTTCCTAGGTGGTCCCTAATCATCAAGTTAGGATCTGATGATGGGATCCTGGAGAAATAGAGAGAACTTTTCAAATTTTATAGGCACACTAGAAGCGATTTGTATAGTTTTTGGGAGAATACTTTTTCGGAGTGGTTCTATTTCAATTTGGTGAAGATCTGATGAAGAACTTCGGAGATAGGCAACAGAACTCCTCAAGAAATTATAGCAAATGTACTGGGATTGCTGAAATCTCATGTCTGTCTATTGTTAACACCAGTTCATAACATAACATCACGCCGGTACGTTGTGAAGGGGTAAGCACATGTGAACCACGAAAAAGTGAAAAAAAAATTACAACCGGCTTCTAAATAAAACTCACTAATCAATAACTTTTCGGCAATCGGTTGTATTTTTTTGTAAAAAGTTTTCGTAGAAAGGTAGGTAAGTAGGTATGACTCAGGGGTCCAATGCTTTGGTATGTCTTGGTATTTTGGTTCTGAAATAGGGATATTGCTATTCGTCCTGTCTCTCTTTTAAATCTCTCTTCTCGAAAAGCGCTCATTAATACTCTTGCAAACATTTCATAACTTGAAAACGAGCGCGAAGGATTTATCAGTACCATATCTCTCACGGGGATTAAAGTGGTTTCAGCATCGTCAGAAATACTCAGATTTTCTAAAATATGAACACTAATGATAACAACACCACGCCGTCGCCAAAGGGTACATCAGCTGAATAGTAGACCAACATTTTGCCAGGTACGTAGTAGGACGGTAAATCCCGTGTAATAAGCGAAGCGTATTGCCATCTACTTGTCGCAAATCTTAAATCTGGTTTCCATTGTTGTTCCCACAAGTGTGTGCGCAATCGCAGGTGCACTCTCGGTCCCTTTACTCTCATAGTCCGATGGCAAGGCTATCAAACACTTACAACACGAACAAACAACACGAATGAACAAGCTTTTGCCCGCGACTTCGTACACGCATATCCCGTTTTACCCCGTTCCCCTATAGCCTATAGCCTTCCTCATGAATGTGGCTATCATACACAAAAATATTTTTCCAAATCCAACTGGTACTTCCAGAGATTAGCGCGTTCACACAAACAAACTCTTCAGCTTTATTATATTAGTATAGATAATCCCCCTTATGTGTCTCCTTTTACGCTACTTCAAGGTAAATTTCTAATAATTATAAAACGTGCAAATTGAACTCATACTCCCATCAAATCTCAAAACATCAAAAAAGGTATTCTGCTAAACTGATCACACTTTAATGTTTGATTTCAATTTATCCTCTTATCAATTGGTATATTTAACGGTCCCCAATAGACTTACCGAATGCCAAAACTCAATAGTTTGGAGCCAACGTTATCAGCAAACCACACCGACCTCTAGCAATCTATCGAACACCGCCGTTTAATGGCTAGCCTTTTGTGCTGTGGCCGAGAAATTCAATGCCATATTATGTCACAATCGTTCGGCACACTCTTGTGATAGAAAATTATATTAAATCTTTTTTTTTAAATGTGTCAGCTTATGCTTTGCTTTTACTTGCGATTATTACATCAACTGATGATGCTGAAAAAAATTAAGTCGACAGTCAACACGTCACGTCAGTCCCACGGAGAGTTTTGTACCCAAGTATTTGAAAATAAGTGTGTAAGTGTGTAATCTGTATCACCGGAAAATTACAGACTCCGTAAGATTGTAATAAATCTTGATTAAATTATAATTTCTCGATATATTATAAAAAAATCGTTTGTATACAATTAATCCCATCCAAATTCAATAGTTTCCAATATATGCGTGTCTTATTTAGAAAAAATAGTTTACAATTTCACACGATATTATACAATCTTACGGCGTTTGTCATTTTCCGGTGACATATGCATACCAATTCCGAGACAGTACACACCTTTTCTTTCTTCTACACCTGTTTCTGAATTAAGAATTTGAAGTTAAGTCTGCTTTAGCAAAACAAGCTTTTGTCTTAACTTAAGAGTTTAACAAGTTCTCAACTTCGAATTTGCAGAGACTGGGGGCTAATCACAACACTGGGTAGGTTCATGAAAACAGTTTTCACTGAGTTAATTGACAAAATAAAATATAATTTAAAACATTAAAATCGCATTTAATCGTGAAGAAATAACTATTCAAATTACTTCAACAAAATTAAGCCTGTTGCTGGACGTTGACGATGATCTGGACGAGGGGGCTGCTGGTGGAGGCAGGGGGGGTCACGACAGGTGTGGGGTCTACGATGGGAAGGGGAGAGGGGACGGGGTTCACGATGGGCTCGGGCTTCACGGGGGCAAGGCCAGCGGGGGCGACGACGGCGATGACCTCCTGGAAACAAGAAGATGGAGAATTTTAGGTTCGATCTGTTGGTAGTTAATTATGGTAACATGCATCGTAAACAGTTCCTAGCAAAAAGAGCGATGAAGAAGCGATGACGATCGATGGCATCGATCAACGATCGATCGAATGGTGTGGTAACACCCTAAGCGGAGTTAGTTACCTACCTATTTTAAGAATCTTAAAACTTTGGCTAAAGGCATAAAAGGTGTTCAATAACTGAATCACTGATGGTCACATAACGTTATGTTTATAATCCCTAGTTAGTAGAACAATCACTGAGCAAGTCTCTCAGATCTCCTAACATTTTTTTGTATAGAATAAACCAACTCTAGGATCTTCCAATACCTACTACTTTTAAAGTTAATCTTTTTATCATAATTTACTCTCAAGGCAATAAATTAACTGGTTATATTGTCTTAATGTTCTGTATGTTGTCGGACGTAAAAGAATAGCATCACATCCCGTGGGTGTCGTGACAGGCGACTGAGGGCTCACCAGAGAATGGCCAGCAGCATTATCTGTGCATTGCAACAGCTACACTACGATCGCCAACCCGCCTGCCAAGCGTGGCGATTATGACAAACCCTTCCCTTTGGGGGAGGCTTATGTCCAGCAGTGGACGTCTTTCAGCTGATATGATGATGATGATTGTCTTAATGATTCATCTGTGAAGATAAAATAGTGATGTCCTTACAATATGGTTGCCAGCGAAGAGAGCATCCATGATCTCGTTGAGGGCGTGTTCCAGGTAGGGGATCAGGGCAGGGTCGGTGGCAGGGTCCTGGAGAGCCTCGGACAACTCCTGCAGGCTCCAGTAGGAGACCTCCAAGGGCTTGACGGGGACACCGACGGCCTCCTGTAACGAAAGATGAGGTTGAGTGTTAGCAGACTTAGAAGAGAGGAATCTGTGTGGTTCATTTCCCTTCTTCTTCTTAGCATGTGATGACAAAAGTAGTTTATTCTTAACTAAATTCCTAGCCTGGCCCAGTTTTCGGCTACGGCAATGCAGTTGGTAGATGTAGTCTTACGGACAGTTACCAGGGAATGCGGCGCAAGTTGAAAGATCGTGATCAACCTCATTATTTTGTGAATTTTGACTAGATATAAATCGTAAATTGTCGAAAGACATCCTGAAAACATATGGACAAAAGAAATTCACGTCGAATTTGCATTTAATGAAGACATACACTGTTAATTAATGTTTGATATAAGACTGTGTCCACTTTACTATTTAAATATTTAAATTACGATTCTTGTTATCTTTCAGTCGCGTCACATTTCGTATTGTAAAATGATCCATAACTGACATCACAAGAATAATTTTCTAAAAATGGATCTAGGAACTCACAACGGGGATTCCAGCATGGATGAGGTCCATCATTTCGTTAAGGGCCTCCTCCAGGTAAGGGATGAGAGCGGGGTCGGTCTCAGGGTTCTGCAGGGCGATAGACAGGTCGTGCAGGGTCCAGCCGGTCAGGTCAACGGGGGCAGAGACATCAGCGGGCACCTGGAAAAGAAAAGTTTTTACTGATGATAGATGACTCACTACTGTTTTTTGTTTGCGTCACATGTTTTCGCGAGGAAGATATGTTTGAAATCCCATGTTACAATAGCCACGTTTTTGCCACGGATACAACAAGTCGAGACTCCGGTATTTTACTGAGAATTCCTATAGGAAACAACCAAGTAGGTACCTCCAGTTGCTGGTTCTAGGAATCTAAACCAGAAACTCAGCTGAAGACGCACTTGTAACCCCTGACCCACCTAGCAAGTGAAAACCATTCTAGTTCTCATCACCAAAGCACAGCTAATTTGATGATTTTGGATTGCTGTTTTCAAACTATTTTCACGTTAACTATGTGTTCATCATCATCCTGCCCTTGTCCCATATTACTCAGGACGTTACGATAATCATGTCCTTTTACTGTTTTCCTTTCCGTTCAAAAAGCGCGTTGTGTTTTGGGGGAGAACCAGGGAGTAGGATTTTATCCTCACCATAACCACCCTGAGGATCGCCATTAGTATACAGAAGGAACCCAATTAACTCCTAAAAGGCCGCCCATAACCTCAACTGTGCAACGCCTGTTGGGGCATATCCCTGGCGTGGGTAATCATATCCTACCAAATAAGATCACAAAGAACTTACCACGGGGTCCTGAGCGAAGAGAGTCTCCATCATGTCATTGAGAGCCTGCTCCAAAGCCGGTATGTGGGCGGGGTCGGTGTTAGGGTTTTGGAGTGCCTCGGACAGCTCGTTCAGGGTCCAGGAGCTGAAGTCTGATGAAGCGGCGGCCACAGCCACCAGGACGGCGAGAACAGCGAAGAATTTCATCTTTTAAGATTTTTTTGCTGCTGGAAAGAATTATTTGGTTAGTCACAGTTAGGTAAATCAAAAAATAAATTAGGAAACAAGTTTTTCAGTAGCAAAATAGTTGTTTTGTGTTGTTTATAACCTGTCATAATAATTTATCAATAGATATGCAGATACTGCTATCTGAGAAACATGACATTATATCACGCTTGCAGGTGTAAGTACTTATTCCTCAAAGGGCCACAGGTGTGCATTAGTACTTATACATCATGCCATTTAAAGTCCCATGAATGGGGCTTTTGAAGCCTGTCTCAGGACTTCTAGTGAGAATTTCCTTGTAAAAATCCAATAACACAAAACACTTCTGTAGACCTGGAAATCAAACCCAGGACCCCTCGCTTAACAGGCACGTTTTCAATCACTAGACAACGATACAATCAGCCAATTTTCAAAACTATTGTCCTAATTATTTTATTGTGTTTTCGACTTACCTACCGTCGAGTAATTTGGCGAAATTTTGAGGAGTTGCAATATTTATACAGTTTTTTAATCGAAACTGCAATAAACTGTATCTTGAGCAGTTTATTACATCCGATCGAACATATCTGAATAATAAATCATGATTAAATAATGTTTTTGAAGAAGAAAGATATTAAGACATTGATCGTCAGGTTGTCATTAATCAAACTGTTAATCCTATGGAAGCTTCAGGGGATGTACGTAAGACCACTTAAGTTTTAAAAGCCGATTGTTTTGTTTTTTCTACTTCCCGTGAAATCCTAAAGGTCATTCACAGATTAGTATACAGAATGTAAAAGCCTGTGTGACTGTCATTAGTACATCGGCATTATATTCCATTGTATTTAAAACACAGCACTGCTACTTGGTGACAGAAATACGGCTTTCGCGACGGCTCGAAGGCTTTCAATAGGGTCTGCCACGAGTCTTATTGTTTAGCTTCCTTTCTTCGGTATACCCATTGGACTGTGTGATTGGACTGCAGACTTCTTCAGAGATCGGTCCATCCGACTGGTTATCGATAGCTGCGTGTCCGGTCATTTGGATATTAATTCCGGGTCCCTGAGGAATCAGGGGTCGGTACTTTTAGCAACATTGTTATTGCCGCACATTACCTAATGATCTTTGGGTATGCAGACGACAGCAATGTCGCACAGATTCTCTGAGTGGCTGATTCAGATTCAAGAAGTTTTTTTCCCCTAAAAGGACGCCATTCCTCTCTACCTTTCCGACGTGTCACCGTGTCGATAACTGATCATCGTAAACTTCTGGGCGTTACATTTTCATCCATCCTAGATAATGGTCCCATAAAACGTTTTGAGATTACATACTATCATAGTTCGTAGTCCTAATGATGGACGGGAATTCACTGTCGCAGTCTGTTGTTTCCTGTTAGCTACAACTCTACAACCTGGAGGTCTTTAAGTCAAGAGCGAACAGGTTACTTCTAGACAAGCGAGCCCCGTCGTCGACAACAACATCGCTTACCTGATGGTAGGAAGGTTCAGAAAGTAGCACTCTGTATCTTATCTATCATTCATAGGTGGCAAGACTGCTAGTGTTTTGACACATACGTCTCCATTATCATTGATGACGTGCATTCATAAGCCTATGTGGACCGTAAATGGGATTATTTTTTGTATACCTTTTATTATGTTTATGTAACATTTCTAATCAAAGGAATATTTTTATACGCAGCGAGTAAAATTAAAACCTATATTTTTTTGTAGCTACTGCCGATAATGCGTGAGTTTGACTTCCGTACCGTATGTAGCTCATAAGAAAAAGGGTGATCTCGATCCTTCTCCAAGCGTCGCTATTTCCACTGATTCTGTGCTTCTCATCTCGATGACAGTCATCGAGATGAGAAGCGCAACTTGGTGAACTGCAACAGGTGATCGTTCCACCTTGGGGAAGTCTTCCAACACCATATCTTCCAATACGCGGTCGCTACTCCAGATCTATTCGAGCCCATCGATCATCCGTCCTGCGAGCAACGTGCCATACCATTCCAATTTCTTTTGTCTCCGTATTTTGCATTAGTTCTGCACCAACCGGGTGTTACCTTGGCTGTCCACTTAAAAAGTGCATACCGTCAGTGATCCATTCCATTTACATATCAAGCGGGGCCTTTGCGAGCTGGCGTCGGCGTCCAGAGTTCCTAGAGTTCGGGACCCCAGGGTCCCGAGAATTGTAAAAGCCCTATAATATTGCTAATATGGAGCAGATTATGAAAAGGTCGCTCGCTGAAAGATTTGTAATGTTTATTGTTTTTTTGTTATGTATTTTCTGGTGTAAATTAAAGTACCTATTAATAAATAAATGCTGCCCTCTGAGTGGGCATGACTCGGCCCCAACCATTGGATTGTTGAAGCATATCGGAGCATGTCATATAAAGTAACTCCTCGAATTTCCGAAGTCTTTCGTTTATTCACAATATTTAGCAAGTCAAATGAAAATTCTGAACCATCTACTTATGCTGTAGATTGTAAATGTCTTTTAGTGTTGCACGTTTTCATAAAACTACATAGTTAAGTTAGCACTTGTTATAACATTCCATAATTTCAATTTCATGAATAAAATCGATAAAGTGAGACCTACACGTGTCTTGTGACTAGACAAACGGATGCACGTTTGTTTTATGATGGATTAATGCTATTAATCATTATCTTTATGGAAAAAGAATAAAAGCGTATTACGTAGGCATTATCTTGTCCACGTTTTAGTCATGTTTTGTTAAAATAAGTACCTACTACCTAGGTCACTATCTTTTAAAATATATGACTTATTAATAGTTTGAAGCTTCTTTGACAAAACCGTACCTAAGTAACAATAAATTATTACTATTTTAAGTGATCAGAACCCTAATTATTAAGTAATGTTTACTTTAGTTCTGTTTATTTTTATATCGTTCTTTCTAAGAACTAGTAGATCTGTTAAGTAATATGTGGATAACGTTGTGAGGAGTGTATTTGTTACTTTTTTGTTGTCTATTGTTAAGTTCCAACCTATGTTTACTTATTATTAAACTGCTGTTTGTTGTCCCTAAATAAATAAATAAACAGTAGAACACCAGCTCAATGTTTGCGATACAAAATAGATGAAATAAAACAGCAATACTTTTTTACCAATTTATTAAAAAACACATTCATGTAAGAACTCTAGACCACCAAGACCTTTCTTTGTATCACAATATCTTCACACCAAATTGATGGAATTGCTTAAAACATTTGGCAAACCGTTAATCTGAAAATAAAAATTCAATTATTTCAGATTCGAAGAAATACCTATTACAAGTGAAACTCTGTCTAGATTTTAAAAAAACCGGCCAAGGTCGAGTCGGACTCGCGCACGAAGGGTTTGATCTATGAAAACGGCAAAAAAAAAACACGTTTGTTGTGCGGGAGCCCCCAAATATTTATTTTTGTTTTTTAGTATTTGTTGTTGGCTACAGAAATACATCATCTGTGAAAATTTCAACTGTCTAACTGTCACGGTTCATGAGATACAGGCTGGTGACAGACGGACAGACGGACAGACGGACAGCGAAGTCTCAGTAATAGGGTCCCGTTTTACCCTTTGGGTATGGAACCCTAAAAAGACGAGAGTTAACCACGATTATTAATTAACAGAAAAGCGATTTTTGAGCATCGAGTTCCGCAAATGCCTTATTTTTCACCGTATTTTTTTCCTTATCCCAATTAGATGATTGAGATCACGCAGCATGTTTTTTCTTCCATACCAAGACATCCCCTCTCCCCACCGAAATATTTTTAGTAGTCTACATCCTAACGAAGTCTTTGAAGATTTAACGAAAACTTATCCGAGGAGGCAATTTTTTTTTGTGCTTTTATGGTGTTGCTATTTTGCTAAAACCTTTATTTGTAAGTGCATTACCTATTCATAACCCCTTCTTCGTCTTCTTGATGAGGTTCTTCAAGGGCTTGATCAAGTACTCGTAGTCACCCTTAGGAGGGATAAGACCAACGGGAGTCACTATGTGAATAGTTTCCTGTAAGTAAATAAATAATAAATATTATTAAAATTGAGCGTGCCTTGTTTAAAATCTCTTTATAATATAAATGTCCACAATTTTTATTCTGTCTTTATGATGATGAATTAGTTTACGTTGCCATTATTTTCGTGACGCTCCTTAATGAACCTAGTCAATAATTAATTGGTAATTTTATTTACCCGTGTTTCTCCCTTTTCAAGAGCCTCCTTCAGCTCTTTGTGTGCCTTCTCCAAGTAAGGAATGAGAGCCGTCTTCGTGGTAGGACTCCTGAGGGCTTCGGTCAGATCCGCTTGAGTCCAGGTGGAGATGTCCAGAGCCGGGATTGCTACCTTCACTGTTTCCTATAAAGAATAAGATTTTTTTACTGAACCGAAAGGGTAGAATGATGAGGCCTTTGGCCATCCCAATGATGGGCAAAGGCCTCAGAACATTAGCAAAATACAGAGAATGTTCCAAAATCAAAATTAAGGCACGACGGAATAGGTTTATATTTTTTCCATAAAGCTATAAATTTCTCCCAAAACTATGAGTACAAACAAATAGACAAATACAAAAGGCGGAGCGAAGTATAGGTAAACTGTGCGTTGACTATGTACCTAATAGGGTATTTGACTAAAAAAATCTAATTAGTCCGTCAGATAGATTTCCAAAAAATATTGGACATGTATTTTTTCACGTAAATAAAAAACGAAGACGATACAGTGCGGTGAAAATGACGTCACTTACCAGTAAAATTTTTAATGGAAAGTGACGTTACAAGCCCCCACTCCTTATATTTGATGCATTTTATCTTCGTAATTTTTGATTGATTTGATAAAATTAAAAATATGTTTACAATATTTTTCGATACTCTAACGGACGGATTAAATAGAATCATATATCCCTATTGTAAGATTTAAGAAATTCGACAAAAAAACAAAGGGCATTCAAAACGTTTGAAACAAGGCTCCAGATTACAAAGGATTCGGGAATGTAATAAAAGGTAAGTTAACAGTGCTTACCTGTACATTCCCAGTCTCATTCTGCATATGGACGAAGCTGTTAGCTTGTAGCAGCGCAGGCCTGTACTCCTGCTTCGTCGCAGGGTCGGCGATGGCCGCCGTCAGCTCTTCCACGGTCCAAGTGGGCCCGCCAGACGGAGATGGCACTACTGCGTGCACGAAATCCTAGAAACAGGTCTCCCTTTGTAAATAATGCCGTTAAAACTCAAATAATACAAAAATTGCAGAATATTATAGTTTTTAATGTACAATAAACTAAGTAAAATTAGTAGAAATGTACATTAAAGCAATTTCTAATATATAAATGCTAATATAATACCAATGATACATTTTAAATTAGATATATGTTTTTTATAAAATTAAAAACATTATTATTTAGTACAGTTATAATCAACGAAGCAGTCAAATGTAAGCCCTCTTCTTCTCTCTTATTTTTGCTGTGCCCGACGGGATCCACAATAATCATATTTTATTAACCTACCACCTAAGTTCACATGTGGAAGCAATAAATATATTAAGTATTGAGTATGTTATATTACTTTATTCACCTCTGAGACTCTATTATGACTAACTTGATTTAGCAACCAAATTGTGACATCCATCACATACCACTTCCTCTCGTATATGTGTGACCCAGAAGTGGGAACATTATTTCATACCCTTATGCCAAATTCACATCATTATCTTCACATTGCTGAAAGACGTCCAGTGCTGGGTATATAACTAATTCTCCTTGGGGGAGGCTTAGTTATATACCCGCTGCCTCCCGCAATAAAAAAAGATTTGCAACCTTCACCAGCCCAGCCCCTGCCAGTGTCATCAAGATTCCCCAATGAGAAAAAAATAATAATAGATAGATAATAGATTACATTATTTAAATGTTATTAAATAAAATTGAATGATTTTTGATTATTATGGATTGTAAAAATGGACTGTTGAATTAGTGTTCATTTTAAATAGATTTTTAATCATTATAATTAGAACTTTTTTTTCGTAAGGTCGTACTAACATAGCTCCGAAGTACTCGCTACTAACCCATATGGACTCTTGTTCGAAATAAAGTTTTTGATTAATTCATTGATTGAATACACTATCCCTTTTTCACAGCGGAATCATGATAGCATATTATTGGCACATTATAAGTAGTGGGGAGCAGGTCCTCAATCTACCTTGTGCTAGCGCATTTAAAAGTGAATCAATTGAAGTAAACTTTTCTAACTTGCACAATTGACTGTCCTACATAATTTAGATGATTCGTTTTTAATTTAAAAAAAAAACACCTACTCGTACGTTTTTTTTGCCGTTTAATTAATTTTATACTGACCTAACTAGTTATGGTAAATTGTTTAAATTACCGGTAACTAAAAATGTTAATCATATTATCGTGTATAGTTATTTTTCTCACATAAGGCGAAAAATCATTAACTCAACTAATATTTAATGTGTGCCGTAACGTAACAACCTTGTCTGAGACAATAAATCACGTTTTCACATTACGTGAATATATATTTGTCACCTTTTTTAGGAAACGACAAAAAATACGAATTTACGGAATATGAATGCGTAGATTGTTGGTACATTGCTTTTGGGGTTCCGTTTCTTAGACACCATAATAGCAACGGTATATTCTATGTATTTCCGTTGATTTGATTACTGAATTCTCACTTTTGGCTGTAGATATGGTTAGGTCTTTATGTTACGTCTTAAGTTGTTGTCGTTTATTTTCGGTCCACTCTGACCACGATAACTTCAGTTAGACTGAACATTTTAAATACATGTAGAACCTATGAGCGTACGGAACCGTCACGCGCAAAAAATAATGATGACTCGCACTAGACCGAAATCCGATTATTGTTACACTCAAAGTGCAAAGTTTAAGAAAACAAGTTTTATTTGTTAAAAAAATATTGACATATGGGCTTAACCGAAATACAAAATATACATATCTACCATAATCTACATATCATTATGTCATACTGGCCTAACTACGCACAAATTCCTCAAAAATAACGCGATTAATGAGGACAAGTCAATATTATGATTATTTATTGGGTAGATCTTATAAAAACATAACATATAATTTGTTATAAGTAGGTACGAGACAAAGTACAAAATTATGCGTGGACACAAACTGAATCCAGCAGTCAATGAGTACGCAAAATTGGTATTGCGATACCTTCAGGCAAACGCCGTAAAATCGCCATTTTACTTTAGTTGACAGAAAAGCTGACAGCCTTATCCATCTATATAAATAAAAATGAATGAATGTGTTGCTAAGCGCAAAACTCGAGAACGGCTGGACCAATTTCGCCAATTCTTTTTTTCGTTGTATTTGTTATTGTCAGGAGAAGGTTCATAATTATGAGAGAAAATTTTCAAAAACATTCCACTAGTTCATAATAAAAACGTTATAACCATTACATAGCTAAAATACTGATAACCAGATTATTTATTCAAAATTTTCTATGGAGAATTTGAATTTAGAATCTCTTGAACAGTATTTTAACTACCTACATATGTTATGTTTAAAAAGTTTTTATGAAAAAGGGGGTGAGCTACGGACTCGGAGAGACAAATAAAGCGAGAGAGAGAGCATACGACTAATCGGAGCTTAGTTTACACTACAGGGCTAATTTAACTACCTACTTTCAAAAATCTTATTGAATGAAGATAAACTTATTTAAAAAATATTATCTACTAAAATGTTACGACTTGTAGGAACAAGATTGTAGATCCCGAAATTATCTGACAAAGAACAGTGGTGGAGTACCTAAGACAAAAGTAGTACAAGGTATCCTATTCTTAAATTTTTAATGAACGGCGAGATTTCTGCTAACCCGCAGGATCTAGAAGACATAAGTAGGCTTGTTCATAAAAAAAACTAACCACATGACTACTGATTAGAAGATACATAGGTACATAATTCAAATGCTCTGAAAAAAATAAGGCAGCTTTGTATCTAGAGTAAGCAGCAAATTACTTTGTAAACAACGATGACCACTTGCGTACAAGTGGGTAACACCCGGTAGTGCCTAGAATAAACTTAATCCAAAGCTACGCACCTCATTTTTGCCAGTAAACAGCGCGTACATGATCTCGTTGAGAGCATCTTCTAGATACGGCATCATACCCGGATCCACCAGCTGGTTCTGGATGGCATCGGACAGCTGTGAGAGGGTCCAGGTCTTCACGACCGGGTAGCTTGTGGCTACTGCTAGGCAGATGGAGAATAACGCTAGCACCTTCATTTTCACTGTGGATAAATGCATAGGATTAGAATAAGTTGTCATTTTATCATGGCTTAGTGAAAAGATACATAAAAGTCACGAAACAGTACACGACGAACACATGAAGATGCTAAGGTGGGCAGAAGGCACTCAGCTTGACAGGGTAAGAAACGATATCCGTAGAAGTAGATACAACAAAAAATATACCTACTTTTGTACACCTATAATGTATTGTATTGTAGACATTCATGATATCTCTAACTATTTTGCATCTGATCAGCATTTTGCTTATTCAAATTCAGTATTAGTAGAGATTTTTACTACTAAGTTGCTTAACAGGTATACCTAAGTATTTTTTCGCACCACCTGCACGAAATGTCAAATGATACGCTATGCAAACATAACCTAAAGTACGTCATTATAGCCCGCGAGCGGCGCCCGTCCGCGTCGGCCTCCGCTGCTAGGTGCAGGTCGCGCGGTCAAAATGAGGTTCCAAATTCAAATTACATTGTTGCATTGTTTGGGCTATAAAAATTAAGGAAAATCAGTACAATATTATTATAATAATATAATTGTGGCGGTGGACGGGGGCACAGCTTCGGACGCGAGACTTGCTCCTAGCACTGGAGGGCGACGCACGCCGCGCGCCACTAGCGTTGAACAGCCTCCTCTCTTCATGGCTTCATCACAATTTTCTCGCACCTCAGGGATAAAGGTGTCTTTGCCTCGGGCTACCTTGAATCCTTCGCTGCATATATGATTCTTGTATTAACTCCGTCGCTTCGCTCGAATCCTTTCATTAAGTTCGGGATTCAATATGACACCCGTGACATAAGACACTGCTTTATCCCCTCGGGGCATAATCTACTATTATTTGCATGAAAACATGTTACACTTAAGATCTTATTATAGAATTGCGATCTTACATGTTTAGCCATCTACTGGTATACAACTTTTCAAACAATTTGTTGATAACATTTGGTAGGTACCTACTACATTTCAGCGATATTAATGAGACTATCTGCTTGACTTTCTTAACACTAAGAACTAAAGTATCTACCGACCGTGCGAATAACGAGCTTTCTATTAATTTCGTGCTATAATCAGTTCTTAAGAACGTGTCACATCAATCATTATAACTTGAACAGAGTTTAACAATATTGATCGTGGACCACCAATCAGTTTACAAGAGAAATTCACAGTCAATCATGCGATGTGAATGACTTGAAAGTGAAAACTAACTACACAAGACAGAACAATTATACATTTTTTTTTGGATGGCTTCAAATAGCTGATGGAAGGGAGTGTCACACTGTTACTGACTAAAACCCGCCCATGTTCCTCTAAATTAGCTGTAATATCCTAAAATAAATAAAATAAAATAAATGCCCTTAGCGTGGCCTCGGTAACTCTTTCGAACAATTCCGCAACAGGACAGTTATCTTAGCTAGAAAACTCACTACTTGAATCTTGCGACGTTTGGCTTCGATAAGTAATTTAGGAATCCAAAGGTAATTAATAAAAAATATAGGTATTCCAAAGGTAATTAATAAAAAATATAGGTACGACAGTGATTTAAAAAAAAAACAATTATTTTTGTCGATAATCTATCTACATACTAATATAATAAAGCTGAAGAGTTTGTTCGTTTGAACGCGCTAATCTCTGGAATTACCAGTCGGATTTGGAAATCTCTTTTCGTATATGTTAGCCATATTCATGAGGAATGTTATTGGCTATACAGGAACGGGAATTTCATACGGGAAAAAACGTGATGTGCGCGTACGAAGTCGCGGGCAAAAGCTAGTAGTAATCATAATGATAGATGCGCGTATGTAAACTCTAAAAATATTTTTAGGCCTTTTAAAAGCCAGCGTCATAATCATTAATATTTTATGTCATAATATAATATCTCGGTTAAAAAAAGATAAATAGGAACCTTTAAAACTAGATCTGCAGTACCTTAAACATCAGAGTTTAAATAATTCAATAAGTAAATTTATAAATAAGACTCACCTTATAAAATTTAAGATTTATCAAAGAATAAAATGTAGATATTATTCTGTAATGCCAATATACTTGCAGCAACGAACACGACCCGCACAATACTAAACACATTCAAAGAACAACATCCAATATGAATTTTAAGTCTCCCCCATAAGCTTCACATATCTTAACCATTCAAACAAAAATACATCTTATACTGCAGAGATAAAGTTCAAAATTAAATAAAGCTGGGCCTAACCGTATATTGCTTTAAGGTACATGGCCGTTTGAGGAAAATAATCGTCTTGAAGATTAGTGTCGCGACCCACTGCCATAATACAAATAGTGGTCTTTAGAGACTAGCGCATCAGGAATTCAGGACATAGATATGTATTGGTACCATATTATTATGTAGGTAGGTATATGTAATGCATATTTTATTTTAAGTATGATCTGTCTCTGAGGAGCATACTGTATTGTACATATCGAAGTGAAGGCTTGCGTGAAGTGACCACGAGGTGTATTGTCAATCCATATAATCAAGACGGAACGACAGCTCACTTCGTGATCACTCGAATCGACCGGCAGAATCGCACTGCACCGCACACACGCCTACTGCATGCTGCATGCGCGAGCGGTGATAATCCACCACCACTGCTAGATGCGGGCCACGCGGTCAAGTTGTCAGATCACAGGTCCATCTTCAAATCACATTATTGACCAGCGGGTTAGACTAGAATACAGTACAATATTATTGTCCGACTGAAGCCGGTAGCAGCAGGGTAATACCTACCTTATGACTTACTTTAGTTTAAGTTTGTAAGTCATATGATTCGACGCTTTCGAGCAGTTGGTAAAACTATTCTTGCTGGGGAGTTTGTTGCGCCACTTCTTCCCAGCTAAAACACTAGGAAGTGGTGACGGGCGGGCGTTTTGGGGGACTGTCTTTATGTAGAACTTTGACGTTCAAAAAGTGCTGGCACTCAGCCTAATTTGAATAAATGACTTTTGACTTTTTGACTTTTATCTATTTAAACTGGATGCATGAAAAATTACCCAAGCTTTGCGAGCATTTTTCCGGTTAGAAATGAGAACCATATATGGCAGTAGTCCTTTACTTGTACAAATATTATATCAACACTAGAAATTTCTGAAATAGACTACCTACCGTATCATACCCGTTAGATGGTTAAGACATTGTCACTGTCAAACTAAAACCACACGAGTAGAAATCCCATTCAATCAGCCTAATACCGCCAGCTTTATTCTACTCATCCCGGATCATAATGAACATGAAGATAAGTCGCTACTTAAATCTTGATAGCCTCTGCTACCCGTGTAATAAGGCACTTAAATCTGCGGCCCGTAAGACCACCTTATTCGTGCTTTTTCTTCCGCATAGTGTTAGAAAGAGACAAGATAGAGTGCGATACTCCAATATCTCAGAATACTATAGGTACCTACAGGGTGTACCAAAAATAACGCTTTCCTAATTTAAGGGGTCATTACACTCATCATAATGAACAACCCTGAAGTCGCAAAAAAAAATCTGATATTTAGTAGGTACATTTAGTCGTTTTGCAAATATAAATGTAGATATGGGGCAGTCCTACCAGGGTTGCGGAATTTGTTCGAAAGAGTTACCGCGGCCCTGGAACGCAAAGGGCATTAGGAGGAACACGGATGGGTTTTAGCAAGGTTTTAGTCAGTAAGTCTGACAGTCCCTTCCGCTCCGCCTAGAGCGGAAGGAGTCATTTGATGATTAACCCATACCTACTAAAAAAATGGGGCATTGGGGTATTTTTGTGATTTCATACAGTATTGGTTCCATAGTAAAAGTTGTTCATAATGAGTACCTAAATTGACCTATTTTCAGGTTTTGCGTCATTTATGTTACACCTTGTATATCTAAAGGACATTTGGACACCAAAGGCCTTTGGCCCCGAAGCAAGCTAATGCCGGCCAAAATACAGGTTCCCAACATGAATCTGTTTGTTTACATTGACAAAAACAGGACTAAACTTCAAAGCAATTTATGGATCAAAAATGGTCAAAACAAATCTAAAAGCCAGTTATCCCTACAAACATTTTTTCTTTCTATTTTTCTGTTCCCAACTCAAGGAAAATAACAAAAACATTCAATACGTACAAGTACAATCAAGCACAGAACGGCATTTAAAATACCGTAGTGAAAATTTGTCACGAAAAGCGAGAACAAATTCCGCGAGTCACTGATGCGTAATAAGTAGTTAATTGCGATCCACTGTTCGGGATAATCCGTTTCTACGAGCTCAGACCAGATAGTCTAGTACACGAGAATTTCGGAATAAAACTGGTGTTTTGTACTTGAATCAAGTCGATTGTCAAATTCTAGTGAGGAATCTTGAGTTGGGATTAATTTAATATTGAATCTTGAGTTGAAAATATTGTGACGAAATATTTGATTATAAATGTGGATGTAGGGGATGGCAAAAAAACGATGATGGTGTGAAAGATGATATATGTATGTATTATGTCTAGCAAGGGGGTACTACCGAGACAGGTACCACTGAAGTACTAAGATGACGATTTGTAGATAAGTAAGAAAGAAGAAACGTTGTGCGGATCCCAAAGAAATTGTAAAATGGACAAGGTCAAAATAATGTTAAATAGCTCGCATAAAAAAGAAACCAGATACATGTAACTTTTTGGAGCATTTTGTATTTGACTGTACCTACCTTCTTTAATTTACGATTAGATCCACAAATTGCTAATATATCTTAATCTTACCGACTGCACTTGACAGCCCAATCAAGTTTTTTGTAGTTCTAGTAAAGTTTATATTTAAATTGCACCGTTAAGGTCGTCCACATATGAACATAATGACGGGTTCTTTGACCCCAAAGAAGTGAGCTATTAGTTAAAATAATTAGTGAGGTTCTTAGAAAAAAGTCGTGCATGGTCAATCGCGTCGCATTCCAGGATGCTCGCGGTTCAATGACCGACGGAGTCAATAAATGTCGACAAATATGCGCATATTATATTGGTTTTATTTTTAAAGAATACTTTTATTGAAAACCTTATAGATAGCGGATGCTTTGGAATTTCAACCCCAGAACGGGTTTAAAAAGGGACAAGTTTGTTTACGTTTTGAATTTGCAGTATTTTAGGTTTTTTAAGGAAACCGGAATGCAGAAATGTATGAAAACACGTTTGGCCCCAAATAAATTTTATTTTACAACACTTAACTATATATATTATAATAAGTATTTAGTCATTATTTACGATATTTATAGATTCTTTACATTCATCTCGTGTCCCTGAAACAAAAGAGTTTTATTATTGCAGCTATCATAGATAATGGTCCTAATTTCCGAGATTATAATTATTTACTTAAGTATAGGTCAATGCTGAAAGTTAATCTGCTTAAACAGAAAATTGGGCTGTTATTTTCATACATATTGTTATGGTGTACAATAAAGAATATTTACATTCTATCCTATTCTATTACTTTAGTATAATACCTACTTCGCTCCGTATTATCTTTGGCAAAGATGATTATAAAATTACTATAGTAGGCGCCAGATAAATGTGGAATAAAGTATATTGACCTTTCCCTAATAACTGTTCATAGGTACCTGAACAATTAAATATGAATCGTTTTTCATTATTAGACAATGTTAAGGATCACGAGAGATGATGATTCGGGACAGCTTTGTGTCATTAATTCCGTTTTTCAAATTAAAAATGTCAATAATTGTAGGTGGGTCAATGACCGTTATTCCACGATTATCTGGAGCCTACTATACATGCTTTCGTTTTTACTTTCTGAAGATGAAAATGTTAGTAGGGTAATTCTTTTTTATTTATTTATTCAACATGAAAAGCATCAGTCATCATTTATTTCAAATTGGGTAAGTACATATCTTTTTACTGGATAGAATATTCATTATTGTAAATCACTACATATTATAAAACAAAGTACCGCGCCGTGTCTGTCTGTCTGTCAATAATTTCAAAAACTACTGAACAGATTTTCATGCGGTTTTCTCCAATGGATGAGGTTATTTATGAGGAAACACCTAAACAGGTGTATAATTCGTCCCAAAATTCCTACGGTATCCGGGAAAATGGGACATGCGCGAACGAAGTCGCGGGCAAAAGCTAGTAAATAATAAAAAGATCTTAGTTAATACTTACTGTACATATCCATTCTCAAATCCGTCGATTATAATCCAGTCTTGATTCTAAGTTTCATTCGCCGACACGGCCAGCAGTTTCTTGTAGGAGCCGGCCAGTGACCGCGCCGCTAAGTGAAGCAGTTCTCTCCTCGATACGCCGGTCGACGCCTCCTGCCATTGGTTGTGGGGTACCTGGTGGATGATGGGATAGGTCAGCTCATTTCCGAGAATATCAAAGACTTTTACCGTGACATCAACACTGACGTATGAAAGAAGTTCTGCTTTAACCTTTTGAACGCCATTGTCACATAAACGTGACAAGCAAGGGCGTGTCCTGAACGCCAAACGTCACAAATATGTGACAAAACATACGGCGAATTTGTGGCTTGGCGTCGGGGGCACGCCGATGCGTTTATGCTCTGGCGTTCAAAAGGATAAGGAACAGCAGATCACTTTTCGCGAATTCAGGGTTCTAAAGATGCTGTGAGTACTGTGCCTACATTTATTCGAGGACGCTAATGTCAAATATAAGGAATCGAATATCGAAATTAAAATCCATCATAAGTATGATTTTCATGGATTGCGTTTGCGAGGTCGCAAATGCATAGAAAGTGATAATCCTTAAAGCTTTTTTTCTTGCATTGGTGGTTTTTTTTAAACGCACGTGATGTCTAACTGTTTGATTCTCTAGAGCTATACAGTAGCAAATTCTTGCTTATGGCGTGCTTTGAGCGTTACACAAGCAATAACAGTAGATTTACCTGTAAGCTAGCTCCCATAATAGAGCCAATGGTGACGCTGTACCCGGTCTGCGCGTGCGCATAGTCGTGCGGCGTGGCGGCGCTGGCGGCGGATACGGCGGCGCTGGGCACCGGCGTGCCCTGCGACTGCAGCTGCAGCTCGATGCCTAGCGACGGCTGGGACAGGATCAGCAGGGACATGTCGTACCATCTGGTGGGAACAATTAACAAGCTGAGTTCGACAGAAAAATCATATTAGATTATCTGTTAATAAACCAATAATGTGAATAATATGCTTAAATTGTTGTACTTATTTATGGTAGAACAAAGGCGTTCTTAATTTTTATTTTTTTTATTTATCTGTTAAAGAGATTTTTTTTGCTTTAAGTATATTTAAACTCGATTTATATGGCTTTGTTTTTGAGTCATGGGAACCACTTGACACACATCTCAGTCTATAAAATTCACCATACAGTCGCTATGTTGTCTTTATTAGTGGATTTATTTTTATTAAGCCTGCGAGAGGCCACTCACAAAAAAAAAGATGCAACGATGTTGAAGTATTACACCTTCACCCACGTAACTACGATTCTGCTTTCGCGATGGAGTATTCTGCCTGTGTGTGCCTTCACAACCGCCTAATCATGGTACCTCCCATTTTTTCTTTTATTGATGGAAAATCAAATGACTTCTTCCGCTTTGGGTGGAGCGGAAGGGCGTGTCAGACTCTTACTGATTAAAACCCATACGTGTCCCTTCTAAAGCCCTTTGCGTTCCAGGGCCGCGGTGACTCTTTCCAACAAATTCCACAACCCTGGCAGATCGTGGTACCTCCCTACGCTACCGTTTTGGACTATTTATGACTTTGAAGTCCTATAGTATCTCTTCGAAAAAACTCAGAGACTCAATTCAAAGCATTTATTTCAATGAAACCATTACAGGCACTTTTGAATGGTCAAGGTCGATCTATCCAAAGATATGAAGCTAATTACACGTTCCAAAGCGTAGATCTCTATGGTGAAGAACGTGCAAGAAACTCCACGGACACTCTTTTAAATCAATGTTTTTTACAATGATATGGTTACATCATTCGTGTGAAAATTATACAAACACACATATATGTGAGCACGATGTAGAAAGACTTGCACGATCAAGCGTCCGAAGTAAAAAAAAACAAAAAAAGCAAATAATTAAAATAAACCGTGGCAGCTGAGACATGACCAGTCCTAGCTGACGGCGCTCGCTCAGCAGACAGATTCATGTACATACCCCTCTGGGGCGACAACGCGCACGTTGTTGTTCAGTTCTCCGTGCTCTGAGCGTTTGTGAGCGATGCGTTGTTTGTATATTATCATTGATACTAACCTGTCGGTGACAGATTCATGTAGATACCCCTCTGGGGCGACAACGCGCACGTTGTTGTTCAGTTCTCCGTGCTCTGAGCGTTTGTGAGCGATACGTTGTTTGTATATTATCATTGATACTAACCTGTCGGTGACAGATTCATGTAGATACCCCTCTGGGGCGACAACGGGCACGTTGTTGTTCAGTTCTCCGTGCTCTGAGCGTTTGTGAGCGATGCGTTGTTTGTATATTATCATTGATACTAACCTGTCGGTGACAGATTCATGTACATACCCCTCTGGGGCGACAACGCGCACGTTGTTGTTCAGTTCTCCGTGCTCTGAGCGTTTGTGAGCGATGCGTTGTTTGTATATTATCATTGATACTAACCTGTCGGTGACAGATTCATGTAGATACCCCTCTGGGGCGACAACGGGCACGTTGTTGTTCAGTTCTCCGTGCTCTGAGCGTTTGTGAGCGATGCGTTGTTTGTATATTATCATTGATACTAACCTGTCGGTGACAGATTCATGTAGATACCCCTCTGGGGCGACAACGGGCACGTTGTTGTTCAGTTCTCCGTGCTCTGAGCGTTTGTGAGCGATGCGTTGTTTGTATATTATCATTGATACTAACCTGTCGGTGACAGATTCATGTAGATACCCCTCTGGGGCGACAACGGGCACGTTGTTGTTCAGTTCTCCGTGCTCTGAGCGTTTGTGAGCGATGCGTTGTTTGTATATTATCATTGATACTAACCTGTCGGTGACAGATTCATGTAGATACCCCTCTACGGCGACCACGGGCACGTTGTTGTTCAGTTCTCCGTGCACTGAGCGTATGTGAGCGATGCGTTGTTTGTATATTATTAGTGACACTAACCTGTCGGTGACAGATTCATGTAGATACCTCTCTACGGCGACCACGGGCACGTTGTTGTTCAGTTCTCCGCGCACTGAGCGTATGTGAGCGATGCGTTGTTTGTATATTATTTATTATTGACACTAACCTGTCGGTGACAGATTCATGTAGATACCCCTCTACGGCGACCACGGGCACGTTGTTGTTCAGCTCTCCGTGCACTGAGCGTATGTGAGCGATGCGTTGTTTAGCTGCTGCGTATGCGGCCGCATAGCCGACCGGCTGATCTGCTGTGACGTCACTCTGGGCTGCGTAGCCACTGAAGAAGAAACCGTAATTAGAAAGTAATAAGATTGGTTATTGATTGAACCGTTACTTCATTCGCTGCAATTATTAAAGTGAATACAGAACAAGATGGCCAATGAGATGGTTTAATAAAGGACAAGACATATTTTTAAAATTCAATTCAATTAAATTCAATTTTTTTTTTAAAAGCTCTTAATCCAATGATGCGTGACTCAATGCTAAAGTTACTACTGATAAAAGCTAATAAATTATGTTAAAATGAATACTTACACCACATTAGCTTTCCCAAAGATAGTCTGAAATGCTTCTCTGACAGGTGAGATCTTAACTTCTTTGTCCGATGCTACAACTACCAACAGGTCTCCTCCGCTTCCTGAAATAATATCACAAATTATACCAGCACGTTTTTTTTTCTAAATAAAACCTATTTTTTGCCGAATACGCGATCGTATTAATACTAACCTATTGCGTTCATTAGTACGGCAAACCCGATCACGTCGTCGCGCCGACAGAGGGCGCCTTCCGGTTTTTCCGAACAAATTAACGAAACAATGGCGTATTCGCGCGATGATCGCTTTGTATCAGAACGACGCCTTATGCTTAAAAGTATTCATGTTAAATGGGTTCAGGCCAAAGTCAAAGCATTTATTTCAAATAAACCATTATCAGGTACTTTTGAATTGTCAAAGTCAGTCCGTCAAAAACATGAAGCTATTTGCACGTTCGCAAGCGTAGATCTCTATGGAGAAGAACGTGCAAGAAACTCCACGGACACTCTTTTAAATCATTTTATGTTTACAAAAATCCTGGTTACATACACCTTGTTGCTTCTATATATGAGAACAATGTAAAGAAAGAAAAAAAACAATTTATAGTATGAAATATTAAAATGAGGCAGTGGCAACCAAGGGATGACCAGTCTCCACTGACGGCGCCCGTTCACGAACATGACGCGTGCATCAGCACCATTCAGCTCAACCATTTTGAAGGGAACTGAATGATCCGATACACGCGCCACCATCAGCGAGACATTGGAGTGAGCATGACACACTCTCAACTGCCCCTGCTATTTCATGTCAAACAAGGAAACTATCTATTAACATAATGGTCCAGGGTTCTCACATTTACAGAACTTGAAATAAAAATTGCTTCTAAATTATATAAAACTATGAATATCAATCTGAAAAGACAGAAAAAGAAAAGTTTATTCCAAACATAATATAAGATTATGCGGAATAGTATTATTATTAGACATAAAAGAGGGTGAGCATCTCTTCCAAATATAAAACCTAACTAGTGGAACCAAGCGGCTGAGGCTGTGGAGCAGGACCGGCATTTAGCCAAGCATTTTTATCAAGGATATAATCTTCCAGTTTATAATATGCCTGTCTACATAGAGTGCGTTTTATGCATGTTTTCTCATTCAGTTCGAGAATCTCACGTGGTATTTTATTATAAAACTTAATACAATATCCCATAAAAGAAGTGTGTACTTTAGCCAATCTGAATCGGGATTGATCTAATTTATTCCTATTTCTAGTGTTAAAATTATGCCTATCACTAATCTTATTAAAAAGATGAATATTTTTCCGAACATACATAATGTTTTCGTATATGTATTGACAAGGTACCGTCATGATGTTAATATCCTTAAACAGTTCCCTTAGGGAATCGCGCCGACCAAGATGGTATATGGCTCTGATGGCTCTTTTCTGCAGAATAAATATAGACTCGATGTCTGCAGCTCGTCCCCATAATAAGATACCGTAAGACATTATACTATGAAAGTAACTAAAATAAACCAGCCTCGCGGTATCTATATCAGTAAATTGACGGATTTTTCTGACAGCATATGCTGCTGAACTTAGCCGTCCTGCAAGAGATGTTAAATGAGGACCCCATTGTAGCTTTGAGTCAAGCGTGATCCCTAGGAAAACCGTGTCTTCGACGAATTCAAGTTTCTCTTTGTACAATACTATGTCGCAAGTATTACTTTTGACATTCGGTAAAGCAAATCTGATGCACTTAGTTTTTTTCCCATTTAATACTAAATTATTCGCAGTGAACCAATTTTGGACCTGCTGTAGCGCATTATTTACGTCGTCAAGACTTGTAGAACGTCTATCTATCTTAAAAATTAAGGACGTATCGTCAGCAAATAACACCATCTTTGGTTGATTTTTTAAAAGATGGAGTAAATCATTAATGTACACTAAAAAGAGGAAAGGACCCAATATTGAGCCTTGTGGTACCCCCATTTTGACTTTTAAACCCCTTGAATTAACACCGTTTATTTGAACTTGCTGCTGTCTGTCATTTAAGTACGACTTCACTAAACTGAGAGCAAGATTACCTAGTCCGTAATGTTTTAGTTTTAGGAGCAAGGTTTCGTGATTTACGCAATCAAATGCCTTGGAGAGGTCACAAAAGATTCCTATGGCATCTTGCGCCTCTTCCCACGCTGTATATATGTGTTTTAACAACGTGACACCAGCGTCAGTCGAACAACGACCTTTGGTAAAACCATACTGTTGGCGTTCAAGTATTACGTAACGTAATTTGGGGGGAGGGGGAGTCTTGTAAAACGTTACGATGCGTTACAGGGGCGGGAGGAGTGTTCGAACAACGCGTTACGTAACATTGTTTTTTTTATTTAACGCTAGCTCACTAAACATATTTTCGAGTGGAGGTGGAGGGAGGGTCAAGAATCTTCAAAAATTGCGTTACGTAACACTTGAACGCTCCCTCAGCTGTGTTAAATGAGGTTTTTTAAAGTTGGTGAAAGATTATTTCGCCATCGATGATTTTGGATTTAAATAAATAGGTTTATTTCCCAAATCCAAAATCATCGATGGCGAAATAATCTTATATTTGGAAAATGTTTAGAAAACTTTCGCGAGGATTTTTAACAGATAATTACGGGACATGCATACAACTACTTTATACAAAACTCGTAGTCTTTTAGTCCTACGCCACGCCACGTCCCAAATGGGAACGCCTTCGTAATGTATTTTTAATGACGGACATTAATTTCACATAATAGAAACTAGCCAGTTGATATGTCCATGCAAGTTTTTTTTAAAGTTGGAAAATCATCAAATGACTCCTTCCGCTCTGGGTGGAGCGGAAGGGAGTGTTAGACTGTCACTGACTAAATCCATCCATGGTCCTTCTAATGTAATTTACGTTCCAGGGCCGCGGTGACTCTTTCGAACAAATTCCGCAACCCTGGATGCAGGCTCCTATTGATAATGATGATGATAAAGGTATATGAACTTACGAAGGTACTCCTTCATCTGAGGATCAAGCGTGGTGATCATGGAGTCTACAGAACTCTTTGCTTTCTCTGCCACCCGCTGCAGAATGCCTCCCGTGGAGACTGCGCCCTTCATCCATGTGAAGATGCCGCTACCCGGCATTATGTCACCTTGGTAACAATAATTCGTGATTAGTGCTATTGTTTCGAATTATAAAATTATATAAAAACAAACATTTGAATTTGGCATATATTAACACGAAACGCTAAAAATGTAATATTATACTTCGAGACAATCATTGTGTGCACGATGCCCTGACGTCGATTCGTACGTAGGCGCAAGTAGGGGGGTAGGCAAACCAACGCTTAAATTCTATGTTACCAATATAATCCTTAATCGTGCCATGTTATTAACGAAATGTTTATGTTTATTGTTATTTCAATTATATAGCTATTTAGATATAAGATAATAGTTCATTATTGTGTAAAATTAGTCATATAAACGTTTTGTAGTTAATTTAGTAAAGTATAGTCGATATCTTAGTGAAAAAAGTTAGGTACAGTTATTGTTTACATTAGATTATTGCCTCAGTTTGTATAATTAAGATATTCTAAATTATGTAGATATGTGTATTGAGCAATTAAATAATCATTTCCCTATGTTTTTTATTGATCTTACCTCTGTGACGGCCACAAAATCAATAAAACGGTTTGTGGCGCTGCCGTAGGTTTTTATAGTAGTGAAGCGGGGGACGGGGTCATATAAATATGTCCGTCACCCATTTTCCCGCGCCATAGCACAATGAGACGTCACAGAGGTAAGGTCGATAGGTCATTTATTAGGTATTAAGGTTAGGTTTAAGAAAATAAAAGACGCGCCAGCTCATGGCATCTGTATTAAAAAGTATAATGAATAAAGTGGCAGCGGGGGTGAGGAAGGGATCGCTGGCCAGCAAATGTTTCGAGAAAGGGATCGCTGGCCAGCCAAAAAAGGACCTGTATAAAAGTAGGGCGATTTATCGAGAGCAATCAGTTCAGATATACCAGTGAAACAGATAAGTTCGTAAATAGTGCAAAGCTCCCGTATTAGTCCTCGCCGTCGTTTGCCTCCTATAAAACTAGTACTACGTGTGTTTTATTTACTGAAATAGGGCAGTCCCCAACACATTGTTTACCATCATCATCTGCCTAGCCTTATCCCAACTATATTGGGGTCGGCTTCCAGTCCAACCGGATTCATCTGAATACCAGTATTTTACGACTGCCTATCTGACCTTCAAAACCCAGTAACTGGGTAACACAGGTACTTCTTTGGCAAGACTGGTGTCAGATTTTCTGGCTTCTGACAATCGATAACGAGTGCTAAAGATCTACAAATGACAGCCAGGACCAACGGCTAAACGTGCTTTCCGAGGCACGGAATAGTCTTGGTGTGTTAAGATTTTCACCCATCCAAAGACCATCCTCGGCAAGCGTCGCTTAACCTCGAAGATCGACCCGTGCAGCTGTTATTATTTAGCCATGAGCTTTTTATCAATTTATTCAAAGTTCAATAAAAAATCGTAATTTTTAAATCCCGGGGTTATTGGTCCGGGATTTCCAAGGAAGTATTATCCACTGTATGTTATGTATTTCCTTTGCTCAAGTTTAGGTAAATATTCTCTACCTATTCCGATCCCTGGAGATGAGGATAATAATACGGATGTAGTATAATGTCAGAACCTCAAAAGCAATTGAACAATGGTCGTCTTAGTTATAAAACAATATTTGAAGAAATGCTTGACATGACATACCAAGTTTATCAATGTCTGAAGTGGAGTCCGGCAATGATTCTGGAGACTGTGTGGCCTGTGAGTCTTCAGGGGACCTGATGGACATCAGTGGTTCTCCCTTGCTCAGAGGAATTGCAGGGCTGGAAATAAAATTATACATACATAAGCGCCTACATATATCTTTGTATTTTAAACTGACAGAATAAGAACAAGTATGATAAAGGAACATACCAGACTGAAGGATGTCACAACAACAGTCAGAAAGCTAAAATGGAACTGGACAGGACACATAATTAGGGGGATAGACAAATGGAGCAAAACAATTGTTCACTGGTATCCAAAAAGTAAAATAAGGAAACAAGACAGACCATCTAAGCACTGGGTAGATGAAATTAAGATAATAGCAGGAAGTTTGTGGACTCGGACAGCCAGAAATAGGAGTATGTGGAGACAACTGGGAGAGGTCTTTGCCAAAGGGCAAACACACTAAAGTTGAGGAAAAATTGTAAAAAAGAAAAAATCAGAATAAAGGCTATTATTATTATAAGATTTTAAAGCCGTGAAATTGGTTGTTTGGTCAGTGGGAAATAATCTTTGGCAATTCCGATCTTCACATTACGAAAATTCTTAAAAGGAAACCTACTTTTATGTCAGAAAAATGTTTGGTTCCTATGGGATAAGCCACAGGAATGAAATCAGGTGAAAATTTTATATTATCTATTACTAGATGCCGCCCCCGGCTCCGCCCGCATGAATCTCGAAAATTATCCCAAGGGAATATATCCGTATCAGTATCCTATGTGTTATTCCAGACTATTATCTACCTCTGTGCCAAATTTCATCAAGACCTGTTCAGCCGTTCTGACGTGATTAAGTAACAAACATCCAAATTTTCACATTTATAATTATTAGTATGGATTAGCTTTTTTGGTCACCCATCCACGGACCGACCTCGGCACTCAATACCCATATTTCTTTTTCTGGATGGGAAATAATCATGTAACATCTCCCACTCCGGGGGATGTGAAGGTCAAATGTTCATATCAAGTGTTCCCGGGCCGTGGTTACTCTTTCGAACAATTCCGCAAACCTGGCAGGAACCATTACTCATGTGGCTCTCATTACTTAACCATGACCTTTGTAACATGATCTGCATATCCAAAACATTACAGTATTTCTGACACTGCAGAACAAATTACTTTTCATTTGTTAGGTATTCACAAATCAAAGGGAAATTGCAAATGATGTAAATATTTCAAAACAATTTGTCAAGGCAAGTATTGCAAATTCTGTGTAAACATATCAGTAGTTAGTTGAATAGTGTTATGACTTTGTTCAAGCACCTATTATTATGAAATTGTTTAGAAGTGCACATTAAATAAAGGTATGCTATCCACTATCCCTTGCTTCTCTGCTGGTATGGCTTTGTTATACCTATTAGTATATAATTGTGTGCTGTATATTAGGGTAATGTTGGGTGCATTGTGCTCACATAATATAATCAATTTATCAATATATGTATGTTTACAAAATATTGTAAAACTTATATTTGAAAAGAGTAACTATGGAGTTTCTTGTCCATTCTTCTCCATAAGAATCTACTTTTTGCAAATGGACAACTAGAGTCACTAATATTTTAATTTCAAACTGTAAATTTGACATTCAAAAGTGCCTTTTAATGGTCTAGTTGAAATAAATGAATTGACTTTGACTTTATCAACTATTCATATCCATAAAATTAGGTCAAGAGCAAACCTGTTCAATTAATGTTTATTGACTGTAAATGTGTTACTTTAATTACACTAAGAATAATTCATAAAACTGTTACCTGAATTTCTCAGAATTGTCTGGTTGTGGTGGTGGTTCATCTCTGGCCTGGACTATGATTGGCTGGACCGGCACTGGCACAGGTAGTGGCTGGCCTACAGCTGCTTGGGGTATCTGCAATCACAATACAATTGTGGAACTTTGTTCGAAGAAATTAAAAACCTAACAAAATAATGCAACATATTCTAAATCATTTTATTTCTGAGTCTAGTCCCATAACATTTTATACATAGTTTTGCTTCAAAGCATATGCTGTTAAAGTTGTAAACAAATGTAAAATACCTCGATAGCTGGAACTACGGGGCTGGCAGTCACAAAGTTAGGCAGCTGCGACGGTGGTGCCACGCTCGACAGCAGGTTGCCGGTACCAGCAGCAGGCGCCGGCGGCTGCGGAATCTTCGGCTTCTTATCCAACCCACTCATTTTCTTTCTCTATCACCCTTTACTAATAATCACAAAAATAACTTCATAAAGTCACATTAAACATATATTTTCAATGAGTACAAAGAAAATAATTAAATATAATTGTATTTCTCTTCTAGACATGTAAATAATCACTCATTTAAATGCGATAAAACATGTTTATACCTTCACAACAAAACAAATTCGTGGATATTTACTATTTGACAGCTGATAAAGAAAGGCACAGGCTGACAGGAAAGAGTTGCGTTTCTGTTCTTTAGTCGTTTACGAAGGCATGTACATAATTCAGTTTTTTTCATTGATAAAGCAGTTAATCTATTATCAACTATAGCAAAAAAAGCTTACTGGAGCTGTTTTTCTGTCTTTTGAAAGTTAAATATACGAATACAAAATACAATTCAACGTAATTTTTTGTGTCTTCAGCAACACTGGATTTGTAAACAGAATTGAGTACGTCACTAAAACTTTGACAATAGGTTACAGTTCAAAGTCGTAAAATGAGTAACATTTTAAACATCAAACTGATCTTTTCTCTTTCACACTCCACAGATTTACTACGAAAATAATTTTAATCATGTTAAAAATTGCATTAAATTTTAAGGCATAATTACAGACTGGGGGTTGTTCATTTCTGTCAAGCGAACCTTGGTATCAGAAAGATATCTCGCTGTTTTCGGGAAAAATTTGATTAGACGCTAATATTGTTCGTTCAGTTATTTGCAGTCGTGTCTATTTTTAGTGAAAATTAACCATGTCGGAAGAGCCTGAAACGCCGCCCTTTAGCACAGTGAATATCAACAATGATAACAGGGATGACGAAGATCTTTTCGCGTCTGCGGTCCAGGTATCTTATTGGAATCCTGTTCTAATAACTTGTTGTGTCCGCGTCCGCCCCCCGGCGCCCGGCAGATCGTTGACGCCCCTGTGCAAGATCTCAAATTAACGAATTTACAACATTCGAAGTACTTCTTGTTGCTGATGCTGCCTTTACTACTGTTAATTACCGCTTATTACCATCATTCAACTAAAATTAGCATGAGAATCGGAAATAACATTTTTCACATGATACAGACTTTAATAGAACTTGATTTCTCTTTGAAACATCCTTGAAAGTTAATTTAATTACTGAATCAATGGCCTGAGTGTAAGAACTCAGTGTATTATCTAGTATTAGTCACCTTTCTGATAGCTGTTTGCTCTTATATTTGTTGTTTTTTCATTTATCTATAATAATAGCAGCTTGTTTTTGGAAGATAGTGAAAGTTCAGTAACTGCAATGGCTTTTGAATTTAATCCTGTGTTTACATTTGTGCAGGTATTTGTGAGAAACAATATTTTGATGAATAATTTGTTATTTTCTACTTTCAATGTCATCATTGTATTAGGAAGCCACAAGTGTGATAAAAGTGTACCTCTCTGTTGCTTTTGCCTTCATAGTATTCAAAGTATTTATATTAGTCATTATAAGCTGATAATTAAAATACTTATAATTGAAAATTTCCTGTACAACACTTACAACTTTTATCCTTAACATCAATATGTCTGATTATGTTGGTAAATGCATTTTCCTACTTTAAACAAGGCATAAAAAAGCAAGTTCAAATAATATCAACTCTTTTCATTGTAGCTGACTAAACTTGATAATTCAATAAAAAAATCTGTACTATACATTGCTTTTAAGAGCCACCACACCATGGCATAATCAATATAATATACAGACAAGGCACAGCCAAATCTATTGGTTGAATAAAATTGAAATTTGGCATGTAGGTTCCTTGGGGAGTGTAGGGGTGCACACATATCCCGAGATTCCTGTGGGAACGGGAAAACGGGATATGTATGTACGAAGTGGCGGGCAAAAGCTAGTCTAATGTAATATATCACTAGCAAAATGTCCTAGCTTTCCATGGGTGCAAATATTTAACAAACCTTTCTCCTTTATCACTCTTTCTATTAATGAAAACCATATGAATATCCATTGGGTTGTTATAACAGAAGGAGAAGCAACATAATTTAAAAAAAAACACTTTCTCTGAAAATATATATTAGTCTAAAAATTATTTTACTGAATTAAACTTATACTATCATTGAATGCTGGCTTCTGTGGGATTGATCAGAGTGAGGCAGTAGGACAAAGCTAGTGAAGTTTAAAATGTAGTTTATACTGTAATCTATGTGTAAAAACATCTTACAAACATGATGTTTTACATACACAAAGTGTCTTATCAATAGCAAAAATAAATAATTATAACAATATGAATCATTATCAAAAGATGATCCATTTATTTTTAAATCTACCCACAGGTAGATTTAAAAATAAATGGATCATCTTTTATTGTACTAGCAGAAACTATATGCAAATTGTGCCACAGAACATTTATTGAGACTAGTCATTGTAACTAGTCTCAATGACATAAAGAAACGGATCCATGCCACGAATTTACTAAGTACTGACGTCTCTGCGCTGCCGACGGTAAATACTGTGACAAAAAAAAACAGTTGAGTAATGAATTAGCAAATTGTTGAAGAATTGAGAACCTTCCTCTTTTTTTGAAGTCGGTAAAAATAATTACATAATCTAGAATTCTCTACTTATTGAGACTATTTTACTGCACCCCAACAAGACAATACATCGCGGCATCGGTTGCAAGGGCATTTTTCCGAGTAAATTAATGAATGTGTTTCACCAGCCTGTGTTAGATTAGATATAAAACCGAAACATGTACATTTATTAAAATAGATAAGGCACTAAGCCTACCCAACATACTGTGACACATAGTAAAATATGACGTGATCAATTTTCTAAAAAAAGTATCCAATTATTTAAAATGAATTGTGTTAATGAATGTTCAAATTAATGTTAATAAGTTTGAATCTATCTTACTTAAACCCTTCTTACCTTAGCTAATAGAATATAGCTGCCTAGTATGTAATAAAATAATATAAATATATACAAGTGTTGCCACTTGTATGACACAAAATATTAACACCACCCGCCACCCGCTTTCACAAATAATGTTGCACCTTTAATTCAATTCTGAGAAGAAATATATTTGAAAACTGGAACTCAAGTATTTGTTAAAGTAATAAAACATCTGCTATTCAATTTTCCGCTTGGCTCTATAGCTAAGTTTGAGTCTGACTTTACAGGTTTAAAATGAAACAATTTAGACAAATATATATTTTTTAAGTTTTTAATTCAGCAGTCTATCACCAGAAAAACGTCCACACGCCTTTCGGCTGATATGATGATGATGAAGTTTTGAATTGATCAGAGATTTTACAGATTGCCTTGTACAAACAAATAATCAAAAGATGTCCACTACTCCTAAAGTGGATGTCATAGGCCACCCCCTAATTGAGATTGGAAAGTTTAAATTAATGAACAATTCATTTGTAAAAAAGTATAATAAACCTGCCAGGTGCGAGTCGGGACTCGCGCATGAATGGTTCCGTACCATCGTACAAGATTTAATACCATGTCCTTTTTAAATTTATCCTTTTTTTTATTTATTGTTAAAGCGGCATAGAATATAAACACTGTAAAAATTTCAACTGTCTACCTATTACGGTTCATGAGATGCAGCCTGCTGACAGACAGACAGACGGACGGACAGCGGAGGTTTAGTAATACGGACCCGTTGGCCTTTGGGTCGGCACCCTGAAAAGTGTATATTGGTTATCTCAAAATAACAGCTTTTGACTAAATGCATATGAATGTTTAGCGAATTTGGGTTCCACCCAAATAAATAAAACCCATCAAAATTGACATTTGTACCGTTTTACTGGTATGACGCAGATGAAGTCGCGGGCAACAGATAGTATCGAATAATATAATAGGTATCAGAAAGAAAGACTTACAAAACAGCTCAATTACAGATAAACCCAAATACATTGTCCCTTAACTGCTTGTTATTGTTATTCATTGAAGATCTATTAAGTGGTTAAACAATTTGTTGTTTTACAGGAAGTGAGTCTGGACCCAGAAGTCAATGGGGCCCGCGAAAGTCTAGAGAAGATCAGCATCAGCGATGCAGCACCCTCTATCACTGCATCACTGAGCAGCCCAATCATGGAAGAGGTAATTAAATATGTTTATTTAAATGGAAAGCATCCAAGACGAGGCGGCAATATGACTTTGACTCGTACCGAAAAGGCTGGTTTGAGGTAGCTCAGGAAAAAAAAGTCTAAAGTCATTTATTCAAATTAGGCTGAGTGCCAGCACTTTTTGAACATTAAAGTTCTACATAAAAACAGTCCCCAAAACGCCCGCCCGTCACCACTTCCTAGTGTTTTAGCTGGGAAGAAGAAGTGGCGCAACAAACTCCCCAGCAAAAGGAAAATATTGCCTAAAAGAAACTAGCAGTAGACACTGCAGACTAAAAACTTAATATTTACCAGTTTAAAGTAATACCTGGCTCCAATATTATTCGGAATTCAAGGCGTCCTTCGTTAACCAACATTCTGTAGAATATTAAAAGGTCACTATAGTAGGCGCCAGATAAATGTGGAATAAAGTATATTGACCTTTCCCTAATAACTGCTCATAGGTACCTGAACAATTAAATATGAATCGTTTTTCATTATTAGACCATGTTAAGGATCACGAGAGATGATGATTCGGGACAGTTTTGTGTCATTAATTCCGTTTTTCAAATTAACAATGTCAATAAATGTAGGTGGGTCAATGACCGATATTCCACGATTATCTGGCGCCTACTATAGTATGTGCAACATTCCCCTGTATTCTTATAAATAACACTATTTATAAGTGCTAAAGTTTAAGCGTCTTCAACCTGCATAAACATTTAAGCGATATTTCGAAAGTGGCGGAACTCCAGTGACCCAGTCGTTTTACTACATCAAGTGTAGCCAAATCTACCAACAATATATCCGTTTTTATAGACATTAAGTACACTTGATACTTGTCTAAATATTGAATTGAATATTGTGCAAACAACTACCTATAATGCCAAGTAATCCTAGCTAAAGTACCATAATTAACTCTCCGCTATGGCTTCAATCGTGTCAAATAAATCGGTAAGTCGGTAAGCCTCGCCGATGCTCACTCACGTACAAGGTCACTGATCGAAGTGATCACCTAATAAATAGCTGATTTTAAATCCGCGGCGAGACATGAGTTCAGTCGACGGAGAAACGAGTCATGCGCGACCGCTAAATTGTTTAGTAGCAGCGACGTAAGTTGCATAGTTAAAACTAATTATACTGTAAAATTAGTGTTGATTACATTGTAAAATTGTCATTTTAATTAAACTTCAGGGTTATACAGGGTGATTTTTTAAAGTTTACGTGGATGGCCAAATCCTAAACTATGAGGAATATCGAAAAACACTGAAAGGAGTCTCGAGCTCGATTTTTATGAAAACTAAAAATGCATTATTGGAGTTTTGAAAAATCGGTTTTCAGTCAGGAATCGCTTGGTTTAAAAAAAAAGCACAGCCTGTATTATTAATTACACCACCCGAAAGTCTCGCTAATAAGGATCAAATTCTGGGAAGTAATAACATATGGCAAACTGTATCACGCCTGTAATCTTTCAAGGGTTGGCAGAAGATATCTAAATTTCGTATGTGATGTTTAGTTTTCATTGTATTTAATGAAAAATATTGAGGGGCGAGCATACTATCAACTGGGAAATTCCAGAGGCTGAGTAACAGATTTTACAAATAGAAGCCCTATTTGGATAATCTCAGTGACTACCCAGCCATTAACATCTAGTTTGTTAGAGCAGCTGCAGTTGAAACCAGGAGTATTTTAGAAGTTCACAGTAATAACTATGAAGGTCATATTAATACCGAAACTTTAAATACCTACCATGCATCAGCATTATTTAACCCTATTAGTAAAAATACACTTTAGATCTTCGGTGCTACATACTACAATATATATTGACTACGGGCTCTTGATGACAAGAAATATGGTGTATAAAATAAACAGAATTCCATACGGCCATGTCCTATTTCTGTCACTGTTGAACACTTTCGTGCAACAGCATTGCGTGTTTCAGGCGACGAAGGTTGCAGTCTGGTTTATATAGTATCTAGGTAAAGATCGCAAATGTCATTAGGGTCATGGCTATTAGAACTCCAGGTCATCCTGGTTCAGTAGCTCATAAGGAACAGAAAAAAACTGCAATTGTCCATTTTATTTGATCTTGTTCATATGATGTAACTCTTCTTCGTTTATTGTTCTTTCTGTTAGTGAAAACCGTAGCGTGGTTTAGAAGAAGCAGAGAAACAGACAGGCAGAGAGCGACTTTGTTTTGAACTATTTAGAGATTTGGGCTCCGGACCGCGTTTCGCACTCTCGGGTGTTCCGAAGCATACTTTGAAGAAACGCACACAATCGACTTTGTCTCTGTCATCCATGACTAAGAGCAAACTCATCTCAAATAAAAAATCTATACTTTCATACTAATATTATAAATGCCAAAGTATGGATGGCTGGATGTTTGTTACCCAATCAAGTCAGAACTGCTGAACGGATCTTGATGAAATTTGGCTCAGGGGTAGATTATAGTCTGGAATAACGCACAGGATACTTTTTTTCCGGGAGTATGTTCACTTGGAATAATTTTCGACATACACGCGGGCGGCAGCTAGTCTTTAATAATATTTTGCCAAAAGACCAATGAGGCACTTTAAATAAAAATAGAATCTATCAACAAAGCCAGACTCTAACTGGAAATGACGTCACGCACAGATAACACTGTTAGGACATTACACGCAATTTACCCATTTTTATTATCCACAGATAGCCACAGAGCGCGCGAACAACATAATTATCACAATAACAGAACCACAGAAGATAGGAGAAGGCATGAGCTCGTACGTGGCCTATAGGGTCCTCACGAAGACCAACATGCCTATCTTCAGCAAGCACGACTTCAATGTACTGAGGAGGTTTAGCGATTTCTTGGGACTGCATGAGAAGCTCACTGAAAAGTACCTGAGGTCGGGGAGGATTATACCGCCGGCGCCGGAGAAGAGTATAGTAGGTGGGTAGACTTTTGTTTCTTATTTTTGTAAAAACTTGTGTGTTGGGTAGTCGTACAATCAGTATTAATCAGTCGTCCAAGAACGTAATGTTGATGGTTATGTCCACGAGCCGTCTCATCAGGAATAAATAATAAGTCTGACACAGGAGCACGGGGAAAATTGGCATAACTATGGTTATCCCAATTTTAATGAGTAGTCATTTACTCTGCAGATGATACAGTATTATGAAACCTCTAACATCTTAAAGAAAAATTTAATAAAAAAAACATTAATATGCTAATTTTCGTTAATTCTATGCATAGACTTGACTTCATATTCTTTTATCAGGCACAACAAAACTAAAGATGACATCCACACCGTCTACCGAAAGCGCAAACGGCAGCGCAGTAGCTGGAAGCATGCAATCGCAGTTCGTAGAGCGACGCCGCGCAGCACTGGAGCGCTTTCTGAACCGAGTGGCGCAGCACCCCGTGCTTTGCATTGATCCCGACTTCAGGGAGTTCCTAGAGTCAGGTTAGTAGTAACTCCTGAATAGTTCGCAGAGCAACGCCGTACAGCGCTGGAGCGCTTCCTGAACCGAGTAGAGCAGCACCCCATATTCTGCATCGACCCCGACTTCAGGGAGTTCCTACAGTCAGGTCAGTAGTAACTCCTGAACAGTTCGCAGAGCAACGCCGTGCAGCGCTGAAGCGCTACCTTAACCGAGTAGCGCAGCACCCCGTGCTCTGCATCGACCCCGACTTCAGGGAGTTCCTAGAGTCAGGTCATAACAGTAATAACATTTGAACTTGTAGCGGCATCTATACCGCCACAAACGAACTACAAAATAGATCTGTCTTATCCGCGTGACTCGCGTAAGTATACAACATCCCGACCCACAACACCCGCCTGGTCGAGAAACTCCACCCTTTACAGGGAGTTAATGGATGGTTGCGGAACTTTACAACCTGTTATGTATAGCGCAACTGCACAACTATGAAGGCTTAAAAATCAGTATTTGACACTACATTGTTGTTTACAGACACCGAACTGCCAAAAGCGACGAGTACGTCGGCGCTGAGCGGCGCGGGCGTGCTGCGTCTGTTCAACAAGGTTGGCGAAACCGTCAACAAGATCACCTACAGAATGGATGAGTCTGACCCGGTAAGGCGCCCATTTCATTGCTCTTTTAAACTAAATTAGTTGAATTTGTTTGAAGTTTGAGATCGCTATTTAGCATATTATCTTTCCTAGAACACATTAAAGTGTCTTGTTAGTCTGAGTTTGCAGAAGTTTAGCCTCATAGCCCGAAAGGAAGCGCACGCTTCACTTACAGCGAGTGCAAGCGCACTCGCGACCGGCATTTGTTTCAGAGCACCTACGAACATGTCTGTGAATAATTGCGCGTTTTCTCGCTCACTCGCTATATGAAGTAAAATTGTGTATACAAGCATTGTAGTTATAGTTAATTCAAATTCACTTAAGAATGTACTGATCATGGTTACATATTTTTTTATAAATAAGTCTATAGTACGCGTCAATCAACTTTGCCGCTCTGAAGTTAGGTTTTAGTGACGACCGCGTAGGTGCAATCGTGTAAAAAAGTGTTACGTGCGTAGAAGCAGTTAGTAAATGTAAAATAAGAAGAAATAAATGCATAAGAAGATAATAAGTAGGTACTACTAGGTAATTGAAAATGAGGGACTGTGTTCACACCAAATAAATGATATCTAAATTTAAAGGTAAAAAATAAATTTATGGATAGTTTAGTCTTTTTGTGAAACGATATTCCTTTAGGCATATCGCATAAAAAACTGACACACAAAACCAAGCAACAAACACAACAAGTAACAATAAGAACATAACAAACTAATTAAAAATAATAACAACGTGTAACACTTGTGGCATCAACAGTCTTATTGCATTGAGCAAGTGGGACACGACTAAGCGTCGAACGTATAGGAGCGACTGAGACGCCATTACATACGCCATCTTCCGGGAAACCGCGCACGCGCGCCAAACCCACGCATGCGTGGTGTCATGATTGGTTGTAAAATTGGCTACTGCGCTGTCAATTGTGACGAACTTCAGAGGAGCAAAGTTGTTTGACGCGTACTGTACAACATTGTTCCATCTATCCCCAGTGGTTCGAAGAGCGTTCAACCCGCATTGAAGCCTTAGAAGCATGCCTTCGTCGCATGTACGGCGCGTGCGAGGCGCTGGCGGGTGAGCGCCGGGAGCTGAGCCTGCGCACGCACGACGCGGCCCGCGCGTGCGCCGCGCTGTCCGGCGCCGACCCGCACGCGCCGCTGTCCCGCGCGCTCTCGCACACCGCTGACTTACATGAGAAGGTAGGAACATACCATTACCTCATATAAATTATCTGATTCTCTCCATCTACATGCTAATAACATTAAAACCCCACGATGCCACGTCGTGCTGATCGTAGCCACGATGTTGATGCTATTAGCGAAACCGAAGAGCGGCGAGGTAAGTTGTACAGAGAAGTATCAAAATGTGTTAACCAAGTGGCACGGATTACAACGCCCGTCGCGCCGTGTTTCGCTTCGCCTACACTCATGTCGAATTTGTCAGTGCGTGAGATTAGGAGCCACGACGTGTTGATCTTGCGCCTTTTTGAAAAGGATCTTCTCCACGGACGCCTAGTCGTTTCACCTCGAGCAACTCCCTTACCAAGGCTGCTAATCATTTTGTCAAGCGCCGCAGCCACGGTGGTAGGAGTCGAGTGTCTACTTTGCTTGAGTCAGAACAATTTATTTGTGTGTTTTTTCCTTTAAGGTACAGGATGGTGACTTGACAATGACGTGGCTGTTGCTTATGGCTAACTAGCGACCCGCCCCGGCTTCGCATGGGTGCAATGCTGATACTAAATATACTACGGTTTTAGAACTCTGGTTCAGTTCTAAAACCGTAACAGTAACTTGGAACTCTGACATATGTCAGTGTTTTTGTTCCTGCATTTTAAAGCTGTTATATCTTCGAACATATTCATTTAAATTACATGCTGTAAAGGGCCATATTGATCTATATTAAATGCACAATGTATTCAAGGTACTTAATTGGATAAGGTTAACGCTTTATTGCTTAAAATCGCTTCGTAAATAAGCCATTATTTTTCGTAAAAAGTAAAGGATAAAAAATGGTTATTGTGGGTTATCCCTAAGAGATAGACATATACCATTGCAGACTTTTTTGTAGACCTTTTGAAGGTGTACAATACTGTAGTACATTATTTTGATCTATCTCGTAGGGTTCAGCCAGCGTTTGCAATGTAAACGCAAAAAATGTGTTTATTTACGACATCACATTAGAAACCTCTTAAATTATCAGTGTTTCTCTACTATATTATGCATGTATTATACATTTTAACCTTCCTCTTGAATCACTCTATCTAAGCATACATAGGGACAGACAGCGGGAAGCGACTTTGTTTTATACTATTTAGTGATGGTAATTCTGGATGGCTTTCTAGCGGTACCAAAAAGCGCCGTCCTTAGACTAGCAACGTCTTAACTGTATTACCACAAGTAGGTAACATTATCTTTATAAAGTGCAATAATAAATGGCTTATGTTTAACTGATCACCTGATTTAGTAAAATATCACAGGCAAAAATAGTAAATGATCACCAGAATATAAAACCGCATTTTAATTTAAAACTATAACCAAACTTTGTACACCTTGCTATCCTATTAAAGCAAATGACTCCAAACAAATTGACCCAAAAATAGTAAATGATCACCAAAATTAAAACCGCAGTTTAATATGAAATTATAACCAAACCTACTAAAAACAATCTCTTTTTTCTATTAATGCAAGTCGTTTCTGGCACTCGCCGGCCGCTGCCGCGGCACCGCTCGCTTCGCTCGCTCGGCTCGTGCGTAGGAAGTTACAGTTTTAACCTAACCTACACATTTTGTTTAAAGAAGAAATTAACCTAATCCAAATAGTTGAGTTCCGGGTAACCTATGCTCGCAAAAATTTGGTGATCATTTACTATATTTGGTCCCCAAATACAATTTGAACTACAGTCGTGAATAAAACAGCTAGAACTATTATTTTTTTAGGCTTAATTTTTTTGGTGTTAAGTATATATTTTTGGTAAAAGAGCTTAGGGTATCGAAGTATTTTCTGGTGGTCATAATATTTATTCCCATAATAAATACTCCTCTGTATTTTTATCACTTGGTGTCTCCGCAGACGCGCTGCTTGTCGATAGTGAACCCTTCTATTGCCATTCAATTTAACAACTTCAGAACTCTTCATGTTACATACAATACAAACTTCTGTTTAAGAATATATCCTTGAAAGTTATGTACATATTTATTTAATCATAGGGGAAACAACTGCCACTATAACAGATGGATAAATAACTGTTTCATATTATTTTACAGATAGAACATTTGAGGCTAGACCAGTCGAACACAGACTTCTACGTGCTAGCTGAACATGTGAAAGACTACCTCGGACTCATCGGCGCTATCAAGGACGTGTTCCACGAGAGGGTCAAGGTAACGAAGCGGTTTTCTTATGTTTTAATGTCTCTATAACATAATTATGTTGACTGGCTACAACTAATATATTTGGCATGTCTGCAGGTGTTCCAGAACTGGCAGCACGCTCAGATGCAGCTGACGAAGCGGAGAGAGAACAAAGCGAAGGCCGAGCTCGCCAACCGCCCCGAGAAGATCGAACAAGCCGCCAATGAGATCATTGAGGTAAAGCCGAGAGGGGACTTCACCAACAAAATTATCGTAATCCGAGATATTGATCCGTTCGCCAGATTGTAGAATAGAATAAGTTTTTTTCCTTCATTGGGGTTGCTCGCTGAGGAGTTCGTAGCTAAATTATAACAGCCGCACGGGTCGATCTTCAAGATAAGGGTTTGATCTCGGCTGTCATTTGCAGATTTTGAGTTGTTTTGTGTAGTCAGGAGCCAAAATATCTGACACCAGTCTTTCCAAAAAACTAATTCCACTAATTTGAAATTGCATGAATTTTCCTCCATAACCCAATATGTTGCGATGCGCGTATAGCCTGTGAGGTGTGTGCCATTACCTGTGACAATGCATACTCACTCGTGTTAAGTTCAATATAGTCTCGGACTCACTCCAAGCAAGGAACGGAGAAAACTTCAGAGCAGCCTTTTCATGCATGATCTTGTAACCATAAACATTGTCCACAGTGGGAGGCGAAGGTGGAACGCGGCCAACAGGAATTCGACACAATATCCCGCGTCATCAAGAAGGAGCTAGAGCGGTGGGACGAGCTGCGTCTGACGGAGCTACGCGCCGCGCTGCTGCGCTATCTGGACGAGCACATGAAGCATCAGGCACAGGTATGTATTATTACAAGTTAACTACTCAAAAAAATAAGGCTGTAATATCTAAAAAAAAAAAACCATGTACCAAGCAACAAAGTAGAAGGATACCAATGCCCTGGGACAGGTTAAGGGAATACATTTGATGCGGGTGAGGTTAGTCCTGTCGTTCTGGTGGTGTTGGAGCAGGTTTTAGTTCAGCTGTGGACATCTTACAGCTTGAGATGATGATGTTAAACCAGCTTTAGACATGTCCAGCTTTGACGAAATTCAAGAAATAGTGTGTAGATTGTATTCTTATGTAGATTGGTTGTCGTCTGTTTTATTTCATAGTTCGTTTCGTCTTATTATTTTCTGAAGTCACATCCCAGTAGTAACTAATAAGCAGAGATCGGAATAGGTAGAGTATATTTACCTAAAGTTCGATGAAATAAGTAACATAGAGTAGATAATACCTCCTGTAAACCATGACAATTAAAACCGGGATTATAAAAAAAATCTATTCAGATAACAATATAATCAGAAAAATAACAGAAGAACTTTCAAGAATTAATTTTGTAAAACAAAGCTCTTTCAACAGCTTTAGTACCGAACTCAAAAAACTAAGATTCAAAGCGCAATAAGTGATTTGCAATTTCATAAATCCCGGGATTTAATCGTCATGTTAACGATTCCGGGATTTTAGAGGAGGTATTATCAACTCTATGTTACTTACTTCCGCGAACTGTAGGCCAATATAGAAATACCAAAAGCAATCACTAACCCGTATATTTATTTGCAGGCAATCCGCTACTGGGACGCGTTCCTGCCCGAAGCGCGAGCAATCAAATGAGAGGCGGAGTGACGGCGCCCGCGCGCCACGCACCTCACGCGCTCAGCCGAACACCGCTAGCGTTAGTCATTTAATTGAATAACCTTCCACACTGAATAAACCCCGTGTTCATTGTCAACAAAAGCTGCACTACATTATTCCTGAAAAAAACATGATTTCATTTTGGAAAGAAAATCATGGTCCATTTTTTTTTCCTGATAGCTACACTGAACAGGTTACTTCTAGGCAAGCGTGCTCCATCGTTGACCATATCACCGCAGGTAAGAATCTGCAAAATGTCATAAGCTAGCCTATCATAAATAATTAAAAAAAAGAATTTTTAGCTATGAGAATAAAGATCACTGTGATGCTAAAACAGAGGTAAACTGTACAGGGGCAACTATGAAGTCTTAAAACGATCGAGATTCCGCTCCAAGAAAGACGAAGCTATACATAGCGTATAGCACTAGGGTTTACATCGTCGGAATTGGATGGTATTAGCACGTCATAGTACCAGGACTATGTATGTATGTAAAACGGGCTGGTTTCCGCAACTCCACGTTTAAGCGCGTATTTTGCGTGTAGTCTGTACAGGACTAAAATGTTTTTAAATTATTCAGTTTTTCTAGCAACATGTTCTCGCAAAACAAAAAATATGTTGCTGAAACAATGTTGTGCAACTTTTCTTTTTTTTTAATCATCTGCCAAGCCATTTTCCAACTATGTCGGGGATGACCTCCATTCAAACCAAATGCAGCTGAGCTGTTTTTTTTTTTCATGAACATGGGGTTTAATGATGATATTTAATATGAAAAAAAACTTGTGGCAGATAAATAGAGAGCTTGTATGACATCCAGAAGATAAGTTTGTATATTTTCGGTGGATCAATGGCCTTATCATTGTGGTGAATAGTGGAAGGGCCTTTAAAATAAGTTGAAATTAGGAATTAGTCTGCAAGCACTCTGTTTATTTAACCACAAATAATATGTTACTTCCAGAGTGTAATTAACATGTTTTATTTGAAATAAGTAAGCTAGCAGCTTTGCAATAGTAAAATAAATACACCAATAGTTTCATTCTATAGTCCAATTTGTGGATAAAATTGTATCAAAGTTTGCTCAGTGGTTTTCAAGACCAAACGCACAGACAGACATCGTCTGACTCTAGAGACTTATTTCTATATGAGTACAGTCAAGATTGTCTTGTAGAAATTATGTTCTTTGTTTCAACAGTATGATTCCTTTTTGTTTTAATGAATGATCCATGTCAATAATGTAGCTTAAATAAATTTTAACCATCACAAGGGTTTCTAGAGCTTCAGAGATTTTAAATACTTTCTTTTTATAATTTTATAGATAAATATCTACTTATGTATAGATTATATTAAATCCTAAAAGTGTAATTGATTTTAGGTTTAAATTGTATTTTGTATCATGTTATAATTTGACAAGAATAGTTTTCATGATTATCGAAAGTCGATATAAATGAATATAAATCTAGTGTAAATCATTAACAATGTCATCTGGTAGAAAAATAAGTAACTTCTGACTAAAGTAAGCGGAATTTTAATGCCAAATAAAATGTTTACATTCCAAATTTTGTTTCTATAATTTAAAATAAACAAGTTTTTCATGCATTATAACGGCATTTTAATTCATTTACTAATGTTACTTGATTTTACATGACCATCTGATGCTTAAAACATAAATAAAATTCAATTGTTTTAAGTACCAAATGCCCATGTAATCTTAACCGTAAATAAACAAATGTAAGACTTATATTACAGATTCATTACAGTTCAATTTAGATTGCACGCCTCAGTCTGCGCTAGACAAGATACTTCTGAAAGGTCCAAATAAAGCGTTCGTTCATCAAATTGATCTCTACGATTTTATATGAATAAAGTTAAATGTATACATTTACATACTTGTGTAGTGGAAATTGAAGCCTGGACTGCTAAATAAAAATTATAGTCTCGAATTATGTTCCTGTAGGTTTTAGAGACTAACTTCACTATTATTTTTTGTTTCACCAACACCACTAACATGAACTAACATCTTTTTGTTGATTAACACTTTATGCCTTAGACTTTTACCATAGAATCTAAGGTAAAACTCTAGAGTCGGAACCTTAGACTTTTACCATAGAGACTAAGGTAAAACTCTAGAATCTGGACCTTAGACTTTTACCATAGAGTCTAAGGTAAAACTCTTAAGAGCCGGAACCTTAGACTTTTATCATAGAGTCTAAGGTAAAACTCTAGAGTCTAGACCTTAGACTTTTACCATAGAGTCTAAGGTAAAATTAGTCTAGACTTTAGACTTTTACCATAGAGTCTAAGGTAAAACTCTGGAATCTGGACCTTAGACTTTTACCATAGAATCTAAGGTAAAACTCTAGAGTCTAGACCTTAGACTTTTACCATTGACTCTATGGTAAAACTCAAGAGTCTTTACCAGTTTTAGATAGTACCCTAAAACCATGGTTAGCTCACCTCTATCAGGTGAAACAGTCAACCTTGAAGTGTTGATGCTTGCGCGGGGCGTAAGTGTATTAAACACGTAGATAGGCCAATTTATGATTTTGCAAATTTATGTTTTATTATTGCTACCCCCTTTGTACTAGCTGCCAAACATGCTTATTTGTCGAATTTAATTAGTGAGTTAAGAGATGCGTGGTAAATAAAGTCTTGTACGGTAATGAGGGCTGCTATATGAGATTGATAGGCGAATCAAACCTCTATTGTTGTCCACCAGCTCCCAGTTCCATGAACCACAAGAGATCTTTGCTGATTGTTCAACTATGGTCTGCTGTGCGGGTAGTGAATCTATTGAAGCTCATGTCATGGTCTGATAGCTCAGCATGGCCGACATACAGTATATAAATTGACGTCAACGTCATGTTTACTTCATAAGTTACATTTTCAATGTAGAGTACCTCTCGCCTAGGTGGCGTCAACTGTTAGCGTGAGTTGAACCCTCATTGAATATAGCTGCCTTAATCTTGATACCCAGCACAATGATTAATTATTATCTTGTCACCGTAAACATAATAATTTATATCAAACTAATGAACAACCTGTATTTGTATGCTTCTCACAAGTTCAGTCGGGCTTCAATTTATTTTTATTACGATATAGATGAAAATGTGATGTATTCCTTACTCCTTTTTGTCGACATTACCTTTAAGGAAACGTTTGTTTGTGCACTAAATTATAATTTAGATATTTGCTATTACTTGCGATGAACCTATATAATGATCTATAAAGTTTTGGACAGTTTTTAAACTTATTACTTATCTTTTTGTCATACGGTATCTGGCACTCTTAAACTACCTCTCTCTTACGGTAATTTTTTGCAATTTTATGATAAATAATGTTTAGAATATTAAGATAATATTTTTGTATTTTTTCTTCATTTAATATCTCGAGCCTACATACAATATCCATCATTGTGTGACATACAAAAGATATTGAGATTAATTTCTTCTAAAGTTATACTAAAATACTTTATGGCAACAGTATGGTTTCATCGCAAGCGCGTCCATCGCTTCGTCATTTTAATTTCGCGTAAAACTATTCTTAAGAATTTGTTATTATCACCATTGTATATTTTTATATAGTCATTTGTTTTTTATCTTAAATATAAGAGTAGATATTGCATATTAGAATTGTATTCCAAAAGAATGGTTATGCGTATGTTACAGTCAAAGTATTAAATTGAGGATTTTTATATTAGTTGATAGTACGATTAGAATTTTTCCTAAATGTTTTGTTATGTAATACCGACGTTTGTTGGTATTATTATTACTAACTATGTTTTAGATTTATAAATGTAACGTGTATTTCCATCTATCCGAATTCATTACTCTGACCGTAACACAAAATTTACCTTAGATATGAATATTAGGTAGTATGATTGAAAAAAATTCGAGTCTAATGTATTCCTTATTTTTTATATTGCCAAATATATTTTAGTGGTAATTTGGTGTAATGGAAGAGATGAATAATTATGAATAAAGTATATAATGTTGGTTTCCATTTCAATGCTGTTGTATTATTTCCTACTATCCCTGTGTAATAATTACTCATGTTACTGATTTTAAAACCCTGCATCATCGACATTTTGAGATCTCAATGCGGAGAAGACATTTTAGTGTGATCTAAAAGTTGTTGACTATATCTTATCTGAATCGATATGCCGCTTAGTTTTTCCTGAATAGAACGAAATTACCCAAAATGCTAAGAGGAAAATGGTTATCAGTTACTAATTGACTATCTATACGAAGCTATCTTGTTTCGTTCAAAATAGTAATATGTAATTACATATGTACATGTATATACAGGATGAAAGTTCAAATTGTGTTTAGATTCCTCAGAATATCGAAAAGCATTAAAAAGAGTCTCGAGCCCGAATTTGATGAAAACTAAAACTCGGTATTCCTAGCCAGGAATCGAACCGGTTTATTTTGAAAAAAAAACACATCCTGTATTATTATACCATCCGAAAGTGTCGCTTATAAGCATCAAATTGACTAAAGGAAAGCTCTCCTTTTTACCAATTTAGTTTTGAAATTTAAAAAAATGCTAACTGATATTTTTTTTAAAAATCTATGATGCAGTTGTAGTTTTCATCGACATCATACCCGAGAATCTACTACTGCATCATTGGATTTTTTTTTAAATATAGCACAGACACTAGCAGCTACCGCTGCTGCTGCTGGCGGTCTACTAGCATAGACACTTTTTGTTTAAAACATGATAGTACCTACACTATATTCGTGACAATCTAAAAAGTGGGATTTGACAGCGGGATACAACATTACTTTACTAGTAAGTATGAAAAAAACATGAAATAAATCTCTTTTGCACTTAGTGGTAAAGCGATCTTCTTTCTCTCTCTACATAGCTGTCAAATCTGACTTCTTAGATTGCCATGAATATAGTGAACAAGATTGTAAAATCCCAAACATTCATAATGAGAATAATGTAAAATAAACTTGAACAATGATCCAAATGATCTGCCCCAGGAAAAGTCGACCTGCTGCGAAAATTTCAACCAATACAAGCGCGCCATAGTCCAGTCGTCACTCAACACATCTCTGACATCGAAAAGCAATCCTTTCCACCTCGAAGAGGCTTTTGAAGCTAGGAAAATGTGCTAGCAAATGCATTCTACACTGGTCATCACAAAAATCGGCCCACCCTGTTTTTGCACTATTACTTGTTATGGGTTCATAAATAACAGGTTTCGAAGTGTTCTATTTATTTCTAGGGTCAGATAAGATGTTTGACATATGGGTACCATAAATCTTAGTGCATTTGAGGGTACTTAAAACAATTTTTTTAACATAAACTGTTCTTAGTGCGATTTTGCTTGTTTATGTCGAGACACAGTTGAGCGTTATTTCTCTGCTGGAACAAAATTTAAAACGGTGAATTTGTTAATTACGATAATTTTACGGACTAACACTGTATTTTTGATCAATTTTGTTTGAAAATTATGGATACTACTGAAGCTGAGGGTGCTCAAGTTGTGGTCCTACTGCAACAAGGCTTAAGTCAACGTGTTGTGGCCCGCAGTTTAAATCTGAGCCGATCAGCGATTCGGCGAGTATACCAAAGGTTTCTGGAGACTAGCGAGTATCGGAGAAGACCAGGATCAGGAAGACAAAGGGTCACAAATGAGAGAGATGATCGATTTATAGTGACATCAGCTCTCAGAAATCGTCACCTTTCCGGTGTTGACCTTCAGCGACGCTTACGTGAAGTGCGCGGGGTGGCAATAAGTGACAGTACTGTGAGACGGAGACTTCGTGAACAGAATTTAAGACCACATAAGCCAGCAACTGACCACAGCTCATCGACAAGTGAGACTTCAATTTGCGCGGAATCACCTCAACTGGACTATAGACCAATGGGCATCAGTTCTCTTCTCTGATAAGAGCCGCATGACTATACGGTTCTGATGGGCGTCGCAATGTCATGAGACGACCAGGAGAGCGTTATGCCCAGTGCTGCATACAAGAAACCGTCAGTTACGGTGGAGGCTCGGTAATGTTTTGGGGTGGTATTTCTTTGACTGGGCGCCCCGAGCTTGTTTTTATCAGCAGGGGTGCTCTAACTTCTGCACGTTACATAACGGAGATCCTGGCAGATCATGTGATGCCTTATGCTGGTTATATCGGAGAAGAATTTGAGTTAATGCACGGCCACACGTAGCGCACATTGTCACTCAGTACTTAAATGATGTCGGCATTAGGGTTATGCAGTGGCCAGCCAGAAGTCCGGATCTCAATCCCATAGAGCACATGTAGGACACGCTAAAACAGAAGGTGAGAGCTAGAGATCCAGCCCCCACAACCTTAGGAGATCTGGAAACGGCTATTAAGGAAGAATGGGGCCGAATTCCTCAAGGGACCGTTAAAATTTTAATCAGATCCCTAACACGGCGAATGCAGGCTGTAATAAAGGCAAGAGGAGGAAATACAGAATATTAAAGTGAAAGATTTATCCCCATAAGTTTTAAGAATTAAAAATTACAGTGACTTGAAAACCAGTGTAAAAATCGGGTAAACATTATCGATTTTAATTTTATTGCTGAAATTGTTAAGTTTCATCTTGTTATTATTTTTTTATGCGTAAATTGTAAAAATAAACAAAATTAATCAAAACAAAACAGTTGTAAGATAATTATTTCATTCAAAATTAAAAAAAGTGGGAATATCGAAAAACATTCGGGTGGGTCGATTTTTGTGATGACCAGTGTATTTTAATAATAAGAAATCGTGAAAACAAAAATACGGCATTATGCATCACCGATAAATACCTTCATTGTGTGACCGCCTAAGGAGTAGAATTCCGTATTTCCTGATAGCTACTTACTACCTGAGGGCCTACAAGTACAGACGCCAGCACATCAAGCTACAATCATCTGCCTAGCCTTTTCCCAATTATATTGGGGTCGACTTCCAGTCAAACCGGATTCTTTTGTTTGCTGTTAAGCTACTCTGTCTGGAAAATTTATTTAATGGATTTTCAACATCGCTAAAGTATTAAATTCAAGGTTAATTGGGAAAATTTGTCAATTTCGGGTAGCTTCATGTGCTGGCGTCTGTACAATAGTGAATAGTTACTTCTAAGCAAGCGTGCTCCATTGTCGCTTACGACGCGAGCAATAATAAAAATAAGTACTTACCTAAGTAGATGAAGATTGTTTGGGTTTCTCCAAAAGAAATATTCTTTTTATCCTCCCCAATTCTATAATTAGATTGAATGATAGATAACCATCTTGTACTAAATGAGTAATATTTGCGATTTACCAAGGCACTAATTAAGATAGATATTAAAACCCGTAATCTACGTCCTGCGTGATTTTTATTATTGTAAGTAGATATACCTATTATAATCTCTAAGACAAAAATAATGATAAATCAGTCGTGGATAAGTTGATTGCCTTTATAAATCAATAATATATTTTGTTTATTAATGAATGAGGAAAACATGAAAGAGATTCATTTGTCTTAGTACTATGATTTGACGAGGAGGGATAAAGCATTTGTGACTAAAAGAGTAATGGATATCAATGATGATAGATGGAGAAGAAGAGGAAGGCCAAACAAAACTGGATGGCCTGTTAAAAAAAAAAACAAAATAATAACGTGACTGTTGACAGGAAAGAATGTAGGTATGTGTGTGTAGCCGCCATAACCCTATGTAATATGGGACAAGGGCAGAAAGATGATGATAATTTGTAAATGAATTTTGGAGCTGTCTAAATATTTACACAAAGCATTTTCTCTTTTAACGTCCACATGCTGCCTGCTACACCCTTCAGCTACTGAAGCAGCTGGCTCCTTAAGAACTAATAGGTAGATATGTAGGTAATAGGGGAAAACTACTAATGTTATAATTTCTATTAATAGTTCAAAATCAACGCTACCTCCCGCACTAACTGCATAGGCCAGTGACGAATCAACAGCTTAAATAAATGATCCTCTTACTTAATTATACCTAAATCTGATTTGGTGAAAGCAGTAGGTACCTTCCAACGCCCTTTTCCTATATTGGACAGGCTGGGTCCGACTTTGTTAGCCGGGCCCTTGCTGCAAATCTAACCTTTTTTTTCCAAGAGGGGTTTGCAATGGAACATCCCTAATTTCTAGTCTGCAGGAAGATCGAATCTACTCAATATTTAGAATCATCATCATTTCAGCCGAAATATATTTCGACGATGTTGTGCACAAATAACGTATTCCCGTTCACCGCCTTTACCCCAGCTGCATTTGATTGACCTCCCACAAGGTGGATCGATTCCAACTTGTGGGAGGACACCCAACGCTGCGTCTTCCGGTATGCACTCGCTACTCCAGAATCTTTCGATTTGTTTGGTCGTATTCTGCATATTTAGCATAGGTAGGTAGGTACCGTTATTCCAACCTTTTCATTTCGCAAGCCCAACTCTAAAAGAAACTGAAGTAGGTACCTAGCGTTCTACCTTTGAGGAAAAAAATCTCCAAAGATGATGGCACGATATGATACTATTGTTTTGTAAAGATAAATCAACTGTCTGACTAATTAATAGTAGCTTGGTTTAGTCACTATGTAGGTATCAATAAGGCATTAATTGAAAAATCAAAATACGTGGACAAATCAGATCACCTGATAGACTTATCATAAGATTAGGATAAGCCCAACAAGACACCTATATATTAAAAAGTAAGCGTAATTAAAAACAGTTTATTTGTTGGACAATATAACGCACAGGTGAGTTCACTACTCCAACATATTTATTAATATATATTCGTGAAGAAATATTTATTTACGAAGAAAGGCATTGTTTTCTAATTCTTCTATAAGTAATCTGCAAATTTTGTTTACCTACCAGTTAAATCAGCGCAAGCCTATTATCTTTATGAATGAGTAGGTACATTATGCTGGTTATTACGCAATTTCTTTCTTCTGCTGTCTATACTTCTAAACATTTTTCTCTTTATTATATTAGATGTATTTTTTGCCGAAACTGTTATTATTAAGTGGTTTCCAAAATCTAGTCACCTTTGCTATCGAATTCAATTAATCATAAACACGTAGCCCTATTTGGCAATCGATAAGACTCTTTAGTTTCGAGAACTTACGATACGTTAAGCCGTTTCATAATCTTGACTTATAGATCACGAAATCCATCACAAGTAATTGATTAAACCGATAGATGCTTAATTTTTGTTTTCCATTTTCAGCAAATATGAAGCTCTTCATCGTACTAGCACTTGCCTCCGTGGCTTTGGCCACCCCCTTGGTCCAGCCTGTCGTCATGCCCGAGGCTCCTCTGCCCGAATTCGAAGACAAGCCATACGTGCCTATGATCGAGCCTGTGGCCATCCAGCCTCTGTTCGTCCCCCAGGAAATTATCGACGCCCTGATATTAGCAGAGGAGCAGGTCCCTGCTGACGCCGAAGCAGTTTTTGAGGGTATGGAGCAGGCCGGTGATGCCGACGTTGTTCATGTCGTGGAATACGTTGTCTACGAAAATGATGCTGATCACATCGCTGCAGAGGAAGACGTTGCTCCCGCTGTAGAGATTGCTGCTGATGCTGTCCACTTCGTAGATGTTGCTGAGAACATTGACAGCGAACTCGCACAAGAGGAAGTCGCCTCCCCCGCTGTCGAGGAAATTTCCGCTGATGCCGTGAACTTCGTAGATGTCGCTGAGAATATTGAAAGCGATGTTGCCCCCGCTGATGAGGCTATCGAGCATGCCGATGAGGAAGTCGTTCACGTCGTGGATTACGTTTTGTTTGAAAACGACGCTGACCATGTCGCTGAAGAGGAAGCCGTTGTCGCCGCTGCAGCTGAGGAGATTCCCGCTGATGCCGTCAACTTCGTTGAGGTCGCCGAGAACATGGAATACAGCGAAGTCGCTGAGGAGCAAATGAACGCAGAGGAGATTCTTCCCGAGGCTGTACACTTTGTCGACAACGTTGAAAACATCGAAGCCGCCGCTGGTGATGTTGAGCAGGTCTCAGCTGTGAAGGTCGTCGATGTCGCACCTGTCGCCGACAACGACTTCCCCAGGTACCCCGGCAAGATCTACGAAAACCCAATGATGCGTTAATTTGTAAAATAAACTTGCGTCCATCGCAATTTTGATTAAATGTCTCAATCTTTATTTTTCTCTGTAAGTATCTACACAATCTCACAAATAAATTTTTAAACATTACAATGAATTTATAATTGATCAGTCTTCTACAATAAAAATAGCAAACAATACACTAGTTACTTGTATTCCCGTGATTCATGCACCTGGCGTCTGTAACTGTTATAAGTTATGACTGATTGTAAGAAAAGCTTAAGGGAGTGGATTTCAGTGAATACAGAATTACAGAGACAAAAAAATTACGGGTTGCACTCCGGGAGTGCCGACAGAAGTGAAAACTTATTTTGGCGCGTTAGACATTTTTTAGATGGGTACTAGGGTTATGAATTGCATTTTATTTATGAATTGTATTTTATTAATTATTAGAAACTTTAAAATACATTTAATATTCTTTTATGAATCATCGTTAACAATTTCAACAACTCTTGTATCATCATCATTATCATTAAAATTATTACAATCTAAAATAGAAACTATAGGTTCATGGTAACTAAAAACGGCCATAAATAATTTTGATTCGAAGTTATTTAAATATCTCGTGAATACCGCATCAATTGTACTTTTAATCTCGTTGTGCTAATATTGCGTTGATTGGACATAGAAAATCAAATTCTCTATTCAAAAATTCAATTAATGGTAGATTTTTATCGTCTGCGTCTCGTAACGGTGTCGCGAGTCCAGAGATTTTATCTATCTAAAAATATGCGTACCGCTCTAAAAGTTTTTTTTTCACCTCAAAAATCGTTAGCAAACCAACCGAACCGCCGGATCAGTTACTGTTACACCATAACTCAACGACTCAACTTCCTTCAAGAGGACCCTAACCCCCACGCGACGTTTGTTTTACTTAAAACTCTACGACTTACACATACATGCGTATATGTACCTATATGACAGGATTATATCTATTACTTGTTTACCATTCACGAAAATTGATTTTGACCAAGTGTTTGATAAGATAAGTCATTAATTAATAAAATCCTAGTAATAAGACTAAGATTAATCACACGGAAAAACCAGAATTGAAAACAAAATTGATAGCTTAGAGCACTGATTAATAACAGAAAAAATACCTATTCAGCGACTAGTGTTTTTGAAGAGCGTTATCAATCTTAGTGGACGGTAAAATATTTCTACCCTAAGAGAATTTAAAGGGCGAAAATGGAGTACCACTGGGTTCAGTACTAGGCTCTTCTCTCTTTTAATAGTTGGTTGAATTTTGCGACACCCTATCTGAAAATTAATAATTTAATAGCAGAACCAATTCGCTTAGTGTAATGGCCGATTGTAAATAGAGGAGAAAAGAAAAAACATTTGAGAGCCAATCACAGAGCCGGCACGTAAACCAATAAACTTATGACCATCATAGCAAATTAATCAAATCACTCACACATTGGATACCAATACGCTCACTCCCTTTTATATGGGACTTTTGACTGGAGAACCATGGGCGTGTATTGCGCGAAAGAATAGGCAAATATTTCAAAGAAAGAGAGCAACTCATTCATCCTCATTTATTTATTAACAATCTAATCTTATCTACTTATATTTACATAACATCTAAAGCAATTTATTTCAGTACATAGTCTTCAGGATAATCCATAACTTTAGGATAGGTCTTTGTAACTTCTTCAGGTATTTGATCAAGCCTGGTTGGCACAAGGCGTATCTGACGGATCTGGTTGGTGACATTTTGCAGGACATCTTCAGGCACAGTTTCACCAGGATATATGAAGAGTCGTTGCATAGTGTGACGTCTTTGGAGATTGCCTTTCATTGCTCTGTATACTGCTTTTTTAATAATCTGGAAAGAAAGCTTGATCATAAATCATCAAAAAAAAAACATTTTTCTCTTCAAGCTTTCTTGGTGGTTTCAACAAATGGACAGCTTTAATCTATTTATATGTACACTCATCAACCTGGATCATGGCAGATTAGGGTAAAAATGTGTTTTTTTTTTTGTAATGAAACATTTTCTTTTCTCACAATTAAATTCAGAAATAGTTTACTGAAATGGAGAGCACTGTCTAGACTAGAGCCAGGCAAGAATTTAAGTAAAACTAGCTTTTGCCAGTGGCTTTGCCTCGAATCTAGCTTAGATTAAAGTAACCTAAGCCTTAATACAAACTGACATCATGACACAAATTTTAATAAAATTTGTCCATCCATTGAGGTGTGATTGTTTAAGACATGTGCAAATGTGTCTATCTACCTCATATTTTACCAAATATATTGGGTTTGGGTTCTAATCTGGAATTTTGCACAGATGTCGCTGAAATCCAGTATTTTACGAAAACCAAGAATCTGGGTAAAACAATATCCTTTGGCAAGGCTTGTGTCATAAAATGTGACTTTTACATGTCAGTATAACAGTGAGATATAGGTAGTCATCCAAAACATTGTTTACAATGTGCTTACGGCCAGTCTCAATAATGTATCTATCTTTAACCAAATGTCAAATTAGCAACCAACTGTAGCTGAAACGTCATGTTACAAAGGCAAAAATTATGTTTCAGCTGCTGTTGGTAGCTAATTTGACAGTTGGTTTAAGGTAGATACATTATTGAGACCAATATGTTATTGAAACAGGCCATTAGTCTTATGCAGGATCCACATGCTTGGCCTTTTCACAAACTTCAAATCTCCACAAAGGTTTGGCTAAAGAACAACTAAAATTATTTCAAATATTGTCATGCACATGCTTGCACAAGCGCTAGTATGTTCTCATCAGGCAAGCATGACATTGACCTAGTGTCAACTATAATTGTGACGGTTTGTTTAGGTTTGCCAAGCGTGTTAATCTGGGTTTAGTAAGTTAAGTTTAATGCTAATAAATAGTTACATTATTTTTGCTTACCATAGTGGGATCCTTATTATGGACTTCCCATGCTAATGTCCATGAAGCTCCCCCAGGGTATCCAGTGTGGTGGAAATAGGCTCTTTTACGCCACTCGTCGCCTCTTAATGCGATGTCCCGACTATTTATACAAACCACAACATCCCCACAATCGTTCATAGGATGATAGATGGGTTTATGTAATCCCATTAGATATTTCTTTATAACGTTAGCAGACTCGTAAGGGTCTTGCCATTTGCAGTCAAATACATGCCAAGAACGAGCAAAAGTGGCCCATTGCTGAAAATAATAATGTTTTCGTTAGGTTAGGTTGTTCGGGATTTTATTTAAGCACTACATAGTTAGCAAAATGTTCTCTTAAAAGATGTTAAAATAGTGTTACCTGCACTCTTTTAGCTGCAGACATAGCGTTTACTGTCTACTTCTGTTACTAAAAAGATGACAAATTGTAATTTTAATTCGTAAAGACCTAAAACTATTTCTAGGTTATATTTTGATGTCACTGTCAAGTGTCAAAACTTTTGACTGGCACTTTTCAGTTCGTTCGGTAATGTAATGCCAAAACCAACTTTAATGTGCGTTCTCAAGACCTACCTTCCGTACATGCAAGTCACTCCTTTTTTCTGATGGAGGTAGGCAAAAGCAGTGCGGATCAATATATAAACCTAGAAAAGATATTCCGGTAGATATTACTGTCCTACTACCCTGCCTTAACGTGATTTCCAAGGCATGTTGGAGTCGCGGTATATTAAGATGGTCACCCATCCACAGACCGACCTCAGCAAGCGTTGTTTAACCTTGAAAATCTACTCGTGCGTTGTATTTTTTGCCACGAACTCCTTTCTTCATCACACTTAAAGAATGGAAATGATGTTCCATCTGTCGACGGCCGTACTTATATTACAAACAAGATCCCTAAAAATCTGTGATGTATGATGTTGATGACTAACAGACAGAAGTGGCAAAATAAAAGTAACATTAACCATCATAAAATAATATTTTTATTCAAAGTGTATATCAGTATGGCATAAAATTATAGTTACACTATCTTACAATATAAACGTGTAAAAATACTATTCTTTAGCTGCTTCAGTAAGGTGCAGGTCCTTTCTTAGGGTGTAAGCTGAAACATGCATCATGTATTTCTCGTTCTTGAGGAAGTTGTCTGTGGCCTGTTCTCTGACGTCTTCCCAGGCATAGAGGTCCCTGTATAGAGGACGGACGTACTTCATACGGCCCTGGCTGTTCACGAAGTTAAATACTTCGCTGATCTTGGTTTGGTCTCTGCTTCTGACGCACAGTCTTAACCATCTGGGGAAGGCATACAAATTATTTGTTGGACGATATTGTACATAGCTTCGTTATATTAAATTCAACCCTTGTCAAGTCCCAGATTGTTATTTTTTTTTTTTACTACTGTATAAGAAAAAGTAACTTTACAAAAGCAGATGAAATTAAAGATAGATTAGCTGTCGTTTAATTTCGACTTTAAAAGACACGACACAATGCCGATATTATTTTGGCAGTGGCATGCGTAAACGATACAATGACCATTTTAATTAAGTATTGAAGTTGGAGCCACCTTTGTTCCCATGGCAAAAAAATATAGCTGTAAACTGGAACAATCATGCTTTTAAAAAATCTTTCTCAATTTTTTTTTCAATACCTATTATAAATCTAATTACAAAATTATTCGCACATCCCGAGGCAACGATGCAGCGGAGTTCGTCCGCTTTCTCGCGCCAGAAGGGGGTCGAGTATGACAACGATAGGACCTGAACCTATTGTACCACTCCCCTTCGGTCACCTACGCAATCTGGTAAGAAAACGCACTAATGATAAACATCACAAGCTATGGGTTGACCATAGTGAGTGCAGGCAGGCCAAAGAGGCACTTCCCTCTATTGATGGCCGTTTCACGAAAAAAGCCCTAAGACTTACTAAACAGCAGTTGCGTACAGTCACAGCCGTCACAACTGGCCATGGGTCTTTTAATAAACACCTCTATGTCATAGGAGTCACCGACAGCCCACTTTGCAGAGCCTGCATGGAGGACGAGACAGCAGCACACCTGCTACTAAGCTGCCCAGTAGTCGCTGATTACAGGGCTAAGTACTTCGGTAACCCAGGTACCCTTTGTGAGATAGTTAGTAACACCAGGCGTTGCTGGCCTTCCTTGGGGAGCTGGGGTGGATCGAATGACACATTTGTCCCACCTGCACGCAAAATACGCGCTTAGTCGTGGAGTTGCGGAAACCAGCCCAAGTTACATACATACATACATACATACAATTATTCGCACAATACGGCCTCAGAAAAAAAACCAAGCAGCACAAAATCCAAACTACCCACCTATACAGAATCTCGCTATTCTTATTTCCATTGACTTTGTACTCGGCGCCAAGCGTGGTCAGTCTATCCAGCGGCAAGGCGGGCTGGTCGATGAGCCGCTGCAGCAGATGTATCATCTGGTGCGGGGTGAAGGTCTTCACGTCTTCGCTGGATATGGCCGCGCTCGGGTCGTTGATTTTGACGATGAGCGCTGAGATTGCTTTTGTCATTGTTGTGTCGTAGCTGTGGAAGGAAATAAGGAATATAACCTGGGCCAAATATAATATTATTACATTTCATGAAACCTGTGTCACAGTAAAAAAAAAAAAGTAACAATAGAATTGAATTTTGGAATTCATGTGAAATTTATAACACTATTGAAGTTGCTAACGAGATGGTGTGGTAATCGAATTAGTAATCTCCAAGAAATGAAACTAAGCTTGGCAGCATCTACAATTGCTCTACGACAAAGACTTTTAATAACTTTGCTCAATCGATGTTATTTGCGGGTCATAACTTCTCTTTGTTTTTGTTGGCAACCTTCTAACTTTGCAAGCGCATGCGGCCACAACAAATTCATTTTAACCTTATAAAAATTTATTTAACATATTCCAAACTCACGCAGGAATAATCGGCGGCATACCGCTCTTGTAGAGCCAAGTGTCCCAGTCAACTTCCTTCAACGCCGCGTTATCTTTGAAGTAATCCAGTAGGAACCTCTTAAACTGTTCCGTGTCCAAGGACTTCTTCCTGAACTTTGTCAGGTATGCGCGGAGGAAATCGTCGAAAACTTCTGTGGAGAGGAAATGGCGGTATGTGTTAGTGGTTATTGAAGATAATGAGGTGGATGGATGTCTCATTAGGTGCCTTTTGGTTTAGTTGAAAAATGTGTTTGACATGGGAATTAGGATCAAATAAAATGATGCGCTTAGGGCCGGTTTCTGAGGTACTTTATCGGTCGTTTGTCTGTCCGTTAACCACTAACCAACCAATGGCGCTATGACAAATAGCATTAACGGACAGTAAACGATCAATAAAAACCTCAGAAACTGGGCACTAGTTTTACTATTTAAATCTTTTCATGAGCTACTGGCACCGAAGATGCAACGGCGTGAATTAATAACCCAGTTAATACTACTATAGGTGAAATATTAACGATACCTGTCATTAAGTCATTCATTAAGTAACCGTAGGTCTTTTTAAACTCACCAGGTCCCCCAAATATGTTCTCCAAATACCTCAAGAACAAAGATCCCTTCTCATATGGAACAGTCGAAAACGCGTCATCAGGGTGAACTCCATCCAAATCTACCACGAGCTGCGTCAACGGATTCTTCGGGCCCAACACATCGTTGATCTACAAACAGAGCACAGTTGGGACTCACCGGGGCCTCCCACTTGGTCCTCGAGGTAGCGGAGGAAGAGGGATCCCTTCTCGTACGGCACGCGGGAGAAGGCGTCGTCTGGGTGGATCCCGTCTAGGTCTACCACGAGGTTCGTTAGAGGGCTAGTCTTGCCGAACACTTCGATCTGTAATTTAGGGCTTTTAGTCATTTTGTAAGCCAGTAGCACATCGACGCAGCGAACTGCAGTGATGACTGATTTTTTTTATCTATGGCTTTGGAATCGCAACATTTTGCAGCTTGCCAAGATGCGTCGGTGTGCTAATCGCACTTAGGTTTCGTTAGAACTTTATAGAGCAATGAAAATGGTTGTGTCATTACAAAAATAATATAAACAGAAAGTTACTAAATTAGTAAAGGGATCCACCCAGATAACATAAATAAATATAATAAAACAAATAATAGTTCAATTCCGGATACAAAAGGCAAGGAAGAAAGGAAACCTAAAAACTTCAATATATGCTAGCATAACAAATCCAAATGTATCTTGAACAACAGTTTACTATTCAAGATCTAATTGGATTTGTCCTACGATATACTAAAAAAGGACCATCATGGGGCCACCACATTTTCGATTGAAAGTAAGGAAACCACATTTTCGATTGAATGAAAACAATACACATGGTCTTTTAAAATATTAGAAGCAGTTGCTTAGGGTCAGTTCACATCCATACGCGACAAGACTCAGCTATATTTGCTATACAATAAGGTACACATTACAGTGAGAGAATTCGAATATTGCTGGGTCGCGCTGTACCATGTTGCGTAGAACGAAACAACTGACCTGTTCAAGCATCGTCGATTCGCATCGCGTAATCGTATCGGTGCGAGCTGATCATTATCATCAATATACATCGTGTAACAGAATAAACGCAATACCTTGAAAGGGTTCATTGTACTCGTCACTATGAACAACTTTCACTATGGGACCAACCCTGAAATCGCCAAAATCAAATCAGCTGTTCAGAACATTTTGTCGAGTTATGCGCACATGTAATGGCAGTCGATTATTTTTTTTGCGATTTCGCGGTATATTCTGATACACGTTGTATATGTCACCGGAAAATTGCAGAATCCGTAAAATTTTATAAATCTTTATTGAATTATAATTTCTCGATATATTATGAAGAAATCGTTTTGTATACAATAAATCCCATCCAGATTCAATAGTTTCCAATATTTCCGTGTCTTATTAAGAAAAAATAGTTTACAATTTCACGCGATGTTTTACAATCTTACGGCGTTTGCAATTTTCCGGTAACATATATAAAACTCTTCCGTTACCGGGTGACTGACAGACAACGCACAACCGAAACTAAAATTTGGCATGTAGGTTCCTTGGGGAGTGTAGGAAGCACTAAGAGAGGATTTCCCGAAATTCCAACAGGAACGGAAAAAAACGGGATATGCACGTACGAATTCGCGGGCAAAAGCTAGTAAAATATAAGGCAAGTCCTCAAATAACATAAAACTTTCTTCATAACATCAACTCACCGCCTCATTCAGTTCTTGCAGCCCCAACAAGCTATGGAAGTCGCGGCTCTTCTTGGCCTCCACCGAGTCGTTGATGAGGGAGGCGCCGACCTTCCTCTCCAGGAACACGGTGAACCCCTCGTTGAGCCAGAAGTGCTCGAAGTTCCTGTTGGTCACCAGGTTGCCGGTCCAACTGTGCATGATTTCGTGGACTATGACGTCAGCTTGGCTGCGGTCGCCAGCCTGTTGAAAAATAGTTATAATTGTGTAAGAAGGCTTTTGGTATAAGAGACACATTTTCACAATTTCATGTTGACAAAACTGAAGACGTAATGGGGGTCCTAGAGCTCTAAAATAAAGGCCCAGGTTTAGTTTAGACTCTAGATCTCCCACAAATTACAACTTTCTGCTAAGCTACCTGGCAACCTATATGTCTAACATAAGAATGTAATTTGTGGAGATAAATAAACGTTTTTATTATTATTTATTATATTATTTTTTACTCTCACTAAGTCATCTCTTTGCTTTAACGATCAAATTAGTCTACATCTTACCTTTCCAATAATGTATGTAGTGTACAACAAATATGGGCATAGGGTTGGAGTAGTTATAAAAATAAAAATAATTACTACAACCGTTTAAGGGAGTTTTAAAAAAAAAGTGTGCGTCTCGGGACGTCCGATAGAAGTGATAACTTAAACTAATCTAAGTTGAACTATTTAATATGGGAAGCGTCTGTCCGAAATACGACTAGCGCTGTGGGTTAGAGTGAGTGGAAGAGCCTGCCTACCGCTACCGTATGCGTAAGAGAAAGGGAAGCCAGACAGACTGGCGCCGTAACGCGTTACGTTACGAAGCGGTTTACCCTCCCATAAGAATTTATAACTTCAAAAACACGTTATTTATTACGGAAACAAAGATCCATATCACATGAATTCACATGAATGGATCTAGTTTTAATTTCTTGATAAGGAGATTAATACAATCCATGATGCATCAAACAAAATTGCATTACAGTCTAGTGTTTCCATCTTATCAAGTCACAATGATGTAACACGATGATTAGCAGAACATAAAGCATTGGTTGTTAGTCTCTGTGTTGATTAGGACTTACATTAGTGAGATCGAAGCGATCGAATTTACAAATTGCTCCAAGACATGCTTATTATTGTTATCGATCGATTCCGACTCTATTTCCTAATGAGGACAGGCAGTCATGTCTGTATCAGGACCCTACGTTTAATCCGACTGAAAGGTAAATGTTAACGTGCGTAGTATTTAGTACCTTAATTGTTACAGTGAAATCTTAAACTATTTTCCAGCAGGACCCTCCCGTTTGAAGGTCTAAGGACAAATCTTATATGGTCCCGTTTAGCGGTGTATACCTTAAAAATACCTTAATTTAATTTTAAAATAATAAATATTTAATGAGGAATGCACCTGCAAAACTTTTATCAAGCCAGTAGGTATTTTGTTTTGAGGTTTTCGTCCAGACAGTCATATTTCTTATAGCATTTTATTAGTACTTTTTAAATAACCTAACGTTTAATTCAAAAAGTTTGTATTTTAGCTGAAAATTTGTTTTAAAACATTTAGTACTTTTTAGCGAACGTTACGTTTCGATTGGTGATAATTTAAGATTTCGCTGTAACAATTAAGGTACTATTTTTTTACTTATACGATTCGGAATGCAGTAAATACTACGCACGTTAACATTAAACTTTCAATCGGATTAAACTTAGGGTCCTGCTGGGTATTAGACATCAGGCAGTCGTATATGTGGTGTGGACACCCATTCTTGCCGTTTTGCGTAGCAGAGGTGTATGAAAGAAAGCGGACCTTTTTCTCTGGCTATACCCAGAAACAAAACGTAATAGATATTTCAATAAGAAATAGCGCGCACGAGCAACTTTTGTCTATGTCTATCTATCAAGTCTATGGGTTTATATGAAAGTGCGTGCATGTAGCGACGCGACAGTCGGGAAACTTTTCATATAAACCCATAGACTTGACGTGAGAGACAAATTAGTTGCGGAGACAATAGTTGCTCGTGCGCGCTATCTTTAACACATTCCAATCTAGGGATCTAACTTACAACCCTATGCTCAGCATTCGTATTTGTAGCCAGAAAGGGTTAACCTTTGACAGAGGGCTAAAGGCAATTTCCGAAGCAGAAATCCCATTTTTTATGAAAAACTAGTACTAACCTACCAAAAGCGTAGGTGTCACGAAGGTGAGGCAGGGGTTCTCCATCCCCCCATAGGGGAAGGACGGCGGCAGCACCAGCAGGTCGTACTGCGGTCACTCGTGTAATGTAATGATATGTCTATGTTAACTTACCAGGAGGGTGGGTGTCACGAAGGTGAGGCAGGGGTTCTCCATCCCCCCATAGGGGAAGGAGGGCGGCAGCACCAGCAGGTCGTACTGCGGTCACTCGTGTAATGTAATGATATGTCTATGTTAACTTACCAGGAGGGTGGGTGTCACGAAGGTGAGGCAGGGGTTCTCCATCCCCCCATAGGGGAAGGAGGGCGGCAGCACCAGCAGGTCGTACTGCGGTCACTCGTGTAATGTAATGATATGTCTATGTTAACTTACCAGGAGGGTGGGTGTCACGAAGGTGAGGCAGGGGTTCTCCATCCCCCCATAGGGGAAGGAGGGCGGCAGCACCAGCAGGTCGTACTGCGGTCACTCGTGTAATGTAATGATATGTCTATGTTAACTTACCAGGAGGGTGGGTGTCACGAAGGTGAGGCAGGGGTTCTCCATCCCCCCATAGGGGAAGGAGGGCGGCAGCACCAGCAGGTCGTACTGCGGTCACTCGTGTAATGTAATGATATGTCTATGTTAACTTACCAGGAGGGTGGGTGTCACGAAGGTGAGGCAGGGGTTCTCCATCCCCCCATAGGGGAAGGAGGGCGGCAGCACCAGCAGGTCGTACTGCGGTCACTCGTGTAATGTAATGATATGTCTATGTTAACTTACCAGGAGGGTGGGTGTCACGAAGGTGAGGCAGGGGTTCTCCATCCCCCCATAGGGGAAGGAGGGCGGCAGCACCAGCAGGTCGTACTGCGGTCACTCGTGTAATGTAATGATATGTCTATGTTAACTTACCAGGAGGGTGGGTGTCACGAAGGTGAGGCAGGGGTTCTCCATCCCCCCATAGGGGAAGGAGGGCGGCAGCACCAGCAGGTCGTACTGCGTCCACTCGTAGGGGCCGCACAGCTTCTCCGCAGCTTGCAGGTACTTCTCAGTCTCCGCGAACTCCCACGCACTGCGCTCGATCTCCTCCTTTTCGGACCATACTTTTGATCTTGAAGAGATTATAAGAAAACATTTTTTTATTTCTAAGACACTGCCTTGCAGCCACGGTTCACTCCAAAGTTATATCTTTGGTTATCTACAGCTCAACTACCGTCTTGATTTTGAATCTAGACTTCGGGCAAGTCTTAAACTTATGTTTTGTAAATGCTTTAAGGAATACGAACCTTATTGTGATTCTCAAAAGTATGATGATGATCACCATCTTGTTGACAAAAAGCTGCAAATTCACGTAAAAGTGGTGCGAAATTATCTTTTTACGAACATTGAAAACAATACTTTTTATATTAATATTAGTTTATATTAAAAAAAAAATACTTTTGATTACCCACCTAGGTCCAAGCGTCCTGGACTCTAGCACTCCCACTGCTAGGGCAACAAGGTAGGAAGGCAGAGGCATGGGCTGTCTGAAGGTGGTCTTGTTACTCTTCGCCTCTCCCCTCAAGGCACTCATAAGGACTGTGAACTCCTCAGGGGCCGTCACTTCAGCATCATACGTGAACTTGACAGCAGGCGTGTCTTGGCATGGTAGGATGGACCGCGCGTGGATGGGCTGAGGAGGAAATTATAGATGGTAAATCAATATATTTAAAATTCTTCCGTTACTGATGAGTGACTGGTAGACGATGCACAGCCGAAACTACTGGTCGTAGAAAGCTGAAGTTTGGCATGTAGGTTCCTTGGGGAGTGGGGCTATGAGAGAATTTCCCAAAATTCCTACGGAAACAGGAAGAAACGGGATATGCGCGTACGAAGTCCCGTGTCTGACCGTAAAAGCTAGTATTATATTATGTGGAATGACGTTTTTACTATTACCTACTTGAACTAAATTACTTTTACTAGTCTATCTAAACTTCTTAACAAATATTATAAAGAGGATTTTGTTTTGTTTGTTTGTTTTGGCTCAAAAACTACTCTTTTTTTTAATTCTTTCGCCATTTTAGGTTGAATTTGATCGAAGGCTAATTTGGAGAAAGCACATCTGGAGCAAGCGTAAACAGCTGGATACTAAGCTTAAATCGATGTACTGGCTGATAGGACGTAAGTCCACTTTGTCGCACGAAACCAAAATTGCAATACATAAGGCCATACTGAAATCAATGGACATACGGGATTCAGCTCTGGGGAACTGCTAGTAATAGCAACTTAGAGGTTCTCGAATGATAAAATACTGACGACTAATGTCAAAACATTTAAGGTAATGTCTTTTAAGGCTGATTTTGTAAAAGTCAGATAAAAGTATTACCTGAAAGCTAAATACGGTTGTTTAAAATATTTTGTAGGTATTCAAAAGCCATCAAACAGCCATTTTTATTGCTCAAAAATAAGTAATAAAATACGCCCCTTAGTGATTTTAACAGGTATTCTAAAACCATGCCGAGTCGAAATAATGTTTTTGCTTTCTGTCATATGGAACGAACGATCATCTTCCCACATAATTCGTATTTTACTTCTGATATAAAATGTTTTTCTATTACTGTACTAACTGTGCCTTGACTACATACAAATTGTATTACATTTTTACTATGTTATCAATCAATTGTTTTCATGTGTTTATTGCTCAATTGTTTTGCTGTAATTTATTACTAGTGACTGATACGCTCATTGTTTGAAATATGAGAATATGTGATTTGTTACGTTGTATTGTATCTGTGAAATAGTTAGAAACGAATTTATAATTCAATCCATCGCTATCAACTGAAATATCGACTTAAAAATAGTGTTTTTCAAGTTTATTTTTTAGTGACCATCATCATCTGCCTAGCCTTTTCCCAACTATATTGGAGTCGGCTTCCAGTCAAACCGGATTCAGCTGAATACCAGTATTTTACGTGGAGCGGCTGCCTACCAGAACTCCACAACCCATTAACTGGGTAACAAGGTACTCCTTGGCAAGACTAGTGCCTGATTATCTGATTTATTTTTTAGTGATCATTTGTCAATAAAATTATGGGTTGCGGTGGAGTTTAATCTTTATCTTTTATGGTATACAGTTTGTTATAACAACATTTCACAAAATTGTTTCGAATTCAAATACCGGTTTCTAAGTACCTAGGTACTTAGGTACTTAGAAGCCAGATGTTAAATTGATGTGGTCTGTTTTGTTTCATCTCGTGGCAAGTAGAAACCGATACTAATATAATAAAATGAGATACGTTTTATTGCCTGGATTCCCGATATAAACTATTAGCTTTTCCCGGTCGCTCCATCCTCGACTCCATTTGACGACACGGTTGGCGCAGTGGTTAAGCGATTGGTTGCTGCGCTGCGAGTCGGAACAAATAATTGCATGGCCTACAGATAGTTGTTTCGAATCTGGCTGTTTGTGTATGTGAGTTCATATGTTACAAACATATAAACTCATATACACCGCACCCACGATACAGGAGAAATGTGGGGTAACTTTAATTTTTTTTATAGAAAAGAAAAAAAATGACCTAACGCAGACCATGGTCTACCTCATAGAAATATAAAAAACTTGTTTATTATATGTATGGTCTATTATTATTATTATATACTTTATTGTACACCTCATAATAAGAACAGGACAATCATACATAAAATAATCATATATGTATGGTCTACCTTCTTCTCAATTTCATAAAAATCCGTTTAGCCGTTGAGGCGTGAGTGCATGATGGATTCACTAACATCCATTCACACTTCTTTCGCACGTAATGAACCTGGTTCGTTGATCAGCGCAAAATCAGAATATATAATAACCATCAATCGGGCTGTTACCTGACATTGACTGAACATGTAAGGATGTTTCTTCCCCGACGTCTGCTCCGGGTCCAGCCATTGCAAGGCAGACGCCTGAGGGTCCGTGCTGTACTTTATCTTAACTGTTAACCTAGAAAGAGAAAAACAAGGTTCATAATGGAATATGTATCGGTGACGGCCACTCGTTATGGTTACTTTCAAATCCTAATGTAATGATCAAATTCTAGCTAATGGAATGCTACTTTTAAATTTTGTACTTTAATGTCCTGAACCAAAAATCGTCGAGCGAAAAACGATTCTTATGCATCTTTGGCTATTCCGTTTTTATCTAAGGACTACAATGAAATGAACCTAGCCGTACATTTCTGATCTACCTGTGATATTAAATAGGTAAAGGCTGGAGTCCCAAGTCGTGTCCTCAACATGCTCGGGTTTTCTAGTTTTTAAAAGCGGTACGAGATGATGAGAAACCCACATTTCGTTTTTGTATATTTTTCGGACAGTTACGAAAATTGTGAAGTTTATGTCAATAATAAGACCGGCCGCATATTGGATACGACTTTGTATTATATTCTAACGGAAACATTGAAAACGAATTGAGTGTGCATTCCTTCTGTCAAGCTAGGTGTTTTATTTCCCGCTACGCTACGTATCCGTCCGAAAACGCGTCCAAAGTGCGGCTGGCGTATAGCACGAACTTGGGTGGACCAGGCTTTATTACGACAGCTTAGTCCTCCAGCCCTTACAAACTCCTTGCTGCTAACCTATGTCCATCATACTCCTCAGGAGCAGAGGCTCCTGCTGTATCACAACACCTGTCCGCGGAAGTTGAAAAGCTCGTTCTTGAGATCGTGTTCCTGTCTTTAGAACTACCCATTTTCGGTTTGTACATATAGCCGTTGAACGCTAAAGGCGTAACGCCTCGGGGTAGTGAGAACTCGTCGCTCGCGGTTTTGGTATCGTTTGGGCAAGGCTTGCTCGACACATCTGCCTCTTGACTTGTCTTTCTGGATACCATACATTGTCTTTATTGGAGAAAAAGGGTAAGTTAAAGGAGAGTTTTCTTTACGAACTAAGACTTGAGATAAAAAATCGTTCGCGTTCGCTCGAATGCGCGGGTCTTTTTTATCTCGATAGAAATGTGTGCATTAAGTTGTGAAGATAGTGGTCACTATTCTATGAACATTTATGGATTGATGCTTCGATTCTGCGTCAATACTTCTTGAGCCCTGAAACTACTATCATTCTGAATACCCGTCGACCTAATAATCCATAAACTGGTTGTGGAAAGGTCGAGGGGTGGATGACGATTTACGTAGATTGGCCATAACTACACAACTAATTTACAAACTATGATTAATATTGCTATTGACAAACGGAACCCTTATGGGATCACTCGGTTTCTGTGTGTCCGTCTGTCACAACCAATTTTCTCCGAATCTAGTAAGACCGATTCAGTCGACATTTGGACCACATATAAGCTTTTGTGACCCAAACACGTACGCGTAACGAAAACAAATATTTTTTTTGAAAATGGGGAAATTATTTTTTCCCCCGAAAATTAAAAAAAAAGTTTTTCCAACTGCACCGTGTGTAAATAAAAGTGCTTATCGTAAGGGTCTCAATTGTATTTTTTCATAATTTTTAAACACATAAACCCATTTTTTATTTTTTTTAATATATATTCCACACATTTAAAGAAAATAGATGAAAATTATCTATTCCCCCATATCTCCGAAACTACTGAGCCTAAATTTTTGAAAAAAGTACAAAATTACAGGAAAACCTATGAGAAGTCTCTGATTTTAAAGTACTTAACATGTTAAAAAATATGATTCTAAAAAATATTCACGCGAGGTCGACTCGCACTTGGCCGGTTTTTCGTTGCAGACACACGCTAAATAGTATCAGCACATAAAAAAACTATAAAAGTACAGGAGTTGTCTTGTTACTAGAATTGTCGTTATGATTTCATCAAAGTGTGACCTCCAGTTGTAGGAATGTAGGCGCCTTATACAATACGTGCTACACATTAGAAAATATATTCGATTTGTAATCGATATTGATTTCGCGACGAAAATGGTTTATTTCCCATCTATGTCAAGGTTATTTACTAAACTAAACTGTGATTAATAATGCTGTTATAGCATGTCCAACGACCTACCTACCTGTTACAATGTAGATGTTAAACTCAAATAGCGAAAACGCTCATTGATCGAAAAAAACCGACTAAGTGGGAGTCGGGCTCTCACACGAAGGGTTTCGTTATACCCGAAAAACACGTTTCTTGTATTTTTATTTAAATTACTTTTTATTATTTGTTGTTATAGCGGCAATAGAAATACAGTCTGTGAAATTTTCAAATGTCTACCTATTACGGTTCTTGAGATAAAACCCGATGACAGACAGACAGACAGACAGACGGACGGACGGAACGACAGCGGAGGCAGGTACGGAATCTTAAAAAAGCTTAACGCGTTGCGTTTAGACGGCCACATCCCGAATTTTACGTCATGGCACTTACTAAAACGACCCTGACCATGACGCGGTGTGGCAAATATAAAAACGCCACATAGTGAAATGCGTATCGTGACTTGCATAATCTTTTGACTACAACGCGTTGCGGCACTGGCTATATAGAAAATCCATGAGGCGTCCAAACTAGAACCGTTTTCGTGAAAAAGAAGCAGTTTATTTGCTGGATATTTTCTGGGCATGTTCTAAACACCTATAGAAGATTACCCTTCTTCTGGGGCAGTCTGCTAGAAACGATGTTCAATATTCGCAATTAACTTACTTTTCTCCAGCAGTAAGCTGCTTCGGCAGTAATATGGTCAGCTTAGAGCCCATGTTGGGCAAATGGTCCCCCATTTTGTACTGTAGTTGCGAGCCATCTTCCGCTTCTATGGACTCGATTCTTAGACCGCTAGCGTCTAGTACCTGAAATAGATGATTTTATATTTTACCATCATCATCAACCACAGCCTGACTTCGCCCATTGTGAGCATAGGCCTCTCTTTTCTTGGGTCAGCCTCATCCAGGGTCTACCCGCGATGGCAAAAATGTCGACCGCCCATCTCGCCACCGGACGACCGACACTTCTTCCACTCTGACACCGATTTACTCCAGCTATAATCACTGAGCGTTGCCAGGTGGCCAGCTGCCATTTATTCCATTTCAGCTGTTTGTTTTATTTAGTCTACTTAAAATACAGGTAGGCACCCATAATGCATAGGATAAAAGCCGACCCACGGATAGTTGGAAAACCGCTGGGCAGATTCATTTAGTGTATTTTATTTCTACCAGGCATCTACTGATCAGTATTTTTTTAAATATTATTATGGTGTTTTTTAAAGGTTTAAATAAATTTATGAAAAAAAAAAATATATATATAATGGTGTATTAGTTACTAACATACTGTTTAAGTTTACTAACAAAAATATGGAATACTTTGTCTGAAAAAAAACAATAAATTTACGTATTAGATAATACTGAATAACGTGTCAAAAAAAGGTGCCTATCCTATTGAAGATCGCCCCTTAAGAAATGATTGACATATCGATACTTGTGTCTGTTAACTATAATCTAAACTGATATTAGCATTATCTCAGAGAAAAGGCTATTCATCGGTGGGATTATTTATTTATTATTTATCCCCTTGACGTTTAGTTTTATTTTTACTAACTTTTATTTTCTAACTTTACTTTTACGAACCAAACGGAACCATTTCGGCTCACTGACACGACCATCCGGGTCTACAATTGCACTGTGTTTGTCACTACAATCACACAAAATAAGCTACGATTGAAAAAAAAAAATCACCTTACCAAATCGTTGATATCGTGTAAAACATCGAAGTCTATCTTAGCCTGTCCACTCAGGACATGTGTCGCAAAATCGACGTTTAAATTCAAAGAAATGTGTTTTATTATCGCCAGTTCTGTAACAAGAAGAATACAGATTTAATTTTTTAATCAAATATTGTAATGGAAATATAATGAGTTTTATTCTTCGAGTATAACAAATGCCTGTTATGTTACCTAATGTAAGAACAGGCCACTCAATGTCCAGCAAAGAGTAAATTGTTTTTACTGGGGATCAAAAGAAAAGGGGTTATCTCATCAATGGGCGACCTTTTATCAAACATAATAGCCCGGTTATTCCTAATAACGAAGATTCTATATACATAACATATCTACGCTAAAAGCAAGCTCCAACCAAGCTCCGGTATCAAATGGATACCTAAATAGTAGATGTCCCATCTCTTTAACAAAATTGCAAATATATAGATAGGCTCAAAGGTGCTCTTATTGCTGACAGCGAAATCTCCCAGACAACTTTTGGATCACTGAACGAAATAAAAATAAAAAGCTTAGTCAAGAGTTCAAAGACTTACCAGGCCGCGAATACGAAGACGGGTCGAGAGGACTCAAGGGACCCATGGCTCTGATTTGACTAGAACACAGAACAATAACGAAACATGATAGTAAAATACATATTTTATCGGCCATTGTCAGACACGTCCACACGGTACGGTGTTCCTAACGCGATTGTAACACAGAATGATCAATAGTCTCCTTCCTTAGCGATAACTAGATTGAAAAGATTAGAAAGTTAGGCTTCGTACATAGCGAACGAAAGGTAGCGTGTGCGCTTAAAATAATTTTATAGAAGCTCGTTATTGGACGAGCCTGCGTCTGTGTCGTATTCGAAACAATAAAAATCTTACATAATTTAAGATTACCGCTCGGTTTAGTTAGAAGCACACAATCTTTTTTTTTTTATGTCGGGGGGAAATCCTCCACCCTGGGGCGGGTGGAGGGGTCTGTCAGACCCTTACTGACAAAACCACCCCGGTGTTCCATCTCCCACCTACGCCGGGGATCGCGGGAACAGATGCGACTTCCGTAATCCCCGGCTGGTGCCGGCCCGCCTCTGAGGGCCACTTCGCGTCAGCGGGGGGAATGAGGTGTTTGACTCCCCCCGCTACGTCAAAGAGGGGCGCACGGGAACACCACGCGCCGCCACCTCGGGTCCGGATGAAAGGCGAGCGACGGTCATCCCCAAGTCCGCCGTCCCCGGACCCAGTTAGGGGGGCGCGAAGACGGCAGTGTAAGCCCTCCTCCGACGCCCGATGCGCCTGCTGCGGTCCGGGAGAGCGGTTGAGATTTCCCTCTCCCTTTCCGCAGAAGCACACAATCTAGCACAACAGTTCATATTGTAACATAATTCATCCTCAAAAAGGATTAATAGAGCATTAAAGTTTTTGTAGAAATTCTTTATTTTTGCCGACGGCAATTCCCATCGGACCCAAGTATAATCAAAAACCCATATTTTTCGAATAAACTTGTTTTGTGGAAGTAAATACTAAAATACGCATATTAACATACCGATTTTTTTTAGATTTTTGTATAGGTAGCTAAAGGAGTAGGAATAATTTGATAAACTACATAGAATTATAATTAGGAAATCATCAGTTATTTAGTTTACACGCGGCTGCTCTGTCGCGGATAAGGAGTTCCGAACACGAAGCGCGATGACTTCCAGCGTGGAATATCATTAAAGTAGGTACTTAAAACGTAGATATAACATGACATAAAAGAAAGAATTACATACGAATTTGGACTACTTGTACCCGAGTCTATTCCGGCTGAGGCAAGCTCTCCGCAACACATATTTTGTGAACTTTCAGTTGATATATTTGTGAAAAGCGTTTCGCAACACGTTTCGCTTCGTGCATGGATCTCCTCATCGGTTAACATTTCTATGGCAGACTCTTCAAAAGCAACGCAAGTGTCGCAGATTCGTGGTTGGATCCCATCAGACAATATTTTGATGGGACGCGCTTCGTTACTCAGGCTCAGTGATAGTAAATGCAACTGCTCATTCGTGGGATTATTTTTGGGAAGCTCCTTGCATTGGCAGTCTTTGCAGCTTGTGCCTGGAGATTCGATCTCTTTTTTAGTCGATGATTTTGGGGACAGCGCTTTTGAACTTATACACATTGATACTACTTGGGACCCGTCTGTGGTCGACATTTTTGGAGGAAGCGCTTTGGAACTCAAATTCAGTGCAGTTGCCGATTGGTGTTCCTGTTTAGTGGGTTTTTTTGTAAGAAGCGCTATGCTTTTGTGTTCGTAGTCTTCGCAGCTCAAGCATGGAGATTGGATCTTGTTATTAGTCGAAATTTTTCCGTTTAGCGCATTGCATGCTTGGCAACTCACGTTATGTGATTGAATCTCCTGGTGAGCCGTTTATTTTGGTTGGAAGAGATTGTCGTTCACAATCTTAGCTGGTCAAGCCCAGAAAGCTTGCGTTAAGAACATTGCACACTTCGCAAGTCAAGCTTAAACATAGTATTTTTGTAGGAAGGACTGCGCACTCAAATTGGGTGAATATCTCCTCATCGGTCAACTTTTACACATCAATAATGTTACGATATCGCATTTATAACTAAATAGCACTCGACAGCTCTACAAACGACATTCAGTTTCGTTGTTGACATTGACAATATTTTTGTCACATCAAATCGAAATTCTTTGTCTAGTCTGCATTCTTGTTTGCCAGTTTTATTGCTAGGGTCAGCTCACACTGAGATGCAGCTCGACGCAAAGATGATTGAAGGGAGTCTATGTTCATGATAGCTAAAACCTGGGAGTCCTTTCAATTCAAGAGTAAATAGGTCAGAGGCAAGCGTGCTCCATTATTGACCACATGAGTCACATCATCGGTTACCATCAGGTGCGATCGTGAGAAAGCGCATCTCAACGATACGCTTTCATCGCGAAGTGTATTCGAATTCACGAGACGTAGCATGGGCTTATTATAGCGGCAGCGAAAAGCAGATCCACGCCGCGGCGGTTATTAGAAATCCGAATTCTGTCACAGTAACATGTGTAAGTTTTTTATTATATAGCTATTTTAAAAAGCGCGCGCAGCCTTGCGTCTCGTTGTGAGCTGACCCTTAGGCTGCCTGTACACTGGCGTTAAATAGGGTGAAAGTAGATAGCATGATGAATTTGATAGTGCTATTGAATTGAAATTATTATTTTTGGATATAAATCCTAGGTAATAGTACCTAATAGTAATAATTTCCATACTAATATTATAAATGCGAAGGTTACTCTGTCCGTCTGTCTATTAATCATTTGAAGGGTACATAATTTCAGTAAGATATAGGCTATTTATATATTAAATTAGCAGGCCACAAGTTGTTTATAAACAGAGTAATGAGAGGGGCCAATTTAAGGATCAAGCTTGCTAATTAAAGTCTTTGTTCAGAAAAAGACTCCAATTGACTGGGGATGGTGAACATCACCCGCCGAAGGGCATCCACTACTGGGTATAGGCCAAATCTAAGCACAGCTACAGCAACGGGGTCATTCCACGACATTCACTAGGCTGGCGGTCAACTTGTTTGGGGTTTATCCATGCTGCACGGTCTGCCTTCCAGCAAGTAAAGCTGTTCTATACCTATTTTGCCACCTCACTAGGAAGAAGTATAAAACTGCCTGACACAGTGACAATGGCAGCCGTTAAACTGAAGGGGATTATGTCATGGGTATATCACAGCTTATTCTGTGGGTATGTGTTGTATGTAACTCGGGCTGGTTTCCGCAACTCCACGACTAAGCGCGTATTTTGCGTGCATATTCTGTGGGTACTGACCAGGTCAAAAATTTGTAACTTAAGTAAAAGCTTATTTCTGCATAACAAAGCATATTATGGAAAGAATAATAATTCTACAATCTAGAACTGGCATAGGTAGTGTCCATACACAGCACTAGCTTACCATGGCTTTTGCTGCTTCAAAGGTATTTTATTATTTCAAGGGCACTTACTATTGAATTGAAATGTATGTCCTAATCCATGTTGTAGTCTAGCCTAGTCTTAAGTTTGACATCAATTTGGACATCAATTGGTTCAACCGTTTAAATATCATCAGCTCTTGTCTAGTTGATGAAGGGATGTGACCAACTTTCACGGGTCTGGATGATGCGAAAATTTGGTATTCTATTATTTCATTAATATTGAAAGAATATGGTAACATTGACCTGATGCTGCAGCATGTCTAGAGGTCTTCAGAATACCCAACTCCTTGCTTAGTTACAGCAGAGGTATCATGTTTGGCTCACTGGAATGGTCAATGAACAGATTATAGGAAGATTACCTTGACCATTAAGTTTAATATTGGTACAAATATTTTGGCTCTAGGCCTGATTTATTTCCAGGCGTCGGGAGTCGCAGGGCGATCTCCGGCCACCGTAGGCGCGGGCCTGCGGACGGCGAGCGTTGGGTGGCTCGCTGTCCGATCACAACCAGGCCCGGGTCGATGGCGCGTTGTGTTCCACGCGCGCCTCAAAGATGTACCATGTTTTTATACAAATAAAATATTCTTATTCTGTTCCAACAAACCTAAAGTGACGTGTCGCTGGAATAAGTCTTAAATCTTGGCGGTTAAAGGGTTAAATACCTAACAGGTAACTTTAGAAATCACGAGTTTTCTACTGTTTACAAAGTGTAAATTGCAACTGTTATCTTTGATTTATGATAAGTTTATTGAACTGTAAATTCATCGAAGGTTAGGTTTTATTAAATTATAAAAACGTACCTTTTAACTTGAATTGAGAATTAAAGATACTCAATAGATGTAGCTCACTAGTACATATAATATTGTGCGAGTAGTTGCAATAAAACTAGAATAATATTACTTTCTGTATCTTTCTGCCTACTTGACGCGGCACTTTTATTTTTGCATTGACGTTTAATAACTGAATTAACTTGATTCCAACAAGTTCAATACATACATAAAATTACATTTAGCAACCATATTTTCCTGCAAAGAACTAAAAAAATATTGTTCTGTTGATTCTCATATAATATATACTACTCACTAAACTTTTTAAAGAGGTTTGAAAATATTTAAAAAGCATTTTTATTGCTTTTCGTAGTTATTGTTATTTGGTTACAAATAGAGCAACAACTAAACGCCTTACCGCTCTGCTGTATTTGTTGACATCGTGGTACAAAAAGCAGCACACAAGTATCCCTTGTTTTCAAACAAACTCTGCTTAGATAAAGTATTAAACTGATGTTCTGTTGGTTTCAAAATAACTGAACATGCTCTTTGCCTAATATTTAAAACATTATTCCGTAAATTCAATTGAAAAACCCGCGTGACCACTTTTCCGGAGAGTGACATTTTACCTTTTTTTTTCGTTGATTCTTTTCTTTTGGCATAGAATATAACACGTACACTGTAAAGTATACCTGGTCCAATGAGCTTCAATAAGCTCTATACAATGTCGTCAGGTTGCAGTGTTGCACCGTCGATGGATGGCTCATTATTATGGATTATGACGATTTATATTTACTAACTGTCGTAATCGTAATAGATGGTCAGGTTCCCTATTTCCATACTTAAAAAAGTGAAAAAATAATTGATCAAACACTTTTGGAAGACTTGTATGTGTCGTGACCCTGATCATAGAATTGATCACTACAATCATGATGTGGCCGACTTTTTCATAAAGTGGCTCTATTTCATTAAATTTCCGCGAAAACTGACAATATCGTTTAAACGTCAACGTATTTCAATCCACGTTTGGCCATATTTTGAAATAAGTTCCCTAAATTTGGACATAGAATACTTGGTTTGGTTGTGATACTAATTCGTCACATTCGTTATTTCGTCGCTATCCTAATATGTCTCATTCACTAATACGTCTCTTTTTATCCCGTTTGACACGTTCCTTTGGAATAATGTCAGACTTTCAAACAGATGAAGCCTCTGGCAAAAGCTAGTACTTGAGAATTCCATGTTTCTTATTTCATTTACTGTCATTGTCATGTCATATCTCATGTCTTAAAGTGTCAAAAAATCCACCTCCATCGTACGGACAAGGGATGGACGTCGGGTAATCTGTTAGATTTTTGTTTATTATTTACCGTTCTGATGTTCAATACAACAACGGTAAACCGCACTAAAGTGTATTAAAAAATAATAGTGATAAGTAGTGTTCTCATCTATACATATAATTCTTCATAAAAGTGCAAATGTGTTTGTGAATATGTTGTCGAGATTTCACCATTTTCACGGATCAAATATTATTTTATTAGAGGAAAATACCGTTGCGTATAGAAAAGCGAGTTTTGCCCATGGCTTAACTTTCAGCGAGAAGCCCCTTCTACCTGGGGAGATATTTCTGGTAGAAATCGAGAAAACTGAACGAGGTTGGAGTGGTCATATGCGACTCGGGCTGACACTGCTCGATCCCCAGACGGCTGCACTGGGTGATAAAGGATTGCCACAGTATGCGCTGCCTGATCTTGCAAACACGGGTATGTCATGGATATATCCTATTTCAAAATCACAAAACAATGTGCTTGTAGAACTCGTGAATCAAGTAGCTAGCGGGCGGAGGGAGAACGAGCCGCGCGTGTCTGTGCTGGGTGACGGGCACGTCGTGAAGACGCCGCGCGGCTTTGTGTCCAAAATGGTCCTCAAGCCACAAACACTATCACAGAATGGCACCCCACAAGGCATATTACCAATGGATGCTGGCAGTCGCATAGGTATTATGTTTGTCCCTGTTGCCAACGTGAGTAACGATGAGCCGGATTTAGCAGAGATGCATTTTATAATAAATGGTGAGGACCAGGGCCCCTGCACAAAGGCTATCCCATACACCAGGGGGCCACTACATGCAGTTGTTGATGTATATGGCACTACTAAACAAGTGAAGATAGTCCAGTTATATGGAGGTGAGTCAACAATTGTTATTAAAACTACTTTACTTTATTTTATTTTCTAAGCAAAAATAATTGAAATTAATTTCACTGCTACTTTAAAAAAAAAGCAGTACTGCTACTTATATTTACATAATTTTCTCATGAATTGGTGAAAATCATTTCTCTGTAAAAGTATTTTTTTGTTTTATGATTATAATACAACTCCTCTTATTTATTTCAGTGAAAACACTACAATTTGTTTGCCGAGATGCAATTCTACAATATGTGAATAATGGCTCGATTAAGGCATTACCATTGCCAAAGTGTTTAAAAGACTTTCTACTTACATAGAGTTGGGCTTAAAGCAAAGTGTGAAATGTTTGACAATAAGGCTGTTAAACAACTACTCTTTTGAAAACAATGACTAGGTGATATTTTAACTATTTACATTTTTATATATCTTTCGAAATTAGATTTAGAAATGTGTAAAAAATACCATCAAGTTGGCAATTGGCAGAGAAGAGCTTTGCAAATCTAATAACATTTTTTTATGACAAAATGTATTACTTTGAGAGCCAGATAGGTAAAAGTTGGAATTTGATGTAAATGGGTGAAAAGGAATTGTTAAAGTTCAATTTATTTACCTATCTGATGCTGTATTAGATTTTTCTAGAGAACTAGAACCCATAGACCAGTAGATTGACTATAATATTGTATTCATAGAATTTGTATACCCAATGGTTCCTGAAGTTTAATTAAATTCAATGTTTAATTCATGAATGTAAATATGATTGATTTAAAAATATTTAATTCATGAATTTAAATATGATTGATTTAAAAAAGACTGAGGACAGTATATTCACAACATTGTCGTAGGAGAGCTGGTAGACATTTTTGGGTTTGGGTGAGTTTTCAGCTAGCCTCAGGAGAGGTCTGATAATACCCTAACACAGAACAGAGATTTTTAACAAAATATCTTTGAGGCAATCTGATTTTTTTGTTTCTAATTATAAATAATATCCTGTAAAAATGTCAACTTGCGAAATATATATGTTTTTTAGATTTTTTGCAAAATAGTTTTGCAAGCATCTGGCAAAGTTAAAAACACAACTGAATTATTTGGCTCGTTTATTTTTTTACTCTTTAAATATTCTATTTTAAATATAAAAAATTCAGATTGCCTCAAGGATATTTTTTGTAAAAAAAATTGCAACTTTGAAAATGTAAGGGTATTATTTTATTTAGCCCCACTACTCCTCAGTCAGGTCTGCAGTTCTGTGTTAGGGTTTATAGGAGAGGTGTAGGACAAGTTCTTGGACCATTGTTTTAACAATGGAAATATTTATCGTTGAGATTCCTTAATACAGGCCAATTAGAACACCAGTGCAGGTCCATTGTTTAGTGTTGGCCCTTGAAGTCAGTTTTATATATGACGCAGCCAACTAGCTTAATCAGCCGTTTCATTAAAAGCCTAGCCTTGTCATTTAACTGTGCCGGTTAATCAACGACATGGGCAAGTCATTAAACAATATTGAAAGAAAGAGGTCACTTAAGTCGCTGAAAAATCTATTATTATTTAATAATTAAGCTGTTTGGCTGCAACATATATAACAAAAGAGTGAGATATCATTATCTGGCAATTAAATGACACAAAGAGACGAAGGATTAGTATCACTGTTAAGGAACAATCCCTAAATAAGACCATAATTGTCATCCCAGAAATTGTAAAAGCATGAAGGTTAGGTTTGTTTATGAGAACTTGGTATGTTGGTGATTGAAACAGAATATGTTTTGCAATAATCGGATGAATGTGCATATTTTGACATTAGAATTTAAATGAAAAAAAGTTTGTTTGCAGGTACCAGTGATTTGTAACTTGTGCAAATGTAATTTGTACAGTTTGAGCAAGTCATCATTATTTATTTTAATGTAATTTTAGTCTATTTTACAGAATTATTTCCAAATGATTTCTTTGCAGTAATGCGTTCAGAGATATGCTTTCGGTTTTACATTTTTAACATCTGTGCAGCAAATGAAATCAAATCACTGGTTCAAATAATTTCAATCTGCAGTAGTCTACTTAAGGAATTCACTGTATAACTGAATTAAGCTAGATCTTAGTGTTAAATACTCCTTGGATAACCAATTAACCTTTAAGAAACAATAACAAAACCTTGACAAGCAATAAAAACAACAATAATTCATGCTTAAGGTACTGCCATGTCTTATTTTAAGCCAAGGGCGTAAGTAATTTTTTACATACATGTATTTATGTGGTTAGCGTTATATTATAATAAACGGAAAATGTTTTTTTTTTTAAATTTTGGTTAAATCCTTTACAAATCGAAATTATTGCCTTTGCTCAAATGGCTAATAATCATAAAAAGTTAAAGCATGAAAAAATGGAATAAAAATATAAATAAGAAACGAAAATATTTTATTCAGGCCAAACCCGATTTTCACAGTAAACTATTATGTCAAAAGTATTTAAATAAGGGTTTGTTTCCACTAAGGCTGGGATGACCAGGAATCGAAATCGACCATTGTCACATTTATGTGACAAACGAAAGCCCTGTACGCCGAACGTCACGAATATGTGACAGAAATTACTGCGAATTTGTGGCTTGGCGTGGGGGTATGCCGACGTTGAAGAAACGGGATTGGCTAAGCCAGATTTCACTTCGGCTACTGGTGCCACGACAAGTCTACTGGGTGCACTCATATCGACCAAGCTGGCCCCTTTTACTGACTATGGGGGCTATCCGTAGATGGTAGAGCACTTTTCTATCCAAGTTATGCTTCACTCAAGTTCTTGCGAACTGGTGCCCTACTACGACTTGCTAATGCCATTCAATTCCAACGATGTAAAAGGGAGAGTGCTACACGCTATGTATAGCGTCGTCTCTCTCTTGGAGCGGAATCTCGATAGTTTTAAGACTTCATTGTAAGGCCTCTAGTCTTTCCTGGCCTGGTTGGCTCAAACGCTCTATGAAAGACTAGTCTTGGACAAACTAGTTTATGCTAAAATCGGGTTTGATCAACAGTAACATAATACACGAAATTTTTCCCAAATTTTTTACCACACTATTGTATATTTTTGTTGTGATACCTTTGTATATTTTTATTTTCATTCCATCATAAGTTATTAGAATGTAAATTTGTTTCATGTTACATTAATTTCATTGATATTTTATTAAAAAAAAATGTGGCTGTATAATTATTATTTTTGCGAGCTGGATTTGAAGAAAGAGCCGGTATAGACGAGAGTAACAATCGCGCCAAAAGGCAGTCAAACAGGAGAAGTAGCCACGCTTTAATTTTGTAAACATTTTTAGAGGTGGTTTGCCTCTCCTTTTTTATCCATATGAATGAAACAGCAGAAGATTGAAAGTCGACGGCACGGTAACGATAAATTAAGGTGATAGAAAATATAATTATAATGCAGCAACAGCACGCCCGCGATCAGGTCTTTGGCACAGCAGGGCTTTTCGCCCTTACACCCTTAGTAATGTAAGGTTTAAGGTTGAGAAGTGATTGGCCGGAACTTTTTACAAGTATAAGGGCTGCTAGTGGGCGGTCCATTGGCCACATATCGAAATACTTTGTAAATATACGTAACACAAAAATAATAATAATCAACAGGAAAATATTAGAATGTAACTGTAACCTAGGTAATGTAATACCACAGGTATAAGTTAAACAATAAACGTCGTCTCTTAAGACCATGTCTGCATCGGCTCTGGTTAACTGGTAGCTAGCTATCAATTTTATTATTCAATAAAATTATTTGCCTATCACTTATTGGATTTTAATTGAAACTCTAATTATATTTATCATATATTTATTCCATATAACACTTAAGTTAAGTAACTAAAAAATGTATACTTCTTAAACATAATTAAAGTTTTTTAAAATAATACAAGTCTTTGGATTCCTAATTATTAATTTTCAGAGCTAACTCTATGTCACGCAGGACGAAGTTCAAATTCCATTGCAACCCATAACTTTTTAGGACCTTTGGACACTTAAAAACATAGTCGAATTGATAACCTCCTTTTTTTGGAAGTCGGTTGAAAATCAACTTAAAATACATAAAAGCTCAAATGCTCCTTGAGTTTGGTGGCCGCGAATTGAAATTATCTCGATTCAATTCACAACTCGAGATAATTTCAATTCGCGGCAGTGCACCTAAAAATAATTGCTGAAAAGAAAACAACATTCATTTGTCTATATCAGTTGGTAGTGGCAGAGTATAGGGTACTATTGTGCCACTCTCCGAGTCAAAATCTCTGTAGTCCAACAAATTATTCAGTTCAACGTGGTCACACCAGTAATCCACGTACTTGGGGTTCAAAGTTCCTTTCCAGTGCTGAAAACACTACAGATTAATTTAAGCCATTATATGTCAGTCTGTATCAATTGTTTGTAGATAATAAGATAAAGTAAAGGTAACAAATCCATTCAAACTTTCGCAATTTTTTTTTTATTTGAGATTGGTTTGCTCTTGACTCTTAGATCAGAGATGACAGAGACAAAGTCGACGATGGAGCGAGGGTTATATTACTGTAATAAAACCCCGGGAAGTCTCATTTATAAACTTGCAACAACGATCGCTTCGGTTTTTCGAGAGATTTCAATATAACCCAGTGATTTTACCCCCTATGTAAAATGTACGATCTACCTAGGTAAGGTACCTACTCCAGATTTTATGCTCCAACTTTTACTGTCCCACAACTGGGCAAAGGCCTCCTCCAAGTCACTCCAAGAATTAAAGGAATTCTTGCATTTAGTAAATAGGTAATTGGGTCTTACAACGAAGAATTTTTCTAGTAACTAGACATCTAAGTGGCTAATGACGGTGTCTTTGAATCATAATTGAAATGATGAAGTCAGATTCTACGACCTCTGCAACGGTCCAGTCTGCAAATTGAATAAATTGCTCCAACCTAATTTGCCGAATTTACCACGACACGAAGAGAATCAAGTCCGTAATTTGGCTCGGTCTAATATATGAATCACTTTCGAGTCGGTGAAAATTACGAAGGCACCTATCTACTTGCATTCATCTCAGTTCTCAAGGCTCCCAAGACAATGGGTAAGTTTACCTTATAAGAAACTTAATCGTTTGTCATTGTGTCAAATCTAAAAGAATTCGAAAATAAGCCAATTAAAACTAGACACTTGAACAATAAACTTAGGTAAAGACGCATTTGTTTTGTTGCTAAATCATGATTAAATGTTTACTAATCGACATATTCCAGGCCATTCAGCCCATACTCAGCCAGTCAATGCAAAAAGAAATGACGGTGAGGACTTAATGAAATACGGAGTAAAAAATCTGCGGCGTCTTGATCCTACCTTCCCGAGTTTTGAATATATCAACAATAACAATACATCAACGGAGAAGACGAAGAATGCTCACATCTCGTGTGTGTTCCACCCAGAACACAAGGACCAGGTGGGTGTACTCCTTGGCAAGCTCCCGAGCCTTGTTCAGGTAACTATACGCCTTATGCTTCTTTCCGTTTATGTAGTTGTAGTACGCGTACATGAGACAATATCTGAAAATGGTACAAGTCGTAGAATATTCTGCTAAAATGTTAGGGACGTGAAAACTTAGGTAAAGTAAACGGTAAGATGAATATTCAAACTCTCATTTCTCTTACAGCCCGTCTATTCTGTCAACCGTTTGTATGGATTGACAACTCACATCAACATCACTTACATCAGTTTTCACGACTAAATGTAAACCAGATTTATTCATAAGTTGAACAGAATTTGTATGGAGTCATCCGCCAAATCGTTTAATTGGAGCCGATCCGAAGGGGGTGGGCCCTTTGTCAATCCTGGTAAAGTTAGTCCTTTTGACAAAATACCTTGATCTATGAATAGGAGTCCTAGCACAAGCTTTTTCCATATCGTTGAACAGTGATTTGAGATGCTTCTCTAACACCATGATTTTCTTTATATTCCGGTTTTCTATCTGCCAGAAGAAATGTATAATTTGTTTAAAAAGTGGGTGACTTATGTGGAAGTACCTATAGAAAAAGGAGAAAGGTTGCGCTGGCCCCAAATAAATATAGTATAGGATCAAGAGAATGATGGCAAAATGAATCATTAGTTTCGGAAAACACTACTCACATTCGATCTTTTCAACAAGTCAAACGGAAGTTTGATATAACGGAAATAATAAAAACTTTATGAATCGCCATAAAAATCGGTTATGTTTCCTGCTTGGAAATGCTGTAGGTAATTAACTAAAGTCAAGGCCGAGTTTGAATATTGGTATAGAGTTAGTTTGGACCTCGGAGATGGACATACGCATTATATACCGAAAGTACTCTCACGCGGGCGAAACCGCTCTCAGAAGCTAGTTCTATCTAAAATCTGCCAACCATTCTAATTTAAGGTTTCATCTTCACTCACCTCTCTCACGAGTGTTATAAGAAGACCCTCAACTAGTCTGATGACTATCATCATATTGAACTCGTGTTTGTTCATCTTCATTGACATTAGCTGTTTGATCTTCTCCTCCCATAAGATGGATCTCTCCCAGGCACCTACTCTGATTGTTCTGAAAAGTAAGGATAAGGGAAAAGAACGCAAGCTGTTAGATTGTCCGTGAGTTTCGTGCCGTTGACTAAATAAAGAGATTTTAAGTAGGTAGGTGCCTAATAAATGTTCCCAACGAAAACACCTAGACTCGTTAAATGGTCCGGAAGGAATTGCAATAGGTTAAGAAAAAGCGTACTTTGAGGGATTGGCAGGCATTATCGATATTTTCCAGAATTTAACAGCTAGCCGAGATAATATAAATAAAAATGTTAAGTTGTTGATTAGAAATGGCCTCGTTCAACAGTCTTTTCGCCGTTAATAGACTTGAATTGACGAACTATTTCTTCTCTTCGCTACTGTTCTTCATAAGAAAAAAGTCATACACAATCAAAGGACTGGAAAACTATAAGTCTAGCAAAAAAATTATGCTTACACCAGCCACATGCAAACGAAGAAATTCCAAGCTGCATCTGGTATTTTAGACCTCAGTAACGCATCCCCCTTCTTCATGTAAAATGCTTCACAAGCAGAATAGGACTCCACGCAGTATCCAGTGTCAAGGAGGATCACTATTGCATAGTAATAATACCAGGTTTCGGCTGGAAAATAGCAATAGGATTGGGACACTTCCACAAGTGACTACCACGGCAGTGATTGATTACTCGACTAGTTAAAGAAACCACCTTAAGTTATTTATTTGAACAGACATGTTTTGGAAGATAGCGACGTTGATGCCTACATTAGCGTAACCTATGAAAGGTTATGGCCTCTACATGGTCTTATGGCTCGCTCAAGGTAAAGATCGCTTTTAGCAATAAGGCCGCCCATTGTGTCACCCTATGTAATGTTTCTTCATCTATCTTTTCTGTAACTTGACCTTCATAATAAAGAGTATTATATTCTAGTCTATTCTAGTTCTAGGCGTCATCCTTCGTCCTTTTGTTTGGAGAAAAATGGAGAGGGGGTAAAACGGAAATTTGCTACAGACTTATGTCCTACTTACAGCACAAGTCGTAATGATCTGTCAAGTAGAAGAACTCCCTCATGATAGTGACCATGTCGTGTATTTTGAGGTCGTCCAGCAGAAGCTTCAGCATGCATAGCACTAAGGATTCTCGCGTGTTCATCTCGGTACGGCTTGTTACCATGTGCATCACTGACAGCCCGAACTCTAGGCTTTCAATCTTTTTGCCGTGGTTCACGCTATAATTTATATGTAGATTATTATGTGAATGTCACACAGCAAGACAACGGCTTCTTTTTACTAATTAATGGAAAGAATAATGTTCGTTTTGTGACTAGAAGTGTACACATAAAATCGTATTTTTACGATATACGTTACCAAGCAATGCAATGCTTTAGTTCACAATATATTTTAAGTACCTACTTGCGGTTGCCTTGTGCAAACCGCAAGTTCTACTCAGACACAATTAATTTATAAGTAGACACTGTGTACCGAGATAAGTCTATAGACATAATCGCAACACAACTTACCTACCTGGCTGGGTAAAAACTTTTCTATCGACCCTACACTAGAGAAGTCCAATAAATACAGTACTAACTAAAATAGAAATATACTGGTGTATAGGTAACACACAGCCGGAACCTCGGTTACGTCCAGCTGGCCGCGTTTACGGCGACACACCTCCATCGCACGGGTCTCCAGCTTCTGGCATTTCGAGAACTGCACAGATAATAATATAGATATTAGAGAGAGCTCAGGATTCAAAACAGCACTTGTCACCTATTATGCCTACGCACATGCGTGGCTTAGTTATGGCGTGATTTTGTGGGGAAACAGCACGGATGCACCAACTCTATTCACGTTACAAAAAGGGCTTGTAAGAATAATAGTAAATATAGAAGACACCGACAGCTGCAGACCCCATTTCCAAGAGCAAAATATACTTACCCTCCCGTGCCTATTCATTCTAGAAATTTGTAAATTCGTACGGCACTACCCACACTTTTACACGACAAGAGAAAACATACAATCTAAATACATACTACGCCATAAAAATAGATTAAACTTACCAAGCTCCAAACTAAAAATGCACTCAACAAGTACTCTAGTCATGTCAATTAAAATATATAATAAATTACCAAATATAATTAAAGAAGAAGAAAAAAATAATATATTCATAAATAAATTAAAACAATTCTTATCATCCAAATGCTATTATAACATCAATGAATATTTTAACGATAAATTTTAGAATTTAATAATTAAGCAACTATGGTATAAATATATAAATACTCGTATTCAACTAGTTAAATAAAAGCCCTCTTCCTCTCTCCTACTTTTGCTGTGCCCGACAGGGTCCACATTGATCATAATTTTGTAAAACCTACCATCTAAGCTAACATGTGGAAGCAATAAATATATTGAGTATTGAGTATTGATTGTATTAACGACTGGCGTAGAATTTTAGTGAAAGTACGCAATCTTACAAAAGAAATGTGTAGTAGCATAAAAGCGTTTTGGTGCTTCTCATCAGTACTTACGGATGTCCCAGCACCCATATAGGCGACAAATGTAAAGCCTGTGTGCATCTTAGCAAACGGGATCAAAATATGTAACTGCTAACGGCAGCCAGAACGCAAGTGTATCGAAAAAAATCACATTAACTACTACAGCGACCTTCAGAATCAGAGAAATTAGGGAAAATCTGGTTCTTTTATACTATTTTTGTACGGAACCCCAAAGAAAATCACATTTTACCTGTTGTCTTCTTCCATACTCCGATATCATGTTTGCGTAGCTGACGCACAGAAGCCGAAAGTTGGAGTTGGTTCGCAGAGCATAGTGCAAACACCACTTAGCTGCTAAGGTTGCGTTTGCTGTCTCTTTTTCTTCCTAAGACACATAAACCGATAAAGAAATGCCTTTGCGCCGATGACGGTTTTTAGATTGATCTCAGATCGTTGTAAAAGAGAAGGGGGTTCGAAAGTGGCCTCAACTATTTGGAGAAAAGGATGCGGATGCTACGGCCGTGCCGCTTTTTTGTTCGACTTGGTGGGAGCACTGCCGTGCCCCCAGATCTAAGCAACTTTACCGAATTTGAATAACGGCGACCCCTTGAAAATATTAAAAGAATCGCAAGATCAAATTTAGTTATAAAATACACATTACGCGATCTAAAATAATGCAATAGTGTTGGCTGGCAGAGATTAAGGTAAAAGTGGGCTTAGGTCTGTATTATCTGTGTGTGTTAGCGTTTTTCTTTACTTGTATCGTTACCTATATTTTTGGAGGCAGTAGAGTGCCACGATGAACTATGTGAAGCGAGGCTCTCCCAACTTGTTGACTCAATAGTGCGAGAGAAAATAGCTCTTGAAGACTTCCTTACAACGGACTAGGGGAGATGTCCACTACTAGAATACCAATCTATCTGATAGGTACCTAGTAACTTACCGTAAATAGTCTGTACAATCTATGGAGTGCTATAGCGATATCCTCGTAAAAGTTGCCAATGATACCACTGTCCCTCTCTATATAGAGATTCGGGGCGATGTAAAGAGCCATAGTTTGATGGAATGACGCTCCCAGATTACAGAATCTTCTCATAAGCCTGGAAACAGTTTTGAAATCCGTTCACGTTCTTGACGAAGAATATACGTTACACAATTAACAAAAGTTATGTTATGTTAGCCAATAAATTGATAGAAAATTATGACCGTTAAATATTTTGAGCGCATGCGATGATGCTTCATTGAGTATCCTTTTGAAAAAGCAAAAATCGTCGATAATTTATCGTTGTAACTTATAGCTAACAAAATGCCAAAAAACACTTACTTGGAAGAAGGGAAAGGTTGATTAAACAGTTGCATAGCATGAAGCAATTGTTTCCTAGCCTCACTATGGTCTCCGGACTCCAGCATACATATCCCTCTCAATGAATATACGCTTGCCATGCTAAAGTCTTTCACCCATTTTTTGTTCATATTGTTGGGGTAGAAATTCTCATTCTAAAAACGAAACATACCTAAGTATAGATAACACACGCACGGTTCAGAGGCATTAATTTGTAGTCCAGCCGTATCATCATTTAAGTTTCGTGTAATATCGAGTGAGTCTATTGCCAAACCGGGCGCAAATCGGGACCCAGGCTGTAAAATCCTGATGGAAAAGCTCAATCTCCCCTTCAATAGCTTGCCCGACCTGAGAATTACGAAGATATATTCTCAGGTCGGGTAGTGTGTCTAGGGCCTTAGATTTAGTAAGTAACACTGGGTACTTCTGCCATTGATTGTTGAAGTGTTACCTGAACGAAATCCTCAACTTCTATCAGCAATCGAACAGCCTGTGGTATGTTACTGTTAATGTTAATACACAGATCTGTGTACTCCAAATAAGCTTCGTAAAGTTTCTGAAATTCACCTGTAAACATCAACATAACATCAAATTTTGAAGGAGTTAACTGAGGTAGGACCAAGTAGTCAAATTAATGAACTAGAAAACATTTACGGAGGTGATGGGTATGGGGTTAATCCAGTATATAGGCCTGCAAATATGGGAGAGTCTGAAAAACAATCACATAATACGAAAAGAAAGAGAAAAGATGTCCTCACCAGCTCCACGACAATGGTCAATGACCTGAGAGTAAAAACACATGAGGATCGCCAGACATTCACAGTTTTCCAGCTCCAAAGAAGAAAAGGAACGAACGCGCTTGTTCTTCGAATATACCTCTTTTGATGGTTGCCGAATGCGACTTGCTGTAGACAGGAAAAGAAAAGATTACTCCCAAAAGCACTAAGGAATAGTGTAGATGGTAACGGGTACACGTAAGAAGGAGTTATACCATTACTTCAAAGATTTATCCTGCTCCTTGGGAGTGCTTGACTTTAAGTTGCAACCAATACGAATGTGTATGTGAATCACTTGTTATGTTGTTTTCGCCCAACTCGTCCCGTCATCAATTCACAAAACCAAGTAGGAATTTAACAAAAAAAAAAAACATTTACCAAGTATTCGGTTCATCAAGTGACCCTCGGTTTCAAGCATATCGTAGCTAGCTAGGTCTTCCGGCATGGTAACCTTAACACAAAAAAAAACAATAAATTTATTTTTCGCCAGTACGTTTTTGGTTTGGGTGAGATGGTTTGGGTTCTATGTAAAAAAAAGCTTGAATGCTATAGAACATTCCTCGCAACGCTCTGCTCCACAAGGTGTCTTTCTCTCAACTCCATTTTTTGTCTTTCTCTTTAGTTATATGTTTATAATCTGATTTATTTTTAGCCTGTTCTGTCTCTGCGTTTCTTTTTGCGCTGGGACCAATACTGGCTACAGGTGTCGGCCATCTTTGCCTGGGTCTGCCGTTGTAGTCGCCAGAAGTGTTCCGGCAACCACTCCATAAGCTTAAACAAATATACATATGTACCGGAAAGTCGTCGGAAAATTCATTGAAGTACAAGTTAGAATTTGCATCACTAGACATCTTGGCTTCAGCACTGAGGGCACATATTTGGAGACGCGTTTTCTTTAGTTCCTCAGTTTCTTCGATAAGTCCCTGGAGGCAGAGATATGAATGACACATCAATTTCAAAATTCACTTAACCTTTTGAACGCCAGAGCATAAACGCATCGGCGTGCCCCCGACGCCAAGCCACAAATTCGCCGTACTTTTTGTCACATACCTGTGACGTTTGGCGTACAGGGCACGCGCTTGATTGACATATATACGTGACAATGGCGTTCAAAAGGTTAAATATAATTTGTGTGTGCGCTTGTTGTCAGTCATTAAGCTAGTTATACTAGCATTAGTCTGCCGGTTATTTTAGTTAAGTATAGCAGAATAATTATGACTGGGTACAAATATGGCGAAGCTAAGTTTTCACAATTTAGATAGATTGGAAACCTAGCCGGTAAACGGGCACGTCAAGTTCTGGTAAAAGTGTGGTTTTGTCAAAAATCATCTCTATCATACTCATACCTGCTGGGCGTCAAAGTTTTTCCTGTGTGTGCCCATCACCTGGTTGCCTCTATGTGAGTACGGTACGGAGCATGACATACATGCTGGAGTGCCCTTTTGTGCCCATTTACCTACCAGATTTTTTCAGGAAGTGATGAACGTTACTAATGCTACAATTAACATGGTCACCTACTGGGCTCAAACTATATATTTATTGACACGAAAGGAAGAAGGTAGGTAGACATACGTCATCACACCGCAGTCCAAGCAGCTTCACGAAGCAGCCGGCACCACAATTACTACAACGCCTTGTGTAGCGCTCCAAGTAAAGTAACGCACGGGCATGCATTTCGAGCTGTTAGGAAAATTATTACTGCCAGTTATGTTCGTTGCTTAGATCAATTTCCATGCTTGCCTAATCTCGTATAATTTTGTCTTCACTTATCACCAAAAAGTGTAGAATAAAGTCGATTGTTTTGATTACATAGGTAACCCATTAAGCCATTCTACCTATTTTGATTCCGCTTCCAGACTTCCGAGTCGGTTCTATAGTTTTAACAAACATGGATAAGTCGTTCGAAAAAAATGTGTTTTTTACCTTCTGAGTCTCAGTCAATAAGTCGTAAGTGGTGGTTCTGAACAAGGAGTGGCGAAACTTCATGTAGCCACAGAATGCGTACATTGGAAGATCTCGGCAGTTCGCTATAGGAATAGATAAAAAAAATAAAGAAATACATTATAGTAAAAAGTTCTACCATTATAACGTCAACGATCATAAAATTGACACCCTTTGAAATAACATTTCATCTTCGGTCAATCCTCCAAACATAGTATTCGCCACAGGGCACAGTTATAGAGGAATAAGGAACAGTGGAAAGTGACCTCAGCCTCCTTTGAAAAGGGAGGATCACCGGCCAGACGGGTGTTGTATCTGTTGGGCAGTTACCCGATGGTGTTGTCGGCCGGTTGTAGGTATACATGCTTTTCGTGCAGATTTACTTGCGCGATGCAAGATTTGTGTGACGTCAGTTCTATTTTGTGGCACCTGTGGTGATAGCTTGACTGGTAGAGAATACCTTGATGCATTAAGTCCGCCAAAGTTTAAATAAATAAATATACAGCAATAATAAATATCCTCTTCCTGACTCACTAATACCAAGTGTAACTTTATAGCAAATTTAGTAACTTACGAGATTTCCTGGTCCCCAGGCAGGCACAGTACGGCGGCTTGGGGTTGGACTGCGAAGGCGCCGGATGCACCAACACTAACGAAGTGTCGTGAGTGAAGTCCCCCCCCTCACACTCCAGCACCCTCATGGAAAACAGCTTTGCTACCGCTAGCATGAGGTGAGACATAGGTTTATTTATATTCATGTTCCTTATGTACTACTAGATATATAGAATACTCTTTGTTATGTAGGTACACCATATAAGTTACAGAAAATTAGGTTTAGAAAACATTACATAGGGTGACACAATGGGCGGCCTTATCGCTAAAAGCGATCTTTTAAAGACAACCTTTGGCAAGAGAGAACGAAAGAGAGTACTGCAGGTAGTCTTCAATAAATACATCTATACTAATATTATAAAGAGGTAACGTTTGTAAGTTTGTATGTAGGGGGTAATCTCTGGGACTACTGAACCGATTTTGGAAAACTCCTACGGCAACGGGAAAGAAACGGGATATGCGCGCACGAAGTCGCGCGCAGCTAGTAATAGATAAATATATACTCTCTGCCTGCGTCTGTGTTTCCGAACGCATACAACCCTAATCTCTTCAAAATTAGAGTGAACAGGCTTCTTCTGGGTAAGCTCGCTCCATCGTCGACTTTGTCTCTGTCATTTATGACCTAGACTAGAGTCAAGATCAAACCCATATTAAATAAAAAATGATAATAATAAATTATGAAACAAAAGCAGACAACAAACATGATTAAGGAGAGAGATAGTGCTTTTACTAGATCATGGTAAATAATAAAAAATATATAGTTTATTTTCCCTAGCCTAGGTTGTACAAAAACACTAATTTATACAGTATGCAGTTTTACAACAACAATACAAGATGTTTTCGTTTAACTCCGGTACCCAGCATAAGATTAAACTTGTGTTTAGGGTACCGGCGTTCTCGCATACATTTGAACACAACAGCAGTTGTGTGACGAGCACAGAAAAAAGATCACTTAAAGTTAAGTAGGTACCTATTTACTAAGATGTAGCCTCATGTGTGAAAGGATGTATGTGCGTGTGTTTGTTATGTAAATATATACGAGATATATTTTTAAACCGACTTCGGTGGATGATCGGAGTTCAGAGTGTCCAGCCAACAACTAACAAGGATCGCCTCAAAACATAATTTACGGTCGAATATGAGCAGAAACGTTCGGCAGACAGGAATCTAGTTTGACAAACCTAAAGATCTATGTAGGTACTTCTAAAATTCGAAAGTGAGATTCAATTACTCAACAGAAACCACTAAATACTTTAACTTAACTTAATGGCCGCATCTGTGAACAAAAGATTAAGCAGAGGTGTACCTGCAGTAAACCCTTTCAGCTTTTTATATTTCGTAATAGGGGGCGAGCCAATTGCCATCAAATAGGGTCAAATCCAGACTTAGAGCTACTACTGACAAATAACATTAGGATATACCCAGTAACACTTGCCTGGCCCGGGAATCGTACTCAAAACCTTATGCCCAGTAGTAGCTCTTGTGATCATTATACTAAACTAAATTTATAAAATAACTACCAAAAAATGTTTGACGAGTCCTACCTTCAGCAACTTTCCTGGTAGAATCACTCTGAAGTAAATTCAAAAGCATCCGTCTCGAGAATATATCTCCGAGGACTGAGGCGCATTTTAATAACATCTTCTCAAACGGTGTCAAAGAGTCGTATGTTTTCAGGATTATTGCTACAAAAGATACATGGTTATATATTAAAATTATACTCATATAACTATTTTGAAAGGGTATGGGATAAACGTGATGTCCATTTGTGCCGCTATTAGGAAAGATTATTTTTTGTTTTTTTGCTAGCCTACGCTGCCACATTCCTTGGCAGAGGCCTCTTTCCACTTCTGGCGTGAGCCTGCGCGTATTCCTGCCACTTTGGTCGTGCCATCGGCAAGGGCAATCTTATTGCCATGTATTACTGAAAGTTCCATATGATTACGAAGGATTACTGATCGTTGCTATTGGAACAGTAGACATGGGAAACTCGGGGGAAATTGAGAACTGTAAATTATTATAACGAATAACTAAGTACCTACATAAGTTCTTAGCAAGAATTTACCATCCATAGCCATGTCGACTTTCATATCCTCAAATGTGTAGGACTCGTCCATCACTGCGATCTGAATTGCCTCGGCATCTTGTTCGGCGACCATACTCTCTCGCTTGTCTAATGCATTTGCACTGGCCATGTCACTGTAGAGACTCTGAAAAACATTTTTAGACGTGACGCCTGTAAGACGTGCACTTCGTGGCTCGGTTTTGATGGTCCTTTCCTACCATATTTTATTGAGATAGCCAATTCGTGGCATTACTTAAAACGTATAGAAGCCCTTACTTATATCTCTTTTGATGGGTAGTTTATGTCATAAGGGTCTCACTCAGGCTGCCAGACTGCCCATCCTACCACTCTGTGCCCTCCTATTTGTGAGAGGGAGTGGATCATATCTATCAAGCAAACCCAGTGCTGTTAAATCATGCTCCGTCATACTCTATACGTCTACGTAAAAGGTTTACGGTTTACCTACCGTATTGAGAACATATTAAAAAATTAATATATAATAAGCACCTGCACACTATGTATCGGTGGTACGTTGTCTTCAACCTCAGAGGTTTTTTCCAACATGATCAAGGCAGGCATTATCATCCCTGGCTTCTTTGAGGCTTCAATGCGAGTTAGCGTGACTATGGTCAAGGCCCCCCTCTGCACTAGGGCTATGAGAAAATTTTGAATCCAACCCGGCATGCCACTACTTGCGCTTTCGATAACCCTGAAAAAAAATTGGATGAAACCGTATGCTATGAATGGCTCAGAGAAACTACCCTATAAATCCTTCCTTCTTCATGCGATGGGATGCTTAATATAGTGTCATGAATGTCCTGATGCCTACACAAAACAACAACTGATGGACGCTACTGACGGCATCAAAAGGGTGTGAAAAAGACAACGCCCGAAAATACGCCGCGCCACGCGGCGCCACGAAATATTTTCCGTAGCTAACTGGACTCCCAGGGAAAAATAGTAAATCCGATTTATTGTCAACCATATAAATTAAGCCTGGTCATAAAATACCATGTTCGAGCTATGTTCACTTGAAACTGGAAATTTCACAATGGTGACGCGGTCAAAAGACTGGGTAAAGCAAAAAAATGTTTACTTCTCCAAATCAGCAGGAATGCCTTGCACGTCGAGGAGTTGGCAAGCCAGAGCCGCGTGGAACGTGCGGTCGATCCCAGACAGTGGGACCTTCATTATCATGTTGTTCTCCAGACACGTTTTAGCCACATCTGAAAGGTGAGACAAGAACTCGTACTTCTTTACAGATAAATTTATTTGTATAACCGTAGCAATTGAAACTAAAAGGTCGAAAATTCTGGTCCACGTCCAAAAAAGCCTCTATCATCATTATTATTTCAGCCAGGAAATATGCACTCCTGCGCATAGCCAAAAAGAGCTCACAAAAGAGCCTCTATCATCATTATAATTGCAGCCAGGAAACAGTCTCCACTCCCATTGTACTAATCAACTTAACACAGAACAATAAGTACAGGTTGTTTTTACCAGACAGACTGTCAACATTAGTGACAGGTAAGACGAAGAACAGCCTCTTAATTTCTAGCAAAATCAGCAAAAGGCGCCAAGACTCTTTATCCATGTTGTGGGCATCGTCGACCACCATCACCGAAAGATTGACTTGGCCAAGGACCTTGAACATTGGTTTATGATTCAAATGAAGAAGACAATACATTTTACTCGGCAGGGCAAAGAACAAGGGGATTCCTTCTTTCTATTTTCGTCTAAGCCCAATTCTTAAAGTAAGAGTCTAGCTCGTCTCGCCATGTCTTTTTGGGTTTAACGCATCATCGATTCCTGATGTTCGGGACCTAATGTGTGGCTACTTTTGCCCAGTTCTTTTGTGGCAGATAAAAATAATGTTACGCGCCAGAATTAATGTCGGGTACATTAAGTTACTACTAGCGCCATCTAGTATCGAGTAGCAGAACTAGTAGAGTCAAGTACCTTCTAGACATTTCTTTGCCAGAACATTCTACAGTTCTCGGTATCTGGTCAGTCGGCAGCGGTAGTTACGAGTACTTTCCAGATGTTTCGAGAATGGAAGTTTCTAGAATAAACTGACCTATAAAAGGAGCGCGTATTCCGCAACCGAGTCAGTATTGAATTTGCGATACAAGCGAATACTTCGGAAGCGATCTTCAAGTGCGAATAAAGTGATCAGTGGTGAACTTGTGTTTAATAATTAGTGAGTTTAAAGTTGTAATTAGTGTTGTTAAATTAAAGTGTCATTTTTGGTTATCTAATCGGCTGTTTTTATTGTCGCGAACCCCAAGCTCGTAACAATTGGTGTCAGAAGAGTGGATATTTAAATCATGCCGATTCTACCAAAGGACGACACGGAGGGTATCCGTACCCGGAGTCAACGCCAGCAGGAGACGGACCATAGGCGTTTTGGAGGTATAACGTCGCAGACGTCGGAGGGCCAGTTGCCGATCATGGAGGCCGGTCCGTCCACAGGAGCTCCAGCATCTGCAGCACCAGACTTTGCTGCACTGATGATGATGCTGCAGGAGCAGGCCCGCCGACAAGAGGAACAGGCCCGCCGACAAGAGGAACAGGCCCGCCGGCAAGAGGAACAGGCCCGTCGGCTGGAAGAACAGCTGCAGCGAGACAAGGAGGAACAGGCTCGCCGACAGGAGGAACAGGCTCGCCGACAGGAGGAACAGGCTCGCCGACAGGAGGAACAGGCTCGCCGACAGGAGGAACAGGCCCGTCGGTTGGAAGAACAGCTCCAGCGTGATAAGGAGGAGCAGGCGCGCCGCCAGGAAGAACAGATGTTCGTTATGAAGGATCTACACGCTACTTTCGGCAAAGAAATAAGTGTTGTAAAAGACAAGGTGGTCCAGCATGAGAACCGCCTGGCGGAAGCCGAAACACGAATTAACCAAATGAATGATCGAGTTGACAACGTGATTGCTGACGTGAAGAAAACGCTGGACAACCTTAAAGTAGGGGATGGAATTGCCACTTACGTAGCTTCTACACCTTCGCTACGTGGATTCAAAGTGCCACCGTTCGATGGGACATCTTCCTGGTCGGCCTACAAAATACAGTTTGAGGCTGTTATGAAGGCGAATGGGTGGACTAAAGATCAGGCCATGACTGCTCTCACCCTCGGCCTGCGCGACCAGGCCTTAACTGTCCTGGAAGCTCTCGGTAAAGAAGTGACGTACGAGCAACTCCTTGAGGCGTTGGAAGCTAGGTATGGCGACGCTCATCTGGAACACGTGTTTCGTGCGCAGCTCAAGGATCGCGTGCAACGTAGCAGTGAAAACCTGCAGCAGTGGGCCCTTGAAGTGGAGAAGCTGGTACGAAAAGCATACCAGTCCGTACCTGCGCTCATTGAAGGGAACCTGGTGCAGGCATTCATCGATGGCATCCGCGACCTTGAAGTTAGAGCTGCTGTGAGGCTCGGGCACCACGGGACGCTTAAGGACGCCTTGGCTCATGCACTGGAGGTGGAAGCTGTGCGGCAGGAGCATCGTTCCCATCGCGTCAGGGAGGTTGCTGCGGTTACAGCTCGCGACCGTTTTGAAGGATACAGCCCTAGGTGCTACGGCTGTGGTGAAAGGGGCCACCTTCGATCTAGTTGCCGTAAGAGAACAATGGAAAGGGAAGCTGTGTGTCAGGATAGTCGTTCCCACCGCGGCAGGGAGGTTGCAGCAGCTACAGTTCGCGACCGATTTAAAGGGTACCGTCCTAGATGCTACGGTTGTGGTGAAAGGGGCCACGTTCGATCTAGTTGCCCTAAGCGAACTGCGGAAAGGGAAGATAGCCGATCTCCAGAAGGTAGAGTGGTTAACAACAGCGCCAAGCGGCCGCAGGAATACGAATTGGTGACGGAACATCGCAGCCGAAGATCTCATGGCAACTCAGACGCATTGTCAAGAAGACCTTGCCCTGAAGCCTGCAAGCATTGTACTAGGCAAGAGGGTAAAGAAGACGTACCTGTGAGGATGCTCAAGACAGACCTCAGCAACGAGTGGAAGGAAAGCCTACAATGTGCACAGCAGGAAGATTCGGACATCAAGCCGATTCTGGAGTGGATGAAGGCCAGTGCTCCTAAGCCCACGTGGAGTGACGTCTCAGCGATGAGTTCGATCACAAAAAGTTATTGGGCCCAATGGGACAGCTTAGTGATTCAGGATGGAGTCCTGTGCCGTAAATGGGAAAATGCTCGGGGGGACAGCTGTCATTTGCAAATGGTTGTCCCTGAAGCAAAAGTACAGAATGTCCTACAGCTGTACCATAATGGTTCTTCAGGAGGCCATATGGGAGTAAAACGGACTCTACTGAAGATAAGAGAACGGTTTTACTGGGTCCACTGTCGTGACGATGTCGAGGACTGGTGTCGCAAATGTACAAGTTGTGCGGCTGTAAAAGGACCTCAGACTCGCAGTAGAGGTGCATTAAAATTGTACAACGTCGGTGCACCATGGGAAAGGATAGCCCTAGATGTTGCGGGACCTTTTCCGGAAAGTGAAAGTGGTAACAAGTATTTCATGGTTGTAATGGATTACTTCACTAAGTGGCCGGAAGTCTTCGCCATTCCAAATCAAGAAGCATCAACAGTTGCAGATAAACTAGTTCATGAAGTCTTCTGTCGTTTTGGAGTACCCTTGGAGATTCACAGCGATCAAGGAAGGAATTTTGAGTCCCAAATATTCCAGGAAACTTGTCGAGTTATGGGTACTCATAAAACGAGAACAACTTCTTACCACCCACAATCGGATGGAATGGTGGAACGATTTAATCAGACATTGGAGAGATACCTGGCAAAAGTCGTGGAAAACCGGCAACGTGATTGGGACAAGCATATACAACCGTTTTTGCTGTCATACCGAAGTGCTGTTCACGAAAGTACATCGGTGACACCAGCCTTCGCCAACTTCGGAAGAGAATTGCGGCTGCCTGCAGATCTGATCACCGGAATACCACCTGATGCCCCACGCAATATAACCGATTATGCGAATGACTTGCGGAACAAAATGAATGACATTTATGACCGTAAAATGAACAATAAAGGGTTCGACGAAGGTTCACTAGTGTGGTTGCACAATCCAGTTCGCAGTAAAGGGAAATCTCCTAAGCTTCAAGCTAAATGGGACGGGCCGTACCGGATTGTGACAAAAATTAACGACGTGACCTACCGTATACAGAAAGGTACAAGAAGTGCTCCTAAGATCGTCCATGTGGATCGATTGGCGCGTTATTATGGGACCGAAAATGCTCGGGACGAGCATGTCTTAGGAGGGGGCAGTGTTACGCGCCAGAATTAATGTCGGGTACATTAAGTTACTACTAGCGCCATCTAGTATCGAGTAGCAGAACTAGTAGAGTCAAGTACCTTCTAGACATTTCTTTGCCAGAACATTCTACACTTCTCGGTATCTGGTCAGTCGGCAGCGGTAGTTACGAGTACTTTCCAGATGTTTCGAGAATGGAAGTTTCTAGAATAAACTGACCTATAAAAGGAGCGCGTATTCCGCAACCGAGTCAGTATTGAATTTGCGATACAAGCGAATACTTCGGAAGCGATCTTCAAGTGCGAATAAAGTGATCAGTGGTGAACTTGTGTTTAATAATTAGTGAGTTTAAAGTTGTAATTAGTGTTGTTAAATTAAAGTGTCATTTTTGGTTATCTAATCGGCTGTTTTTATTGTCACGAACCCCAAGCTCGTAACAATAATATGTTGTGTGACGTGTTAAATCTTTGACATCTATCGACTGAGAATGACATGTTTAAAAATGTCTCTGCTCCATTGTTTCAGGACCTTTTAGCTTTCAGACTAGACTAAATCCAACCTAGAGATTGGCATCAAGAAGGCAGGATTACGGGTTTACCGTCCTAACGACCCGATTAGGAAATTTAATACTGAGTTCAAATATACTATCCTTGAAGCTTACCTTTGTACAAATTTCTCGTAAGATCATCTTCACTGTGAACTCTGATAGGATATCACCTTTGTATTCGAATTTTTCTGGCAACGGAAAGCGGCAGTCGAATATGACGTTGATGCCATGGATCTGAAGCGGAGACTGATATTCCATAGCGATGCTAACGGAAACGGAAAAAAGGAATAAGCGAGAGAAATAATACCCCTGCTAAGGTCAGTCCGAGGATAGGCAACCATCCGTTACATACCGACTTTCCTTGGTGTCTCGGAAAGCTCACTAAGCCGTTGGTAACGTCATTTGAACATCTTTGACAGTCGTAATGGGTAGGCTGAAGCCAGAAATTCTGACACCAATCCAAGGATATCGTGTTACCCAGTTACTAGGTTGTGCAAGCCAGATAGGCGCGTTAAATACCTACTGGTATTCAGCTGCATCCAGTTAGACAGAAAGCCAACCTTAACTATTTGGGAAAAGGCGAGGCGTTACCAAATTGATTGTTTTTTATCTACCTTTAGATATTTTCTGAAAACTGGTTCGAGGAAAGTTTTTAAAGAACACAATCAATGTGACAACAGAAGTACTTCTACCAAGCCAGAAACATAAGTAGTTAGGAGTAGAAGTAGAAAAATACCTACGACATTATTCCCATTAGGTCGTAATGTAACGAATATGACGTCACAAAATATTCAAGAAATTTACAGCAAGCGTCAATTTGGCGAAATGTTTTGCAATGACAACATTGAGCGATATGGAGAAACTCCAAGAAACTAGGCACTTAGTTATTGGAACACCTAGGTTAAGGTGATGCAAAAGTTCTAGCTAGTGATTCAGGCAACACCTCCAAGTTACGTACTATAATATAACAAAACGGAAAACATACGTATGTCTAATTTTGTTTTCTCTGTTATCTCTCATATTCCGTGAGTTTCCTCGCTTGAAATGCTTCACCATGATTTTCCGAAAGAGATGGTATGGCTTCTAAAAGAAAATTGAGAAGTAAATATGGGCTCAGTATTATGTACACTAACGGCCGGTCTCAATAACGTACCTTTGAACAACTGTCAAATTAGCTAACAACAGTAGCTGAAACGTCATGTTTACTTGTCTTCGTCATTAATTTTTGATGCAAATTCGACGAAACTTTGCACATGGATCTCATGAGTTCAGGATACTTTAATCGCGTTTGTACGTTGCCCGATGCATATTTTATTAACCCGTGGAAACGTGAAGGTGAAGTTAAAAGCAGAAGCTAGTAAATGAATATAAACTTTAAAAAAATAAGTACCTACGTTGTTTCGTTCATACAGGTGCCACTAACCTTATCTTTTTCTGTCAGAATAATTTTTTCTTTGCGTATAAAGTCAGGAGTGATATAGAGACATTCTTCCGCTAAACGCGACTTCCCGACAGTCTTTGGACCCTGAATTTGAACTAAACTTTAATATAGCTTACAGTGGGATAGGACCTACCTTTTTTATGGATGGGAAATCATCAAATGACTTCTTCCGCTCTGGGCCGAGCGGAAGGACGTGTCAGAATCTTACTGACTAGAACCCATTCGTGTTCCTCCTAATACCTATTGCGTTCCAGGGCCGCGGTGACTCTTTCGAAAAAAATCCGCGAGGCCCTAACGGGCCCCTTCTATGCTGACGTCTCGTTGAGGCGCGCGTGGAACACTGCACGCCGTTGACCCGGGCCTGTTTCTGGTCGGACAGCGAGCCACCCAACGCTAGCCGTCCGCAGGCCCGCACCTTCGGTGGTCGGGAATCGCTCTGCGACTCCCGACGCCCGGGAGCGTCTTCTTCTGTTGCGGCGGCTGGGGTGTGAGGTTTGTCTCTCCTTTGCGCGGCCCGCCCCGTCCTTCGCTAGCATTACTGCTTCGCAGAAGGAGGTGACCGCTTCCCAAGCCTCCTCGCTCTGGACCATGGATTGAACTAGGGCCAGACGCGAAAGGACGCCGCCGCCGATCGCCTCAACGAGAACAAGGCGGCACTCCGCCCAAGTAGGGTTGACCTACACCGTGTCCTCCGAGTGATCCTCACAGTGCTGACACCCGGGCGTGTCCTCCCGCTGAATCCGAAACAGGTATCTCCCGAAACAGCCGTGTCGGGTTAGTACCTGCGTCAGGCGGAAGGTGAGGACGCCGTGGTGCCTCTCTATCCAAGGATTTCACCTACCTGCAACTGGTTTTAGCCGGAGGTTTTCTTTTGGTTTTATAATGATTTTGGTCCCAATCCCAACCTTGACCTAATGCTAAGCGACCGTTATATGTAAAGGCCTATTTATGCATGAGCTCTTTTGAGGAAGTATACCGTCACCAGTCTTACTTTTATTCCTAAGCATCATGTAAGTAGCAACTCTATGAAAATATCCCTACACGGTGATTTGATGACATTGACAAATAAAACCAAACTAGCCGCGATTCATTCACTCTCGGAGATGGCTCCTAACTTTCTAATATCATGTTAAAAGTACTAACAGTAAAAGCTATGCCGTATACATGGTCCCGGTACCGGGTAAACTTTTTAGTCTGCTGTTCCATTGCGTTTTGGAAGGCATTCTTGAATTTGCGCAATTCTTCAACTCGACCCAATATTGGATGACGGCTACCGGGAGGCCTTTCGGGCCACCTACGACAAACAGAATCAATTAAAACTTGAAATATCGACTTCATATAGGCTACATTAAATTAATTTTACGATTAGCCAACATTTGATCGCATGGCTAAATTAGGATTTATTAGGAATTTTGTGCGGAGGTTGATTAGGTAGGAAATATATTTTCCTGCCTGGTCGTCCTTTGTTATGTACTATTTTTATGTTACTAACACTAGAATATAAGCTGTTTGTAATACTAACAAAATATGGATCACTGCTGTCCGAATTAAATGAAATTTAATTTAATTTAAATTATAACCAAATCTGAATAATAACGAGGTCTGTCCATAGATGGGTGACCATCTCACAACAAACCGAGTTTCCCGGCTGTCCTTTGTGTTACCCAGTAACTAGGTTTAAGAGACCAGAGAGGCAGTTCCTCTGTGAAATACAGGTACTCAGCTGCATCTGTCAGACTGGAAGTCGATCCCAACATAGATGGTAATCGACGAGGCAGATGATGATCAGCCAATAAACATACACGAAAACACGTAGGTAGTTAGGAACCTTCCTCGTTTATCGATTATTCTATGTGTGAAATGAAAACCGTAACTACCAAAATCCATTGCTTGGTTTAGAAAGAGTGGAACAGATCAGAGGAAATAGTCACTGTCTGCTTGACAGTGACTTTTTTATACTATTTAGAAAAGAGATCTTTATGTTCCCCATCTCTGGGTTAAGTAACGTAGATCTCACAATAAGAGCGGTTACGCACTGCATCTCATCCGAATCCGTGAAAATACGGATTTAAAAATCTGGGACCGAAAACGGATATTGCTTTTCGCACTACATCCGATTTCATTTCGTAAAAATACGGATCTACCTATAGTCAGAAAAACTCGGACCGAATTCGGATATTGCGTAGATATGCACTATTCCGATCACTCATCTAAATTTGAATATGTCCGATTTGAATCGGAGGCAAAACGAAAGCGTTCATATAAACAGTACTATGCTACTTCGGTCCGTCAAAATTTCTTCCGAATTGGAGACTCACGGATGACTGAGAGAAATCGGATGACGTGAGTCGGATCTTGTTCTTTAACTACCATACAAATAGTTCTATGACTACTTCGGAACGTCGTATCACGGATTCGGATCGCAGTGCGTAACGCTCTGAGAACTTAACCTTTTGAACGCCAGAGCATCAACGCATCGGCGTGCCCCCGACGCCAAGCCACAAATTTACCGTACTTTTTGTCACGTATTTGTGACGTTTGGCGTACAGGGCACGCGCTTGCTTGTCACCTATACGTGACTGTGGCGTTCAAAAGGTTAATTAGATGAAAATACTAACCCATAATAATCAAACTCGTACACAGGTCCTGGTTTAGCTATACCCTTCATAGGTTTCGACTCGAGTTGCCTGAAGTACTCCTGTTCAAGTTTACTCCTTAGAAAGGTCTCTTTATCACAAGTTACTTTGTCTTCGTAGGTCATCATAAGTCTTGCTGCCTTTAAGGATATAAGAAATGAAATTAAAAACAATTCCAACAATTTCCGTTTCCGAAATCTACTTTGCTTTTTTTAATTAGCCTATTTTGCCCTTCGCTGGGCAAAGTTAAGCTCCCCTACAGATTTTCAGCCAACTTTATCTCCTGCTTCTCCGCCCAAATGGTCTCGCCAGCGTTTGTTAGGCCTGTTGCCGGTTGTATTTGTTGGCCGATAATATCCCATCGGACACTTTGCTTGTCAAAATAAAAGGGGGGACCGCTTAACTACCCATACTACATCGTGGTAGCTTTGTTGTAAATACTAATATTTAGAAACGGTCCCCCCGACGCGACGTTTTCTTTGTAGAAATATTAATAGGTAGGTACTTAGATTCTTCCTAACTAATATTTTGTTGTAAATATTATTAATATTTTTAGCGGTGTTTTAGTTTTTATGTAAAGGTTGTTAAATAAATCAAATTATTATTTCGTACTTTTTTTAGGTAGGTTTTTGTGTCGGGGTTTTTTTTAAATATCTTATCTTTCATTTGACAACCATTTTGGGCACATTTGTAGAATTTTGGTTCTTCCATCCCCACTTTAACCCACCATAACTCTTAAACGGCTCAATCGATTTTTATAAAACATAGCTAAGAACACTCTCGATTAAGTCTCCTTTCATCCAAAAAAAACTAAACTGAAATCGGTTCAGTGGTTCGGGCGCTATGATGCCACACACAGACAGACACACAGACAAACAGACACGTCAAACTTATAACACCCCTCTTTTGCGTCGGGGGTTAAAAATAAATGCCTACAGATGTATGAGCGTACCCGTAGCTAGTGGCGGTGAGGCTTTCCTGCAGTTCTGAAGATCAAAATATGTTACCTTATTGACTGCAGGTCCAATAACGGTGTATTCCCTTCGCAGAACGTGGCCGACAACACCACAATAAGTCGTTCCTGAACACAAAAAAGGATTAAAAAGAAGGCATTTAAGCGATAAAAAGAAGGCATTTAAGCGATTAAAAAGAAGGCAAGGATTAAAAAGAAGGCATTTAAGCGATAAGACTTCAAAAATGAGTAGAACGACGAGTGAGTGACTATCAAAGAAGATGAAACGATCAGACGACAGCATCAATATTATCACAGCATTTTGCAGCTGGTGTGCATGCTTTTTTTTCTTTTTCAATCAGAAAACTTACTATTTAACTGCGCAAGATAGTTTCTCAACATTATGACCTTTTTAACAAATCAGCAATACTGCTGAGTATGGGGTTCTGACGGTGCTAAGTGGAAGGATATTAGCCACAACAAAAAAAACCCAAATCTTACCAGAAGTAACACCAATAGACACGCTAATAATATTTTCATCAACGATCTTGTCTTTCAGCGTGAATGCGCAGAGCAGTGCGTGTTGGGCCTCGTCCTCATGACTGAGACCTCGGAGCCCGAACACGATGAGGATCATCATGTCTTTGTCGAACATTGACACTTTGTTCACCAACCCATCTGCTTCTAATGTCACGCTGTAAAGATGTCGGAGGATTACCTATTCGGTTTCCTTGGCAGACCGAATAGCTTAGAACTGCGTCATTACATGGTTGGGATCCTCAGCAGTGAGAAATGACGAAGAAAAATATGCTTTGATTTTAGATGTTAGCGCAACATATTCCTTTTCGAAAATACTGGCTATGTTTTGAGTCATGCTGATGTCGCGCTTTGTTTTCTCATGTGTCCACTTCACACGAACTTAGGCTTATGGAGAAAATTTTGACCGCTTGGACCGTTACCAGATGATAAGCTCATAACTTACGTATATCCAGGAAAGTTTTAAAGCCTTTGACAAAGTGTACATGGCAAGTTCTGTACCCACTTAGGTACCTACCTACTGATAACTGATGAACATACTTAATACCATATAGTTACCTTGAAACAAGTTTATAAACAGCATCAACGAGCTCAATAAGTGCATCATCCGTGACCGTCTTCGTGATAATATTGAGGAACACCACCACGACCCTACGGACTTCGGTCAGAAAGTCCATGGGCTCTTCATTGTCCACCGCGCGAAGGACCGGCGTTGCCATGAACCGACGGAGCCCGGGAATCCATGAGGTTTGGACTGCTGCGATCACGGCTGGGCGAACTAAAAATCGACAGGATGCTTTCTGATTGTTGACAACGGTCTTCTGCTTGAAGGGGGGTCCTTACCGACTAGGCAATTAGCGCAGTGGCTTTTATAATATTGGACAATACTTGTTATTGTCGTATGTAGATTACCTACCTAAATTCAAATCCTTCATGAGTACCTGATTGAATTTTCGTTTAGCTAGCGAAATTACTTTTTGGGTCTGCAATGCTGACTGTGATATTGTGCCAGGAAACACCCTTTCGATTGTCTACCTACTTAATTTCATGAAAAAATACTTTTGTGGATTTCAGGTTCTTCTTTTAGAGAAACGTATAAACCGAATAGGTACCTACAAATGCCTAAACAAGTACGTACGTAGTAAGGCACTCACGAGAAAATTCCTTATTCAAAATAACAAGATCTGAATTTTCGATCGAGCCAGCTTTTGGCGACAATCCTGCATCAGAAACTGAAAATAAGATTTGATCAAATTATAATATAACCTAAGTTCCTAATACATTTAATAATAAAACTAGCCCGTGTTTTTCTTGTAACCCTTAGAATATTTGATCCAAATTAGGTAATCGATTGATGAAAAGCACAATTTTAAAATTGTGACTTACCTTTTTTCTCTGCTAAGTATTCTCGGAATTTTTCCACCCTCTTCCAAGAGGCACCAACTCCTAGAACCTAGTGTCAATAAAATAAATCCTTTAGTAACCTCAGTTAAAAAACCGGTCAAGTGCGTATCAGGCCACGCGCAATGTAAGGTTCCGTAGTTGCACGTCACAATTGGCGACTTTTTTTTTCTGGATGGGAAATCATCATATGACCTCTTCCGTTCTGGGTAGAGCGGAAGGGCGTGTCAGACTCTTACTGACTAAAACCCATCCGTATTCCTTCTAAAGCCCTTGGGCCGCGGTGACTCTTTCGAACAAATTCCGCAACACAATTGCCGACTTAGAATGGTGTTTTTTGTTTGATTCTATGAATATATTAATTGAGTTCACGGTTTAATGGTTAAAAAAAGTCTAAAAACGGCCCACATAGGACGATAGGAAATTTTCCTTCTCCAAGTAGGTACATTTTATAGGTTGGTCGACTATTACTCGTTAACTTCTAAAGCCTAAGTACTTATCTGTGATAGTTTTCCTTTTAAATTCGCTTCTACCATGTTTTTTTTCACGTGACTCTAAAAAAAAAGAGTGTGTGTACTTATATGTACACGCGTTAGAAGTTATACTTCTTTGGCGTATGGAAAAAAAAAACATTCACAACTAAAAAAATATAAAAGTTTTAAAATATTTGTATTGTTTTCAGCGTCAATTTGTTGCGTTCGAACGATCGCTAATTAAGTCTTTTACGCTAAATAACTGATACGTTTCATAGTTTTAAAACTGTTTGTTCATAAAATAGGGCAGATATCATGCAAATGTTTTTTTTTTTATTCGAATGTTTTGTTAGTAGTATTTGAAATTAATATCTACCAACTTTCTATTCTGGATGGTGTGAACCTGAGAAGTTTATGGGTACCTACTTACAATGACATATAAGTTACGAGACTCCTTTTTTCAAAATAGTCAATACCTACTAATAATTAATTATAAACGGTAAAATTCTTTGTTCCGTTCTACTGTAGATAAAAATCCGATTAAGAAAACTCATTCATGAAGAGGCTGTTTTTTGTCTTCGAAAAATCATCATATCCCAATAAAATCTTCTAGGATAGAATAAAAGGAGCTGAGCCGCGGGAAAAATTAGTGTCTAATCAATTACTTTTACTTATCAAAATATTTGTAGGTATCTTATATTTTGGCGCTTTATTTCGAAATTAAAACCACATTCTTCTTCGAAATTCAAACATAAAAGAAACAAAAGACAATCAAAAAATACTAGACTATACAACTTGAACATAGTTATCGATTTTCATGCCACCTAGAACTAACTTCACGATGTAGAATTCAGGTGTCGGTGTGCGCGCGCATCGTAAAAATTCACTCTCATCAGTTTTCTCCATCGCGCCAAAAGAAGTATAACTTCAAAAATTTACACTTTAAAGCTTAATATTTCGCAAGCGGATCCTTGGATGGAAAAATGGTTCTCGCACACCCCCAATATTTTTAAGGACATGACCATGGGATAGACGATAAAAAAATTATCCCCACTTTACGTGTGGGGGGACCGGACAGGGCGATTGTTTCAACCATGGTTAAGCTATCCACTCTTCGTACGTAAATTATTGTACCTAATTTCGGATTAAAACTGAATTATAATATGGGTGGAAAGTAAAAGACAAAAATATACCAGTCCTAGATACATAGAAATACCAACATATTACAGCTTTTAGTCACCATGTCCCATGACTTGGTTCAAGTCTCCTCGACCCTGTAACCCATATCATTTCGTAGTGGCAAGCGTGTGTAGAAATTAATTCTTTCGTACCCTGGTATGCCTCCCATCACCACACGGCTGCGTCCAATACTCAGCTTCATTAACATACATCCAGGCACTGGCTGCCGTGAGCACATCTCCTGACTTGGACATATACTGCGCCATCTTCACGTCCCACACCGGCTGACCAATGATCACGAAGCTCGAGGAACTGGACTTCTCATCGCCGATGATCGAGAAGTGGCTCATGCCGGCTGAGATCGCCACTTTTACTGATAGAGGAAAAAAAAATGGGTTCATATTTCTAACAGCTGGGGATGGGGGAAAGTAGTGGTAGTAGTAGTGGTAGTAGTGGTAGTAGTGGGAAAGTAGTACTCTTTATTATACGGTATAGCAAATTTCAATAGTAGAGTGCAACAAGGGTTGGTATTTACTACTTACGTAGATAAAATAAACCTTTTGGGAATAAGTAGGGAATACCTAGATTATATGCCCAGAGTGTGGGTAGGTTCGTCGAATATTGACAGTGCTTTTTACACTATCATAGGAGGCCGTACCTACGCAGTACCTATGCTGACTGAACTTTTCTAACAGCAGTTCGGTAACCATACTAGGTAGGTAATAGACTAACTTTATATTTATAATTAGCTGTTGCCCACGACTTCGTACGCGCATATCCCGATTTTTCCCGTTCCCGTATAGCCTATAGCATCCCTCATGAATGTGGGCAATGTGGCTATCATATACAAAAAGAACTTTCAAAGTTGGTTCTGTAGATCCAGAGATTACCCCCTACAACCTCACAAAGTCACAAACTATATAAAATTATAATATTAGTAAAGATGATTTACCCACAGGCTAAAAACTCTGATTCTCGAAATAATTAGTTCTCATCCACCTTAAAAATCTTCATAGGCCTTGAAGATGTAAGAATCTCGATCGAATTCGAAAATCCCATAATCAAACATCTTACATTTCTGTACCTACAGATAAGAGTGTGGTGTCAGTACTGTCTTTAGATCTACGTTAAAATCAAGTACCAACCCTTAAGAACCACCCCAACATCGGTCGTGAAGGTCCCATAATTCTTCTGTATAATGAGGCCGCAGTCAATCGCATTGTGCACCACATCTTGCATGCTCAACTTGCCAGTCTTCTTCCACATGGACAAGAAGGCATCTCCGGAAAACTTCAGCACGTCTCCGTTGTGGGTAAGTATCTCCTGAACCATGGCTCCGATGTAGGAGTTCAGTACTTTGGTGAGCCGTGAAGGTCCGCCGCGGCCAAACGTTGTGTATTTTTCGCAGAGGTTCGTAAAACCTTGAAGTTATGCATTGTTGTTTTACTTTCGGTTTTCTCTTGCCAAGATTTCTAAAACCAGGGCGAAAAAAACTCCAGTATGCTAATCCAATAGGTAACACTTTTCTCCCGGCCTGAGAATCCAACACAGAACCCCGACGGCCAATTGTACAAGTCGGGTAGAGCAACGCAACGAGGCAGTCGGGGTTTGTGCGAAACAGCGATAGTGTAGGTAGGTACCTAAATAAATGACCTTATTGCGATCAGCAACTTATGCACGGTAAGTAGTAGTGTAGGTATAGGTTATACTTATGATTACTGGAGTAATGAATGGTTGTTTTGTTTATGATGATAGCCCATGAAGAAATTAGCCATTTATATCATATCTCTGCGCCTACTAGCTGTGGGAAACAGGGGTTAAGTAGAATAATAGCCCAAGACATGATAGCCATAGAAGACCGCCGGATGCGAAAAGCATAGGACCGGTCGATTAGGTGGCGCTTGGGAGACGACCAATGTCCAGCAGTGGATGTCTTTCTACTGAATTTAAGTCATGACCAAACCTGTCAAGGTCACAAGGTACCCACCAGAAACGTCACAAAACATCAGCGCTGTCTCATTGCTCCTTATGGAATAGTCGCAATGCTTATAGATGATCTCATCGGGAACCATGGAGGCTATGATGCCCATACGAGCAGCATCGGTCAGCGAGTACGAGTCTTTGCTGTCCAATCTGAGGAACATTTTCATTTTATTAACTAGCTTCTGCCCACGACATCGTCTGCGTGGACTTCAAATCAGGATACAAATTTAAAATTTTGTTTTAATCCAGATAATAAACAAAGTACCTACTTAGGCATATGTGTGCCAAATTTCATCCATATACCTACGTTCAGTTCAGTAGTCTGCGTGAAAGGGTGACAAACATCCATCCTTCCAAACAAACTTCACTTTACAGACTAGGGGGGTGCCCCCTTTCCCTTGTCACCACTCCCATGAAAATTAACGCACCGTTTCTGAGAATAACAAATTATTGTAACCTAACCTCAAAACACCTTAAAGTTGCCTAAAAAGGCGTAGGCAGTTGGGCTCAATGGTTTAAAAAAAAATAACCACAAAGGGGATAGCGTGATCGGTGTTCGCTCGCTCACTAGACCCCGCCATCCCCTTCTAACCTAACCTGTCTGAGTCGGGTGTCCCAAATCCCAAGCTCGCTTCACTCGCTCATGCATCCTAAGTTCTCCAATAGTAGTACATTGGTAATTTATTACTTTATCCAAGTCTTAGGTACAAGATATATATAATATCTAGATAATTAATTAAGTATGTGTTAATTTCTTTACTTTGTCCCAATTGAGTGGATATAATATAAAATCGCTGGATGGTATATATAACATCCTACACGAAAATGTTCTCCAGTGTTAGTTGACCACCAATTTGATATCTCCTTAATGGTAAAAGTTTGTTAAAGTGTTACCAGTGGTGGTGACACTTGGGAATAGAGGAGATCATAGGTTACACACATTAGGTACCTAGGTATTACCAGGAAGAGACTAAGCTAGCGCCTGTCCATACCTACCCATAATTTAATTTTTAGGTAATTTCATACCGACCTAGCTTGCTTCAGAGAGCTTTGTTTTCTGTGACGTGCTCTTGGAGTTTCTATCTCGCACGGTGTCTCGTTGAAAGCAGAGTGTCGGTGCTGGATCCGCTTCATTGCCATCAGGTATTCATCATAATTTGTTTCAGATATTCTATTCGGAAGGGATAACGACAACTTGGTCTTTCCAGAATTCAAACCTAAAGAGAAAATCCCAAGAAATTAAGGCAACTAGGTAGAACAACGAGATTATAACTCATTTTGATGCAAGTGTTCAAACTGCCCACATGTACTAACGACGTTTTTCAACACTCGACGAAGTTGACGAATGATAACGATAAATAGCTCACAGATTTTTTATCGTGCTTTGCTTGGTTTTTGTGGGAGCCAGGGTCCTTCACAAGCACAATCATAACGAGCCTAAAAGCAGTTTTTGAGTGTAGGTACCTATTGAAAATATTATTTGTGTGTGTACGTACTTTCCGACGATTTTTCTTTTTTCTTCCCCACATTTTGACCTGTTAGTAATAAATCTTTCTCCTGCATAGTTAAAACGTAGGTGCCTACTAGATATTCAAGTGAAAATTATATTACATCAAAGCGACTGGGCTGAGACAACACCGAGGTCACAGATGATACACCAGCTATATAATACGTACCTACTCTGTGTGATACACTATTGAAATAGCTAGCTGAGGTAAAGAAAATGTTGGAAAATGCGAGAGACGTGACAATTTATCAGAGTGACATTTTATCTATGACCAATCCGACTAAAGAGGTTGTCATATATTCAATTTGGATTACCATACGATGCGGCGATGCCTGTCTAAGTAATCTAAAATTCCTCAGTTAGCAGATAAAATGCATGCCTCAGACCAAAGCCGGCCGCAAGCATGTCTGAACTTTATAATATCTTTTAAATGGCAACCCTGGTATGATGCAAGGATGTCAAAGGATTAGGTATGTTCATCACATGGAATTAGTAAGTAGTTATTAAGTTAAACGTCCGCATCGTTGCCAATGAAAAAAGAAATGAAAACACTGGCAGGCGTTTGATGGTATTCCTGATTAAAGCCAGCCCCCTGGCCACGTACCTACCTAGAGTCCGTCCAACGAAAGAAGTTCCGCAGACGCGGCGCTAGTTTCCATGCGATTGTACGCTATCCTCTAACAAATCATTTATTTCCGTGGGACTTCTTTCGTTTGACGGATTCTAGGTACCTACGTGGCCTAACTGCCAGCTGATGTCACTCATTTCATTATGCACTCGGACCCCATGGCTCTAGTGTTCCAATCAGATAGGTACATATAATTCCCAATAAGGCTGCTATATTTGCGCAGTTTGAGGTTTCTGCACCTGCAGCAGTCGCCCAGCACAGCCCGCCGTGCTGAAATTATAGTTATTATACACCTATGTCACCGGATAATTGCAAACTACGTAAGATTAAAAAATATCCTGACAGATTGTTACCCTTGATAAATTGTTAAGTGAACATTTGTCCTGCAAGTATACCTACGAATCAAAATCTTCTATTCTACTATGTCTCCGTGCGTTCCGAGAAATTGTGGGCCGACATAAACTGGCGACCAATCAGCTCTCTGGTCTACAATTTATCTGTTTTGGTGTGATAGTTAAATTGGAAACTTGGCAGTCAGGGGTCTTTTTTTTTCTGAATAGACCAATGAGAGCCTAGTTTCCAGGTTAACTATCACACGAAAACGGATCAATTGTAGACTTGTGCTCTGATAGGTCGCCATTTTATGTCAGTTCACAATTTCTCGAAATGACTTCGAGATTAGTTATATCTATAAGTACTATCAAATTTTGATGCATTAAAAAATATTCTACATGTTCAGTTGATAATTTATCGAGAGTTTACACAATCTCTCAAGATAGGTATTTTATATTCTTACGGAGTTTGCCATTTTCCGGTGACATATAGGTATACAACATGTTACAGAATAAACGCAATACCTACCTACCTCTTAAAATTATGAGTACAATGACCCCTTAAGAGGTAGGTATTGAGTTTATTCTGTTACACGTTGTATGTCAACGGAAAATCGCGGATTCCGTAAGATAGTAAGAAATATTGGTTTAGGTATAATTTCACGATATTATTAAAAAAACATTTTGAATACAATCAATCCCATCCAAATTCAAGTTTCCAATATATCCGTACCTATCTTATTGAGAAAAAAATAGTATACAATTTCAAGCGATATTATACAATCTAACGGCGTTTGCAATTTTCCGGTGTCATTTATATCGGCCTGGATATCCATACCTCCACCGCCGGATATAGATGCCTCTCCTAGGTTGTCAAATATGTTTACTAGGTACCGGCTGCAAAACTGACCTCCCCTTCCCCTCTTTTATCGTTATCATATTACACACATCGAGATTATTCGAGATATTCCTTACCTAGGAGTTGACGCGTACCCTGGTCAACTAAGATGGTCCGGGCCACGATCACCAATCCGAGAAGCGTAGCAATAAAGGGAGTCCTCGTGAGAAGTTTATTTCCATTTACATACAGGTTGACAACTACATAAATATACGTGTGAAAAGAATTCTTAACCATTTCAGAATTTGGCTTGATCCAAAGGTCAGGTTTCAGACAGAAAAATCTCTTCAGTTAAGTTATGAAGTTACCGTTGCTGTGTGAGCAATTAACTACCTAACTACCAAGTTAGCATGTAGGTATCTATGTATAGGTATTATCTACCTACATAGCGAGGCAGTATGTGGGTTAAGTACCTACCTACTAGAGTTTGAGTCGATTCTTGTAATGTGTTTGGAGTTCTTGACGTGTTTAGAAAGGTAAATAAATTCAGGACCAAGAAATAACACGCAACATGTTTCAAAATAAAGTTTATTGTTCAGCCACAGCTACACGGAAATCACAAGTAAATAACACCGTTATGACCTTAATATGACTCTTGATGGCGAACTTGTATCTTCGGGTCGTCGACCTTTGGACCTATAAATAAAGAATCAAAGCGGTAACCTAGAACAAACGCTTTGGTTAGTTAACACACTGTACCTAGATTTAGTGCATCGCCTGGAGTATCCTGTTAAGTCCATTAGTTTAGGTTATAAACTGCAAAAATCAATAACGTGCTGGACTACCTAAAACACAAATTAATGCTTGCGCAAAAGGTAGAACACTTTGTGCGAGTAGTAGCCCTTGATGGCATTTTATTTGGTGGCTAGAATACAACACTATTACTAAAACGTGCGCTGTATTCGTGGCATCAGTAATAAAAGCTTATAAAATTTGCTCTGACTTGAGTCTAGACTTGGTTTTTATGCGTGTATCGCAACTTAAGATCAAACGATAGGTACCACCAGCATTGCGATTTTGTAAATATCTGACCGTGTAAAGTGGAGTGAACATGAAGTGAGCTGTCAATCCATACAAACGAGACGGAATGACAATTCACTTCATACTCACTCCACCCAGTGCTGGATAAAGCCAGCGCAGAGCCTGTAGCAAATTTTACTAAGCCCTAAACCTAAAACCTTCGTAAAATAAAAACGAAAATTAAACTAATTTAAATTCCTAATTTAAACTTCTGTGACTTAAGGAGGTTTGCACAGTTTTTGAACAACAATATAGAGGTCGAAATGTATCAGCATCTCGACCAGCAAGCCGCATCTGCTCAGCTCAAATCAATATGAACGGCTCTGATGATTACTAAAATAAAGCCCTTCTTGGAAATCTGAAAGTAGGCCCCTCACCACTGGGCTCGTATCTGAAACTTTTCAGATATACACTTCTCATCAAAAAAATCGAAACACTTTCGTTTTTATTGTTTTTGTCCTAATTTTTTACAAAAGAGAATTAATTCCATGAAAAAAAAAACATTATTGTGTAGCTGGCAGTTTGGTCATTACAGTAAGAAGAAAAAAATCAAAATTCGAAATTAGAATTTCATTTGTTTATCCTATAAATGAAATTAATCACTGTTTTGAGACAAATGTGTATTTAGGGTTGGAGTACGTTTCTCGTTTAAAAACTAAAATTAGCGCTTGTCTTTAAACTTTTTGTTTCTTATTTCATTTACTGTGACTTTGGGACGTCTGAAAAAACTTTTTTTTCTAAAACATATGGATACTTCGCCCGCAGAAGCCGCCCAAGTGGTGGCATTGCTGGATTCTGGACTTAGTCAGCGTGTTGTGGCTGCAAGATTGCATCTAAGCTTATCATCTGTTCATAGAGTCTACAAACGCTATCGGGAGACTGGTTCGTTCACGCGCCGTTCAGGATCTGGCAGGAATCGGGTCACTTCTGAGCGAGATGATCGATTTATTGTAACAACCTCTTTACGAAATCGACGCCTTAACGCTTTTCAACTGCAGCAGCAGCTTCGCGTTGTACGAAGAGTAGCTGTAAGTGACTCTACAATAAGAAGAAGGTTGAAGGAACGCGGATTGGCACCGCATAAGCCAGCGAATGGGCCGAAATTAACTGCAGACCATCGAAGAGCGCGCCTTAACTTTGCACGCGAGCACCTAACTTGGTCATACCTTCAGTGGAGCAAAGTACTGTTTTCTGATGAGTGTAAAATTATGCTGTATGGTAACGACGGAAGGAACAAGGTCTACAGAAGAGATGGAGAACGCTTTGCACAATGCTGCATTGAAGAAAAGGTCAGCTATGGTGGCGGTTCGTGGACGGTTTGGGGAGGAATCAGCGCCGACGGTAAGACAGAACTTGCCTTTGTATCTGGGCCACGGCTGCCTGCACTAAACTCTCATCGGTACATCGAACAGTGTCTTGAACCTCATGTGATGCCCTATGCACATTTTATTGGCAACGACTTCATATTCATGCACGACAATGCTAGAGCTCACACCGCGGGCGTCGTACGAGATTATCTTACCGAAGTCGGTATCTCCATTATGGTATGGCCAGCAAGAAGCCCGGACATGAATCCCATTGAACATCTATGGGATGAATTAAAGAGACGAATTCGAGCAAGAGATCCAGAAACACTTAGCCAGCTGCAAAATGCAATCCAAGAGGAATGGGATAATATACCACAACATGTGATTGTGACTCTCATCCGATCGATGAAGAACCGTATGGAAGCAGTAATAAGAGCTCGCGGAGGGAATACAAGTTATTAAATAAACGTTTCTTACATTTTTTTTCATTTACGCGTGTTGTTTTACCCATTTCCTTCATATTCCATACAGGGTAAAAATTACTCATTATACAAAATACGAAACCTATGAAGACTTAATTTGAATTTAGAACATTAACATTAGGATTTAAAAACCTCATACTACTCACTATTAAATGACATTTTACATTTATTCCTAAATATACACATTTTTCTGATAATCCTTATCAAATCATAAACTGCGAGGTGTTTCGATTTTTTTGATGAGAAGTGTATTTTCAGTATTCTTTCAGCAAGTCGCACCTACCGAGCTATCAACTTCTCGACCTCAATATGGTTGCCCAAAAACCGTGGCATCTCCCCTTTATCATTTCTCACTGGCCGCGGGGCCATTAAGTAGCGTTTGAGCCCATAGGTCTTGCTGCTTAGATTTCATACAGTATGATCACTTCAAAGGGAAGGTTCATATCTGACGTAAAATACGCCGAGCGTATCATCAGTCGCGTCTATTCGGTCGAATGTGTCAGGTTCATATCAAACGGAAAATGCGTCGAGCGTAACATCCGTCCTGCCACATGTCAGTTTCTGCGTTTAGCATCTATAGAGTATCATTTGCTACTCATGGCTAATCCGGCACTGACTCCACCTAAGTGTACACAATTAGATGTTAACAAAATAGACTGGCAGTAATCGTTCACAGATTGATACAGCATAAGAATTAATTGCTTACCACTATCACAAATACTTACGAAATCGACTGTCGAACGAACGAATCGAACACGACTCAATTCCAGGTTTTTTTCCAGGTACATACGTCGGCTGAATAAGTGTAAAATTGCAGGTTATATTTACCTAAAATTACCTACCTAGTGGGTAGTTCAAATAAAAATCGAATGGTTTTTCCAACGATTAGGGTGAGCAAGGCAAGACAAGGTGGTCGTAGGACCCTAAGAAACTATACACTATTTTTTTGGTGATTCAGCCGAAGCACAATGATGAAAACAAATACAATTTTTGTCCATTTGCTCTTCCCAGTCGATAGAAATACTTTGATTTTTTATTATATGAATACTAGAAATGATGATGAAACAAATTGCAATCCAAGTGCCTAAAGTTGTGTTTGAGGCTTCAGTTTTTATGAGAGCAATATGTGTAATTGTGCTTCTAGACGGGCCATATTTTTACTGCAATAAGGCTTTCCACAATGCTAGCAGTGGCTCAAATAAATTTAAAAAATCACTAATGATTAGACATTATGTTAATCACATGCATAGTTTTTGGACTATCACTCTCAAGCCCAGTTACTACTAACCGGGTTTCATTAATTTTAACTTATTAGAATAGCTTGCAGTTTGATATAATTTGTTAGCCTTAAATTTACAGAAAAATAATGTTGCGGTAACTTGAGCCCCGGGCCCTAGCAATAGTTGCAGTACCTACTGCTTGCAGTTTAAAAATATGGTCCATTTAAAAAAGCACATTCATCAGTGTAGGTAGATACCGTTTTCTCGGAAATTAAATTTATTAATTAATGAGTTAGGGATTTTCGAAACCTAAATGTTCCTACAAAAATATAAAACTAAAATGGTATGCTCAATGAAAATCAAAACCTACTTTGTTTTGCGAAGGCTTGCAACACATGGGCATGTCCTTGTATCCTGACTGAGTTTAACTATAAAATGTTATTCTTAGTGTTTTTTATATTTTTTACTATGCAGGTCAAATTAAATATTAACTGTAGAAACTTTACAGATGTGATGGGTTTAATGATATCTAAAGATAATAAATTATTTTAAAAATACAATTTAAAAGCATTTCTAGCTGATAACCAGGTCAGTGACCCCTGTAACGGTGAGTTTTTTAATCATGGTTCTCATATCTGTGAAGTCTCGCCAGGTAATTTGGTTGGAACTACATAAAATTATGCGAAGACTAGATTTAAATTTAACATTTAGCAGGGGTCAAAGCTTCAAAAGCAGAGGGATGCGTCCATACCCACAAAACACTTACCAACTGGTGGAACTAAACTGAATGTTGCATACCTAACTGTATCACTATTATTTTTTCACTATGATGGACAAACTATAACTTTTCTTTTGAACACAGCCTTTTGAGTAATCACTATGTCTACCTACACTTTGTAATTGTCATATTTTAGTCTTTATAGACCACAACACAAACACAAGGCTTCACTGAATCATTTTAGAGTTGAAGCATTTTCACTTTCTTACTGAGAAGTGACTTTCAAGTCATTAGTATTATCACTCAAGTGATTATTCATCACTGAGACCACATTTGAACATCACAAACCAGTCACTATGTCAACAACTGCACTTGCCTGATCACAACTCACAAGGTTTAAAAAAACTACATCATAAGATGAAATATTCTATTTGCAACTTCACACACTTACACTACACATCACCTAACATACACTGAATAAGTATACACTATAACTTTTTATCATAATAAATATACACTTAAAAAAAAGTTTCAAAAAAAAATATTCGCTGCAATTCTAGCAAAACTATCTTTCATTTACATATTTGCAATAATCATGATTATTGCTGTCACTACAAGGCTAACACAGCACTTGCACAAGAAATGTGAAACTTTCACAAACTTACATTTACAAACACCTCACATCACTACACATCACAAGTATACATAATATTTATGTTATTTTCTGAAGACAGGAAATTTTAATCAGAACTTAGGCTAGTAATGTAAACTGAAAATGTGTAAATCTAATAAATTAGTTCGGTCTAGGCAGAACCACCCGGCACCACAACTTTACTGATCTCACTGCAAACTTATAGTCAGGCTGTGACCTGTCCAGTTTGGGAGCTCAGAAGTTCATACTAGGCTGACCCACCCCTAACAACCACTATAACCAGATGGTCCTCCTTCAAACTCTCCTCGGTTAGGTTGTGGCATGTCCGCTTGAGAAGCTCAGTCGAGAACTCACAAGGTGGGAAGGAGTATAGTACACCAGTAGCCTCTGTCTCTTTGTTCAGGAGAGAAATAACACCTGCTGCTTCTTTCTGCTTTAAGTAAGACACCAAGTTCCTCATTGGTCTGGTCTGAATACTTGCATCTTCATTTGTGATGGAAGCTGTTGACCCTGCCACTCCCAAGAAAATGGCGTGCGAACTGGATGTGGCGATGCGTTTCTGAACATCATCTAATTTTGGTTGATCTAAACGCAGTCTCTGTGTAATTCTCAGCTGGTTCTTACCATCTTCATCTTTCATCAGACTATCAATAATTTCAGAATCGCCGTCAGTCAGATGGAACTTAGTTGGGAATAGGGAGTTCTTCAAGATAAGGGCACCATTCCATATTGTTGTAGCTTTGCGTACAACTTCAGGCAATGTCCGCGCGGACGCCAGCATGCCGCCGCCACGACGAGGTGACCCATCCGAGTCACTGTCGGGAGAACGTCGGCGCGGTGTTCGTGAGCGGGAGCGGTCCACGCCCGGTTCTCGCGAGCCAGAGCGACGGACTCTTCCTTCGAATTCAGGATCCGCTGGGGCACGCCTCCACTCTTCGTCGCGGTAATCTCCCGAGCCGTGATATACGCCTCTATACATGCCTCTGCCTCGACCGCGACCACCTCTTCCTCTGTAACCAGGCGTTCCGTAGGCAGGGTAAGCCGCCCCCTCCTCCCAGCCCGCCTCATAGCCTTCATAACCTTCTACAGGTCTACCATCTTCACCTACAGGAGGTGCATAAGGCTTTGGCCTGTATGGGCCCCCAGTGCCAACATCGGCGAAATCGATTCGTAGACGCCTTTCTGGACCACCAAGAGGAAAACCTCTCATCTCTTTAACTGCAGCTTGAGCTGCATCAATGGAGTCATACAAAATATAAGCATGAGGTTCCCCTTTAGCATATTCAATCTTTTTAATGGCCCCAAACCTATCAAATTCCCTTTCCAACTGGGCAACAGATGTCCAGGGACCTAGACCACCCACCCACACTCGAGTAGTGGGTGTAGCTTTACCATATCCTATTTTACATTGGAATTTGCCAATATACTGGCCCGAAAGTTCTACTTTAGCTCTATGAGCCATATCCAAAGTTTGATAGCGAACAAATGCAAAAGCATTTCCTGTGCCTGGTGGAGGGCGTTTAATGTCAATATCCTCTACAATGCCATAGCGGCCAAAGATGCGACGGAGCTCTTCATCTGAAATGTTAATTTCCAAGTTACCAGCAAAGAGAGTCCTTGTTGCCAGGGGATCATCTTCTGGCTGAACATGATGTAGATAGTTGGGAAATTTGTCTTTTTTGTTTTCAATTTTCTCAAATGGAGGATGGTGAGGGCGGGGCATGTATGGACGTGGCATATAATGGGGGTGGGGTGGATGATGCATAGGTGGCCTGTGATGCATAGGGGGGCCATGAGGCCCAGCCATAGGGTATTCATGCATAGGAGGGCGAAAATCTCTGTGATGTGGGGGTACTGTTGGGGGAATACCATAAGCCCTATCATCAGGAGGTGGTCTACGCCTCTCAGGTACTGGGGACCAAGCATAGGAATAAGGGCGTTCATAATCAGGGGGTGTTATACTTCTTGGTCTGCCTCTGTATTCAGCTCTAACTGGCTCGTAGACAGGGTCAACAATAGCTACTTTATCATACAATATTATCCTGGGCTTTGCATGTTTAGCGTCTCTCGCGTCTTCAGCACTACGGAAGCAAACATAAGCAACTCTCTCATCTAATTCATGAGAAATCTTAATGCTAAAATCACCAAACTTTTTGTATTCCCTGTACAAGGTATCCTTGACGATTTCATCAGAAGCTTTTGGATGCAGTGCACTAACGCATAGCACTTTGTAAAACGGGCGAACCGAGTCTTCTCTGACGTCACGGGACCTCACATAGTCCTCGCGATGCGGTGACACGTATCGCCCCCGGGGGCTTGGCGAACGCACCCGCCGGCGTACCCGCTCGGGAGTGACGCGCTCATCGGAGCTGTCGTCATACCTGCCTATACTACTGCGTGTCCTTTTCGATCGCGGCATACTATCCCTTGACGAACTCCTCTTCATGTTACGAATTTTCACCGTTATTCGATCTCTATCTCTATCGCTACGCGGTAATCCAATCATGAAAGCTCAGTACGACGAACCACTATCTGAAATGCACAACATTACACGTCACTTCAAAATGTCGCTTGTTCCAGAAGATAAATCACCGCAACGCACGATAGTGTTTTAGTTTTAGTCTTACCACAACGAAATTAGCGACTTCGAGTCACTTAGATCACTGAACACCTCCACTCTGCACAAAATATAGTCGACGATCACGAGATTTGAATGATCACGAAACGTAAAACAAATAGAAACTTCGACGGCTGATTCACACACGCAACGCGCAGCAAAAATTTAATTCAATATGGCTGCTACAAGCTCCGCCGCCGCGGCTTGACGTGACGCCGCCCCACTTCATTGAATGAATGTTCTTAATTGTTTGAGTCTGCAAGTTGCAAACTTGTAACATCCGCTTCGTTCCTTTATAAATCGTTCGTTATTTTCCAATCTGCCAGACAAACCCCACCCACTTCAATTGGAACCAGCCAATCAGCTTCTTTAAACAAACAAAAAAAATTACTTTGTCCTTCCTTGGATCCAAGTCTTTCTACTTTCTGTTATTCTAGAAACCACAACGCTTTTTCACAACGATCACGAATAGTTTCCACACGTAAATAGAACTGGGATGAAAAATAGCATCTCATCCGACTTCGTGGCCTATTGCAGAATCGATTAAACTCGAGCTCCAACTCGTTAGTGGTGATATTCTAGGATTCACACATAAAGAAGCGCACAACTGAAAAAAAGAAAACATTTACTAAAAAAAAAAAAAACGAAAATAATAAGGCAACACCAACACCACTTCAACATCAACAACACAAATAAAAAAGTTAAATGTCAAACGAAACGAAGTAGGTATAAAGTTTATTGTTGATTATAAATCATAAATCATAAACATAAAAAGGCTTAACTTTTAAGATTTCATAATCTCACTTTACAGTTTCGGTTCTTCTACAACAGTCAGGTCCAGGTCAAGGCATATAATTACTAGGTAAAATTAAGTTCATTAAATGTTAAACTTATTGTACTTATTCATGCACAGTGTTTAAGGTTCACGTCGGCGCTAACGTAAACATAGGGCTAACAAATACAATATCTAAAATCCATGTAATAACAATGAGTGGTATCTTACTGATTGTGACAGAATTCGTCAGATAAACAACATTTTTATTGCTGAAGATTTGCAGCTTGATAATTAATTCGAGACCACAAAGGCGCTAGGATGGACGTTGTTATAAAAGTAAATAACCAGTCTAACGGAAGAGATAAACTTGCCAGGTCAGTACACAATACTTTTTTAGCTAGCCAAGATACCAGCTTGAGTAAACTTTAGCATTATTTGATTATCTAGCTAGCAAACCTTAAGGTTTATTATTAGCTTTTGACATTAATTAACACAATTTCTGTAAAATATTGTATAATTTTAATCTTTCCAGACTTATACAGTACACAAGTCGGCTGGTCTGGCATCAACTGGAAATAAGAAATGCAAACAAATACTCTGTTGACAGAATAAAAAATCTGGAACTCACTTTTAGCTCTTTCAGAAAAAGTAAGTATAAGAGTTGTGTATCTATATTTAAGCACAATAAATTTGTCTCAAAACACAAAATAATCTCTTTAACAAAATACTATGGCTAGTTGTATGCAACAATACCCAGACTATAGAAACTGTTAGTGAAATATTTATGGTATGCATCATGCCTGATGCAAATAAATTATTTAGGTGCAAACTATCTCCTCCAATAATTTTATCTTTTTTTTTAGTATTACGACTTGGAAGATGCATAGACATCTGTTACACTGCCTTAAATAGCATGCACATTGAAGATCCCATCCTAAGAGTCACGCTAACAATCAGCAAATTGGCACATGCATTATTCCTCTACTCTGACCATGTAGTGTGGCTCACCAAAAGTGGATTCCTGAAAACAGACTCAGAAAAATGGAACAGAACAGCAAATAAATTCTGGCTTCTTTCAATCATTGCAAACTTAGCTAGAGACTTTTATGAAATTGTTCATCTCATGGATCTGCACAAGTCAACATTCTTGAAGCCGTCAGAACTGTTGAATAGTTCAATCTCCAACTATGACTGGAATGGTGGGATGAAGTATATGTATATGTTAATGACTTGTCACAAGGATGTGTTCATTGATACTTTGAAGAACTCTTGTGACATATTCATTCCACTGACTGCATTAGGCTTTACTAAATTAAGTCCTAGCACTGTAGGCGTGCTAGGAGCAGTGTCTTCATTGGCTGCATTAGTGACTGTTGTAAAGCCAATCACGAAATTGATTCCTGCTTGAATATAGTTCATTTTTGAATGAATTCCTGCTTGAACATAGTTCATTTCTGAATGATTTTTTTATAATGGTGCTGGTCTTAAGAATCTAAATTGTGATAATATTTTGTTTAAATTAGTATTTGACAAAATTAAAGGCTTTGTAGGTAATTTTGTGAGTAAAAGTGCCAGGAATATTGTTATTCCCGAGGAAGTCAGCCTTATATAATAAGTAATATAATAAGTGGGGAAAACTTCTTACAATTTTGTATGGATTAGTTAACAAAGATGTGAAATTTCGACTTTTTGTACCTTGAGTTTGTGTCAAAGTCAAACTAATCAGTACCTATTTATTGTTAATTATATCTCCTTTTGTAATAAATTGTAGCTGTGCTGTGTAATGTAAACAATTATTAGGCAAAGTTAAATGTTTACCTATAGTTTAGCCAGTAGGTATATATTTTACATAATACAAAAGTATGCATAATCTGGTTATTCCATTTACCTTTACATAAATAAGACTAAGTATGCTTTGTTTTGTTTGTTTTCCATGAAGGGGTAGGCGGAGAAGAGCTGTTGTTTTGGTACACCCTCATCTGGCTGGCCAGTTCTAAAACAGTGAGTTCTTTGTTCTGCGGTGGTGAATGTAATCCAAGTTAATTGTGGATTACATTGTATAAAAAAACAACTATAATAATTAGGGGCAGACTGAATGCAGAACGCAAAATAGGTGCTTGGCTTTTTTTTGCCAACCTAAGATGTTGTCTACTTTAATGCCTTCTTTTTTTATGGGGGAGAAATCCTCATGGATGTCCTCCGCCCTGGGGCGGGCGGAGGGGTCTGTCAGACTCTAACTGTCTAAAACCACCCAAGTGTTCCATCTCCCACCTCCGCCCGGGATCGCGGGAACGGATGTGACTACCCCGTGACATCCCCAAGTCCGCCACCCCTGGACCCAGTTAGGGGGGCCGGAATAGGGCAGTGTATGGCCCTCCTCCGACGCCCGATGTGCCTGCTGCGGGCCTGGAGAGTGGTGATTTCCTTCTCCCTTTGCGCAGCCTCCTGCGCGATATCTGCTTCGCAGAAGGAGACCACCGCGTCCCAGGACTCTTCGCCGCCGACCATTATACGGACTACGGCCGGCAGCGAGAGGTCTCTATCTACCACAGAGTTGAGGGCACGGCGCAGCTCCTCCCAAGCGGCACACTGCCAGCGTATGCCGATTGCCGCGCCGTGTCCTTCCGACAGTCGACACAGTGATGACACCGAGCTTCCGGCTCCTTGCCTATGCGACACAGGAATCTTCTGAAACAGCCATGCCCCGAGAGGATCTGCGTCGCACGAAACGACAGAGAGCCGTGCCTTCTCCCGAGTCGCAGGTCGAGCACCGGCTGGATGGGCTCGAATAGTGACGAGGCGGCGTGTCCTCGCGTCACCGGTGCAGTGACAAAACAGAAATGCCTGTGGCAGCCTTGCTTTAAAATTAAATCCTCCAGCCAAGGCTTATTAAAAAAACTTTTGAACTAAGCGCCTATAGATTAAGGGCGCCACCTTTGGGGTACAGACCTCGGCTTAGGGTGTGCTGGAGAGAGGACAGCTAGATACAGGCTGGATTGAACAAGGATTATTATTCTTTAGGGGCGAATTTAAAACTATAGACTCAGCGGCGCAGGCCGGCTCGGGCAAGGGTTGGGGTGGACATTGAAACAGGCCACGGCGGTGGGGCCGGAAGGACGGCGGTCGTGATTTCCGGAATGTGCTTGTTTTTCTATGGCTCTTGGGGTGGGGGAGTTATCGGAAGTGACAAGTTAGGTGCTTGTCGCAAAACGTGGTGATTTTATACTCTGCTTGTCGGATTAATACGTAAGAAGAATATGAGCGCTTGAATATGGCGTCGCTTCTTCAAAAAGCTGTTATCCTAAAATAGCGCACTGTAACTTGACTCGCTTGATTACATGGCAATACCATAAACCATTTGTCAACAAGAAAAACTGTCAAGTGTCATTGTCAAAAAACCGAGTTGATCGAGTATCAATTTGTATTTATTTTATGCTGTGTTTCTTTGTAAAACTTACTGAATTCATAACTAAAATGGCTCGTAATGTAGCCGAGACCGCAAGAAAATTATTACTATTAGGTCAATGTGTTCCTACAGTTAAACAAAATGCTGCCAAAATAAGAGTGAAGAGGTTAGAATTGGACGAGAATTTACTAATGGTTTGTATTGTTTTTATCATTACTAATTTAAAACATGTTGAATATGATGTAGATACTATCCCTAATGATTTTCTTTATTCTATTCCAGTACTTTAGAAAGGATGAATTTTACTACTGCCATGACCCCAAAAACGTCTGTAAGACTGGCGATATCGTCCTCATACAATCATTACCTCAAAAACTAACAAAGTTAATAACCCATGAAGTCAAAGAGGTTGTATATCCATTCGGTGATATTACTGATCCTATCACTGGTAAAAAGGTTGCCAAGGAACAGTACAGAGAAGACATGGACAGACAAGCAGAGCTGTATGGGAAACTAGATTCTACTTTTGATTATAATAAGGCACCCGAGAGGGGCTGGCAAGATGGAAAGAGAGATTTTACATCAAAACCCACATACACTAAGTTTCATGTTTTTGATGAGAATGATCCCTATGCCATTTAAGTAAGCTAGTGTTGTATAATGTAATTATTAGCAATAAAGTATTTAGTTAGTGTTAAATTAACTTTTATTGTTGTTCCCATCTGTTATCATTACTATTGCTGGTTTAGAATGCACTGTCAAATCATGTACTCGAGTTTTGTTTGAGCAAAGAATGAGTGATATGGATTAAGGCAGTAGTAAAACAGGTTATAATGTTGGTATCCTATAACCAGTCTTCACATTGACTATTTGGTCACATTACATGTGACTTCCAGAATTTTAGATTTTCCTAAATTATCCTAGATTCTTCAGTTTTATGGTTGGTCTCCTTGCCAAACCTAACTGTTATGCCAAGCTTTACAGGTTTTCAAACTGATGAAGAGTTAGACAAATACTCACTTCAAATTATTAATTCAGTAACTCTAACTACCTGTTATACAGATAGGAAGGACATGCTAGCCATACTGTATGTGCTGTATTTTTATGATTGGGTCATAATGATAAAATAACTAACCAAAGATTCTAAAGAAAAGAGCATTTATTTTATTCTTAGCCACTGGGCTCATAATTTGTGAAGATTGCTTGTATCAGTGGCATCAGTCCTGTGCCAGTAGTTCTTTCTCTAACGCCGCGCCCATGAGGTTCCAAGAGCTGTCGTCGTCATCAGGGGGCTCCTCGTCGGATGGTGCTGAAGATCTTCGTGGTCTCTTGCGCGGTCGGGTTTCGTCATCTAGGAACAAAGCAAAATCTCTTTATTGTGGGGTACAATTCACCATAGTGATTTCGTTGCACATAATGGTAGAGGAGGAAAGGAAGCTATGTACTGCAAATACTTACCCATTTCAGAGTCATTTGTTGCTTCTTGCGAATCTTGTATTAATCTGGAAAAGAAATATATATAATTTAGTTTAAAATTTTTAAAGAGCAATGAAATCATCCATCAATAACCAAAAAGATTTACTTTTTTCAAGTTGTGAGAAGTATAAAAAACATATTCCTTACCTGTCTTGTAAGCTGTCCTGCATGCTATTTTCTGCACTGGCTGATATCAGCCTATTCTCAGGTGGATTCTCCTCATCATCAAGGTCATCATCACCTGGTTTCTCTTCATCTGAAGAACTTTCGTCCGATTCATTGAATATGTCCTCCACCAGTAAAAAAGAATTCAGAAAATTGTTAGTTTGTTTGTTATGTGATTGATGTTGATTTAACTTTTTTTAAAGTCTTCTCATCAGTAAGAGGAGACCTGTTTACGACGCGACAATGCGGCATTAATGTCGCATTAGTTTATACACTGACGACTGAACGCTGGTATGACGAGACAATGCGACAACCACATTTGCAAAATTATTCTGCAGTTACAATATTCGCAGAACAACTTCTAGTCTGGGAAATAAATTCCCTTATTCATAGATGTGATTCAGTCTCATTTCATTTGAGAAGTGAGCTCTATAAAATTATGCTACAGAATGTTAAAGGGCTGCATACTTCTCTATCCATATCGGCGATATCATCGCTGGAGAAGGACAGCAGCGGGTTGATGGTGTCCATGAACCGTCCGGAGGGCGTGCGCTTGCGCAGCGCGGCCACGGGCGGCGCGGGCGGCGGGCTGCTGCAGTGCGCCGGCGGCCGCCGCGAGCTGCTCTGTGGGGTGGAACTTGCTTGCTCATGCAATCGTCTTATTTAATGCTAACGGTATTTTATTATATTACATTATTACTTAGCGGCAAGAAGTCCACATTAGGACTTCTTGAGGCCTCCAAGATTGTAGCATTATCTTCTTCAAATTGATACTACTCGCTTATGATTTTCCCACTGCAGGGCAGTCTCTCCTTATACAGGTACAAAGTATAAAAATTGACTTCAAGGCGGATTCGCGATTTCACTTAAATTACTTATAAATTCAGGTTTTCTATGTTTTTCCTTAGCTAAAGACAAACTAAAATACTAAATAATATTGTTTTGTTACTGTACCTGCCCCCCTCTTTGTAATGGGTATAGTCTTTCGTCGACTCGTTCCCATCTTTCGGCACAAGTCCACAGCCAATCTGGCGTCACTACATGTAATTTGTTCGATTTGCCGTCGCCTAGTCGCCTGCTTGCGTTTACTTTTGCTGTACCTGTAAAATTAGCTAACATTATAGCTCAGCCAATTAACATTTGGAATTTTAGTTAAAAACTTAACTAATAGACTAAAATACTATTCTAATAGGAAATAGTAAGTAAAATAAGCAAACACTTAGCATTGCTCGAATTAGTATGCTATTGCGATGCTATAATAGTATGTGTGTTCCAGGCTTGACGGCTATAATGCTTACCTGCTCTCACTGCCACCAAATGAGTAGTCTTATCAGAATAATCCTGCGTGACTTCGGCGCCAAGACTCCTCGCCACTTGATACGCCCTTGAGGTCTCCAAACGCTGATGCGTCGGCACTAAACCACTGAAGACTAGACTAGTACCCGCTAATACTTCGCATTTCACCTCTGGGATTATGGACTTTAAGTCCGGAATTTGATTCTTCCCCATTTTATCGTAATTATCATAGAAGTGCCTGAAAAGCAAAAACAAGTTTGTAAATGAGTGGTCAGCCAAAAATAAAGATACGGAAAATATCAACCCAAATGACTGACTGATTTAAGGTTGGATTGAAGGATGTGGTAAGTTGTTACTCGGACTCATATATATTGAAAACAATCAAATCAGATGGGAAGAAACCTCTACAGAAACTAAGACAATAAGTTATGACATAAAACGGTTTTTGTATTGACTATACTATTTTACATGCTTTTTAGTAATAGTACTTACTTATGTATTCTCTTAAGTATATCATCCAAGTAAATTAAGTAGTCATCTGGGTCCTCCACTTCAATCTGTCCATCGGAGGTCTCCACCCAGCGTGGCTCGGCTTCCTGCGCTATCCTCTCGTCGCCCTCCTGGTCGGCCTCCTCACTTTCCTTCTCCTCTGAATTAGAACTCTTTACTTCTTTATCTTTACCAACTATTTTACCATTACTTCCCTCTTCCTTGTTCTCTTTATTTTTGGATGCGTCTTTTTGTTCTGGTTCGGCATCTAGTGTGGGCATTTGATTGACTTGGGCGCCGTTTTTGCCACTTGTAAGTTTTTCTTTAGGTTTTTCGTTTTCTGTAACATCATAATGTCGAGTCTAAGAGCACTACACCCTTTATTGTGCAGAAAACTGTTAATCTTAAATTAATAGTAATGATTATTTTTTACCTGGTGGAGGTGGTGCATTAATATCTCCTGTAGACTGGAAGAACGAGTAAGGCCTGACGTGAATCAGATTCGTCGCGTGTCGCCATACGTCTTCGCGATCGTCTATTATACACACCATGTTGTCGCCACAGGGGAATAATGCTCTGAAAAGTATTTTTTATTTTATTTTATTTATTCAGGAAAACAAACAATTAAATAATAATTAAACAAACAATTAAAATTAAGTAATACACACATCATAAAATAACATTTGGTGAAACTACCTGGTTTTAAGATAAGAATTAGATTTTAGGGACAACTTTATTTTATATTAGCTGCCGTCCGGCTTCGCCCGCGTGAATGTCAAGAATTATCACAAGGTATAAAAAGTATTCTATGTGTTAATCCAGGACATGAGTTTTGTCCAAAACTCTTCAGTAGTTTAAGCGTGAAATTGTAGACAGTTACTTTATAGTTTCTTTGTTAGTATACTTTTTAGGTTACTTACTTCAAATTAGCTGCTTTCGTTCTGGCATCAAAGCATTCATCCCTAGACAGGATTCGATGAGAAAAATACTTCTTCTCTGGATCAAGTAAGTCAGCAATGGCGTGGGCATATTGACGAGCTCCAAAGGTGCAAACATGCAGTTCATAGTTTTTGGAGGCAGACTCGAGGAACTCCTTTGTCCTTGGTCGAAGGCGCGTGTGACACCAGCGACCAGGACACCCTGGACCGCGCAGGAAGAAGTGAAGGACTCCCTGTAAATGTAAGAAAATAATTACCTTCAAGATAAAAAAAAAATCCCATAAACATTTACTAAACATCAGAAACAAAGGAAATAAGAATTAAGTCAATCATGCCATTTTATTTTCCTAATTAGGTTAATAAGGAAAATAAAATGGCATGACTCTTAGATTTTTTTTTGAATTATTTATAATAATTTATCCAATAATTTATCAATATTTCAAACAACATTTACCTTCAAGTTGGGTGGTATATTATCATTAGTGGTGTGAACCAATGTTTGATCAAGATCCACAAGTAATACTAGCTTCCTGTCCTTCAGAAGACGGTCAGCATCCTCTCGACCCAATTTCCGTGCCAGCTCTTCAGAAACCTGAAAAGGTAATACCAAAAAGTTAATTATGTGTTATTTGAGACGGTATGGAAATAGGAATCAAATTACATGATCAAAGAAATATGAAGTATTTTTGCAATAATGCAGAAATGATAAATCTACTGCTGTGGTGTGCTGTTTTTTGTAAAATATAGGTATCAACATTTATAAATGAATAATATGAATGTAGCCCTCGTATCTGTCTCTCTTTTAAAGCTCAACAAAAGACAGTCTTCATAAGGACTTTGCATGTTGCTGTCTGGATTTTAAGTGAAGTTATAACCAGTCTACAAAGTTAGAACTTGTATCTAAATCCAGTTTTCTACAATGATTAATTAAGAGTTACATGAGGGTGGAGCTAAAGTAGATTGTTAGAAGTTTAATTATATTAGCTAACCAATAAAATTAAACCTCTAACAATATACTTTATAATTAACATTTTATATACCAAGTTTGGAGAAGTTTGTAATTAAAGATTGTCCTACTGGTCAAAATTTTTCTCACCTTCAATTCAGGTACAGAGTGTACCATGGGCACGACAGCGACATCTCTGTTCGTCACCTCGTCTGTGCGCAGGTCGGCGCCGCACTCCGCACACATCTCCTTCATCACAGTCGGATGACGGCATTCTTCAAGCTCTGCTATAGGTGCACTGAAAACGATAATGAAATAATGATAATGATGGGAATATCTCCGTCGTCGACATGAAAGATGATGCGATTTATGGAATTGATTGAGAAGGAACTGTAGTAATAGCGACAATTTATGTTTTATTTTCTTGTTGTTTATAGTTTGATTGTCAATTAAACTTAGGTATGTCAGGCTGTCAGGCATTTTAATTTAAATTAAGGTGCTTTGATCATAAAATAAAATAATACAAGAGAGAAAATAATCAAAACAAAGCAATGTTTGTTTAAGGTTACATTTTAGGCGGGAAGCTTTTCCTGCAGTTGTATTTGCCGCGCAAATAATGCAACTGCACCTTAAAATAAGAGTAACCTAAGCGATGCAAGTTTATGAAAATATTCTGTTTGATAGGGACATTTTGCATTAGAAATGATAAATATTATTAAAAAGCGCATTTACAGTGTGACGTCACTTACCCAGGCTCTGCAATGTCTCCTTCCTTCACCTTGATCGATGAGATTGTACCAGCGCGTACTGCTTTATATTTCTTTAGTTCAGGGCCTGTGCCTGATGAATCGTTGTATAAAAATAATATTTGACCTTGCGACACAAAAACACCTTGTTTTACTTTCCACTTTACTACTTTCAAAGGTTTTTCTGATGGAACAAAAATAGGCATAGTTTTGTCGGCCATCTTGAACGGATATGGTGAGTTATTTGTAGAATGGCGTTGTGCTATTGGCCGGTATCGTGTAGTTTTGGCGGTTAACGTATATCGACCAATGAAATTACACGACGACCAAAATCAATACGCAAAAGAAAATTGTTACCGGAAATAGTGGTACAGACTGGCACTCGTTGAAATGTCAAACAGGGTGTGTTTTAAAACCAAATGCAAGAAAATACCTACGACTTCACCAAAGGTTTCCTCTATCTGGCAGAATCTTGATGCTCCGAAATTAATTGGCATGATCTACCTAATTAAAACGAATATTTTTAAGGCATTTGAACTATAATATAATTATTGTTTGGCCGAATGTTTATAATAAGTCCGAATTTACAATTTCATTTGGACAAATTTATTGGGCATATTACCAATTCTATATTTAGCTAATCTAATTTCTTGGTATTGCGTGATTTGCGTTGTATTGCAGTGGTGGTGTTGCATGCAAGCTTGCATGCTGCATGTTTGTTTTCATGCTTCTTACAGGGAAATAAAAACCACAAATGTCTACAATCAACTGTTTTATTGACTGTATGAAACGTGAACTGATGTTTCTACTTATAGTATAAAAATGCCTAAAGATGGTTCTGACTTACAAAATTATGAATTTTGAATGTATGAAATGAGAGTTTGCCAAACGATTTTCTGGGAAATGAAGTTTATGCTACCTGCTGTTTTGCAAAATAAAATATGACAAAATATACATGAAAAGTTTTGCTATTAGGTTAGACCCCTTCATCAAACATCACTTTTACTAGAAATGAATCTTTTGTAATTTTGTAAATAATCAACAGTTTGCTGAAATTTACAGAAGAGAGTTATTTTATAGATTTGCGGGTTTGTTGGATGCATCGTTTTTTGGATCCCTGTAAAATAGATGGTTCTTTGCTTTTTTATATTAAGTTATCTCCCGTTCCAATAATCATTAGCATTATGATTAGGTCAACTGGCTAAATCTGCTAGGAATTGAAAATTGTGTCGTTGCTGTCGTTTTCGTTTGTCACATGATAAAGCATTGACGAAAACCATTTTGTCTATGAATAGTTGGAAAAGGAATCTGTGCTGAATATTGTTTTTTGTTTATGATTGTTTATAGTCTGTGGCAGTGAAGTCAAACGTCAAAAAACAGCAACAATTTCGTTGTGTATCTTCCCATGTAACGAGTTTTTGCTAATTATTATTTTTCGTTTTGTTTGTTTTGTGTAGAATTTAATGTAAATATTAATTCTTAACATTTGCATCATGATTGAAGAAAATATAACAGTGAGCGACAACTCGGATTTAGAGGATGGCGGAAATCCTGAACTCCGCGGATACTTGAGTAAATGGACAAATTACATTCACGGTTGGCAGGACAGGTTTATTGTTTTGAAGGATTCTACTTTATCGTACTACAAGAGTGAGCTGGAGAGTAATCTTGGATGCCGTGGTGCCTTATGTCTGAAAAAAGCCAAAGTCAAGGTGACTATGCATAGTAGTTTTATCGGCGAAGTCCAATAAAAAGATTAATTTGTCCTTGTTGCGTCTCGACTTTTTTTGTCGCGACGGTTTCTGCTTGAGAACAAACAGACTTAGCATGTGATCTAATATTCAGATATTCGACCTTGGATGTTTTATTTCAGCCTCATGAATTTGATGACTGCAGATTTGATGTGTCAGTAAATGACTGTGTTTGGTACTTGAGAGCGACGAGCCCTGAGGAGAAGCAGCAATGGATTGATGTTTTGGAGTCATTCAAAGTGAGTGTAATAAAATAAAATAAAATTACATCATAATATTAACATGTTATTCTTGTTGGCTGTAACCAGATAGCTATAACTACTTATTTAAGTAGATCTTAGCATATCCTCCACTCTTCTACATATAAAAGATATGAATATATGTCAACAGCAACCACTTGTTTAGAGTGTTTACAATGATTTGTTATCCTGAAAGTGTTTGTTTACCCCATTTCATAACATCCAGTTGTTGTAGGTATAGAGAAATGTTATTTTTTTTTTAGTTTCACTACCTAAAAACAATGTTTCATCAACTCAGTTTCAAATTATTCTGGTGACATCAATTTACCATTATCTAAATTGAGATGATCACCTTGAGCGCCATTTAAAATAAATTCAGATGACATTCACAATCAAGTTATAACCATAAATGAATAAAAAAATGTATTTTATATTATCATGTGATATTTTTATAACATGTCAATGCCTATGATTCAGTGTTCAATCAGAGGTACTTAGCATGTTTGTGTAGATGTCTTGTTATCAAACATTGAAGTATCATATTACTCATGAACATCCAATACATATTTATTATTATTACTCACATTGTAGTTACAATATTCTTGTTATAAGTTCATGTTATTAAATTTTTTTGAATAATTTGTCAAAGTAATTAAGTTAATTAGTTGTGACTTATACTTTAGAATTTTGATAACTTTGTATCTTCTATTTATATCCACAGTAGGGATGTTATGGAAGTGTTTATATCGGATACAAATTAGGAAGCGGACTTTTAAAATTTAGCTTGTCAGAACTGGAACCAAAGGCCAAGGCAGAAGAGAGATGTGTTACGGGCAGATCTAATAAAATAAAATAACAATCATTATTAATCAAATTCTTATTATCAGTTAAAAAAATAATAAGTACAGGTAGGTGTAAACCTCGGTGTTGAAAACAAAAACTAAAATAAAAAAATCTTTAAACAGTATTAGTAGTAAATTAGATGGAATTAAGTGACTCCAAAAGAAACATTCTGTAGCTACATGAATTTATGTCAAAAATAAGTCTGGGTCACTGAGGTCACTCTACATTTTATGCTAACACACCCGGAAATGCTCAGGTTTCTTTCACAGTACATGAATCATATTTTTACAATAATTATTTAATCTTTTAGCTTCCTATGAATCATTACTGGGCTATTTGACCTACAACTAAATGTGGCCTGTTTTATAATACTATGCATTATCAGCTTAGTGAGTAATGCTACTGATAAGGACTGATAGTATTCTCTATGTAATTTATGATTGTATTCAATTGTTCTAAAAATAAAAATTTACAGATTTAATGATAAGATTATGGGTTGGGATTGGTTGCTTTTTTGTTAGCATATTATGAATCATCTCTATATATAGAATGAACCTCTGAAAAATGGAAAACAAACTAAAGTACTTGGCCGTTAATATGACACTAAGTTTTTGGCAGAAATAATATATGAGTCAAACTTTTTTTGGCTGGGTAATAAGTCCAATATCATATTGATATGTAGCCAGTATAATGATAAGGATGACAGGATCTGTCTTTTTTATCAAAATCGTATGACAGCGTTTACATGCCTATATTATCATATTTGTTCATCCAATGTATTAAAACAAACAAAAAAAGAATACATTCAAATGAAACTATTATAAAGTAAAAGATTTTGCCTCATTAATATTTAAATTAAGCTTTTACAAGTTTTAATTATCCCATTATGTCCCTTCTGAAAATAATGTAAATAAATAAATTACTGTCTTAAATATCCACTTTGGTAATGAAGGAGTCATTAAGCACTGATAAAAGTGTGAATAAATAAATATATGGTAATCAAAGGTTTGTGATGTAAATACTTTTTTTTTTCCTTATCCTATTGTGTCCCACTGCTGGGCAAAGACCTCCCCATATCCTTCCAAAAATCCTTTTCTTGCGCCACCTCGAACCAGCCTTCGCAGTGCGCATCCAAATCATCTCGCCACCGCTTTCTGGGCCGGCCTCGGCGACGCCGTCCATCCTCTGGCACCCATTGCGAGACTTTTGCCCAGCGGTCACTATGCATGCGGCTGGTGTGACCCGCCCAGTCCCATTTCAGCCTGGCAGCTTTTTTGCCCACGTCAATGATACCTGTTTTGGAGCACAGCATGGTGTTCCGTACTCTATCAATTCTTTTTAAACCTAAAATACGTTAATACTTATGTGAATTTAATTCTCAGGTGGAATCCGGCTATGGAACCAGTTCAGACAGCAGTTCCAATGCTGGTGGTCTGCGTAGACATGGCTCAGCTACTTCATTGCAATCAACTGGCTCTCATGGTACAGATTTTTCATATTATACTCGTACTAAACGATTTAACCTTTTGAACGCCAGAACATAAACGCATCGGTGTGCCCCCGACGCCAAGCCACAAATTTACCGTACTTTTTGTCACGTATTTGTGACGTTTGGCGTACAGGGCACGCGCTTGCTTGTCACCTATACGTGACAGTGGCGTTCAAAAGGTTAAATAACTAAGGCGTCGTCCTGATACAAAGCGTTATTTGTTAATTTGTCGGAAAAACCAGAAGGCGCCCACTATCGACGCGACAATGCGATCGGGTTTGCCATAAAAATGAACGCGACGATCGCGTTGTCGCGTTATGATCGCTTTGATTTAGGACGACGCCTAAGAATCGTGGCATGTGACGTTCTGTAGTTACTGTCCTATATATTTTGTATATTTTTTAACAATAGTTCAGTTATTTAGTTGTCTACAAGCCAAGGAATCGAAATAGCTTTTTTTTATAACCCTGGCTGTCTTTAGACCTTCTTAGCGTGTCGGTGGCAAATATAGTGTTTAGGTACCTCCTGGTTACCTTAACACCATATTGGTTTGTCTATAAGCCCGTATCCGACTTAACCGTTATAAGATCTATCGTGTATCCACTTTTCCAATTTCGCGATACAACATAAACATAATAATATGTAGGCATTTGTCGGCAAAAACGTACATCTTTTATTTGTCTTTCATTAACGTTTATCATACGTTCATATCATTTGAAGTGGCCTCCTATCATGTTAATGTTACGGCGCAATTCGCGACCACTTTATAATATCACGTGGAACTGAAACAAAATGTCTACTCCAAGCTATTGACTGAACGTAGTCGAATGATAAAACAATGAACGACCTTTAGGTAGCCATCACCGTAATTGCACGGTAAGTATGGTAATAGCAAGTACTTACATAAATATTCATGACGATCGGTGAGTCTTTCTGGCGTCAACTGCTGTCTTGTCCATAACGATTGCAAAATTTTCATGGATAACATAAAATCACTCTCTCGTTCACTGTAAACCTTATTTCTCAAAAATCTCAATCAGAATTATGTATCTTGCCTATGCTTATTAATCAAATAGGTTTATTTATTTCTAAGACTGAGGTCTGGAAAAATTGTACAAAATACCGTGCAGAATTAGTTTTTACGTTAGGAACTCCCAAAGAGTTGGTGTTGTGACACCTCCGTGCATCGGATAGCACGTTAAATCGTTGGTCCTGCGCCAGATCTCTCCGGTCTCCCTTGAGACTGGCCACCATGGCTGAAATCGGTCAAAGTTCTCTAGATTCCTGGTTCTGCCTCTATTGTGGTCAGAGTTCTTCGATTTTTTAATTTTCCCTAGTAAACTCTCCGCCTTCTAGGTCGGGTCTGTCTCAGTCACAATCCTCAGTGGAATGTAAAATGGATAATTTTATATAAGTAAGTGTAGAATTATATGGATGGATCAACATTTCTTTTTTATCCTTATAATCCATAGATAAGGCTCATTTTGCATATAATTATGAATGTACCGTGTCGAGTTGCGTGTCTGTATCTTGTAATTTATCTAGTATTGAGTGACAGTTATGTTATTAAATTGTGAGTTGAATTAAAGATGTGATTGCATTTAAAGGAACCTTGGGTAATATTAACGTTATTACTGCAATCGATTAGTTTTTTACTTTTATTATTGACGATTGAACACTATCTCACCTGATGGTAAGCGATGATGTCGCGAAAATGGAGCACGCTTGAGTCGAAGTAATCTATCTACATTTGACTTAAGACCCCCAGGTTGTAGCTATCGGGAAACACAGACTTCGGCAGGAAATTCCACTCCTTTGCTGTAGGCACATTGAAAGTATGCCCAAAACGTTTTGTGCGTAAAGGCTGGTCCATCATCCACCATAAGACTAATATTTAAGTAGGATAGGCTTGTTCTTCTTTCAAATCGACCCGCGCGGCTGCTTAATAATAACAGTCGTACGGGTCGATATTTAAGGTAAAGCAACGCTTGCCGAGGTCGGTCTGTGGATGGGTAATCTTAACATACTGAGATTCCTCCGTGACTCGGAAAGCAAGTTAAGCCGTCGGTCCCGTTGGCTGTCATTTGGAGATCTTTGGCAGTCGTTACGGATTGTCAGAAGCCAGAAAATCTGACACCAGTCTTGTCAAGATGTACCGTGTTACCCAATTAATGGGTTGTGGAAGTCTGGTAGGCAGCCGCTCCACGTAAAACACTGGTATTCAGTTGAATCCTTTTTGACTGGGAGCCGACCCCAATATAGTTGGGAAAAGGCTCGGTAGATCAGAAGTCTCATCTACCGAGCCTTTCCTTTTTTCTATATTTTTATTTTTTTTACGACTAAGACGCTTCTCATTGTTAATTTAAATAGCTCATATACATTTAATACATTATGCGGAAACAGTATATTTACCTCTGAACCTGATATACCTATTAAACGATTATTAATATTAGTAATTATGTATATGCCAGTTTTACGAGGTAGCCATTGATGAAAATTAATCCAATTTCATGCACTTCGATAGTTAGGTAGAGGCCAGACGATGTGCACATGTAGTACGCGTCGTCGTAACAATGTTACGGTACCGTTCGGCAACGGCTGCGGCGCATACACACGACACGGTGCGGTGCCGCACCGCACCGTGTGGTATACTTTGGACATTTATTATGTATTACGCCGCAGCGGCACCGTTCAGGCGCCGCGCCGTTGCCGCACCGCATCGTGTGGTCTCTCCCTTAGAAGGTTGTGGAGGTCACAGAGGGAGTCGCTTCATGAAAAAAAAATTGATATTGAGCTGCATCCGGTTATGCAGATTGATTATTGGGAAATGACGAAGAGATATTCTCTGACTAGCACACTTCTTCTAACGCATCTTGATTAAATATGGTTTTGATAACCGAGATAAGATTGATAAACGAGGAAAGTTTGTATACTATAATTGCAACTTTGCGAAGCCGGAGCTGGACTCTAGTATCAATAATTTGTTTATTTTAAGCTTTGAAGCTAAAATCTTATATTTTCCTTATAAACTGAAACAAGGTATGTATTTATGAAGGATCCTTGAAGAGTCATTGTAATTGCAACTGATTTACACTGCTGGCTGCCCAAAGTGTAGTCGGAAATTTGTGTACCAAGTATCGGTCCAACTAGGTATTAACCTGTTTTATTTTTGTTCGTGGAAAGTAGGTAGAAGTAATCAGGTAATGGTCTTCCTTCCTCATTGAAAATTTAGGTTAAATTGTCTAGATTGTCCCACGGAACTGTGGCGAAGCTTCCGCTTATGATTTTTGCTAGTTATGCGGATAGTGTCAATCAACTACCCCTACCCCCATTTTATTTGTGTGTGTAACGGATGGACTGTCGATAAACTAATGTTTTTCCATCTTTATTTTCTTAAGGAGTTCATAATCTCATCTATTGTCCCCAGGTCGCACGGCCCGCCGTCTGGCCGAGAAGATCGCAGAACTGGACACATACAACGAACTGCTGTCGAAGCAGGCTGTGCAGCTGCAGCAGTACTTCGAGAAGTGCGTCGCGGCGTACCCTAAGATCAGTGATGAGGCCACAGAAGCTATCGATGCTGTTAAACTGGCTGATGGTTTGTTGCTTTTGGTTATTTTTGATGAATGGAAAAGTATTAATGGTAGTAAAATATTAAATTGAATGAACTAAGTTGACTTCGTCCTGTCGTCGCTCCGTCCTGACAGAAGAGTCACTCTGTAACTCACGTTATATAGGAATTTGGAGATGCAAATTAAAAAAATCTACTAATGTGAAATTAACAGGATTCTGAACCTAACAGTAGGGGCAATAAGAACCAGTATCCGAGTAAGTTGAAAAAATTTTTTGAAGCAGTCTTCCGGGATAAATTATGTACTGATATTGGGTTATCCGGGTGACGGGAGAAGCCAGCTTGCGAAACGTCGGGAATGATACTACCTACCGTATGTTTTTTTAAAATCAAATCGTACATAGTAATACACCTCTAAACTCACAGCAAATGTCGAGTTTAGAGGTGGATTACTATGTACGATTTGATCTTGGGGGTCCAGTTTATCATCCGATTAGTATCAAACTGGATTATTATTCCAGAATTCAGTATTAAACGCAAATCAGAATCAATTCTTGATTATTGCTTTCACTGCTGATCTGCTAAAACTATTAACAGGTTTAAGATAGAACTGTTTAGAAGTAAATTGATTACGCTCAATGTTTCAATCCTTGTTTTTTGCACTAAGCCAACATCCGGCATTTAATATTTATCGTTTACATAATTATCGTTAACTCCAAAAACATATTTCCGCAATCGAGTGCACGTACAACTATAAAATTCAAAATATTTCCTGTATGTTCATTGTTATCATAATTTCAGTATGTCAAATTAATTAACTTGAAACTACCATATGACATCATATTCAATTGCTGTGTACGGGAATGTTAATTTTTGTGATTGAATGAATGGTTTTCAAATTAGATTGTGATGTCTGGTGGTTAATTGGTTGTCAGGGTAGTGGATACTAGATTGGCTGTCTAAGGTTGCCTCAGTTGCCTGTTCATTGAAGAGGGAAAGTTCAGAGCTAACCAAACATTTCACTAAAAAAGTTCGTTCCGTTCCGTTCGGCTCCAATAGGCAGTTAAAAAAGTATATATCATGCCAAATTCGATATAAAAATAATTGATTTATGTATGCGGCAAAACGCCAATTATATTAATTAACATCGTGTAGTGTAGAGAATACAAAAAATACCTGGGTTACCGACATAGCCCGAAGGATCGCCAAACTGAATTGGCAGTGGGCAGGGCACATTGCTCGCAGAACAGATGGTCGATAGGGCCGAAAAGTTCTGGGGTGGCGACCGCGTACCTGAAGACGCAGCGTTGGAAGGCCTTCCACAAGGTGGAGCGTGCTCCTGGTGAGGGTCGCGGGTAGCTGATGGATGCGAGACGCCCTGGACCGGTTTTTGTGGCGACACCTGGGGAGGCCTATGTCCAGCATTGGACGTCTTTCAGCTGATATGATGATGAGTGTAGAGAATCACTAGTTACGGCTTTGGGTTGGTAGACAAACAACCAAATTTTCAGTAAAAACAAATGCAAGGCAACGTCTAGTCGCCACTTGACGGGACTCCTCGAGACGCCACCATTGAGTCGTGCGCTGTTTGTATATGTGTACCATACATAGAAATATAGTAAACATAAAAGAAGTTACCTACAGGTTGAATTTTTCATATGAGCGTAGATAAAAATCCAAAACTATGGGGAAAAGCGAAAAATACTCAAAGGAATCTCGTGCCCATATTGGATGTAAACTAAAACTGCAATGTTGAAATTTTGACAAATCAATATTCCTAGCCAGAAAACGAAACTGTTGATTTAAAAAAAATAACGTATTATTTATGTTCCCTAAATATTAGTAGGAGAAATGTAATCACTGTTGTGTAGGCCTGGTAAATTATAAGATGATCCTTTGTCAATAAGTGAGTAGGTAGGTCCTCATTTAAATACAATACTTGTAACAATAGAAACTTCTGGTTTGATGACCAATTAGTTTGTCCGGTTTATGTCATAGATGATTGACTTCTACGGGAATACCAGAGACTCTGAAATCTCGATCAATTGCGGTCCTGGTAGATTACCGGTATTCACGGGTCCAACAAAAATGTGGTTTCGTAATTGTATTTGGTCGACAGCTGTCCCATCCACTTCCTTAAGGGCGTTACCATACCACACCAATAGATCGATGTCGATAGTTTCTCATTCTATCAGCCATAGCTCCCCACAAACACCCTAAATGGTTTGGTTTCAGCAGTTAGTCAATGCTTAGCTTAACTGCCCCGTTGGTCGTGCAGGTCGGTCTTAAATGGTTTTGAGTTTTTGAAGGAATTTCTTAGCCCAGAGTTAGGAAGTTGGTAGTATGATCCCCCGTGCCTCGGAAAGCACGTAAAGCCTTTGGTCCTACGCCTGATCTCTTCCTGGTCGTGTTTGATAACCGTCCCATTGAACTATTATAGAAAGGAACAGAGTACACCTTTGCGCACACTTATGCACACTGCACATATCTCCGTTGCGTACTTGGCTAATCTCCGTTGAGATTGGCCATGGTGGCCGAAATTCGGTCGGAATTACAGGTAAAATCGGTGAAAAATGGAACGACTGTACCTACTTGCTTTGCAGTGACACAAAACAGATTCGTAATACAAATGTTTCATCTTTAGGAAACTCGTCCAACTGAAATGATCTAGAAGTGAATTTCTACTGGTCACTGGTCTTATGTCACATTTGTTTATCAGGAAACGACCTGAGCTTGCACGTGGGCGAAGTCCGGGCAACTAGTGCATCCTTCCGTGCAACATGTGGCGCCACAATCGCCACTCTGCAACACTGCGCCGAACTGCTGCGGCGCCGCGAGAAGCAAGCCAGCAAGGCCGAGGAGCTTTACATGTGAGTATATACAGTAACGTAAGGTATAACCAGTCAGCAACTAGTGCATCCTTCCGAGCGACATGTGGCGCCACCATCGCCACTCTGCAGCACTGCGTCGAACTGCTGCGGCGCCGCGAGAAGCAAGCCAGTAAGGCCGAGGAGCTTTACATGTGAGTATATACAGTAACGTAAGGTATAACCAGCCAGCAACTAGTGCATCCTTCCGAGCGACATGTGGCGCTACCATCGCCACTCTGCAGCACTGCGTCGAACTGCTGCGGCCTCGCGAGAAGGAAGCCAGCAAGGCCGAGGACACATTAGCAGGCACGAGTTAACACTTGAGGAGCTCTTGGCTAAATAATAAAAGCCTCAAGGGCTGCACCTCTAGGTTAAGCTCCGCTTGCCGATTAGAAGTTCGGTGACAGTCCATAACATATCAAGACCCTTCCGTGTTCGGAAAGAACTTTAAACCGTTGGTCCTAGCTTTCTTGTAGATCTTTGACAGTCGTTATGGGTAGCGAAAAAAAATTTCTGATAGGGATACCGTTTTACCCAGTTACTGGGTTGTAGAGGTCAGATAGGCAGACGCTTCATTTTAGAATACTGATATTCAGCTGCATCCGGTCAGACTTGCGGAATTTGCTCGAAAGACTCACCGCGGCCCTGGAACGCAAAAGGCTTTAGAAGGAACATAGATGGGTTTAGTCAGTAAGAATCTGCCGCGCCCTTCCGCTCCACCCAGAGAGGAAGAAGTCATTTGATGATTTCCCATTCTTAAAAAAAAAAACCCGTTAGACTGAAGGGCGAAAAGAAATAAGCCGTCTATGCTTTTTTTTAGGATGGGAAATCATCGCTCCGAGTGTCAGACTTTTAATGACTAAAACCCATCCGTGTTCCTCCAAATGCCCTTTGCGTTCCAGGGCCGAGGTGACTTTTTCGAACGAATTCCTCAACCCTGGCAAATTCCGCAACCCTGGCGATCTAATCTACGCTAGTCAAATCGGCAGATAGTCAGTCTGTGCCTTGTGTAATCCGTCAGCCTTTAAAACAAGTGTGAAAGTCAGCCAATTCATCGAAAAAAAATGTTCCAGCGAAACCGTTTATAAGATGACGAGACTTGAACTAAAAGTTATTTAAATTGGTACACGACGAGGTTACTAGATGGCGCTACGTACATGTTGAACATTGCTAAATCCAGTAGGTACCGACAAGATTTATAATTTGTTGTTATTCCACAGGGCTTTGAAGAATCAGCTGACTGAAGCCAGGTTGGCATCGAAGCCGGGACCAGACCATGAGGTTAGTTCTCAATATTATATTAGTTTTTAAATCTGAGAAAAAAATAGACAAAACGTCACTCCTTTGGAGACTTTTCTTTAAGTTTCAGTTTATGATTAAACACATCTTGTCACGGCATTATTATACTCCACGAAGTATTTTAGGTTATTACCTTATTTATTGATTGTTGCGATAGTCCATTGATTGACGACTACTTGATTAGATTCGAGTATGAAGATTTAACAGTTAGTTGTTACTCAGTATTCAAGTGCATCATGGGATGGTCTCATGTAAAAAAAAATCATCACCGTCAGCCGAATAACGTCCACTGCTGGACATAGGCCTCCTCCAAAGGGGGGTTTGCCATAATCGCCTCGCTTGACAGGCGGGTTGGCGATCGCAGTGTAGCTGTTGCTATGCACAGAGAATGCTGCTGCCCATTCTTTTGGTCCCTTAGTCGCCTCTTACGACACCCACGGGAAGTGATGGGATGGTGCTATTCTTTTACGTCTGACATGTATGGAATCATATCAGAACCATAAAAAATACCAAGTACATATCGCACCATGAGAATAAAAGTGACCTAACACGAAATTTGCATTTTGTGGGAAATCACAAAATTGACTTCGTATTTTAGGGAGAAAGAGACGCAATGTTTATGTTTGTCCATTTCTAGCAGGAAATGGTCACTTTTTGATTCATTAGATGATGGACCATGTTATTAGGAGTAGTTACGAGTACTTAACTCAATTCGCCGAAATTTTGAGTTCGGTCACTTTCATTCTCACTGTGCGATATGTATATACATTGTCCAATTGGGCAAAGGTCTCCCCCATACTTATCCACTGGGTTCATAACTTGGTAAACCAAGAAGTATCCTGTTACAGCCAGCCTAGCTGCTATGGCCAGATAGACTGCCTCGTCGCCGCCAAGTTTGGGTTATAGAATTATTTATTTATTTTCTAAGAATTCTTGGATACAACAAAACATGTTTTGACAATATTAAGTAGGCATCTTGTAAAACAATGGTATTAGGATATAGTTTTAGTGTGTTAGTATGTATGGCATGATCGGGTTATAAAATTTAAAAACAATATAAGTACTGATATCGATGAAATTCTATTGGTTTTTGTGACGTCAATCGTCTCGCTTCTCGCATAACAAAATGTGGATTTATACATTGATTTTAAATTTGTTAGGTAACGTATCCGATTTGTTGGAAGTGATTTTTTCAAATATTCTTGTGTATGTATTTATTTATATTTTAATTTAAAAAAAATGTATGACGTAGTAAGCAAGATTTTTTTGTAGGGTCATAAAAATATCAGCAGTTTTTGTAGCAAATATTTGACGGATTTTTGTATTTAACATTTTGAACGCCGGAACATAACCGCATCGGCGTGCCCCTGACGCCAAACCACAAATTCGCCGTACTTTTTGTCACATATTTGTGACGTTTGGCGTACCTACAGGGCACGCGCTTACTTGTCATGTATACGTGACAATGGCGTTAAAAAGGTTTAAATAGTTTAACTAAAATTCCTTTTATTCTAAGAAATTGCAGAGTAGGAAATTCGACACACATAATTGAGCCCAGACAGGCATATTTCAAAACGGAACAACTTAATCATGCAAATTGCACACCGGACTAGTTAGATCACTAAAATGGGCTCGACGACAAACGAAATTATATGACTACATATTTAGCTCAGCTTTTACCTTAGGCTTCGTTACCGCAGGGACTGCAATTTTCTCGGATTAAAAGTAGTCTAAGACACTCAGCGATCGTGTAGCTATCATTGAAACATTTTTGGCCTTTTTGAGCTACATTCAAAAATGGCGCGCAGCGTTTAGCACTTTTCTTAAGTTCCTGTTGAAGAAGAGAATAGGCATGCAATTACTTTTGGCGTCACGCGGCAAGCGCCGTAATAATAAAGACAAATATATTTTTTTAGTTTTCTCTTTGCAAAAGAATATTTAAAATCATATTTATGAACTAAGATTAGAAGGGGAAGGGAGGGGTTTGGCATTGGTGGTCATCAAAGGGGGGAAAGGGGGGTAAAAAATTGGAAAAAATGGATCACCTAGTATGGATAAATTCCCTAAACCAAAGGCCAGAATCCCATACAAAATTTTCTAAAAAGGAATCCACGTCGTGTTGAACTTGAAGCCATGAGAACATATGTGTCAGGCGATTGACATGGTTTCAATATTGGCTCGCTGAGAATCTGATCGTATCGGACTGGATCGACTCGTACTTGTACCGTAAGATATAATATAAGCCAAGCATTAAAAAAAAAAAAAAACATTTTACCTCTTTGTGATATTAGCAAGGATTTAGTGTTGCGGTTATTGTAGCATGTCGCGATCTCGTCTGCAGAGTACATTATTTACGATATATGTACATTAACGGAGTAATTATGTTATGGTCGTATTTAATAAGCTAGAGTGATTTTGCGAGGGATGCTCTCTTGTCTTCTGTAATCGAAGGAGAGCACTACACTAAAACTTTATGTCTTCAAACATTGTAATTTTATGAGTAGGTACATCTTTTGTTGGAGGTCTTCAATAAATAAATACCTACTAATAAAACAATACAAGAACACACCGACTTGGCCGGTACAAATTCGTTTTATTTGTTTTATCATCGTAAGAAATCAACACCTTATGGTTTGTAAAATTTCGCCAGATTCTAAAACTCAAATCGCAGATTTAGTCAACACAGCTGCCAAATTAAAATTAAATCCTGCCCAGAGGCAGGTCATATCTGCGGTATGTGCCACATGCCACAAGAGCAGTGGGTGAAAGACGCCACAGATTGGGCCCCAAACATAAGGAACCGGCGATGCGGTAGCCCCAAAAGGTGGCGTTGAGTGGAGCTGGATTCCTATCTAAAGGATAGAGCTCAGATTGGTTTAGTCTAGGAATGACTAATTCGCGAAATGACTACATGGTCTATAATTGACCAATTCTTGAAATGTACAATTCTTTAAATGACTGATTCTACAAATGACTGATTCTATAAAAGACCGATTCTTTTAAAGACCGATTCTATAAATGACCGATTCTTCAAATGACTGATTTTTCAATTCTATGAATGTGTGTGAATATCGTAAATAAAATGCTATGTAAGGGTTGGCAAATCATATATTTCAACTAGTTTCAAAAAATAACTTCTATCCATGTCCCAAAAAATAACTTGTATAATGTCACGTACTACATTTTGTAGCGCAAAAGTAAACATTTATTCGGTTTCTTTTCAAAAAATCAACAGATCAACCTAATAGATTGTTCGAAATAATAAAAAGTTATGGTATCAAATTTAAAAAAATCAAATGCTTCTACGAAGTTGCTGTGATCAATGCATTGCTAACCCTTACATAGCATTTTATTTACGATATTCACACACATTCATAAAATTGAAAAATCAGTCATTTGAAGAATCGGTCATTTACCCAAAACAAGATTTAAAAAATAATAAGGCTTGGGTAAACTTTTTCCCTGCAGTTTGACACTACGGGCTTATAAAAATAATAAGCATTAGGCTACGTTTCCACCATAATGTGCTAGGATGCGTAAGTAGGTGTGTATTGGGGTACCTGGATCAAGAGATCCAGGTACCCCAATACACAATTCAAAATGATTGTTGTATTCAGAATCCTCTATTCAGAATCCTCTATTCAAATCGAGTGTTGTATTCAGAATCCTCCTTTCAAAATGATTGTTGTATTCAGAATCCTCTATTCAGAATCCTCTATTCAAATCGAGTGTTGTATTCAGAATCCTCCTTTCAAAATGAAGGTTGTATTCAGAATCCTCTATTCAAAATGAGTGTTGTGTTCAAATTGAGTGTTATATTCAGAATCCTCTATTCAGAATCGATATTCACAACGAATGCTGTATTCGAGTAGAGTTATAAGATATGTGTATTTAATAAATATCGATGTTGTCTCTGAGGAAATACTGAATATCCATATCGTTTGAAATCGCATCTAGAATCAGTTGTTAGGCACGACTGCTTGTTTACATAACGAATACTTTGCCATTCCCGTAAAGGAAACTGATCGCATTCTTTTCTACCCATATAGTGCCTCACAGCTCCTAAGCTTTAATTATTAATTTACGCCAGAAATCAGCATGTGGTATTACTATTAAAACACATGCCAAATGTATACCTATGATAAATAAATAGGTAACATTATGAGTACTGACATGAATAGAATGAAGTATATGCATAAAAATGTGAATGTTCCCCTATAATAACTCATTTTAATTAGGTAAATGAATATAATTTGACTCTTAGTGTATGCAAAGTTGTATGTTTGTTAAAAGTAACTCTGTGTATGATGTGTAGGTAGGCGACTTTTTAGCGGAACTTATAGAAATAAAACAACTGAAATGGGATTGCTGGTTTATTCACATCTTTTTATGCAATTTGCTTACAATATCCTTAACACATTTATAGATATCGTCATTAAATACATTCCCTACAACATGTTGGACACAGATATTGGCACTACAATCACATGGCGAATTTGTAAATTCATCGGCGTCAAAAACTTGTATTCGTATTATTTTACTGCGATGACCCGTTGATGGTTTCTGTATGTATGAGTATACAACATCAGTTCTTCGTCTTTTATTATTATTGTTACTGTTGTTACTATTGCTGCATGGTGGTGTGTCTTCAAATTCGAATGGTTGAAATGGTCTTTCTCTCTCCAAATAGTTAACCACTTTTTGACGTAGGGTTTGGTCAGCAGGAATTGGTGAGTATGAAGAATTAGTGGGGAAAATGTCGCTGGAAATCTGAAACAAAGAGGTACATATTATTAGTTAAATAAGACTACAATTACAAGTTGATGAAGACAATGAACTATCCTAGTGATCCTACTGTAAATATCGAAAATTAAATTATAATATACATTACTTATTAATATTTCTATTAATAATTTAAAATACTTTTTGATAATAATGTTTACTTACCGACATCGTGGAGCAGGCAAGTCCACTTGAATGTTTTTTTGATATCTTGACTGGCTTATATAGGTACAAAACCTATTTTTTATTGTCATTAAGGTTCAATTTAATTTCGTTTTATGTATGTAATGTAATTCAAAACATAAGGCTCTCTATATGGGTAGGAATTTGTGCCACATGCGCAAAGATGCACTGCAATCTATAGATGAGCGTTATAACCGCAACGTTTGTCCCTCTAACATATCAATATTAAAATTGCACTTTAAAATAATTAAATAAGGACGTTTTCATTTAATCTCTAAAGAGTTGCTTATGAGACACAATTGATATTCTAGGTATTGTTAGCGGCATCAGCGATGACAAATGAATTGAGCGTTTAAAACTCTGCGTTTATAACGCTCGTCTACAGATTTTTGTCTATGCATACATAAATGCTGTGCTTGCAATCTTTATGATGAACTTATTTTTGCATTTATGCATTTTTACAAATTTGGTTATGCGTGACGCGTTTTTTCACCTATATAAACGGGTTGAGGGCTACTGCTCGACACAAACCATCAACGGAAGGACTCGGTGCCCCTTTGCTACATCAACAGAACATTAGTACATCAAGAAAAACTCAGCAGACTTTGAAATGTAAGTAATTTATTATTTTTTCAATAAATTCTCTAATGAATAATTTCATCTATTCACACATTTTAACTATTCAACCGTTTCATTTATTCAACGATTCAATCATTTTATCCCTTTACTCATTTCATTTATTCTTTATCTTTCAAATTATTTAATAATCGATTAATCTATTTTATTCAAATAATGAATCTACCTTTTATGCATTTAATCTTATTCTTTCAATTAAAGCAATACAATTCAAACATGTACTGAACTGTGCCTTGTGCAATGTTTTTCTTTGTTGTCTAATACATTGTCTAATACATATTGTTGCAGGTCGAAACAAACAGCTACACATCTTTTCTCTTCCGATGATGAAGCCGAGCAGCAGTTGAAAAAACCGAAGGATTCCAGAGCGTCATCTTCGTCACTGTCTGGCAAGAGGTTGGCGGAGGAAGAATCGTCGAACACCGAGATGAAAAAGAAGAAGAAGAAACAGAATAAGACCACAATCAAGTCCATCAGCGCCAGCATGAGACCCACATCGCACGATCTATTCGGGACCGACAGCGACGAAGAGGAAGAGGAGACCGCTGGAAGCACCTTGGGTAACAAAATAGCGCCATTGCATTCGTATTATACCCGTAGAGTAGCCAAGGGTATCAGTAAACAGTCTTATGAAAACAAAAAGGGTAGATTTTTTATAGAATTAAAGATCTACGATCACAGCGAGGTAGAGCGTATATCGCCTATAAATCGATGGAGGCACGCAATCATTAGTGTTAAAAATCGTACTAATGATGACACGCCCGCATGGAAGCATTTAAAAGATTTTTTAAAAGAAACCCAAAAAGAGTTCAAGCATTGTCCCATAGATTATGTCAGCAGTTATTTTTAGTAGATATATATCTGTCTCAGTTATGCAATGTTACTTATTCACTTAATTGTTTTTAATCATTTACCTAATCACTTTAATTTTAGAATCTAATATAATAGTTAAAGGGTATTTGCATACATAAAATATTCATAGGGTGATAAATGGAATCGTCATATAATTAAATGTAATGTAACTATAATATTATCTTTTTGTTTAATTTACAGTAAAAACCCCGTCTACTCACCGAATGCAATATACAAATAATCCAGAATATATAGAATGTAAAACATGCTTTATGAAATTACCAATGAATGAATTCAAATATCATTTGAGAACCAATATTCACAAGTCTAATAGTTTATTGCAAAGCGAATTTGAAAATATTTATATAATTGCAAGTGCTTTCAAAAACAGAATCATAACATATCGTTTAAATCCTGCACAAGATGCTGAATACCTCACGCCGGAGGCATTCCTGTGTCAGAATAAAAATGATATCCTGAAACTTATTCATACATCTTTAATGAAAAATACTTGTCTCAAGATTAATTTTGAATTGTTTGCCCACTTTATCTTACCAAAAACGAGTGAGCAACAACTCAAATCATTTAATACGAAATATGAAATTATTTGTAATAACACGGATATTGATGAATTGTATTCGAAAGTAACAGAACTTTTAAAATGTAAAATGTCTGAATTCGAGCACAAAGACTCTGGTTGGTCTTATCATTCTGTAAGTCATCTAGAAATCAATGTTAATAAATATTGTCCAATGAGAGGTGGTACATATCTAGATTTGCCCACAAAAATTAAGAATTCTAAAAGTTGTATTAATATACAAAATAATGACAATCATTGCTTTTTATGGAGTGTGGTAGCTGCTTTGTTTCCTGCTAAGATGAACGTAAGCAGGACTCATTCGTACCCACACTACAGTTCTGTATTCAATATTGATGGAATGTCTTTTCCTGTCTCATATCAAGATATAAAACTATTTGAAATAAACAACGACATTAGTATTAATATTTATGGAGTAGATAATAAGACCGAAAACGTGACTGGTCCTCTGTATTTGACAAATAACAGAAAATCTGTACATGTAAATTTGCTATATTTAGAAAGAAAAGGATTGAGTCATTACTGTCTTATTAAAAATCTGATACGATTAGTAAGACGACAAGTGACATGTCATAAAGGTATTTTTTTACTCTGTGAATCATGTTTACAATTCTATACCAGTGAAAATAAATATAGATCTCATATCTGTTCAAAGGTTTTATCAATTTTACCCGAAAAGAATAGTAAACTCGGTTTTAAGAATTTTGAAAGAAAACAAATAATTAATTATGTCATTTATGCAGACTTTGAAAGCCTATTGCAGAGTTGTTTCGAAACAAAATCTGAAAAAACACATAATTTCAAAAAACATCAGGCGTCTTGTTTTGGATACTATATATGTTGTTCACACGATTCAAGTCAAAATAAATATGTTACATATAGAGGCCCTGACTGTGTTGAAGTATTTGTTACTAGATTAATAGAAGATGTCAAGAAAATAACTGAAATATTATCAATAATAAAACCAATGTTACCTTTAACAAAAAAAGAGCAAATCAGTTATAACAATGCTAGTATTTGTCATATTTGTGATCAGTTATTATTTCATGATAAGGTGCGTGACCACGATCATGTGACAGGAAAGTATAGGGGACCTGCACATGTTCAATGTAACTTAATGTTTAGAGTATGTCCATTCATACCAGTATTTTTTCATAATTTATCGAATTACGACTCCCATCTCTTTATACAAGAATTAGTGAGACATGAAGGTGATATCAAAATTATACCTAAGACTAAGGAAAAGTATTTAACTATTACAAAATATATACATAGCGAGAAAAGGGGCCGTTCTATTCAAATAAAATTCATAGATTCGTTTCAATTTTTAAGCTCTAGTTTAGATGCACTAAGTAAAAGTCTATTAGATCGCGACTTTATTCATTTATCAGCAGAATTCAATGATGAAAACTTAAACTTGTTAAAAAAGAAAGGTATTTATCCTTATGATTATATTAACACTTGGGACAAGTACGAAGAAACAACACTCCCTCAAAAAAAATACTTTTATAACACTTTGAAAATGCAACACATTAGCGATAAAGAATATGAACACGCAAAAACTGTGTGGAACGCGTTTAATATCAATACTATTGGCGAGTATACTGATTTATATTTAAAATGTGATGTTTTATTACTGTGTGATATATTTGAAAATTTTCGTAAAATAAGCTTAAAATATTATAAGTTAGACCCTGGGTACTATGTAACGGCACCTAGTTTAAGCTGGGATGCTATGTTGCTTTATACGCGTGTTGAGCTAGACTTGATTGATGACTTAGAAATATATCAAATGTTAGAAAAGGGCATACGTGGTGGTCTGGCTCAGTGCTCACTACGTCATGCAAAAGCAAATAATCCTTATCTATCAGAATACAATGATCAAGAACCGTCTAGCTATTTGATTTATCTCGATTGCAACAATTTGTACGGATATGCAATGACAAAAAAAATCCCCATTTCAGAATTTACACTTTTAAATCAGAAGGAAATTAACTGTTTCGATATTATGAGCGTATCTGATGACAGTGAATATGGCTTCATTTTAGAAGTAGATCTCGAATATCCTGAATCAGTACATGATTTTCATAGTGATTTGCCTTTTGCTCCAGAGAAATTCATACCCCCTGGAGGAAAGACAGCTAAACTCATCGCTAATTTATATGATAAATTTAACTATGTAATTCATTATATTCACTTAAAGAAATGTTTAAAATCCGGGCTAGTTCTAAGAAAAATTCATCGAATTCTTGCTTTCAAACAACAAGAATATTTAAAAAAATATATTGATTTAAATACTACCCTGCGTCAAGCATCTACAACTGCATTTGAGAAAGACTTTTTCAAGCTTTTAAATAATTCAATTTTTGGTAAAACGATAGAAAACAAACGTAAACAGGTAGATATTAAACTAGCAACAAAATGGATGGACAAAGAAAATGTGACAAATAAGCAACTCTGTGCTGAAAAACTAATTTGTAAACCTAATTTAAAATGTGTATCGATATTTTCGGAAAACTTTGTAGCTGTGCAACTAAAACCCGAGAGAATTGTTTTAGACAGACCGATTTATATAGGTTTTACTGTTTTAGAATATGCTAAGTTACACCTTTATCAATACCATTATAATATTAAAAAAATATATAAGAATAATGTCAGGCTATGTTACACAGACACCGACAGTCTTCTTTATTTATTTTACACAGAAGATATTTACCATGATATAAAAAATAATATAAAGAAATTTGATACAAGTAATTTTGATTTAGATAACCCATATTCAATACCTCGAGTAAATGCCAAAGTACCTGGTCTATTTAAAGATGAACTAGGTGGAGACGTGATCAACGAATTTACTGGTTTAAGAGCAAAACTTTACTGTTTATCGGCCTCTAAAACTGAAATAAAAAAAGCAAAAGGTATTTCAAACTCTGTAACTAACAGGTTAAAGATGATGCATTACAATAAATCATTGTTTGATGATGAAAGTAGATCATGTACGATGAATATGATTAAGTCAATCAAACATGTTTTGTATTCGCAACAAGTAAATAAACTGGTGATGAATAGAAATGACGATAAAAGATATATACTTCCAAATCAGATCGAAACATTACCTTGGGGTCACTATAACGTTGTATTATAACTTATATTTACCTAAGCTATTAATGTATAGCATTAAGTACTATGATTGATATATGTTAATAAACGGATATGTAATGGCATTGAACATTGTTTTATTTATTGATACCTATATAAACAGAGGTCATTTACATTTATCTTACATTTCATAATGAAGTTCATCAAGCAACCACACACTTTAGAAGTTAATAATATAAAATTAGAAAATCAATCATGCAAAGTGAAACATAGTGCACTTTTACCCAATACTATTAGATGTATTATATGCGGTCCATCTAACTGTGGAAAAACTAACATAATGCTTAATTTAATTTTACATGAAAATGGTCTCAAGTTTAAGCATATATACTTATACTCGAAGACGGCTTTCCAGCCAAAATATTGTTTTTTAAAACAAGTTATGAGCTACATACCAGGTGCCAACTTTTTTGTCTTCAGTGATAATAAAGAAGTCATACACCCTAACGATGCTTTAACTAATGCAGTAATGATTTTTGATGATGTAGCATGCGAAAATCAAATCAATATCCGTAATTACTTTGCAATGGGGAGACATAAACAGATAGATTGTTTTTACTTATCACAAACCTATTCTAAAATACCTAAACAACTTATACGAGATAATGTCAATCTTTTGATTATCTTCAAACAAGACCAGGTAAACTTAAAACATATATATAATGAGCACGTGAATACAGATATCGAATGGAATCAATTTAAAAAACTTTGCTCTGCTATTTGGAAAGACCGCTTTGACTTTTTATTAATTAATAAAGATTGTCCTCTAAATGAAGGTAGATACAGGCAAGGCTTTGATATATTTATATACTTCTAAAAAGTACATATATATCACCTCATTACAGAAAATATATCAATCGAAATCTGATATCAGTAAATAACGGATGGGTTATAATTAAACAACATTATGCAGGTTAATATTAAAGAACAATTGATAAAGTCAGTTGATAGTATAAAAAATAAAATTAAAACAATACAAAATGAAGAAGAAACAGCTCATTTAAAATTTAAAAAGGTGTTCAAACCAATAACAGATCCACTAGAAACATTGATTAAGGCAAATGATAAAATTAAACCAATATTAGACATTTCAAGAGATGAAACGCTTCGAAGATTCAGCTCATCAACAGATTATGCTCCAGATTATGAAAATTTTAAAGAATGTATAAAAATAGATTCAAATGAAGATTCTAAGTGTTATAAAGACGTTCTTACAAGAAATCCTTTTAAAGATTCTGATGATACACTGATTTCATTAAATAAAGAAGATATGATGGAAATCTATGATAATATGAATGTCCCATTTGGGATACGTAGTGAAGATAAAAAGCTGATGATGGGCAATAGCAAGGTTTCGTTTTCTATTGCAAATAAGAGCAGTAATTCACCCAAAACCAATATAGTCACTATTGATAAAAGGCCCTATGAATTAACACCAGGCCTAAAGGAACTTTTGGTACGCAGTAAACCTGACCTTAGTTTGGTTACCGAACTAGATAAAATTGTCTATAAAGATATGCTTCATAATACGCACGCACACAAAAGAGACTTTCATCCTAATGGTCAGATAAAAGGTGATAAAAGTTTAAAATATCGGCAAATTATTAAACCCTTATTTTCGCAAAATAGTTATGTTCAAGATGAAGGACAGATGATGAGAACAAAAAGCGGTGGTTTTTTGCCTAAATTGAAAAAATATAAAAGTAATACCGATTATGTTTACTGGGATGACCCTAATGAACTAATTGAAAGGTTGAAACTTCTAATTGCCTCAAAAAATGCTGGTAATACCAATCACGATAATGAAATTATATCAATTATAGAAGAGTTAAAAGAAGCTGATGTTATAAAAGACTAAAATCTTTGAAATGCTCTCAGTTATTAAAGTATTTTAAAACATGAATGAACATAAAAATATTAATTGTGTTCGTACAAATAAAACATCAGTCATTACTGAAAGTAACATAAGAGTAGACCGTGTTGAGATAAAAAATACAATAACAGAAACTGAATCTGGTAAAAATATTACTGAACAGCGTATCGAAAAACATAAAGTTAATTTTTGTATGCAAATAGAGCAACTGAATAAACTGATTTCAATTTTAAATGAAAGAATAAGAAATCTTGAAAAAAATATTGCATTGAAAGAAATTGCTGGAAAATTAAATAAGCATTATGAGCAAAGTAGATGTCATAAATGAAATTCATAAATGTGCTAGAGTTAACTTTCCAAGAAGACAAGTCATACTCAAAGATATCGACGATCTCTGGCAAGCAGATTTAATGGACATGCAATCAATTTCAAAAGTGAATGGTGGTTACAAATATATACTAGCAATCATAGACACTTTTTCAAAATATGCTTGGACAGTTCCTTTAAAACAAAAAAATAAGCAACAGGTGTCAAAAGCATTTGAAAGTCTATTGCTTAAAGGACGTGTTCCAAGAAATTTGCAAACTGATCTGGGAAAAGAGTTTTATAATGAGAAATTCAAAAATATTGTTACAAAGTATAAAATTAATCATTATTCAACGTATTCTACTAAAAAAGCCTCTATTGTAGAAAGATTAATAAGGACATTAAAAAATAAATTATACAAAGAGTTTAGTCTTAATGGTAATTACAAGTGGATGAATGGAACGCTCAACAAAATTGTAAATGAATACAATAATACTACTCACAGAACTGTGGGAAAATCTCCTGCTTCTATAAATCATAAAAATAAAACAAGCATAATGCAAAGATATATTCAAATGGCTAAATGTAAGAAAAGCGAGAAGTGTAGGAAACTTAAAGTTGGTGATTTTGTAAGAATAAGTAAATACAAAGGATGTTTTGATAAAGGCTATTACCCTAATTGGTCAACAGAAATATTTAAGATAAAAACAATACAAGAAACGAATCCAATAACTTACTTAATAGAAGATGCAAGATGTCGACCAATACTAGGAGCGTTTTATGCTCAAGAACTTCAAAAAACCAACCATCCTGATTTGTACTTAGTTGAAAAAGTATTGAAAAGAAAAGGGAATCAAGTATACGTAAAGTGGCTCGGACTTCCTACTAGCGACAACAGCTGGATAGATAAAACAAATGTATTTTAAGTGGGCAAACAAAAATTTGTTCTAATATGTATTTAAGCAAACGCACATATTTTTTCATTTCATTACGTATTTGTTCTTAAAACAAAAAAGACTTGTATTTGTATCTATTAAATACGTTTCATTTAATCTGAAGAAAAATAAAGGAATAGAAATGAAACCCATACAAGCTATTCTAGACAACAAAAAAACAGTTTCACCAGCATTCAACAAAAACATCAATAAAGTAAAAACAGGAGCTGGTTTTAACAAAACTCTTAGAAAGATTGTTAGCCACACTAAAAAGCGCATTACAAAATTAAAACCATCATGTAAGAAAGCATTGATGGAATTAGCATACACAGCAGCAAAAGAATTTGTATCAGATACACCAATCAAATTACCTAGGATTATACCAATACCAAAAACTGGAGGATTTCTTCCTTTAGTACCAATATTTGCTGGATTATCTGCCGCTGGCAGTTTAGCAGGAGGTGCTGCTGGTATTGCAAAAGCAATTAACGCATATAAAACAGCTAAGAAGCAATTGTGTGAAGCAGAACGACACAACAAGGAAATGGAGGCGTTATTCATTGGAAAAGGATTACATCTCAAGCATTACAAAGATGGTTTAGGCATTTACTTAACAGAGAAAAAAAACTGAAATCTCGGCTACCTAATAGAGCTTTAACCAATATTGACATAGTCAAACACTCGAATAATGTGCCATTCTTCCGAGGTGTGTTTATGAGAGATAAATTACCAGCCAAAGTTTTACCAATAGAATGTGGAGTGATCAATCTCGACTCTTTTGAAAACTCTGGTACTCATTGGGTAGCCTATGGTAAAATAAATGAATACATTGAATATTTTGACAGTTATGGTAACTTAAAACCTCCAAAAGAATTTTTGAAATATGTAGGAAATAACATTCAGTATAATTATGAAAACGTGCAGCGTGATCATTTGTACAATTGTGGACATTTATGTTTAAAATTTCTTAAGTCATTTTGGAAAGATAATAAAGTAGCATAACATATTGTTTTTTTTTTTTATTAATACAGACAGGTGTACTTGTAGCGTAAATAAAAATAGTTATAAAAGTTTATATTCTGATACACTACTCACATTCTTAGATTGTATGTGATGATAATCACTACTCACATTGTAAAGACTAATTGAGCTAAATTTGATAATAGTGATACTACCTATTTTGTTTATGCATAAAAACAACATGCTTGTTTTTAATAAAACGCCTACCGTGAGAAGAAGATGTAATATTTCACTCCCTGTTTCCAAAGAAGTCAGACGTATCAACACTATAAACTTTAAAAGACAAATTAAAATTACTGAAGAGAATAAAAGATTTCTCAGAGATATTGGATTAAAATTAAAATAATAAAAACATGCTTCAAATAACAGATTTAGCGCAACATGACAACTCTATCGAAAGTTATGAGATTCATAGCTACAATCCGTATAATTCTAGTTTTAAAGAAAATGATGAAATCAGGATACCCATTCATCATCAAGATTTGTATGTGTTGCCCTGCAGCAGTTCCATTTTTATAGAAGGGTATGCAAGTGTATCTAGTAAAGATCCATCAGGAAAAATAATAAAAAAAGATGTTGATTTCATAAACAACCCAATCTTATATTTGTTTCAAGATATTAGATACGAAATAAATGGTGTTGAAATCGACCGCATTAAAAATGCTGGTATCACAACAACTTTAAAATCGTATATCTCCATGAACGAAGGTGAAAGTAAAGCTGCAGCAATTTGGGGGTGGAACTTAAATGGTACCAAAATAGAAAAAGGACATTTTAGCGTTATTGTGCCACTGAATAGAATATTAGGATTTGCAGAAGATTATAACAAAATAATAATTAATTGTAAACATGAACTAATTTTACAAAGAAGCAGCTCGACATTGAACAGTGTGCTTATGGAGAAAAATGATATCCTAGAAATAGATATACAAAAAATACAGTGGCGTGTACCGCATATCAAAGTCTCTGATCGTAACAAGTTATCATTGCTTAAAAGTTTGGAGAGAGACCGGTCCATACAGTTAGCGTTTAGAAATTGGGATTTGTATGAATATCCGCTATTACCAAAAACAACAAAGCATTCATGGTCGATAAAGACAACTTCACAATTAGAGAAACCAAGGTTTGTTATATTTGGTTTGCAAACTAACCGAAAAACTAATAAAACTAAAAGTTCTTCCTTATTCGATCATTGTGATGTAAGCAATATTAAGTTATTTTTAAATTCGCAATATTATCCATACGACTCACTTAATCTCAAATTTGATGAAAACAAATACAGTATATTATACGAAATGTATGCTAACTTTCGTCAGTCGTATTACAACTTGGGCATAGATCCGTTGCTTAGCTTAAATCAATTTAAAGAAATTGCTCCACTTTTTGTGATTGATTGTTCAAGACAAAACGAAACGCTTAAAACTGGACCGGTCGACGTGCGATTAGAAATCGAATGTTCAGAAGATATTCCAGATAATACTTCTGCTTATTGTTTAATAATAAACGATCGACTTTTCGAATACAAACCTTTGAGTAATATTGTCAGAAAATTATCATGAATGTTATTGTGGATGTGCAAGGGTTTAAGAATGAAGAAAACAAATTTATTCCAAAAGAAATAGCAATGATGTATGAAGGACGGATACAAGTACTGTTGATAAAACCACCACGACCATTTTATGACTTGACGAAAAAAGAACGGTTGCAAGTAGCTTGGATTGAAAAAAACAGAGGGATACATTGGAATGAAGGTTTTGTACCATATTTTAACTATAAGGCTAACTTTGATTTTTTTTTTTTAAATAAGACTGTATTTACAAAAGGTAACGAAAAAGTGTTATGGTTAAAAGATATATTCGAAATTGATAATGTATATAATTTAGAAAGTAAGCAGTGTCCAAGTCTAGTAACGTTGTATAAAAAATATTCTACTTCACCTGATATTATAAGTTGTATCAATCATACGAATATTTGTGCCTTAAAAAATGTATTTTGTTTAAATAAGTGGTGTGTTGAAAATAACGTTTTAAATTAAGCAGCAATATAAATATTGATATAACCAACATTTTAGTTTTATTTTTTTAACACCTGTCTTCGTCACATTATAAGGGCTTTAATATAAAACAGAGGTAACGGCTCACTCATCTATGGAACAGCATTTAAATTCTAGTATGAACAGCACATAATATTTAATTAAACGAATGCTGTTTGTATGCTCGCCCCCCATTCACACAAACACACACACACACACACACACATACATATATATTTCATACAAACACCATGTATCATGATACTGTGTACTGATCAAGATTTACATTTTTAAAAGAAACAAGTATTCGAAATTAATACAAGTTTCATTTCTAACTCTACTCGAATACAGCATTCACTCAGAATAAAGAATTCTGAGTACAGCATTCGTTCTGAATATCAGCACTCATTTTGAATAGAGGATTCTGAATACAACACTCGATATGATATGTATAATACATATAAAATGCGTGAATTTTCATTTGGTTATTATTGGGCAATGGCTGATTCAAGAAGAAGATTGGTGATGGAAATGGCTGACGCTGGATTTTTTTATTGTGGAAATGGTGTAAATGATAAAGCAGCATGTGTCTCATGTGGAGGTGTTATAGAAGATTGAGAGATTTACGATGATCCCCGGTTGCAACATGCTATACATTTTCCTCAATGTTTTAATTTGAACGCTGTGAGAGGAAAATATTACATTAATAACTGTCTGAAACAGTTACTCTATTAGAATATGCGACATTGTATCGTGCTCCAAAATGAGTCGATTAATATGTATCCTATTAGAATGTTTGAGTACCTACATGATGCCACATTGCACTTAAAATGAGTCAAATTTGTGTATATAGTATAGAAGCGTCGTGCATCACAGCAATTCAACTCTGAACATTGCAGTGGAAAGGTTCAATTTTAAATTATCTTCTAAATAAATTACTAAATTTATTTATATAATGTTTCACTCAGTGAAATCAAATTTAGATGGAATTCGTAAAATAATTTGCAAGAATGCTAGGGGTGAGACAATTTATATTCAAGATATGCATCCTAGAAAAAATAAATTGAGCACTGGTGAATTAAAACATCAGGATAATGATATAACCCTAACAGAAGATTTATTTTACCAGAAGGTGGAAGATTCAGTGAAATCTAACTTGAAAAATACTCATCACCTTATACTCAAAAGCGAACCTGGTGAGAATCTTCATACATTCGTCAAAGTTGGCAACAAACAAGCTGATCATAAAAAATCGATTGAGAGTTCGTCAAAGAATAGTGGGAGTAATATATCGATAGCAACAGCAGATTTATTCCATCAGGAGAGTGATACAGCACATGAGTTAGTTTTACCTGCATTAGAAGATATTGATTGCTACCAGATACTGCCAGGAAATGAAATTTGTTTCATATAAATTGTGTGAGGATCACTGAAGCGAGAGAAAGTAATCCAGAACCCTAAGATAAACTCAAAAATCAATTTATAACAAACATATATAATGGTTCTAATGCGGAGGACGAAACATCTGTCTGAAGATGAAATTTTTGTCCCATCCATTGTTTCAGAACACAAATATATGTATAGTATTTTTAAATTAACATTATTTGTAGTTTTATTTAATAAAAAACTTATGACACCGTTAAGATCAATCACACAGTTTTGTACCTTGGATCACTATCCATTTAGAATGTAATGTATAAGATCAGAATCTGTTTTTCGATCCAATAAACAGCATACCTATTCTAAATTCTAATAGTAGACCATCAATGCATCAAACAAGATTTCGTAATATATAAAATGATGATGTAAATTGGGTGTATTTCCTCAGAGACAACATCGATATTTATTAAATACACATATCTTATAACTCTACTCGAATACAGCATTCGTTGTGAATATCGATTCTGAATAGAGGATTCTGAATATAACACTCAATTTGAACACAACACTCATTTTGAATAGAGGATTCTGAATACAACCTTCATTTTGAAAGGAGGATTCTGAATACAACACTCGATTTGAATAGAGGATTCTGAATAGAGGATTCTGAATACAACAATCATTTTGAATTGTGTATTGGGGTACCTGGATCTCTTGATCCAGGTACCCCAATACACACCTACTTGCGTAGCAAGGAATGCGTTTGTGTGAACCAATAAAATCTCTTCATTTACCTATTCTAGCTATAGGCTAGGTAAATAAAACAATTCTATTTGTTCTTCAAAACACATCCCTCGCTACGCATCTCTGGTGAAAACGCACCCTTACTGCAATGTTTAAATAGACCCTTAATTTTATTTTACTAACATTTATCGAATTGAGCTCACACGGCAGTTGTAAGCACTGACCAAATAATTAACTAAAGTACTCATCGAAACAATCAACTGTTTCGTTGTTACCGGAAATTACAAAATGATTGATTTATCTATTACACATTGAACTAAAAAAGGTTTCTTATTAATTCGCACCTGTTGCCTTCTAGCTAGTCTATATAATTTTGTATACGCTATAGGAATAATAATTTTATGATCACATTTTATGACACAAAGTATATTATGACGTAATCACCAGTCTGTCAATCGACCATAGATTCTCTGGATACTTTTTATAAACTGATCATAGACCTAAGTCCAATTTGTCATACCAAGGGATATCGTGTTACCCAGTAACTGGGTTGTGGAGGTCAGATTGTTTATTCGTTCCATGTTATTATCTGGTATCCACTATTCAGCTGCATTCAGTTAGACTGGAAGCCAACCCATTTTTTTTTTTTTTAATTCGCCTTACCCTATTGCCAGATGATGATAGAACTTAGTGACTATTACTAATTAAAGTCAAATATTTTGAAATGTTGTGATAACCAAGCCGTTTGAAGGACCAAGAGGCGATAGGACTATCCCAGTGATAAATCATAGACACTAGTGATAACCGGATGGCGCCCAGCCTATGCCAGGAAATATGATACGCCCACAGTTTTTATGCTAAATCATTAAACAACTGATAATATTATTCTAATCTTTTTTTAAACCCAGTATTTTACACTAGCACTTTGCCCGCGATTTCGTCTGCGTTGCGTAGATTTAGTACAATTTTCCCCTTTTTCACCTTCTTAAAGGTAGAAATAGTACAATTATCACCTTTCGGGCGAGAAAGGTAGAATTTTCCCTTAAAGGTAGAATTTTCAAAGATCCTTTCTTAGTGCTCACCTCCATCTTAAAGAAAGCCTCGTGCAAACTTTCATGTTCCTAGTAGTTCTGGCTGTGCGTTGATTTGTCAGTCAGTCAGTTTCCCTTTTATATACCTCTATATCTATCTTTTTATATAAATAAAAAAGAATCGTCAAATGAGTTGCTAAACGCAAAACTCGAGAACGGCTCGACCAATTTTGCTAATTCTTTTTTTGTTGTATTTGTTATTGTCAGAAGAAGGTTCTTATAAAAGAAACTTTGGAAAAAACTTATACATCCGGGCGAAGCCGGGGCGGGCCACTAGTAGAAGATAAAGATGTCTGAACGCGTAGTTCTAAAAACTGTTCCAATGTCCGTAAAATCTTTTTAAAACAATCATTAAGTAACAGGTAATTTCGGAGATTTATCTAAAATGATTACACCATAGATATGATCTTGATCTTTGTATGTCAAGTTTTGTAATGGGGCAATTACATTTGGCCGTTCACCTGCGTTTGGATCTGTATGACTTTCAAGCTCACGGCCAAGTTTAAAGGAATGACTTCGAGTACGCGCGTTTCGAAAAAGTTCGGCGGGTATTGTGTAATATGTTAGTTGTACACGATTAAATGGATTTCTTGTTTCCCACTTTTGGGCAAAGGTCTCTCCCTCCCATAGATGCGGAATAGCCTCTCAAGATGACCAAAGAGAAGTGTCTATTCTTTTGGAAAATACAAGTAACACAAGTGTTCAACTTTTCGGTCGGTTCAATATCAATTTAGCTCCCTTACGGGTTAGGTATATTTGAATGATCTGATTGAGACAAATAAACGACACCTTATTATTATTATTAACACAATGTCAAGAAACCAAAGGGGTGGATCGAAGAGCCAGAATAATGTCAACAAGTCAAGTAAAGAAAAAACTGGCTTCTGAGACATTCCCCTCCGTCTGACTATGATGAGCCTGCAGAAAGGCTCCCTGCAAGCCACCAACTGCCAAAATACTCTCTGGAAAACTCTAAACCGACTACTAAGACAGATGGGCCGCAGATGGGGTACTCCAATGAACCACAATGCGATTGCGGAAATACGTCCCAAAAATGCTGCATCTCTTGTTGCGCTCTATGTGCACCTACACCAGCACTCTGAAGGGCATTTGCGTGGAAAATGCTAGAGCTGTAACAAAGCTGTATTCCGATAACACATTTGTATAATTTGACATGATTGATACGACGAAGAAGAAGATAGATGAGTTTAGCTGATATTAACTTTCCGTGGTGCATATCAATTATCGTTCCCTTAGCAAACTTCTTTCTTATCGATTTCTGTTCCCCCATGTCGCAATTTATTTAGGGTTGGAGCAGCATTGAGCATGATGTGTTTTTAGCCAAATATTGCTTTTAGCCCTCATGAGTCATATCGGCATCATCCGTTTCTAGCCACATCATTATCGTCAGTCATTCGTCACGCCCGATTTGATAAATAGGCAATCGTATTGATCAAGACTGGCTGTCTCATTAATCCCTCTCTCATTAAAGTCTCCCCTGGACATAGGCATTCCTCAAGTTGTGGCTCTGCATCCGTCTTCACGCCTTTAGCATCGAGACTGCAGGATCTCAGCTACCTTTTTTAGGTCGTCGTCGGTCCATTTACCTGAGAAGCACTCCCAACTACCCGCATGAGGATATCAAGTGTATTTTTTCAAGATCTGTTGGTGACTCCAAATCTTTAAAAACAAATCAGAACATGTTGCACAATGTTTCCATTAATAAAATAATAGTAAACTGTGCAGCAACGTGTCAAGTTTGATAGATTAATTACTTGTCTATTAGTAACGATAACATTGTTAATTAAACCTTTGGTCTGATTAGTTTTGATATAGAGTTTTTATAAAGGTTAACCATACATCGTAGTTTGCTGTGATTGATCTTCCTCCCACAGAATTATTTAAAGTATTGGCTAAAGGGGAAAATTGAAATGAATTACACTGCGTCGGTTCAGAGTTCATACAATTTGAATACACTCGTCCCTTGAGGACTTATTTTTGGACATCCTTTAATCCAAATCAAACCCTGTTTGACTTTCATGCTTTACCAACATTAAATTTATAAACACTACCAGAAATACGCGAGTAACATCAGATAAACAGCACATTATGCATTCGATATGCAAATGCAGCGTACCCTATAATCGAGCAAAATAAGATCTAATATTGTCTTGATTGCAGTATCGATATCACTGATAGCTATGTATGTTAACAGTCTACAAGACAACTTTCCAAGTTTTTATGGAAGTGAAAATTACTTAGCGATATCCACACTGCTGCATACTATACAATGTTTTATTGGCGTATCGTGTACAGAATTATTTTCTACCCGAACGTGCGAGCGTCACTTCGGGCTCGGACGCCAGACGGAACGGACGTCCGTTCGCATATATTTCGCTTTTATTTATTTACTTTCGCGTTCCGTTGACTTTGCCGCTATTTCTGTGCTTTTATCTCTAGCCTTGATATAAAATTAGTTACCATTAAGTTCTGTGATGTTTATATTGTGTTAAAGTGAGTTAATTTTGCCGATAATATGAAGTTTAAGATTTTCAAGAAGATTCTGCGTCAGGTATGTTGAGTCAGCGATGTTACAGTTCGATTAGGGGAATGTTTACATGATAGATTGCATGGTTCATTAGGTATAAATAGGTGTGTTTCATGTTGGGTCACTTTGGCGGGCTTTAACTGCAGTTTCTGTAAGATTACGTGGATTGTTTGAGCAAGTGTTTCATTATTCTTTCCTAGAACGTTATCAGTATTGGTGGAACGAAAACACATCATGGTTTTTAATATTTTGGAATTTAAAACATTAGTCCGTTACATCAGCATTAAACTCGCTTATGAGTTTATGACAATTTGTAACTTTTAAAACATGTCCCAATAATTCGCGACCACCCTAGTTTTGGTGACCTTTCCTGACGATTCTTGTATGGTGGTATGTGGAATGCCTCTTTGTGGTATTTGGTGCAAGGCGAAATTTTATTACCAAATTAACGTCATGAACAAACCAAGGGCAGACTTTCTTGTAATACTAGTTTTTCTATAAAAGAAAGCAATTCGAAACTCATTTCTTTCATTACTATAAAAGTAGCCTTGCTTGTCATATTACTGTTCTTCGGTATTTTTGCAGCAGTTTGATTTTATCAGTTAACTATAACGGATTACCCCCATACATAAATGCGATATATTCACAAGCAACTCAAGACTTCAAAATTATTATAATCGACTGTTATCATTATAAAAAAACTTAAAGCTCAGAAGGGCTATCTATTTAGATAAAGTTGGAATCTTCTTCATTTTCGTCTTTCGAGCACGCAACGGAAAATTTGCAGTCCTAACTAGGCACGCAGGACTACCAACTTTGCCCAATTAACTAAACATCATTCTCTTTTCAAAATTACATAGAATCAATAAAATATTGTTCAAAATGCAGCCATGTCAAGCAAGAGCCACTAATTGTACAGCCTGCATAGTAGGTACGGTTGTACGCCAAGGCAAAGGCACGCGCATGTACAGCCAGCAGCCGGTTTCAGTACCGTCGCATCTAGTTTGTACACTGACCTACAAACAATACTGGTATCTCTTCCACCATCATTGATAAATAACTTAATTAATCTTACCAAAAATGGATTCAGAATTCATTTTTGTGACGTTCATCCAAATAAGTAATGCTATAGTAGGCGCCAGATAAATGTGGAATAAAGTATATTGACCTTTCCCTAATAACTGTTCATAGGTACCTGAACAATTAAATATGAATCGTTTTTCATTATTAGACAATGTTAAGGATCACGAGAGATGATGATTCGGGACAGCTTTGTGTCATTAATTCCGTTTTTCAAATTAAAAATGTCAATAATTGTAGGTGGGTCAATGACCGTTATTCCACGATTATCTGGCGCCTACTATACATGTCGATATACATTGTTCGTTAACCCAATTGCATATAAGTTGTGCAAGTGCATTGGTATTGTTTAAGTATTCTGAGCTGTCAAAGGTTCAAAAGAGAGTCATCGTCACACCAGCATTTCAAATACTAACTTATTGCAAGCGCGACTGCTGGTCGTGGACTCCTGGGTTCGATTCCCGGATCGGGCAAAGTGTTATTGGGTTTTTCCAACAGGAATTTCCTAGTGACGGCCTGGAATTAGGAAGTTTGTGATGTGACATCCCCGTGCCTCGAAAAGCACGTTAAGCCGTTGGTCCTGCGCCGGATCTCCCTCCGGTCGTGTCAGGTTGCCGTCTCATCGGAACATAATTTTTTTTAATAAAAAAACGTTGCCCCACACTAGGAATTTCTCCTGTATCGTGAGTGCGTTTACAAACATAGAAGAAACTCACATACACAAATAGCCAAATATGAGAGTGAAGGAAGAGGGAGTGCACCTGTGTTTACGCACACACTTGTGCACTATAATATGTCCCGCGCCGATGGCTAGTCTCTGTTGAGATTGACCGCCATGCCTGAAATCGGTCAGGAGGACCAAATATTGTTTATTTTGACTGTTTTTAGCTGTTCTTTTCCTTAAGAAAGAATATATTAAGGATACACTGCCCTTTGTTCCCAGGACTGAGTCTCTTCCTACATTATGTACCTTCGATTGGTCAGCGATTAATGTTGAAACCATTGCGTCCCATTTCCAAGTCCTTATGACCATTACTGAGTAGACTCCTAATCACTCCACACTTGCTAATTCTTTAAACAAAAATTCACCTAAAGAAATAATAAAAGAAAGTGAAAGGATTGTGAACAGTTTTATTACGGTTACTTCCTACGAGTACGTGTATTATATTTTTCGCTCATTACAACTTACGTCGATCTTATGTAATCCCTTTTGCGAATCGTCTGATATCGCTCAAGTTGTACAGTCAGCGCCAGAAGTTGTACATTGGCGTGTTCAGTATTTTTGTTTTCATATCCGATCACCGATATATGTAACCTTGATCTGGTCTATTTTGTGGCCAAAGCTTATTCAGTGACTTTTGATGTGTTCAGGTGTTGACGACTTTTGGAACTTTAAGATGCTCATCGCATTTTGTCACTGTCTGTATCAAGAAATGCTCTTTGCGATAGTTGGTGCATGCTTAACTCTTTGTGGTGGTTTAAGTAGGTTAATAGTAGGTACACCTGATAGTCACAATTATGTAATTTAACAACAATTTGGCGCCAAAAAGAGCTCACTGAGCCGCAATTTGAGTATTTGCTTCATTCTTCGGAATGGTCTTGCGTAAGTTTAAATATTTACTATTTATGTTTTTTTTAAGACACTGCCGTTTTTGCATCGTGACTTGACTTTCTTTCTTCGGTAAAAAATATAATTAGAAAAGGAAAATGATATCGTTGGAAAGTTTTTGATCATGTAACTTGTAAGCTAGAACATTTGAAGAACTATTTACATTGAGATGTTTTTTTTCGTGATCATGATTGATTGTTATCTTAGATGACAAAGGAAGAAAGAAAAATCAGTTGTTCGTTGCTCTGGTAATGTTGCAAGCCCTGTAATTGGTTCATCCTTTAATTAGGTTCCATGTTTTGCATTTTCTCGTATATTTTTTACCCTCTAACCATCGAACTGAATCATTATAAATAAAAGAGAGAAAATATGTTTGAAAGTTTGTGGAATCTATGTATGCGGAGCTGATCGACTTTTTTCACTGATAGAAAGCTTGCGGAATGCTATAGAGTTATTGATTCGTAAAAATGCACGATGCCACTGGGATAGGCCATAGGGTCCAAGCCAAGATAAAGCAGCATTCATATACATAAGTTATGTCCCAGAACCTACCAGGGGACATTACCATGACAATGACAGAACAGCATACCTAAGGGTCTATTAGACAAATTACAAAATCTAAAATCAACATTTACTCTTCACTGCAATTCTCGTGCACAACATGTTTTCAAATAGCAGCAATTACAGATTTATTACATGTACCATTTATCGTGAAAACGTGAAAAGCAAATATTGTCTGTAATAAAACGATGTTACAATTTGCAAAGTAAGTTGACTTTTCTTCGACAAACATATTGTAGGGCGACGCATTTGATGGTTAAATAAGTATAGGACGCTACGACACTATCGCAGAGAACTGTCCTTACGTAAAACGTGATTGGACTGCGGTCGGGCACACATAATCGGATATGTTTCTCTAAAGGTCTGCACACATGCGCAGTACCAAAAGGGCAGAGGTAACAGGTAATATCGTGATTGCTGATCTGACTGATACATCAGCTTCGTGATTCGCGAGAAGTAGATAAGAAAGTCTACGTGTTGTCTTCAGGTGTTTGACTAAGAACATGTGATCTCGTCTCGGAATTTCTGCAATGTGATAAGAAGTCTATAACGGCGCAGATAAGGATCGAATGGTTTCAAAATGTGGGTCGGTAATGTATTGTCATAGCTTGTAGATCAGTATACTCTTGTCGATACCACAGTCTGTCACTCATCATCTGCCTAGCCTTTTCCCAATTATATTGGGGTCGGCTTCCAGTCAAACCGGATTCAGCTGAATACCAGTATTTTACGTTGAGCGGCTGCCTACCAGACCTCCACAACCCATTAACTGGGTAACACGGTACTCCTTGGCAAGACTGGTGTCAGATTATCTGGCTTCTGACTATCCGTAACGACTGCCAAAGAACTACAAATGACAGCCGGGACCAACGGCTTAACGTGCTTTCCGAGGCACGGAGGAGTCTCGGTATGTTAAGATGGTCGCCCATCCACAGACCAACCTCGGCAAGCGTTGCTTAACCTTAAAGATCGACCCATGCGGCTGTTATTATTTAGCTACGAGCTCCTCCTCCACCTCAGTCTGTTGCTGAAAGTGAGATAAAACCTTTTTAAGGGGTTGCTCTATTCTTAGTTCTGTTTTGTTAACCTATGCCTTTCTTCTGCTGTGAACAGGCCTTTCCAAATTTTTCCATGAAATCTTTTCCTGCACCACCTCTACAGTCCTACAATTATTACATGTCATATAACTCATAATTAAGTGTAATTGTGTATCATCTGTCATTCACCTAGCCAGTCTGGAATGTCGACAGATTAGTTCTGGCATGCCATATGCCAGATTATCGCGACTGCAACCAGTCTAATCCGCCTGCCAATCTCGAGAGCTCGTGTGTGCTTACATCTTAAGTTAGCCTAGTCCGTAATATACTTCAAGATTAGTTAGGGTTACTACAGCTTTTTCTCAAATTACAATACAATTTATAAGTTACTTATTAGGTCAAGTTGTCAAGTGATCATTGTTTGTAATTTGAGGCGTAAAAGAAAGAGGAAAATTGTATAGTATGAGTTCATATTGTGCCGCAACTTTTATGATAGGTTTTCTATTTATTTTCCTGAGCTGAAGTGTTTTTATGACTGTATGTTATACATTCATTGGTATTGGTTTTCGCATTGTGTCACAACAATTGCGATAAACATACAGCATGTTAAACTGTACAACGATTATTACACAAAGTATTTTTGCACCCTTTTTGTCGCTTTGAAGACAGTCTCTCACAAAATACCATGTCAGACACTAATTTGCAAGGTACAAATATGACGTGGAGACCAACAATCTTGTAATGTCTGATAAAAGATGACTAGTAAGATAGGAAACCGAAACACTGACTCCATCTTCTAATTCCATTTTTTTATTATTTACGTTTAGAAGTGTTTATTACAACCAATTTACAGAAATTAATAACATTTACCTTCAAAGCTCCACACATGTCTTCTACGTCCGGGTACTGTGCTACATTTGAGAATACCTTAAGAGCGCCAGCCCTAGTGCCAAGCCACCTGGCACGGCGCCTAGGTCAACAAGCTGCATGGCTCCAGTAACTGGTTATAGGACAATGGATCATTGACAATGTGCCAAATGCAGTTATATCACACTCATCCGTTTTATATGCAAGTGGGATAAACTATGTATGTTTAAGTGCGTTTTGTTGTTTTATTCAATGGACAGTTGAAGAAGTACATTGAGAGGGAACGGTCATGTCTATTTAGTTTTCATCCAGAACTGTCCCAATCCTGGTTAAAGGCCCTCCTTGCTTCCCTCTTTGTTCGACTTCTTCACGCCAATTCACTAAGAAGCCATCTAAGGCATTCCATCATCTTCTTCACTGTCTGCCATGACCCGACGGGGTCGATAACTGTGCCACAGGGCTTCAGGCATGTCTTAAAATCGAAAATTCGAAGACAAGTAACAACTTCCAATACACACTGCACATGCGTGGTGAATTAAGGCCCTCTCGCGTGGAGAGGAAGTCTGTGTCTCAGTTGTGGAAATATTATAGGCAGATTGTGCTTATACATTGATCAGTTCGATTGGAATACATTTTAACTAAACTTTATCTCCTTTTGTTGCTACTTGATCAATAAAACTTTATTGTTCGGTTCGATACGACTGTAATGTTTTGGTGAAAGCACCGAATTACACTTAAGAATTTTAAAGTCTGCTGCTTTTGTCTCGTAGCTAAGTTTGCTTTGTACCAAAAACAAATACCTATAGGTACCTAGAGCTTGTCTGGTTAATCTAGCAAGCGAAATAAAATCATCACCATCATCATCCTCCTGTCCTTATCCCTATTCAGGGCAACGTCTTCTTCTTCCATACTTCTGTCTCTCTTTGCCGTCATCTCTATTGTCGTCACCCCTATTGTCGTCACCTTCTCACCAATGTTCCACACCATCTATCCAACTTTTCTTTGGTCTTGCTCTCTCTACCCCTATTAACATCGCGAAAACAACACGAAAAATTGCGCGATTTTTTTTGCTGATGTTGATACGTAGTAGAACGATAATAGTTTGTAGTTATACATTATCTTATAGTTAAAAGGTTATGTTAGTATTACCATGTCAACTGTAACAGATAAAAAATTTGTACTTAAAAGGTAAAAAAAAATGGTTTCATAAATTGATTAATGTGTTTCGTCCAATTGGCCCTTTCATGATGTGGCCGGGGTTAGGTTAGGTTTCAGGTAGCTATTTCATGAAGTAGCCAACCATAAAGTGAAATGTCCAATACAACGATTTGGCTACGACATGCATACTACGAATAGTTTTATCCTCGAAATATTGATTGTCTTGCGTGTACTGGTGATCAATATGACAATATTTAAATTTATTAGTGTACGTTGAATACTACAAAGGTTATTTATTAAGTTCGGTGCATGAACTGGGGTTGGGTTCATTAACCTGGCACTTGTCATTGATCGGACGGCGCTTATGTTATTTTTGCTTTAAAGGTACTTGGCAGCTAGACTGTAACTAACGCCTGCCTGAGTCATACGGCGAGGTATTTCATTTGCATGTGCTTGTAAGAATTATTAGGTCATTACTGATATAAACAACTAGCTTTTTTCGTGGTTTCGTTCCCTTGAGTTTTCCACAAGAACCTTGCTCCTGGCATTCAGCGTTAGAGTAGCTACCAGAAGATAATTCGTAATTCGATCAAGAGTTCCAGAGATAACCAAACAAATTTTCTTTTTATAATATTAACTAGCTACTGCCAGCGTCTTCGCCCTCGGAAGTTATCCTAAGGGAACATACTCCTGGGATAAAATGTAGCCTATGTGCTATTCCAGACTACATTCTAACTCTATGCCAAGTTTCATCCAGATCCGTTCAGCCGTTCTGGCGTGATTGAGTAACAGACATCATCCATCGGATGATGTCTGTTACTCAATGACATCCAAATATTCGCATTTATAATAGTAGTAAGATTTAAAAGTTTAGATAAAATCTCTTCATAATTTCGTATTTTACGTAAAAAAGTATAAGGCTTGTTGTTAACCATGCCATTGCAGTTTCCAGTCAATCCGAGCAACGAAACCTAATTGATGCAATTTCGAAATATAACACGGCCTGATTGCTGTCTGACTTCGTTAACCTAACTCGACGTTTAACTTGCTCTTAATGGAATATCTCGGTGAAATGGGGAATTCACTTGCAGGCCATGTTAACCGGACCTCGCTGCTATACCTTTAAAGCGAGATCCGGTAGATACGGGCTTTTTTATGTATGGGAAATCATCAAATCTCCTCGAGTCTTCTTAGCGTGTCGGTGGCAAGTACACTTATCAAATTTTATGCTTGGCCCAGTTAGTAATAAGGTCTTCACATGTACAGGTGACAGGACAGACTCTTAGTGAGTGTCATCCACCCGTGTTCCTTCAAATGCCCTTTGAGTTCCTGGGCCGCGGTAACTCGTTCGAATAATCCCGCAACCCTGGGAAGGACATGGCCTAGAGGCATGCCCACGGACGACTCCGTATGTTCATACACTGCAGGAAGGCAAAGTAGAAAGCTGTTTTACAAAATAAGGCTTCTGATTGCTCGTATCAACTAAAGAATAGCCACACTACTCATCCAATTAATCATAAAAGGCGCATTTGATTTAAAGCCATACACACTCTAGTTGATAAAGACGTTTAACCTCAATCACTGCATGCGATCGTAAATTGTAAAGAAATATAGTGGCCCTATAATAGCTCAGTAATTAAATATGTATGGCTTTGAATACTTGAAATACCATTCTTTGTAAAGGTCGGTAAATTAAACGTAGTTGACACAATGTGTCGAAAGAAAAAAGATTCGATGTTAATTTTAAATTTATTTGGATGCCAAAGAGAAAACATGTAAGGTTACATCGTACTAATTGGATAGAGGTCTACTTAGACTTATTCAGGTCAGAAGGGATCTAACATGAATAAAACATGTGCCATGCAGTCACGCTTGAGAAGCGGTTCGCATTCGTTGCAGACAATGTCTTAAAGCACTCAGCTTGAGAATACATTTCTACCCTTGCATTTATATAGTAAAAGCTTCGTTATATCTATTGTTTCAATCCATTCCAGACAAGTAAATGTATTATCTATACTATATAAATAGGTAAAGTTTGTAAGTTTGTATGTAGGGGGTAATCTCTAGATCTACTCAACCGATTTAGAAAATTCTTTTTCTATATGATAGCCACATTCATGAGAAATGCTATAGGCTATACGGGAACGGGAAAAACGGGATACGCGCGTACGAAGTCGCGGGGAAAAGCTAGTCCTCAATACAATTGAATTTCGGTCTCTTCCATTTTTGAATTTCGTAATCCGTTTCAAGGCCAAACGACTTCCGACTTCAATCGAATCAAGCGTTTCGCATTCGTTTTAGACTATGTCTTAAAGCACTCAGCTTGAAAATACATCTCGGAAACTATCATTTATAGTCAAATCTTCGCTCCATCCATCGTTTCAATCCATTCCCGAGGAGTAAAAATCTTATCGACGATACAATCGACTTCTATTTTCAAATTTCAGAATCCATTTTAGGCCAAGTGCTTCGTATTGTATCCATCCAATTTCGGACAACTTCCGAGTTTCTATCGAACCCGCGAAACGTATACGGTGTCCTAAAACCAATAACGTCTGCCCGCGATCCTCGCTACGTCATACCAACATCTGGCTAGTTCTCATTTGAAAACCAGCTCGCCTTGCACTATTTTATAATAACGTACCAACACTTGCACTGCCACATTATAAAGTAAGAACTGTATTTTCCGAGCTATTTCCATCTAAGCATGTGTGAGGATAATTGCTCCAACACGCGATGACTTTCCATCATGCATATTATGTGATTATAAGACAATGACCGGCCTGCATTCTAATCGCATTAAACAATATTGAAACTTGGCTACTACTTCTAGTGACTCATACAGGTCTCTTAAACAATAACAATATGATTTTAAAAATAAATATGATGATGTTGTCCTATAAAAAGTAACTCATAAAAAAGTACACGGAACAGTGACTAATAATTCTGTTGACACGATTGATTTCCGTTGAAGAATTCAATGGATTTCTATTGAAATCTTCAACAGAAATCAATCGTTTCGCAAATCGCTTCCTATGGACTACACGTCATACGAGTACTGTAAGATGCCCAAGTCTTTTTTTTGATAATTTGATAATATGCGTTTAACTCATCGTAATATTTAATGACTTCAGTGTGCTATGTGTGTTTGTTATTATTAAGTAAATTTTGTCAGTCATCGGAACCTTACGAATGGGAATTCAGAATTTTGAGTCAATATTTCCAGACATCTTGAGATAACATCTGCCCCTTGATCATGACTTTCTACTAAAAATACATTTCAGCGAAGAAACGTAATCATGAATGTTTACTCATGCAATGAAACAGTTTTTTTATGGATGGGAAACCATAAATGACTCCTCCTGCGCTAGGCGGAGTGGGAGGGAATTGTCTGGCTTTTACTGACTCAAACCTATATCCGTGATCCTTCAATTGCCCTTTATTTCAGGGGCGCGGTAACTCTTTCGAACAATCCCGCAACGAAACAGTTCATCCCACGTTAACCACGGCCACGCTATCGTTTCGATCATTTATTTCCATAGTTGTTTCAACCAAGAATATCCTCTAAAATCGGTTCCGATTGAGTGTAAACCGATTATTCGAAGGTTAACGAACACAAAGCCTATCGATTTTGTAACCCTAATTCGTGGTAAACTTTATTTATAACGCGTTGCCTGTCACAACATTTACTGATGTGCTGGCATTTAAGCCAGTGGACGTCCATGGATTTGTTTTTGTTTATTTTATTGATAGACTTTTGGTTTGTATTTATAGAGTAGTGGTTTAAGGCCACGGTCATTCCCAAACGACTTTCAATTCTGAACAGGAAGAATAGTAATGACTATAAAGATGTATAAATATAAAAATGAATGCCTGTTTCCCTTGGTCACGGTATCACGAGTGAACGGCTGGACCAATTTCGCTAATTCTTTCTTCTTTTGTTGTATTTGTTAATGTCAGGACGGTTCAGTCAGGAGGTGTCAGTTCTTATGAAAAAAAAAAACGAAAAATAATATACATCCGGTCGAAGCCGGGGTGGGCCACTAGTAGTCAATACTATTTTTCCTGTCCAGAATTGACAAAAAAAGAAAGAAGAAAGAATTGCTGAAAATCTATACTAATATAATAAAGCTGAAGAGTTGTTTGAACGCGCTTATCTCTAGAAAAACCAGTCGGTTTCGGAAAATTATTTTTCCACATGATAGCCACATTAATGAGTAAGGCTATAGGTATATAGGTTATAGGCTACGGGGACGGGAAAAAACGGGATTTGCGCGTACGAAGTCGCGTAGTAATTTATACAATTCGTCTATGATCGATCATAGACGTATCGTTTTATTTATTGTCTATGTGATTTTCAGCTATTCTTTCAAAAATGAAAGGTAATATACTAGTTCTTTGGACAGTGGTGATCGATTCTCGATCACATCTGGCACCTCATCAAATTCTGTCTATGCTTAGTAAACTGGTTAGTCTACTGAAAATACTAACTCTACAAACATCCCAGCTTCATTATTATCATATTGTTGTATTAATGTTTCCACACAATGCCATTTTCCCTTTTGCATCAAAATAGTTTCAAATTCAAATTCAAATTCATTTATTGCTTGCTACAGGTGTATGGTCAGTTCTTATAATTATTTGTTATAATATCTCTGTAACATACCCATGGGGTGTATAATGTTTAAAAAAATAAAATTAAAATAAAATAAAATTAAATACATCACTGGTCATAATTACATTAACTACTTTTCGATGTAAGTACAATATTTTTCTAATCATACAGTGCAGTTGCACTGGGTAAAGTTACATTTTGAAACTGTTCTGTTACTATATGACTGAACAATTGCTGTTATGAAAAATTCAAGTTTGTAGGTCAAATGAATTTAAAAAAACCGGCCAAGTGCGAGTCGGACTCGCGCACCGAGGGTTCCGTAAAATATTTTTATTATATGATGTAACTAAAAATGTATGCTTTTCGCAATTTTTCCTTTATCTGTGCTATAAGACGTTGCTTCGTACCAAATTTCAAGATTCTGAGTTCACGGGAAGTACCCTGTAGGTTTTGCTTCCCTTGCGAGTGTCGAAAATTTGCAGCATAAACGGCTGTATCTTTTGATTGCGTTGACTTAGAAGTTTGATTTCTCACAGCTCCAAGAGACAGTCGACCTGAGTATTAGATATGAATTTCAGCTTGATACCTCCACGCGTTCCTCCGAAAAAGGGTCTTGACAGACAGACAGACGGACAATAAAGTGATCCTATAAGGGTTCCGTTTTTTCCTTTTGAGGTAAGGAACCCTAAAAATGTGCTCTATTTTATTCAATTGTTGTTATTACATTACAAGACTATATTTCACGCTATTATTGTCGTGTCTGGAACTTTAAAATGACGTATTCTTAGTGTTAAGGTATCATTAGATAACTAGTTTTGTTTTAAAATTGTCCTCAATTTTCTTAGTTTCATTCATTTTCGGTGGTCGTTACAACCCTTCAACTGACGTCATAGGCATTATGTTTTAGTTCGTAGGTAGGTATTATAAAAACATCCAATCTAAGTCTGCCACAGTCGAGTATAATTGATGAGACCACTTTCATTTGTGTGCTGAAGTATAATTAACTGACGTCCAATACGCTCTTGAAAGGCTTCGATTCCATGGAAAGTTGTTGTACCATTTCGTTTAACTAACTTTCTACGTCACCCTTATTACTAGGAACAGAGGGGAGCATTGTACGGCATTGGGCGCTTACGACCTTTTCGTTAAGATTAAAAGTATATCAAACGTGTCCACAGTCGTTATGGGGTGTATACTTATTTTGATTGATCTTAAACTGTGCCTGTCTACGATCAAATCAAAAGAAAGTCATAATAGTAGCCCCTGAAGGTGGCAATTATCGTAAGACGTTAGTGCACTTAGTTCGTTGGTTATTATTCTTCCGTACTCGTAATTGTGCCGTCATTAATTTGTTATTTCATTTCCTTCCCAAGTCAGTTATGTTCTAAATGTTTGGTTTTATTAACGACTAGCGGACGTCACGCGGTTTCATCCGTGTAGTTCCCGTTCCCGTGGGAATACGGGGATAAAATATAGCCTATGTTACTCGCTGATAATGTAGCTTTCCAATGGTCGAAGAATTTTTGAAATCACAGTAGTTTTTGAGTTTATTCATTACAAACATACACACACAGAAAAATACAAATTTTTCTTCTTTATAATATTAGTGTAGAAAAACTTGTGAACTTTAATTTTTAGGTCAGCTCTCTTGCCCTTATCTCAATAAGTTGGAGTCTTCGCAACATGCCTGTTTCTTCCATAAACCTCTTTCAGTAAACAAAGAGATCATCTTGCTCCCATCATGTCTTTGGTATTCCCTTACTTTTATAGTCATCCACATTTATATTCATAACTATCTGATGACTGTATTTAGGTTTAACATGTTTATTACCTATTAAGTATTCATTGTTGGCAGAATTGTAATGAAACAAATTAATTAAACAAACGTTCCTTGTTTTGTTCTCTTATCGTTGATGCAGTCATGTGGTTTAGCTTATTATTCATGTATTTATGACCTAAACAAAATAAATATAAAAACATCTGTCATTGTTTTTTATACGTGATAGGTACCATCATCAACATATTATTGTCCTTATTCCAATTTACCTCCCGCACGGGTCGATCTTCAAGGTTAAGCAATTTGCAAAGTCGGTCTATGGATGGGTGGTCATCTTAATATACCGAGACTAATCCGTGCCTCGGAAACCATGTTAAGCCGTTGGTCCCGTCTGTCATTTGTAGGTCTTTGGCAGTCCTTACGGATTGTCAGAAGCCAAAAAATCTGACTCCATTCTTGCCAAGAAGTACCGTGTTACCCTGTTAATGGGTTGTGGTGGTCTGATAGGCAGCCGCTCCACGTAAAATTCTGATATTCAGTTGAATCCGGTTTGACTGGAAGCCGACCCCAATATGGTTGGGAAAAGGCTAGGCAGATGATGATTCCAATTAATTTGGTTTTTCCATAGTTCTCTATTAGTCGTAGTCCCAGTATTTAATGTTTTTTCCATAGTTTTTTTATTTTTTCCATAGATGATGGCATCAACGCACATTTGTATTTAAAACCTTTCTCGCGACAATCTCTTTCACTCCTCACTCTTTCACATCACAAAAACATCGCATATTGTAACAATACGTCGCAGAACCATTTAATTTGTATCAACTGACCTTACACTCAATACTATGACATCATTGGTAAGGTCTCTCAAATACCGCGTCGCCAATAAAAAGGAACATTCAGTTCCCCTCGGCGTGACGTCTGCGGTGGTGGCGTCACATTCCCATGTTCCCGTAACAAGCGACTGATGGCGCAACCTTGGGCCCTTCTATGAAGTCTTAAAACGATCATGATTCTGCTCTTAGAGCGAGACGGAGCTATACCTACAAAGCGCTATCCCTTTTTTAACTGACTTCAAAAAAAGGAGGAGGTTCTCAATTCGTCGGAACCTTTTTTTATGTATGTTCCCCGAAGACGGCTGGATCGATTTGGACTTTTTTTTGTTTGAAAGGGTATATTCTTGCCGGGTGGTCCCATGATCATCAAGTCAGGATCTGATGATGGGATCTTGGAGAAATAGAGAGAACTCTTCAAATTTTATAGGCACACTTGAAGCGATTTGGGTAGTTTTTGAAAGAGTACTTTCTCGGAGTGGTCCCATTTCAATTTGGTGAAGACCTGATGAACTTCGGAGATAGGCAACGGAACTCCTCAATAAATGTTAGCAAATGGACTGGGTTTGCTGAAATCTCATGTCTGTCTATTGTTTAAACCAGTTCATAACATAACATCACGCCGGTACACTGAAGGGGTAAGCACATGTGAACCACTAAAACGTGGAAAAAAACTTTTTCTTTCAAAAAACGAAAAAAAAAGCAACAAAAAACACCGACTGCCGAAACTAAAGTTATCTTATACTATGTATTGTTTTTTATTTTGAAGTCGGTTGTATTTTTCGTAAAAAGTTTTTTTACATCATCGGAATTGGATGGCATTAGCACGTCATAGTAGGGCCAAAGGACCGACATTGTTAAAGAAATTGCGTCTGTACCCATAGCAACACTTTGAAACCATATGGTGTTTCTCACATTTTAAAGTACCTACCTACTTACAAAGAAGTTCGCAGACATACCTACTTTTAGGATTGTTTTATTTTCTAAAAACATTTGTTTATTTGTCAATTTACCAAGGCACTTCTTACGGCAGTGATTTAGAAGGCAACAGTCGCAGATATTTTCGCTGATTTTCACATAGTCGATTTTTGACTTACATTTTAGTCAACTTCAACTAAAACTTGAAAGCATTGATCTCAAATAAACTATTTACTGGGTCTTTTGCATAGAAAAAGGAGTCGGTCAGTTTTTCAGAAAGTTAAAGCTATTTTCACATTCCAAAATGAATCTTATTTTTATTTATTGTACACCTACCACAATATAGTCTTTATAACCCAAAGGTTGACTGGTAGAGAATGCCTTGATGCATTAAGTCCTCCCATGTACCACTATTGTACATAAAGTTTAAATAAAAAAATAAATAAAATATCTATAAAGAAGAATGTGCAAAAAACTCCTTTCTCCTCTTTAAAATCAAGTAATTACTAAGTTCTGGTACATTATGCTTGATGTAGTAATTGCATGCACATTCACACACATAGAGATAACAATGCAAATTATTCCACTATTTGCATTACCCTTCTCGTGAAACACGATCTACAAATCACCAAAACAAAAAACGTAATTTACCATCTGTTATCAAAATATCAAGCATTTAGTATACTGCTAACGACCAAACATATTGTACGTCAGGAACTCCTTTGATGTGCTAATTCCCTCACTATATCCCAGAACAAAGAACTATTGTGGGTACAGTTGTACCGGTCTCACAGTTGATGTAATAGCAACCTTGGGCGGTATGTGTTAGCGATATAATTCGGATGACTGGGTCTGACTCATATGTATAGTGATAAGACCTCGATAATTTTAAACTCTTTTCAGTAGATTTGTTTGGTTTATCTAGATCTGTGAACGGGAATATGTTTATTTTTGTAGTTTAGATGCTGAAGGTCATGCATGTCTAATATTCCCATATTGTTGCATCTTTGTCTGTAGAAATTGTGACAAAAAATATCACTGCTTCATATGATCATTTGATCAATTAAGTCATGCTAAGTGTATGATATGCCGCATGATACCAGGATAACACTTTTCAAAGCTCCTCTTGAAAGGATGTTTTGGGAAGACCCCTCCAAACCAACAATGGATTTGCAAAAACGACCACTCACGTTGTGCCTGCAGCAGGCAACAATTATTAATTTAGTAAAAGAAAAAAAATGGCACCCAAACTTGGGACAGTCAAAAAACTTTCTTTGAGAAATCCAACTGATGCATTGGTCATATAGAAATATGCGAAAATATGCGGGCGTCGCGTGACGACTCTACCATAAAATAAACGTTTAGCTTGTAAAATAATAGATAAAATACAATAAATGGTATGCATCACGGATTGGCACTGCTATGAAAAGTGCTGCTCAACATTTAAATTAGGTACCACCGTAAAATATGAGACACGACAGCGAAATAACGTTGTTATTGTTTGTTTGTCTGGGATGTGATAAAGCACGGTGAAGAGGTTTATGTTTAGTATCGTCTTTAACCATGCCAACTCCCCGATATCTGAATTAATAATTTGAAGTTGAGTATTTCAAACTCCTCTATCCTGGAAACTTGACGTTGCCATTAAATTAGATTTAGATTTGGTCTTAACATCAAAAACTCAATTTAGAAATTTCAATCATCGGGGTGATATGTTTTATAGAAAAAACCCTGTAATAAACCTTAAAAAAAAGTATTTGTGTACAAAATATCTAACACCATGAAGAGGTAAAATTGGTTTAAATTTTTCAGACCTGATTATTACAAATTTCAGTAATAGAGACAGCTAGGCTGCATTTATGCCTAAAAATTGATGGACCATGAGTGCTAAGTCGCGGAGAGAATCTAGTCGTTAACACTGCTGAATTTGGACCCTAATAAGTTGATTGAACAATATTGACATGATCGACGCCATGGGAAGTGAATTGGTTTTCGTTATGGGATTTGCTTTAGTCAACTCTTTTTCATACCCTCTATATAGACTTGTTTTACTGGACCAGTGGCTGAACGGATATTTGAAGCCAAATGTGGTATTTCCTCGGATGTCATTCAAAAGATTCAATCCTATTCAGTTCACACTATTGAAATGTATAAACAAAACTTTATTTCCTCTGAAAATATTAAAGCACTATTGCCGGAATCGCGTCCGAAAATAGACATCATTACGGTTACGAGTCGTCAAGGGACTATCTATTTATGTATAGCATGTCGTTTCTATGGGGACTGGGGGAGTGCCGAAGTGACGTCACTAGGCTCACTCGCCACAACGGGGTGTGCCGGGTATACCCTTCAGCGGGACTGCGGCCTGTTGGGTTGCGGGCTTTGCGGGAATTCCAAACATCCCGTATTATACAATACGAATGCTCGAATTGTATGGCATTTAATTTATTGTATTACTAAAACAAACACGCGATGAAATGCGTTAGTCAAATTAGCTTAATTGAGCTAGGTCGTAGTTTGTTTCAAATTAATCGCTTTTTGAACTTCGTAAAGAATGAGTTATTTGAGGTAGTTACATTTTTAGGTAGGTACCATGTTTAAATTTAATGTTGATGACGCTCTGACGTTTAACTTTCAAAGTAATGGGAAATCTATGTTGTGCACTGAAATATGAATCTTAAGTCCTTGAAATAAGGTATTTCGTGTAAATATTCTTTCTATAGCGACAATGTTATCGCACCAGTTATCTGAACACCATAATGTAAATGTTGTCATTAACATATCTCATTAGGTTTGTTCTTCAGAAAATAAATAATATGTACTTACTGACATTTAACAAATAGAAAAAAAGATAACTCCTTACAAATGACGGGGTTTTAAAACAATTATTGTCTTCAGAAAGACGTTTGTAAAGTATGTACTTATTGTGAGACGTTATTATAATCATAAAACACGTAGTATTTGTCGGAAGATGAATACCTTGTCATGTGAATAAGTATATACTTATTTATAGAACAGGCACCTTTATCCATGTACTTGAAATGATAAAAGTAGAACCAATACGAATGGTCCACATAAGACCATCAAAGGAGTACGCATTTTTAGTTTTACTATTAGGTATGTCAACACTCAACCTCCTTTGATTGACTCATAGAGAAGGCCAAAAGTAATAAATAAGCTTGGATCTGTAAAGCATAAAGTTTTTTTTTTTTTTAAGAATATTGTAGAATTACCATCTTCTACCATTATTCATAGGTACTGCCATTTCACAATAAAACTGAATTGACTTAACCTAAATATTGCCTAGCACCAAGATAAAAGGTCACCTATTTTAACCCCTTTTACCCTAATAACACAAAATAATGGCTGAATAGACACTAGCCCACTAATTACCCTTCGTTAACCCAGACACCACCAATCGAGGTCACTAAAGGTAAAAATGTAAAGCAAATGTAACCTACATACAGTGTCAGGGGATCGTTGTAACAGGTGGTAAAATGTTCCATCCCGACCTGACGATTTATGAATATTGTACTTTAAAAGCTTTGCCTCGTAAAGATAAAATATGCTTGAAGAGCAGGTGGTTGTTTTGTCCTTTGAGAGTTTTGGAAAACCCTGGGTAATTTTCACTTTTTGAGATAAATGTCTAATCTTTTATTACCCTCATATCATATTATCTGAAATGGTAAGTTTATGGGTATTGTATTTTTTAGGTCGTAAGCATTCTTAGTACCTATCTTAACAGTGAATATAGAAAATCTAAGACATCCTCGTCCAAACATAATTAGTTTCCAGAAAATCCTAGATTTTGATTGTATTCTATACTGGCTCCTCAAAATAACTTCGCTCAAATCACAGTCACGATATAGTCTTTTTTTGCTATTCTGTTTATACCAAACAATTTCATTAAATTTATTCTAAACTAGGCTCATTCCAAACTTCCAATCTACATATGTACGTTTGTGATTCCAAAAATGATGATTTCAATATTAACATATCAAGGGAGTTCACTGTTGCAGATGTTTACGAGAATGTTTCTCTGATGGTATTTTAAGCCCTTGTTCTGGTATTAACCTCTCACCGGTTGAATCGTTGTACTTCATAGTATTTATAACTGCCCTGACTCGACATGGTTGCCTCATTCTGCGGTTTCATCTCGTAGAATCAGATGAACAAACATTCTTCAGGTTTTAAATTGAAGCGGTTCCGCGTATGTTGATATTAAAAAAAAAGTCAGTTCTACAGGTTGTGCCAAAAGTGCGTGGTCACCACCCTTGCATATGCAAGGGTGGTGTTCTATCACTGCTATAAAGTAGACACAATAAAAAATATTGCCTTTTTTCTTAAAACCCGACCGCAGAAAACGATTATAATGTTTAACAAATCACTCGTCAAGCAGGCTGATGCAGTTGAAGGTGTTTATTTTAGTTCATCACAGATTCGATGCCAGCAACTTTATCACACTGCTTGAAAAGTGTTTTTTTTTTTACTTTTTAGTCGATTTTCGTAATTGGGTCTTTTGAGAAAAGTCAATTTTTTTTTGTAATATATTATTTCTAAACTGTATAGCAGCCATAGACACGCACCACAAAATGTATATATGACATATGATATGCGAACGAATGCGAACGTTGCTTACAAATTGGTAAAATTGGTCCTCAAATTACAGCAATTTTATCAAAATGTTATAACATTGTAAGCGCGATATTCAAAACTACAATCGCATATGACCTTCATGCATCATTTCTCGATGTGAGCACTCGGTTCATTGTTTAGCCGCTCTGCTGGTCACGGATTGAGCTAATGGCTGATACATAGTGTACACAAATACCCATGGATTGCTTCTAAAACATTGGCAAAGGAAACCCGATCTAAACAAACAATCAAGACTAGTATAGGCAGCTGACTGAACTGATGGATAAGACTGGCCTCTCCCCAAATTCAGTAAATGCTGCTGAAATGTATGTTGGCTTGGGTCTTGTGTCTAGGGTAACTTATTTTGTTATATAGTCCCCGTCTGCACTGAATCCGCTGGCAGCAACCGTTTTATTATTGTTGGGAAATCATCAAGACGCGGGGGTCGGAAAGGAAATGCCACTCTCACTGACTAAAACCCGCCTGTGTTCCTCCAAATGCTCTTTGCGTTCCAAGCCTGCGGTAACTCTTTCGAAAAATTCCGCAACTCTGGCAGACACTGGCCCTAGCGAGCCCCGTCAACAATGCTGACATTTCTTTGTGGTGCCTTAACTAGATTTATTTTATCGCGACTTCTCATATGACTGACAAAGCTAAATTTAGTCATGGCAATACCATGTTCCTATCGAACCTTAATAAATTCTGCAAAACTTTTTAGAACATCCTAATATACCTTTTTGTATTCAAATGTAATCATCATTTCAGAGATAATCAGTGATTTTTATCATAGATAATTTCGGCTTGTCACTCAGAAAACTGTCAACGTCATTGTTGGTTTATAAACAACAAAAACTTTTACAACTAGAGTTGAATACTTTTATAATTTGTTATTTTGTGTGCATGGATTGTGCTGTTGTTGCTTCAAGTTTCGTAGTATTTTTATTGTGGTGTTGTATCTGCAAGCTTTGGAATCAAGTATTATATTTATTTTTATGGTATACGATACCGTTGATGTATTAATGATTTCGTACTTATGCTCATCACGGACCTCATTCCACATATTGGAATTCATCATCATCATCATAGAGAGAACAGTGATGTATGGAAGATGACTATTGCTCACCCCGATTTGGGTCAAGAGCAAAGGGATGATGCTGCTTTTCTAAAAACCCAAATGACCCATTACTTCATCCAGGCGTGATGCCGAAACCAATTGCTTATACCTAATTTAGTCTTTGATTAACGATATCTGTAACAATTATATTTTACTTAGATATAATTTAGTTCGCCTGCTTGTAAATGGACATCGTAAAGCGTTGGCCTTAGCGTCCGGAGCATCGATTTTTCAACATTGGCTTGGCTCTGTTAGCATGCTTGTCTAGCTAACTGGATATCCGTATTCAGCCTGTTCTTATTCTAAGCTTAAATGTTGTCCCCGATTCGTCAATGGCCTCCTTTTCTCTCTTTCCGCTTTTACCGAACTTCAGCGATTCATCCAATCCTGCAAATTCTTTAAATATGGAGTCCAACTCCTTCTACCACTTACTTTGTGAGCCTGCTGCGTTGTAGTTTTTAGGATAGGAAAGGTGCAGCTAGGTGTGTTTTTGTACTAGGTGCAGCTAGGTGTGCTAATAAGAAAATTGTACCGAGCTTGAAGTCATAGAAAACATCCTATTTAAAACCCTACTTCTGAGTTATTCTTATCAAATAGCACTTTTCTCATTAGCAAACAAGATAACACATGGGTTCTTTTCCCAGTTTCGTAAATCCAGCGCCCTTGGGCTTGACAGTCGGCTATCAAGCCGTAACTAATAATTATGCGAGGCAGGCCATCACGTGGATCGCGCAATCAACCAAATTTCATTTAGTAACGTGTCCTCACGGCTGTGCCTATGTACTCGTATGTAGGTCGGAACGACGCGGAATAATATTATCTTGAGGCTACGGATACTTTACATTTGTACTTTATTATATTTGTTTAGCTTTGTTTGTATTGAATACGGTTTACGATAATTGAACGGCAGAGATCTTGTTACTGAACAATTTCTAGTCTTCGGAAAAATATGGAAAATATGCCAATGCTAAAAAATAACTTCGATTTCGACCTATTTTTTTTTAAGGATATGATTTTATCAAATGACTTCTTCCGCTCTGGCTGGAGCGGAAGGGCGTCTCAGACTCTTACTGACTAAAACCCATCTGTGTTCCTTCTAAAGCCCTTTGTGTTCCGGGGCCGCGGTGACTCTTTTCTTAATCGATTTCGCCCTACACGTCTCAACACAACTTCACTCATTGGAAAAAAAAAAACTTAAATGCCAAATGACCACAAGTGTGACGAAACTTAAAATATCAGAATTACGTAAAATACAATGTAAAATCCTTTCCAAAAACAGAAATAGTTTCAACTCTCACTAATTAGAAAATGCACTAATGCATGCTTTAGCCTGGCTAGGCACAGTTCGTTTGACTAATTAATTCTGCAGAGTTACGGCTGGGAACTAATTGGGCAGCTAAATAAGTCGACGATTTGGACGATCATTTTCAGAAATGTTGTTTTCCTCTTTCAAATGGGGAATATTTCATTAAATTGAATCAATCTGATCACAGTCATGTGCAGTTGTTCATTATCATCATTTAAGCCGAAAGACTGCTGGATATGGGCTTCCCCCAAGCCAAGTGCCGCCACATCGACCGCCCGGTGGCGTTTGAATGTTCAATCATAAAATTAAAATTAAAAATATTTTTCCTTTGTTCACAGGAGGGCCCTCACTCCACATTGCCAGATGACGAGTTCTATGATGCAGTGGAGACAGGCTTCGACAAAATGGAGGAAGAGCGGTGTGCGCGAGTGGTGCCACCTAGCGTCCACACACGCGACCAGGTGGAACTGCCACCACCGGCCATCGACAACCGCCTCACCGTGCACACTTTGTGGTCTGAGGTAAGGAGATCAAGTTTCTTTAGTTCAACTTGTGATGATGCGTTCGACAATGACACATCTGTGCCTTCTAGGGCTCTAGATGAAATGACATTCTTTCAGCGTTAGCAATTGTCGAAATGCCTAAATGTTTGGGATTGGCCTGAATACCCCTGACAAACCCTAGATTACTAGTACAGTGAGTTATAGCAATTAGCTGACCCACCGTTGCATAAATAGTTGTGATTTTTTAGAATACGCGTCGATAGAATTTTATAATCCTTTTATATTTTTACCATTTGAGCAAAGTAAATAAAATATAAAAGAAATATAAAATTTTATCGTTTCATATTCTAAAAAATCTCAACCATTTATGCAAACAAAGGTGGGTCAGCTAATTTGTATAACCGACTGGACGTCGGGATTATTGTAGACGGATTATTTGGATCATGCCTTTCAACTAACTCTGTCCCATTTCGCGATGGCCCCAAAACTTAATGCCATCCAAATTGCCACAGGCCAGGTGAGTTGATGAAATACCGCGGTAATCATATTCTAGGTTAATGGTCTGATAAGGGTTTTTTCATAGTAAATCTTATGAAATAGTGTTAGCATAGAGATAATGTTAACGACATCACTCATTTATGGATGCGTGTTCTATTGATGTCTTGTGTTATAGACACGATCTTTCTGATATTGTTTGAAGAGACTGGAATCGGTCGCTTACAACCTTTGCCTAGATTCTTAGCATGGTTATATTAGATGTCACAGTGCTTTAAGCGTATTAAGCTGTTATGTTCTTTGAGCAGATGAGGAAGACCCAGTATCCCTTATTAAAGTTTCCGGTTTTAAGAGTATTTGAGCATCATGGAATACCTTGATGTTGGCGGTGGTTTATTATAAAGCTATCGCTTGTGTCTCTGAATACTGAACCATAATATTGTGGCGGCAAAATTAAGACTAATCGGACAGCACTTTACACCCACTCTGACCTCCGCACTCTCTCGCAACTATAGTAAATCCAGAAGGTAGTTCTGACGCGAGGTTTCGCCTATCAAAATACTCTACTAAATATTGATTTTCTTATCGTAACGTTTCCAGATCGACAGGATATCGACCGAGCAGATCCAAGCGGCGTTCGAAGGCGTCGGCGGCGAGATAGGATGGCAGCTGTTCGCGGAGGAGGGCGACATGCGGATGTACAGGAGGTACGTGGAAAATGTTTGTAGAAGTGGGTAGGTGGACTCCATTCTTGTACTACTTTTGCTTACATATATTTTACCCCTTTATTCATAAACGCTGTAGTCTATCCTCATAGGTGGATTTGTGCCTGGGTTAGTGCTTTCCGGTTTCTCGGACGTTCGGTCTTTGTCTCAGGCTTGCTCTTTGTTTATTAAAGCATTTACTGGCCCATTGTGGTTTATAGGGTATGGACCAAAAAGGCCCCTTTACCTTTATGTTTGAATGAATAGACAACACATAGACTGATTTTTTATGAGACATTGCCATCTTAATCTCAAAATTTCGGGTACAGTGCGTGTTACTATATTCGTGACAATCTAAGAAGTCGGATTTGACAGCTAAGTAGAGAGGGATAGAAGATCGCTTTACCACTAAGTGCGAAAGAGATTTATTTAATGTCTCTTTCATACTTATTAGTAAAGCAATGTTGTATCCTGCTGTCAAATTCGACTTCTTAGATTATCACAAATATAAAGATTTCCCTCAGCCTGGCTTTCCGATGCGCATGACATGTCGCGTTACAGTTTGATATTGGTTATTGTGCAGTCATTTGTAGCTTGTAGCCAACTTCAGAGCGGCAAACTCATACGACGCGAACTATGCGATAATGAATTTAGAATGACATGATTTTATGAATAAAGGAGTAAAAATGTAGCTATGTAATATATTGTAATGTAATCCAGTAGTATTTAGTGACGGTATTGCTTTAAAGATTTGGGCTAGTTTTAGAGTATTTAGTTTGGTATAACTTTGCATTCGGGATTACCTACGTTTTTCTGGGAATGGTAAATTAATGTAAATACAATGTGAAAGTTTTTGGTAATTTGTATTAGTAGTTTTTTTATGGGTATGGTAGATACTGTAAAGTGTGAATTATTTTCTATATTTTTTGGGTGTTGTATTACTTATACATTAGCGGACTTATATCACAGGGCACAAGCTTTGCATGCACACCTTACACGGTATATTGACCCCACTCTAAGTCTTCAAGTCTCAATAGTCCAGGATGCTCAATTGGTGTACTTCCCCAGGGAGATGGAAGTGGACGGCATGGTGACGGACCCCCTGAAGGCGATGCACAAGGTGCGCGGCGTCACAGCGCGCGAGATGTGTCACTACTTCTTCAACCCACGGTACCGGTACGAGTGGGAAAGTGAGTATGATTTCAAAGACTAATAATAATGCTAGTTTCTGCCATCAGTTTCGCCCGCGTGATAATCGGAAATGATCACAAGTGCCGGAAATTGGGAATAGGCATGCAATTTTTTTTATTTGCAGTATGAAATTACTTATTAGTTCTAGTAAACAATTAAGAAATGTTTTTATTATACCTTCATCAGCGATGAAGTTATAAAGCTTCAAAGATGACAATTAGAAAGGAAAGTCCGATTAGAACTCTTACGTCAAATACCATGTCGCCTATAGAAAACGGCGTCTTCGCGAGAGAGACAGATATATTTATCGGTATCGGTATTTATTTTACACATTTTTTTATTTTTTTTATCAAGTGCCTTTATTACATAGGTTCATGGTTTTATCTTCAATAAAGACGGACTCCCATATAAACTTACATCCCATATTTCAACCCCTTCAAGCCCCTTTCTCGCGACAAAATGCACATGTCGTTCTCCAAGGTCTAATTTATCAACGTACCAAATTTCATCTAAATCGGTTCAGCGGTTTAAGAAAGAAAGAATAATATTTATTTAGCACTTACATAGAAATAAAAAAGAAATGTAGGTATGCTAAGAACCAAGTGTGTGTCTCACGGCTGCACTAAAGCGTGAAGAGGTAACAGACAGACGGACACACTTTCGCATTTATAGTATTAGTATGGATTTAAGTTATTTAATAAGTTATGTTATATTAGTATGGATGGGTGACAATAAACATGTATGACTGATTACAAAACCAGTGTTAAACTGGCGACAATCTGGACCTTGTGCCTTTGTGGGCTTTAATCCTCTTACGGACTGAATGATTTTCGACCTTGCAATATCTACGCACTAATATTTGATTAGCAGTCAGAACTTGCGTTGTGTAGCGCATTACCAGGTAAAATGGCTTATGGTGCTTTGTTTTAGAAAATAATTGCCATTAAAATAATAAATTAATATAGCTCTTTTAAATGGGCTATTGTTATCCAGAAAGAGAGTTACTATCCATCATAACTATTCATAAGAAAATATCTCAATTGTCTTACTTTCGTTGATTGAGGAAACCGCGAGCCGTGACCGACGAAAATTCGTGCAATATTGTTTGGCACGCGTTATTCATGAATTATTAAAATGCTTATGACTATTTATCATATGCAATAAATAAAACATAGACAAAACATACTCAAAATAATCATAAATACATAGGCCGAGTTTTGAGTAAAAATATCTTGCAAATTACATTTTTTTTTGTAGAAAAGTATAAATATTGTATATTTTATTTGGTTAAATTATGCTTAAAACATGTTAGCAATGACTTATGGTCCTTCGAAAACAATTATCGATGTTTTTGCGCCTTGGACCAAATATAAATACTGTGTTATTTTTTGAAAGGGAAATAAATAACAAGAGATTAAAGTCGTGATAAATGGTCGTAGGCTTGTCAGGGACCTATGTAGCTTAAAATTATTATTTCGTTCTAAAACATTAAATCATATTGAATAGTTGAGTAACACTACATTGTCTTGTAAAGTTGTAACCTTTGAAGGTCTCTTTAGTGACCTCTACTAACTACAATATCGACACTTGGTGTGGATTTGATTCCTATAATAACCAAATGTAGATATATAATTATTTAAATTTATTTATTAACATTAATATATATAAAAATGAACCCCTATTTCTCCTGGTCACGCTATAACTTGAGAACGGCTGGACCGATTTGGCTAATTCTTTTTTTGTTTTGTTCGCAAGATTACAGGAAAGGTTTAAAAACAAAAAAAAATAGGTAGGTATGTAGGTAGGTATGTATGTATGTAGGTATGTATGTATGTAGGTATGTAGGGTAGGTACGTAAATAGGTAGGGGGTAGGTATAGGTTAGGTATGTAGGGTAAGTAGATAGGGTAGGTACCTAACTGTTGACGGGAGGTGACGGGAGCGAAGCCAGAGTACAGCTTGTTATTAATAAATAATATTTAAATAATCATTTTCAAAAAGTATGATGTGTTCGACGATAACGCACTTGCGTAGAAGTAGTCTATAATTAATCTTGACTTAAGGAACTAGGTTGTAACTATAAAGAAACATTGACTCCGGCAAAAACTTACTCCTTAGTTTGACGCACAATGAAATGTGTGAATGATATAGGCGGATTATGATATCTAGCTAGACCAAGTATAATCCAAAGGCTGAAGGGTGTTGTGTATCGACGTTTCCGCGGCCAGCTGCGCGACACCAGTCAGCGAAACACGACGCCGTCATTTCGTGTTCAGTAGTTAATAGTTTCAATTTATTGTAATATGTATTCATTTCATTTATGTATAGTTATTTATTTATTTAACAGTTTATGTACACACATTTAAAAAATAGATAAGAAGAAGGAAACAGAAGAATAGGTGCAAAGGTGATGCTTATCTCTAAAGAAATCTCTTCCAGCATACCTGCGAAAGGAAAGTCGAATAAAAGAGATGTAGACATCGTGTGTAAAAGTTATACTTACGTAGAAAAAAGATAAAACACTTTATATATAAATATGACTAAAATTAATATCATACTAATATATAATACTAAAATAATATAAGATGAATAATAATATAAATGATAAATATGCAACTACGATGGTACCGAAAGGTAGTGTTCTTTCACTCTTCTTTTAAAAACTGAAAGAGATAAATAACCCTTTCAGTTTTTCTCTACTTTTCTGTCTTTTTGTTTTACGTTTATGTAGTTTGTTGTATGGACCTTAGATTCCTGAAATAAAGAATTAAATTAATTTTAATTTGTATAATGAACTATTATATTTGTTGTTTCCAGCCACTCTAGAAACGATGACGATCGTGGAGGAGATCTCCGCGGACGCTCTGGTGTTCCACCAGACGTTCAAGCGCATCTGGCCGGCGTCGCAGCGGGACGCGCTGTTCTGGTCGCACGTGAGACACTCCTCCGACGACACCTACGCCGTCACCAACCATTCCACCACCAATGCTGATTATCCGGTTAGTTCTATTACCTTACACTCCTTTTAATATAAAACAAGCTGTTCATTACGGAAAGGATATTCTGGAAAGGCTCATGATCGTAGGCCTAGTCGAAGGAAAACGCGCTGAAGGTAGTACTACTATTTTTTCTTAATATTTCTATCCATACCATCACTTACATACGCACACACCATCACACTCTTTCCTTCAAACTCACACACACACTACACAACACATACTACTCACGCACGCGTGCTCATAGTACATAAGTTATTGTTAATGTTACACATTTGGTTCACTGAATTCTTGTAAAATGTAATTACGGACGAACGGATGGCTCTTATAATACAGGATTTTCCTAGTATAGGGGACATTATTCATAAATTTAATGTCAAAAAGAACTCATAGGCTTGATATTGTAACATGTCATGTATTTTCTCTATTTAGAAGGTTGTAGAAGATACCATCTAACGAGCTGTCCACAATGCAGAAGATCGCATAACTTGAAAATGCAGTGATCGGTGGTAGTTATTGGGTGGAAGATTGTTTATAACGTTTTTTTTTTGTTCCAGTCGAACACTGGCGCGTGTATCCGCCTGTTCGTGACGGTGTGCCTGGCGTGCCGCACGTCCTACCCGGCCGGCGAGCAGCCCACCCGGAACAACATCACCACTGACATCGCCTACTGCAGTACAGGTAAACACTCTTGTTCTTAGCGGAAATCTGCCTAAACCTCCCATTTGAATACCAGTATTTTACATGTCGAACGACTGCCTTTGACGAACCCAATCCAGTTACTGGGTAACACAGTACTTTGTTAAGCCTGGTTGTCAGATTATGTACTTAAAAAAAACCTGCGTACGTCATCGCAGGTTTTTTTTTATTTTTGGACTGTTGTTAAATGAACATTACTTCAACATATTATTATATAAAAATGAATCTTTATCACGCGTGAACGGCTGGACCAATTTCGCTAATTCTTTTTTGTTGTGTTTGTTACTGTCAGGAGAAGGTTCTTATGAAAGAAAATTTTGAAAAAAGATAAACATTCATTAAAAATCACTTGAGCCCAGTAGGCGCTCATGTCAGTTGGGTGATCTCCGAGTAATGGATGGTTATCCCACTAAAGACTGACTTTTATTGACCCATGCGGCTATTGTTAGTTAGCTGCGAGCCTAGGTCCAGTCACAATACATCTCAAACCAATCGTCCTCTTCCAGTAAACCCCGGAGGCTGGGCGCCGGCCGGCGTGCTGCGCGCGGTGTACAAGCGCGAGTACCCCAAGTTCCTCAAGCGCTTCACCAACTACGTGGTGGAGCAGTGCCGCGACAAGCCCATCGCCATCTAGCGGCGCCACTGCACCCCGCGGGACTGAGCTCCTCCCACACACTAATGGCGCGCACCTGACTGACCAATCAGGTGATCAACCATTCTAAAACCCGTACCGGCACTACATTTCGAATTTCGAATATTTTTCTCAGAAAAAAAAAATTAGCTGTCCTTTTCTATTCCCGATGGTGAGAAAGAGACACAATCTCTGTGTGAACTGAGAATTCCCGAAGTGTAGTGCTATTAGACGTTAAATAGGTGTTATGTAATGTTAAAGGTTTTATTCAGGGTGATGTTAAGGATTCCTGTTTCATTGTACTCCGTTCAATTGTATTTCCTTCGCGATCTCGGTGCCCGAGTCTGATTTTTACACTAAACTGCTGGAACATTTTCGTTTGAAAATAGACCCGGGCATAAGTGGAGAATTTTCATTCGATGTTGTTGCGAATTTGAGATTTTTTTGTAACGAATCTATCTATTTTCGGGATGACAAAGTGGTATAACGCTATACGTCGGATATCGCTAGAGAGCAAACGTGTCCGCCTGTTATGCGCTAAATATCTAAATATACTTGTTTTAAAACATATTTTTTTAATAAATAATCACGCTGGATAAACCGGTGTCTTAACTATTAGCATATTGTATGATCAAAATATTTTATTTTGTTTTTAATTTGGTTTGGCTGATTTTTATTAGAAATATTAAAATAATTGTGTTCTTTATTATTATAATTTAGACGGACATATTAACGGCCGGTTTCAATAACGCATCTGCCTTTAGCCAATTGTCAAATTAGCCACCAACAGTAACTGAAACTTCATGTTTTAAAGGGACACATGATGTTTCAGCTACTGTTGGTAGCTAATTTGACAGTTGTTCAAAGGTTGATACGTTGTTGAGACCGGCCGTAAGTAGCAAGCTATTCAGTAATAATGGTTTCTTAAAGCAGATTTCTTAAAACCTTATAAATTGTATTTTTAATATGTAAAGGATTGTAGAACAAGCTGTAAAATATAATGTATGTCGTTGAGTGTTACAATATAATAAAATTTATACAATGTAATTCTATAGAATATAAATTAATATTATACTCGTTGAGAGTCGATACAGTTCTTTAAAAGCGATGTTGTGAAAAAGTAAATATTTCTAAAGCACTGACTGCGAATACTTTGAATTGATCTATTTTCTTCGGGATTTAAATAACACGGTATTGTTAAGGCTGTACACGTCTAAAGTAACTGTTGTTTGTATTAAAAGAAGCTTTTATTGTGAAAAATATGAGGGAAATACTACTTCGACTGCATCGATAGTGTACGTGTATCGTTATAATAGGCTATGGGAAAAGTTTTCTATCATTATATGGCCAGTCTCCGTTCTTGAACTTACGTACTGATTCTACTAGGACTCGGCTGTAACTATGTCGAAAAAATGCCTTTTGTAAATAAATAAGTGTTGGGTGGATATTGTAGCTCTTAATATATTGGACTCTTTAAAACTATATGAGTGTAAAGTGGAATCTCTAAATGGCGAAAGTTATTTTTCAAGGCGCGTGCAAGTACCTGACGTTGATTGTCACGCCGAATCGAACTTTATGGCTGAACAATATTATACTAATTATTGGAAAAATGTATAACAAGCGGAAAGATTTAATTAGTACTTATCTTTTATAGAAGGTCTTGTTGTTTGTGAAGGAAAGAGGGTAATATTCAAGGATGGTGATAGTCTCATGTGTTCAGTTAGATAGGTTCGCGAAAGAAAACACGTACTTTAGCACTTTCTGGGCTGTGGGCTCGGGGAAGGCAGACTACGAACGACGAAACCCGAATAAATCGTTACAAACTTTTAAAAAATGTCCTATTTTCGTGTTTCCTGGGTTCGCACGGGCCTTCCCTCGAGTCCACGCCCTCAAATACATTTCATGTACAGGGTGGGACTAAATAAATGTAGTTCTTAATATAATATCAACTATGTTACTTCGGTTTTTGACCAAATGACATCTAGACGAGTTTGCTTACGTAAATGTGACAGAAGAAATTCATTTAATTGTAATAGATTTAATAAATTCTTGGGGAATTGACATTTTGAATTGAATTATATAATTATTTGTTCAAATTTTAATTAACATTTCTAGATCTTTTGTTTGGTCAAAACTATTAATTGTGCACATAAACGAATTATGATAGTATCTCTTACGATTTACTGTCATTATTATTTTTTATTAATGTTACTTGTACCTACGAAGCAGACTTCCATTCCAGCTTTTATCGAATATCTGATTTTGTATACATTTTAAAATAGGATTAATAACTAAAGGTTACTCGGATGAACTTCAAATAAATATAATATTGTACAGAATTTCACGTTTATGTCTCAAAGTAATATATTATTTGCTGTTAAGTAATGTTTTAACTGGTAACTTTTTTACTATAAGTAGTAAAAAGATTAGCGGTAAACATTACTCACTTAAAAGTTAAAACGTGAGCGGGAGTGTAAAGAAATTGCATTTATAATACCGCAATGTTGCAATTGTATTAAGTTATATAAAGTATGTTTTTTTAATAATTATTGTTTATAATAAAATGTTTTATGGAATATCTTTTATTTTATTCACCACTAGCTTCTCCCTTCGACTTCGTCTGAACCGTCTGCACTTCAGAATTCTTTCCAGAGAGATTTGAAAAAGGTGCAATACTAGCATTTTTTTAATACCCAGTATTATCCCGCTGCTGGGCTCAGGCCTTCTAATATTATAAACGAAGTATTTTTCGGGGCTGGAACTATAAGCGAAAAAGACTCGCAACCTACCAGGAGACCATAATCGTGAAGAAATATTTCCGGCGAAGTTATGAGCGTGAAAGACTCACAAACTACCGGGAGATCAGAATCATTAACCTTTAAATTCATGATTTTTACTTTTTAAGAAAATTAAATTTATTTGGAAATAAGACCCCTTCGCAATCTGTGGAAATGAAAAACGGCATTGAATTGGTTGATGGAAATTTCCATCACAATGCATTTAAGGGATATGTCTAGCTATCTACCAGGAGACCAGTATCATGATGGAGTATTTTCGGGACTGGTATTATGAGCGGTAATGACTCGCAAACTACCAGGCGACCATAATCGTGAAGTATTTGTGGGGTGAGCAGTAAAAGATTAAAAAAATACCAGGAGATCAGAATCATGAAAAATAAAAGTTTTCCGTGAGTGGCACCAGACGGCGCTTATTCAGTTTCAAAACAAATTGACGATTACGCTAACGCGATCGAGAAAAATGTTGTTTTGTGTTTTTACTTTGTAACAAAACAACTACAACAACAACAACAACTACCACAACAACAACAACCAACAACAACAACTACCACAACAACAGTTCATCTCTAATACAAAAAACGGTCAAGTCTAGTGGTGGGAGTAAGTCCGCTTAAACGATATGCCCTACTCCGCTGGAGCAAGTACTCTTTGAATCAACCGTGGTATGGACAAGAAAAAGTCAAAAACACTTATTTGGAAACAAATAGACAAACAGGTTTCGAACAAGGCATTGTAACAGCATCTGAATTAGCTTCGGAACTTCATACGCAGCAATTTAAAAAAATATACTAACGCAGTTATGACTAATTAAAACGTAGGCTGTTGATGAACCAATGACTGATCCAAAATAAAATTCGTGCTTAATCTATGAAGGAAAGATTTCAACAGATGCAAACCGGACAAGTGCGAGTCAGACTCGCGCACCGAGGGTTCCGACCGAGTCTTGATTTTTTTCCGAGTAGGTATACATTACCTGAGGAAGTTTATAAACTATGAAAGCAAAATATAGCAGGTACGATTGAAGGACAAACTTTGTTGGTGAAAAAATGTTCTCCCATACATCAATGTAGGTACGTCACGGTCTATTCTTCAACCGAAAGTTTGTAAGCATTGTAAAAAATGATTTTTTTTCTAATCTAAACTTATATTATTAAGAGGAAAGATTTATTTGTTTCTTACGATTTAACTCAAAAACTGCTCGACCGATTTAAAAAATTCTTTCATCGTTAGAAAGCTACATTTTCACTGGGTAACATAGGCTATATTTATTCCAGAAATAACAAGGGATCCTTACTAAAACTTGAATAATGTTACCCAAAGTCTAAAAAAAATGTCATAAAATGTCTTGCATCGCATGTGCTGCGAAAACTATTGATGATACATAAAAATAAGGTATTTCATAATTAAAGTAGGAAAAAAATCCGCGAGGCTATAATTGTCTGACTAAGTATTATGGTTGGCTACAAAGCAGTATTAAAACCTGTCTGGGCATATGGTGTGGAACTGTGGGGCTCAGCAAAGAACTCAAATCTGGGGATTCTTCAGCGATTCCAGAATAAGGCTCTCAGAATCATCTCAAATGCTCCATGGTTCATCAAAACCTCTGAACTACATGAGCATCTGCAGATTGGAACCATAAAGGAGGAAATAGAGCGCAGATCAAAGTCCTACAGAGACCGACTAATGAGCCATAGTAACACCTTAGCCACAGCTCTGAGTAAACCAGCAGCTATCAAACGACTAAAACGCCACCACATTTGGGACTTTGCTAGTTAGAGAAAGGTGGAAATAATACTGAGAAGGCAGATTCTTCACTGGAAGAATGAACCTTGATGCTAACCGACTCCCACAAAATCTGCTAATGGTTCACGAACCGATTGCAAGATAAAAAAAAATTCCATAGAAAAAAGTATTATGGTTAAGTCACAATGACCGCTTTTTGATAAAATTATTCAATCAAAGCCCAGTTGGAAAGAAAAAGTAATGATTTTGATATCAAGATATTAATACTTATCCATTTAAATAGTTTGATAATTAAGGATGATTATGTATATGTAAATAACACTTAATATTATTCAAATCGGACCTTTCATTAAAAAGTTACGACGAGTATAAAAATGCTCTTACTTAGAAAAATATTGCGGTTTGAGCGAACTGGGGAGAATCTTAATGCTTGAAACGATTGATGCTTGGTCCGATGAAGTTGAAACACGGCATTAATGATTTGGATAAAAAAATAAGAATAATAAATATTTGGATTTCGAAAATAAACCCAAGGGGCGAAAACGGGTGATGAAGTTTTTAGGGGAGCTTACTTCAATTTACCACACAAACAAACAACCACACGACTTGGAAAGTACACAGTGTGAAATGGAAAATATTATTTTAGAGAATTTAGAACTTAAAAAAACGATTGCAAAAATAAATCAAGAACTGGGCATTCTGAAACAATTATATAAAAGCCCACTAAGGACTTTTAGACAGAATATGTCAAGCAGTACTAAGAAAAGTGCACGACGGCGACTCACAGACAGTTTTCGGGTCTCTCCGCACAAACTAAATGAAAGCCCGTTAATCCCCTTGCAACAATTGAATAATTAATTGACTACTAGCCAATCTTCAAAACGCACAAATCTTCAAGAAAATACGTGTGAGGAAAGAAGCACTGCTTCGCAGACGGAGACGGGAACTAAGACGACAAACAACACGGAAAACGTGATACTTAATACTAAAAATAAAATAATTGGCGGCAGTCGGTGCAGTGGACCAAGGGCGTACCCAGGATTTGAGCTGGGGGGGGGGGGGGAGCTCATACCTGTTCCGCTGGTTGTTGTGCTCTACGGCCGACGACTATGCACTGAGCCGTCGACGAGTGCAGGTGCGGGCGGGACGTTCATTCGCGCCCATCCCGAATATTCCCAGTCACCTAGTTCCCCCACATGAATTGCCACCAGATAGCAATTGGGAATAAAGATCCCAATTGTACGTCCTATTATTAAAACGTCCTTAAAACAAGAGAATGGGAAAAGTACAGGTACAGCCATTTCGGCGGGAGGACACACCCGGGTGTCATCACTGTGAGGATCGCCCGGAGGACACGGTGGAGCATAAGGTGGAGGTTTTCCTTGCTTGGGCGGAGCACCGCCGTATCATCCTCGAGGCGATCGGCGTCGGAGACCTCTCGCGTCCGGCCCTGGTTCAATCCATAGTCCGGAGCGAGGAGGCATGGGAATGAGTTTCCTCATTCTGCGAAGCAGTAATGCTGGCGAAGGAGGAGACGAGCCGCGTGAGGGAGGGACAAACCTCATGTCCTAGCCGCCGCAACAGAAGGAGACGCTCCGGGCTTCGGGAGTCGCAGGGCGATTCCCGGCCACCGTAGGCGCGGGCCTGCGGACGGCGAGCGTTAGGTGGCTCGCCATCGATCAGAACCAGGCTCGGGTCGACGGCGCGTTGTGTTCCACGCGCGCCTCATAGAGATGTCAGCGTAGTAGATGGGGCCAAAGTTTGCCAGGGTTGCGGTATTTGTTCGGAAGAGTCGCCGCGGCCCAGGAACACAAAGGGCATTGGGAGAAACACGGATGGGGTTTAATCTGTAAGAGTCTGACACTCCCTCCCACACTGCTCAGAGCGGAAGGAGTCATTTGATGATTAAAAAAAAGGTACAGTCATGCCACACATTAATATAAGATTTTTAAATACAATTAAATACTAGCTTCCGCCCGCGACTTCGTCTGAGTAGAGATCTTTAGGTTTGGGTATAGAGAGAAATTAAAAAATATATACATATATCTTGCCAGTGCGGCTCGATCCGGAGTTTCTTTTCCATGATTCTGATTTTGTGGTGGTTTGTGAGTTTTAACACTCATGATGGTTCCAGCCCCAGAAACACTTCTTCATAATTCTTCTTTAAAATAAACTAAACAATGAGCCGTAACGAAAAACCGATGGTAATTCTTCAACATAACTGTACTTTGACAATAGGTCGTTCTGCTAATAGGTCATTTTGCGAATAATCCTATTCGCACGTTTTGATACGAAGGTATATAACCAAAGTATTTGCAATAATTAAAATACCTAACAAAAGCTAGATCAGTCACAGATAATCAAATTACATATTTAGGTACAATAATTATTTTTGAACAACAAAATTATCTAAAACCACACTGGAAAAGTCTGACCGCCAAGCGCCCCCCCCATCGCGGTCGTAAGACAGACCGCGACGAGGGGGTTGGCGAATTTTGCGACCCACGCCGCAGTATACGGCGATTTCAAGTGGGGGCAATAACTTCCTAGTCGTCACCCGGTGGTAACTGGTGGCAAACCATGTGGGAGCTACTGGGAATATTCGGCCCATCCTATGTAGTGTAGTAGGTCCGTCTACTTGGCACTCGATGGATGGCCCTTGATAGACATGATAGAATTCTAAACTATAACGAATCGAATAATGCTGCGAAATATTCTATATACAATAATAATGTAGTAAGTAAAAATAACGAAAATATGTGTTTGTCTAACACTTATTTTGCACAGTTGATTCTCACGTTTTAGTTGCCACTAGTAGGAATATTCGCCAAGAAATTTGACGTTTATTTTTTCTTCTAGGGGGGGGGGGGCGGGGCAGCTGCCCCCTGCCCCTAGCTGGGTACGCCCTTGCAGTGGACTATCATTACAATTGACAAAATCTAGGTTTAGTAATCCCTATAACATTTATCAGTTTAACTCTATAGTTAAAACGAATGCCTCCACACAGGAAATCTTAACAAGCGCCAAACTATTTGACATTAAAGCTGACGATAAATTGATCATATCTATTGGACAAAACGATGACAATACTTACCTTAAAAATTACAGTTTTAATAATTAATTATTGAATTACAAAACATTAGTTTTATAATTACATAACATACTTTATTTTTGTGAACAATTTCTCAAATATTTGTATGCCAGTAAATGACAAAACATGTTAGATCATGATTCTAAAAATAAGACCTTAAATGTACCATATTTAAATGCAAATAAAATATTCTTATTCTTATTCCTCAAGCGACCAGTAAGTGACGACCTACGTCCACCTCTCCGGGTGCATTCGTGCGACGTGGCCAGCCCACTCCCACTTTAGCCTTGCTGTTTTTTCCCCAAAATCTATAACTTTAGTTATGCAGGGTGGTGTTTCTAACGCGATCTTATTTTTTCTATCTTATGCTTTAAGTATCTACCCTATGTAAGTGTCTCAGTTTAAGATAAAAATCGTTATGTACGAAAGCAAACCATAGACCATATGTACCTATCTACCTTCTGAGCTTATGATTAGCGGTACAGTATTTTTCCGTTACATTACGAATCTTTATAATGTTATCTCGGATTAGTCGAAAAACAAATTTAACTTTGAGAAGTCATTAATTTAGCTCCCTTTTGGTAATTCAGAAAACTTTGGAAAATTGATAAACGATCTTGATAACACCGTAATGATGAATTGTTTTTCACATTCTACCTTTCAAACGAAATTTCGATCAATAAATTATAGAGATTGTTTACGGTATTGTCGAAAAATTTTACTGACCTTTTAACTCGTCGCCAGTTGTAAACTCCTGTTCACAAGTAGTTGAGTTGGCTCGTTACCACACCAGTATGCAGATAGACGTCCGTTCTCGCTTGCCGCTCTCACGTGACTGACTACCTTACTACCCGTGCGCTCGAGACAACATTAGATCTATTGGTAGGTATATAGATCACAACACTACTTTTTATATTCCTCTTAAAAAATATCAACCCCAGGAGTGCATCAGCTTTATTGAGATCGTAGCATCAAGGAACTAAATTTTTAGAGTTCCGAGGTCAACAAGGAACCCTTATAGTTTCGTCATGTCCGTCTGTCTGTCTGTCTGTCTGTCCGCGGTTTAGCTCAGAGACGCTTAGCACTAGAAAGTTGGAATTTGGTATGGGTATACATATTAATCACGCCAACAAAGTGGTAAAATAATAAAAACAAATTGGGTACCCACCCCCCTACACGTAAAGTGTTATCGTCAATATTTTTTATCGTCAATCCCAAGGTGTCGTTGGATAGGCCGTTTATAAATATTGAGGGTGTGCTAAAGCCATTTTTCCATCACAGGATCCGTTTGGGAAATATTAAGCTTTTAAGTGTCAATTTTTGTTAGAGTCAAGTGTCAAGTTTTGTGACAGGTAAACGGTGGTTTTTGGAGACGTCAAAAAAATAATGGTCGAACCATATATTGTACTTATAACTAATTTAAAAGGAAAACCATTACAGCTACATAGCTGATCGACTACATAGGCTTGACAAGTTAACGAGTAATAGTCGATCAATCTATACAATTTAATTGGCAATTGTGATGTGCAACTTCGGAATCCTACACAGCGCGTGGCCCGACACGCACTTGGCCGGTTTCTTTTTTTAATCGGCTCCAGGAAAATCTAATAAAATCAAAATTTGCTGTCAATTATTTGTTTTGTTGTTCAATCATATTTTTTTTTTCTAGCCTTCACTTGTGTCTCACTGCTGGGCAAAGGCCTCCCCTTTCTCCTTCCAAATCTCTCTCTCTTGGACGATCTCTGGCCAAGTCTGCCCCGCAAACTTGATGAGATAGTCACACCACCTTCGCCGCGTGACGACCTTCGTCCACCTCTCCGGGTGCATTCGTGCGACGTGGCCAGCCCACTCCCACTTTAGCCTGGCTGTTTTTTCCCCATCATGTATTACTTTAGTTATGGGCGCAGGGTGGTGTTTCTAACGCGATCTGTTAGCTTAACTCCTATTATGCTGCGCTCCCGACTGTATATATATTGACCCTGGTTACGCCAATGGATATGGAATCGATTATTTCACAGACTGATATGAAAGTAAAGTTTAATTTTACAGTTATTTATTGAGTGTAAAAAAACTATAACGTAACTGTGCGCAAGTGTCCGCGTTTGGCCGCGCATTCAAGTTTATAATACTCGCACTTCTCTCTAGCTAGAGGCTTCAGAGAGGGGTGAGGTGGGGGTCGAAAAACCATATTATTAGAAAATAAAACAGGCATATTTCGTCACTTCTTTGTGAAGTGTTTTGAATCTTTATTCATTTACATTAACATTAATTAATTGGTACTTACACAAGTTATGCATAGCACACGTCTCCGCATATAAAATTCACAACAATGTAATTTTATCTATTCCTCACATTTAAATATGGGGACCAGCCCCCGGTATCTTAATAGTTATAATTTAACATGACCAACTTATATTAAACTCAATATAAATAGAAACCAGTTGGATTAGGTCTTGATCTGCTACAATAACACAAACATGTACAAACCACTGAATGAGACTTAGTAAAACCGTGGGAAAGGATGAAATGATTCACCGTAGGACAATCCCAAATCAAGATTTTATACTCATTAAAATCTAATTAAATTGAGCTAACTATAACAAAAAATTAACTAATTTGATCATTACAACTTGTTAGTAGGCGAAGAGTACGTTTTGGTAGGTTCATATTATGAATTAAATAATATTTAACATGAGCTTGATCAACGCGACCTAATCAATACGGTACAATATTTGAGTAGCAAATTGAACTACGTAATATGTATAAAGTTGACGAATATTGAAGTAGGTATGTATAACATTAACATTAGACCGCTATGTATTGACATTGAGCACAAGGAAGCGTATTTTATGATCTCATTACATTGTATCAACTAGGTATAGTACAACTCTTAAATACCAGCGTCATATAGACGAATACATAATTCAATAGTCGCTATTACATATATGTTAGACCTTATTCGAATACAATAAATTATTTTATTAAAGAAATATTCAAGTTTTCTAATATATCTATTAATAAATAACATTAACATTTATAATTGTTAAGTATAAAATGTTATAAAATATTCCCCAGGAATAAAACAAAAGAGTTTAAGTAGATTTATTGTTCAACAGTTTTTTATCAAAATCATTCGAAAAATTTGGAATTTTGATATGATTGAGGCCGAAAGTGTGCACTACAAAAAGTTTTTTTATAAAAATAGGAATTCTTTGAAAGCTCAAGTGTATAAATGGACCAAATGTTCAATAGTATAACATTATAAGAAGTAGAGAAATACTTTTCAAGTTTGGTGCGATTCTTAAAGTGAGGGCTTTAAAGATGTAGGGTCCCGATTGACGAGGAATACCAGACTCCATTGAATTGTACGACTAAATTGTCAAACAAACATGTATTCCTACATTGATTTTAGTTTGGATGAAAGGTCTAGCGACTACACGCCCTCACGGTACACGAATCATATTCTATCAGTAAATAAATGGTAAGGTATGGTGATAAAGGTACTGTCATGGGATGCAGTGAGAAGTGATCGTAACACCGCTAAATGAATGAAAAATGGCCAATCGATAATATGGCACTTATATCACGGATATTGTAAAACATTATAACATTACATATTATGTAACTAAGATACCTACCCGTGTATATGGCAACTTGAATATAACAATAGTGGATTATGCCGATTGTCTAGTGATTCCACAGACGACACAATAATACAGAAAATATTTCGATAAGCACAACGTATTATATTGTATGCAATATATTTTATATCTTCGCTATCATGTCATAAGTTGCTTTTATTAATAGGACAATATAAGCTAACATGAAGTCTCCTGACTCGACATATTCAATACGATAAGTTCAGGGCTACGATAAGGCCAATATGTATAGTTCAGCACATCACTAGTAAACATATTCTATCACACAAGTTAAAACATTTAAGTACACACAAAGCCAGACAAAATCATGCCATCTGTGGACAGATAATGAAAAAATCCAATGATACATCGATGCAGTAAATATTTTGCATTCAAATATTACCTAATAAATACGACTACTTAAAAAAGTAGATATCAACAATTATAATTAGTGATATCCACACTAACACGGATATATTTATAAGTATAAAATAAGCGTATTATCGGACACATCCGTCAGGCTTCTGCCTATGATCCGTTTCAGACTTATAACGTTGACATCCGTACCTGTCCACCCGCGTGCGCACGAACACTGCCCAACACAGCCGATCTCTCCCGAGCGTTTCCGAACCACGTACATGTTTGGGCGGGTGGTGTCGCTGGATTCCTATAAGTAACCGTTGGTAGCCTACTCCTCGGCGGTGGTGTTGGCAGCAGTGATAGCGTTCTGGCGGCCCTGCGCGCGCCGCACGTCGGCCAGCGTCGTGACGCCCGCCTCGTCCAGCTCGCGCCAGCGCGCGTGGTTCATGCGCGCGTGGTTCACCAGCTCCGGCATGTCGATGAACGCTGAAAAACATGGTTTTAAGGTTAGGGCGTTGTTAATTAAGTCATCGAGCGAGCCAGGTATTTTATTAGGAAATATCTTTGTTAGCATAATAATGAGGGGTCAGAGGGATACGTACATCTTTTTGATGCCATATAAATCGATGTATAGAAATATGCGGAACCGGGAACAGGGTGTAAAGTCCCTCAAACTTCCATTAAAAAGGGAGGACGCTCTGACCGGACTGAAACGCCCGAAAACGTTGTATACGTTGGAATCGCGTTGAGAATATTGATACCGCGATGTAGGATTTTAGTGACGTCTGTAGTTCGTGTGTGGTGGCATATATGCCGTTGCAGTTATCCCACCTAATAAAAGATTCTCTGGTGTTGCCATTGGAGTCACTGGTTTAAACGAGAGGCTTAACAAAGAACGTTTGCTACTAATATTTAGTTCATTCAGAAGTGGGATGACTCACCAGCCCAGGCCTCCATCATGTCAATGATGATGTAGTCGATGAAGCCGATCTGCGAGCGCGGGATGGAGCAGGTAGCGCGGTCAAACATGGGCATCACCACCGGCAGCTCTTTAGCTTTCTCCTCGTCCGTTTGTAAGAAGTATTCTTCTGCAATCCTGGAATGCATTAGGGTTGGTTTTAGTAACTTGTTATAACAATTGTCAGACCTATCTCTGATGCGGTTTGGTTTGTAGATCATAACAATTTTCGTAATTTCTGCCGAAAGACGTCCACTCCTAGATATAGGCCTCCCCCAAGTATCCCTTGGCCTTCACCAGGACAAGCTCAGTGCTTTCATTGTGTGGTAAAAGTCAGACCAGAGGAAAAGTCATAATTCTGATTTCTTGTTAAGTTAATTTAAACAAAAGGAAGTCGTTAAGTAGTTCAGAAAGATTCTCAGTCATCACTTTCTCAGTTCGTTTAGGGATCTGCAGCTATGGAGCCACGTAAACCTTTAAGTATAGTAGTTCTGATGCTTTATAAATCCATATTTTTACCATGACCTGTTGCATTTATTGGATTGGACCCACTGACATAATAAGTACTGTTATCCGACGACTTAAAAAAAGAATATTATGAGACTCACCTCCTAGCCCATTCGAAGGCAAACTTCTGTGGTCTCGACGCGTTGGACACGTCGGCGCATTTGATCATCATCCTCTTCACTAACACCACGTTGTCCGGCGACGACAGCGCTGTCGTGTCCAGTGCTAGCGGCTCTTGCTGAAAGAGTTGTACATACAACGTGTAACAGAAAAAAACGAAATACCTCTTAAGGGGTCATTATACTCATCATTATGAACAACTTTTACTATGCGGCCAACCCCGAAATCGCGAAAAACAGTCTTGCTATCGTATTACCTACCCAGTTATGGAGTTGTGGAGGTCAGATCGCTCCATGTAAAATACTGATATTCAGCTGCATCTGATTAAAAAGGAAGCCAGCTCCCGACATGGTTGGGAAAGGCCTGGAAGATTGATTGTTTTTTCAGAATAACATTAGATAGCTTTTCAGGGCACAAGTTAATAATAATACCTAGCAGAGTTTTTACCAGTTTTTTTACCAGCTTCCAATCAACTCAAATGAGAACTGCAAGGTTTAAAGGCTCTTCTGCAAGATGGTGTTTTCTGGTTTACTCACATCAGTATGCATATTATCCTCCTTGCTGCCGCTGGACTTGGCATAGAAGACGTTGACGAACTTGGCGAGGTGCTCGAAGTGCTTGGTCATCTCCGTGGCGAGGATCATGTCGATGACGTTGTGGCGCACCTGCTTGTACGTGTCGCGGTCCATGTTCTTGAAGATGTTCACTCGGTCGTCGTCTGATGAGGAAAGAAATTGTTATTTAAAGAAGAAGCAAAATAAATAATGCTACTGAGTTGTATCCTGTAGACTAAAACCCCAACACAGTTGGAAAAAGGCTAGGCAGGCAGTTGACATAAAATCTTAATTAATTTGTCCTTTGAATATATGTACCGTCTTTAAACATGAGGATTTTATAATAAGGGTTGGCACAATCAATGATGTTTTACCATCACGTTGCTTTGACGAGACGACTCATACTGACTGAGTGATGTCATCGGGTCGATCGTATGATGTCGTGAATAAATTTTCACGGAATTTGATACATAAAATTAATGAATGCAGGTAATCTTGTATTAGAACACTCAAAAGGGTAACTATTCAGCAAACTATATTCCTCTGCAGCACAAAGGTTTTTCCAATTACGTCCTGTTATTTCTATGAATATCATATGTGCATCATAGCTCTACCTAGTAAGAACACTTACTCAGCGTCAGCTTGAAGGTTAAGGCGGCATGGTGCGACTCAAGCACGCTGACGTCATTGTACAGCACAGCTAGCGGATGTCGAGCGTTGCACAGGAACGCTGATGATGTTCCCGGGTGGTCCACGTCATGGGCGGCGGCTGCGATCAGGGCTGCGGCGGCTTCGAGAGGCTCCAGTACTGACTTGAGCCGGTCCTTCTCCAGGAAGAATGCTACGGCCTGGAAAGAAAGAAGACATCAAATATACAATAAATCACAAAGTGAATGGGTCCCACACATAATGAAATATTTACAACCTAATCGAAAAGGTGCTAAAAATAGGGCCCAGAGGAACCCCATATTAAGGTTGAGCCACTAAACAGAAAATCGTGTCGTATGAAATAAAAGCCTTTACTTAAGACACGAACTAGGGAGATATGTGAGAAGGTGTATTAGTTTTATTTTTAAAGCAACAGTGCTGGAAACCAAAGTTAGTTTCAGGTTTTCCTGAACATTCAATATTTTGCCCGCAATTTGCGCATTGCATTGCATAAATACATCCTGACTAATATCACAAATACTAAGTGAGTTTGTTTGTTAGGCATTCACGCCTAAATCGCCTAAGCGATTTTGATTTGTTGTGCAGAGAAAAATGGTTCCCTGGAGACGGTTAAATGCCGCGAGTAAAAATGCGGACACAGGCTAGTATTTATATAAAACAATACCTGAAGTACATCAGCAGCATGCGTAGAGTTATGATACGTATTGACAGCATGATAGTTCGTCTCCACAATAGTCAGCCAATGCAGTAGGGTCCTCTCATCGCACTCCAGCGCCGCGCACACATCGAAGCGTCCCCCCATAAGGGCCAGCCCGAGGTGTGCCAGCGGGCGGCCGCGGGTCAGGTCTTCTAGCTTGAAGATCTCGAAGTCCCAACTTAGAGCTGTGTCTAAGAGCTCGCGAAGCTGCCCTGTGGTCTGAAAACGGATATAAATGATTGTGAGTCATAGTGCCGGAAGGATTTTCTATAGTTTAGGCAATACCGACTGTACTTATGCGATGAGAATACAATTTTCATCATAACGTAAACGATTATGCCACTAAGTAAGCTTTCACTTTTGGAATTCCATACAAAAAGTAGTGAAAAGAAACCTTCAGAAAAAATAATTTTAGTAAGCAGTACTTGAACTGATATCATCCTAATTATATAAGACCGAGAGATGTTAAAACCCACACGAACAGTGTGGTTTGATGCAGAGACATGTTCGGTAAGAAAGCATTGTAAATAAATAAGCTCTTAACGACTCTGTAAGAATGCTTTTCATGCTTTCTAAATATGACTTTCTGAAGGAAGTGTGTAACAAAGCATGAAGGTGTCGTGGGTGAAGTAAACCGTTAAGGTGTAAGCTCCTTACATGATGAAAATGAAAACTTTATAAATGGCGTGCTTAAAAAAAAGCTAAAGGTTGTCTGTAAAAGATCGCGATAAGACCGCTCATTGTTACACCCTACTATTTTTAAGCTCCTATTGTAACTTGTTATGATGTACAATAAAGTCTATTTCTATTCTATTCCACTTTTGAAAAGCGCTTGCTTATTTTTGTTCAATGCTTATGGCTATGATTCTAAACATTTATATTCTTGGGTTGACTGTAACGATGTTTTACGAACCTCTGTAGAACCTCCATAATTTAATAAGAGTAGTTAATCCTAATAAGAATGAGAGATCCTAATAAAAAGAGTGTATGACGAAATTGTTACTGTTACCTACTGTTTTGTATTGTAAGGCAGTATTATATGTTTTATTTTTTACTATTATTATATTACCTGATGATTAATTAATTTAAAAAAGAACACTTTTTACCATTGATTTGTAAATTCCTTATTATCTTACTAATTATTTTGTTAAATTTTATAATTATTATTGTTTTTGTAAATGTTGTGCATGTCTGTAATTGACATAAACACTAGAATAAGACCTTATATAATTTAATATGTCCAGGTTTGTGTTTGTGTTGTTGATGTGCCATTAATAAATACATAAATAAAAAATAGTTAAGAACCTACTCGTAGCTGTATTCAATTAGGTATAGAAAATCTAATATGAGATCCTCGGCAAACCAGTTAGAGTTTCCAAATTCTAAAGTTAGAATTTTGAATAGAATAAATAGTAAAGGTTTTGAAAATAGAGGAATATCCGATTGGTTGGGTTACCTTGTGCTTGATATTGGTCCTGTTGGTCTGCGATCTGACAACAGTAGAATCATTGCTGCTTCGTCGAGAGGACAACGTGTTTGTCGGCCCTTGCTGAAATAAAAAATAACATTTTTTGATTAATTTCTACTTAATGAGAGTTCGTTGTAATATCTTTACAGCGTGTTGGTAGGTATTCTACAAGATTCGAAGCATGCTCTATAGTTATAATACAAAAGATTTTGAAGCTAAACTTTTTTAAAGAAAACATGCTTTATTTTTCTAATATTTTACTTTTGTTTTGCAGGTGTCATAATTATTATTTACGAATTATTTTGAGCATTAATTTAAGCGTGGCTAATTTTACATTATTTACAAAATTAGTCAGTTTTTATATAGTATCTTTGTTAGTAAATAAATAAATGACTGGTTAAGTAAAATAGTGAGTTTATATTTGTAAAATATTACATGAAACTGTTAGAAAGATTTGAAAATTGTGCTTAACACAATAGTGATACATTCCGAAAGACTGGATAGAATTGAGACCGAGACGGAAATATGTTACCCAGGGTTCATTTTAAGGTTATAGCACCTATTTAATTTAAAATATACCTGTAATTTAAAAAAAACTGTAAACTATCTAAATATTAGTTCAATAATATTATAACATATATCACTTCCTATAGTACTTAGGGTGTGCGAATATTGTTACAGCATTTTGCATGTTGTTTTCTATTCTAAAAGCCCAACGATTTAATAGTTAAATATATAACAACAATAATAATACATATAATACTTAATTTAGATAAAAATAAATAGTTAAAAGTACTTAAAAATGAGCCCTGTGTAATAAGAAACGAAGCATGAATCACAAAGATCTATGTTCTAGGTATCTAAATAGTCTATATGTTTGAAGGTATAGACATAGACAGACTTGTAATTCCAAACCTCCTACCATAAAGAATAGGCTAGTGTTCACTTGCTCTCTCTTCCCCACGCGAACAGGATCGTAAACAAATAAATACCACTGTTAGTACATACATAAACATTACATGCATATATTACTTTGAATAACCAATATCTACAATCATACAAAAAATAAAGATAAAAAATTAGAACAATATTAAAACATCGTGTTTTTGTAAATATTATAATATTATCTATATAGACGTAATATCAGAATTCATTATTATTATCGTTACGTGAACAGACAACATCAATTCGATTATTATTTTGTAATAATTATACGTGTGCAAAGTAGCATTATGTGTTTTGGTAACAACGAAAACACACTGTGAATTATATACGAAATTGTAAACATATTGAAATTTAGTGGTAAGCTGCTTCGAGGTATTTTAAAAGAGGAAAGTGACTCACCGATAGTAAGGCCCCGATAAGATCAGTTGCAATGGGGTCTTCAACGCCGCGCATCCTGGGGTCATCTCCTCCCCTCATTTGAGGAGAGTACAGCTCTGAAGTCCTCAGCATGTCTACTGCCCTATCGATGCACGCCACTGTAGATGGAGGGGCACCCTCCGTTGCCGCAGACAACAAAGATATCACCTACAAAAACAAAAAAATAATTTCTGTATCACACAATCACGTTTTACGTACCATTTTTTAGAGTTATTAAAGTTATAGTAGCCTCAAATGAAGCTTCCATTTTACGTTACAACGTAAAAGTCAGTTGAATCACAGCTTTTTTATCGGACGATGCTTCACTATTCACATTTATTTCTATATCAAATAAAGGATGTATTAGTATAAACTGAATCACTGTTTGCCAATAAAATGTGTTGCAACTTTAATTATTTTAATGATATCATTCTACGAGTAACTTTGTAGTATAATAAGATAACAAAGGAACTGTGTGAATAATAAGAAAGAAAGGTTAGGTTTACAAAGGACATTTTATAAAAAACGCTGAGATAAATAAGGAAAGCCAGAGCGAAGTCTAATTATTTTACGAAGTAAGATTAGTACGAGACCACTATATTTTCATTACTATTATCGGTGGATATGAAAAGTTATTGCTCTCAAACTTTATCAAGGTAGCCGAAAGTTGGTAATAATGTAGATACCTGCAGCTGAACATATAAAACAAAGGCTATAATATTAATACGTGGACATAAAGCGACTCATATATCGTATGAAACGTTCTTTGATGAAATATGTAATAAAATATAGTGGCCCACGTGTGTCGCATAAAATATAATTTCTTTTGTGTACATTGGCACATGCTCTATCGTATTATATTTCCTTAAGTACTAGCTGTAAACATTTCTCATAAAAATAGATGTGTTGAAGACTTCGTGGTTTATCGCTTCACAAGATTCTGTGTGCTAAATATTAAGTGATGTTTGGATCTTCTTTGAGAACAGGACTTTTAACTAGTCACAAGAGGCAGGCTCATCATAATATAGCAACCTGCATCGGAAACCAAAGCTTGAGCGGAACTTTAAATCTTAAAAACTCTATTAAAATGAAAACTCCAGCAATTTAACTAGGTAGTTACGCCGTGAGACTTTGAACGCCACAACGCGTTAACCATAAACAGACATCAGTTGGACATCATACACGAGGCTAAATTCTTTTCATAGAGTCATATTTATTTGTTGATTATAAACTTAATTGTAAATCAAAAGTAAAAGTTCATGTTAGTCTGGCAGTTGGAGTACTGTATGCGGCCTACCCAAATGTCCTTATTTTGGTATTGTTCGCCAAATCGTTGGGCTCTTAAAGTTCTAAGTTTGAGCTACACGATAACTGACAAATGCTTGCACTGTCTGGACAGGTCCACTCAAATCTGCGTGGTACTTTCCTCAAGAGACCACCTCAGACTAACGGACATGGTTCTCATATGATTTCACCAGTACAATTGTTTGGACTTTAAAAGAGATTTGAACCGCTGAGTTTGTTTTGGTGTTTCTTCTCAGGGTAGTCAGCTAGGAAACACTGGCCTCATCTAGTTTAAAACGTCCTAAAAAGATTGACGTGTAAGTGTTATTTTCAACCTACTTACAAAATAAATATCATTTATAATTTAAATAAAAAAAGGAAACACATACCTTAGTAATGGGAGCTTCAAGCGGCAGCCCTTGCAGCTTCGCAAGAGAAGTTCGTCGCAAGCCATCAGACGCGACTGAGCGAACATCGAGAGAACCTCGCCGGATGGAATGCAGGGATCCCCGACCACGCTCGTTCTCTATCGCGTGGGTCGGCTCGCACACAAACACTATGTGCGAAGTGCTCCTGAGGGAATGAGAGAAGAGTTAGAGAGAGACAGAAGAATTTTTCATGTAATGGTCTGCTGCAAACGTCGATGAGCGTGTCCACTTGCGGTCGATCAAGTAGGTACTGACTTTTCCACATAGTCCTAAAGTCCTGACAGTTTAAACATTGTTTGCAACGGAATTTCGAATATGGTCCTCCTTGGAATGGGAGTCTTTTAAATAGTTAATATATGTTGTTCAACTAAAAAAATAAATTATATTAAAGCGCTCTTTCTCTCTCTTCTTATTTGCTAAATATGCTGTGCTCGACAGGGTCCATAATTGTTTCCATTATTTTCGATTTACCTGTATGTGTACATTATGGATTGTAACAAAATATTTTAGATTTGGTATCAAGGCCCGTCGCTTCTTATACATTTTCCGGCAAAACGCAACTATTCAAAATAAATACCTGAGCTCGCAATTCCACAGCAAAGGAAATGATACAAAGAACATGTCCTAAATATCTTGAAAGAAAATATATATCCGGAAGTTAATACTGCAATGGAGTATCTCCTGATCTCGGGTTGTGATCGCGACAGCTGTGGTCAGTGCTTGAAACCACAGGAATGTGAACTGCGCATATATTGCTACTACATACATTATCACTATTGTTTTTTGTGGCGATGTTCCTGTTTAGTTTACAATCGTTATCTGTAACTATTTTTTGATGATTAATTTACATTCGATCGATCGTTTATTAAGCCTACGTCACATTGAGGATATTTATTACATGTAATTTTGGCCATATTTTTGTTTTGTTATTAATAAAATTTAAATTTAAGTTTTTTAGGTATATTTCCAGTGAATCAACAAGGAAATTTTACCATTTATTGCGTGCAAGGTCAGCACACAAAATTGAAACGTCATTACTGTAACGGAGTCATAGATTGCACATTAAAACTAGAAGGTAACAACGTCTATTCGGGTAAAAAAAGTACTGAATCTACGAAACCACTAACCACTAAGAGTTTTGGCACTATTCCTCTGCGGACATGATTGTGAATTTTATAATTTTCAGGAAGAAATATTAACAAATGGAGTAACTGTGAATAAAAAAAAAAACTGAGTGTTCGGATTTTAATTGATTGACCACATCATTGCTTATCATCAGGTTACATATTGGTTAAATGTGAGTCTACCAATAATAAAAGATAAGAAACTTACTTGGTGAGTCCAATAGCAGCTCCTCGGCAAGGCAGCAGGATGGGGTCGGGAGCGGCGCGGCGACGCAGAGTGACTGGCGCTTCCCAATCACGTGCCCCAGAGGTGGCCAGTCGCAGGGCTTCGCCCCCAGCTGTCTCAGTCAGCAGCCTTGGGCCTTCGTCCACACGCCAGCCCAGCACCTTGCACCAGGACTTGTTGGCCAGCTGTTCAACACGAGTGAGTTTGATTACAATGACAAAGAAAAAAAGTTTAGCGCCAAAATGTCAAAATCAAAGCGTGCCAGCACACGTGCGTTGCGCTTGCACCGCGAGAATGCACTGCTTGACGCTGTCACGACCGTATGTTACCTGATTAGTGTACCGAACATTGTAAGCCTTATACAGGACATAAGTAGGTATATACGTCAATTAAACAAAAACTGGGACTTTCTGCAACGTGGATGGGTTTGCAATTATTAACCCAATTTTTTTTAAACGTTTTGGCACGCTATGAGTTTCTCCTGTATCGCGGATGCGTTAACAAACATATAAAGTCTTATACACAGATGGCCAGACCATTTGTTCCGTGCGGGAATCGAACCCGCGACACGCAGCTCAGCAGTCTATTGCGCAACCACTGCGCCAGCCGTGTCGTCAAAAGTTTTACGAGCACAAATACCTAAACTCGGAAAAAATTGGTATCTGTGCCAATTTGACTTCTACCTTCTTCTCCATCCAAAAGTGATCAAAAGTGGTAAAAATCTCCATAGCCAATCAAAACATAGGCCATCAACTACTGCATCATTCACACTTCGCATTACCTGATCAGAAGACAAATTCTTGCACTTAAAAACTGGCCAAGTGCGAGTCGGACTCGCGTGCAAAGGGAATTCATCTTTTTTGTAACATGTTTTGTTATCACTTTAGGCTTCTTATAGGTTTTAAAAACTATGATCTGCATTTTTTCAAAATTTTAGGCTCAGTAGTTTCGGAGATACGTGGGAAATAGTAATTTTTCGTCTAATTTCTTGAATAACTTCTGTTTTAAAATAATTTAAAAAAAAAAATTAGGTTTTTTTAATATTTTAAAATGAAAGAACTATACATAATAAGTTCTTTCATTTCATATGTCACAAGGTACAGTTTGAGAAACTTCTTTTTTTTAATTTTCAACTTTTTCCCTCCCTCCCTCCCTCAAAATGTATTTATTTACGTAACAGGTCCGTGTTTGGGTCACAGACGTTCATATGTGTACCAAATTTGAACAGAATCGGTCCAGTAGATTCGGAGTTCGGGTTCTGTTTCTTATGAATGTTCAGAATCCTAAAAAGCGTTCAAATTCAAATCGCAATATCATCCCATCGAAATGTATGTTGTGTGAATCAACAGCTGGTGTACTCACAACGTGGAAACTAAGGGAGAGTGAGCTTGAAGTGAACTGTCATTCCATGTTGATTGGACGGATTGACACTTAACATTATAGCACAAGAGTTTGCGACTGCGAATGCTCCTTAAAAATACGAGAATTGCCCCTCAGGTCCTGGTTCAGGTGTACTTACTAGTATCCTCTGCTGGTCGTCGGTGACAGCCACCAGGTCGCGGCAGCGGTCGGCGGCGGCGGCCAGCGCGGCTACTGCGGCCACGTGCGCGCGCACGGATGCGCCCGCGGCGCGCGATTGCAGCACTTCGGCGCACCATGCTGTGACGCTCAGGGTTTCTACCATCACCTGTTGAGGATATGGGAGATCATTCAAGTGGTGTTTCTTCGGAATTTGTATGTTTTTATTTTTAGAACAGTAGTTTTTTTTTAAATTTTTATTTAATGTAGTATGTGGAGTGTGCCTAATGCGTTTTATTTCTTTTTTTTTTACTTTCGTAACAACTTTGATCGCGCGACAGATACTCGCAAGCGATGTCAAGAAGACGTAGTGTAGAAGTAGTGATCGTCAGTACAACATCTGCAGGTTTATCTTATAATTCTAGATAATTGAAACTTGAATGTCAAAATCTATGTGGCAGTAAGGTTTTGTCATAGCCAACCAGCCAGCCAGCCAGTCAGCAATCAAATACGCTGCGTGTGTGTGTGTGAATTACTTATAAGAGAAACCCACTCTCCACCAGATAATTTAATTTATTCCATATTTATGGAAGAAATGTGTAGTTACACAGTGGCGGCCATAGGGGGTGGCGAGCTGGGCAAGCGGCCGGGGCCTCGCTCTTGCAGGGGCCCTGCGCAGCCCGAGTTCAAAAAGCCTTAATATTGAAACGTTTCATATTTTTTGCAATACAATGAAGTTATTCATAGTAAATAGTACTAAGTGATTTCAGGAATTCGATGACACAAGGTTGGACTTCAGTTTAGCAATTATTCAATTAAAATTTCGTAGCTCATTGCGATTTAGTTTAAAATTGTAGTCTTGGGAAAAGCCGCAAACATAATCAGAAATACGAATTTAGTAGATAAAAAAAAACAAGGGCCTCGCAAAGCTTTGTCGCCCGGGGCCTCGCAAAGATCTGCAGCCCGGGGCCTCGCAAAGATCTGCAGCCCGGGGTCTCGCAAAGATCTGCAGCCCGGGGTCTGGCAAAGATCTGCAGCCCGGGGCCTCGCAAAGATCTGCAGCCCGGGGTCTCGCAAAGATCTGCAGCCCGGGGTCTCGCAAAGATCTGCAGCCCGGGGTCTCGCAAAGATCTGCAGCCCGGGGCCTCACAACGGCACAGGCCGCCGCTGTACCTGCATACAAAAAGCAGGTAGGTAACCTAAGCAGAATGTATGGGTGGTGTCGTGTCCGCCAATGTGTAGGCTATCTTTGATACAAGGAAGCTAATTAGTTCCTATTTATATTATTAGACCAACTTATTATAGCAATAAGTTGGTCTAATAACATTCATTTCTAAACGGAAAATTAAAGACGCCCGGCGACAAAGAGATCTTATATTTCCTGTGCACTCAAAATGTCTCTGCAATTTTACTCCCGGGCTTGAATTACATAATGAACGCAAATTGAAAACTACGGAAATGTGAATACCTGCACTGAGAAGTTTTCCAAGCTCATTACTCGATTAGAGATGAGGGAGCAAACTGCAGACGAGCCATTGTGTTGTCGTGTTGTTTATACATCTATCTTTTGTTGCTAGACTATTCCACCTACGAAGATTTGCGGGGACATGTCTAGACGTTTTGAGAAGTTTATTTCGAGAAAGACATTGACTTCGAAAATTCCTCGTATGTTTTTAAAGTTTCAAACTTTCGTAACTTAAGCATATAGGGTGCTGTTGTCTCATCTATACTGTACTCTCATACCTTTTTGTACTTTAATATGGAAAAGAAGAGTTTACGCAGAGTTTCTTGCCGGTTCATCTCCATAGGAACAACAAACCGTGGACTAGCTTCTAACGTTTTAAACTGTCCTTGTGATGTGTGTGTGTTTGTGTCCATTTTAAATTTAAATAGGTCTCCAAATACCTCGCTCTTCGCCAGAGGGGCAAAGTCATTTGATGAATTCCCATCCTTAAAAAAAGTCTCCAAATACAAATGAGGATTTGAATTCTTATACCAATTACCTAGTTATTCGGTAGAATTTTCCCGTCTTATTTTCAACCCGGAACCTCAAATAACAGGGTACTGAAATGGACATAGGCTGACTGCATAAACAATGAATTAAAATGGCCCCCCCATTCAAAGCCACTACAGGGAAATTAAAGGCGACAAACTAGCAAGTACTGGTAACTCACTCTGTCCACAATGTCGTCTTATTACGTGTATTACTGGGTCAGTTTAAACCGGGCGCTTAGGCTAGGCTAAGTGGCTCGCATTTACATAAACTCATTGCTATTCACTGAAGTCATTGTGAGCCACGTTCAGCTCGGCCCTCTCGTCTCCTTTCATTGACTGGAAACTAGGTAAAATATGCATCGGGGGTAAGTTTACCAGTGTTATGATAATAATACCGTTGTGTTTACAAGGGTAAACACGGTCATTTAAGGCAGGGTGTTGTTTGTGATTTGTTGTGTTTATTGTGTCTGTTTAGTGAAGGTTTTTAATGATAATGGTTATTTTGCAAGTACATGCTTAGGTTACAATGGCCGAGGTTCGGTTTAGTAATAATGAATCAAAGCAATTATTTATATTTAAATATGCTTTATTCTCTTGGAAATAAACTATTCATCACAGAAATACAATTCTTTTAAATTTATTAATTTATTAATCAGCTTATGTGTTAAGCTTTATAAAAGCGAGGATAGCAAAAAAACTTGGCAGAAAATATAAATTCGCAGAAATGTATCACATTGAAGCACTATCAGACTATACAGAGAATTAATTACGGAAAGAAGAATTACTGTGAATTTAATATACCGTAGAACTCAATCAGGGTTATTAATATAAGCAGAACAGCAATTCTGAGAAAGTTTTATCTGAAATTAGAGTTAACAGGCTTCTTCTGGGTAAGCTCGCTCCATCGTCGACTTTGTCTCTGACATCTTTGACCTAGACTAAAGTCAAAAGCAAATTCATCTCAAATAAAAAATACCTACAGTTTTACGCTGGTACTAATAAAAGTATATTTGAGACAAGAAAATTTACCGACGCTGTTGCATACAAAAGTCATCTGTCGACTTTTTCCTTTAACAAAACTTTTCTTTGCTATGCACAGTTGTACAGATTCCTTTTCGAGTTTGTTTTTTTTGTTGTAATAGGAAAACTAAAGTCTCCGGCCGGTTTTTTGACGTCAGACGTCGCGTTTTGTGTTGTCTTGTTATACTGAGCTTTTAACGTTTTTGCGCTTATTGTAAACAATATGGATGGTCTCGAAATATAGCGTATTTTTGTACCTTTCAATACAAAGCAAAGCAAGATGTTGATTGTTTTGTGAGATTTTTAAGACATGTTTCAAGATTGTTATTTTTACTGCTTCTAACTTGTAGTGAAACCGACGTACAAAGCGTTCCTTACATCGTACTGAGACCTACATTGTTTAAACTCTATGGTTATTAAACGGATCGCTAGCTAAAGCCAACCTATCCCCTGTCCACTCGAGTTGTAAGCCGTAACGTAAAACCGTCTCTGTTGTTCCAAATTGCTTTCAATAACTTTTACCCTACGTCTACCGTAGTAAAACCAAAGATGCAGGCACAAGATTGTATGCTTAGGTTTTGTATCCTTTACTGCTTCTTATATTTGAGGAGCTCGTGATCTGAGGAGCTCGTTGCTAAATAATAACAGCCGTACGGGTTGATATTGAAAGATAAGCTACGCTTGCCAAGGTCTGTCTGTGGATGGGTGACCATCTCAACATACCGAGACTCCTCCGTGTCTCGGAAAGCACGTTAAGCCGTTGGTCCCGCCTGTCATTTGTAGATCTTTGGCAGTCGTTACGGATTGTCAGAAGCCAGAAAATCTGTCTCCAGTCTTGCCAAGGATTACCGTGTTACCCAGTTAATGGGTTGTGGAGGTCTGGTAGGCAGCCGCTCCACGTAAATACTGGTATTCAGCTGAATCCGGTTTGACTGGAAGTCGACCTCAAGATAGTTGGGAAAAGGCTAGGCAGATGACGACTGCTTCTTATATTTAGTGTTTCTTTCAGACACATCTTAAGTTTCTACTGGGGAATGTGCAGTCGGTTTGAAGACAACAAGAATGAGACAGATAGGGTAGCGGTCAGTTAGTAATAGTACGTAAATAATGTTAATTGTCAACAGCCTGCAATGGCGAGATGCAAAAGAGAATTTGCAAAAAAAAAATTTTTTTTGAACCAGTTATTCACCAAATATATGTACTTACATAAATATTTTACTGGCATAACATAAGCATAATGAATCGAAAAACTAAGGAGATAGGTACAACAATAAAATTTTAAACTACTTTTTCTGTCACGTTAGCGAAAACACCATTTCTTATAGCAGCAGTATGGGCATCGAGGCTTTTGACGGTAGGTCTCGTCGAGCTTCTCTTTCTAATGACCGACTTTAAAGCTTTACTAGTTCGTAGCTGATGAAGCTATATAAAAAAAACATAACAAAACTGTTTATTAAAGCTTATAAGTATTTTATAAAGCAAATAACAAAATGGCATGCATATTCCTTATTTGTTATTAACGTTTAAAATGTTCTTACAATCCATCTGTAAGCATCCTAGCTCGCAGTAAAGCTCCGTCCGTGAAAGTATAAAGTTCCCTAATGTTGAGAGCTTTCTTGTTCAGCTCCTATTCAATACTAAAGTCCGGTTGTATAGAAAACTCACCCGGTTGAATCCAGCATCCAAGTAGGGAAGCACTGCAAAGTCGTCCTTCAGGTAGACACTGTAACAAAAGAGATAATCAATTAGAATTTGTAGAACTTCTCTCATTTCGTAGGATAAGGTTCTGTGGGCAGGTTTTTGAATTGAGTATTTTGAGTTAAACACGTGACATACTCTACTTTAATGCTAAATGTCGACAGGTTTTTAGGCTAAAGTAGAATTTGAGAAATACTAAACGGGCTAAAATCAGGATAAGAAAGTTGATATTGATGGATTGGTTTCAGAATTACAGGCAGAATAGAGCCTTAAGGGTTGATTTTTTAAAAGAGAATTTTTAATTGATTAATAAATGTGGCTGTTTGACATATTTTCTAAAAAACTGTCAAACTGGTATTTTCATTCCTAATAAAAAAAGTAAGTAAAAGTTATCTGACTAATGAAAAGTTGGCCCCAAGTCTAATATAAATAACAATATGAGGTGAGCTATTTATCTACCAGAGTGACGATTGACATAATATATTGTGCAAATTTTATCTTTACGGTTTTAGTTACGGCCTATATAGCAGAAGATTTTTACAAATTCATTAGAGGAGAGTAATAGTTTGTCCTTTAAAGTACACTTTCCTAAATTTAATCTATCTATATACTAATAATAAAGTTGAAGAGTTTGTTTGTTTGTTTGAATGCGCTAATCTCTGGAAGTACCAGTCGGATTTGGAAAATTCTTTTTGTAAATGACAGCCACATTCATGAGAAATGCTGTAAGCTATAAGGAAAATTCTTACGGTAACGGGAAAAAATGGGATACGCGCGTACGAAGTCGGGGGCACAAGCTTGTTTATTATAAAAAAGATTACGTAATTCCTTGTTATAAATTCATAACTTTAAACGCGCTCCTAGAAAAATAACACTTTAATTTCTCCTCCCTACAGTCTGCAACAGAAATTCTGTTTCCAGTTATTAAAATATTAAGTAACATTTTGGAGTATTTCTCTGTAGCTCGCTGCAAAGTAGCTTTTACTGTGACGGTACAGCGTTTAGCTGATTTTAACTGAATGCTTTAGATAGTCGGTAGTGTGTAGTTTCATGAAACTCGAGTTTCCGATTCGCGATGAATAACTTCCGAGCGATTCAACGTTTAACAGAGTTATTTATATGAAGGTTGGTAGGTACTCTATTTAGTGGGATGTAAGCATCGCTTTTCAGATGAATAACTAATTAATTTTAAAAGCTTGACGAGGTTGTGTTTATTTTCCTTTTCATTTTTGTAGGTACTTTAGTAGTACAGGTACCCACTATGACGTGCTAATGCCACCCAATTCCAATGATGTAAAAGGGATAGTGGTATTCGCTATGTATAGCTCCGTCTCTCTTTTAGAGCGGAATCATGATCGTTTTAAGACTTCATAGTAGAGGAGGTTGCGGAATTTGTTCGAAAGAGTCACCACGACCCTGCCGGTCGATTCTATAAACATATCGAAGTGAAGACTTGGGTGAAGTGATCACGAGGTGAGCTGTCAATCAATATAATCAAAATGGGTTGACAGCTCACCTCGTGAACACTTCACCCAAACCTTCACTTCGATATGTTTATAGAATCGACCGGCTGGGACGCAAAGGGCTTTAAAAGGAACAAGGATGGGTTTTAGTCAGTAAGAGTCTGACACGCCCTTCCGCTCCACCCAGAGCGGAAGAAGTCATGGGATGATTTTCATCTTTAAAAAAAGTTATATAGTAGTGTCGTGCTGAGGTTTCAATATCTTATTTTAACGAAGGATTTCCAAACTAAAGTGGCAGGGGGCAGGGCACATTGCTCGCAGAACAGATGGTCGATGGGGCCGAATAGTTCTGGAGTGGCGACCGCCGGACCGCGTACCGGAAGACGCAGCGTTGGAAGGCCTCCCACAAGGTGGACCGATGACCTGGTCAGGGTCGTGGATAGCCGATGGAAGCGAGACGCACAGGACCGGTTGTTGTGATGACACGGGGAGGCCTATGTCCAGCAGAGGACGTCTTTCGGCTGATATGAAGCTGATGATGATGATTTTAACAAAGACGTCGTACTGTAGTAGGTATTGAAAGAAGTGGATATTTCCAGATAAGATTAAGTACACGGAAAATGCTTTCCCTGTTGTACACAAATACGTCGCAGATTTAAGTCTCCAGAACCAATTTCTCCTTTTAGATGGTGACAGTTTCTCGCAAATCAAGTGGGTAGGTACGTCATTTTATATTGTTATCACGCCTGAAAGGTTACTGGAAAATGCCATGTTTATATAATGAGTAACGCGTTTGGCTTTTAGCAGTTCATGTGGAAATAATATAGCTTTAGAAAGCAAGAGTTTTACGAGCACGCTGAAAGGATCCCGGGGACCTAATGAATGCTACGGAAAGTTTTTGTATTCTGGGAAATGTTTGCTGAACAAGAACTCTTCTAAGGGCTTCGTTTCATTGTTTGTCGTGTTACGATGAGGGTTTCAGGCAGTCTGGAAATTCATTTTGATTAATTTGTTGACGATATTAGGTACTATCGCAATTTTACCAAAGTGGTAAAGCAGGATATGTACGGTCAAATTATTAATTTAGAGCGATTTTACAATAGTCACATATTTTTAGCTAGTCGAAAAAACCACTTGCAAAAACATTACCCTCCTTCTAGAGCCGTCGGGTAAAAACGAATCAAATGCGAAAAAAAAACCGGCCAAGTGTAAGTCGGACTCTCACACGAAGGGTTCCGTACCATAAACCGAAAAATACACGTTTCTTGTATGGGGGCCCCTTTTAGTTGAAATTTTGTTATTCTGTAAAAAATTCAATTGTCTACCTATTACGGTTCTTGAAATACAGCCCACTGACAGACAGACGGACGGACGGACGGACGGACGGACAGCGGAGGCTTAGTAATAGGGTTCCGTTGATTACCCTTCAGGTACGGAACCATAGTCTAATCCCGCTGACAAACTGTTAAGCAGTTTGGTGGGTGTATAAAATATAAAAAAAATGTTTGTTCCAGAATACACGATTTATTTATTTCTTTACTGTTATTTATTTATTTATAAAAAAAGGTTCCTAAAGTCAAAAGCCGTATTACAATAAAATATAATCACCCAAAGCTGCACAAAAGAAAACAAAACAAACCATTACAGCCTAACCGTGTCAAGGCTACGCAGAGGGTATCATAAATTAATTCACACTAATCCTCGCCGCATGTAAACATTCATTCGAGGACTGGAGTCCATTCATCAATCTATCAGACAGAGGATCCTTCTCAATGGTCGAGCGGCAAGTTCCCCACAATATTATCTGGGAACATTGTGTCTCTATACAATTGCGTCCGAAGTCGGACCTGGGACAGGCTATAGACAATGGCGCCCGAAGCCTAGATTGGCTACGGCCTTGAGTCTTAAGGCTGTCTAGTCTAGCACGTTTTTTTTTAAGTAATTACTTCTTATGGGAGGGTATACCGCTTCGTAACGTAACGCGTTACGGCACCAGTCTGTCTGGCTTCCCTTTCTCTCACGCATACGGCAGCGGTAGGCAGGTTCTTCCTCTCTCACTCTAACCCACAGCGCTAGTCGTATTTTGGACAGACGCTTCCCATATTAAATTGTTCAACTTAGATTCGTTTAAGTAATCACTGCTGACGGGCGTCCCGAGACGCACACGTTTTTTATTGAAAAATTTCCAAACATTTGCCCAAGATTTTTGATGGTAGGTATAACTAACGAACTGAATGGAATCATATTTTTTTATCTTTGCCCCACACTAGGAATTTGTCCTGTATCGTGGGTGGGTTTACAAACGTACAAAGTCACATACACAAACAGCCAGACCCGGAACAACTATCTGTAGGCCATACATATATTTGTTCCGTGCGGGAATCGAACCTGCGACACGCAGCGCAGCAGTCAATCGCTCAACCACTGCGCCAACCGTGCCGTCGTATGTGTAGGTAAGATAAGTATGTAATGTTTATACAAACATCAAGATAACAAAAGTATCTTTACTCTAAAGTTTAATTTAAATTCGTTCAGTAGGTAGTTTTTGCGTGAAAGAGCAACACACATCCATTCATCCATGCATTCTCATAAACTTTTGAGTTTTTAATAATATGAGGTTTTTGCTGTGACCATTCTCTTTAGAAGTTCCCATACATTTGCATAAAATTTTAAGACTTAATATAACTTGGCATACTTTTGTTTTTCCTGATTATATTACGCATAATTTCTGTAATTACAATAATGATTAGATAAGCATAACATTCTAAAGCATTAATTTATTTACGCAATTAAAATATAAAATGTTAGACACTAATACACATTGTTTGGCTCAGAGGTAGCCAGTTACTTACAGTTGAGTTGTTGGATGTGAGTTGACGAAAACCACAGACTTCACTATAATTTAGTTTATTCGTAAAAGTTACACGAAAGTTCTGTTGGATGCTAATCCGCGGTAATAGCGCTACGGCAGCTATTGGTCAACTAAAATCTTATTATTTTATAATTTTAAAAGTAAATAAAACGAGTAGCGAAAAGTAGGTCGCGGCGTTAGCAATTTGCCTGTACGTGAACCGTACATGCTCCCGAGGGAAAAGTGGGATGAGCATCCATTACAAAGCAAATAATTGTGTAAGAAAAGTGTACAGAAAATAATTGAAGCTAAAGTAAACAATAATAAATGTGAAATAAGTATAAAAGTTAAAGTATAACTGTAACACTCAATTTAATTCGTCAAAGTGAAATACTTTCTTCGGCTGTCTTGCTTCGCTGTAAACGGGCTCCGCTGCTGTCGAATGTATTTCTTGTAGCTCGATGTCTCCTCCAAAGTTATCCCTTCCTCTAGGTGTCACTCCTGTTTTGGCAGTGAGTGTTTTCACGCCTTTCTTTGTTTTGCACCATCGTTTATAGATAATATAGAGGGCAAGCACAGAGATTCCTCCCAACAACAAAGAAGTGACCGAGTAGAGATAGATGTCGTGTCTGGACATGTCAGACGCCTTCGGTAATTTTTCTCTGCTTTTCTGGAATTCCAACTGCTGGTCTAGTCTTCTTATTTCTACTGCAGTTGGTGTTTCTTGTTCTGATATATTTAATCTTGCATTCTTCCAGCCGAGGTCAAAGATGCTGTTAATTGTTGAATTTATGGTTGGTATTTCTATGTCTGGTTCCATATTGAAACTACTTCCCAGCTGATTGTGTGTAAATATTGTGGCGTCCTTTTTCTGCAGTAAGCATTTTGATTTCAAGGTAATCACTCCAGTCCCGTCAATGACCGCTGGCGTAACTTGATCGTTACATATGACGCGCATCAGCTGTTTACCGCACAATGTAAATAGCCACATGTTCGGTTTGTGAAGCTTTGTCCAGGTTTCCTTGCATATTACGTCATTGAGGACGCATGATAATGAGTCTTGTTGGTTGAAGACTTGGGCTTCACATGGGGCGTTTTTATCGTGCATGTTGTAGACAGGATTATGTGAGACGCAAATGAATCCGTCATCTCCGTATGAAGTACATTGGCGCATGTCTTGGTCTTCCATCGTTATGTAAGAGTTTTTTACAAAGTTGATTGCGATGAGGCTTGAACTTGGTTGTACGAGTTTTAAACGTCCTTGTCTCAGGAACGGTATTGGTATGACTCGATGTATCTTGTAATCTTCATCGCTCAGCAAGGGGATATGTATTTCAAATAACATATAGTTGTTTGTGATTCGAGCCTTCACATGGATGAGGTCATAGATATTTTTCAAATCCCTTTGAATGTCCTTTACTGGTAACGATAATCCTTGTGGCAACATTCCGGATATTATGTTTAGCTGTTCGATTAGTTGTTTAGCCGGAAATAGATGAGTATCTAAATGTCCTCTGTAAATGTTGGCGAGCGCGTTCATCAGCATTTCCAATATTCGATTTAAATCATTTAATATCAGAGTTGACGTCACTGCAGCGGAATTTATGTCATTCATAGTGAAAAGCATTTGCGCCATGTTCTCTATTTTTGTGATTTCGCTGCAAGTTTGGTTCATGTAGACGCGCAATGTTTTGAATTGTTCATCCATAAAGGCCGTGTTTCTTTTTATAATGTTGTTTTCAGCCTCTACGATTAATGTTTGGTTTTTCATAAGTTGTAGTAGGTAGTCGTCATTTGCTCGTAAGTTATATATGTCTCTTTCGTACTTTTCAGCAAAGTCTGCGTCGAGCACTCCGAAAAGAGTTCCTGCTAATTTCCCAACTCCATCAAAGTAGCCTCGTTTTGATCTTGAGTGTTGAGTGAGCAGCATAGAGTTGTAGTCTTGTAGGTGACTCAGTTCATGACGTAGGTGGCTGACAATTGTTTCGCAAGGCGTGTACTCATGTGATATTCTTTGGCATAGTTTATCCATTTGATTCACATAATCATTGATCCGATCGGTTGCTTGCCAGTATGACGTTACGTTGTAGTAAACCAATAGGGTCCATTCGTCATGTATTAGTTGTATTTTTCCAGCTTCATCGAAGTAAATCGGATGATTACTCGGTATAGGTGTAACCTTGAAGTTATTCGTTGTTCGCGCTGATTGAGCAAAACCCGTCATTGCTATTATGGATAGGAGAACAAGTGACAGCCAATTCTTCTTGATTTTTGTTGTGCCTCCCCGTTTTTCAGTTTCCGGAGTAGGTGATCTTTTCTCTTCCTCTTTGTTTACTATTGGCTCTTCGGGTTTCAGCGGTAATGGTGAAAGCTTCGTTATTGGTCGTTTCAGTGACCCTTTCCTAGTTTTCAAGGTAACAACTCTTACTCGACCATCGGCACCTGGATGTAGTTCCTGGACTCTTCCTATAGCCCAGCGCCCAGGAGGTAAGTTTTCATCTTTTACTAATACTAGGCCTCCTTGTTTCAGGTTGTCTTTTGGGTGCTGCCATTTGCTTCGGATTTGCAATTGGTGTAGATATTCGTTAGACCAGCGCTTCCAAATGTGCACGTTCATTTGTTCAACAAGCCTCCATCTGTTTCTTAGATCGTGCTCAGCAAAATCTTGCTCTTCTTGTGGTAGTGATAGTAGGGGGCCGCCAATGAGGAAGTGACCGGGCGTTAGATATTCCAGGTCTTCGACATCCTCTGTTAATGGGCACAGCGGACGCGAGTTAAGACAGGCTTCAATTTGATTTAGTAAGGTAGTGAATTGTTCGAATGTTAGCTTCTGTTCCCCTAGTACTCGATGTAGGTGATATTTCATGGCTTTGACGGCAGCCTCCCACAGGCCTCCAGCTGTTGGCCAAAGTGGTGCATTGAAATGCCATTCAATTTGTAAGTGGCTCATCTCATCGAAGAATTCAGAAGTCTTAAACGTATCGCATCTCATGCCCAACATTTTTGAGTTTGTTGTTTGTTCTGGGCTAAAGTCGATGTTCATACTGCTGCTCTTTTGATCCTCTCGCAAGTCTTCCAATATAATGGGTTCGTTTGTTTTCCATTTTCTCAAGTTAAATCCTCCTTTTTTCAGCAACTCAATTAGCCGTGTGACGAGTGTTTTCGATGCGTCGATAGTATCCTGCCCGTAAACCAAATCATCCATGTAGAAATAGTTTTTCAGGACGTTTCCAGCTTCCGGATAGGTATCTTTTTCATCTTCTGCGAGTTTATGCAAAGTGCGCATTGCCAAATAAGGTGCACTTTTCATTCCGTAAGTTACTGTACCCAACTGCCAATCTTGTAGCGGTTCGTTAGGGGTAGATCGCCAAATTATAGTTTGCAGATGTTGTTGTTTTTCGTTCAGCCAGATGAACCGATAGAGTTTTTCTACATCTGCTGTAAAGACGTATCTGTACGTTCTCCAATTAATTAGTAGTGTCAGTATATCCTTTTGTAAGTTAGGACCGCAGTACATGTGATCGTTGAGACTGCTGTCTCCTTTTGTCTTGTACGACGCGTTGAACACTACTCTTAGTTTTGTTGTAGTGGACTCAGCTCTCAATACGCCATGGTGAGGTAGGTAGACTTGGTCCCTGTTTTCTCCTGCGACAGGTTTCATATGCCCCATAGCGATGTATTCGTTCATAAAACGCTTGTACTCGTGATTGAGCTCTTTGTTTTTTAGCATTTTCCTTTCTAGTTGAAGGAACTGCGCTAATGCTTGTGACCTTGCATTTTTTAAGTTGATTTCGAATTTAGGCTTCATAGGCATTTGTACTACATATTGTCCGTTCGCCAATTTTGTTGTGGTTGCGTTGTAATATTGCTCACAGTGTTGTTCTTCACTAGTTGATGATGAATTTTCTGGAATTTCCTCGGTTTCCCAAAACCTTGCCATGTTTTCGAAGTCGTTGAGTGTCACCAAGCAGTTGAATGTCTTTACATTCCCGCATAGAATCCAGCCCACTTTGGTTTGTTGAGCTACTGGGTATCTCTTATCACTCCTGATGACACCGTTTAGGATAAGTTCTGAGTAGATATCCGCGCCCAAGAGCAGATCGATCGGGCCTGAGAGGTTGAACTGGGGATCCGCTAGTTTTAAGTTTTCCAAAAAGTCCCAGTCGCTGATTGAAAACGATGTGGTAGGTAAGTTGCTTATGAGTTTTTTCATAATTAATGCTTCATAGTTGAATTTGTAGTCTGAATGTATTGACTGGCATTCTAAGTTCATTGCCCCTTTGCAGTTGCCGCTAAGGGTTCCCACACCCGATACAACGGCGCTCACTTTACGTCGCTGTAATCGGAGGCGCTGTGCCGCGTTTTCCGTTATTAGGCTCACTTGGGAGCCTTGGTCAAGTAGACCTCTCAAGTTGATGAAGTTTCCATCAATTGTTTTGACTTTCAGAAGGACAGTTGTTAACAACACTTCCTTTTCTTCGTTCGTTATGTTGTTGACCCCATAGGAAGTCGATGGGGTTGCCGATGTGTTTTCCTCCCTTGCTGCTTGTTTGTTGCTAGATAGTTCAGTTTCAGCTCCATGCATAAGTGTGTGGTGAGCCTTATGACACAATTTGCACGTCTTTCGTGATTTGCATTGTTTTTCTCCGTGGCTGAATAGGCAGTTTTTACAAATATGCAAGTTGCGAACTACGTCATTCCGTTGGTTTGTGTTCATCGCCAAGAATTGTTCGCAATTCATCAAAACGTGATTAGTTTTGCATATTGGGCATGTTTTTGCTGTCGTGAAGAAGGCTTTCGGCGAGTTTTGTGACTTGTTAAAGTGCGATGACCCCTGCGTTTTATTCTTGTAGTTGTTATTTCGGTTTTCCGATCCTTTATGAAGCTGCTTTTCCGATTTCCATGGTTTGTTTGATGACGATATTTTTTGGCTGTTTCCCTGCAGAGCTTCCAGTGACATGAATTTTGATTCTAAAAACTCGGCGAACTCTTCCAGGTCGGGAAATTCCCTGGGATGTTTGATCTCCTTTATATATTCGTTATACGTGACGCTATCTAGTTTCTGGATCAATAGGTGGACCACAATCGGATCCCAATTGGTGGTGTCTAAACCGATGTTTTTGAGCCCGTTCAAGCACTCCATCATGACGTCGTGAAGCTTCCGTATGCTAGCAGCGGTTGGTTGCTGAATACTAGGTTGATTCAGGAGCGTGTTCATGTATGATGTGAATAGCAACCGTTTGTTGTCGTAGCGGTGGGTCAGTATTTCCCAGCAAGATGCGTAGTTCTCAGCACTGATGCCAAGATGCTGAACCAGTTTTTCCGCCTCACCCTTCAGTTTTGTTTTCAAATGTTGCATTTTTTGAGCCTTCGACAGTGTCGGATTGTTGTGTACACCTTCGACGTAAAGGTCTCTAAAGGCCAACCACTGGCTATAGTTTCCATGAAAATCCGGTATTTGTATTTTTGGCGTAGATTTCTCATAATGTGCGTTGTTCCAGATGTTATGTTGTAGTTTCCTTTTCAGGTCATCGTAAAGGTTTTCTGCTGTATTGTATTTCTGTTGATAAACTGGGTCCTCATCTTGCAGTATGTAGTCTAGTTCCCAATTTGCCTTTTCGATAAGCTCCCATTTAGTTTTCAGGGTGCTTAAGTTGTCTTCTAATTCCCATTTTTCCATCGGTACCGCTAATGCTATGTTTATCTTCTCCACAGCGCGTTCGAATGCTCTAAAGTTGCAGTATTGTTGACGCAAAAGATCTTGTTGCTTTTCCGCCGACTCGCTTGTTCCCCGAGGAGGTATGTGGAATTTGATATCGTCGAAAGAAAATTTCGATTGTCCCTTATCTTGCTTAGGCGCCGCAGGTGGTTGCTCCGTCTTACTGGTAGATGCAGACGGCAATTCCGATTTACGTTTCAACATGTCTTGCAGCACTTCTTCATACATCTTCTTCGTACTGTTGAAAATGTCGTCATTGAAGTATTGAAGGTCTGACGCTCCAGACTCTTCAAGTAATTGATGGTTGTAAACAAACTTCTCCCAGTTGTTGTTCAGCCGAGAAAGACGCTCCTCCAGGTATGCCAAGTTCTTCCTGGTGGGACTGTCCTTCTTGTAGTTGGTGCAAATAAGCTTCAAGTCTCCTAAGATAGTTTCTTGATGGCTTATCAGTTCCGTTACACTCTGAACCATTGTTGTTAGTTATTGGTTTGACCGTTGGTGGAGTAGAGTTGTATCACCGCAGGTACTAGTTCACCAAAGTTGCGAAGTTTCCGCAAGTTTTGGATGTTAAGTGCGTCGGCACCCCAATAAAGCAATCCGCTCTTCTGGGACACCAGCTAGATCGATTCTCTAACATTAACAGAGACGATACGCACCTGTTAAATCCGGCTCGAAGGACCACTTTTATGTTTGGCTCAGAGGTAGCCAGTTACTTACAGTTGAGTTGTTGGATGTGAGTTGACGAAAACCACAGACTTCACTATAATTTAGTTTATTCGTAAAAGTTACACGAAAGTTCTGTTGGATGCTAATCCGCGGTAATAGCGCTACGGCAGCTATTGGTCAACTAAAATCTTATTATTTTATAATTTTAAAAGTAAATAAAACGAGTAGCGAAAAGTAGGTCGCGGCGTTAGCAATTTGCCTGTACGTGAACCGTACACACATTTTTATACAATATTGCTCTAATTAAATTTGTAGGCACTTTACATTGTAGGTAGAACAAATTATTATTTATATAAATTATTTCATTATTTTTTCATGTAAATAAAATGTACATGCGCCTTAGCATTTTTGCCCGAAGAGGATATACCAATTTATTTCGGCGATTTGAAAAAAAACATCTCTTGAAGCAGGTAATACATAAAATATTTGAATAACATATTATTTAACATATTTTAAGAAGCATGCAAGCAAGCAAACACCATGCATGCAGCAAGCATGCGGCAACATGCAGCAGGGCTAGCAAGCATGGTTTCTGTCACGACTCCGGCGCTGCGGGGCTCCGGCGGCCTCACGCGAGCTTAGATTACACTCTAGGGGTAGGGCGGACCTGCCAGGGTTGCGGAATCTGTTCGAAAGAGTCACCGCGGCCCTGGAACGCAAAGGGCTTTAGAAGGAACACGGATGGGTTTTAGTCAGTAAGAGTCTGACACGCCCTTCCGCTCCACCCAGAGCGGAAGAAGTCATTTGATGATTTCCCATCCTTAAAAAAAAAAAAAAAAAAGGGGTAGGGCGGACAAGACTACGTGGAGTCGGTTTTGCAGCGATTCGTTTCTGTCACTAACTTTTGTAGCACAACATATTGAATTTTTAAGACAATTCTTTAATTTTAATTTAGGGTTAAATATGGAATTTTACCAAAAAATCGTCACTCTCTAAATAAACGTTATGCTATCTTAAAAGTTTTGAATTGAGACCTGATATTTTTTTTATCAACAATATTATTTAATTGTTACTGAAACTATAGCAAAATGGTTTGATCAGAATTATGTATGCGGTTCATACATTGCAAGTTCACCACCACAATTTCCAACCAAAGTCTGGAGTATCATCAACTAAAAAAGGAAAATATACCTAGAACACAAAATTTTATTCTATGGAAAAAAAAAATGTTCAAGAAATAAAACACCAAACCATTGAAATAGATAAAAGTGATGTCGGAACATCAACAATAACAAAAAAATAAAAAAATACACAGACAAACACAATAGGCTTGAAATATTCTTGGAAAAAAAGATGAATTTACTTCGAACCTTGCATATTTACAAGCAATTGCCAAAAGTAACCTAAAATAAAAGTACATAGTTAAGTTAGTTAAGTGTTAGTTAAATAAATAGTAATTTTAAAAATAACTCAAAGTTATTTCTATTAATTGTATGCCTAAATTCCATTATGCTAATAGTCATTAGGCCTTATGCCGCGCTTATTAGACATTACGCGAATTAAATTTATGCTAAAACAAATTAGCCTTCAAGATAATTATGCCAACATACACTGTATTTAATTATGGCAAAGTGTTATTATGACAAAACAAATTATACCAAAATCGTTATGCCAAAGTATAATTAGGAAAAATAATATTATACGAAAAGAAGGGATCCCTTCTCTAGATCTATTTTACCAATCGCGTCACACCGCCCACAATGATGGCCGCAAACGTCCCCGCTTTCGTCACTGTCACTTTGCTTTATAAAAATAAATTGCTAGGATTTGCGATCACGGATTTACTCGCTTGTCCTTCGTGAATAATGAATTAAACTGTGTGTTGGCTTAATTATTTGCATATAACAATTAATCTTGATAAGAGAGAAAGCTGTGTTTTATAGTTAGAAGCTTAGATCGTTCTGGTAATGTAGGATTTGGTTTTGGTAAATGCTTTTGTTTTCAAGTTTTGTGTGAAGGTTTTATTTCAATCTCATTCTGTCTGTTTCATGAAAGCAACTATGAATTTTAATTGGTTGCCATGGTTACTAAGACTCAGAGGCTTTATAAAACAGGGTCTCATTTTTTATTAGTATTTAGTGTAAATTGATTCCTGGTCTTTGTGAGGTAGAAAGAGGGGCAGTCGTCGTATTTTTAAAGAGCGTTCGTATAAGGTTGCCGCAGTATAAAATATTTGCTCAATTTTTAAAAGCTACAACCATCGCTGAGTGTCTCAGACTATTTTTTATCTAAGTAGGACTTATTCCTTATTTTACACACATTTGTAGAGCTTTAGTAAAATTGCTTTCGTTTAATATTGCAGTATGTTCTACTTACTTAGGAAAAAGAGAGATCATCACCCTCCGGGCTTTTCCCAATTTATTACTTAATATAAAAATAGAGATCTCGTCTAATTTTACGACCAAACACTGCTCGCGTCGATTCGAAAGCGTCGTAAGCTAATATTGGTATAAAAAATATAATTTTTCCCGAAAATATTTTTTCTAAAATTCTGTAAATTCGTTCCATCCTTGATTGGGGAGAGTAAAGAGGGACGTCGCCTCGTGTATGCTTCATTATGTTGCCATGGCAATAGAAAAAAGAATATTATTGCGTAAGGATTCTGAGATAAATGATATGATCAATGATGAAACACGTAGGTACCTGTAACCGGTACCAAAAGAGTTGTGGGTGGCACTTTGATTGACACCTGAATATACTACTGGGTCCATTGTTAAGTACTAACTTTCTAGTATTATCTTATGATGACACATCTTCGAGTTTGTTAACCTTTTTAATATCCTACTTCGTGGCACGAGTTGGATACTACATTTTCTTGTTTAGCTTGTAAATAAAACGAAGAAATTTTAGCATTTTTCCTTGATGTTTGAAAGGCGGAGTTGTTACTTAAATCTGGAAACGGGGAAAGAAAGAAATAAAGCCTTAAATTAAAGTGAAAGCATCTCATAAAAGATTAAAGATGGTTCTTATTTGCTTCGCAGTATGACACAAGTATAAGTGATTTGTTATGTCGTAGACTAAATAATAATAAGCTGGAACGATCTACCAGTATGAAAAGTTCTAATTGAATGGACAACGAGTGAAAATAAGTTAATAAGCTTGTAACAAAATATTCCAAATATGGTTTATTCCACAGAAACCGTGGATACTTTTGCGATAAAAAGTGGCCTATGGAACGCTGCAATACTGAATCTTTCTTCTAGTTAATGAATATTTTAATATGTTAGTTATATCTACGGCTTACCATCCATTAACGAACAAACAATTTCACCTCTTTACAATATTAATTTATATCTTAAAATATAATAGCACGCTGTAGAACGTGGACCGGCTGAACGAGGGCCTGTATTCAGTTGAGAACGTATATTTGAAGGGCCAAAGCTTCCATTGATGTATCCATTGGAGCTATAGGGTAAAGAGGGCAAAACACAAAAGGCATCGAATGTACTCCCCTTATCCAATAATAACTTTTTGTTAGGAAAAACACGAAATATTGAGTGAAAAGTTATTTTTGATACGTTTGGCTGGATCTGATGATCGATGTTGGTGTATGTTAAAAAGATAGTGTTGCATTTTGAAGTGTATTGAATTTGATTTTTTTTAGGTAGAGAATGTGTTTGTAAATACAAGTGGGTGTGAAAATGTGTTATGGGTATGTGATTTTACGACATGATAACGCTAAAGGCTTTTGTATTTTTTACAGACGATTTATAAAACGTCCTTAGAATTTCATTGTGTGTGAGAATAGTCTATTATTTTGGTTGCCGCCAAGTTCATATTAGAGTAGGTAAAAGTAGCAAGATTTTACGAGAACCGTTGTTTCGATACTTGACTTTTCGAAAATCGAGTTATGGTCGAGCCTGTGGTGTCTTTTTAATATGAAAAAATAAACGAAGCAGATATTAACGTTTATAATGTGTGTTGGCAACATAGTGGCAATACATACTACCTATTTTATAAAACCAACCACATCTGAGAATTGCCGCTATATTAAAAATATATTTTCTTTGATAGTTAATCTAGTTTCAAGGAAAAAAATGTGTAGCGGGATATACAAAGTGAAATGTGGGCGTGAGAAGCTTTTCCAGCCCAGTGGCTCGCAAACTGTGGGGCTCAGCAAAAATCCAGTCAAAGATTCTTTACAGTAGTTAGCCGCATGTATCAGGCATGCGATAATGTATGTCTGTATATACAGGGTGTCCCAAAACTCAACGTCAAGCCGAAACGGGGTGACAGGATTGATCATAACCATCACGAGAAAAATCTGAAAAAAAATCTATCCCATGCAGTTTAAAAATTATGGGCATTTTAAGAAAAACCTAGAAATTTGATCAAACTGTACCATTTTTCGGTTATTGTGGTTATTCTTTTTTATTTTTGTTCATTTGAACTTTGGAAACGTAATCCTAAATAACATTTCTAGAATCCCAATAAAAAATAATGACACAATTGCCTCAAGTTTCCGAGAATTGAGACTATTTGTTAAACTACGAATTTAAAATTTTCAAGATTCGTCGACTTTGACAGGCCCTCCTATAAAAAAAATGTACTAGAGTGCCTTGGCAAGTGGCATTAAAAGTTGGCGCATTTAATCAGAATTCTAAAATGGTACAATACTTGTTAGTTCCATACAATAGAAAAGAGTAAAAAAATTAAAACCTCAAGTAACCCGATTTTTGCTATCTCATTTTACTCAGTTAAAATGTTTTTAATTCACACATGCTCTAGGTAGGTTCTTAATTTTAAGACAAAATGATGAGAGAGATGGATAATGGGTATGTTCGCCATGAGTGAGCGAGACAGATAGTCACGATAAAGTCTAGCGGCAGCACTTGCGTTGCATCTGCATTCCCCATAAATGAGGTGCATGTTCGCATATTCTTGTGAAGTGTAGCGCGTAGGCATGGTAGATAAAAAGGATGCCAACACAAAAGTCCAGAGAGAAGCCAAAGTTGCCGGTATGTTATCAACAAGTCCAATTCACAAAGATTCAAGTCCAAAAAGAGAAGCCAAAGTTGTCAGTACTAAATCAACACAAGCGAATACGAACGTGCGCAGTAGACGAATGAGCGAAACGTACTAACTGGTTGGTGTCGGACTGGTAGCGTAGCCATTTGCTTGGCTGAAACTAGTGCGAATGAAACAGATAGATGCCATAGCATCTATCTGTTTCATTCGCACTCGTTTAAACGACGCATCTCCGTCTCAATGCGTGGCGTCACTATCTGTCTCGCTCACTCATGGCAAACATACCCATTATCCATCTCTCTCATCATTTTGCCTTAAAATTAAGAACCTACCTAGAGCTTGTGCGAATTAAAAACATTTTAACTGAGTAAAATCTGATAGCAAAAATCGGGTTACTTGAGGTTTTAATTTTTTTACTCTTTTCTATTGTATGGAACTAACAAGTATTGTACCATTTTAGAATTCTGATTAAATGCGCCAACTTTTAATGCTACTTGCCAAGGCACTCTAGTACATTTTTTTTATAGGAGGGCCTGTCAAAGTCGACGAATCTTGAAAATTTTAAATTCGTAGTTTAACAAATAGTCTCAATTCTCGGGAACTTGAGGCAATTGTGTCATTATTTTTTATTGGGATTCTAGAAATGTTATTTAGGATTACGTTTCTAAAGTTCAAATGAACAAAAATAAAAAATAATAACCACAATAACCGAAAAATGGTACAGTTTGATCAAATTTCTAGGTTTTTCTTAAAATGCCCATAATTTTCAAACTGCATGGGATAGATTTTTTTTCAGATTTTTCTCGTGATGGTTATGATCAATCCTGTCACCCCGTTTCGGCTTGACGTTGAGTTTTGGGACACCCTGTATATCCGGCTGGTATTCGTAACTGCACGACTTAGCGCGTATTTTGCGTGCAGGTGGGACAAATGTGTCATTCGATCCACCCCAGCTCCCCAAGGAAGGCCAGTAACGCCTTGGTGATACCAACTACCTCACAGAGGGTACCTGGGTTTCCGAAGTAATCAGCGACTACCGGGCAGCTTAGAAGCATTGTGCTGCTGTCTCGTCCACCTCCATGCTGTCAGTGACTCCAATGACATAGTGGGTTTATTAAAAGACCCGTGTCCAGTTGTGATGGCTGTGACTGTACGTAACTGTTGTTTAGTCAGTCTTAGGGCTTGTTTCTTGAAACGGCCGTCAATAGAGGGAAGTGCCTGTTTGGCCTGCCTACACTCACCATGTTCAGCCCATAACTTGTGATGCTTGTCTCTGGTGCATTTCCATACCAGATTGGGGACCGAAAGGGATGCCATAAACAGTTTTTCAAACAGCTATCGCATGGTCCTTATTTTACAACGACTTCTATGAAACACGTTTTCGCACTAATGTCGCATTGTCGCGTTGCACCTTTCTATAAGCGCTTTATTGTATTGTGTTTTTGAGCTTTAAAATAAGTGTGCTTGTTTATTTTCCAGGCCAGTGGCTCGCAAACGGCGGGGCTCAGCAAAAATCCAGTCTAGATTCTTCACAGTGACCTAACATGATTCTAACACTCTTCAGTTTGTTCTATGATGGCGTTTGCCGTGTATTGTCATAACCTTTGTGGAGAAAAGTAGGTTCTTTGGGGTGGCCACAGTTGGTTTATGTTTTGTGACGTTCACCACCACCAAAATCTTCAAATCCTTCATTAAGTCATATTTGTTGTTAATATAGGTCCCCGAAGACAGGTGTGATGTGACATAACAGCGATAACCATTTTTGTAGTGATTGAAACATGTTTTCGCACCAAGCAATGTTGCATTGTCGCCTTGCGTCTTTCTACAAGAGCTTTGACGTAACTGTGTTTTTAAGCCTTAACATAAGTGTGTATGTTATCTGTAATTTTTAAATAAAATATTTAAGTGGAAGTGAGAAGCTCTTCCAGCCCAGTGGCTCGCAAACGGTTGGGTTCAACAAAAATCCAGTCAAAATTCTTTACAGTGTTTACCCGCTTCGATAGAACATTGACCCTTCAGTTTGTTCTATGATGGCGTTTGCCGTGTATTGTGATAATCTTTGTGGAGAAAAGTAAGTTGTCTGGTGTGGCAACAGGTAGTTTGGCTTTTGTAAGGATGTTGAGTGGAATTTTCTTGTTTAAATGCTCCCGAAGCCAGGTGTGTCGCGACAATGATGCGGTAACCAGCTTCTATCAAACTACGCAACATGGTTATCACATCGCTCTTATTTTATAACTTTTTCTATGAAACACGTTTTCGCATTAAAGTCGCAGTGTTACGTTGCGTCTTTCTATAAGAGCTTTGACGTAACTGTAATTTCTTAAAAAAATATACACAATTTTCATGAACACTGTTGTCTAACAATACAGCCTTCAGTTGACCTTTTCGTTATAAATTCTATTAAATGTCATGTACCTTAATCCTGTTTTAAAAAACAGAGCTAGAAAATATTTCACGAACAAAAATAATATGCAAGATACAAGCACTAAAAGTAATTACACTGGTTTTACTACCAAAACATGTTATTTAAGGTAAAAGAAATATGAGAGAAATATTTTAAAAACAGGTGCAATGTCGAATGATATTTTTTTTAACTGTGTGGTCAAAAGTCTGTGGTCTAAATTTTCATTTGCATTTCAGCTCACATTATATATTCGTGGTTTTAGACATTTTAGTCATTATTTTTTGTGTTTATTTATTTATTAATACAATTGTACATATTACACACATCAGGATAGTCTGTAACCTCAAACTAGATATTTGCCTGCATCTTGAGGGTCAAAGTTGCCACATGTTTGGGTTTGACGAGGTGGTTCAAAAATAAAAGCATAATTAAAACTAATTAATACAAAATAAAATAAAAAACTTAATCTTGATAACCCAAGACAGCCTTGAACTTGAGATCAATTAAAACCAAATTAATGTTAAAGTAAAATTTGAAAAAAATACTACAAAGATTTTTTTTTTGCATTTTCATACCTTGTTTCGATAAAAAACTATGTATAAGCTGTACAATCCAACGCTTTGACATCAGATACCAATACAGTTTACTCAAACAACGATAAAAAAGTACAGAAAATGAGCAACAACATGTAATTTCTAATTTCACGGTAAAAGACTAAAAGTCAGAAGGCGATCAGTAAATAACTATTTATAAGTACAACATTGACGTCAGAAGCTGTTATACGGTATTCAATGTATCGAGACGAAATTGCCAAGTAATTTCCTTTCTGAGAAATATTTCCCCGGGATTATGTGATTGGAATACGAGGAATTCCTCATATTTAGGAACCTTGGGGATTAACGTATGTGATACAATATTGTTTGGTATACGAACTTAAGATGGTATTAGAGAGTTGTTAGATGGTTTAGAATTATTTTAATTGTTGCTAAAATATACACAGATAATATCTGGAGAAAGCAGAAATTTCACGAATTAACAAAACAAAATATAAAGTGCGTTTTTCTTTCCAAATATAATTATTTTTTAAAGTACTAAGGAGCATTATCAAGTAAAAGCTTGGATGTAAGCTGATATAATGACGATATAAGCTTAATACAGTGAGTAAAAAGCTCTGGCTTATCTGGAAAAATTAATACAGCTTTGTGTAAATGCTTTTCTAAATTAACTCATTTTTATCCTTTAAAAATGTAAAAATATGTTTTTTGAGTTCTTTGTTTTATAACTGTAGTATTAAATAGAATCTAGAATATCTTTATATGTCTTAATTTAATGACGGAGACAAAAACTGTTTTCTTTGATCCGAATTTCTAAATCAAGATTATTTTTTCAGCGACAATAATTAAACATCCAAGCTTAATAAAGACACCAACATATCATTTCACAGTTTCGATTTAAAGAACTTTTTTTATTTCTCATTAGTTTAATTTCAAAGCAAATAACAAAAATTAAACAACCAACCGAACTCCGGCAAAAAACTGCACAACTAAAAACAAAACAAAAACAAAGTAAAAGCACCTTCACACGCATGGCCGCGTGTCGCGGTCCTTCAAAGTTTCACCATCAAAAGCGCACACTTTAATTTTAAACAACACGCTCCACAAAAGGAAACTACGTTTAGGTATGTTTTGATCATGCTTTGATCCTTGCACGCTACCAAAAGCCACTATCTGGCCTGTCAACGAGTTTGACGTCGACGCTGCGTTGACGTCGCTTTAACGCCGCATTGATGCCGCATTAACGCGGTAAGTCATGTTTGTTCGTGCAAAGCCAGACTGACTGGTAACTGTAGACTGTCTGGTTACTTTAATAAGTGGAAGTTTTAAAATGTAATAACCAGTTTTATTTGACTTACATGGTTATTGAATGAGTTTCTTTTTCTGTGGGGTCTTTCGTTTATGGGTAACATTTTAGGCTTCTAAAAATCTTCTCATGTTTCTGTACATCTGTAATCCAAAATCATTGAGCTATTGACTTGTGGTTTGGTTGCTAGATATTGCAATTTATTTGAATATTTGACGAAAGTAACGCAAAGTTATAATCTTACTCGTCTAGAATTATACCGGCACTAAGGGACTTGACATACAAAGCGGACAGGGCGCGCGGCCAGGGCGCTGACAAAATAAAATGTATGGCGTCAAAGGAATGAAATATAGTTAGCGTCGCGGGCGCGTGGACATTTTAGTCACAGTACCCTGCCGCGCGCCCGACGCCACGCCGTGCGCCCGCCGCCGCGCCGCGTGCCCGCCGTCTCCGCCACTTTGTATATCAAGTCCCCTATTCATTTTAAAGTCGGAACAAAGCGGCGTTGTTTGGCGGCAAATAGGTAAAGTGCTAAGTTCCTTTACCCCTTTTTTAAAATATCAAACAACCCTACACTGTTACATCTCAGTACTATTTTAACCCGATTACAGCGAAGCAAAATGAGGGTTAAAAATGTGAATGTTTGTTTTTTTGCAAATGATATAGTTTAAGTCAATTACGCCTCAAAGGCTGAGCGGATTAGGGTAATATTTGGAACACTGGTAGACCATTTTTTAAGTTTATGGGTGGGTTTATTTCTAAAACTAAACTAAGGTAAATTACTCCTTTCGTTCTGGGCGGAGTAGAAGGGAATGTCAGATTCTTAGTTACTAAAACCCATCCGTGGTCCTCCTAGTGCCCTTTTCGTTCCAGGGCCGCGGTGACTCTTTCGAACATATTCCGTAACGCTGGTAGACCATGGCCCGCATTAGCATAAGGCATATTTTTTAACAATAGCCCGTTTCAGTGGTATTATTTTATATGTACACGCGAGCAGAATCGCTGGTTTAAGCTAGTTGCAAAACATTTTAAAGCAGCTACATTGACAGGGTGCACAACATTTGAGGTCGCTCGGAGGGTCGGCGCGCTCTTTATGGCCTGTAAAAGGGATTGCTTCATTAAAGGGATGGATCGGTACGGAATATTGCATAGCATTTATTCTTTTTTATGAGTCCCAAGTTTAATTTGTTGGTTCTAGGATATACTGGGAACTAAGTTAAAATAGAACAAGGTTTTTATGTACAGGTACCAATATTTTTAAGTCTCGTTTTTTAAATCTTTCTAAAGTTGACCTACAGTTGACCTTCAGTTGATATTGCATAAGAAGTCAACTTTTTTCTCGAAGGATATAATATCTTTTTATTTCGCATAAAATCATTAAAACCTCTATCAAAATTGTTTTGGTAGGATAAAAGAGGGAAAGGCAAGGCCTTCGTCCCAACCGCCGCAACAGGAGAAGACGCCCCGGGCGTCGGGAGTCGCAGGGCGATCCCCGGCCACCGTAGGCGCGGGCCTGCGGACGGCGAGCATTGGGTGGCTCGCTGTCCGATCACCACCAGGCCCGGGTCGATGGCGCGTTGTGTTTCACGCGCGCCTCAAAGAGATGTCAGCATAGAGGACGGGACCCGCTAGGGCCAGAGCCTGCCAGGGTTGCGGAATTTGTTCAAAAGAGTCACCGCGGCCCTGGAAAGCAAAGGGCTTTCGAAGGAACACGGATGGGTTTTAGTCAGTAAGAGTCTGACACGCCCTTCCGCTCCACCCAGAGCGGAAGAAGTCATTTGATGATTTCCCATCCTTAAAAAAAAAAAAAAAAAAAAAGGATAAAAGTTTGCTTCAATGAAAATTAAAACCTCTAGCAGTCGCAACAAAAAAGTGTAATAAAAATATTCAAAGCGCAACATGTTTGAATTCAAAACAATAAACCAAACCTTTGTGCTACAAAAAAAAAACAACAAATCAAATATTCGTGCTACGGCGTAGCGCGCGTAGGCCGCGTAGCAATTGTAGCAAAGGTTGACAATAGTACTGCGAACGACATTAAAAAATACAAATTGCCGAAACATGTGGACGGAATAACCCCCCAGGGATGTGTGAAAAATTAAATCATGTTTTTTATAGTCGGTCTAGCGGTTGCCAGCGTTACAGCTGAGCCACAAGGTCCTGGGTGTAATTCCCGGGTAGGGCAAATTGGTATTGAGTATTTCTAATTGGATTTTTCAGTAGAGGCCGGAGCTTGAACTTGTGCCCGGTTGATGGTTTACTTTCTGACATGGTACTTAAACATCACTGGCGAAACGTTGGTCTGGTTGTACTATTAAATAACTTTTCTCAAAATAATACAACCGACTTTCAAATAAACAAAAAAAAACACTACAAAGTAAAACACTACTAAAATAACTTTGTCTATTTTTTGTCAAAAAGTTTTTATTTTACACATTTTAGTGGTGACACCTAACAACACCACTGGAACAAACATAAAAAAATACAACTGAATTGAGAACCTCCTCCTTATTTTGAAGTCGGTTAAAAAGCGTCCTGAAAGCTGGAATCAGGCGACCACCAGATTTGGCTCCCGCAACGACATTAATCAAAATGTAAGATTAAACTGAAATAAATGCGGGATAGGCCAATATATGTACTTATCACCTCTGCTTAACCCTTTGGGGGAAAACACGTATGTTGTTATGTTATTTTTTCATTAGAAATAACCTGTTGTACCGAATCCCCAGCCTGCTACGTGGCTCTCGGAAGCAATTTTCCGATATCAAAAAGTAATTTCACGAACGAAGATGTTTCACGATTCATGTTCTTGAACATTTGGCCATTAACAATGTTCCGAACGTTCGTTATGCGAGAAGATAATTTATGAGAGGCTTTTTAATTCATTCCTTGGTTTTTAAATTGAATTAAAGTGACAGTTATGACGTTTTATGTGGGTTATTGTAAATTGGCTTGACATTTCTGTGACAATCGTGATGTAGAGAAGATGTCTAGATATTATTAAGAGATAGCATGGACTGTCCCACTGCTGGGCAATAGCTTCCTTCCATTCTTTCTACTGTTCCCGGTTCTACAATTCTTAAGAAAAATATTCAAAGTGAGCAAAGCCTTCAAGAAAGCGATATGTCTTTGATAGTACCATCCATTGTTTCTATCTCGCCATGTGAAACGTACCTACCCAGAAGACAAAGGCAAGTCATAGAGCAGAACTCTTTAATGAATGTGTCATCTGCTAGGAGTCGACAAAGGGGACTAATGGATTATGTCAAACCGGAGCTCGGTAGGAGACAATAGACGTGTCGTATACCATAATAATACAGGCGAATAAACAAAATAAATGTAGTTATATGTAGAAGAAATATGTCATTCATTCACAAGGAATATTTTTGCACTTACATATATTGTGTAATATTGCACAACTTTGCGTGACAGGTGGAGAGTTACAGCCACAGCCACTGTGTGCTCGGAATGCAGCTTGTCTAGAGCACATTTAGAGAAAAAAAAATTGTTTTTATCTTTTAATTGTCGTTTCACGCTACTTTCAGAAAACTACAAAAAGTTAGCATTAATTTATCTTTTATTAGAAACTAACAAAATGTAATAAAAGTGAAACCAAGTCAAAGAAAAACGCTTCCTCATCAATTTTGCGCTAACTAGTCTGTTCCAAAGAAAACTTTACAGAGTTTTATAATAACGTGAAATTACATCGCCGCAGTAACTTTTTTATGTTTAGTTTTTTTGAAAACATTTTAAACAAAATGGTGGACATTTTCTTAATAAGCTCTAATGCAGGACGCCGTGTAAAAGTTACCGTTGCTGGTTTTTTATTTTATGAAGAGCGCAGTTTTTATTAACTAGTTTGGTTGGTACATTTATTAGTTTTTTCAAACTTTCTGTCATGCTTTTTCCATTTTGTCGTGGTGGTTAAGTTTCGTAAGCTTTGATTTGTTTCTTTATGTTTTAGTGTAAGTTCTATTTCGACAGGCCATTTGTATAAAGTATTTAACTTTAAGTGAAGCCTTGTTTGGTTGATATACATGATTTATTGAAGATTTAATAACTTGTTATTGCATACTTAATATTGGATTTTGGTTAAGTACCTACCTTTTTTAGTACTTAACTGTTTTGTTTTTTGATGGGTTAATCAGTGTTAGACTTTTACTTACTATGATAGAACTTGCTCGTTTTCCTTCAATGCCCTGAATTATACATATATTGAAAATAGTCGTTAAAATGGAATTTTACTACTAATTTTATTTTAACGAATTCATAGCTGGCACTGTTTTTGCAAAAATAATGAGAAAAATAAAACTCCTTTTCTGTTTAATTTTCATACTGTTAAAGTCTTAATTTTCTGACTAATTAAATTCCATTATGACTGAGACTGCTCTACAAAATGTTTAATTAAAATATACTTTCTTGGCAATGAATAATTAAGACAAGGCTGTATGATTGAATGTCTTGTTCAGTGCAAGAAAAATTGTAACAGAGCTTTGAAATATTGGATATATGGAGAATAATTTAGTAAAATATCATAAACATATGATCTTTCCACTTATGCAAAATTCAAAAGCATTATTTCTTATGAAATTACGATTATAACTTGAAGAAAAGACTTCAAAAATACTATAATTCTATCAGCATACAATTTCTATCGCTTTTTAGTTCGGCGTAGTTGTCACATCACAAAACGCGACAAACGTACGAAATAAAACGTACTTTCACTGTGCGTACTGCTTAGGAATGGAATTCCCTGGGAATGGGTTTATGCAAGCGTGATCCATAGTCAATCTCATTATAGCTTTTCATTAGGTGAGATACAGGTAAAAAGCGAGCTTAATAATAAGAATTAAATACACTGGTATTTATAATAATAATACGCGAGCTACTACTTTTTATATTTTTTAATGCTTTTTTATTGTGTTTTTTTAAGAAATATTTAAAAATAAAAATAAGTATGTTAGGAAAATGAATGAAGAGAATAATAATAATAATTTATTTCAGACTAGGTTATGCTCGTAACTGTCCAGCGGAATTAACATAGAAATGATTCGTACATTACCTACATTTCGATTTCGTGTTTCTGTGAACGAACAGATGCGATTGGTAATCAGTGTTTGATTTAGTAAATAGTAATTACAAGTTGAAATAATATCCATCCGTGCTGTTGTTTGTACAATTTAGAGCTTCCAGCTAATATTAATGTATCTGCAGTATTACTAGGTCTGATGAAAGGAGATTTAACTTGTCTAAATATTATTTTGATAACCAAATTGACTTGCCAAATAAAAATCTGAAAATATTTTACATATTTTATTTGACATAGACTAAGTGTAAATTAAAAATATGTTTATTTACCTTTTATTAAACAGCGTGTTCTGGAACTGCGTGGTCATATTAAGGGTGATATTGGGAAGCTGAAATACATTAGGGAAAAATGCAAGCAAAAAAAAGTTATTTTTTTCAAAAATAACTATCACAAAAAGCGACTAAAAAGTGCTGATCAAATAACTTTTCAAGCAGTCTGTTACAGTTGGTGACATTAACTTTAGTTCATCACAGATTTGATGTCACAAACTGCGTCAGACTGCTTGAAAAAGGGATTTTTTTGGCACTTTTTGGTCGGTCGAGGTCGGATATATTTTTTTTGTTTTGTTTTTGTTCCTCAATGTATATCAGTTACTCAACGTCACCCTTAAATATAATTACGCACTTCTCAAGCGCCCTGTATAACAACCCCAATCATAAAAATTGTTTATTTAATGTAGGTAAGTAGTTTAAATACTGATTAGTAGACTCTTTATTAAAATATAATAAAATATAGTAAAATATTAATATTATTAAAATATTTTTATACAGAAAATACTAATTAGTTTTGAAACTAAGCATAAGGTTAGAATCTTTTTATGAATAGGCAATAAAATAAATAATAGGTTATAAAACGAAATTTGGCGTCAAGGAGCTTACAGTATTCAGTAACGAGGTTGAGTTAGAAATGAACCTATGTATCGTAAAAAACGTAAAGAAGCATTTCAACAAATAATGGGTTTCATTTAATTTCACTTTTTCTTTAGTTTTTGAAACTTTTTGTGTCTATTTGGGTTCAAAGTATTTTTTTTCAATTTTCCATTGCAAGCTTAATTGAAGTTAGCGATAGTGTAGTGTAGTATGTGTGTAAGAATTTTCGTAATCGAATCAGTAATTTCAAGGATTACGTACAATAGACAAAAAAAAAAATTAAGACCTTTCTTATCATAGGTATCATTTTAGGAAATTAAACTATTACTAGCTCTTGTAGGCAAGAATGATTACTTAATTATCTATACTAATATTATAAATGCGAAAGTTTAGATGTATGGATGTTTACTACTCAATCACGTCAGAACGGCTGAACGGATCTTGATGCAATTTGACACAGAGGTATCTTATAGTCTGGAATAAAACACCGAATACTTTTTATCCCGGAAGTATGTTTCCTTGGGATAATTTTCGACATTTAGGCGGGCGGAGCCGCGGGCGTCAACTAGAAGTAATATATTTGACAATTATTCATTAACATAGTTACAGGGTGGTGACAAAACGAAGACGATAACGTGAATTGTCTTTGTATTCCCATCCCTCTATCTAACGAGGTTGCGACACGGTTTGACCCGTCAAATAGATATTAATTAATCTTGGTTGTCGAAATAATGCCCCGAAATAATTAACCTTACATTGTTCATCCTTAGTTAGATAAAGGCCATAGATTCTGCGTGGTTTCATGCATATTTTTAGCATCGAGTATGAAGCTCCAACGTTTGTTTTTTTTTTAATCTGTATTTATATGTAACGGAATTTATACTGTCACATACGAACAACAAAAATTTACATGACGACACACAAATCCTACATCGCGATACATATTTTTTAACTTGAGATGGGTTTGCTCTTGACTCTAGTCTAGGTCAGAGATGACAGAGACAAAGTCAATGTATAGCAGAAGAAGTTCACTCTAATTTTGAAGAGATTAGTATTGTATACGTTCGGAAACACAGACGCAGGCAGGGTATTCCACCCCTGTGCTGTGCGCATTATAAAAGACGTTTGGAAACGCTTTGTCGAAGGTAGGGATAGTAACTTGCAGTGCATCTAGATGTCCGATGGTAGAAGGGTGCCAGCGGGATGAGATCGTGGAGTTATTTGGAGTTCCTGGGCATTCTCTCCGAAGTACAATCTGTCGAAAACCGACAAGCAGGCAACCTCGCGGTGATGAGCCGAGCTGTGAGCTTGGTATCCAGCAGATTTACGTCGCCAATGAGAAAAAAGTTCTCCGCGCAATTTTAACATACATATAGGTACCTAGCTTTACCACAACCATTGAACAGTTGTCTACCAGACACAACCCCCGTCTGGTCGATCCTCCCGTTCCAATTGAGGTTGCCTAACTTTAAAAGCTTTTCTGCATACTTTTATTTATCTGTATTGAACTGATAAATGATAGTCAAAAAGTAAAAAATGTATATTATTCACTGCAGCATTACGATGCCACGTGGTCAAACCCAAACATTAAGTACAATATGTTGACAAACGTTATCGCTGATAGGATGTCACTTTGTCCAGAACTTCTGAATTAATGAATTATACAAAAACCGGCAAAGTGCGAGTCGGATTCTCACACGAAAGGTTCCGTACCATAATCCGATAAAAACACGTTTCTTGAATGACCCTCTTTAATTTTTAATTATTTGTTGTTATAACGGAAATAGAAATACATAGGTACTTACATCATCTGTGAAAATTTCAACTGTCTAGCTATCACGGTTCATGAGATACAGCCTGGTGACACACGGACAGTAGAGTCTTACTAATAGAGTCCCGTTTTTACCCTTTGGGTACGTAACCCTAAAAAACTAAAGAACAAATAACTGATGAGTACAGTAAGTTCTTAGTTACTTTATCTCTGATTTGTATCAATGTCAAAATCACAGTGATCTTTATTTTCTTTACAATAAGGTTGCTTGGGCCGCTGTCAGAGTTAAAATAACTGTGAACAGCATGCTATACAATATGTACATTGTTATTGTGATGTGGTGACACCCACAAGTGATATGATTGGCTTTTAATCTTCAGCCAGTAACTCATTTACCAACAACTCAATTAAAAGACTTACTTACTTTACTCCCAACTTTTTTCTTGATGCAGTTTGCACTTAACAATCTATTTAACGGCGGTTCCGGCGCAGATCCAATTTATCTGGGCTCAAAATTAAATTGCGTCTCATCCCCTCACGTCGGCTTGTCTCCACTAACTACAATTCATGCTGACCCTATTTAGTTCTGGGTAGGGTTGTCATATCAAGAAAAATGGGTGAGAACGGACGTTTGATTTTTTATATAAATATAAAATAAAAACCTACCTCAATACTTAACAAATGATTTACATAAAATGGCAGATAAGTAAGACCCATGTTAAACATATCGTATGTACTAAATAGTTTTTGTACGCGACTTCGTACGCGCATATCCTGTTTTTTCCGTTCCCGTATAGCCTATAGCCTTCCTCATGATTGTGGCAATCATATACAAAAATAATTGTCCAAATACGACTGGTAGTTCCTAGCTTTATTATTGGTATTGAATATAGTATAAATAGATATTAAACCAATTTTAAATTCCTCAAGAAAGGCATTATTTTTGTCTTGCCAGGTAAACTGGCAACGCCAGAAAGTGATATGAGGTAGCGCCTGTTAGATGTGACCCTAGACAGACTGACATTGTACCAGCGAACGATTGTCAAAAGTCCAAAAGGTTTAGGTTTTGCTCATAGGAAGTCAATTTGCCCCATATTCTATGGCAGTTTGAAAGACCTCCACTCGAATTAATCTACATGACAATTTAAAAAAAAAAAGCTCGATAAACTCGATTCAATTCGAGGACATGACTTGGAATATGGAATATACCTAGGGATTTGTCTAGGACCTCTGGTAGCCCTAGCGGTTTCGTTTCATCATCCATGCGGCGAGTTTCATTCGGTTACAAGTATGACGCGGGAATGGCGGGAAAAGTGGCGGAATGTTAACAACTGATATGGATTTAAAACTCTGAACCACTGGGTTTACAACTCGTCATTGCAGAAAATTATAACTGTTTTACTGAAACAGCAGGAATTTGTTTATAGTATCCTAAATTAGTGAATAATTTGGCCTAAAACATTTACGTATTTAAAGCCTTTTTAGAACAAATGGAGCTTATTCGTTCTTATCATCTACATCAAAACTATCAATTAATTGCCCATCTGAAACTCGTGTTTCTATATCTCTAGTTACCTGCTATTTCTTTACCTGCTAAATAATCTCGAAAAGGATTCCCTAACAAACCCTTTCGTAATTATAATTCTAAATACTGTGATTTAGATCAAAGGTACCACCCGGTGGGTTATTTTATTATGTTGAAAGGCTGAACCACTAAAACTGAGAGCAATGGTAACTGCTAAATAAGGAAGGGACCAGCTGTAAAACAAGATGTAGAATTAAAATCGTTATTCGGGTGCTACACAGAGAATGGAATTACCGCGGCGGCAGCGGTTAGTGACGCATTTGTAACTAATATAATAAATGCGAAAGTGGGTTTGTTTGTTACGTTTTCATGTCCAACCAAACCGATCTTGATAAAATTTGAAACACAAGCCTGAACCTGATGAAGTACCTACATAGGATATTTTTTACCAACACACCACGCAGGCTAGCCGCGGGTATGAGTTTGTTACTCATATATGTATGTTTATTACCAAGATTTATTTTTATTTTATAATCTGGACCATGCACAGGTATCAGCTGACGAAAATGTGATTTTAATGTCGCGGGCCGCCAATTTCTATGAGTAAACGGAGAAATTCATTGAGAAGTTTGACTTGTTTGAAAAGTCAAACTTTACACGTACACATACGTGTCAAGGAGTCAAACGATGCCTGGGCGTCGTTTGTTCGCTCTGTGGGGTGCCAGTGCTTAAACTGGAATTATATTACAGGGAATCGGAAAACTGAGGGTTAAATCTGATTTAGATTCAAAGGATTTCTTTTTATTAATTTAATGTTTGAATTTGAATGTAGGGTTTAGTTTACTGTGAATCTGGGGTCTCAATGTGAGATCTTTTTTTCAGACCCTTGATTTTCTTTTGAAATTTCTCTATGGACAAAAAAAAGTGAAAAAGAGTCAAAACGATATTTCTTAGAAATAAAATTTCGTATTTCAAGACGTGGGAATATTTAGGCTGATTATGCTCTGCCTTATGCTGTTATTAAACTAAAGCTGAGTCGAAGTAGTAACCAAGTACCTACAAACAGGGTGAATAGGTTAATTAAATATTGTTGGCAGCATTTACGGTCTCAAATTTGATTACATTGAAATTAAGAAAAGAAACGTTGCTTTTTTAGAAAACCAATAATACGATATTACAGTGAAAATCCCTATAAAAGTTTTGTTTCGATTCACCCCGCCGTAACTATTCCCCCCGTAACATAAAAAAATTAAGGAAATGATTGCAAATGATTCTGGCTAGTTTATCGAGCAATGTTTGTGTTGGAATTTGTTTCAAAATAATGTTTTATCATTTTACTAAAGCTTCTACAAATAAAAGTTGGCCAGTCATTTCATACGAATTTTTAATTGGTTAGCGATGAAAACGTCGTATTTATTTTATGATTTGAACATAAGTGATCGCTGGTAGTTTCAATGTTTTTTTAGTGAGCCGAATATTTATTTTGGATAACAGTCGTTGATTGACTATTTGGAAAAGTTTTATATTTTTGGAGTAACCTAGCAATTCATGTTCAGTATTTGAAACAAATTCTCGGTATTTCATAGTGAATTGGCCAAGCTTGTAAAGCAACAGTACAAACATTATAAAAAAATCTTTTTGGAAACCAGAAAAATACGATCATAGATGGATTATGTAAAAGGTGTTATTGCTAGAAAGAACTTAAAAACAGAGATATGAGAAATGAGAGATATGCTAAGAGAGAGGACCATATTTGGCTTCACACAAACAAGTTTTTCATATTGTTAGTTTCTACTGAGTTATTTTTTTTAAATTATTTCTTTTGTTCAACGTATCGAAGCTGAAGATATGCCGATATGCGAATATTTTGATAAAAATTATGGTAAATTTAAAACAAAAATTTGGGGTCAAATTGGTTGTTTTTGTAACACCTTATTTTAAGTACCTACCTGCAATCTTAGCAAATACTTACTTTACACTTTACTTTACTTTTAATTTACCAAAATTAGTTAAAAAGACTACACTGTGGCAGGTAATCCACAGTGTAGTCTTTTTAACCCAAAGGTTGACTGGTAGAGATTGCCTTGATGCATTAGGTCCACCCATGTACCACTATTGTACATTAAGTTTAAATAAATAAATAAATTTTCCATATTCGAATGATATTAAAATCAGCACGTTATCCCAGTGCAATCAAACACAAATCAGCTTTCGAATCGTTTATTCTAAAATGTATATTATGCGTCGACGTCAATAGCCATTAAGGTGGCATTTCACTTGGTGGAATTAAACCCTAAAATCATCGTGATGAAATGCCACTGTAAGCGTTACTTGTTTTGCGTCAAAGCTTTTACGCGATGAATAATAACTATTGATGTAACATCTTTATGTGGCATTAAAAATCATGATCGTTAACCAATAAGGGCTATATTGCAGATATTTCGATAATATGTTGAACTATGTAGTTAATAAAACGACTTTTAGTGGGAGTTTTTACGAGAAATAGTAGTATTGTTGCTCAATTATTTTATAATGGAAACACTGTTGCTGGAATGTCGTTCATAGTTATTTTGTTGTTATATTTCAGATTGGATTAAAACGTTTGTTGGTTTATTGAGATATTATCCAAATAAACATAGGAGTGTTTATAATAATAGGTGTATGCTGTGTAGGCCCTTTTCGGATTTTACAAAGTCTTTACCGTTTTTCCATCTACGTGATGTTGCATCCCTCCAGGATCTAAGAACCTTCCTGTTAAGTAATATAAGCGTAAAATAAAAGCCCAAAAAAAAATATTTCACAACTCCTGCAGAAAGGCGCGACACTGAGAGAACCCTTTACCATAGAAATTCTTCCATGGATAGGATACCCACGGAACATCATCATCTTCCTGCCCTTAGTCCATGTTACTCGGTCAGTGCAACACGTTTTTTTCTTCCATTCTATCCTTTTTTTTTACTATTGATAGGCACGCGTTTGACCACAATCTCACCTGATGGTAAGCAATGATGTGGTCCGATGATGGAACGGGCTTGGCGGAATTAAACTATGCAATTCCGTCGCACACTCTTCTATCAATCGTTTCGCTATCACTGACTCCCTTTATTCATATCACTCTCCACGCCATAGATCTATTTGTTTTTGGCCTCCCTCTCCATACCTAAACGATAACGCCAGATAAATGTGGAATAAAGTATATTGACCTTTCCCTAATAACTGTTCATAGGTACCTGAACAATTAAATATGAATCGTTTTTCATTATTAGACAATGTTAAGGATCACGAGAGATGATGATTCGGGACAGCTTTGTGTCATTAATTCCGTTTTTCAAATTAAAAATGTCAATAATTGTAGGTGGGTCAATGACCGTTATTCCACGATTATCTGGCGCCTACTATAGTAAAAACTGCTGTCAAATCGTTGATGCGTTGTCTTTATAATTTCCGAAGTAGCCTATTTTCGGGATAAATAACCTCCACACTTCATTTTAAAATTACGAGGCAACAATGCATAAAGAAATTTACACTATTAACACACCAGTAGCCTGGTAAACGGTAAACGATTAAGTTTCCCGATGGCCACGCGAAAACGGATTTTTCTCCGTAATTAACTCCAGGGCAAATTGGGTTGGAACAGTTACTGGCAACCCGCCGCGCGCTGTCCAGTTGAAACTGTTTCGAAGCGGTTCAAGTCAAATATTAAATGTTTAACGTATTTGCCTAGAGTTCAGTGCATAGTTTATAATCCAATTTAGTAAGTGGTTTACCATTTAACATCGTGGTTGATGTGAAATGAACCTTTTAGACTAATGGCTTTTTAGTTTTAGTCTATTAAACTTTAACAAACAGAGGCAAATATATACTTTTTGCGTCGATGGTATTTTTTTTTACCCTCGCTCGCATTTCGACAAATGGTTTGAAAAAGGAACGGAACTATTTTTTAAAATTTTCTTCTTAGTTGTTCTTCGTCATGATTACCATGAATTCTCTTAATCGGTATGATTATTATATATCATATTTATTAGTTTATTATTTTAGCATATATATGTATTTTATTATATATATAAGTATTATATATATTATCTGTATATTCTTTCCGAATTGTTAAAATTCAATTTTGAATCTTATTTTTATTTATTGTACACCTACTACAGTATAGTCTTTATAACCCAAAGGTTGACTGGTAGAGAATGCCTTGATGCATTAAGTCCGCCCATGTACCACTATTGTACATAAAGTTTAAATAAATAAATAAATAAATAAAAATTTCGAACATTGGAATTTAAACGTAGACCATAGAGCAAAATGACAATGTCGATATTCATTTTTGGCGTTCAAAAAGGTTTTATTTCCAGCCTCTGCAGAACTCGTTACATTTTTTATGCATGCATTTATGCCTAGTCGCGTTTAGGTAATCCTTGCCGTGCCTGAAATAGTAACTAACAAAATGAAACATATTAAATAGACTTGGTATGGAACTAAAATATCAAAAGATGGTGTATAGTCGTCCTCGCAAAGCTTTACCAATTATATAGTATGGTATAAGACAGGAATTTCCATTAAATTGAAACTTTACTTCAGAAAGCCAGGTGCGTAGTGCTCACAACCGACGTACGTGTATGACTGGTAAGTAGCACAATTCTATAACAATCTCTCCTTGCAAACTTAGGTGAAGTGAGTCTGAAGTGAGCTGTCGTTCCAATTGATGTTAGGAATTGACAGCTCACTTAAATGTCACTCAAAAACATTTTTTTAAAGAATCGACCGGTAAATGTATGAACGTGAACTAAGCAAAAGGTAGTTTCGTATCAGGTAGCGTTTCAAGTTCCTGCCTAGTCGCATGAGAAAATAGGCGTGAGTTAATACCATGTTCTGTTATATTAACCTTCACTCAAAGTAATAGACGTCGTAGTTTTACGACGTGACATTCTTAGGATGATAAGCAATTAAGAGATTGAGTATAAAATATCCATTGGGCAAATTAAATGATACATTGTTTGAAAGTCGAAACATATCCGAGTATCTGAAAGTCGGCAGAAAATCCTCGGAAATCTCATTTAGGTCAGCCGGTACAGGTCAAATAACAAAGCTCCGGGAAGAGTGGTGCTCCAACGCGAATAATTAAAATTCTTCCGCACACATAAACAAAGCAATTGAATCTAGCAAGTCTTTATTAGCATTCTAACGGAATTCTAGTTATAAAATAATAAAAAACGAAAATCTTAGCTATGAGATACATTTTTTTATTTGATATGAGTTTGCTCTTGACTCTAGTGTAGGTCATGTCTACCTACACAAAGTATGAAGTCTCGATGAGTAATTCCAGATCAATTTCTATGAAAACGCATCGGCGCATCGCCGTCGCGTAATACTTTCGGTACCTGTCTGCGACAGTCTTGAAACAGAGACAGTGGGCTCAGTAACACAGGACTTGAAAATCTGTTACTTGGTAGTGATGTTGCCTAGCCTTTTCCCAACTATATTGGGGTCGGCTTCCAGTCAAACCCGATTCAGCTGAAGACCTATGTTTTACGTGGAGCGGCTGCCTACCAGATCTCCACAACCCATTGATTGGGTAACATGATACTTCTTGGCTAGACTGGTGTCAGATTTTCTGGCTTCAGAAATCCGTAACGACTGTTAAAGATCTACAAATGGCAGCGGGGACCAACTGTTAACTGTTTGTTCTTGTGTTGTGTTGATATTGTGGAACGCAAATAAATGAATGCGAATTCATAGTTTATTTTAATTAATTAAACACGAATTTTTTCACGCCATATTTTAAGGGTTAATTATTTATAGTATATTTACATAGTTAGTTAAGTATTCATTAAAACAGTTGTAAATATCTACCTAATAAAGATTATATTAAACACTATATTACCGTAGACATTTCATCACCTTTTTGGAAAAGTTAGCTAAGGCTATACAGGGTGTACCAGAAGTGCGTGGTCATGTACCTACAAGGGTGGTGTTCTATAGCTGCTATAGAGTTATGAAATACTATCAAAGTATTTCTTTTTTTCTTACTTTTTTCAAAAACCCGGGACCTCGAAAATCAACTAATAAGTTAAAAAAGAACACTTTTCAAGCAGCAGTCGTTGGAAACGAATCTGTGATTCAACTAAAATAAACAACAGTAGCTGCACTGGACAGCTTGAAAAGTGTTTTTTTCAGAACTTTTTAGTAGTTTTTCGAGGTCTAGTTTTGTGAAAAAGGCAATATTTTTTTACTTTGATATTTTTTCCTAATTGTATAGTAGATACAGAACACCACCCTTAAATATGACCACCCACTTCTGGCGAAATCGATTTTCACCAAATCCCTGAGGATCCCTAGTATGTACGGGATTGAAAAGCGCTACCGAAGTGTCACGTGGTCCATCCCTTCTTTTTTAAGAATGGGAAATCATCATATGACTTCTTCCGCTCTGGGTGGAGTGGGAGGGCATGTCAGACTCTTACTGACTAAAACCCATCCGTGTTCCTTCAAACCCTTTGCGTTCCAGGGCTGCGGTGACTCTTTTGAAAAAAATCCACAACCACGTGATCAATCCCTAACTCTCAATTTTCGACGACCGTCATCGCTGATACAATCTAGCAGAATAATACAAATATTAACCTTTGCAGCCCACTCAAGTTATAAACACTCGGTTACTTCATTCACCAAAACATTAAGACTTTCTAACTCAAAAATGTCTGCGGTCTTACTAATTTTCACAGACACTTGGGGCGAACCAGCGGTGTATTTTTAGCTTCCACTAATTGGCCCGAGGCTCGGTTTATTTCGTCTTGGGTTGCAGGCTACTTATCTCGCGTTGCAGGCTCCTTTGAAACTGATATACAAGCCGACTCAGTTTTAAGGAGCTAAACCTCGGATTTTGAGGATTGGATTAAATTGTGAAAATAGTTGGCTGAGTTTTCTTTAAGAGATGCTGCTTTTGTTGAGATGGAGAAACGGTTTAAACAGCCAGATAATGAGGTCTTTGTAAATATTTTTTTGCGACAAAATTGTTTCACTTTGTTCGCCATAGTGTTTTCACTGACACTTGGTAAAACTCGAATCAGTGCCGACACTTGAAAATTCAACAATAGCAATCAATCCTTAAATAACTACATTCCTAGAGAAAACGGGCAAAAGCAAGCAAAATATTATAATTATGATGTCTAGCCTGAACTGTGACTCATTGCTGAGCAAAGGCCTCCCGCCATTCCTTCCATTGTTCTCGGTTCTGTGTCACTGCTTGTCAATTCCTAAAAAAGACCTCTAAGTCGCCGAAATTAAGCCTGTAAAAATTTCTAATTAAGCTATCTCTTCGACAGCACAGTAAAGTCGGGTTGCTTTGGTCTCGTGGTATTGCTATTGGTTAACTAAGGCCACCTAAGTTAATCAATAGGGACACATCGCACTGTGTTTACTCTGTTCCTATTGGTTAAAAGTTCCAGCGAAAGTTATACCGCAGGACCAACGTAACAACGTGTAACAGACTAAACGCTCTTAAGGGGTCCTGCCAGGGTTGTGGAATTCGTTCGAAAGAGTCACCGCGGCCCTGGAACGCAAAGGGCTTTAGAAGGAACACGGATGGGCTTTAGTCGGTAAAAGTCTGATACGCCCTTCCGCTCCACCCAGAGCGAAAGAAGTCATTTGATGATTTCTCATCCTTAAAAAAAAGGACCAACGTAACCCGACGTTACGGTATCTACCTATAATGATCAGCACACAGTCCATACATAGAAATCCCATAGGAAATCATTTCACAATAAAAAAAATCACGAAAAGCCGTTTTAGAGCTCGTGTGAAAAGCGCCACAATGTAACTGAAGCACATCCTCGACACTTACGAAACTGGGCTAAAAGCTTCACTATACACTGTACTCCATACATACGTACTTCTCACCTACTGACTACTTTGTTACGTCATTATGTGACGGAGGTACATGAGGAGATCTAGTAAAATAAATTAGAAGATTATAATAAGACTTCGATCGAACCCGAATTGAATAAATGCTAGATATATCAAGTTACAATATATATACTACCATCAACCAGCGGAGGATTATTATAAGTTAATACGGTGTAGAACACGTAGAAAATATTAAGATAGCCACAACGAGGGTACAACAACAAAAACTTATTAGTCACCTAAATTGTGCTCCATTTATTCGTCACTGCTACCTGTGATGATAGGGCTGGCAAATATTGAGTTATTTTTCACTTGAGTATTTCTCAAACTATTTTTAAGCCTGAAAACCTGTAAAAAAAATCATTATAGAACGGTTTGCAAAACCTGACTGTACGTTCTTAACACAAAAAAACTCAATTCTCATTTTTTTGGTCTTCCAAAGACTAGAAATACATTCAACCTATTTGTAGAACGCTGCGTACAATACCACAACATTTTTGTAACAGTTTCGGACAGCCCTGGCCCCGGCTTCAGTCACGAACTTCCGATCGTAATGATGACTTCTTTATATCTCCTGTAGGTGTTCCCTTTTGCCCAAACGTTACCAACGTCTGTTTGGACCATTACTTCGGGAACTTTATCGAGTTATATCGTTACCGAAGATATCTTGGAAATAAATCCTAATGATATTTTATTTGTGTTTATTACTGACCGGGAGATTTCTGTTCTGTTTTTTTTTGTAAATTAATAATGATTTTGCTTACTGATGGACTATATTTTTGTTTAAAAGCGCTGCGCAGGCTTGGAAGTTAGGCAGAAGTTCGGCAGAGAACGAAAAACGAAGCTATAATTTAGATTATTTTTACGATGTGATAGTAAGAGGAATAGGTACTTGGTTTAAAAGTAACTTTAAAACTCATTTGCACTGGGTCTTAGTCCGATGTCAGCGTGCTGAAGGCGGTTCTGTCGAAGTGATGCTTATTAAGCCTTTGCTTTTCGTGTCAGTTAATAGAGAACTTGGTCGACAGACGACTAGGCATTTAGTCGTCTGTCATATTATATGCTGAATTGGATTTATTTGATGCAGCCGCGAGTCATACTATATTTGACGTTTTGAAAACAGAACGGTTTGTTTCGCCATTTTGTTTTGTTTGTCCTGTGAGCGTGTTGTATGTTGTGTGTAGTTTAAGTTTGTGCTAAAACATGTGTTTTCATTTTTTTTCACCCGTCGTAGTCGACTTATAAGTGAGTCTTTGGGTTTGCGGTATTATCAAAACAACGAAATCTATCTAGCCTTAACCAGTTCACTTTTTTAAGAAACCTCTAGTGTGATAAAGCTCTAGTGAAAAGTCCAAATTACAAAAAACTTAGTGGTTAAAATAAGACTAAGTGGTTAAAATAATACTAAGTGTCAACTTAAATAAACTGATGTACCCTGTACAAGTCGCAGTACAAGGCAGAAACTTCTATAGTAACTTGTGTGAAACTTTAATAGCCAAAAGTCAATACAAACTGAACTCGCTTTATGCAAACTTAAGTCTTTACCGCTTTAGAATTGCTTTAAGATAACTGTGTTAAACGTTACTTTGAAACCTACGAAACTTTTTAATACTTTGAGGAAAATAATCTGTAACCTGTAAGTTATGTTTGTGTGTAATGTTGTGCTACTATTGATTAGGTTAAATAGTGCTCAAAACTGAGCTTTTAGAAAAAGAGCGAAATTATCGACACGTCAGACATTAAATGAAAGTCAAGTGGCTGTTGAAAATTCATAAATTTTATAAGTTTTCAAAGGCCAATATTTCCACTTGACTTTCATTTTTCACAGCACAGTTTAACAATGACTATTCACATAATTTTTCGTCAATTTTCGTTCCAAAAACAGGGCCTTCAGTGTCTAGTTTCGGATTATCTGATATATATAGTTTAATAGTCTAGTCCATACAAGAAAAATGTTTTTCGGTTTATGGTAGGTACGGAACACTTTGTGTGTTACTCTGACTAGTAGTTGGCCAATTTATACACAAAGCATATTGCAGAACTTAATTGCATGATATTAACTTAATTCAAGAGACAGCGGACAAGAGGTAACTTCCAAAGTACATCGTTGTTTCAGAGTTGGCTTACTTTCATTTATCTTATTCCGCCTCTATAGAATAGTTCGCGTAAAAGAAACAACGGAAATATGTCGACAGTTGTCAGTTTCAACTATTTTTGTTTCGTTCTGTGATTTGCAATTATTTTTTTAATTTCCACCAGTTCAAAAAGTGATATGATGGCGTTGTGTCACTGTTTATGGATATGTGATTTTTAATATACATGTTTTGGTAACGCATTTTTCATATTTGTAGTTTCGGTTTTTTTTTCATGTGTAACATCTTTCCTCTCGCTTTCCTGCAATCTGTGGGAGTGATTTCGTGAAATGGGACGGAAGTGAGTAACAGGAAGCCGAGGAAGCGCGCGCTATTTGATTTGACCAATGAGCGCGCGCAGTGGTCGCGTTGACTGTCAGTTGGTACTTTTAATGTTAATAATTACTAATAATAAAAATGTATTTGTATTAAAACATACAGACATTTAAATAACATATATGGTGATACACTACAATACACTTAATTCTAAGTTCAGATATTGGACATCTGTGTCTGAACTAGATATAAAATATCTGTATTTCAGACATAAGCGCTCAATATCCCGTCGCAGGTCCCAGGCGACTCTTGGAATTAACTAAGGTGGACCTTATAAATACATTTCTATAATATAATTTAAGGAAGTGACAGATGTAGGACAACAATCTTAATAAGTTGTATAGTGATGGCCTCCAAAATGTTGCTTTTTACCAAGGTGAGACGTGCGACTACTGTAAGACTCGCTCGTTTTATTATGCTGTATATTTTAGTTTTAACTTTTTGGAAAAGAAATGGGAAGAGAGAGTGATTTTTCACTTTCTATAGAAGACTTAAAATTGCTGTTTTTTCTTAATTAACTTTGTAGGCCTAAGTTTCTTGCGTATGTGTTTCAAAACTTGATAGTTACGCTACATATATAATTAAACTTATTCTTCGAGGGGACTTTACCCTCTGAAGTATGCGGTAGATATAAGGAAATCTAAAATCCTTATTAAACATCTTTATTTTCAAAATAATGTTGATGTCTGTTTATATTTTCCTTTCTCCAATTTAATTAGTTCAAGGAATTGTATTGCTTTGTTTTCCCTTCTTACTTCAATATATTTGTTTTATCTATTCTGGAAAATTCCTATCGTGTTTCTAGGGACATTTTTGGTAAAATTCCACTGTCCGGAATCTTCTTTTCTGTTGTAGGAAACACGTTTAAGAAAATCCCAGTTTCCGGGTTATATTGCTGACCTTAATGTAGCACAGAGACCGATACAACCGTATCTATGGGTATATCCGTCACATACGTTCCAGCACATCCTGTTTCGTCTAGCGTCACATCCGGGAAGTCCTCTATCAACCCTCCACCGCTTTAATTAACTAAATATCGTTTGTGTTATTCGATTTGGGAAATCTGCCGGTCGATTCTGTAAACATGTCGTAGTGAAGGCTTGGGTGGAGTGGTCACGAGTTGAGCTGTCAATCCATATAATCAAGATGGAATAAAAGCTCACTCCGTGATCACGTGACATCTTGATTGTACGACATGTTTACGGAATCGACCGGCTGTTCGACGTGACCGATATTAAAAGATAGAAATAAGGTTTTTCTGTTATAGTAGTTTCAGTTGATGTTAACTTTCCTATCTTGCAGGTTTCTTTGGCCTATGTCGGTAGTATATCGGTGTCGGGAGTAAATCTTACAACTATTATAAATGCGAAAGTTTGGATGTTTGTAACTCAATCACGCCAGAACGGCTGAACGGATCTGGATGATATTTGGCACGGATATAGATTATAGTATGGAATAGCATATACAGGGTGTTCCAAAAGTGCGAAGTCATATTTAAGGGTGATGATGAATTGAACTAAAATAAACACCACTAACTGCATGGAAAGTTTTTAGTATTGTAGTTGACAAGTTTTTTAGTTTTTAGTGTTTCTGTGCGTTTTTTCCGGCAGAATAAACAGATTTTCTTTGTTTCTTTTTTTTACTTTTTACGCGATTTGGAGGTCGGGTTTAAAAAAAAGTTTTTTTTAGATATTATAATTGTTTTTCCTAATTACACAAAACATCACCCTGAAACATAACCACGCATTTCTGGAACACCCTGGGATTTCGGGTTATGTTAGGGATATCATCATTCACGCGGGCGAAACAGCTGGTTGAAGCAAAACTTACGAAATAAAAACAACAAAAAAAAGAACTTCACTCTGTCAACAATAAAATACTATTTATGCAAACACAAAAACAAAATACACTATAGAAAAATACCTACGTATCTATTTTGTGCCACCTCTGCATGTCCCAAATAGACCAAAAATGCCAAACCACACTAGTGCCGTCCTGAAAATGTTCAATGTTTGGTTCACCAGTGTATATTAGGCCGATGGCATCAACTCGTAAATGGGGTTTTTGGTGGCGAGCACCGATGGACGGGCGGAACGCTTTTAGAATCAACCCTGTGGTTCTGTGTATTTGTCCGTCACGGTTTTAGATTCTCGAAATAGCTGATGTGTAAGTAGCCGTATTTGGGTGTCCCTTTTAGGGTGACTGTTGGTTAAGTTATGTATGTTATGTAGTTGTTTCTGTTTGTTTAGTGACTAAATCTTATCTATGACGGAACCGTTTGTGAAAATAGAGTCTATTCAAAAGGAACTAAAATAGTGTGTAGCAATAAAGTCGCGTATCCACTAGGCAACATTTGACGCGCGACATGATGCACAACATGTTGCTCATCATGTTGAACGGCAACGAAGAACTTTTATTTAGTAACATTGTCAATGTTGCGCGCCTGCTGGCAACGTCGCGCGTTGTTGTGCAACGTTGCTGAACATGTTGGGCGTCATGTGTTGCGCGTCAAATGTTGCCTAGTGGATTCGAAGCTTTAGAGACACACTTTTGGATGATTTATGTGATTTTAATTCAGTAGTGAAAAATTATACAGTATCGAAGAGAGAATAAGCATAAACTTTTGATGCTTATTCCCATTAGAGCGCGCGACATCACCATATTTTCCCTGCCTTTGTCCCATGTTACTTAAAAGTACCTATTATCCTTCTATTCCGTTCTGCCAATTGTCACGCCACCACTGACTCCCTTTTCTTCACAATGCACCTATCTTTTATTTGGAATGATTTAATTCTTATTAGATCGTAAACAAATCAAATAAAAAAGCGAAAAGAACAAGATATTACACAATACTTGAGACAAAGGTTCTCTGATTTCGCATTACTTTGTTCAATCCAAAAGAATTCCCATCTATTACAAACTGGGAGTGTTCGTCTCACCGATTCCTTTGAAACAGACATTAAAATGTTTGGGAGCGATGTACTCATTTGAGAAAGACAATAAAAGTAAGGCGCTGATGAAACTTTATCTTAAGGCTGCCTATCTATTGTGGCGTTACATGTAAGAGAGGAGAGGAGCAAAGACAGGACCGTGCCCAGCAGTGGGTAAAGTCGTTCTGCGGATGGTTATGATGATGAGTAAGTGGTGACTACCAAGTGAGCAGTTTGAAAAAATAGTAAAGTGACCGTCCCCTGAAAAAACAGGCTTTCGAAAAAACAAAAAAACCATTTTTAATTTCAGAAGTTGGTGTTTGTGGTTGTTTCTTCGAATTTAATCACTTTAACACCGACTTCCGAAATTAAAGTTATTTTTCTTTTTAGTGTTATTGGTTATTTGGACGTCGGTTGTATTTTTTTGGAAAAAAGAATTTTATTTTTCACTTTTTAGTGGTACCCCACACAACTGGAAAGTCACAGTAAAGCAAAATACGCAAGTTTGTTTACTTGAATGATATATTTTCTCCAGCTATTTTGATTAAAAAACAAATTACTGAACCAATTTTGATGAAATTTCTATGGGACCAATCGGAATGTATATCCTATCACATGAAAAAATATTTTTTCAATCGTTTCATAAATGACGGAGTTATGAGTTAAAAAAAAACAACCAAATTGAGAACCTCCTTCTTTTGAAGTCGGTTAAAAAAGTGTTTTTTGTGTTTGTTAAAATGTAACTAATCTCTGAACTGTTGTTGTAGCTACTGAACATAAGTCATTGTATTAGATAGTAAGAACAGGGTGGACTGCGCGTGTTTTTGACGCCACTATTTGGCCAAAGTAGACTGAAGCGAATTCACACGCGGTCGGCTCTCTTCGGGAGCGATCGACAGTAATTAAAAATGAAGTATTTCTTGTATGGTGGACGCATATAAGCAAACGTTCGGACGACCCTATCTTTACCATTTAAAACTATTCCATTAATTAGTCTATAGTAGGCGCCAGATAAATGTGGAATAAAGTATATTGACCTTTCCCTAATAACTGTTCATAGGTACCTGAACAATTAAATATGAATCGTTTTTCATTATTAGACAATGTTAAGGATCACGAGAGATGATGATTCGGGACAGCTTTGTGTCATTAATTCCGTTTTTCAAATTAAAAATGTCAATAATTGTAGGTGGGTCAATGACCGTTATTCCACGATTATCTGGCGCCTACTATAGTCCACTCAACGGTCCATTAAAATTTTATTCGTTGAACTTTGCTGCACGGATACCTTTCTCCTCCTGCCTGCTGATATGGACAGGTACCCTAACAGTCATGGTAATTTCAGCACATTCAAAACTCCCTCGAAGTGGAGACGTTGCACCAAAACTGTAGTTCAGGTTGGTCGTAAAACACAAGTTTTGAAGGTAACGTACTCACTGACTAGTGGCAAGTTAATGTGAACGTGTACAGTCACGAACACACGTCCATACTAATATTATAAACAAGAAATTAACTCTCTCTGTGTGTCCGTTTGTTTACTCTTCACGTCTAAACAGCAAAACGGATATGGATGAAACTCGGCACTCGAGTCGACCATGTCCTGGATAAGGACATTTGTTATTTGGCTTTTTATCCCGGGAGTATATTTCCTTTGAATAATTTCCGACTTTAACGTGGGTAAAGCAAATAGGGATGTTACCTAGGTTAAAAAATATGATTCTATTTAGTCCGTCAGTTAGATTATCGAAAAGTATTGGACACGTGTCAATTTTATCAAATCAATAAAAACTTAGAAGATAAATCGCATCAATGAAAAGGAGTGGGGGCTTGTAACGTCACTTTCCAGTAAGAAGTGTACTCAGGTCCGTCGCCATTTTTTGTTTACGTGACAGAAGAAAAAATACGTGTCCAATATTTTTTAGAAATCTATCTGACGGACTAGTTGGATCAATAATACCCTTTTACGAAAAATTCAAAATTGATTTTCTTCTCAAGTTTTGATATAAATTTTATGCGATAATAGTATTTTCTAAACCAAGATAAGCTGAAAAAAATTTTTGTTTCAAATGTTATTTCTCAAGATTTTTTTATGTGTAAAGATATTTATTCAGGTGACTGTACTGAAACCTTACAGGTAAAGTACCTTAGTACTTGTATTAGAGAAGTTTGTTCAGCGTCCGCAGAAGTCGAAGTTATAGTGAAATTTGAACTTGATACCTTGGTTGTGCACAAAGATTGATTTCTGAGGAAATGGCTGGTCAGTTATATGTTGTGGGTTTGTTTGCTTAGATCTAATGTTATATAGGTAATATGAAATTTGATTTGAATTTCAAGGCATTGGCAATGTAACGTGATAATTTATAAAATTTGCTATCATAGTAATTCATTGTAGCTCGTGGCTAAAGAATCGAACCGCAAGGGTCGAGCTTCAAGGTAAGTAACGCTTGCCAAGGTTGATCTGTGGATGGGTGACCACCTCAATATACCGGGTTTCCTCCGTGCCTCGAAAAGCACGTTAAGCCGTTGGTCCCGGCTGTCATTTGTAGATGTTTGGTAGTCATTACGGATTGTCAGAAACCAGTTAATCTGACTTCAGTCTTGCCAGTACCGTGTTACCCAGTTAATGGGTTGTGGAGGTCTGACAGGCAGCCGCTTCACGTAAAATATTGGAAATCAGCTGAATCCGGTTTGACTGGAAGCCGACCCCAGTATAGTTGGGGAAAGGGTAGGCAAATGAGTAATTCATTGTACCTTAGTAGTGTACCTTTTTTTGGATGAGAAATCATAAATGACTCCTTCCGCTCTGGGCGGAGTGGAAGGGAGTGTCAGACTCTTACTGACTAAAACCCACCCGTGTTCCTTCAAATGCCCTTTGCCTTCCAGGGTCGTGGTAACTTTTTCGAACAAATCCCAAAACAAGTAGGTGTACCTTGTGTGGCCAATTGGATGTACATATCTGAATAAGAATTTGAGCTAATGTAGTGAAAACAATTAAGGAACCAAAATAAACCACAAATTGGTTATACGTACATACTACGTCTGAATAAATTTTTCATTAAATCTCATCACCCATATGCAAACAGTCATTGTTACAGAAACACCATAAGCATATAACACGTTGAAATATTCTGAAAATTAGCATACAAAACAGACAAGTACACTCGAAACAAACTTGGATAACTCCTGAATAAGGAAGTGTTCTGAGATTCGACTTTTGCCACGTATACCCGAGTAACTTTTGTTTCCGAAAATGAAGAGTCTTTAATAATCTATATCTATACTGATATTATAAAGAGGAAAGATTTGTATTTATGTATGTAACGAATAAACTTATACTGGACCGATTTTAAAAATTCTTTCAGCAATGGATAGCTACATTATCAGTGAGAAACATAGGCTATATTATATCCCCGTACTTCCACGGAAACGGGAACTACGCGAGTGAAACCGCGTGACGTCCGCTGGTAGATGATAAAGAAAGTATGTTATTGAAGTAAATTATGCGTTGACAAGCCGACTGTGTTCAATGGGAATATCACATCGAGAAAATATTTCCATACACATTTCAACCGCTTTTTACGATATTTCAAACCTACTTTTTGCGGAGTATATTTCAAAGATAAGCTATTTTTTTCCTGGCAATCAGGTATCAATCAGAGATAAAATTAAAAATGTTCGATAGATTCCCATACACTAACTTACTATACAGCAAAAGAATATAGCATTAGTAGTTGGAATATAGGGTATTTAGATCACAGATCGTGATCTGAATAACCCTATATTCCACAGTTAAACCATTCGAGTATCAGTTTATTCCTCTGTAACCCCATAATATATTTAATATATTGAAATGGACATGACAGCAACAGGGTATGAAACAACGATTTAAATGATCATTATTTTCGACGAAATCAAGCTATAGTAGGCGCCAGATAAATGTGGAATAAAGTATATTGACCTTTCCCTAATAACTGTTCATAGGTACCTGAACAATTAAATATGAATCGTTTTTCATTATTAGACAATGTTAAGGATCACGAGAGATGATGATTCGGGACAGCTTTGTGTCATTAATTCCGTTTTTCAAATTAAAAATGTCAATAATTGTAGGTGGGTCAATGACCGTTATTCCACGATTATCTGGCGCCTACTATAATACAAAGAAGCATTATAAAAATAAATAAAATAAAACATCTTTATTTCAGACCAATTACAAAGTCCATAAATTGTTAGTGTGTTAGTAAATGATTATTCTTATATGCTATGTTAGTATTATTATTATTCCTTTAATTATTTACTTATAGCTACCTATAGCTACCTCCACCCAATGCCTTTGGATTATTGCTACACAAATCTTCTTATTAATCTCTACAAACAATATCAAATTTATAATAGCTAATAATAAGGCCATCAGCCTCTCAACGAATAGTCAATAAACTCAGTTTAAAAAGTTATTTAATTAAAGCATTTGAGACGACGGTTTTCAAAGCTGGTATCGATTCGCGTGTCAAACTCGCTTTTCCAACAAAACTTTTAAAGTCGGCAAATTTGCGATGTATCTGTTACACGAGTACTGAAAGTTTTTAAGTAAGCATACCGTCAAACTTGGTTTAAAAGGTATGAGGAATGTGTTTTGGCGTTCTGGGAATAAGGTTGAATGAGGTTGAATATAGAGGTAGATCATAGAGAGATTATTACTGTCAAAGTCGCCTGAAATAGTATATTTTCATATTAGGGAGCCAAGAGATTGCAATGACAAATGGTCACGTGTATCAAATGCCGTTTATCAACACATTTACTCGAAAAAAATAATAAAATGCTCCGAAGTCGACTCGAACGGCTAGTGGGGACTGCCCGACGCCCAGGCTGATATAATAAATAGTTTACATATATATGGGTAAGAAGGTAACCAGGCTCAAATGGGATTGGGCGGGTCACGTGAGTCGCATGCACTGTGACCGTTGGGCAAAAGTCTATACACAATGGGTGCCCGAAAATCGACGGTGCCGCCGAGGTCGGCCCAGAAAGAGGTAGCGAGACGACCTAGACGCGCATTATGAGGGCTGGCGCGATCTACGTCCGAAATGAGACTCTACATGTAGATCTCAAATTGCCCACCATACAGCAGTTCATGAAACGCATAGCCAAACGTTTCTTCGACACTGCTGTAAATCACCGTAACCCCCTTATCGCATCGGCCGCCCGATACGAACCCTCCCGCATCTCCAAGGTACGCCGACCGAGGCATACCCTCGTCACGCCCGACGACTCTACCACTCTCCTCCAAGAGAGTCGCAAAGAGACCAGCACTCTTCGCAAACCACGACCGCCGTCCTTCCGCCCTCGCCGCCGAGGCCCGCCGCGACGTCCCCGTCAAAATCCGCCCCGACCCTTGCTCGAGCCAGCCCGCGCCGCTGAGCCTGTAGTCTTAAATTCGCCCCTAAATAATAATTCCAGTTCGATCCAGCCCGTCCCTAGCTGTCCTCCCCCCAGCGACGCCCTAAGCCGAGGCCCGTACCCCACAGGGGGTGCCCTTAGCGTGTAGTCGCTTAGTTTGTAGGTTTTTTATAAGCCCTGGCTGGAGGCTTTAATATTATATTAAGGCCACCACAGGCAAGCCCGGTAAAGCAGTCGACAACCTTATAGGTTGAACTGCGAGAAGCCACTCACAAAAAAAAAAAAAAAAAAAGGGCTGGCGCGAGGTGGCGCAGGAAAAGAATACTTGGAAGGACTTGAGGGAGGCCTTCGCCCAGCAGTGGGGACAGTGTAGGCTAAAACAAAAAAGTAAAAAAATATAAATTATAATATGTCAATTGAATTGGAGAAGGCTGGCCGCCACGTTTTAATGCACTAGTGAGAGTGAGGAATACATACGTGTTTAAAAGCAGTGAGATAGGAGCCGGATTCGAGAATATTCGAGAATTGAGTATTTGGAGATGTGTTGACATGCCAAACCCTACTTTATTGCCAAAGTGTGACTGGTGAGGCTGTAGTAGAGTTTGACAAATACTTAACGTCAAAATCTTAACACAGAAATCGGGGGATTATCTTGCAAACAATGATCATCGTTCGATTTATCAGTAGAAAGGAAGGAAGATTTCGAAGATATATGAAAGTTGACCCACATTATTCTTTCAAGCCAGTAAAAAGTACATCGGTTGCGGGCAACCTAAGTCCGTTTTGAGGACAGTAATAATATAACGGACGCCCCAACTTTTATCTGTATGACCGGGACCGAGGGACGGCGCGTGACACAAAAAGTACCTTAAAGAACTTTTTAATAAATTAGGTATAATATTTTTCTTTCTTATTTTCTGATGTAATACTTAGCTTATGAATTTTAAGATACTCAAGTATTACAGAACTCACGGTTTGATGTTCTTATAATATGATGTGAGAGAGAAATATTTCAGTAATTTTGAAACTATTTTGCGTGATAAATGGCTGGTTGTTCGAGTATATTAAACAATTTTGATGTGTTAAACAAAAGAAAAGCTGCCTGGTTTTAACATTAAAATGAACACATATATTATAATTAATATATATCTTAATCTGAATATTACAGTTGCCGTTGAAAATTTCACATTTCACTGTGTATTTTCATGAAATTGTTTTACCATTCGAAAATGTTTCATTTGTAAATAACAAATTATAAATAAACCGGTAAAAAATCATGTCTGTTGTATAGGAGCCCCCTTAAATATTTATTTTATTCTGTTTTTTAGTATTTGTTGTTACAGCGGTAACAGAAATACATCATCAGTGAAAGTTTCAACAGTTTAACGATCACGGTTCATGAGATACAGCCTGGTGACAGACGGACGGACAGCGGAGTCTTAGTAATAGGGTCCCGTTTTACCCTTTGGGTTCGGAACCCTAAAAATCACCACATTTGATCTGAAAATATCTATACAACATATCCGCACTGAGATCCAATTACCAATTTGCATGTATACCTACATCATTATTTGAACGCCTGAATTTCAGCGTACACTAGATATTCCATCGAAATAATATCCTTCAGTGGTTTATTTTATATTTTAAACAAGAATAGTGAATAATTGCAATCACGCGGTTGTTGTGCTATTAACATGGTATTCACATACATAATTACACATACATATTTATGTGGCTACAAACAATTAATCAGGAATTAATCAGGAGTGGAATTCCCTGCCAGAGACTGTGTTTCTTGATAGCTACAACCTGGGAGTCTTTAGGTCAAGAGTGATTTGGTTACTTCTAGGCAAGCGTGCTCCATCTTCGACCACATCATCGCTTACCATCAGGTGTGTGTACAGTCTAACCGGCTACAGTTGACTCCAGCTTCCACTTGGAGCAACTGCCTATCTGCCGGTCGATTCTGTAAACATGTCGACTTCGACATGTTTACAGAATCGACCGGCTCACCTCGTGATCACTTCACCCAAGCCTTCACTTGAAGGCTTGGGTGAAGTGATCACGAGGTGAGCTGTCAATCCACATAATCAAGATGTCACGTGATTACGAAGTGAGCTGGCATTCCATCTTGATTATATTGATTGACAGCTCACCTCTTGATCACTTCACTCAAGCCAACACTTCGACATGTTTACAGAATCGACCGGCTGATCTCCACTACACAGTCACAGGGTACCACTATAAACCTCGACTGGTTGTCAGATTTAAAAAATGACAGTCGTGAGCAATCATCTCTATGGCTTCACACATACGTACGATACTCATTTGATAATACATTATTACGCATCATTTCGGCCCTTTGTATTCAATGCACCAATTCGTAGATTTATTATAGAATAATTAACAATCATAACGGGAAATTTGCAATCACTAAGCTTGCTGATTGGATTGGTGATTGCATTTGCAGTATGTGTCTGTAGGTATCATGGTTCCTACCGCCAAAGATGTATTGGCAGAAATTCCCATGATTACGAATTAATTATCACCTTTCTTCCCTTATACTGAATTGTTTTGGGGCGGTAAAATATGTTCATTTCTTTTTTTTTTATTTGCCCTCTAGGTCATAGATGGCAGAGACAAAGTCGACGATAGAGTGAGCTTACCCAGAAGAAGCCTGTTCGCTCTAATTTTGAAGAGATTAGGGTTGTATGCGTTCGGAAACACAGACGCACGCAGAGAGTTCTCTTATGACGCTATCATTCATTGCCTTGTCCTTCATTCCATTTTTAGATTTCCACGATTGCAAATTGAGAACCTATCTAAAAATTTTCTCAGGAAAAAAACATGTTTGACCAATCTGTAGCCGAGAACACTTTGAAAAGCTTATTTTGCAGATCTATTCGCACAGTGTTCAGGAATCAGAGATATTTTCTACAATACACAAGGTGTAACCGATTAAAACAAAGCCTGAAACCTCATCGTTCTCATTTTAATGAACAACTTACTATGGAACTCATTCAATCGCGAAAAACGACATCAGCTGTTCAGTAACTTTTGTCGAGTCATGTAAACATTATGGCGGTTTCGTGAATTTAGCGTTGGTCCCATAGCAGAAGTTGATCATAATAATGAGAACAATCACTCGTTTTAAAGTTTTGCGTTTAATCTGTTACACCCTGTATATGTCACCGGAAAATGGAAAACGCCGTTAGATTGTAAAATATCGCGTGAAATTGTAAACTATTTTTTCTAAATAAGACACGGATATATTGGAAACTTGGATGGGATTTATTGTGCAGAAACCAATTTTTTCATAATATATCGAGAAATTATAATCTGATCAAGATTTATTACAATCTTACGGAGTCTGCAATTTTCCGGTGACATATATATCCCGTCCTTGGACAGCCGACTACCTCTAAAGGTCGAGAGCTATCTCAATAAATGTCGCCTCGTATATTTTACAGCGCGCTCAATGCGGCAGCTTCATAGCTTCGATGCAAATATATTTATTTTCATGGTCGACCTAAACATGGCAGCCATTTTGATAGCTGAAGTTTCGAGTTTTATTCTGTGTTATCGTTTGCTCTAACTACATGTACATGTAGTATCAAAATGATAACTATTTTTATGGTGGAGACAGAAATGTTGAATCATTGTGAGTCATCTATCATTGAAAAACCTAGGAAGTAACTCCAGAGAGACGGAAAATGAAGTCAAAAAGAAAACTAAAAAGTGCACGACGCACAGTAATACAACTTCAATAGGCAGTTTGTTACAAGTGCCAGGGAACTCTGAGAAACGGGCCTAAAATATGTTTTCTTTTCACAGAAAACCATTGTTTCTCATACAAGATACTGTAAGTACGATTGTATCAAGTTTAATGTATAAAATTTATTTGCAAACTAGTGGTCCCGGCGGTACCGCCCCAGAATTAAATTTTTGCCGTGTTTTGTTTTTGTCATGTATCAGAAATGGCGTTGTATTCGAAAATTATTTTTGAACCTACATATTTTTTTTCTATAATTTTTCCATAGTTTTTATAGTTATTCTGCTATTCGGGGCAAAGAACAAATCAAAGATCTTCAAAATCGTTCCAGCCGTTCTTGAGTTATAAATGGTGTAACTAACCCAACTTTGTTGTATATATATATAGATTGTGAATCTAAACAAAAAAAGGTTAGGTGCCCGAACAGCGCCACCTACCGGGTCCAATTGTGAATCTAAACCATTCTTGAATTCCCTTGAATGCACACAAAAAAATTCATCAACATCGGTCCAGCCGTTTAGGAGGAGTTCAGTGACATACACACGTACACAAGAAATATATATATATTAAGATAGACAAACATACCTTTTCTTGACGACAGCGATGAGAATGATGTGCTGTGTGTTCTTAGTTCCCCGAATCGCTCTGAAACAATGAAAATGATATTTTATTAAGTGGATTTTTTGGCATGGTTGATGGAGTTGGCTTCAATATATTTTACATCTTGGAATGATATAAACATGGTATAAAATTGATTGTGCTCTGTGCATACGCTTTCAATAGCTACAGTGTATAAGTAGTTTACAATTTCATACCAACCCGACTTCGTTGGCTTAATTCTTCCCCAATGGCCACCGCAAATACGAAGGGCTAATAAATTAAAATTTAAAAGATACACAAGCTCAATCATAGGCCGTGATTATTTATGTAAATGCAATGGCTTATACAGCTATGTATGTAGTTTATCCAGTGGTGATCCGTCTTAATATACGTCGTTATGATGAATGGCTTACGATATTTGATAAAATAAATGAAGGAATAGTATTGTTTTATTTTTCTCAACGGTCACATTAACCACTGTGCAAGGATGGACTTGGGGGAGGGATTTCCCTAGCAGTTCGACAGTATGGGCTAAAAAAACATGCGGGGCAGTCTTTGGGGACTGCCCATAGAAGTGAAAACTAAGCGAAAGCTAAAGCGTTCGGTGACGATGATGCGAGTTCCATGATTTATGTTCACCCAAAAAGTGCTCAACACGCCTAAGTTTTTTTGAAGTTTTCCCTTCGAATATACCTCACTCGCCCAAATATATTAGTTTAGTATTTTCTTTAAACAACACAATAGCATAATACATTATACAGTGCACAGTATAGTAAGTATACTAGCTTTTGCCCGCGACTTTGCCCGCGTGGAATAGTTACTTTTGGGCAGCCATTTATAAAAAAAATACTCTATAATTTTTTTAAAAACTGAAAATGTTTATTTATTTTTTTATCAAGTGCCTAAATACAAAGGATCATGATATGATGAGTCCGTCGATAATTCATGAATTATCGACGGACTCCCGTACAAAATTTTAACCCCTTCAAGCCTCGCGTCAAAAGGTAGCCTATGTCCTTCATTAAGGTCTAATCTATCTCGGTTCAGCGGTTTACGCGTGAAGAGGTCACAGTCAGACAGACATACTTTCGCATTAAATTTATAATATTAGTGGAAGTGTGGTATACACAAGTAAATGTATGGCTCAGCTATGTGATGGCGCCATTCATAATCATGCGACCGCAGTGGCGGCAAGACGTGCCAACATTGAGTATTGAGCGTACTTACTGAATTTGGTTGTTTAACTTTAAATCCTTGGCCCTAAACTAGTGATCATAGTGAACACTACAATTAGTATGGCTAGAATGGATTATAGGTACCTGCTGCCGGTCTATTCTGTCAACGTCTCACCATGATGTAAGCTTCGGTGTAGTGAACATGAAGTGAGCTGTCAATCCATACAAGCAAGATGGAATGACAGTTCCCTTCATGCGAACTCCACCTAAGTTTACACGGTGAGATGCGTGGTTGATGATTACAGAATCCCACTGCAGAATTTATTCCGCTCGTTTTATCCCAAGCATTCTCGTACGACTTAGAAATTCAGTTCCCGCTTGCTCCAATCCCGAAACCGATCACACGGAAATGTAACCGGGTAAGTAGGCAGCATGTCGGGTACCCGGGTAGGCAAAATCACTCTCGAACGAGGGACTGACTCGGACCCGATGTTGCGAACGTAATTCGCTTTGTAAGTCCTCTACACAAGTACATATGTTCAATGTTCATATACGTTAATATTAAACGTGGATGCAGACTTATGGAGTCTGAATTGGTCTATAAGGGAGCTATTTTTTGTACCTTTAAGTTTCTTTTACAGTGATTAATTGGCACAGAATGGGGAGTTATCTTCAGCCAATGTTGCGTGTGTTCTGGGTCAAAGACCAGCCATTTTTAGGGTTCTACGCGTCCGTATGGAAAACGGAACCCGAATCGGATCACTCGTGTTTTCAAACTAGATGGTTGCCTGGCAACGTGAAATCTAATCAGCGATAACGATTGTCAAAAATCAAAACTACAGAAACTAAAAGCTTGAAATCTCTGATATTTTATAACGATTCTTTAAAGCAAACCAAAATACACGTTTAACCGTTAAAAAAGACCAAGTTTCACAAAGAGAAAAGTACTTGTTTATTCCTTCCCACGGAGGCAACTACCTTGTAAGGTGACTCTGTTATGATATTATATCGCAAAGGAGCTTATATCGACATTGTTTGCTCAGAGGTACGGTAACGTGACAACACTTTGCAAAATATTGAGTCGGGCCTTATTTTCCGGCAATAGTAGCTAATTGGCAAAAATATGTACCACACTTAGAATCCCCAAAGGGTTAGACAGAAATATACCTATTTATACTCCTTCTTCTACACCCATATTTCGTTAGACGTGCGTAAGTTCCATGTAAAAGGATATTTATATTGCCATTAAACAGGCACAAATCTAGAATCAGAGATGTACTGAAAAAATCCAGAAGGAAAATACAACTGCTAATGTTTACAGACGAGGAACTTACTCTGAGTTTGAGAAAAATCAACTACCTTGGCTTCATTCAAGTTTTTAAAAGCTGGAAAATTATGGCTGAATAAAATTGAAGCTACTTACTAAATATGTCTAGATGAAGTGAGAATAAATTTTTCATTTTCCCCGGTGAAAAAGACGCTTATTTTTATAGTTCCACGAAACGCGATGAAAATATAAACGCAGCGTTCAAAGTTAATCCTTCAAAAGAGACTCACTGAAAATCACAGCTTTGAATTTTAAACGCTAAAAATAGTATTTATTTTTAACCGACTTCAAAAAAGGAGGAGGTTCTCAATTCATTGGAACCTTTTTTTTGTTTGAAAGGGCATACTTCCCAGGTGGTTCCATAATCATCCGGTCAAGATCTGATGATCCTGGGGAAATAGAGAGAACTGTTCAAATTTTATAAGCACACTAGAAGCGATTTGGGTAGTTTTTGGAAGAGTATTTTTCGGAGTGGTTTCAGTTTAGTGAAGATCTGATTAAGAACTTCGGAGATAGGCATCGGAACTCCTCAATAAATGATAGCAAATGGACTGGGATTGCTGAAATCGCATGTCTGTCTATTGTTAACACTAGTTCATAACATAATATCACGCCGGTACGCTGTGAAGGGTACATGTGAACCACTAAAAAGTGAAAAAAAAAACTTTTACAAAAAAATACGACCGACTTCCAAATGAAAAAACACTAAAAAGTACCTATATATAACTTTAATTTGGGCAGTCGGTGTACTTGGTTGTTTTTTCGTTTTTGACACCGACTGCCGAAATTAAAGTTATTTTATACTTTTTAGTGTTTTTTCATTTGGAAGTCGGTTGTATTTTTTTGTAAAAAGTTTTTTTTAGATATTGATAAGCTGCATAAAACTCTGAATCATACTTTAGTACAAAAACGAAATCTAATTAGAAAATAGATTGTTCATAAATTAATTTCGGCTGCTTACTATAATCCTGATAATCAGGTCATGGGCCGCGGACCGCGATTTCGTTTACGTAATTAAATAGGGTTTACGTTCCCCCCCCTCGTATTCAGTGCGTGCCGATATTAAACGCTCTCTGTTGCAGGTGATAATGCTTCGGTGGTCTTAATTGACTTGATACTAGATTATAACTAGGTTGTAGGCGATTAGAAAACATATCTACTATTATTTTTTGGGGTTGTCTGTCTGTCTGTATGGCCGTCTGTCACAGCCAATTTTCTCCGAAACTACTGGACCGATTCTGTTGAAATTAAGTACACATATGAACTTTTGTGACCCAAAAACGGAAGCATCACGTAAATAAATACATTTTGAGTAGAGGGGACACTTTTGGGGGACGAATTAGAAATCTTGAAAAAGTTTTTCAAACTGTACCGTATGACATATGAAATACAAGTATTCGTTATAAAGGTCTCAATTTGTTTTTTTATTATTTTAAAATAAATAGTTTTGAAGTTATTTAAGAAATTAGATGACCATCTCCGAAACTACTGAGTCCGAAAATTAGGATTATAATTCTCTGCCAGAGATTACAGGAAAACCTATAAAAACGTGTTTAGTATTAAAGTAACATGTTTCAATTTTCGTTCGGATCCCCTTTGCACGCGAGTTCGACTCGCACTTGGCCGATTTTTTTACTTACAATATTGTAATATGAAGCACCGAACACTGAATGTTTGGTTATTTGTTAATCAACGATGCCAACAGGATACCATGACCTGGATTGGGATTGGGAATTTGGATAGCATACTACTTTTGCACGTTCCTGTAAGATTGTTTCCGCTGGCAAAATCAAGAATGTAGGGAACTTGATAACAGTCAACTTGAGAATTAGTCTTGAACATTCATAACAGTCTTATTATCACTTATTTCGGAGTTGTGAGCAACACGACGACGCCGTCATTTCGTGTGCAATAGTTCCCGTTTATTGTAATATGTATTAATTTTATTTATAGTTCTTGTTTTATGTTTATGTATTTTATTGTTTGGGCACTAGATGCCTGAAAAATAGAGGATCAAATTAAATTAATTATTAATTTCCGAAAGCATACAACCCTAATCTCTTTAAAATTAGAGTGAACAGGCTTCTTTTGGGTAAGCTCGCTCCATCGTCGACTTTGTCTCTGTCATCTATGACCTAGACTAGAGTCAAGAGCAAACCCATATTAAATCAGAAAAATAAAAAAAAAATTGAAATTATAAGTTCATAGAAATTATTTTGAAGGAATTTGCATCCGCCAAGAAACATGAAAGTAACAATAAGCATCGCGATAAGTTAACACATAATTAAAAGTTTGAAACAGCAATCACGCAGTATCGTATTTAAACACAAATGATGTGGTGTTCAATGTCTTTATGGAAATTATAGTATTACACGTTACGAGTATAAGCTGAAGCGGTAATTTTGTTTAATTATTCTTTGGAAACAAAATATACATAACACCACACGCCTGGATTCCTCGAAGACTGGAATCTGCTACTGAGAAATTAATGCTGAAATATCCGAATACCATATTACCCCGCATGTCCAGCAGTAGCTCTTTTTTATTTAAAAAAAACGTTGCCCCACACTAGGAATTTCTCCTGTATCGTGGGCGCTAGCTCTTTTTTATAAAAAAAAAAACGTTGCCCCACACTAGGAATTTCTCCTGTATCGTGGCTGCGTTTACAAACAAACAGAGTCATACACAGACGGTCAGATCCGGAACAACAATCTGTAGGCCATGCATATGTTTGTTCCGAGCGGGAATCGAACCCGCGACACGCAGCGCAGCAGTCAACCACTGCGCCAACCGTGCCAAACGCTCTTGTGACCACCAAGGAGGCATATCAGATCATATTCCAACAACAACCTCCTCACACAGGTCCATTAATCTGTGTAGCCATCTCACAATTACATAGGTATGTTACAGTCAGCCAGATTTTCTGGTTTCTGACTACCCGTAGCGACTGTCAAAGGTTCTAGGTAACCTGACTAGCTAGAACCTTTGGAAGCGGTCACCTCCTTCTGCGAAGCAGTAATGCTAGCGAAGGAGGAGGCGGGCCGCGCGAGGGAAAGGCAAGGCCTTCGCCCCAACCGCCGCAACAGGAGAAGACGCCCCGGGCGTCGGGAGTCGCAGGGCGATCCCCGGCCACCGTAGGCGCGGGCCTGCGGACGGCGAGCATTGGGTGGCTCGCCGTCCGATCACCACCAGGCCCGGGTCGATGGCGCGTTGTGTTTCACGCGCGCCTCAAAGAGATGTCAGCATAAAAGACGGGGCCCGCTAGGGCCAAAGCCTGCCAGGGTTGCGTAATCTGTTCGAAAGAGTCACCGCGGCCCTGGAACGCAAAGGGCTTTAGAAGGAACACGGATGGGTTTTAGTCAGTAAGAGTCTGACACGCCCTTCCGCTCCACCCAGAGCGGAAGAAGTCATTTGATGATTTCCCATCCATAAAAAAAAAAAAAAAAACCTGACTAGCTAGACTAGGTTTTTTTTTATGGATGGGAAATCATCACATGACTCCTTCCGCTCAGGGCGGAGCAGAAGGGAGAGTCAAACTCTTACTGACTAAACCCCATCCGTGTTCCTCCTAATGCCCTTTGCGTTCCAGGGCTGCGGTGACTCTTTCGAACAAATAACAAGGACCAACGGCTTAATGTTCTTTCCGAAGCACCGAGTAGTCTCAATGGATGATCACGATTTCGGCAAACGTTGATAAACTTTACTATTTAGCCACGAGCACCTCATCATACAAAATTCATGAATAAACAATTTGTCTCAGCTGACGTCATAATAAACACAAATAACTATTTCCCCTACATGTGTGCGTTACACTGTTTCCGCCCGGAATTTCATAATTACCTCCCCGAGGTCTCAATACCGCAGGCTCTAACGCTAAGGCTCTACAATATTAATTAAGTTTTCAGTTGTCTGAAAGATGAGAAGGTAGTTTGATCTTTTGTAACTAGCTTAATCGCTGCCCCTCCCCAGTCAGATTTGTCAGAGACGGGAAAAGGAAAGACATAAGGAAAGTAGGAAAAAAATGGAACAGGCGTTTGCCAGCAGTGGCACTACATAGGCATATCTTCAAAAACACGTTCCGATAAGAGGTTCAAAAGTTATAAATGTACTAGCTTTTGCCCGTGACTGTGTACGCGCATATCCCGTTTTTTTCATTACCGTATAGCCTTCCTTACGAATATGGCTATCATATACAAAAAGAATTTTCGAAATCCGACTGGCACTTTCAGAGATTAGGGCGTTTAAACAAACAAATAAACTCTTCAGCTTTATTATATTAGTATACTACCTTTTGCCCGCGATTTCATACTCGCATATCCCGCTTTTTCCTGTTCCCGTAGGAATTTTCCGTTCCCGGTCTATAGCAATCCTCATGAATGTAGATATCGCATAAAAAAAAAACCAAGTCCGACTAGTAGTTCCAGAGATTAGCGCGTTCAAACAAACAAACTCTTCAGCTACCGTTTTACCGGTAAAGGACAAGCATTGATGAGAAAATATGGTCCCCAGACTGAGAAATTACAAAATAGTGACAAAACACCACACTTCAATTTACAAAATAAATAGGCAGAAGCGAACTGTGGAGAGTTACGAGTGTTTGGAATGTTAGTTAAATAAAAGTCAACGTAAATCTTATGTGTTCTTAATAAAATAATGTTAAGTGTTAATAAATGTTTTCTTATTTATTTATTTATGTTGGGAATGTTACGAATGCACCCGGTCGCGATGTGTCAGTGTAATGCACTAATTGATGTTGGGCAAATTCATCGCTTTATAGGCGCGTGCGTCATAACAATTAAAGTGTTCGGTGGCAATACACCAAACACGAACATTACACCACTTTTTAGTCTAGTTCTAACAGCCATATAAATAAGGCACTGAAATACCTACCTCAGTCCATACGCAGAATTTGCTTATGTCAAAACCAAATAGGTAACAATTTTCCCAACTAATAATGTATCCAGGCAGGGCCCAACACTGAAGAACCGTGTTTACAATTCCTGGAACGGACTGGTAGTTAAATTAGTACAACAAAGTAAATTAACTAAGTAAAATACCCGCTTCTAATTAATACACCTTATTTACCTACTAGTAGGTATGGAAGTCGGCCATTTTGTGAAATATTTGGCTGTCAGCTGCCAGTATTGTTTGCACTTCATGTTCTGCGGGCTAGTTGAAAACTGTTGACGCTGACGTATTGTATGGTTTGCAGAAAAGTTAGCTAGTGGGCGGCCGTCTGTGTAAATAAGGTTTTGTTGTAACTTACTTACTAAAATAAAAGGTTTTAAAATGGAATTTGTATTCATAGGTAGTAATATAAAGTAACATTACAACGTGTGACAGAATAAACACAATTCCTCTTAGGGGTAATTGTACTCATCATTATGAACAACTTTTAATATGGGACCAACCCCGAAAACGCGAAAAAATCTGCTGTTCAGTACATTTTGTCGAGTTATGCGCACATAAATCTATGGGGGAGTCGATTTTTTTTTCGCGATTTCAGTGTATAAGAAAGAGGTATTGCATTTATTCTGTTACAGGTTGTATATGTATCAACCACAAGACGTCTACTGTCAACGGCTTGACATAGGCCTCCCCCAAGTCTCGCCACATCGACCAGCACTGTGCGTATAAATGCTGTGGTGTTGTAAAAATCTTATCGTTTACCCGAATTGAGATAGAATTCAAAGCAATCAAATACCAACATTTACCAACACCTAAGTTTTTTTTCCACATACGCATGATACCTTTGATATCTTAATTCACAAAGTTCTTCAACTTGTTTTCATTAGTAATCTAGACACCTGCGATCCTCTCCCAGACGAACCTACCTATCTCCAGAATAATAATTATGGAAACTTAGTACTAATATAAAACGCAACCAACATAAACTTTACTTTTTATTAAAACTGTGCAATTTAATTAAAAACGTTTACTTGTCTGTTGTAAGCGGTACGGAATAAACTGTATGAAACAGTAAAATGTTAATAACATTTACTTAGTAGAAATTAGAAAGGGTTACCTTGTTTCACTCGTAGACTGTATAAAATACGACTCGATGCAGATTTTTCAATAAAACATCAAAATCCCCTTATCGCATCGGCTACCCGATACGCTCCTTTACAGATTAGTAGGATTCGCCGTTCGCGGCATACCCTCGTCGAACCCGACGACGCCATCACCCAGATACAAGAGAGCCGTAGGGAAACCAGCACTCTTAGAAAATACATAAACAGACCGCGTTCCGTTTTCCGGCCTCGCCGCCGAGGCCCGTCGCGACGTCCCAGTAATAACCCTCCCCGACCTTTGATTACCGAGCCAGCCCGCGTCGCTGAGCCAGTAGTTTTAAATCCCCCAAATAATGATATGACCTAGCCTGTTCCTTGCTGTCCTCCCAAAATGACGCCTCTAAGCCGAGGTCCGTATCCCGCAGAGAATGCCCTAGCGAGCGGTCATTTAATTTAATAAGCTAGTTTGTAAGCCCTGGCTGGGGGCCTTAAATTCATTTGAGGCCACCACAGGATAGTCCGGTTAAGCAGTAACCAGCCTTTGTGTACTGAACTGCGAGAGGTCATCGTCAAAAAAAAAAAAGATTTTTGAATTTCTGATCAGTAGCCAATCGCATGTTAGCTTGAGAAACAGCCAATCAATTCAAATGAAATGGGTATTACAACACAGGGGGCAATTCTCGTATTTTTAAGGGGCGTCCTCATCATTCGCATAGAAATAGCAAACTGCCAAAAACACCTCTAATTACCCCACATCTCGACAAGTGTTTGCCATTGATTGCTGCCGGAATGTTATTGCAGCTTGAATTTGAACGCTTCTCAAGAGCGAAAATTGGCCTTCAAGTCAGATGGAACTTTAGAAGACATTTTTATAAACTTTAGGTATTCTTTTCTGTTCAGAGGGTTTATTTTAAAGGTTGGCTTAACTTTACCGTTTCTCAGGCTTCTTGAAATTTTGTTCGAAACTTCGCGGGATGCTAAACTTTTCTGTAGTGATTTCTGAGAAGAAATACTCTGATGTGTAAGAAACACCAGACGTGGATTGCATTATTTATTTTAAGGAACCTACTACGGACTTAACTTAGTTTTTTGTAATTTTGAAAAAAAAAAATTGTGGAATAGCATAGAATTGAAAGCGGTTTTTTCTTTCAAGATCTCGAATTTAATAATGGAAGAATCGATTCATTCGATTTTAAAACAATTAGGACGGAAATCCAACCTCTACTAAGTACAAACTAAAACTCATTAAACCCACACATTCCAATTCCAAAAACCTTTAATTAACAAATCCCTGCCGAACAAATCAAGTCAGCATCAGAACACAATGCAGTCAATGACCCGTTACTGAAGGAACTTCAAGTACTCATTTAGTTTGAACACAAAATAAATAAATGCAGAAGGTCAGCTTCATACAACGAGCGAAAACGCCCGCACACTTAGACACGCTTCACGTACAGCGAGGGCAAGAGCACTTGCGATCGGCATTTCTTTGAGATCGCCGAACGTACGTGTCTATTATGTGCGTGTGACTGTTTTTCGCTTATTGTATGGAGCAGACCTTCTGTTTCTACCTATTCTGTGGCACATCAGCAACGTCAGGGTTAACCCCTTGACAGGTAACTAATGAAATAGGGCAGCTCTGTGTTTACGCCGCAGTCAACGCTAAAGGGTAATTTCTAGCTATTGGAGTTTTGTTTGTACTGCAGTAATTTCCGGGTGAGTGTTTCATGCCCGCGCTTTTAGGCTGGGGTTTGTTTGAGTACGTTAAAATTGGGGTAAGAAGGTTTTTAAACAAGGATAGCCGTGCCCATATTGCTGGGAAAGTACAATTCAGTAATTATCATAAATAAGTGATGGCTCGACTTGGTAACCAGATATTTTGCCAGAATAAAGTCTATTTTTACACATAGAAGTTGAAGGTTTCTAATGAATTCAGGTTGACCGATGATCTGGAGAAGGCCGCGGCAATCAGCTGGATACGAGACGCATAAACTTTCCCAGCAATATGGATACGGCTTTTCCGGTTAAAAAACCTTCTTACCCCAATTTCTGATCAGGATTTGGTAAGTGTTAGTATTTGATTGCTATAAATTCAATCTCAATTCGAGTAAACGCACTCAAAAACTGCAGCGTTTCAAAAATCGATCATGGTGCACGAAAAAATAAACCGTAAGCCATAATGATTTCTCAAAAATATTTGTTACGACATAATTATGTTGTTTATCAAATTGTATCTTTGCAAGGTTGTGGAAGAATGTTGTTCGCTACATGTTAGTGTTTGTGATAGCACTCTCGACTTCATAATGGTTCTTACATCATGTTCGAGCGTCAATTCCTCGTACGCTGCAACGACAAATTTCGCCCACTTGCGTAAACAAGAACCTACCTACAATGACGTATTATACAATATGGAAACGTCGATACGCCAATAAATCAAAACACTAGCAATACTTTATACTATTTCCTACGAGTATGTTGTCTTTTATCACAGATTAGATGTCACTAACTGCAAAAGACTGCTTTGAATATTTCGTCAGAATAGTAGTCACTATCCTTGACTAGTTTGAGTTTTATGTAATTGGAAAGATGATTTTTCATTTCGGTGACAGGATTTATTATAGTTTAAAAATATTTCTATGATCCAGTATGGCCAGTGTTTTCATTTATTGTCGTATCGATGTTTCCACATTGTATTATATAAAAACATTGCCAACCTATTATTCTTTTGTGCAAAAAATCCTTAGTTACTTTTAATATATATCGTTATTAAAAGTCTCAAACTGTCGCTTTCTGCACTGTAAATTCAGTCGAATTAATTACAAGGCAATAATTGAAATAACTTTGTTCTTGTTCGACTACAAAGTCAAAGTGCCGGTGCCATTTCTCCGGCTCGCAAACTTTGAAGTCCTTTATGCAATTTGAATTTATTTAATTAGGATGACTGGAACTTGAGGTTGTTCTATTGATCGGGGAAACGGTATTTTGTTTGTTTTGGGTAAATTTATAAAGAATTGTTTGGAGTACTTTGGAGTACTTTTTGTGCATATTGTGGTATAAGTGTAAATAAGGAAACTGCCTCGTTGGTGTAGTGGTTGTAATTGCTACTGCCAAGGTTAGGGTTTGATTACCGGGTCGGGCAAACTGAAATTGGGTTTTTCCATCTGGAACTTTTCATTAGCAGTCCGGAGTCTGAAATTGTTACCGGTTGGTGGGAATAGTTCCACCCTTTATAACTAACACTAGCTGTTACCCGCGACTTTGTACGCGCATATCCTGCTTTTTCTCGCCCCGTAGAAATTTCCCGTTCCCGTATAGTCTAAAGCTTTCATAATATACAAAATGGATTTTCAAAATCCGAGTGGTAGTTCTAGAGATTAGTGCGTTCAAACAAACAAAGAGACAAACTTTTCAGCGTTATTATATTACAGTATAAATTATACTTAAAAATATTGGCGAAATATGGGATTTATATGTATAGGATTCAATACTTCTATCTAATTTGTTGGGGAATAATGACATGATATTATGTTATAGAAGGAAACATTACAATTATCGGTGTATGGCTGTGCCTATTTTAATTATGTACTTCGAAGAATCGTCTAAAGACATAATAGAACAGAAAAACAGGCATTTATCTAATTCTATATACCTATTAAAATAAACATTTCGACTGCTTTCCTAACTTAATACAACCGTAAAGATAAGAAGACTATCCTATACTCCAGTAAAGAATGCGTGACGTTTCATTTACTTTTACGAGTGGGTACCGAGAGTGCTTAGTCCAGGAATGCGCCCGCGTCTTCAATTGTCAGCGGGTTGAATTCCTGCGATCCGACCAACCGACTCGTAGTGTGTTTATGTCGGACTAATGTGTAAATTGAACTACCATGTGGAATTAATTGAAATGGTAATGTTTTGATAGTAGAGAGTTTGAGTAAATTGGTTTTTCTGCCCCAAGTAAGGCCAAAAATGTTCGATCCTACATGATTGAACTTATATAAAACTAGCGGACGTCACGCGGTTTCACCGGCGTAAGTAGTTCCCGTTCCCGTGGGAGTACGAGGATAAAATATAGCCTATATTAATCGCTGATAATGTAGCTATCCATTGCTGAAAATCGGTCCAGTAGTTTTTGAGTTTATTCATTACAAACATACACACACAAAAAAAAATAAAAAATCCTTTTTGTAATATTAGTGTAGATCAAAGTTTAAAAGGCATATCCTGGAATTCTACTGCACCTCAAATCATCAAGTTGAGACTAAAAGTTCTCCGTATCTTCGTGTTGGTATCTTTTCCGCTGTTATGGCAACTGAGTCGAGGTCCTTGAACTGACTTGGAATACAGCCCCAAATCTGAAAATTCGTCCACTGACGATGGGAAGCGCTTTATAATCGGCAAATAAACTTTATGATCATTGATCACCCGACGACGTCACTTAGTTTATAAGTTTTATTTTGTGGAAGCAAGATTAATATGTATTAGTTTATTTTTTGTATGTGTAATTTGTGCATTTCATCTATTGGCCTTAGTTACCCTGATATTTAGAACAATATCAAAATTATTAGTTATTTTAGTTTAATTACAGATTCTATGCGAAAAAATGAATCAGACAAGTTAAAAGTTTTTTTTGGAAATTTTGAGTAATTTTTCGAAGTCGGATTAAAAAAAAGTTTTTTTTTTTTTTAATTTATTTAATCATTGTTTCTTTACTATATAGCAGCTACAGAAAAACATTCTTAAATATGACCACGCACTTTCATAGCTTCATGTGAGTTTCTAAAAACTGTAGGTACCTCAACTTTAATTAGTAAGTACCTAAATTTAGTTAGAAAGTACCTAGATTCCATTTTCATTAATTTACCATTAAAAACATTTGAAAACACGACTTCACCTGAACATCAATCTTGAATCCTATTACAAACTAGAACATTAAAGTTTCAGAATCAAATTCTGCAAACTTACGACGTCCACCAAACGTATTACCTTGCAAAATGAAAATGAATCCCTATAAAATGTTATGACCGATCGTTTGTCGTTTGAAATTCAATCTAAATTCCAGTGACTAAGACGCAAATTGCTCTGGGGCAATTAAATTGCAGTTATAAGCCCGTTACGGGATATGACGGGGTCATCAATTACCCACTATTGATGGCTATTAAACTTAAATTGAAACTGGATGCCCGTTTTAAAATCGCTTTTGTACAAGTTAGTGGGAAAATTAATTGTGAATGTGTATTTCAGCATGTGACATAATGTAGCCATAACACGTGTTAACAACTTTGAGTGGGTTTCTGAATTGAGTCTTTAAAGTTTAGAGTGTTTGTCGAACTTTACTTTATTTGGCAAATCATCTAACCCCTGGACACGAACTGCAGTGTCAATCTGGAAATCTCTTAACCGACTGCGGACCCAGGTTGGCTGCTGTATAAATAATCTGGTCAAATGGGGCATTTTACACCCAACACAAACGCAGTGCCAGTGCGGAGACCCTTCACAGGACCTGGATCACCTTCTGAATTGCCTGTCGTGCACAACCACCTGCACCATCCACGCTTTAAATAAGGCCATAGGTTTAAGAAACGTTCAACTGAAAATACTCTGAGTAATAGTATAGGTAGCTTATGGCAGAATAAACTTAAACTTATATTATCTAGCTTATGGAACTGACCCATGAGCCATTATATAATAGTCACTTTGAAACTTTTGAAATTCAATATATGAGCTATTGTTGACTTTTCAAGGAGATTATTATGATTTATCAATGTCTTTCATTGTTTACAGTGGCTACAAGGCCGCGTTTCCGCCTGCAAGCAACTCGCATGCAAGTTGCATTACATTGCGGGCCACGATCGAGCGATTGATGACATTATACCTCGGTAGTCCGCAATGTAATGCGATTTGCAGGCGAGCTGAGGCTCCAGACATTTTGTTAGCGGTAGCGTGGCAAATGCGATCGTCAAAATCGTCGTTTGCAGGTCAAAACGTGGCCTTACGCAATTATTTGAAGCTTTTACTTGGTTATAACATATAATATTTGCATGATGGAAGAGTAAACATTCCAAAATAACAATTTCCAAGTTTATGATGTGGTCAATTCAGTTGTATGGTTTAATCGATTCATAAATATGTAAAAACATTTTCACAGTGATTAAAACCGCAATGCGAAATATATACCAATGACATATTATGTAAGTTCGATTTAAAAATAAACCCGCATATCATCTGAATTCAATTTAAGCTCAGTACGAAACGCCAACCATATTTATTGGTATAGTAAAATATGGATACATGTTTATTGAAATTGACAGCATTCTGATAATATATTCCAGAATGCTGGGTATTTTATTGTTGGAATTTAATTTCGCTTGTAATCTTGACATAGTAATAGAGTAGATACCTCATTATTTTAAATTAATTTGGTAGACAATACATAACATCACGACTATCTTTCCCGAAAGGTTAGGCAGAGGTGACCTAAGTATACCCATATTTCGTTACTTATCGACGGTGAAGTGCCAATACCTCCTAACTGGCATTTCTCGAGAGATTTATTTTTTACAGCTTTTAATTTACTGGCGCTTTTCCCATGTATTATGTTTAATCTCCGAAGTGTATTTTTAGTTGAAACTGAATTAAATGGTTATTAACTAATTTAATATACTAATTACTTAATTTTCAACTTCTCAAGATATTATTTTTTTCTTCCAGTTTGTGTAAATTATTGATTTCAGCAGTTAGGAGTTATTGGCACTTCGCAGTCGTTATGTAAAAATAGAAACCATTTGCCAGAGGTACAAAAACCAGACAATGGGCTGTATAAACTCAATAACTCTTCATCCAGCCAGGAAATCAGCAGGTTGAAAAATATAGAGGTACAAAAAGTGCCTGAACAAATGTGATTAATTTGTAATGGGGAAGCAGACTGTGCTCGGTAATAACCATTGCGTGTTAGGCTGAACACAATCAACACTGATAATTACTTTTGGCTAGTATTTAACTGTATTCTCACAGAGAACACTAGATTGTCAATCTCGCTGCCAATTTTAGTAAGCTCGTGCTTAAGTAGTACATGCTTTAGGAGTAAATAGACATAAAAATCGCTGTAGCATTTTAATGAAAACTTTAAAGAGAAGCTCTTCCTCACATCGTTTGTCTAGCAAAGAGCAATAGCAATTAACACTTGTAGTACCTACTCTAGCCCTAATCACAAGCATTATGGCCAGACCCATAGAGCAAGAAACAACGCACCGGGAGCGATGAGAGACGCCATTTTGTTTGTAGTTATTCGTAGTTTTCGTATTTCAACACTATATTACCTTCTACCAAACCAGACCACTCGATATTGCTATGTGACTAAGCCATCGCGCTGGGCACAAATATTGGCTATCATTACACAGAGTCAGAATTGTCAGGGGCCGACAGTTATGAGCAGTGATCGGATAATCGGGCGCTACTATACCTAAACTTCACTTTTATTTCCTAGAAAGTATAATACCGGGATTCTGAGAAGCATGTCGCTTTTCAGAATCCCGGATCCCGGAATCGAAATTCCCGAGATTGCTAAAAATGCCCGCATACAAAATATAGTTAGAACTCGTTGTGAACTCTCATTGTATTTTTTTTTTATTTAAAAGCCGATTCCAACGGAACTTTTAATTTACAATGAAAGTTTTATGATTTTCCATTTGTTTTGAATAAAATAAAGATACTAAATCAAAATAACCACAGCTATAATATCATTAAGTTTGTTATAGTTGTTTTTACAAAATTGTTCAATCCCGGGAACCCGGGATTACTTATTTATTCAGAAAGGAATGTCCATATTTATCTTTCACGGGAAGAAGTTTAACTATATACGCGCCCGATTATCCGATCACTGGTTATGAGTAAATTAAGAACCCTCTTGTAGGTTAACCTATGGGGTTGTCATCTGTTTAAGCGGACTTTAAGTGGCGGCTTCTCCCTCCTGGCCCACTAGGGCAAAAAAAACTTAAAAACTAAGCGACTACATGCTAAAGGTGACCACGTGATGGATATAGAACTCGACTTTTTTGAAGGCAGCAAGAGAAGGTCTGGATCTTCTACTTTTAGGTGACTCTCACTGACACGTTTGGCTTGTATGGAAAATTTTGCACACAATACCATCTCTAGCAATGGACGCCTGTTGTTTAGATGTTCTGTGGCCAGACCCGTGGGTGCCACATGCTTGCATGTCGCGATGCGGTCGCATGCATTATAATAGCCCGCCAAGCTGATGGCGTGCGGCTTTTCATAATAAATGAAAAGAAAAAAACTTGCTGCACGTCCAAACGCGGTTTCTGTTGGGTTTTCCAGAGCTGTGCAATTTTATACGAGATTTATTGCTTGTAATTCGTATATTCGCATCACGTTAAAAAAAAAAAAGTTTACAATTATTAACCTTGCAAGAATTTGTTCGAAAGAGTCACCGCGGCTCTGGAACGCATAGGGCTTTAGAAGGAACACGGATGGGTTTTAGTCAGTAAGTCTGACACGCCCTTCCGCTCCACCCAGAGCGGAAGAAGTCATTTGATGATTTCCCATCCTTAAAAAAAAAAGTAGGTGATTTTTTGATTGCAACATCTTTACCAAATAAAGTTCCGTATGTACCTATTGTCATCGGAATGGATATATTATGTATCATACATATAAAAATCAATTTAAATGGTCCTGAGATAAAAATAGTCTAAAATTAGGTTAAGGTAAAGATTCTGATTGTACGATTGTACCTATGTGGCATAATTTTCATGGAACAAACAGCAGAAATAATAAAACAACTTTAAAACAAGGAAAAACATTGTCAAATAAATGGAGGACGAAAATCTCATAATACACTTATGACGACGTTTCAGCCATTAGCAATGCGCGTGAATATTTAAAAAGTTTTCCGAAAAGTGTCAGTAACTGCTGGCATTCATTTTTCATATCAACAGCTGTGCTAAAAGGTTTTATCTATTCTCATGGCTCTGGGCAAAGCTGCGAGGAATTCGTTCTGAAAATAATGACCCGTTTGGAGTTCTACAGTGAATCAGAAGCTCGACAACCGTTTGACCAGCTTACTTATAGATAGATAGATTATTCTTTATCGTACACCAAAAGGCGGTGGGTATTTTTTGTTAGCCCCCCCCCCCCCCCTCTAAAATCTATATCGTTGTTTTAGATATATAAAAGTATGAAGTTGAAGTTGAGCTCCTTAAAGTTTTAAGTTTGAGCTACACGATAACTGACAAATGCTTGCACTGTCTGGACATGTCCAAACAAATCTGTTTGGTACTTTCCTGAAAAGACCACTTCAGACATTAACCTCTATGGTTCTCATATGATTTGTCCAGTATGTTTGTATGGACTTTAAAAGAGACTTTCTTCTTAGGGTAGTCAGCTAGGAAACACCGGCCTCATCTAGTTTAAAATTACCCAAAAAGATTAAACAAGTGTTATGTTTAACCTATTTACAAAATAAATATCATTTGTCATTTATGCACGATAGTAGTATATAAAACGAAGTTTAAAAGAAAACTATCATCTCTACCTATGCTTAATCACTTTGTGAGTAATAGTCGACCAACTTATTAAATGTAATTGGGTAACTAAAAATTTCCTAACAATTGCATAGGAAATGATTTAAAACTAAGTGCATTTGTAATTTGTAATGTTAGTTATGGTCAAATTTTAATTTTTTTTTGGCTTATTCATGAGACGGGTAACTACGGAACACTACACTGCTTGCGAATACTCAAAATCGTCTGATTTAAATTTTGACATTGTAATTTTGAATTAATCTCGACATTGTAATAAAAATTTCATTCAGATTTTGACATTGTAATTTCTTTAATATTTTTGTATTGTTTGTCTAGTGATACTAATTGTGTACGCCATAAATGGCAAAACAATTACATTTTTTTTTTTAAATAATTTTTTTATCTTATCTTATCTTAACAATCCATCTACGTTATATGTACAATTGTTGAAACAACAGATCGGTTTCATATTATTAGGTGCTTTGTGAATAATCTTCTGGATTTGATAAGTTTTAACAAGGGCATAGAAGCAATAACAACTCAAAATAGTATAGTGCTGCAAATACAAGGTGAAAATCAAACGTAATGGGATCGATATCTGAAAAATGAACTGACATTGAAATGAAATTAAACGGCTTATTATTTTTATATTATATCTAGCCTCCCCCATTCCTTCCGCCGTTCGTAGAAAGCTGAAATTTGGCACTAAGAGAGGATTTCCCGAAATTCCTACGGGAACGGAAAAAAAAACGGGATATGCGCGTACGTAGTCGCTGGCAAAAGCTAGTTCTGTATAAAAAGAGAAGAAGTATCATGCTAAGGGGTCAGCGGCTGTTGGTGATGCTCAAAATTTTGAGTGTGTATGTTTTGTTCATTTCAGTGTACATAAAGCGAAGACGAAACATTTAGTCATAAACAAAACCTCCAATGAATATTACTTCATCGAAACATAATAGTAATAACTATTCACAGGCCATAAACAAGTCAATTTCATAAGCTGTCAACATTTCCTCCCGTGATCGAATCTCCGTACGAAAAACATCATGAAAAAACATCATTGCTGTCATCGTCGATTTCCTAGCAATGTGCGCCTCTACAAAAATGTAGGGAAATGAAATGTTTCAAATAACTGCCGGCACATAATGTATTTTCCGTCCAAAATGGCGACGCTTTTCCGCCGTCGAGTTAGGGAATATTTTGTTGGTTGTAATGCCTTCATGTGACGTGTTGATCTGAGTTTATGTCTGAGATATTTGTGTTTAATATTTCATGTTTAGGTTCTTCGGATTATTAGAGGTGTTTGAATAGTTTTATTGAATCCCAAGGTAATGGTAAGCTAGTTATAAAGAACGAAATATTGTAGGATAATATGTTATTCATGGCTTATATATGTCACTGGAAAATTGCAGACTCCGTAAGATTGTAATAAATCTTTATTAGATTATAATTTCTCAATACATTATGAAAAAATCGTTTTGTATAAATAAATCCAATCCAAATTCAATAGTTATTTTATTACAATTTCACGCGACACAATTTACAATCTTACAGCGTTTGCTATTTTACGCTGACTTTTACAATTCGTGGGAATCCGTTGCCTGTAAGACGCACAGGATCGGTCGACGTGGCGACTCTTGGGGAGGCCTATATCCAGCGGTGGAGCTTACAGAGAAATAATTTAAAAGGATGAGCAATAGGAAGAAACTTTTTCCTATCCAGAAAAATATTCTTAAAACTTTCTTTTAAGCAATTGCCACTAATCTCACCAGGCAGGGTGGGTCTAAACAAAGTTGTACTCAACGCGAATTGAATCCCGGACCCTCGGATACAAGTTCGTGAAAGGGATAATACACTAGCGACAGTAATGGAAATCTTATGTGGAGAAGTGTGGGGAATACGAAGACGGACACACTTATAAAAGCTCTTTTATTTCAACACATGGCGGGGAATAGTCTACTCGTGAGTAATTATATGTAGAATAAAGTAACTTATGTTTCATAGTTAGAGCAATAAATTTTTATTAGAATGTCGATAAGAAAATTCAACAGGAATATGAACTTGGATTTCTTCAATAGATCATGCTGAGCATTATGCTGAGCGATGGCGTCGTAATGATAACGCATGCGATGCATATATTACCTGTCCGCTAACTCATATTATAAATGTGAAAGCAAGTTTGTTTGTTACACTTTCACGCCTTAATCACTGAACCGAATTTGATGAATTTTGTATCATAGATAGTTGGGACCCTGGAAAGCTAGTCTTTCATTTTTAGCAGTTATAAATTAATATACTTGCTTCCTTTTATTTTTTAAAGGAAAATATACTAATACAAATTCAATAAAAAATCCTTTATTTCAAATAAACCAGTAACAGGCACTTTTGAATTGTCAAACTCTGTCAGATGAAGCTAATTCTGCCGCGCTAGCGACAAGAATAACAAGTTGTTCCGAAGCATGACACGCTCACCGACCCTATCTTCAGCGCGACAGTTGCACGTTCCAAGGAGTAGATCCTACGGAGAAGAACGTGCAAGAAACTCCATACTCCATTACTCATACTTTTCAACGTCGAAATCTGTATACGTTTTAATAGGGACTCCAACACACATGTCATGCGATCCAAAGCATATCAAGGTTGTACTCGTCTCAGTACAGACAACACGCTCATTATTCCATCAAGGGCAATCGTCTCGAATTAGACCCAACTAAGAGGCAATAAGCAATAATGAATAGGCTAGTTCTGGAAGATTTGGGCCATAAATACGTGATGACGTAAACGATATTGCGTCGGAACGTCTCAATACTGTTTTAAAATAGTTGAGAGGGGCTAGGCATAGTGACATTCTATCAACAACTATCAACCCTAAAGGATTAGCAAATGTAATGTTTATGTATGTATTGTAATGTTTAATAATGTTCGCACATAAATTTAAGGTTTTAAGGCACGAAGACTTTGACTGGCCTGTTCAACTCTTCTGACAAATCTTTGTGTGATGAGCATGATTATTTGTTCTGTGTCTGGGTGTAATTTGTCTATAATATGTATGTATTTAGAAATGCATAAGTATGTTTATCAGTTGTCTGGTTGCCATAGCACAGGCTCTGCCTAGTTTGGGATCGGATGACCGTGTGTGAGTTGTCCCAAGATATTATTGTTAAAGTCAAAGTTCTCTGTCGAGTTGAAAACATACAACAACCCGAAGAAAACCATTGCCACCAGACAGAAGACCCCGTCTGGTCAGAAGCGAACAAAGTTTGGATAAAAATGCGTTGTGTGTGCCTCTTTTTGAGAGAACCTATACACTCTCTCTGCTCTTACATAAATCATGAATTAAAAGAAAAGATAACACTCAATCTAAATAACGTTTCGTTAAAAGATATCTAATTCTGGAACCGTCAAAACAAAATTCCAAGAAAGAAAATTCTTTCAAACGTTGGTCTCGCTAAATATATTACTTATTCAAATTCCTCATATTTATTAACAGAGTGTTGGAGATACCGTGACAGCTGTCAGAGAGGATGCTAATGATGAAAAGGTGACAAAGATTAAATCGGATTTAGCCAGCTACTCGGATGTACGGCCAATATTGGACGGGCCTGATTCAATCTGGACCAATTACGTTAACTCTTCAAGAGGTCTCCCAACATTGGAACTACTTTAGTGGAATTGAAAAAGTACTAGAAAGATTCGGTTTTATGTACGTAGCTTTGACTTGTATGCCACTTACTACAATATTTAGTTTTGTCTTCAGCTTTTAACAATGAAGATATTTGAGAAATATCTAGGTTTACGTTTTCAGAATAAACTAGAATAGAAATACTCTTTATTGTACACCATATAAAAATAACATTAGGAGCTATAAAACTTAGTTTCACTCAGTTCTGCAGTCTAGATTTTCAAAAAAAAAGTCTAAAAATAAATGACGAATAAATGATGAATCCAAAGGTTGTTTGTAAGAGATTGCCCTGTGCGATAAGACCGCCCATTGTACACTTGTTTTTTTAAACGTTTTTACTATGTTTGTAATGAGGTGTACAATAAAGTATATAATAATAATAATAATGACGGTCAGTCTAAGCACGACGCTGCTATATGTGGACTTCTTCGTTGGTGACACTCCCTATGTCCGGAGACGGGGGACGCCAAAAAAATGACGCACGCCGCACGACTGACCACACAAGTTGTGACTACAAATTTCTCTATGAGATATTTTCAGCATAATTACAATAGAAAGATTTATTGTTTATAAAGTGCCTTTCACAGACGAGGCAATTATGACATAACATCAATTCAAAATGGAATAAAAATTGCGGAAACGGAACTTCACAAAGCTTGGCCAGAGTTTAAAGTTTATAATAGTCCAAATCGAATATCTGGAGTGTGCAGTGGTGAAGCTTCCGTCTTATGTGGGTCAGGCAGAGTTGATAGTAAGTTGGTGTAGCTCTAACGAGCGAAAGTTTTAATTGCTAAGGCCATTTTAAAGTTAGGTGTCTCGGTTTTGAAACTGTGCCAAGAATTGGTTTCACCTTCTATCAAAACCTCAATGCTATTAGCACTCAACTAACAACTGGTCCTACAAACTTTGGGCTTGTTACGTTAACTTTTATGAGCTAAGTTGAATGTTGAGTCGCAGTGAAAACAGCCAAACGAACTGACATTATTCCAGACAACGTTTATTAAAGACTACATTATTAGCTATTTATTCCGGTATTATGCCTGGATGTAATTTCGGTTTATAGTGAAAAACAAAACAAATGCACAACGGTAGCAGGAAGGTCATCACATCAAGCTACCCGAAACTGTCAAATTTTCATAATCAACCTTGAACCTAATGCTTCAGCGATAAAGATGAAAATCCATTAAAGAAATTTGACAGATTCTACAAGAATCGGATCTGTCACTTTTTTGTAAATTCTACAAGAATCTATCAAAATTGTCAGATTCTACAAGAATCTGTCACTTTTTTGTAAATTCTACAAGAATCTATCAAAATTGACAGATTCTACAAGAATCCGTCACTTTTTGTAAATTCTAAAAGAATCTATCAAAATTGACAGATTCTACAAGAATCTGTCACTTTTTTGTAAATTCTACAAGAATCTATCAAAATTGACAGATTCTACAAGAATCTGTCACTTTTTTGTAAATTCTACAAGAATCTATCAAAATTGACAGATTCTACAAGAATCTCTCACTTTTTTGTAAATTCTACAAGAATCTATCAAAATTGACAGATTCTACAAGAATCTGTCAAATTTCTTTGCTTTGCTTTGCTTGAGGTCTTGGCGTCTGTGCATTGTGACCGAAAAGACATCTTTGACGAAAAATTGGATACCTAGCAGAGCCAAGATAGGGGTAATTAAAACTGTAAAATTCAAAACTTTCCCCAACTTTTCACAGCTGACTAAAATACCTCAACCAACACTGATCGATGTCATCCAAATGTAAACAATATGCAAAACGAAAATATTTGATCGAATCTCGGATCTGTAACTTAAAATAAACGGGTGGGGTTATCAACATTTTATGTTTGAGTAAACATCAATATGGGGAGCGAAAATATTGGGAGAGCAAACTTTGTGCTGGATTTGCGACGATGTGAGAAGTACTTGTTACTATTTATATTTGTATCAGAGATTTGACGCCAGTAAGCATTCTTAGATTTTTTTGGAGCAGAGCTTTCATTATAATTATTTGGATATTAGGTAAGTTTATCTGTTGCAAACATACCACCGTCTTAAAGCTCCCAGACAGACAGATGCAACGCGACGAACCTTTAAACATGCTTTTTGAAAACGCGTTGTCGCATCGTAGGAAAACTTTCCCTATTTTCACTCAAAGAATGTCGTCCTGTTTTCGGAATCGGTCCTAAATAAGCTTAATCAAATAGGTTCGCTGTTTGACAAACTACACATACTCGTACAAATTGGGCTCTGTAAGCAGACCTACTACCCAAATACCCATCCAGTTTGTACCTTACTAAATTTTGGACGTTAAAAGCGAAACTGAATTACAGTACAGCACATATAGAAGGTTGTTTATTTGCAAGCGGCCAGGAAGGCCTGCACTTCAATTTGTCTGTGCGTGGCCGCCATCAGGGCATGTCCAATTTAACATGGCCGCGCCGACGGGACGCAAATTGCGTTCCGTACGGCGATGCACACAAGTTTCGCTCATGATTGTAATGGAGATTGACTGTGAATGGTATTAACTTTTGTTGGTTACTGTCATTAGTAGTTTTTGCGGTTTTTTGGTGTAGGGAAACGTTTTTATTTGTGTAAACTTTCCTAACGTATTTTTACTTTTGGCATTTTATTTTTACTCTGATTTGTGCATAAATAACCACCGCAAACTTTAAATAAGTCGTGGTACACCTTAAGTTGACTACTTAAAGACTTCAATTTTCCCTTCTCAAATTAAAACGCATAAACAATACATGAATTTTCTAGGAAGAGTATTTTCTCGTCTTTACGAACTGAACTCAACTAAAGCAATGGACTACATAGGATACACGATACACAAGGGAAATATCAAACAACACTTTTATAGCATAAAATAAGTTTCAGTACCAACCTGGCTAATAAAGACGCGTCCAGCGTCTGCGGCTGTCGTGCGTCCACGACGATCACGTGCGGCTGCTTGGCGTCCGAGTCGCGTCGCAGCGCGTCCAGCGCGTCGCGAGCGCTCCGCACCGAGCGCGCCTCGCCGCCCACGCGCGCGACCGCTCCGCACGCCGCCGCGCAAACGCGCGATTGGCGCTCCGGGAACACGCATAGTAACTGCCAAAAAAACTTTACTATGTAAAATTTTAGTTCTGAGGTTTCACCCCGCCTGCGCAAACCATAGTTATATTTTGGCTAACACGAGCTTATACATAAAAAATTTATACATATTTAATCTGAGTTAAAACTAAGGAGTTAAATAGTAACTTTGGTTTGTGTAAGTGAGAAACAAAAAAAACCGTATTATTCTTCAGTATCAAATTAAATCAAAATTGTAAGTCTGAGAGTCAGAACCTCGACGTAAAACAATATATTTGACAGCCTCCCAAAAAGACCGTTCACCACATAAAAGTTGAGATAATAATAAAAATACGTCAATATTTAGGATTTAGCCCTCTTAATTTCAAAATTGTTTCAAAACTCTTTGGTGTTACATGACATAGTGAAATCAATTTCTTGAAGTTCAAAGAGCTCCCTAACAGGCTTCTCTTTCTTTGAACCCATTGTTTCACTTTCCCAAACGAAGCTCACGGCAGCCATTGTTTTCTATTCTCATTCACTCACAAACAGATCTGGGTTCATTCAATGAACGATATCTTCATTCATTGCGTATTTTCAATGTATTGGGATATTGGGATTTTCAGAATAGGCTTGAGGTCTATTGTTAGTGATAACAATGTGATGTGATGTACAACTACATAAACGGATCTATGTATCTAATGTTTTGGTTTGTTTGTCAGTCCGTTTGAGGTCTCCACAGAAAGGCGCTATGCCACAATGTGACAACGAGTTTTCAGAAATAGTTTAACTAGAATAAATCTATGAAAAAGTCTGTCGCACTCGCATCATGATCGCTTTGTCGCAGCATTGTCTCTTGACGGTTTAGCCTTTATAACAAGCGATAACTGCGCAATGTGTTTTATTTATTACTTTCTATTCCATTCATCAATTCAGTCCTAATATGACGGTATTGATTAATGCTGGGGTCCAAAATTTAAGTGAAAAAGTCATTAGAGTGACGTAAATCAATTAGAAAGGCCTGATCTGGAGGGAAGCGATTTGGGACAGAACTGTCTTGGCCCCATGAATAATTAAACAAGGCTGGCAACTTAAGATGGTGATTTGATTAATAAATGTATAAAATACTCGGTATTTTAAGCTTCGTTTCCAAAGATGTGCGAGGAAACGTAGCGAGGGATGTGTTTGTTAAGAACCAATAGAATCGCTTCGTTTGCTTTTTTCCCCAAATAATGTTTTTTCCAAAAAGCTGCCCAATTTAATTGGGACTGGCAAGGACATTTCTGCCACATGGACGGACAAACTGTAGGCCAAAGTAGCACAGAGCTGTTGATGTCCTGAGGCAGTGAGGCGAGGTCGCGGCAGACGACGAAAGCGATTAAAGAACAAGACAAATTTCGCCAGGACTGGAAAAAAGAAGTACGGACTTGGCCCAAGAGTAGCATAGAATAGCCTTTTACAAAAATTAAGTAGAAGTTGCTTCTAAAAGGCTTATTTGTAAAAATCTAAGCATTTGATTAGTTTAATTTTTTTTTAAATTAAGATTTTGAATTTAGAATCAGCTAATTAGTAGCTGATTCTAAATTCAAAATCTTGTAAAAGTATTTAAACTAATGGTGTGTCTATTTTTTAGGGTTCCGAACTTCTAGGAAAAACCGGTTAAGTGCGGGTCGGACCACGTACAGTATAGGATTTCGTAGTTACCCGTTTCCATGCCAGAAAAATATTCAAAAGTACTTAACTATTATTACATTACAAAGATACAAATGCACTTGGTTAAAAAAATTAGCCCTTAAATGCTTAATGTTTCGCACTCGGATCCTTGGATGGAAAAATGGTTTTAGCAAACCCTCAATATTTTTAAACCATACGCCACACGATCGAACGACACCCCACATCATGGGGTAGACGATAAAGACAAAAATCATCGCCACTTTACATGTAGGGGGGTGGCCACCCTTAAAAAACATATTTTGTTTAATCACTTTGTCGGTGTGATTAATATGTATACCCATACCAAATTTCAACTTTCTAGCGCTAAGCGTCTCTGAGCTAAACCGCGGACAGAAAGACAGACGGACATGGCGAAACTATAAGGGTTCCTTGTTGACTACGGAACCCTAAAAACGAAACCCTTATTGGATGACTCGGTTGTCTGTCTGTCCGTCAATCACAGCCGATTTTCTCCGAATCTGGACCGATTCAATTGAAATCTGCAACACGGAAGCGTAACGAAAATAAGTAAATTTTGAAAATGTGGTCACATTTCCTGGGGCAAATTAAAAAATTAAAAAACAATGTTATTCCAACTGAACCGTGTGACATATAAAAAAAAATAACTTATTGTAAGGGTCCTAAAAGTTTTTGTTTTCATAATTTTCAAATTTTCCTCTCCAAAGTTATTAAAGAGAATAGATAAAAATTGACTAGGGATAAGGGAAGGGGGGGCCCCTTCCCTTATCCCCGAAATTACTGAGCCAAAAATTTTGAAAAAAATACAAATAAATAAGTTATCTTTACCTATAGATTATTGTAAAACCTATAAGAAGTCTCTTATTGTAAAGTAACAGGTCCGACTCGAACTTTGCCGGTTTTTTAAGCAAAAGTTTATCTTTAAGTAAAAAAACAAATTCTACAGTTTGTCGAATGAATCAAGACACAGAATACAAAATAAAAAATAAGGTCTGCCAACATTTTTGCGGAATTCTCTGCTATTGAAAATTTGAATAAAAACCGGTAAATGAATGAAAGAATAGGAAATAAGCGGGCATTGAATGAAGCGGTAATTTTCAAAAGATGTCGACGATAAAGAAGAAATTTATTCTAGATTGTTATGACCGCCTATGAAATACCTGTACAATTCACCCTTAGGTTTTATATTTTGAAAAGCTTGAAAATGTCAGCTAACGACATTATGCTCGGCACGTAAGTATACATATAGTATATACATATATTACGCTTTAATATATATGATAGAAGAAAAGGGTTTATTGCCATAAAGTCGCTTTCTATAGCTCTCCATAGCTAGCTTTTGACACCTTTTAGGAAACGAATAAATCAGCCAAGTGCGAGTACGACTCTCACTCGAAGGGTTCCGTACGAGAAACCATAAAAGTCTTCTACGGGGGCTTTAATTTTTTGTTTATTTATTTTTTTGGTTGTAACGGCAATAGAAATACATACTTTGTTCAGCTATCAACCTATTACAGTTCATGAAATACAGCCCGTTGACGGAGAGGAGACGGATTGTTACCCTTCGTGTACCTACAGCGTGAACCCACCAACGACGATAACCATGAAATCCAACAGCAGCAGGACCTTTGTATCGACTCACCTACATACATACATATATGTATTTATTATTTAATTGATTAATGAATTTGTTTTTGTATTTTAATGATTTTTTTACAAAATTACAAAAAGTTTTTTTTTTGTAATTTTATGATTTATTTATTTATTATTAACTGATGAATTTGATGATTATTGTTTTTTAGTCTTGGAGTGATTGTCAAATCTTTGTATATAAGCTTGTGTAATTTTAATATTGGGACTTGGTGCCTTAATAAAGGGAATTTATTATTATTATTTCTTTGTTCGTTTGTGTTTACACAAATGAATAAATAAAAAAGCCTAGTTTTTGCAAAAAAAAACGCCTGGCACAAAAAAATAAACCTGAATGTTTAAGTTTTCGAGTGTGGTTTCGCAATTCCAAAACAGAACAAATATAAAAAGCAGAATACTCTCAAAGTTGGCCATTTTGTAATTTTAGTCCAATTAAAAGGCAACGCATCCCGCGTTACCACAGATTGTGTTAAAATATTTTAACTAACGGTGCTGCCAGTGTTAATTGCTAATGGCAGTTGGCAACACAGCTCCATTGCTTTTACAGTGTACACTATATAAAAAGAATGTTGTGACAACGAGCTTATAAAAATCAGCAAAGCGTTTTTGATTTTTTTTCCACATATTATGTAGAACTTGGTTTAAATGTATTTTATTTTTCAGAATTATACAATAATGGCACGGGACACCTGACGTTACGCTAGTTTTCACCGATGAATTTAAGCTGAATATATGTTACGTACAAAAAGAGAGCGAATTATGTGATTTTGTGTATATTATCTGCAGAGTAATCTCCGGAACCACTGTATCCTTTTTCCAGATGGACATTATATAACATAACACGAGCAAAGGCGGAAGTAGGCTGTAAGTATGTCAAATTTAGTTCGCCGTATGGTACACCAAGACAGCCAAAATTTCCCAATTAAAAATTCCATTATTAAATCTTATCAACCCAGATAATCCCCTCGCCTACCGAATCCAAACTACCGCGACTACATTTATAATAGGGTATTTGACTAAAACAAATCTAATTAGTCCATCAGATAGATTTCCAAAAAATACTGGACACGTATGTTTTCTTTTGTCACGTAAACAAAAACTGAAGACGATACAGTGCGTTGAAAACTCGTGGGACGTCACTTACCAGTACGTTTTCCCTGGAAAGTGACGTTACAAGCCCCCACTCCATATCTTTGATGCGTTTTATCTTCGTTTTATTTTATTGATTTGATAAAATAGACAAGACGTATCCAATATTTTTGAATAATCTAACTGACGGACTAAACAGAATCATATTTTTTTAATTGAGGCAACATTCCTATCCGCAAGTGTCGTATAACAACAAGTAACGGCTGGTCTCAATAACGTATCTACCTTTAACTAACTGTCAAATTAGCTACCAACAGTAGCTGAAAAGTCATGGTTGCCTTTGTAACATGACATTTCAACTACTGTTGGTAGCAAATTTGAGAGTTGGTTAAAGGTAGATACGTTATTAAAACCGGCCGTAAGTAAAATCTTACACCGATTAGTTTATTTTGCAGTATGAATATTTGATGCTTAGAACATATAAGGCGGTAAGGGGCGCTACACACAGAAGCGGGCGACAATCAGTTCGGCAGTAATAGTTGAACGACAAAGCTGGCACGAATCAGTTACTACACATGTTATTTATTTAATATATTTTATTTTATTGTACACCGCACCATATGCTCAGGACAAAAATTTACATAATCGTCTACCTACATATACAACATGTAACAGAATAAACGCAATACCTGAAAAGGGGTCATTGCACTCATCTTTATAACCAACTTTTCCTATGAGTCCAATCCAAACTCGCGAAAATAAATCAAATGTTCAGTACATTCTGCCGAGTTATGCGTACATAAATGTATGGGGGCAGTGGACTTTATTTTCATGATTTCAGGTTTTGCGTTGTATACTTTTGTTCGATTTCGCCACCCGGCTGTGCAAATTAATGCTGGCTCTAATAAGTGCGTAGCGCCCCTTACTGACTACGAGACGGTTTAATCAAGCGGGTCGTTTTGTTAACTTGGCTTAACGGACCGTTAGTGGTAATTGCAGGGTTATCTTCGAGAATCTTATGGGGTATTTGGTTGAGAAACTGTCTTGTTTTACATTTTAGTACTTACTTTATAACTGTAGTAAGACCTGTTAATGCTTTCGGATACTTTTTTACTGCAAAGCGATGCCCTAAGCCGAGGTCCGCAAGGGGTGTCCTTAGCGTATAGTTGCTTAGTTTGATAGTCCTAGTTTTGAAGCCTTAGCTGGAGGTTTTAATTGTTATTAACGCCTCCACATGCAAGTGTGGTTAAAAAGACGACAACATCAATATGCTGACTTTTGAGAGTCCACTTACAAAAAGTTTTGTCAAGGAGATTCATATCACACATAGTTATTGTTCTATGGGTGAATTTAAAAGATCCTTCTGCCACTGAGCATTCAATAAGTACCTGGTACGTCCGACGTATCCAGGGCAATCAGCCCGGCTTCCAATCTTGCCGACTTGCTTCTGATAAAGTGTTTACACTACAACGTGAGCTATTCTCTTATGTCTAGGTGGCTTGTGCGTACACGAGAAATAAGGCTTATTTAAGACGAGGCAGCTAGGTCCTGTATTTGAAATGCTCCTCTACACCCGTGACCCCTCATATTCAGCGTTTTATGTATATAAAGCGTAAAATAAATAAATTAAACCAGCTGGATCATCATCATCTTCCTGCCTTTATCCCATGTAACTTGGGGTGTGCGCAACACGTTTTTTTCTTCCATTCTGTCCTGTCAACCGTCACGCTGTCACTAACTCCCTTTTCTTTCATATCACTCCTAATACAATCCATCCATCGTTTCTTTGGCCTCCCGCTCCCTGTCCATCCATCCACATTAATATTCATAACTATTTTAGTTACGTTCATTTCATTCCTCCTCCTCACATGACCATACCAAGATAAGCGGTTCCCTTTCAACTTTTCCGTTATTGGATCCACTTTTAAGCTACCTCTAATGAACTAATTCCTCACTTTATCCATTCTTGATACTACACACATCCATTTCAACATTCTCATCTCCGCTATATGCAATCTTTTCTCATTCGTCGTCGTTTTCGGTTTTACTTTATTATTTTGGACAAAGGATGTTACTGGTTATAAAATTAACCCACTCACACACATTTCACTGAAGTGTCTGAATACTTCAGTGCAATGGCTTCTTCTCATACCATGGCATTTTATCGTCTCTTTAGAAATGACTAGCGGACGTCACGCGGTTTCACCCGCGTAGTTCCCGTTCCCGTGCGAGTACTGAGATAAAATATAGCCTATGTTACTCACTGATAATGTAGCAATCCATTGCTGAAAGAGTTTTTCAAATCGGTCCAGTAGTTTTCAAGTATATTCGTTACATACAAAAATATAAATCATTCCTCTTTAAAATGTTATTATTAATTATTATAAGTAATTAGTATTACTATAGATTGGTGAGTTGACAAACAATATAAGTTCAGAAATCCTCTCTTAACTTCTTGAACCACAATAATGTTAGATATTGTAACACTAGCGTACCTCATGCTAGTGTTACTTAATAATATTATTCAAATAAAACCAGGCTTGAGATTTAACTTCGTAATATATTTGACATCTGCCTTAGACGAACGCTGGTATAGGAGTCCCATATAATTACAAAACATATTTTCACATTCCTAATTCAAATACTCTTTACTTTTACTAGACGCTTCCAAAGGTCTACCTTATTTGCCAGAGACCTGCAGCCAAGGAGGTCATCCTGACAATATTATCTAATTTTATAGTGAAAATAAAACGGTTGTCTCACCTCTAGCGGCTCGGGCGGCGAGTACAGCATAGCATTGGGGATGTGCGCGGGCGGAGGCGACCTGTTCTGCAAAGAGATACTTCTGTGTAATATACATTAACATTGCATTCACTTAACATTAACACTTTATAACAATAACTTCACAACTCTGAATCAAACTCATAATAAATTTCTTCCACGTTGGCTTTTCAATAGTCACACACAGACAATAGAGCAGTCATTATATCAGCCGAAAGACGTCCACTGCTGGACATAGGCCTCCCCCAAAGGATTTGCCATAATCGCCACGCTTGGCAGGCGGGTTGGCTATCGCAGTGTAGCTGTTGCAATGCAATGCACAGAGAATGCTGCTGCCCATTCTCTGGTGAGTCCCTTAGTCGCTACTTACGACACCCACGGGAAGTAATGGGATGGTGCTATTCTTTTACGTCCGACACTATACAGAACAATAGTAGTAGTAGATACCTTTTATTGGAAGAATAAATATGACAGATGTCATGTTTTTTTTTTTAAAAAGGTAAAAGTTAATATTGTAAAGGTGAAAGTTATCACTTTCGAATTTTCAAGTTAGGAGTCAGTAGGTAAGAAAGATGAAGATGATTGAACGGTCCAAAGCGAAGCTCTTTATGGAGAAGAACTGTATTCTGCCCGGCTTTTCTGACAAACGTGATGTGATCATAGATAATAGTCTTTTGCTGTGATTACTGAAAGAATTAACAATAGCCAATTTCTTATAGACAGTTTTTTAGTCCTCAGTAACCGTAGGACATTAAAGCAAAGAGCAGTGGCGAGAAAAAGCTGCCAAACTTTGTTTAAATTTCTGCAAGCTTAAAAAGTCTCTTGTTCAATATATTCTGCCGTGGTTAGCTAACATTTCACTTCAAAATTCGCCACAATATTGTATTGTGTCAAGTTTCCAGGTACATTAATTTGTGTACCGCTTCTACCTTGTAAATGTATGAATTGTTTGTGTAATGAATTGACCAGTTTTCAACTTCGTAAAGCAACAGAAGCCTTAGGAAGCCACCTAATCAGAAACTTTCCGAAGTTATACAATAATGCTCCCGGTCAACATAATTTAATACATGTTCTACTTATAAAATGTTTGGAGAATTCTTTGTAAGAAATAAGTAGTCGGGGACTGTGTATACAATATAATTCAATTTTCTTATATTTCGTCGATGTTATTGATATTAATACCAATAGTATACCGATTATATTTTATTAAAACAGTTCTAGGAGAGATCTCACACAGTTGCTTACTTTATTTCGAAAAACTTTTTGTAGACGGCACATGCAGATTTTATTTTTTATTTGAGAGAATAACAAGACGTATCAAGGATAGAGTTTAATTAATTATTTTATTTACATCGGACAACATGATAGTCGATTTTGTTACTAAAATACCTTATAACTAGTGTCAGTAGTACACAAAAAAGGAAAAACAAAAATTTTAAAAAAGCATTCTGCCTCAGACGTAGGTGCCTGACGCAGGATACGTTTTTTTTTAAAGTATGTGAAATCATTAAATGACTTCTTCCACTCTGGGTGAAGCGGAAGGGCGTGTCAGATTCTTATTGACATCGCAACTAAGGCAGGATGCTTGGCAGGGTGCTTTTGGTGTTTACTTGCCAAGGTTTTTCGAAACCCTTGGGGAAAAATTTGCCTAGCCTTCCCAACTATGCTCGGCTCGACTTCCAATCTAACGTGATGCACCTAAATCCCAGTATTTCAAAGAGAGACGAAGCGTACGTCTGTGTGCCGCTTAAGTACCTACTTACTTTTTGTTTTTACTCAAACAAATTGCAAATTTTTACTCAAATTGCTTAATTGAAAGAAAAAAATGGGTTGGCGGTCAGTAAGTTTATTATATTTTCTCATTCTTCGAGGCACCGTACTAACGTCATTATTTTATATACAGCGCGCCATTATATTAATTTTCACACGGTGGAGAGGTGTCGTGTATTTCCAAGTTCCTGGAAAGTTATACGATACCTCAAGTATTGCGCCGACGCCTTTTCCATGTGTATTAAAATTTACATTAATCACGTCTCTATAGTTCACACACGAAGAGCTTGTATGGGTCGGTCTTGTTGATCTAGATTAAGCGACGCCTCCCGAGGTCGGTCTATGGATGGATGACCATCCCGTACATACAGACTCCTCCTTGCCTCAGGGAGCACGTTAAGCTGTTGGTCTCTGATGTTGTTAGAAGATCTCTGATAGTCATTACGGAAAGTCAAAAGCCACAAGTACGAAAATTTAGGCTTTTTTGACAGATTGACTAAGAAACGAATGCGAACGAAAAAATAGTTGAATTAGACCTTCAGTCGTGCCAAGGGTCGTCGTGTTATCTAGTTGTTGCCCAAGAGTTTACATAGAAAGAGAGTGATTTTTTACGTTCTATGGAAAACTTAACATTGCTCTCACCCTCTCTCTAAACCCTTTTTCGAAAAAGTTCCAAGCTAAGTTTTTAGACCTAGGTATCTTGCGCGAAATACAGTCAAGACTTCGTTAATGGCATAACTTTACAATACTGAGTACGACTTGTAGATCGAACATAGAAATCCACACTTCATCGTTAAAAACCGGGTATAAACCCTTTGCAATATCATAAATATCCTGCACGACATTAACTGTTCTACGCCGTACTTCATGCACTTATGATATAGTCAAACATAGTGACCTTACAAGCCACCCTTTCGTGCTCAACCTTCAGGATCAAGGTCAACCCTCAAGACGTAAACGTACCTACACATCTTAGGGTTAACCTTGATAATGCTCGGTTAATATTCTGCGTGGGCGAGGGGTTAAGACGGGCTTTTTATCTGCGTCATTTGATTCACTTCGATTCGATCAATCAATTGCTTGAACATTCTGGATTACGGGTTGAATAGGTCGAGTGATACATGTGTGAGGAGTGTAGGCTCGTATTGAGATACTTCTTTATTAGATACTGAGATTTTTTAATTACTTAGGTGAAGTTTAGTAAGGAGTCTGGTTAATTAGATACAGACGCATGGGTTGATGCTTGCCAGGGTTGCGGAATTTATTCGAAAGAGTCACCGCGGCGCTGGAACGCAAAGGGCATTAGGAGGAACACGTATGTTCCTTCTGTGTTTACAGCTGTCATTTGTTGATTTCTGACAGCCTTTACACCTTGTCAGGAGTCCGAGGGATATCATACTACTCAGTTACTGAACGAGGAGATCAGATTGGAAGTGACCAGTATTTTACATAGGTAGTAGTCAGCTACATTTGGTTAAATAGGAAGCCGACCCCAATGTTTTTTTACTAAAATATATTGAATTGGTAAATCATGCTACTTAAGCGCTACTAATTGTCCTAATTTGAAGTAAGATATCAGTGTTCTTATCAAACTAAATTAAGTGGCTACGACTGTTAATATAACAAGATCAATTTGCGAATGACAAGTAGTGATAATATCGAAATAGTTGCTTTAGGTAGTCCTTGGGCTCTAAAAATAGTGGTGTATTAGCAATAACGGATTTTAAAATATGAATAAGATTGGCAGCGTGAATGCGGCCATGCAATGTAGCGTAGCGCATGTCAATCCCTTAGCAGAATCTTTTTGGACGTTATACGTATAAAATTGTCATAGCTATTAGAAAATCACTTTTTCTGGGCGTTTTGCTTTGTGGTGATCTGCAGGTTATTTAAAAAATTGGTTGTCTGTAAAGTCGGTTTGCGGACGATAGTTTAACGTGACAACGTCATAACAAAACATTGATGAAATGATCATAGCGTTACAATGAGTCATCCTTTTTCGTGCATGCAGCCTGCGTTCATCGATTTATTAGACGTTGTCACGTCAAAAACGGTTAAATTCAAGTTGCAATATCATCTCGGCGTCAATAAATGTTAAAAACTGGTCGAAATGTAGGGAAAGTATAGGTTTTTGAGAGATTGCTACTGCAATGCGAATGCGATAGTTACTTAAAATTACGGGAATTAACACTCTGAGCTAACTTTCAACGTAAATTGAATGGAGCTTTATGTACCTACATATTGGAAAAACTTCTGTTTAATTGCCTGCAATGTATCTCAGTTTTCATGGTTTTTATCAACAACACAGAATAACCCAGCCTATCAGTCAGTTTGTCGCCTTATCGAAGGCTATAAAATTATTTAGAACAGGCATAAACTCCGCATCTGCCCTTAAAAAAAGCCCCGGGGTAATCTTACGCGGTTGCGAGAATGAGGGCGTATTACTGGATCCCGGGATAGTGTTCCCGGGGGAGAGTCCGGGATATCCCGGGGGACTGTCTGCGGGAGCGCGTGAGTGCCTCGGTGATCCGATTATGGCTTACGTTCCGGAGCTGTGAGCTATTTAGAAAATTAGAGCGAGGATTTTAAAATGAGGTTTTATAGTGTGCTGATATGGTGCTGATGTGAAATAGATGCAATTAAGTGGTCCAGTTGTGTACGGCTGACCGTTGTTTTAGAGGAGACAATCGTAGTAGCAAACAAAACCTATAAAACCTTACCAGCTATAAAATCGAGTCCAAAAGTCTGATTATACTACTTATTTACCACTATTATTTACCATTATCATATTTTGTGTTTTTAGCTTTAGGTTCAGGCATTTGGGAAATTCCTTGGCATTCCAAAATGAGTCTCATTACTATAGAGGTATACGGTACAGAGAGTTAAAGTCCCGCATACCTCCACTGAAAAGGGAGGATCCTCCTAGCAGATGGTTATTGTGTCTGGTGGGCTACTGCCCGATACTTGATATTCGGACTGGTGTACATGTTTAAATCATACGAAAAACTTTGCTTGCGTGATGCAGGATTTCGTTGTTAGTTCGTCGCTGACAGGATAGATGGCGTTGCGGTTCTTTTTGTTTCCGTACAAATTTCGCTTCTTATTTTTTCATGTGGCGGCATTGATACCGCTACATGACTATAAACTTGATGTTTTAAACGTGAAAATATTTTTTTGACTAAGAAAATAAACCATCAAATTGCGAAAAAAAAACAAGTATCATATAGTTTCAAATGAGTACAATAATCTCTTTGCAGGTTTTGCGTTTTATTTGTTACACGTATTAATATTGGCTTAGAAATGAGCAGTCTCAATTTAAGTTACGAGAACAATGGCCACAAATCGTCCATAATTGACAGTCATTAGCCTTTGTTTTGTTTCTACGGCTATGAGTGGATTAACTTACCTACTGATCTGTAACAGATTTAATTGGCAGTATTGTGGGCAAATTATATTGAGAGACATTCCAGTTTTGCCTGTTCATTTAGTTTTAGAGGAAAGTTCACAGAAAACGGCTGGAAACTTGTGTTAAAACATCATCATATCAGCCGAAAGACGTCCACTACTGGACATAGGCCTCCCCCAAAGGGTTGCCATATTCGCCACGCTTGGCAGGCAGGTTGGCGATCGCAGTGTAGCTGTTGCAATGCATAGATAATGTGGCTGCCCATTCTCTGGTGAGTCCCTTAGTCGCCTCTTACAACATCCACGGGAAGTGATGGGATGGTGCTATTCTTTTACGTAACTCTCTAAATATTACTAATGGCACCATGGTCGTGCCTTTATTAAGCCTAACTAAACCTGAAACCTAACTACCCAAGTAGAGGTCAAAATGCATAGAGAATCTTTGACAAAATGGATATAATTTGGGCTTAAGTACGTAACTGACGTACGTATGGTTTCCGGTCATAAATAAATACTTTCATTTTTCTCAAAAGCCTCGGTATATAACTAAAATATTAATTATTCAATTAAAAAATCAATTATTCAATTAATTTAATGTCTAAGCAACAGAAATCGCCATTAAATAACTTCCGTTGCGTTACCTACTTTCTATATTACGGACGATTAAAACTTAAAGTAAATTCATTATTTACTATTATAAAATTAAACTTCAATAAGATTATTTGCGAGTTGATTCAATTGCTTTAACCAATGGTAATTACATGTAAAGAACGATGAATAAATTAACTACTGCATAATACAATTAATCATGTATTTAAATTATAACAGAAAGTTTTTAAACTTTTTAATGTAACTTCAGTGCTATAGAAAACGACTGCAATATCCATAAATACTTTTATAGTAGAAACCGCGCGTTATCTATCGGGCTTAGTGCGAGTTTTTTAACGTACTCGATCGCGTTAACGTAAATGTCAATTTGCATTGAAACTTTTTTTTTTCCATCCAATTTGATATAAGCGAACGTTTACTTTAACGCGATCGATCACGTTAAAACTCTCGCACTAAACCCTCTGTTTCAATACAAATTGACGTTTACGCTAACGCGATCGAGAACGTTAAAAAACTCGCACTAAGCCACTGAAGTCATAACTTGGCCCGACATTGGCCTGACTAAACCGATGCCAACTCACTCCGCGGTGGGCTATGTTCGAGAGTGGTCAAGTGCGTGATACATTAAAATGTATTGTAAAAGCAAACGTCCCGAGACGCCCTCTTTACAATTTAATTTATGTAGGTATGAGTGACCAAGTGGTCGCTCATACCTGTCAGCAATGCTTGTATTCTTCCTAAGAATCATTTCGCCATATTTACCTACCTACGTCTATTAAAAGGAAAATTGGATAGTACGTTGTTTGAAATACCAGACTTACTTAAACTGTTAGACTGCAATATCAGATCCAATAATATTGTTGTACGTAAACAATTGCTTTCGAACCAATCATTCTTCAAAATAAATTCAGTCAACGTTCACTACTCAAATAATAATTAGGAAGTCCCCTTTCTCGGCAGTAATGTGATGAGGGAACCCTTAAATAATTATGCGATCGAATAGTAATGGACCTTAACGCCAGCCGGCCGTAAATGAGCACCTTTTAGGGATGTCCCCATTTGTTGATTCAGGCAATTGGACTCTTTAGTAAATACTAACCTGCCTAAATAATAAATAGATGTGGCGTTTGTTTGCTTTGAAGGGTAAGATGAACTGTAGCGTTTACAGTATATTATCTAGTTAAATAATAATGAAATACTGTTCGATGGTAAGCGCTTCACTGGCAGACGTTTTAGGGTTAGTTACAATAAACTTTTAGCGACAAAAAAAATTAAGCGGATTTCTAAAAAATGGAAGGTTCGCGAAAAACTGGAAACGCTTTTGTATGAACTCAGAGACCAAGGTCACGTCTGTCGTTTTAGCTAGTTCCGAATACTTAAGAAAGTCTGAACCCCAAGAAATATCAAGATTTTCTTTTTTAACAACTCTTCTTTTTAAAGCCAGGTACAAATAACATGGTAAGATGCCAATGTGCCCAGAGCGGAAGAAGTCATTTGATGATTTCCCATACTTAAAAAAAAAAAGATGCCAATGTAAATGAAGTATCCTTTTATTAAATTTACTTTGATCATAAAAAGGAAAAACATAAAAATAAATAAGAAAACGAGAGCTAAATAGCACTACAAAGTGAATGTACCAACATAATACGTTTTTATATTTGATATTTGCAATGCAAACGACATGGCTCAAACGTCTCGTTGTTTGCTGCATTCAAGGAAAAGTCTTAATGAAAAGTCGCATTTCAGAAATATCTCCTATTTCTCTTTTGTTAATACTTCGCCTTTCGCCTTTGATATCGGCTTCGCCCGTGGAAGTCGAATATTAACGTACGAGAACGTACCTACCACTGAGACAAAGACTTATCTTGTGTCGTAATCCAGACCGTGATCTACCTATTATACGAATTTCATCCAAAACTATTCAGCCGTTATTGCGTTGTATTTGATTAACAGGCTTCCAAAACCTAAAGACTTCCACATTTACAATACTATTAGGAGCTGAGCTTTCTAAATATAAAATTAAATTTTATTAAAAGAACGTGTGGATTCAAGCCAGCACAATTTTAATTACTTAACACATTCATTAAAAGCTTTCGGAAAACTTAGATTGGTTTTCCAAGTTTGAAAACTATAACTGAAACTGAATAGGCAAAAAAGTAACTTCTGCAAATGAATGCAATTTGTTTTCGACATAGCTTTGGCTGAAAATAAATTGTTATTTATTTTGGTAGAAAACCTGAAAGCAAGCCTATTTTCTTAATGCCTCTAGTGTATCGTTGAAAGAGATGATTAAGGATTCATTTTTATCTTGTTAATTAGAACCTAGAGTACCTTAGTACTTATTAAATTGAAAAGTTAAACAGCCTAATATTCAAATTTCATATTACCCAGAGCTTTCTTAAATAAATTCAAAGCCGCATCCAAAATAATATTGTCTATTTACTTACAAAAAAGATATTAATGAAATCCTGAGACTAAAATCTCTCCTATTTCTTGGTTGCTTGCAAAAATTTGTGAGGAAATCGAGTAATACTGAACCCAATGGTAATGAACATGCTCTTTACTTCAAGCTTTTACACTCGGGATAAGGTTGAAAGGATAACGATGATGTCAAATATCTAGAAAATGGTGTAAAGTAAATAAATGGGTTATTGAATGGTGTTAGAAAATCTTATTGAACAAGTTTTATTTTAATTCGTTAGGGTGCGTTTATAAAGAAGCAGGTTTTCGGTACAGACAAAAAATCTGTCCGTGTCTATACACACAGGTTGATTCTGTACAGACACGGTCAGATTTGCCATACAAGTTTTACCTGCACCGATCAGTACCGACCTGTCTGTACCGAAAATCTGCTTCTTTATGACCGCACCCTTATCTCCGGGATGCACGAGGCTAGTTTCGAAAGCCATAGTAGTAATCTAGTAAATTAATAAGCTCTGGCTTAGTGTATACAGAACTAGTTTCGTTTCTAGGATAGTAAACTAGTGAGAAAGCTAGTATGCTAGTGCCTCAAGCTAGGATAGTTTCATAGGACGGGGTTCTATTTGAGCTCTCATCCTGAAATGTGGACTAACTTCATTGTGAGCATTCATTTCACCATAGTCACTGCATTGGCACTGATTTTAAATTATCAGACATGCTGTAAACAGCACTAGCATGTTCCAAAACAGGAGAGCAAAAATAGTACTCGTATAATACGTTGTCTAGCTTGCTATGTAAGCGTGGAATTTAGTTGTCACATTGTCGCGTTCCACCTGTCTGTTGGAGTCTTGAATACACTTGCATCGTGATGCGTCGCCATGTCGCTTATCAATATAAACCGAACTGGCAACAAATGAATAATTATACACATGATTGGTTCCCTGCACAAGCCGTCAACATGGATGGGAGAGAAAGGTCACCCATCCTCCTGACTTAGGTTAATGCAAATTGCATTATAAATTAAAATATTAATGAAATTTCAAGTGAAATGAACCGGTATTAGAACAGAAAAGAGACAAAAATAAATTCTTTTGTTTTTTCATATTTTCTCGCCGTTGGAAAAAACTAAAAGGATTTGTGAATATTTTAGTAGCTTTTCTCGGCAAGTGATTTTCATTGTCATGTTTAAATATGCAGTAGGTCCCTCTCTCTTCAAATTATTATATTATTTTCTATTTTATGTAACTTTTTATAGTATTGAATCAGTTTTATTTATTGTACCAATATTTACCTAAAAGTAATTAAAAAAAAAACAAACTAAAAATTGGCATTCTTCTTTGTTTATTTTGCTGGCTGTCGCTGATGACGGCTCGGTTGGTGCAGTGGTTGAGCGTGTCGCGGGTTCGATTCCCGCACGAAACATATATTTGTATGGCCTACAGATAGTTGTTCCGGGTCTGGCTGCTTGTGTATGTGACATTGTATGTATGTAAACGCACCAACGATACAGGAGAAATTCCTAGAGTGGGGCAATGTTTTAAAAAAAAAAAAAAACTAGCGCTGTGGCTCTGTTTTTCACACGACTCCCACCATTAGGATGCGTTTCCACTAAAGATGTGCGAGGATGCGTAGCGAGGGATGTATATGTTAAAAACCAATACAATCGTTCCGCTGAGTAAGGCTAGATAAATAAAGAGAACTAAACAAATGAAGAAGAGGTTGGAGAAATTTATGCTGAGCGATGGCTGCTTCGCGTGAATGATTTTTCCAAACTGTATTAGTTACTAATTTGGGTTTTTTTTATGGTCTGCGTCATAATGGCTCGAAAAAAATCTAAAAAAAGTTGTTTTAAGTAAAATATGTACCTGCAAGCAAAACTTCTGCTAAGTGCGCATAGCAATAAAAAATCGTTTGTAAAAATCATCGATGCGTCATTTTGGGGTACGATAACACTAGACGCGACGAAGCGACGTAGGAATTAAATTTTTCAATGATTTTCAGATAAAAATTCTGACGTAGTCGCATAAATATAGGTGCGCACGATTTCAGAGTCCATTCTGAAATTGATAAGAACCATTTTTGCGTCATCAGTATCACACTGTCATAACTCATAAGACTTCGGTGTCATATTCTTCAATTGTTGATCTGTTATCTGTGACGTCATTGATATTATATTCGATGATAACTGTTTCTATAGTGTTCAGATATTGTTTTTTTTTATAAATGAGGACAGTATTGTGATTATCATTCAAGGTAATTTGGACGTTTTTTTTGTAGGAATAAATATACATTTTGCCCGCAACTTCGTACGCGCATCCGTTCTCGTCCATCGCGTCTCCCGTCTTTTCCCGTACCCTTATAGCCTAAAGCCTTCCTCATGAAAGTGGCTATCATTTTTTTTTAATCCGACTGGTACTTCCAGATTTTAGCGCCTTCAATCAAACAAACTCTTCAGCTTTTAATATGTAGATATAAAAGTTAAATTAGTAAACTTATGTTCGAGGCTACCTTTACCGCTACTTCGCTTCCACGGCCTAAACCACAGCCTACCAATGAAACTCAAACACCGAGAGTTTGGCTTTCTGTCAAACTTGACGATGTTGAAGACGTGCTCTGTTGGTACCTGTATAGTTGATGTTTAGCGTTACCATGGTAGAATGAACTAATAAATGTATACAAGGTGGAGACGACAATAAATCAAAACACTGACAATACTAGTTCATACGAATATGTTGTCTTTAATCACAGATTTGATATCACTAACTGCTACAGACTGCTTGGAATATTTTGTCAGAATAGTAGCTACTGTCCTCGACTAGTTTGTGTTTTTTTATGTTTTATGCAATTGGAATGTTTATATTTGATTTCGGTGACAGGGTTTATAATAGTTCCAAATATTCACCAGTATTGCCAGTGTTTTCATTTATTATTGTATCGTCGTCTCCACCTTGTATATGTATCTAAATATAACAGTATTGGTTATAAAGTGACTAATCCATCATTCTATTTCTTTTAACACTTTACACACACAAATTTACAAAGTCAACCTTTGGGACGTCCACTGCTGGACAATTGGCCTCCCCAAAGTGTCGCCACAACAATCGGTCATGTGCGTCTCGCATCCATCGGCTACTCGGGACCCTCACCAGGTCATCGTTCCACCTTGTGGGAGGCCTTCCAATGCTACGTCTTCCGGTACGCGGTCGCTACTCACATCGACTACCTACTGTTCGGCGAGCAATGTGCCCTGCGCACTGACACTTCAGTTTGGCGATCCTTCGGGCTATGTCGGTAACCTTGGTTCTTTGGGTGATGCAGAGACACAATACTTTTTATAGTCGTGACATCTACTAAACTTTATCCACAAATCTCACCCATTTTTGAAAATCTGTAGTTTTTACAACAATGATAATCGCATTGTTAAGTGTTAAGTATTATCATTGATATTTCATCTGCTGTCCAAGTCAAAATGACCGACAACATTTTTTCATCTGTGCACCAAGAACGCAATATTTTAATATAGCAGGTAGGTATTGTAACTTTATTCAAAGAACTCATTTTGTAGCGTTATCGTCCCGTTTTGCCTGTGTTATTGAGATACAAGATGGCGACGAGCTCTTGTGTTGCTCGTATTCGTCCAATATTTCTCTCTTGTAGTGAGTGCTGGAGACTTATCGAAAATTTCCCTTCTTTTACTAACATAGATTTGGTTCAAATTATATTTTGTGAAAAAATATTTTATTTGCCACTAAAAAGTATTTCTGAAGAGGTGGTGAAAAGCGGGCGTTTGGATGGATTAACTTTATGTAAATTTTGACGTTCAAAAAGCAAGTTATCTATTTATTTATTTTTATTTATTTACTATCTACTGATTCTCAACCTAATTTCAATAAATGTCTTTTGCAATATGTTTGTCACTTTTTTAGCGTTGATTTCTATATTATCCTTAGATGTTTACTTTAAAAAATATTTGTGACTGCAAAAATTTCATGTTTCCTATGATGAAAGACGTGTCAGTTAGTTAATTATCTGTAAATCTTAGAAGGTTAGTTGGTCAAACATCAAACAAAACAGTTAATTTACCTGCTTTTAAATACTATACAAATATGGTCTCAATCACGGAACAAACCAGACACGGCCATATCAATGGTGAAAAATTAGAAATGTCATAAAGGACAAATACACTTTTGGATTTTGAACTATATCGGCGCTAAGCCAAGCGTTGAAATTCCAAAAAGTCATTATATGTCACTTACGACATTTTTCTTTTTTCCACCGCCAATATAGCACAGTCAACAAAAAAGCTGTTAACTAATTCACGTCGGTATAAATCAGACTGGCGACGCGCAACGTGTGGGCCGCAGTCACACCGTGCCGTAACGAATAAATATCAATTTGCAACTATTTGCGAACACTCCTGCGATTTGTTTACGAAAAAACAGCGTGAGGTTTACTGTTTAGGTTCGTTTCGAAGCTTTATTAGATTGCTCTGTTTTTCAGGTGTATTAAAATAATAATTCAACTTTGTAAGGTTTATAATCGCTTGTGATTTTTTAAGTATCATCCTAATTTAGACGTGACGTGAAGTAACGCCAATCAATCAATCTGCGTTGCCATTTTCCCAACTATATTGTGGTCGGCTTCCAGTCTAACTTGATGTAGTTGAATACCAGTATTTTACATGGAGCCATTACGTATCTGAGAGTCTTCACGTAAGTTATGGTTATAGGCACAGGCTATTTCAAATTATTGTTGCATTAATAGTATTAGATAATTATAGGTATTCAAATCAACCGAGTGATCTGTGAGACTAAAAAGTACAAAGAAATCTAAGAAAGTTACACATCTACCCACGACGGGCAGTTCCTACCTACGTCTCTGGTACACGTACGCACAAGGGTGGCGGGGCGCCGAGCAAGATTAATGTCACGGTGTAAATCTTTCAATACTCGAATATCAGACAACTAATATTGGATTTACGGCAGCTTTATTTTATTTGCAGACTACCTAACACTTTTGTGTTTCATTGTATTTCATTTTGCTTTTGTAATCATGTTGAATGTATTATACCTCATGTTGGGTATAAAGGTTGTGAATACTGCTGTGACGAAGCAGAAGATATGTCGCGCCGATTCGAGAGAATAATATGATAATTATGATTGAACTATAAACACAAAAAAAAAGCGCGACGTGACATTCTAGTCAGTTACAGATAGTTGAAAAGGGTACTTCAAATTACTTTGCAAAAAAATATTAATACCTCCTAACAAAATAAAGGCAAATTCAATTTGCCTAGCTTTTTTCCAGCCATGTTGGGTTCAGCTTCCATCCAATACATCAGGATGCAGCTGAATACCAGTATTTTACAAGGAGTGACTGCCCCTCTGACCTCCACAACCAAGTTACTTGGTAAGGGTGCGTTCATAAAGAAGCAGGTTTTCGATCAGACAGGGACACTGTCCATGTTTGGACACAGAGGTGTTGACACAGGTTCATTCGGTACAGGCACGGACAGATTTGCCATACAAGTTTTACCTGCACCGATCAGTACCGACCCGTACCGACCTGTCTGTACCGAAACCTTATCTATCTCTCTATTATCTTCTTTATGAAAGCACCCTAACACATATTTCTTGGCTTCTGGCGACCCGTAAATATTTCAAAATGTGCTTTCCGAGGCACGGAAAAAAATACAAAACGTATTTTAGATTTTGGGCGGTCAATATCAGACAGAATCTTTTCATTCATACCTACAGTGTTGTTAACACAAGAACATAATTCTCTGATTAAAGATACCAAGTACAGATAAGTACAAAATGCCCTCGTCAGACATGGATATTATTTGTCAGAACAAAAATGGCGTGAAACGAATTAGCTGATTTTCTACCAGATAAAATACTCATTATGACCAAGATTATAGTTGGAGATTTTAATCTTTTGAAGGTAATATGTATGTAGTATGTTTTTACAGTCGAGAAGCAGGCAGTGGCGCTATAATATTTAATTATAATAATCTAACTACAGAAATTGTAGTGACATCATCAATGATTACAGCGTTATTTTTCGGATTTTTAAACTTCCCAGACATGATCGTATTTTTGAAAGAACTAACACACGTAGATACACACAGATAATGTACATAATAAACTTTTCGCTCCCGTACTCTCATGGCCTATACTCAAAAAACCCACGCCTGTTTCCTGTGATAAAGACTATGGTACTCTAGAGGGATTGTATAACAATATGTACGACTATATCTCTTGCTTCTGCTATCGGCATCGCACGAATGGAAGTCGAAGATGATCCGAAGGGAACATTATCCTGAGATAATAATTTAAGTCTTAAGTCTTATTCAAGTTTCGTCTTCCCTTCAGCCATTAAGACGTGAAGAGGTAACAAACAGAGTTTTAACTTTTGCATTTATAACTCTTTTAAATCAATGTTTTTTACAATTTTTACAAATTCTTTCAATCCACGCTATTGAAAGAATTTGTAAAAATTGTAAAAAACATTGATTTAAAAGAGTGTCCGTGGAGTTTCTTGCACGTTCTTCTCCAAAGAGATCTACGTTTTGGAACGTGGGAACAAAAATGCCTGTTATGGTTTAATTTAAATAAATGCTTTGAGTTTGAGTTTGAATTATCGGAATCGGAACAGTACCTAGGTACCTATAGAGAATTATCTCCTAGAAACAAGTCTAGCTACACAATAAATTAATTGTTATGTAAGATTTTTGATTCGCAGTTTATATCAGTTATTATCAAAACTCGTTGCCGCATTGTTGCGCGTGCCTTAAATTAATGTTCGGTCAGTAGTCTGCAATCGATTCGGCAAGTACCCAGAAAATAATTAATTATGTAAAATTACTTAATTAATGATGCATGTTTTGCAATAATTAATTGTAATCATTATTCAATAAACCAGTGCCGCAGAATCACAGGTTATTCCGTAGCGATGCGAGATAAATCGCGGGTGCACATCCAACCGATGGCATATTGCTTAACTGGGCAGAATGCGCCGTCGCGTCGCTCTAGCCCCTAGGCATCAAATGTCATGTCATGTGCATAGAAATAACTAGATATGCTATAAACATATATGTGGTGTTCACTAAGATGACTAATTTAGGGCTTAGAGTTTTCTGTTTCAACCAAATTCAGTAAGTACGCTCCATACTCAAAGGTGACGCGTCCAGCCGCCATTTACCACTCAGCGTGGCGATACATTTGTGTATAAAGTGTAGAGGTCGTATAGTATTTGTTACAAAAGTATGCCTGTACCTATATACACATATACTAATATTGTAATATGAGTGTGTTAATGTGAGTTTCGGTATATTATGGAGAGTATTAGAGAGGGAACGCAGCGCCTGCTACATCTTATAAAAGGCAACGCGGACAGGGCCGCTAGTACAATAAAAAGAGCAAAACTGCAAAATCATTAGAAGAAATTGATACGTTTAAGAGGAAATTTGCTGGAACTTCGAACCGGGTCTTAAAAACGTCAAACACACTGATAAAGCGAGATCGTAAAGTGATGGCCTGAAACACAGGTTTAAAGTAACCTAGATCGGGCGGATCGCTATCTAACATTGCAATTCCGAACCACCGTTAATTGCATATTTAATAAAAATATCTTAGTTTAGTTTATTTTTAGGCACTATAATTGTATGGAAAATATTATTACTGATGACTTAATGTACACTTTTGTAGACGTTTTTTTTTGAAAAAAATATTATTATTATAAAAACTATCGTTTTATCACGACTGCAGAAAAATTTAATTAATTAATTAGCAACACACTTTAGCCTTGATTTTTAATTCACTTCACAGAAAGAACAGCAAAAAGGTAGAAAACAGAATATAACGGCTCCAGGGCGAAGCGAGCCATCTCGGAATACTAAGAATGAAGAGTCAGTTCTACGAAAAAGAAAATATTACAATGCGGCTCTTTCAGCAAACAAGACAACTAATTAGGTTTAGATCTCAGCTACAAACTATATTACATTTTTACCGGGTTTTCTTTGTAGTTTCATGAAATATCAAACAACAAAGGATTACCTTGCAGTTGAGGAGTAAAAAAAACTGATACTGCATTTAAAACAAGGATTTAGTTAAGTACAATGTTGCTAATAGAACGGACTCAAAGGGTTCCGAACGAAACTTATTTATGTAAAACGTTAGTTTAAAACCATTATAACTTGTAGATGTTCCTGTTATCTAAAAGAAGCAGTTGGTACTTAGCAGTTTCGGAGTAAATGCTCAAATCTCATGAAAAGTTATTTATTTACGTTACACGTCTATCACTCACGTCACCCATTAAAAATGAAGACAGTAAAGGGAAATGAAACAAAAAGTTGAGATATGAAAAGTCACTTCGAGGAAAGTTAGCTTTCCAGTTATCTTTCTTTGTAAGGTAATACTACAATACCATTGCGAGCATTCTAAGAATTTTTATCCATTCATCAATATATATGTATGTTATAGACAAAGGTCCTAGTGTGTAACTGTGTCCTTAACTGTTTTCCTTTATGCGTGTGTTGTTTTTTTTATAATAGTTTTTAGTTTTTTAGTATGTGTGTGTTGAAATATGGATTTTATCTGAAATAAATGTTTATTATTATTAAAGGTCGATATGCAGTCTCTTCGCGGAATGCCTCGTTTATCCTAGGTTTGACCAACGCCTTTCGGCAAACGACGAAACAGGTTCTTATTTCGGCCTCTGACTGATGTATTTTTAGTCAAACCTAGAAGTACCTAACTTTTTAGTCAAACTTCGTAAGTAAAATAATCTTTTGACCGACAGACAACGCACAGCCGAAACTACTGGTCGTAGAAAGCTGAAATTAGGCATGTAGGTTTCCTGCATTCCGTAGAGGAGCACTACGAGAGGATTTCCCGAAATTCTTGCAGGAACAGGGAAAAACGGGATATGCGCGTACGAAGTCGCGGGTAAAAGCTAGTTCAGGCAAGCATGTAAATCTATTACAGCCATGATGTTACTTTTTACTACTAATTTTTAACTACAAGTAGAATTTTATGTATTTTCGAAAGCGTCAAAACTAATGGGTTGCCCGACTGTGGATAGCATTCAAAGGAATAACAAATATAATTAAAACACATTTTTCCAAAACTGCTAACAACATAGGTCAACACAACGTGTGTTTGTATTCAGATTCATGTTCGGAACAAAAATAAAATAAAAGTATCCACGTGAAATTACAGCTTTCCGCCACCCACAGCGTTTAATTCCGAAAAAAGTATTTGGGAAATCGTATAAAAAATATTTACTGCTTGTTCATACTGAGAAGACGATTGGTTGATACCTTGATCAAAGGTTTATATGTAGGTATTGACGAGTACTATAGTAGGCGCCATATAAATGTGGAATAAAGTATATTAACCTTTCCCTAATAACTGTTCATAGGTACCTAAACAATAAAATATAAATCGTTTTTCATTATTAAACAATGTTAAGGATCACGAGAGATGATGATTCGGGACAGCTTTGTGTCATTAATTCCGTTTTTCAAATTAAAAATTTCAATAAATGTAGGTGGGTCAATGACCGTTATTCCACGATTTTCTGGCGCCAACTATATACTAGAGTAGTACTACATACACACATAGACACATAAGTACGTACATAGTTGAGTTGAGACGTACTAAAATTGGGTCACTTTATCAGGTATGGAATAAACGCATCATCAGAGATGGTAATCATTTTACTGTTGGTACGACTTAAATATTACAAATGCGAAAGTTTGGATGGGTGGATGGATGTTTGTTACTCAATCACGCCAGAACGGCTGAACGGTTCTGGATGAAATTTTGCACAGAGATAGATTATAGTCTAGAATAGCACATAGGTTTTTTTTTTATCCCGGGAGTATGATCTCGTGGGATTATTTCAGAAATTCACGCGGGCGGTGCTATATATTATGTCGTCGCCATATCGTAGAATTTGGCCATTTCATGATGTGGCCACTTTAATCCTAATTTCGACGACTTTCTTTGACAGTTGATGAGAAATGTTGGGATTGAGTTATAAACATGCAATTTTTACTATTGGGTACCGAATACACTGACTCACACTATATATGACGTTTATCATAAAATATTAAACGAGATATAAGTCGGGAAATATCTATCAAATTGTGACGACGTCTGCGTGTGATTATGGACCGGTTTCTGAATTGAGTTGATATGGTATAGTACGTATCAAACCCTACTTGAATGTCAATGTTTGTCAGGTTTTCATGCAGTGGAATTTGAAATACTCAACCAAGAATTCATAACTAAGAAATCGGGGACAATTATAAAAAAATAATTATTTGTTTTATTGTTTCGGGAAATCCTAACTAATTTCACACTACTAATAAGCTCGATAAAGTCAAAACGACAAACAAAAGTGTCATAGAGGATATCTAATAACTGGAAAAGACAGCAAGCCGTCAAAACAAATAAACACACCTAACTCCGAAACCCCGGCAAATCCCGGGAGGCTATTACGTTAGATCAATTACCTTCCAGCGAGGGATCAACGTCAGCCGTCGTAAGGACTAGACTATGGCACTCCATCGCGCAGCCTATTAGGATCCGTCAGCGGCAAAACTTCCACCACAGAAGAGATAGACACAGAAGGCCTGGTACATTCAACGGGTGAAAATAGGCGCACGCACATGCACGAATTATACCGACCGGCTATATCTAGTCTGAGCCGTCCCACTGCTACGCAAAGGCTTCCCTCCATTTCTTTCATTGGTCTCGGTTCTGCTCCAAGTCCTGCAAATTCCTTAAATTTCTTTCTTTTCTTTTTCCGAAGGAAGACATCCAAGTCATTATAATTATTATCTCTTTCGCGTTCTGTCGCGGCCTAGTCTCGAGATTTGAGGGCATCAATTTTTTACAGGCCTGGCAATGTGTCGAAGGAAATTGAAGAGACCATGAATAGAAATAGAAACAGTTAAACGTCCGAACGGATTGATTTGTTATTTAAATTCCAAGCAAATCTAACATTTAACTACATATTTCACAATCGCTTAAATTTTCCTCAACACATTGCAAAAGTGAGGCCTGGTCGGTGGAAATCGTACAATAGACGAATAACAAATTCCGGTCGCCAGTGCGCTTGCACTCGCTGTACGTGAAGCGTGTCTAAGTGTGCGTGCATTTTCCCTCGTAGTATGAAGCTGACCTTCTGCACTTATCTACTCCGTGATACTTTTACGAAGAGGATTATGTTCCGTCTATGTTTATTATGCACGGGAAATAGCCCTGGAAATTCAGTAAGCTTTACAATTACTAACCTTATTTCGTACTAAAATAAGGTTGAGAATCAATTGCATGTGGACGATTCATTAATGAGTTGTAGGTACAATTCCGCATGAATGAGCTTCATTGATAAATCGAAAATGATAATTATAATGAATTTTGCAAACAATGCAGGTGAGTGTATTCTCAAATAAATATTTATTGGACAGCATAATTATGTGACCAATGTGAGGGGATTTTGTTTTAAACTCTAATTTCTGAATTAACCTGAAGGTTTTTGAGTTGAGTATTTCGCAAACCATGTTTGAGCTTGAAAACCTATCAAAATTTGGCATCAAAGAAAGGTTAGACTTTAAATACGCCGTTCACAAACCAACCCTTAGTGAAGTAGATATTATTTAAAGTGAAATGAAGAAGAAGGGAATAATAGAAAGAGGCCATTTACAAAAAAAAACCTGTTCAAATATGAGGAATACAAAAAAAGACAACGAAAATAAAAAGCTACTTAGATAGAGAAAATAAATGACGTATTTGCGCAAAACGGCTACCGCTTAGCATAATGCTGGGGCATGCAGAATCAAAATCGCATACTTAATAAACTATGCACTCGGCAATTGATTGAAACTCCATTCCTCTGTAATGATTTCCCATCGTCATAATACATGAGGAAGTAATCATAACAATAATAAGTAATAATCTATTTAATTAAATCTGTCGAGTAATTTACAACACCTTCAACAGAGATTTATTTTCGATAAATAACTTTATCATAAATTAGGATATGCTTCTATTTTATTAATCCCTGTTTTTTATTTTTGTGTTTAATAGTACGTCATATTGATTGTGGAGGTCGTTTTTGTGATACCAGAGCCTTCTCCAAAATAATAACAACCACTTCGCCCGCGACTTCGTCCGCGCGGATTTAGTAGGTACTCCACAAATTTCAACGCCTCCTCTAACCCTTTTCAAAGGTAAGTTTTGGAAAATTAAGCACCACGATATCCATTCAACGGTGTCAGAATCAACCTACTATTCACCCGTTTCACCCCGTCAAGGGTTGATTATATAAAAAAAAAAAATTAGATCTGTTTCAAATATCCCACTTTTAGTTTGTTAATTCCAATTTCCACGTAAATTTAAGTAAGCAATAATGTCCTCCCCTAAAATCGTCATCACCCCTTTTCGCCCCTTAAGGGGTTTATTTTCGAAAAATCCAAGTATTTGTTTTTCTTATTTTTTTATCGAAATCATTAATGCCATGTGTCAACTTCATCGGACCAAGCATTAAGATTCTCCTCAGTTCGCTAAAACCGCAAAATTTTTCTTAGTTTTAACATTTTTATATCCGTCGTAACTTTAAACGAAAGGTCCGATTTGAATAATTTAAAGTGTAATTTGCATGTACATAATCAACCCTAATTATTAAACCATTTAAATGGATCAGGATTAATATCTTGATTTCAAAATCATGACTTTTTCTTTCCAACTAGGCTTTGATTGAATACTTTTAACAAAAAGCGGTCATTGTGACGTAACCATAATAGTTCAACATATAGCAGACTTTTTTTAGGTAATAAGTAGTACTTGAATTATATAGTACATTATTTTTATGTATCATCAATAGTTTACGCAGCGCATGTGATGAAAGACATTTTATGTTTGTGTTGTGTTGTTGTGTTTTTTTACACCTTGGGTTACATTATGCAAGTTTTAGTAGGGATCCCTAATTATTTCTGGAAATAAATATAGCCTAACTAAATAAAATATATAGTCGGGTTGCCAGTTACATATACGCTTTACCTACCTTAAAAGAAAAAAAAAACGACATTGAGATTTGTGAGGGAACCCAGCCAGTGATTTTGTTTCACACGACTATCCTAAACTATAATTATTACATTTGTCATTTTAATTTCCACGTTTTATAAATGAGTGAATTGTCGATGTAACTTTAAGCATCTTTGATGTTCTAAAAATGCACTTATTATAGACCCGGATACCCCATGTGGGTGCGGTGCTCCTGTTCAGAACATGAGCCGTACGTTGACAAAACTCACAGAAACTAGTTTCACCTCGTTTTCTACTCCATATTATCAAACAACAGCTATACCGCAGGTAAAATATAAAATTATAAGTGCGAGAGATAAGATAATCTTATCATACAGTTAATGTCTACTTGTTTGCTATCATATCTTTGTGATCTGTGAATTACTTACAGCCATATTCTCAAACGCTACTCAGGTTTAAGCCGTCTTTACGTCTGACGCTTAACTGTCAATTTAAGGTGTCGGTGTGCCTAGAAAAAGGAGGAAGGAGGGGGGGAAATATGGATGGATTGAGTGAGGGATGATATGAACGATAAGGGAATCAGTGATAGAATGACAGTTGACAGGACAGGATGGAAGAAAAAACGTGTTGTACCGGCCTAAGGGCAGGAAGATGATGATGAACTAAGAGGGCATAGAAAAAGAGAAATTATATCAGCGATAAGGTTCGGGTAGGTATGCGGTACAGAGTGTAAAGTCCCACATATCTCCACTGGAAAGGAAGGATCCTCCGAACCAGACGGCTATTGTGTCTGGTGGGCAACTGCCCAATAGTTGATATTCGGACTTATATCTCGGTTGTATATGTTCAAATTGCACGGAGAACTCTGCTTGCGCGATGCAGGATTTCGAAGTTAGTTCGTCGTAGATGGCGCTGCGGTTATTTTTGTTGCCGTACAAATTTCGCTTTCTTAGTTTTTCATGTGGCGGCATTGATGCCGCTACAGTAAGCAAATGACATTTCGCTAGCGCAAGTAGCGCATTCATTTTGTTCTCTGATAAATCATTCTCGCTAATAAAATGTCAGTTAATCTCGAGCGCAAGAACGTCCTAAAGTTTATGTGTCGTTTGAGAATCCGGCGGTTATAGTACTTAACAGCTGACAGATAATTAATGAAGGGTATTTATTCGATAGGTAATTACATCAAGATACCGTAAATTAGGCTCGGTAGCTTAAAAAACATGTACCGACATTTTTTAAAGTGACGTACTTTTCAATGTCAGTAGCTAAGAATAAATTGGGTTTAGGACGGTAATTATACCTATATTGAGATTAAATCAAGTAACTAGGTGGCTAGGTGTTTCTTTTATATCTTCGGACAACTCACACACGGTCATCCGATCCTTAACTAAGCAGAACTTGTGCTATGGCAACCAGACAACTGATAAACATACTTATATATATCTAAATACATACATATTATAGACAAATTACACCCAGACACAGAACAAATGATAATGCTCATGACACAAAGATTTGTCCTGGGTGGGAATCGAACCCACGACCTTCGGTTTAGCAGTCAGGGTCACTAACCACTCGACCAACAGGCCAGTCAAACTATTGTTGTTTGAAATTTGATCTTCGATGTATCCTAACTACTGATATCTATACTTATATACTAATAATATAATACAGCTGAAGAGTTTCTTTGTTGGTTTGAACGCGCTAATATCTGGAACTACCAGTCGGATTTGGAAAATTCTTTGTGTATGTGATAGCCACATTCATGAGGAAGGCTATAGGCTATACGGGAACGGGAAAAAACGGATGTATGCGCGTATAAAGTCGCGGGCAAAAGCTAGTTTTACATATAAGCGGTTCAACGGATTTGGCTGAAACATGCATGGAACACCACTAATTGTATTACAATAATTCAATTCAATCTCGAAAAGAATGGATTTTTGCGTTATTTTAAGGAGTTTGCTTAACTCCCGCTAAAATCATGTTTTCTATTGTAATGAATTAGCATTTTTTAGCATTCTCCCTACACTTTGTTTCGGGACGGAATAGAATAATATTGTGAAAAGCAATGTGGATGCACAGGATTCTTTTGATGCCGACAGTACGTTTCCTTAAAAGATAATTTCCGAATTGACATACTGACCTTATTTAATTTATGGTCATTAGAATGTGACAAATATAATCACAATTTTACGGGTTGATATATGGTAATGCTTTAATATCTAGAAGACCTTGTATCAATTGGCATAATTTGTTTTTCAAATTCAAATTGCTGTATTGTGATGATGAGTGACGAAGTTGTTTGTACAATAACAGCTATAGTTGGCTATTTTGGGACATGGTTCATTGGCCATGGGTATTGGAATATAGTACATAATATTGTTTACTGAGATTAAAATCAACTTGCTTTTGCCCGCGACTTCGCACGTGCATATCCGATTTTCCCGGTTCTTGTAGGAATTTTGGGACGTATTATACACTTTTTTTTAGGATGGGAAATCATCAAATGACTTCTTTCGCTCTGGGTGGAGCGGGAGAGCGTGTCAGACTCTTACTGACTGAAACCCATCCGTGTTCCTTCTAAAGCCCTTTATGTTCCAGGGCCGCGGTGACTCTTTCGAACAAATTCTGCAACACGAATTATACACCTAAACCTACCTCATGAATAACCCATCCATTGGAGATAACCGCATAAAAATCCGTTCAGTAGTTTTTGAGTTTATCGCGAACAGACAGACAGAGAGACGCGGCAAGGGACTTTGTTTCGTCATAATAATATACTAGCTACCGCCCGCGGCTCCGCCCGCGTTAATGTCGAAAATTATCCCAAGGAAACATACTCCCGGGATGAAAAGTCCTCCTATGTCCATATATTCCAGACCATAATCTACCTCTGTGCCAAATTTCATCAAGATCCGTTCAGCCGTTTGCGCGTGAAGAAGTAACAAACATACACACACACACACTCACAAACTTTCGCCTTTATAATATTAGTGTGATAGTGATAGTGACTAGCTTTCGCCAGCAGCTTCGAAAGTTCCGAAAGGATCCTACGGGAACATAAATCTGCCCAGCTTATTCCCAACTGCGTTGAGTTGGCTGTGAGTTGGCTTCCAGTCTTATCAGGTGCAGCTGAGTACCAGTATTTTATATTTATATGGAGCGTCTGTCTATCTAACCACCAGAAACTAGTCACTGTCTGTAACTGTGTTTTTGTCTCTTCCTGTCGTTGTTTTATTTTGTCTTCTTATTTATATTGTTGTAATTTAAAATTTGGTGTCTACACTGTTTCTTTAAACTAAGTAATCTGTGGAAACGTCGTGGATTGTACATTAGCCTAATTTGAATTTATTTATTTATGTACACACAACATACTTGTACGGAACCGCACATTAATTTGCAGACTCACGCGCCTTGCATTCTGCGCGCTCAACATTTTGTACCTATCATTAAAGGTAATTTGTATAAGTACATTATTGCAATAAATCAGTGTTCAACGGACATTCGCGGTGGTCGGTTTTATTTCATCATCATCCCTATACAATCGCCCGGCATCGGCATCATCATTAAGTGTAGGGAACCCCTACAATACATACAAAAAGAAAATTTTATTCGGAGAAAAGAGCACAAAGGTACTGCTTATTTCAATAGAAATTTCTTCCAGCAGACCTGCGACAGAAGAGTGGGATAAGAAACGTAGACACAGTGTGTAAAGAGACAGAGAAGGAATGTTGTAATATTTATGGTAACACACATTGCACAATAGTTTGTTTTCCCTAAATAAAAAATAAAAACCGCGTAACACGCTTCCCATTGGCAAGACTACTGTCAGATTTCTTGGATTCTGACTACTCGTAACTGTCAAGATCTACAAATGACGGGGTAGCTTAACGTCCTTTCTGAGGCCCGGTGGAATTTGGGTGTGTTAAAATTGTCAGCCATTCACGGATCGGCCTCAGCAAATGCTGACCGTTGTTACGGGCCGTAATGTAACATTCGCAGAGAGCGTGTTATGTTACGCCGTGTCCTAAAATCCGCGTAAAACAAATCACATACGTGTGATGTTCGTGTTCGTTTCCACGTACTGACAGCATGGAAGCTCGCTTTGTAACATGTAACATTACGCCCCGTAACACAGGTCAGTACCAGCCTTAAAAGATCGCAAGAATTAGTCACGAGCTCCTATGGGGAGATACTACCGACATAAAAAGTATCCTAATCGTAATCCAAATCAAAGTCTACCCAAATTTAACTAACATGGGTAGACTTTGATTTAGATTTGGACAAAATTATAGAACTTAATCTCATTCCAGACACGTGTAGGTAGAACTTAATCAAAAACCTGTACTTTCCCCACACAATTGGCTCCTCGATCACATGTCACGTTACTTCAGGGACACGATGTGAATGGGCATCCCCACAGCTGCTATTGTCGACCATTATCCACCATTGTGTGGCGACCAAGGCCAGTATTGTTCGAGCCTATTGTAACGACTGTAATCGAATATTCGCTTTCGAACGAACAGACAGGTAAATTACCGTCAATCATAGACGTGGAAGCCTGTTCGGTGAATTAGGGTTTATTTTGGCGATACAAGTATCTATTTTATTGAACAAGTACATTGTGGACTCGTTCTTGACTGATTGAATGAAAAGTCAGCAGACAAAGTTGGATGGAAAATAAAAGAGATACTTTTGCCCATCTGTTGGAAGGTATGCCTAGGTTTAATAAAAGCTTTTCATTTTATACTTAAGTAGAAACCTGCCCTGGCTTCGCATGGGGTAGGTATATATGTTGTGGCCATATCGTAAAATTTGGCCATTTCATGATGTGGCCGGCCATTTCATGAAATGTCTGGTCAACTGACAGCCAACTTAACCACTGCGCACGCTCATTGGTCAAACCGAATAGGGCGTGCTCATTGGTCAAATCAAATAGTGCGCGCTTTCTCGGCTTCCTGTTTCACACTTCCATCCCATTTCATGTAATCACTCCTACAGTTTGCAAGAAAGCGAGAGGAAAGATGTTACACATCAACAATAAACAATACAAGTAGGTATAGATTAGTTGGGCTATTGTATTATTTTTGCCTATGGAGATGAACACTCAAGGACTCCTCGAAGATTTAAGGATATTTTAAGCCTAATGCCTGAATCCACATCGCTTAAAAGGACCGGCCCTGATTTCCATAAGGGAACTAAAGATGAAATCCATTTGTTAAAGGGTAGATACGCAGGTAGGTTGTAGTAAGTAGTTTTCGCTACTGCCTTCAATGTTGTTATCATTTAGTTAGTTCAGTTAGTAAAAACATCGTACTCGATTAGAGATTACTTTAAACTAGCTTTTTTTCCGTGTACAGGAATCATGTTCTTGTCTATACAACGTGTAACAAAATAAACGCAATACCTGAAACGGGTTCATTGTACTCAACATTATGAACAACTTTAACTATCAGACCAACCCCAAAATCGCGAACCATCCCCATACATTTATGTGCTCGTAACTGGACAAAATGTACTTACTGAACAGCTGCTTGTTTATCACCCATAAATATGACCACACACTTCTGGAACGCCGTGTATGTGGTTAACATTAATGTGAACAAAACAAACTTAGAGTAGGGACTCCATTTTCCGCACTTAGACTCTCATTCGGTCCGTTGTGCGTAGGTTTCCTGGCTAGGTTAGCCAGCTTAGCTCCGCCCAGAATCACAATAGCTTCCTGAGAGCCTCACAGGCATCGCGGAGCGACCTCACCGTTCCGAGGATTTGTTCACGTTGGGTGGCCACGGCCACGCATTCCAGGATGACGTGGGCAGCTGATTCTTCGGCGTCAAGGCAGCCCCTGCAGAGTGGGCTGTTCGTGGCGCCTATATTAAAGAGATGTTTGTTAAGGGGGTAATGACCCGTAAATGCCCCTATTATTATTCTGAGGTTATTTCTACTAAGGCTGAGTAGTCGTTTTGTTAGTCGGGGATGTAGACTTGGCATATACAAAGCTATTTTAAATAGATCTCAAAAATATTAGATACGTTTTACTATCAGTAGGCATAGTAAGGTACCTATTCTTGACTCGGATACTCATTTTCTAAATTAGGTAGTCGACGTATTTATCGCCACTCGACAATCACTGGCTCTTTAAATAGTTCTCCTACGAGATTGATGGCGAGTGTGTAGTTATTTTAGGTCAATCAACAGAGGTTTTTCAAGAATGGGAATCACGTGATTCAGATAGACATAATTTGTTGTGTTTGTTTGTATACAAATATTTAACTAAAAAATAGTGAATTTACATTGTGAATCCTCTCCGTTAGGTCATTTATGCTTTTACTAAATAAAAAGGCATTGACAAGACGTTTGAAACTTCATAATTATACTTTAATGTATCGGTCGGCGCAGCGTTTCATCTTCTTTCATCTCCATTTCAATCGTCACTCCGTTTGTAGCCATATCAACTTTCACACAATTTCCAATAAATTGATAAGTAGTTTATTTGTCTACCTCTGCCCTTCTAACCTTCACATTCAACACAAAATTTTCCACAACACTTGTTTTTCTAAATCTTTAACAGACTTTATGAACAAGAAGTACTCAATTTTATTTTTTTGTACCTAATTAACATTTACAGCTGTTTTAAATAAAACTTCTAAATGTTTAACATAAAAAATCTTAAAATATATATTTCTTGTGTATGTGTGTATGTCACTGAACTCCTCCCAAACGGCTGGACCGATGTAAATAATTTTTTTTGTGTGTGTTCAAGGGGATTTGAGAATGGTTTAAATTCATAATTGGGCTCGGTAAGTGGCGCTGCAGTCGACTTCTATAATTTTTCGTCAGACTCAAAGCAAACGTTCGGACAGGACAACGTCTGTCGGGACCACTAGTACTACACTAGTATATATTTATTAAAATATCACTTTCTATCGGCCTGCCTCAATAACGTATCTAACTTTGACCAACTGTCAAATTAGCTACCAACAGTAGCTTGCAGCTACTGTTTTGGTGACTAACGCCTTTCAAAAATGACGTTTCACCTACTGTTGGTAGCTAATTTGACAGCTGGTTAAAAGTAGATACTTTATTGAAACCGGCCGTATGTGTATCGGTTATTCAATCTATCGATGCCATTCTATTGTTTTTGACAGACTCATTTTCTTCTACCAAAATCAAAAGAATATCGGAGACATAAGCATTTAAATTTTGATGTACAGGCTGGACTGCCTAAATTCTCTACGTTTACTAAAAAAAATTGGTAGCAAAAGAAACATTATAATAAATACCTCCTAAATGAGAATCAGCATACAATGAACCGCGTAATTGCTTCACATCCTGGCGTATCCGATCGCAATCCAATTATAGTGAAAGTCATGTTTCGAAGACCGTCAGTGTTGCCAGAGGCGTTTACCGACCTATCAGATTAATTCCAATCTATCCACGCTTGCAATGACAGGTTAATCTGTCACCAGCACACAGATAATAAAACCATAACCAGTTTCTTTTGGTCTCTCATTAAGTAATACAAAAAACTAGTTTCAAGTTTCACTTATAAAAGTCAGTGATCTAACTTCTAAATCTAATGCAGGTAGTAGTTTGCGATAAAAAATGGGCACCTTTTTCAAAACCTTGTACCGAGATAAATCAAAAACAAGAAAGCAATTGAGTCGCAATTTTTAGTACTTAATTTGATACCATTTGTAATGCTTTGATTAGATTAGGATTCCAAGATCGGATTTCCGTGATGCATGATTTTCATTGAAAAATTAATCATAACATGCTTATTATAATGAGGCTGTTTATCCTCATTTTTCACATGTTTAGGGTTTCGAACATCCGTGTGGAAAAACGGAACCTCATGGGATCACTCGTGTGTCCGTCTGTCACAGCTGATTTTCTCCAAATCTACTGGACCGATTCAGTTGAAAGTTGGTACACATATGAAATTGTGACCCAAACACGGACGCATTACGTAAATAAATTAATTAATTTTGGGTATTTGGATAAAAAAAATGTTTTCAATATGTACTGTTTATCATGATGGCGAGGGTGAGGGCTGCAATTTTTTTTTTCACAATTTTAAAATAAACAGTTTTGAAGTTATTCAAGAAATTAGATGAAAAATTACCATACACTATATTTAATAATTACGTAGTTTTCACTTACCACTTCAATTTCATCATCAGGTTCTTCCATAATGTTAGTGAGAATGGCACTGGGTCTCATAGACACTCGGTGCCTGACCGACTTCCTCCACAGATCAGGTTCCTCCTTCGTCTCTTCATCATTTAAAGTAGTGAACTGTTCATAAAAATTAATCACACGATTCGAATCACTATCCGCGTTAGTGTCTTTTGGGGTACTATTTTCTTGTACCTTTTTGTTACCGACTCTAGAGAGAGATTTCTTTCTTTCTGAAATTCTTCTGTACCCTTCAGCGTCTTGATCCTCGCCAAGTAAATTAATCGGCCTTGGAGTTCGTGGTCCATATTCGTATTCTAAATCGAAACCTCTGTCGTCAAACAAGCTCTTGAATCGAGCCCAACAACCTAAATCCTTTTTTTCAGCCACTGGTTGACTTTCCACTACTTGAATGTTATTCTTATCCATTTTTGATGTTTACTGATTGTTCACAAACACAATGAGATGATTTCATTACACAATAATAGTTCACATAATGACTTTACTATAAATGCGTGAGTAAATCTTTTCCAATGGAAATCAATGCCAATCTAAACATTAATGATTATGTAGATAATGAGTAGTTCCTGTTGCTTGATAATGATGATATATTATTAATAGTTGATTTCGAAATCGTTACATGTTGCTTGACTTGAAGTAAAAACAGTTACTCAATGTATTTTATCGAGTCATCGACATTAAAATGCTATTCAAGCAGTGTTGGCAACGGTTGCGTTCGCACCTTGATTATCTTCGGCAGTTCAACAGACGTGATCACTTATTAAGACCATTACCACGTTTTCACTTGCGTAACACTGCAAAAAGTACCACTTAAACCACCAAATATTTTCATAGTTGCATCACTAATTATTTCGCACGTGTCATAACTTCGATTCTTAAATCCCCCGTGACTTGCACCCACGGCGTTTTATATCAAACTAAAACATTAAGAATTGTTGTATTCTATATGATAACACTTATCGATTTGAGTCGCACTGATTACGTTGTATAAGTTATTTGAAAATGTAGATTAAATAATTATTATAGCATTGTTTCAACTGGTCAAGGATAACACAACATTGATTTTAATACTTTAAGCTTTGGATTACAATAATGTATTGGTAAAATTGGGAGCAGATTATAATATTATAACAACCGAATTAAAAGCTAATTGAAGGATTGGAAATGTAGCAAATTATTTCATTTTAAACAATTTGTATGTATGTATTTAGCATTATTTGCAAATTAAATTCCCATCATGACAATATTATTGCGAATCAAACACTATCAGTTTACAAATTGGAAGTGCGCACTCATCAAATAATATTTCTGCAAATTCTGATATTGTATTGAAATTTATAATTGACAACCTACGTATTTCTGAGATAGTATAAATGACATGATACATGACATGACAATGACAATATTATGCTCATCACTGACATAGTGATTCACTAAACCAGAAGACGAAATCTCGTACTTACTTAAAAGGGTTAAAACTCAAGTCACAATATCACCATCTCAGCGACAATCTATGGCAAAAACTTCTTGTCAAAATGTAAGAAAATTAAATGAGTATATTAGCGTCAATTTTTCTTAAATCTGTTTAATGTACAGACACAACGGTTTCAACTGTTTTATCATATGTATAAATGCTTTTGGCAGTTTGCGTATCGCGATTGCAAATGCTCCTTAAATACGAGTATAGTGCCTCAGGTTGTGGCTAATTGCATTTAACATAGCTACTGTTTTTTTTTATGATGGTAAATCATCAAATGACTTCTTCCGGTCTGGGTGGAGCGGAAGGCGTGTCAGACTCTTACTGACTAAAACCCATCCATATTCCTTCTAAAGCCCTATGCGAGCCAGGGCCGCGGTTACTCTTTCGAACAAATTCCGCAACAACATGGCAACTGCTAGAGCTGACATCTAGTTAACAAGACCGATATTCTAAGGCTAGCATGGAACACAATAAACTGAAGTCAATACGAAATAAAAGCGCAAGCGTCAGGCGTTTTTCCAACGTGTAGAAGAATGATCGCCCATCTACGGATTGTGCTTGCTTGGCTCATCTTAAACTCATACTCATACCGAATTCAGGCTCAAAAATGTCTACGATACACACTGTTTTACATATTTTGTATGCCTGTCTGTACGTTTGTTCAATTAAATCAGGAAATGCTCTGCTGATTACATAACATCATAGCTATAAGTAGGTATGTTATTATAAGGGCTGGTCTTCATTGCTAGATGCCTGATTGGATGCGAATGTACGTAATTAACTTATGGTCATAATACGTAGTTTATTCAAGATGTCGTGTCGCTTGTTTATCCTCATTAAGATCCTCGGGTTATGTAGATATAGATGTTATGTGTTGCATGATGTTATCTACTGTAATTACTTCAGTGTTTATTTTCTAGTACATTAGTTACTTATTCAAGAATATTGAGTACGACATCGGTTGTATTACTTTCAAAGAAGAATCTAAACTTACACTACCAAATGAGTTTGTTTGCTGAAGTTATGTTTGTGAGATTAGTTGAATAAGTAGGTTTTGTGGGTCGAGGATGTCTTGAGCTGTTTTGTTGAAGTTCATCAAAACCGTCCAAGACCGTTCTAGAACTCTTCCTCAAGTGACATTCTTGGGTTGAAAACGAAACTTTTGCCTTGGAATTAGCCTCACAAAAAGAAAACCCAGCTCACCTCAACAATTTTACATAAGAACAAACTGACCCGCATAGCTCCTTCATTCCTTTAAATTAAGAAGCCTTTTTGCACCAATCAACTGCTCATAAAAACTGATCATATCATCATCAATCACAACAAATGGTCTGAATCTTGCGTACGCCATCTTGAATTCTTAAGTGAGGCGTTTTGCCTCACGCGGATAAGAACCTTGACCCTTCTGATTGGTTCGGCGCCAGAATTCAATCAGCAATTTTGTCTTTTGAATACGTTATTACGAATTAAGAGGTTCGTTAATAAGAAAGAGAAATTGGACTGAGATATTTTATGGGTTATTTGATTGTATTGCATTTTTGAGGACTTATAGGAAGTTAATTATTTGTGGCAAAATAATAATTCGTTGGTTTCCAGCTTTCCGCGAGGTATTTTCTATACTAACATTAAAAAGAGGAAAGATTTCTATTTTTGTATGTAACGAATAAACTTAAAAACTACTGGACCGATTTGAAAAATTCTTTCAGCAATGGATAGCTACATTATTAGCGAGTAACATAGGCTATATTTTATCCCCGTACTCCTACGGGAACGGGAACAACGCGGGTGAAACCGCGTGACGTCCGCTAGTTATTTATTTGTATTTATTTAATATCCATGAAATAAGACTGACTCTAATATTGGTGTCCGTTGACTTCGGTGAAGTACCTAGTTCCAGATGTGAAAATTGGAATGTTTTTTGCTTTTGATAAGATTTGATAAAATAGGTGGGGCAGAGTTTCTCACTAAAAACGAACTAAAGGACTGGGTCGAATGATCATCTGCAATTACAGAAACGCTCTGTTGACTCTATAAATATTTAGATAGATAATGCTTTATTGTATGCTGTATCAAATTAAATTAAGGGCTTACAAAATAATAGGGTTTAAAAAAAAATAGGCAGTGTTATCACTAAAATTAAACTTTTACAGATTTTTTACCACACTAAGTGAAAAAACTCGTAAATCAAACTCGCCCTGCGACACATTCTACAAAATTAAAACTGTATCTAAATTCGCAGGAGTCTTCAAATCCAGCCAGAAAAAAATCCTGCCAGCCTGCATGGTGTAAGATTATTTTTAGCGGACTATCTTCCACCATCCACCTACTTAAGTCATACCTAAATCACTGTATTTAATCTAGGTTTATCCAGACTGTCCCTAGCTGTCCACCCCACAACGACGCCCTAAGCCGAGGTCCGTACTCCACAGGGAGTCCACTTAGCGTGTAGTAGCTTAATCTGTGAGTTTTAATAAGCCCTGGCTGGAGGCTTTAATATTTATATTAAGGTCACCACAGGCAAGCTCGGTTAAGCAGTCGACAACCTCATAGGTTTAACTGCGAGACGCCACGCAAAACAAAAAATGAATTTCAATCTGCCTTTTCCCAACTTTGTTTGCGTCGGCTACCAGTCTTGGCAAATGCAGCTGAATAATATTATTCATTATTCCTTAACCTTACATCACTACATCAATGATAAATGATATTTATTTTGCATGTGGGTTAAATATAACACTTTTACACGTCAATATTTTTTGGTAATTTTAAGCTAGATGAGGCCGGCCGACCATCAGTCTAAAATATTAAACACATCCTGCACTCTTAAAATTAAGAAGCCTACAAATTAGAGAAAATCTTAAGCAACAATATATGAATATTGTTAACGTCATACGAATATGAATACTTTGCACCTTGAAAGGTCAAAGTTGCCCAGCAAGAATTAATTTGCTACACGTCTTGAATAGCAAACGATGCAGAGGTTAGGTGTTAACGACATAAAATTAGTTGAACCTTAAGAGCATTTGCATAACGTATCGAACAATGTTATCATTGTTTTTGTGCAGTTAATATTTATGGTAACACAGGTTAGTAACAGTCCATTCACACATGGATCGTCATGTGGAAGTAATACGGTAAATTCCCAAAAAAAAAAACTATTAAAACAGTCAATTAGATTAGATACCACAAGTTTTTGAGCACGTATTTATCTTTTGTCACGTAAAAAAATAAAGTGAACAAAAAATGTAGACGATACAGTAAGTTCTTCTCCATAGAAAACGACCAATGGGAACCATGCTCTAGCTTCTGGACGTTTTATCAGTGTCCATATTCATTGTACATACAACATGTAACAGAATAAAGGCAATACCTTTGGGGTCATTGTACTCATTATGAACAACTTTTAGTATGGTACCAAACCTGAAATCGCGAAAAAAAAATGTCGACTTCCCCATACATTTCTGTGCGCATAACTCGACAAAATGTACTGAAGAGTACATTTTTTTCGTGATTTTGCGTTTGATCTCATTGTAAAAGGTGTTCATAATGATGAGTACAATGACCCCTTCAAAGGTATTGCGTTTATTCTGTTACACGTTGTTGGTAGCCCTACGTGAACTATATATTTTTTTCGGCCTTATCCAACTTCTTTGAATCTTCAGAAAATGTTAATATAAACAACACATCGATAAACTTATTATGCAGGTATGAATCTGTCTAAAGTAATATATTAAAGAATCGTCACATAACGGATGTGTGTGAACTGACAGTAAGTTTTGAGAGCGAAAGTGTTAGTCTGTCTGTTTCCCGGATTGACTGTCAAACTTTGTTATTTTTAATTAACTTGTAACTTCCGTATTTGTAAGTGAACCAGGTAATACAATTATCTAATAAGGAACTTAGGCAACATTACAAAAGTTAGGTTCTGAAGTCAGATGTATGCACGTTAACGAAGCAAAAGAAGTAGAAACGTAAGACGTAAAGTTATTATTATTTAGTTTCTGCCCCTGTGGATTAAGGCGTGACTTTATGTGTATTGCTGAGGTAACTTAATGCAGAACGATTTACCCCATAAATTGAACATAAAAGTAAATTCATTAAATTCATTAATAATTTGGTTGTGACTGTTTTGAAGTCACATTGATAGGATCTGTTGTGTGTGTTTGTGATGCGATGTGATTTGATGTTATGTAATATAATGTGATGTAATGTTATGTGATGTGTCATTTCAGCAACACACGACGACATCACGACTACAACAGTATTTTCGTGTCTGTGCAAGTATGGTGAGTTTGTTGGTTAAATATATAATTAAGTGAAGAGCAACTTACGGCGACGTCGACTAGGGGCTCGTCCTCCGGCGTGAGCGCCAGCGAGGAGCGCCGGCCGGCGCGAGCCCCCGGGGAGCCGCTCGAACTGCCTGCGACAACAGAAACAACATCATTATTATGATATCTTCAAAATGAGCTGAGTAGCAAACGTTTAAGGACGTAAATGCCCGGCTAATGTCCGGTCCTGACATGGCCTGACAGTGAAACTTGTTTTTGTTTTTTTAGTTTGTTTATAAGTTTGTATTTTTTTTGTGCGTCATTTCGAGCGGAATAAACGCGTTCTTTTTTCTTTCTTTATCTTTTAAAGACATCCACGTCAGTTGCAGGATTGTGCCAAAAAGTTACAGCGGCCCTGGGGCTCTAGAAAAAGTGACATTTTATTGCTGATAGCGATTGTCGAAATGCCAAAATGTGTGCGGGATTGACCACGTGTTTCGGGAGATCATGCCAATTCCATACATTTTTGACATGAGAGCTATCGCGTTTGAAGTCTTCGAAATGTCATATTTCACTGTTGGTTATGGGTTGACGCGTTGTTGTGATTTTTGTGAATATTTTACTAAAATCGTCTAACTATGGCAGATTTAGTTACAGTTGTACCGACCACTGCATTGAGTTTTTTTTTTCTTTATTTTCGAACGAAATGAGTCTGTGTAACACTGCGGCACAATCGACGTTAAGTACTACGACTTTAATTAATTTACTTTTAACTTTGCTCACGTGCGCGTAATAACAACTTTAAACACTATGCTTAAGGACCTTACTCGCCAGTGGCGCCAACTGGTGAGCACAAAAACGGTAGCCCTTAATGAAGGAACACGGATGGGTTTTAGTCAGTATGAGTCTGGCACTCCCTCCCGCTCCGCCTGGAGCGAAAGGAGTCATTTATGATTTCTCATCCAAAACAACATTTTCCATCCTTAAAGGCATCAAAGGCAAAAAAGTCGTGATGCAAAGTCGTGTCACGGCTTTCTGGTAAAACTTTTGCTTAAAGTCATAGTGATCAGACCCTACTATGACGTATCACTGCCATCATGACTCCTCTGTGAAAAAGGAATAGTTCAATTCGTCTAGTGTAGTTGTAGTGTATTAGTTTCTCTCTTAGAACGGAATCATGACGGCATTGACGATCACTTTAATGCATAATTTTCATCACGCGATGGGTGGACAATTCGATCGAGTTTCCTGATAGCGGCCAGGGTCATACTCATTGGTTTTGCCGGTATCATCACCATCAAGCGATGCTGCCATTATCACCACGCTAAAAACGCTTATTTAGGATCCTACACGATTCCATTGTTGTGTGTGTTGTGGATGCATTACGCCGCAAAGGCGAAGATTTCTTTTTTTTAGTCTTGTGAAAATTTTATTAGAGGCGGAAAACCAGAGCCGAGAATTAGCAATGAGTCCTAACAACCAGAAACCAGAACATTTCACTATTGTTCTATTGAATTAAATAGACTACTCGTGCAGTTTGTTTTATTTAAACAACATTTGATTGACTTTGAAACCTATATGCCTATATTTATTGTTAATGTTTAAGAGAATTAATAATCTCTGAAATTAATATTCTCTGTACTTAGGGTTTCTACTGAGATATTCAATGAATATACGGAGAAATTCATCACAATTCAGCAATTGCCTGTTGGTAATACGACCGCACATGTTGGATGAATGTTTCATAAAGCGGATTGGAAATCCTGTTGTATTTTAATGTTTTTTTTTTTGTAAGATAACGACATGGTTATTTTTTATATAAATCATTAAGTACCCTTCTTTTGCATCTTCGTAGTCGGGTGAAAAGGGATGCGGGGAAATTTGTTATATAAGCATTGTGCTTCAGTTCTCAGCCGATCCTTGAAGTTACAGACCTTGTCAAAATATTTTCGTGCAGTATTAATTTTTCTCGTCGATTTTCTTGAAAATGAAAGCCTGGTTTCTGAATTCTTTCGAACGTTTCTGAATAGCTATAATTCAGAAATGAAATTGTGAAACTTTTAAGAAGGTACTTGCTGTTGTGAGACGTCTCAGTTGCCAAACAGGATTTTTTTTTTTTTTAATAATATCCTTTATGAATAGACTCACAAAACGCGCCGCATCGCGAGATAACGTTTTTGACTACATTACCTAATAATGTAAGCAGTAGAAATAATTTTAGACTTTTCCTTAAAAAACGAGTCTTTTTCTGTGTCTGTCTATTTTGAGTTGTGGGCGAATTTATTAATACCAATACTGGTTTTGCATTCGCTATTTGGCATATTATTATTGATTCATCTTAAGTTGTTAGGTTTCCAATGTATATTCGAAAATTATTAGCATTAAATAGTAGATACCTACAAACTTTTGTCAAGCAAAGTTTTTTTGTACCTAGTATTAGCGTCGAACAAAGTTTACGAAAACCTATAATAATTTAATAATAAACCAACGTACACCTTAATATTTTTAATCTCTAAGAAAACAGTTTTAGTTTCTATACGATAATTATCATCATTAGTTTTTTATTAACCTGTGTCAGTGTCATCACTGCCTCGTCTCTGAAGCCACTTTTGCACTAATTCGATGCTGGCTTCCTGACCAGCCAACATTATCATTTACATAATTATTAAATCACAGCATTCATAACATCACACACATTTTAAAACTAAACACTTTTCTAATAATTTCACTAAACACACAACAAATATTTCAGAAGACTATAGACGTAACTTTATTGTTTTTTAATTTTACTTGTCAGCACAAAGTTTGGTTAAATACACCAAAAACACAACGCAAAAAAAACACTGGCCAAAAGAAATGACAGCACTTTGCCGCGTTCAAATATCGAATTAATTAAATGACGAACGTCGACGGGCGAGTGTAAACAGCGAGTAGAGTAGATGAAGCCAAACTAATTCCGCATTCGCTGGATATGATTCTGATTAAATTCTCAACCATATTACGTTGTGATAAGAGAGCTCGGTGGTTTTTTAAGTGTCCCCGTATTTCGGTATCGTGGTGTGGAGTTTGTAGAGCGCGCAAGCGGTCGGTTAGGTAATGGCCGTCAAGCCGAGACAGTTGATCGAAGAAGGGGGGTGTATGTAGGACGAGTGCGGTCTGAGCATACATTATCCACTGGAAGGGATACTGACAGCCTGTTGATAGGTCTCGTGATATACTACCGTGGTACTTCATGACAAATTGTGGTGGCCGCTCTTTACCTTCGGGTCAAATTGCTTACATATTTACGCGCAGAATGTGGTCCAGTTTCGAACTTTAAATGTCATGGGAGACTCTGAATAAAATTTATAGAGCATTCAACTAGACCGTTATAAATAAATCATTAGCTTTACTTGTAAACTTATTTCTGTACTTACCTACGTTTACGAACTTGAAGTATTAACACAGGTTACTTAATAGAGTATTAGTTGACAGTATGTTCACTGATTGAGATAAAGTTTCAACACCGTCTTAAACTTAATTTATTGTCTATGGCACGGTTTTACCATACCGCGATTAATTATTTATTATATACTTTATTGTATACCTCATAAAAAGTACGCAAGTGCGCGTAGTATTTACTCGTATTTATTTGTAAACTGACCCTCTTTGCTCGGGTGAAAATTATATACTCAAACCTTCCTCGCTTATCGTCCCCACTTTGTAATTAGTGAAAACCATATGATAATCAGTTGCGTGGTTAAGAAGAAGTAAGTGCAGAATCTTCTTCAGACAGAGGCAGGCGTTTCGGGCAAATTCATTTGGATATTCCTCAGGTTAAAGTTATCTCACTATTGAAAATACGGCCCCTAGAGAAAGGCAAACAAGATTATAATCATTTTTATATATTTTTACCATGAATAGAGTCGTTAAAACTAAATAATATAAATTACCCGCAGCCATTAATTGCGCAAAAGAGACTGTTCAGTTATTTATGAGTGGGAGGTCCAATGGCGATTATTACGTTTTGCCTAAGTCGAGTCAGTCCAAACAACTTTCACACTAATCACATGGCCGCTAGATTCTGAGAGTCACATTCCTACAAGTTGCCAAATATTTAGAAGATAATATAAGCTGGGCTAGGCCTGGCTGTGTTCAAAACATCGAGACTAGAAATTCTGATTTTAATTCGTAATTTTCGGCGTTTAATGAGTGATCTCAATTTAAATAATCAGGATACTTCTATAAAAGGTGTAACAAATTAAATACAAACCTGAATAGGGGTCATTGTCCTCAAGTTATGTTTGAGGTGGTTGATATTTTTTCGCGATTTCAGGGTGGGTCCCATAGTAAAAGTCGTTCATTATAATGAGTACAATAACCCTTTCTTATGTATAATACACAGTTTAACGATGCCTGATAACCAGAGATCGGAATAGGTAGACTATATTTACCTAATGTTCGTGGAATTAGGTCAATATAGTCTACCTATTAAGACATTTTTGTCAGGCATCAGGATGTTTTTTTTTGCAGAAAAAAGCATCAACCTAAGATACAATTTGTGACATCGTTATATTCTGATGAGTGAGATTGGCTCACTATTTTACTGCAGTACGCTGGCTTCCCCTTATCTTCGTAAATAATCATCCGGATTGCCGTCTCTCTGAGTCAGAATCTAAATCAACAACCCAAGATCCACACAAACTCATTCATGCCGAAATCCTACATTTCCACATCAAAGATGTATTAAAACTCATTAATTCTTAGACTCAGCCTTTGAAACTAGAAACATTAATCAGAACACACCTTAGTGGAGTAACCTTTTGGTAATATTCCGAACGCGTCAATGAAGCGCGGGTAACTGGGTACTAGTTTTCCCGCCAAGTTGGCTGTCAGGAGAAAATTACGAGGTCTAAAGCGTGTACGTTGTATGCAGGTGGTACTGCCGTTTTGCAAGTTAATTCCACGAAGCTAATACAAGCTAATATATCTTTTATGCATGCCCGGACCGCTAGCACCTGGAATATGGAAAATGGGAAGGCTTTACTTAAGTACAAGAAATTGTCTATGAACTTTTAATCTGAACTAATATTTTAAAGAGGAAAAATTGTAGGTATGATTTTCAGGCCCTTGGATGCGATGATTCGATATACCTACTTATTCATAGTCCACTTTCTATCCGGCAAAAACGTACTGTTCCTGTGAAATAAACCGCGTGAGTGGGGAAGCGGGAAAAGCTAGTTTTGTATCTACATGATTGGTTTAAAGAGATTGGTTCTACAATAAATATGGGGTTTTCCAAAACATATACGTAACGTTTACAGTACGTATTGAACTTTGATCAAGTGATTATTGCAAAAAAGACTCGGAGATCAAATAAAACAGACTCAAGTTTCTACGGGCGATGTCCTACGCGTAGATTAATTAATATGTATTCTATATTTTGCATGGAAATAGTAATAATGACCTATATTGCCAAGATGTTGAGAATAACGAATGCAAAAACGGAAATAAAGACATAAAACCTTCTGACGCTTTCATTATCTTCATATTGTTCGGGTTCCTTCGATGAGATATTAGGGAAAGGCCAATGACCCCTATTGCCATGCTAAAACAAATCAACTACTTATATATAATTTTCCCAAAATATTGACTTGTGGACGAGACTCAAAAATAATCAGACTATTTATGAAACATCTAACCATGAAAAGTTTAAATATTGATTAGTAGATTCCAAATTTAAATTCTCAATAGTTTGAATAAAGAAACTGCTAATTAGTATTCAAAGTAACTATGTGGCTTTTTTTTATGGATAAGCTTGATTATGTATTTATTATAGTAGCTATTTTAAATAATTAGTTTCTCTTTTCGGTTTGACTCTTTGCTATGTCGTATCTGCCATTATTTTGTCTCTGGTCGACTGGTAGAAAGTGCCTAAAGGCGCACATATCAACTCGGAGAGGGATCGTCACCGTATCACCTTTATCGCCGTATCGCCCCGAGGCGAGGCGATTACGTTACGATTCCGATTAGTGTGCATTGCAGTAGGGAGTTTCATATCCTACTAATATTATCAACGCGAAAGTTCGTAAGTATGGATGGATGGATAGATGGATGGATGTTTGTTACTCTTTCACGCAAAAACTACTGAATGGATTTTGATGAAATTTGGCACAGTGGTAGATAGTCTGGAATAACACATAGGATACTTTTTATCCCGGGAATATGTTCCCTTGGGATAATTTTCGACAATCACGCGGGCGGAGCCGCGGGTGGCAACTAGTAAAGAATAATGCACGGCTCGATTTGATATGGTGGCGATCCCTTTCCGAGTTGATATGTGTGCTATGAGCTTTAGGCATCAAGACTGTCTTTACACAGTGTATTTTACTTTTGCATAAAGTTTTAATAAATATATACATCTCAAATGCCAAATATTAGAAAGCCCCATCTCATCTAGCATCTCTAACTCTGTAAGAGCACTAACTCCATATGGAGTTGCGTTTATCATTCCATTAAGTGCAACTAGTCGGCTAGTCGCCTATTGTTCGGACCGGTTCGTAGTTCGGAATCAGGCCGCATGATCGATGGATCGGCTACTGCATTTGTGATGAAATTACATCCATCTTTAGTTGGTCATGACGTTTATTATTATTTTAGTTGCGTAACGGGAAGGATGATTTTGTCAGGGTTTTTGTGTTTAGTTTTCTTATACAAATCAGCAGTGTGGAATGAATGAATCGATTTTAAAGAAACAAAAAGTTGGGAACTTTTTCGAAAAAGAGTTTAAAGTCCAGAACTTGCGAAACATCTAAAACGTTTATGTTTTTTCGTGATCTGACGGTTGACTCTAGTAAAAGTTGTTGCTTTTCAGGTTGAACCCTTCTCAGGTTGACCCTTTTTCAGGCTGTGCGTTTTTTATGTTACAACCTGTATTTACTGTACCTGTACCAGTTCCATGTAACAAATTTACAGTATTTAGTATTACGAGATACCAAAGTTTATTAGATTCACGTCGTTTCCGCCTCAACATTTCATTAGGTGGCCCTGACCTTGTTTATTTCAGGCGGGAGCCCAGCCAAGCCCTGTAAAAGAAGCCTGGTAGATTCCTGTGTACCAGGGTTATTTTACAGGGTGTCGTATGTTATTAATTGATATACTATAGCAAACATCGTTTGTTGGTTTTCACCTTTTGCTGAGTGCCATTAGGTTACTTAAGAAGTATCCTAATGGCAGAACAGAAAAAGTAATTCTATGATGCCTTTTCGATTCTATGTTTGAATAGTTTTCGTTTAGTGCTTGGCTGGTTGCCTTAATAAACTAGTCTTCGTCTCACATTTTCACGTAAGGATGTGGATTCATAATTGCATTAGCAATAGATATCCTATCCATGCGTTTCCACCGAACACTGACGTGAAAACCACATAAGCCCGTAGATCATAATAATGTTCCGTGGCAATGGCGATGGTTAATATATTAATATGAGTATTTAAACCACAGTGATATCTGGCAGTACAATGTCTGTTGACTTAATATTTGTATGATGAAAAGCTACTATGGTACTTTGTAGTTTTTTTTTTTTTTAACAGTAGTCCTCAGATTGACGACGACATAGTTATATACAAGAAGTTAAAGAACAGAAACAGCATCCTCACGATTTTACGTACACGAGTGGTGCATTGAGCATGCATTCAACACTATCGTGGTTTCGTGACTCGCGAGTGGCATGATTGACACAAATGTCACTGTTTGACCTTACATTGACGCTCAATCCAGTGTCATTCAACTTTATCGAGTCCTTTATGACTCACAAATAACTATAACATTTTAGAGGAATGATTCATATTGTAAAATTATTTATATTTATTGACTTTAGCGTTTACCAACGGCTTCCCCCGTTTTAAAGTCGCGAGTTATCCCACGGGAACGTAGGTACTATCGATATAGAAAGTATTTTATGTTTTACGTCTTTTCCAAGGTCCAATCATTCTCTGCACCAAAATTCATCAAAATCGGTTCAGCGATTTAGGCGTGAAAACGAAACAAATTTGGGCATTTATAAGGATTATGGACAAGCAGTTTTTATTTTATAGAAACCGGCCAAGTGCGTGTCGGACCATGTACAGTGTAGGGTTGCGTAGTTAAACCATGTCAGAAAAATAGTAAAATGTACTCCACTATTATTAGATTACAAAGTTACCAATGACCTTTGGTTTTAAGTCATTTTCTATGGAACTATTAGAATTTTTTTACTTATCAAGTTTAATTTTTTAAGTTGGTCGACTATTACTTGTTAACTTGTAAAGCTTATGGTTTCAGCAAATCCTTAATATTTGAAACGACCTATTCAACAACGCCCCACACCATGGAGTAGATGAAAAAAAAAATCGTCGCCACTTAACATGTAGCCTCCCTAAAAAAATGTATTTTGATGATTTTTTTTTACCACTTTGTCGGCGTGATTAATATGTAGCGTCTCTGAGCTAAACCGCGGACGGACAGACGGACATGGCGAAACTATAAGGGTTCCTTGTTGACTACGGAACACTAAAAAGTCTCTTTGTTTTAATTAAATAACAGAGGTTTGTTCATTATAACACCTGTACATTAAAATCACATCCTTTTCCCACAAAAAAGAAAAAAGAATATTTGTGTCACTATCACAATAGTTGCCATCTTGTATCACCAGTCGACTCGCTTTGTTTTACAGACGACACCGCATCATTGTTGCCTCAATAGACAGGTGCTAAAAGCAAAGTTATACATCGGACTACGACGTAGTTTTCACGTAGTGCACTCCATACGGGCCAGGCATCGTTAGAAGACAGCTAATTAAGGGAACATCCACCTGGGGCTTAATTAAGGGACCCTGAGCACACAGTACCTTGGATCTCAGTAAGTTAATTTCCAAGCAGGAATGGAGATAATTTCACAAGTAGACCTTACCAAGTTCTATTTCTTGAATTCGTACTGGCTCTAAGTTAAATTTAGTTGCAGCTTTGAAATTCTCGTAAGATATCGCTAACTTTACCTTTACTTCATTTGATTACTTTTAGAGATTTAAATAGAGTTTAGAAGTTGTTTTAAGGGCATGTATTGGGTGTAAGTTTTGATGAATTTGTTCTACGAAGAGGCAATTTTTCGTGTACTGTTTTCAAACTGAAGTACTTACAGTTGAGGCTTAAAAACATTTAACTCACTTAAAAAAATTAACTAAGATGTCATAAACGTCAGCGATAACACTTTGATCTGGACTTGCCCCTACTTTGACGTCCGAATAGTATCATGATTCCGTTGTAAAAAAGAGATGGTGCTAGACGTTTTGTATAGCTCCGTCTCTCTCCCACACCTGAATCATGATGGTTTTGAGACCCCTGAACTGTCATAGTTAGCTCTAATGAAATTTCAATATGAAACAAGGGCTGCCTTTACTGGTTTTGTTACCAATATCGAGCGGTCAACTGAACCAAACTTATCAAGGCAGTCCCTGAAAACATGAGCGTTTGTCGAGTATCTCACACGTCATAGTGAAGTTAACTTTCTGTGTTGTTCGTGTGACGCATACTCGTACATGTGAAGACGCATTCAATGGCTATTGGCGCTAGAGGGAGGACGTATACCTCTATGAAAAATAAATATTCTTTCAAGTATTTCTGGTAAATAAATTTGCAATAGCGGCCAATGACATCTATTGACGTTCTGAATTTAAAAAAAACGGTAATAAAGACATAAAGCTGTCCTGAATCGACATCTGTCATGATCCTTTACATTTATTTTTTGGGTACCTACCTACGATGAGATATTAGAGAAAGGTCAATGTACTTTGTTGCTACCATAGTGTAGAGTTTCTTAGGTCGGAGATAAATTGTAAGTAAGTTAAAAAAACGTATGTGTGATTTTCAAAACCAAAAATCAAACTCATGAAAAACAGCGGTTTTAAATGAAATTAGTTTGTTTAACAGATTTAGCCAAATAAAAAGTAAATTAAAGCTGAGAAACTGAGTTGAAGAGGGCTCATTTTGGTTTTAACACAATAATAAGAACAATACAGTCTTCTTAAATATTGGGTAAACTACATAAACTGTATATAAAAAAAACCCTTTTTTTATTTTTTTTTTATAGTTTCTCATAAACCTACATCCCGACTTCCCGAGTCAACCATGTTTGTTTACATAAGAAATTTAATTTAATGAGATAACCTATCCGCGCGGTTCCACCGAACAATGACGTGAAAACCACATAAGCCCGTAAATCATCATAATGTTCCGTGGCAATGGCGAAAGTAAATATATTAATATGAGTATTTAAACCACAGTGATATCTGGCAGTACAATGTCTGCTGAATTAATACTTGTATGATGAAAAGCTACTATAAAAGTACTTTGTAGTTTTTTTATTATTTTTTATTAGGAATTCGGTTGTATTTTTTGTAAAAAGTTTTTTATTTTTTAACACCACTGGAAAGTCACAGGTAAGCAAAATACGCAATTTTACTTGGATGGTATATTTTTAAAGTGAAAACAATACCTACTTGAGTTTCGGAAGCCGAAGCCAACAAAATTTTACAAAACTAAAGACAATCCGACCGTCTTCCAACACTAAAGTTAGTTTTCACATTGAATTGGTTGTTTAGAAGTCGATTGTTTAACTTTTTATTTATTCAATATAAGATTGGATACAAGGGTTTGAAAGTAATATTCAAAACAGGCTTATCCAACTTTCTTTTAAAGGCCACTTAGTAAGATTTTCTTACAAAAAGGTTTTGAACGTCTCACTGTCTTGGACGCAAATGTCAACCGTAATCTTGATACATACTTTATCATGAACCCTGTTACAAACAGACTGACTGACACTCAAACTGTTTTTGTTCATTAAAAACAATAATAATAATCCTTCTCATTATTCTTTAAACGCGTCTAAATGTCAGACTCTCAGCTTTTGAACCGGCGCCATTTGCGAAATTTGTAATTACCTACCAAAAATTTTTATGAGTTCTGCTTTAATTTTTAACGATTTTGGGAAATTCTTTGTCTTAAATAAACTCTTACTAATTTGAAGAATGACGATTAAGAATAAGATTAATTGAGTTCTTGGCGTTTACTTGTATGCATGTGAGAATTGGGTCTCTCAACCCAAAAAAGTGTACGGTTCATTAAACGAAAAGTTATTGTGAGAAATTATAAGATAAATAGATGTTTTCCTTTTATTGAGGCAATTTCAAATTTAATTTAGAATTTGCTAATCAATATTTAAACTAATAATTTGGTTAGGCTTACTTTGGTTGGGTTTCGTTTTATAAATAAGCCTAATTATCTTTCACACCGTTCATCCATGTTGTCTTTGGTCCGTCGAATTCCCATCCATCTACAGCAACATTTTTCATTCAGACCAAATCTTTCTCTTACTTTAAGGTACCTACCATACTTAATATGCAAATCGTTCACAGTGCCAGTACCTAATAGGTAATAATAAGTAAAATTAGCACAAGGCTGTCACTTATCAACGACGTACCTATAGATACTGCGGACTCCTAATGCTTGTATCACGAGAGCGATTGTTCGATATGGAAAACAATATGGACGATCACGAGAGGTTCAGTTTGAAAATAGAACTGGTTTGGGGTTTATGCTTTGTTTTTTTTTTTTTTATCTGTGGGTATGTGTGATGTGAAAGTGATAAATAGATGATTGTTTAGCTTTAAGGACGTCTTGCACCATGGATCAATAAGGGCGAATAAAATAAAATAATCTGTGTGCGATCAGAAGGCCAGCGACTGAGATGCGAACGTTGTTTATTTATTTTTTAATTAGCTTTCAGTATACTAAAATTTAAACCACGTTCAGGACGCTTTAGCTTTCAGTGACGTCTTTGTTATAGTATATTGTCAGTGAAGGCTCTTGAACTCAGTTCAGTCGGTTCATTGGTTAATTTCTTTCTAATTGCAATATACGCTAAAAGTATTTAAATCAGATTATTTCTTAGCCTAGTTTATAAAAAATGTTTTAAATTAAATGGCAGCTTCATACTTTTGGTGATTTGTGGTTTGAGCTAGCTTAAATTTTTATCTTTTTTTTCAACATAAATCGTTGCATCCTCTAAAATGTTTACTCAAGAAATAACTTGCAACATTCAGAATACAAGCGAGGCACGATTCAGGAAGGGACTGAATAAATGTTTACCTCTTGGAACAAAACAATAATTTATGAGCACCTACTTATAAACCAAAGATGCTACAATGTAACGTGGAAAAATCTCACGTAAGAAACAAATAACGAGTTCTAAATTCAACAGCAAAACAAATACAGTAAATGACGTACAATCTGATATAGCCCAACACTTTTACAAGAGCGAGTGGTGAAAAAGGGAACTAAAATAAAACGTACTGGTTTGACATATGTCTGACGTAACCCCTAAGCAAGCAGCGCCACCATGACTCGCAAAGATAAATGTGTCGGCGAGCATGCTGTATTTTTTATGTGTCTCGTAATATCTTTGTACACACTTGGTGACGTCATGACACCTTGGTGTCTTATCGGCCAGCCGTATCAAGTGCACGAGAACATCCGTTGTAGATACCTGTACTCAGTACTCTAGGCTGTAACTAGGTGTCTGGGTGGTCTACTATCTTGCCGGGTTTGTGGAATTGTTCGAAAAAGTTAGTGCGGCCCTGGAATGCAAAGGGTATTTACAGAAACACGGGTGGTTTTTAGCCAGTAAGAGCGGGAAGATTCATTTTGATGATTTTCCGTCCTTAAAGAAAAGGTGGTCTACTAAGTCAATAAATAGTTTGTTAAGCAAAATACGTCATGGATCCACAGCAGCTTGACACGTAAAACCCGCAGGTCATTCGTTCTTAAACCGGTCTTATATTTAGCAATATCAATATTGTTAACCAACATTCAAGATCAAATATCCACAGTCCACAATACCGCAATTAAGTCGGATCGCGCATTTATAGTTCAGGCTATCAGATAGCTAGTACAAGAGTATATTATCTAGTCTCAAATAAGGCTTAATGGCGACTGGCGGCCAGGTGGGCTCAATTAATCACTGCACTATTATCAAAGCACCCGCTTGCTTCTCAGCTCCACTTTCGAAATGATTTATGCCGTACTGTGTAGTCTGTGTACACTACTGACTACCAGCCACGTGTACAAAGCAAAGAGGATTTACTTTACTAAGAAGAGCTTGTACATATTTAAGTCTGTGGTTGCCAGTATTTTGAAAATGGAATTTGTAGATGTGGTGCGAATTTAAATATAAATTCGTATTGTTTGGTGCTGGCTGGTGAACAAGGCAGATTTGGTGGCTGTATGTTATAATATATTTTTAAATTTCCCACCTTTTTGCCTGCCTACTACTTCATACTATGAGGCTGAACACTCTCTCCTACCATTTTGTGTCACCTCGTACGCAATCGTTAGTGTGAGAATTATGTTAAATAATTTGATAAAAATACCTAAGAAGAATAACAAAAAAAAAAGAATCACGTTAAAATAATAACGATTTTCCTGGAGCAAAACGTATGATGCGAAAATATTTCGTTTTGGATTTATTAATTATCAGATTATGATACAACTATCTACTTTTGCGTAGGTAATAATGACGCACCCATCCACGATTACGTAGGTTAAACTTGATAATTTAAGGTAGCCAAGCTAATAAACTGTATCAGCAGAACTAGAGCTATAGTAGGCGCCAGATAATCGTGGAATAACGGTCATTGACCCACCTACAATTATTGACATTTTTAATTTGAAAAACGGAATTAATGACACAAAGCTGTCCCGAATCATCATCTCTCGTGATCCTTAACATTGTCTAATAATGAAAAACGATTCATATTTAATTGTTCAGGTACCTATGAACAGTTATTAGGGAAAGGTCAATATACTTTATTCCACATTTATCTGGCGCCTACTATAATATCAAACATCTAGTTGGCTAGTTAGTGCTTTTGACAGATCTGGAATATTGCAGAAAACGATACTGATTGGTCGGAGTTGCATGCACAATGCAAAGAATTTATGTAGCTGGTCCAAATTGATTAAAGTTGAAAACTATATTTACTAATTTCGCAAATATTAGATACCTACCTATGTTTTATAATACACAGGTCATAAAATATTAAGATTAATAATCCTTGACTTGCAAGATAATTAAATTCAAAATTGCTGTAAGTTTTTTGCTTTTAATGTTGCGACGAAAATCAATTAGCTTTTTCGTAATAAGTCATCAATATTATGTTTTTTGTTTTGTTAATTTCTGCTTAATGCTTTGCTTTATCAAGGATTTGTATTGATTTTATAGGATAAGGCTGCATCTACTCTTTAATTATATCAACTTATTTATTTATTTCAATTCTATTTACAGTAGTGTTACCTACACAGGCGGAGAGGCATTCTCTACCAGTCAATCTTTGGGTTTAATAGTAGATTATGCAACGAGGGGATAAAGCAGTATCTTATGTCATAGGCGTCATATTGAATCCTGAACGCAATAAAGGATTCGAGAGTTAATTCACGAGCGGAGCGTAGCGAGTGAGTTTATACGAGAATCCTGGAGGAGCATACTCTACTTTCCACACGTACTGCAAGTAAATTGTGTTCAATCCATGAATAGAGAGAGGCGGGGGCGCGAGTGGCGCGTGTCGGCCTCCACTGCCAGGAGCTGGTCACACGTCCGAAGCTGTGTCCCCGTCCACCTCTCCTCCTCTATTCATGGTTTGAACACCCTGAATGTGACACTTTTCATCCAGGTTGAAATTTCCTGCGAGAGAGTTTCCGCCAGCAAATAATTTTTAAACGAATTAATAAATGATCTCTTTATTTGCTGGAATATGGGTATTACAAGTGGTAGGTGTTTATTTAACGTCTATATTTCAATTATTAATCCTAGTCCAATTTGCAGTTATGAGTTTATACAGATTGTGACCGCAACATTGTCAGAGTGCGGAAGTGGCGACAAACATTCTCTACTCGTAGGAACCTACCCAGTTGCGACCGCCATTGCGGTTGAGACAGCTGACCAGTGACTTACTTGCTTTGTGACCACAGGCGAGAAGACTGTAACGTCGCGTTCACACCAGAAGGCCAATTCTCGTACTTAAAAGCGTGCAAATAGGGTATTCGACTGTTTGAAAAAGTACATCAAAATGTTGATCCTAAAGCTATAAAAAAATATTCGACAAAATAAACACGCTTTCTTGCCATAAAATTGTATTAAAATTTAAACTTTTTAACTCCCGCCATTTTGGTGACGTCATACTGGTATGTAAACAAAACAGTTGTGGACGGCCGGCATTTATTCAACATTCATCCATAGACCATGATAGCTGTTTAGACTGAACTGACCGAAGACAACTAATAGTTTTTGCGTCTCAGCGGCAATAAATGTCAAAAAATTGTGAAAGTGTAGGGAAATTAGAGGCGTTTCTGACAGTTTGCATATACGAAAGCGAACGCTCCTGTTGGCTGGCGACTGAAAATATATGGGAAACAAATGACAGTCATTTGGCAGTTGAAATTTTCTTAAATGCATTTTGGAATTTCAGTCAATTTATGTGAACAAACAAAGGTCATGAAAAGTAACCGCCAAAGTGACACGACATTAGTACAAAAGATTTTGTTCAATTTATGGAAAAATTGTTTCAGCCAAAATAAAACATTAATTTGGCGACTGTCCCGTGTGTGCTTGATGCACACATAAGATTAAAGAAAGTGTTTTTTTTTTAATTGTAAAATTGTTATTTCAGCAATTATTTCATTGCATGTCAACACTGGCATCATGCTTATTTTCCGTATCATAGTTAACAATAGACTCGCGACATGTCAAGTTTCAGTTACCTTCAACTTGATTTTAGTCTCTCAGTTAAAAATCTTAGTTATCAGTTATCACACTTTACTGGTTAATTCTAGCTAAGGTTCTAATAGGTGCGCCTCACGACAAAATTACGCTCCGGCCTAAAATTAGAAGATACTAACGGAAAATTTTAAAAAACACAGCCGGTCGTGTTTTTCTTCGTGTAAATGAAAGAATTCGAAGTAGGTAGGTATTTTTGATAGGTTGAAGTTTTGAAAACTTTATTATAATTTTATAGAAAGGACGTATTTTGTAGGTAGTTAAGCTTGTTACACAAAGAGTTCGTAGTACCATTATATTAAACTTTTTAAGAATGCTTAATTAAAAAAAAAAAACAAGCAGAAAGCTGAGGTTGCTTATTTTGGAAAATGATCTTATAAAAATCCAGCAGGTTAAGCAGATTTTTGAAAAAAAAAATTGATCGTGGGCACTTATTTTCAAATTCATACAGACGACTACCCCTCCTTCTTTAAGTCGATACAAAAATAGAATTGAGATATCTAGATACAGTAGATATGTATAATTGTTATTAACCCACCAAAAAAAGTAGCTGTTGAAACGTCACAATACTTTAATTATTCAAGATCATAATTATCTCGTGTTGATCTTTATACCTACCGAGATTGCTACTTTACAATCTTATTCTAAGAAACGTTCAGTTCCTAGTCACATTAAAAAAAGTCTTATTTACATAAGTTAAATTCAATAAATATGGGGAATCCCGCAAAATTACATCATTTGATTCGTACTTATTTTCGTCATTCGAGATCTGTTATCACGACTTATCAGTATTAGTTTGATGTTAAATTAGGATTTATATTATCACGTGTGTAGCACGATACACTTCCACCAAATAGAACAAATGTAAGTACAATGTTTCATTATTAAGATATTTTTATTAGGAACAACAAATTAGATCTACTAGCATGTAGGCATAACATGTTAATTCACAATACGGGCGAGTTTTGGTATTTGGTCTCCACCATAAGCAATGAGCATCCAATCCCAACAATATTTGAACTATTGATGGCTACAAAAGTTTAGCTGCAATCTTAACTAAGAATAAACCAATGAACTAGCAGGCAAAACAAACTCCGGCAGGAAAATCCACTCCTTGGATGTACGCACAATGAAAGTATTACCAAAACGTTATGCACGGAAGTGAACGCAAAGTATATCATGCGGTTGACTCTTTCCCCGCCTAACTTCGTCCCATTTATCACAGTTTCATAGCCAAACACGAGCTAACACTATATTTTATGAAGCTTGTAAAACACCATAAAAATAAACAAACTGTGGGGACTGGCTAACGAGTTAATCCCGCCATTATTCACACTACTTACTCCGAGCCAAGCTTGTCGCGCGGCGTTGTTTGTATGCGCGAACTTAGTTGCGTTCTGCCGTATTTATTAACTAATACCGAGTTTTCTTATTCTAACCAATCAACCAATGATCAAAAATCTTAAAAATACGTTTTTCGATCAATTATTGTAAGATATTAACTACTAATTAAAATACTGATCAAAAACGTGCATTAATGAAATTTAGGTGCCCATAATTTTTTACCATTCGTTAACTACGCATCAAGAAACTCGCCCTTAGGGCAAAAATAATAGGCACGTGCGTTTTTCGCTCGATAATAAGCTTGACCAATGGTCAAATAGATAACTGTTATAAAAATTGGTCGGAAAACGTATGTAAACAAAATCTTTATGACAATTAACCATCCGTTGAGTTAACTACGGTTCAAAAAACTCGCCCTTAGTTGCCCCGTGGATACTTTTAAGTTGCAAGCTTAGACCTTCCATAAACTTGAGAACCAAGTAACTTTCTGTGCAAATATTAACTTAGATTTTTATGTGAGCAGGTATTTTAATTTAAAAGCCATTCTTAAAACTTGCGAGGTTTAGCAAATCCTTGGCTTAGACTTTTTAAGTATTTTAATATTAAAAAGGCTTTCTTTACCTTGTAAGTTTTAGTAATATATTGCATAGTTTCTCTGAAACTTTTTATCTTAAAATGACTTTGAATGAATAAGGATGACCGAGCTTTGCCCGTTTTTTTTTTGGAAAAACATTTTCTAAAAATGTCACCTAGCTAGATCGATTTATCGCCTCCGAAACCCAATGCTTACTAAATTTCAGTGAAAATCGTTGGAGCTCTTTCCGAGATTCAGATAATATATGTCACCGGAAAATTGCAGACTCCGTAAGATTGTAATTAATCTTGATTAGATTATAAGTTTCCAATGCGTCCGTGTCTTATTTAGAATAAATAGTTAACAATTTCACGCGATATTTTACAATCTTACGGCGCTTGCCATTTTCCGGTGACATATATATACATATATACAAGAATATGTAGTTCGTTTAAAGGTATAAGCTAAAACTTAATGCCGGTAGAGGTGTATCTATACTAATAATAAATCTGAAGAGTTTGTTTGAACGCGCTAATCTCTGGAACTTCCATTCAGATTTGGAACATTGTTTTTGTATATTGTTTTTGTATAGGTACATTTATGAGGAATGCTATAGGCTATACGAGAACGGTTAGAAACGGGATATGCACGTACGAAGTCGCGGGCAAAAGACAGTATAATAAGTATAAATAGATACTATGGATACACCTGTGTACGAGGACATGGATGTTGAAACAAAAATTGAAAGAAACGAATTGAAATTGGGAGAGATGTGTAAATATTTTTGGTGTACAATAAAGCATTGTCTTTAAAGTACAGCCAGAGTATTTGAATAAAAAATCTGTCAATTAGTATTTATAGATATTATTTTTAAAGTGATAACTTTTTATGAGAGGGTAAACCGGTTCGTAACGTAACGCGTTACGGCGCCAGTTCGTCTGGCTTCACTTTCTCTCACGCATTCGGCAGCGGTAGGCAGGCTCTTCCTCTCTCATTCTAACCAACGGCGCTAGTCGTATTTCGGACAGACACTTTCCATATTAAATAGTTCAAGTTAGATTAGTTTAAGTCATAACTTCTGTCGGGTGTCCCGAGACGCACACTTTTTTTTTTAAATTGATAATGTTGATAGTCTTTATACCTAATGTGACTGCCAGGGTCTCACGTAATAATGTGCTGAAAGGCGCGAAGGGAGCGGATTACACTGACTTGAGGTTGCTATGTCATGTTGGGTCTCAAAGATCAACAGGTGGAGTATTGTGGAGCTTACACGTTTGCCCGAATGATACACAGGTGTATAAAGCTTAATATTAAACGACGGTGAAGCAAGGTTAAGCAACACTTGATAAGGTTGATTCCGTGGATGGGTGAGCTTCTGTCACGTACCGAGACTCCTAAGTGCCTCAGAAAGTACGTTAAGCCTGCGTTTCCACAAGATATGTGCGAGGATGCGTAGCGAGGGATGTATTTGTTAAGTACCAAAAGAACCGCTTCATTTACCTACCCTCGCTCAGCGCAGTGATTCTATTGGTTGCTACACATCCCTTGCTACGCATCCTCGCACATCTTTGGTGGAAACGTGTCCTAAGACGTTGGTCCCAGCTGTCAAAGATGTACGAAGTAGAAGAAGACACATGTTCTGCCAAGGAGTATCACATTACCATACTCAGTTACTGGGTTGTGGAGGTCAGAAGCAGTCGCTCCGTTTAATGTACTGGTAGGTGCAGCCGGTTAGAGTGGAAGCCGATTCCAACATAGTGGGGAAAAGGCCAGGCAGATGGATTGAGTGAGAGCAACTCCGTAATATCTCAATGTGTAAACTTCGGTGAAGCAATCTGTCATTCCCCAGTATCAGGTGGATTCAAAGCTTAATTCAAGTTCACTTTGCTTCCGGCTTTAGCATTATATTACAAACGTCACTTTGATAAGATTGGTGTCGAGGAATCCCCGACGATTTATTGAAATAAAAATAGTAAAGTTGCTTTCGAATTGTGTCATCATCATCTGCCTAGCCTTTTCCCAACTATATTGGGGTCGGCTTCCAGTCAAATCGGATTCAGCTGAATACCAGTATTTTACGTGGAGCGGTTGCCTACCAGATCTCCACAACCCATTAACTGGGTAACACGGTACTCCTTGGCAAGACTGGTGTCAGATTATCTGGGTTCTGACTATCCGTAACGACTGCCAAAGATCTACAAATGACAGCCGAGACCAACAGCTTAACGTGCTTTCCGAGGCACGGAGAAGTCGGCTTTCGAATTTATTTAAAAATTATGAGAGATTTTTTTTTTTGCCAGAGTGTCAATTACCGTAATTTTGCAAACATTCGCATTGCAATCCCATTCACAATCTGTTAACCTTTTGAACGCCAGAGCATAAACGCATCGGCGTGCGCACAACACCAAGCCACAAATTTGCTGTACTTTTTGTCACATATTTGTGATGTTTAGCGTTCAGGGCACGCGCTTGCTTTTCATGTATATGTCACAATCGCGTTCAAAAGGTTTAAAACATGTGTAAATTTCTTGCATTTTAGACCCGAATTTAGGGCATTTCTCGTAAGTTACACTCGCATCGCAGTCGCAAATATAAAACTGACAAAACACCACTAATTTCCCCACATTTTGTCAATTTTGAAGTGATAGGCGCGTGGAGCACTTTTTGGGTGAAAAAAAATCATAGAACACGCGTCATCGTCACCGAACGCTTTCCAAATTCAAAAATAATAATCTAATGGCTCAACGACACAAATAACAAGTTACTTAGTTTTTTAGATACTAATTGTCGCTGAGGCAATTTAGCAAGGCTACTTATTACAATATTCTTTAAGTAACAAAGCCACTCAAATATATAAAAAAACTTTACCAAATTCCGAGTCTAAAACATTGACATGTTTCTTAAAAGCTGATCCACAACACCATTTCATTTTGCATAAAAACAGCCACACTGTCATTATTCACAGTTTTCACATAAAACACAGTTTTCCTTTCGATCCATGGAGCACATATTTTATCGAGTTCACATGTTCACGTCAAAATACACACGAAATTAATATTTAAAAACAAACTTGTACTGATAATATTATTGACACAGAAACGCGTGTAAGTCCCAGAGAGATTAGCAATGGACTGTCAGACATATAATTATTGTAGATAACGCTAGGTTCCTTAGGTCATTAGGTAGTACATTCAATCAGAATGTATGTGAACGGATTGATAAACGAGTGACATATGACTGCATGTGACGATGTTTTTTACTCTGTGGTAACTGGCTGTTTACGTTTGAAAATGGAATGGTGTTTAAAACAAATTGCGGAGAATTCAAGCTATGTGGCATTTGTGATTGTCGAAAAGTCAAAATGTTTTGAGATAGACGTGAGTGATATTACGGTTGTTCATGTTAATCTCATAAATTTGTGACCCCCGACCAAAATGAGGAGTGTTAGGGGCACTAACTTATGCCAGGGTTGCGGAATTAGTTCGAAAGAGTTACCGCGGCCTTGGAACGCAAAGGGCATTTGGAGGAATATGGATGAGTTTCAGTCAGTAAGACTTTGAAACTCCTGTCCGTATGTTTTAGTCAGTAAGAGTCATTTGATGATTTCCCAATGGTTGAAAAGAGTAACTGGAAGGGCTTGGAGGAGGTTTTGCCCAGCAGTGGCGCAGTGACGGCTACCAAAAAGGACGTGACGTCACTTGGACCAAAATATAACTATTTTATTTAACTTATAACGTACTAGCTTTTGCCCGCGACTTCGTCCACGTGGAATTGTTACTTTTGGCAGCCATTTATATTTTTATGATGCAATTTTTTCAAAAACGCTTGAATATTTATTTATTTTTGATTTAGTGTCTTAATACTTTCGCATTTATAATATAAGTAGGTATGTATGTATATAAGTATAATATTAGTACGGAAAGTATGGATTATTTTTACTTCTCACAGGTTTCTTTTTGAAGGTGGTATTTAAATTTTGGACTTTTTGTCATATTTATCACTGAGAGAATGTAATTTTGCCTAGAACCTAAAGTCATTGAACCCTTACTTGAGAATAGACCAATAGATTGACGAAGCAAATAAACCTTCCCTTAGAGAATGGGATTTAAAGCGATTCCTCACTGCCAAGAAAAAGCTACTCAGCAAAATTATATAAAACTTGCCAACCAAGTTCCAAGTTTCTTTTTGAAATTCAACTGCTCAGTTTCTTAAAAATAATTTCCATACAAGTCAATTATACTGTTGGTTTATCCAGTTTTCATGTGCCTCGAGATCTCCATCACGATAGATCAGAGAAGAACTTATTCGCCGCAAATAAAAACGACTGCAACTAATAACAAAAGTATTAAAGTTAGCAGACACGTTGATCAAGTTCAAGTACAACTTTGATTAACTTCTGCTGTTCAGACTCACTGATAAAACGGGATTGGAATTTAATATCTTAGTAAGTTTCTGTATTTCCTTAGTCTGAAGTCTCTGTAACAATTCCACTGCAGGGTAAAGGCCTCTTCTCATAATAAAAAGCAGACTAGTTTAGGCAGGCCTCAATCATCACCATCATCATATCAGCCGAAAGACGTCCATAGCTGGACAAAGACCTCCCCCAAGGGTCGCCACAACAACCGGCCCTGTGCGTCTCCAATCCATCGGCTACCTGCGACCCCCACCAGGTGCACGCTCCACCTTGTGGGAGGTCTTCCAACGCTGTCTCCCGGTACGGGGTCGCCACTCCAGAACTTTTCAGCCCCATCGACCTTCTGTTCTGCGAGCAATGTGCCCTGCCCACTGTCACTTCAGATTGGCGATCCTTCGGGCTTTGTCGGTATCCTGGCCTCAATGGCCAAACGGATTGGAACGAAATTGGCACACCTGTACTGAGATATAGGATTATTTTAATATCAGTAAGCCCCAGTGGGATAATTTGCGACTTCCGCGCGGGCGTAGGCGCTTCCAGAAGCACAATCCGATGGCTCAAATAAACTTGGAAAGTGGATTGAAATAGTCACATTTTTTCTTAGACTCATACTACTCACAACTTCGCCAACATCCATCTTTATGTGACGTCAAAAGTTCTATTTTGCATTCTAATTTATCACTTAGATATTATCGGTCTATGTAAGTATTTAAATAGCATAAACACATTGTAAATTACTTTTAATCGTTACGTCCTTCACTCGTCGTGAGAGGGCAGAGTAAGATAAATGACAGTTCTATTCTCCTCTGTGTCGTTTCCAAAGATATTAATCATAGTGATCAGGGGGGTATTTAGGGCAGCCGTCGGTCAGCGGTCTCAGGTTAATGAGCTGGTCGTGTCCATATCGAGATGTTGACACGCAACTGGCTTGCGCAGACGTCGCATTTGTAGTCTATTCAAATTTTGCAGCCGTAGTGCGGGTTTTTGAACGTATATACGTAACGATTGCGTTTACGTAAACGTCTATTTGTTCTAAAACTGAATAAGTACTGTCTGGTCTGGTCAATGACGGAAAAACGCTTTTTTCCGATACGATTTGACATAACCAACTCGCAATAGACCCTCTGTTTACCAATTGATGTTATTTTAACTTTAAACTGGTGTAAATTAAGTAAGTTTCAGAACAGCTAAATACTGTTGTGCCTTTAAACACATACTTTTACGCACAATTTGACACATAGGTATTTGCTTCTAGTTTTGTAAACAAATCTCAAACGAAGAATAGTTTTTTTTTTATTTAATATGGGTTTACTCTTGACTCAAGTCTAGGTCATAGATGACAGAGACAAAGTCGACGATGGAGCGAGCTTATCCAGAAGAAGCCTGTTCACTCTAATTTTGAAGAGATTAGGGTTGTATGCGTTCGGAAACATTTAATAGATAGGGTTAACGCTGTGTAAGGCTAGTATAGATTTACTAAAATTAACACGAAAAATATGTTCCTTCAAAAAAATACATACCTACAAGTTTAAGTAGGTAAGAATACGGTTTCTTCAAGTAATGTATAAACTTTTTGAACCGCAGAAAGTCTTTTTACGGCTACTGAATCTCTTTTACGATGCGAATAAAAATGTATTTATGTTTATGATCTGTAAAATTGTGACGTGCATCAAACCTTATTATGGAACATACTTATAAGTTTATAACGGTAAAGAGCACACGACACACATATGTTGCCATTTTCCTGGGTCATTATTTTTCATGCAAGGGAAATAAACTTTGAGGATGTTCGCGTTCTTTAATGTTTTGGTTAACTTATTTTACCTATGTATGCTGAAGCTTGTCAACTAGATTCTTTTTGAGGTTCATTTAAAAGGCTTTTGAAAAATAAATTATTAAAAAATGTTAAATGAATACACTAGTTCTGTCTCCCCTGCACTTTGAACAAAAATATTTCAGTCTTGTTTTAGACAGGTTCAATACGCAGTTTAACTACTGAATAAATGTATTCAAATCTCTTTTAATACATCTACCTGACTATGACCTATGAATAGGTGTATTCATAGTAAGGTATAAACCTATGGCTTTACGGTAGGATTACCTAAATTCAGAATCATCGGCCATTGTGAATGGCACCAGCGAATATTTTCCCGAATAGCACCGCTTTGCGAAACTACCGTAGAATGATACGAAGTAAAATTTTTACTTTTAGGAGAAGACCCGCCCAGGGTTGTATGAGCAATTATTTAAAATAAAAGGAAGCAAATTATAGAGTAACAGTTGATAGAGGAGAATGTGAGAAGAAAACAGGACAAGGCAGGAACATGATTCGGCACTCTTTAACAATCTGCATATACAAGATATAGATTTTATTATATTGGTGTTGGGTTAACGCACCGAAAATAAGTATTTTTCACGAGCATTTTATCAGTAGCAGAAAGGCGATAGATTGATCGATAGAAAATAAAAGTCCACCTCCTTGTCAAAATCCGATAGTTGCCAAGTCACTTACGACACTCTAGAGAAGTAATTTTTTTTTTTTTATGTAAAGGAATTAATACTTCAAGAATATCTTATTTGTGAACTGGGAATAATTATTAGGCTGCTCAATTTGCATAACGGAACAATGATGGCGGGTGGAGAAAAGTTCCGAGAAAACTTTTTGAGCAACCGAACAATTCCTTTAAAAGTATGTTTGCAATAGAAATTTCATTTTCTCTAGGTTCAATAACTGTTAACTTTAAATTAAAAATAATAAAAATAAGAAGAAAATCGTTTAATATCTGATTTCCATCCGTATTTAGTTGCAAATACAGCCAAACAATAAAAAAACAATAATGTACACACAAAAAAGGAGTAAAAATAGAAATAAATATATTTATATTTCGTTTATATTGTAGTCGGGTAATAACCCGATTACATTATTTTTATTTATTACAAAAAAATCAATCAATATTATGGGCCTAAAAATGTCTGAAATAAAGAGATCTTTTTTTTTTTTGTTATAGTGACGTCACGCGTGTTTTCCCATACCCTATATAATATAAATATAATTTGTAATACCCTATTGCATCACTGGCTATACTGTAGGTAATTGAGTACCTCATGCCACTTTTTATTCCTGAATGCACGGTACCTTTTGAATAAGCCACGGAGACAAAGCCGTCAGAAAAAGCTAGAACGAAATACAAAACGCTGATAAAATGTCTCCGGTATACTTCTGTTTCCATACAATAAATATTACACAATATGATTACACCATGCTATGGAGACGACGGGCTTGCATTGAAATGCATTTTATGTTCAAGACGAAGCCATATTTCAATATCAGATTGAGACGTCTGTACAGGGTTGGCTCAGAATGAACCCTGTATGGGCATAAAATTGTGTTATTTCTCGTATTAATGTTATTTACGATAAAGTATCTTGCAATTTTGTCAGATTATTTTGATAAACTTTGAGATCTTTTACCTTTTTACAAACAGACCATTATATTTACGTAAGAATTCCATAGAAAATGATTTAAAATTGAAATCTAAGATGGCGCCAAGGAAATCGAAAATGGGCTCGAATTAAAATTACATTTCTTGATTATGGGGGAAGTAGAGAACCTTATATCGTGCGTGACCCGACATGCATTTGGCCGGTTTTTAACCGACTTCAAAAAAAGGAGGAGGTTCTCAATTCGGTTGTATAATTATGTATATCTATATTTTCTTGTTGTATGTTTGTAACCTCATAACTCCGACATTTATGAACTGTTTTCAATTTTTTTTTATGTGAAAGGATATACGTTCCGATTGGTCCCATTGAAAATTTATCAAAATCGGTTCAGTAGTTTGGTTTTAAAATCAAAATAACTGGAGGAAATAGAAAATATATCATCCAAGCATACGAAATTGTGTTTTTTGCTTTCCAGTGGTGTTGTTAGGTGTGGTACCATTAAAAAGTGCAAATTAAAAAACTTATTAACAAATAAATACAACCGACTTCCAAATATCAATTTAATTTCGGTCGGTTAATGTCGGTGTTTTTGATTGTTTCTCGGTATTTTAACACCGACTTCCAAAATTAAAGTTATTTTATACTTCGTAGTGTTTTTTTTCATTTGGAAGTCGGTAGTAATTTTTTTTTTATGTTTTTATTTTTAATAACACAGCATTTATACCAGACTTTTTGTTCTCGCTCCGTTATATGTTAATTTTTATAATGTTATTCCTTTAAATATGTTTCTCTTTGTCTCTAAGTATTTTGTACGTGAGGTATAAATAAAACCTTTGGATCTCTCTCTCCCTCTCCTTGCGTGTGCTTGAACTCACGAAAATACCAGTTTTTCCAAACACAGCAACCCTACCTAAACGTTTTGTTTCCTATGCTCGAGGATTTACCGTGGGAGGCCGCAAAGAATAACACCGAAGACAATGTATGAGGGACTTTAAACTTCCTTTAAAGTGAGGCGTATGCCGTAAGTAATTCGATTTTAAACACAAGTTTCTCCGAGTTTCAAGCTGAGCATACTCCAGCCGCGAGTGTATTCTTAGTTCTTGCTTAATCAAAAGGAAACTGTCTGATATATTCTTTGAAAGATTTGCAAAATGTTCTGTATATGGCTCGTTCAATTTTTAACCAGTTTGTTTAGTACTTAATGCAGTCTTTATTTTAAATTCGGTACATTTTTGGTGTTAATGATGCGAAATAGAGAGGCCTTTGCCCAGCAGTGGGACATTACGGGATAATTAAGATTTAGGTAAGATTGTTTTGGTTTTTTTGTGAAAGATAAGTAAAACGAACCAGCCTTAACAGCCAAAGTGTGGAACTCTCTGCCAGCGTCTGTATTCCCTACCCCATATAACCCGTCTGTCTTCAAAGCCAGAGTGAACAATCTTCTGGGCACGCTTGCTCCATCATAGACCTCATCCATCGCTTTCCATCAGGCCTGATTGAGGTCAAGAGCAAGCCCATTCCTCAATAAAAAGAAATTGTCATTTGCAGTAGTCGTGTAGTCTTTTATCTTTTCTAATATGATTAATATTAATGTTAAGCATGTGTTCCGTATGGTGTCGGACGTAAAATAATTGCACCATTCCATCGCTTCCCATGGGGGTCGTAAGAGGCGACTAAGGGACTCACCAGAGAATGGGCAGCAGCATTCTCTGTGCATTGCAACAGCTACCCCCCCATCCCCCCCTTGGGGGAGGCCTATGTCCAGCAGTGGACGTCTTTCGGCTGGTATGATGATGATGATGAGATGATGATGATGTTATGTGTATGTTCCTAAATAAAAGAAATGTACAAGCAAAAATGAATGAATGACAAAAAATAATGTAGATATTGAGGAACTTTAGGCCAAGAAAAACTGAAAATATATCAAACAGCGAGACAGCTGATTCACTTTCTTTTTGTATAAAGGAGCCTATAACAGACAGAGTAAACATTTCAAAACAAAATCCGTAAAAACCCGTTGTTTACTTTATTTCACAACAAAGTAGTTAATCATATTGTTTACTTGTTTTTAATCTTTATAATATATGTACGTAGTCGACGTACCGTATCGACGACGAATGATTTTACCGGCAAAATTTTGAGGTTAGGTTAGGTAAGATTAAGATCTTTCGAACCCTTCCGCCGGCCTCATCACCATCGAGGCCATCCGGCCAGTGCTCGACCTCTGGCTCGGTAGAAGGCACGGCTCCCTGTCGTTTCGTGCGTCACAGGTCCTCTCGGGGCAAGGCTGCTTCGGGAGGTTCTTGTGTCGCATAGGCAGGGAGCCGGACGCTCGATGTCACCACTGCGTCGACTGTCGGGAGGACACGGCACGGCATACGCTGGCAGAGTGTGCAGCTTGGGAGGAGCCGCGCCGTGCCCTAATCTCTGTAGTAGGCAGAGACCTCTCGCTGCCGGCCGTAGTTCGTGCTATGGTCGGCGGTGAGGACTCTTGGGACGCGGTGGTCTCCTTCTGCGAAACTGTTCTGGCGCAGAAGGAGGCTGCGGAAAGGGAGAGGGAGATCTCGACCGCTCTCCCGGCCCGCAGTAGGCGCATCGGGCGTTGGAGGAGGGCATACGCTGCCCTCTTCCGGTCCCCTTAACTGGGTCCAGGGGCGGCGGACTTGGGGATGTCCGTCGCACTCCATTCATTCGGACCCGAGGTGCGCCCCTCTTTGACTTAGCGGGGGGAGTCAACCACCTCACTCCCCCCGCTGACTCGAGGTGGCCCACAGAGGCGGGCTGGCACCAGCGGGGATTACGGAAGTCATATCCGTTCCCGCGATCCCCGGCGTAGGTGAGAGATGGAACACCGGGTTGGTTTTAGTCAGTAAGAGTCTGACAGACCCCTCCGCCCGCCCCAAGGCGGAGGCCATCCATGAGGATTTTCCCCCGACACAAAACAAAAAAAGGTTAGATTAAGACTGATTAACATTCAGTCATTGCTCGCCCATAATTACTAACGCGTGGTTGATAAGATACTAAAACACAATAATCTGCTGTTTTAAGTACACTAGAAAAAACGGCGTATTACCAAGTTAAGTAGACAGGTTTATCCCACCTACCAAAACCAAATTCTTGGGTACCAGGAGAACTAATGACAGGTTTCGTATCGAATTTAAGTATTAATTCCTGAATTGTATTCAATTCATATCTCATTTTTACGCAGTTTTTGTTTCTTCTGAACTACGCAACGGATTTTGATGAGGGTTTCATTTATTAATGTTTTATTCAGAATACAGGAATATAACATAGGTTTTTGAAGTCACAGAGTTAATAACGTTCCTTAAACCATATTAGACTATTCTTCTGTCAGCATCTGTTACAGCTACTTTCTAACCAAAGCTACAGACCACATAACACAAGGACCAACATAAACCACAAGCTGCCATCTTAACGCTCTCGTTGAAACCCACAATCTATACTTATATTATAAAGAGGTAAAGTTTTTTTATATTTTTTTATTTAATATGGGTTTGCTCTTGTCTCTAGTCTAGGTCATAGATGACAGAGACAAAGTCGACGATGGAGCGAGCTTACCCAGAAGAAGCCTGTTCACTCTAATTTTGAAGAGATTAGGGTTGTATGCGTTCGGAAACACAGACGCAGGCAGAGAGTTCCACTCCTTTGCTGTGCGCATTATAAAAGATGGTGAGTTTGTGAGGTTGTAAAGGTAATCTCTGGATCTACTGAACCGATTTTGTAAATCTTTTTGTATATTATCAGATACGGGAAAAGCCTACGGAAACGGGAAAAAACGGGATATGCGCGTACGTAGTCGCGGGCAACAGCTAGTTTACTAAATATTTTTACTGCGTCGTTTATAGGCCAACTGTTAAAGGGATTTACGAGCCAGTTCACTCCACTCGGGAGTATAAATCTGCGAAATAGTGTGTCTACGTGTGTCGCATGAGTTTGGAATATATTGGTGTTATTAAAGTTAACTTTGTTGGAAGTGGTGGACGGAACGGTGCAAGATGTTTTACTATGGGGAAACAGAACAGGCTTCTTCTGGGCAAGTTTGCTCTATCGTCGACTTTGTCTCTGTAATCTATGACCTAGACTTCAGTTAAGAGCAAACCCATCTCAACAAAAAAAACTTTTTGGTGGTGGAAATTGTAGAAATGCATGGAAAATGGAAACTCGCGTAAACCGCAAATTAAATCTTAGATTTAGACTACTTGACCATATTTTTCACAGGGAAGTAGAAAGAGAGAAGAACAGGCCTAGCACAACAAAAACAACACTTCAGCTAAGAATAATGTGAACTAAAAACAACGTTATCATGGGAAACAATGGAACAACTAGAAAATATAGATAATAATTCTATTTTCATAACGTCGCTCGTCGCGAAAAACAAAAAGAAGATTCCCACAACATCCACCACACACCTAGCGGAAAAAAAACATGTAGTTTTTGATATATTATTATAATAAATAACACACAAGCCACTCACCCTTCCGAACTTTGTTATATCTGTGCATGATGGCCTCACAGAGTGACGTCACGGTCTCATTTCTCACGGTTAAGCAGAAACCCGCCACGATTGTCTCGACACAATACAAAAACTAACAAAAAATATCTTCGTGGTGTTCTTGGAGAGCGTTATCATGCGATCTGACGTAAACAGTTGATAACGTGATAGGACGGCTTCATAGCTGCAATTGTTGTCAATGATTGTTGGCAGTGGGTAAATGTGTGACGCGCCGGCGCGGGCGCAGGGCTTATGATTAAACGTCACGAGTACTTTGCATTTTCCTTTCAGTAGAATGCTGTCATGTGGACAGGATTAAGGAATCAGAAACTTAGTTTTTGTATATTTTATTATTAGGGATTACCCCTGAATTAACGAACAATCTGACGATTACTTTTAAATTTAAGTTTTGGTCTAAGGACAGATTGAGTATTTGAAGTTGAACGCGCCAAACTCTACTTTATTACCTAAGTATGTCAGGTTTTTGCGGAATTTGTTCGAACGCAAAGGGCATTAGGAGGAGCACGGATGGGTTTTAGTCAGTAAGAGTCTGATACTCCCTTCTGCTCCGCCCAGAGCGGAAGGAGTCATTTGATGATTTCCCATCGATAAAAATAAAAATAAAAAAAAGAGTAAAAGACGTGTTCAAGAAATGCTCAACTTCAAATTCTTCATTCAGAAGTGTGACATGAGTTGCGTTTGGGAAATCATCAATGCCACTGTTGTTTTCAAATCTCCAACAGACAATGTTTTCATTTCTCTTTAGAACCGCGCTGCGTCGCAAAAATCAATTGCAAGGAATTTTTATTTGCCATTAATTATGTTTGCGTACGTCTAAGATTAGCTTTCGGTAAAAATAGGTGAAGAAACCGGTGTATTTTCGGATTTTATAGCATCTATCCAATCACATGTCTTGATGTGACTTTAGGAGGTACAATAAACCTATTAACTCTGTTATTATGTCCGATATGCCCGGATTATATTTTTAAACGATGAAATTATGAATGTATTCATGATTTTAGATCACAAAACCGTTAAAATATTGCCCATAATTTTCTTTTCGTTTGACTTTTTAGCCAGATATTTTGGTCAAAGTCAAAAAGTTTATTTCAATTAGGTCATTAAACGGCACTTTTGAACGTCATCATTTACAGTTCAGTAAAATAATAATATAACATTAATAAAGTGACTGTACTGTCCATTCGGAAAGGTAGATTCTTATGGTGAAGAACGGACAAGAAACTCCATTGTTACTCTTTTCAAATAATGATTTTACAAATTTTGATATACAAAAATTAATTTAATATTATGTGAGGACGATGCACCCAGAGTATGCTACTTATAAGAACAAAGTATTACCAGCAGAGGTAAACTTATTCATTTCCTAAAAAAAATTAGGTAAATGGTACTCACATATTTATAAATATTGGTACCATTAATTAAACAGAAAATAAAAAAACACAAAAAAGAAACAGTATATCTATAAAGTTAATTCATAAATCAACCAGTTTGATTTTGTCTACACCCTTGATTGTCCTATGGAGCAGGACCAGCATGTTTCCAAGCATTCTTATCCTCAATCCAAGACTTCTATTTTTATATAAAATACTATCGACTTCGTAATTTTCTTGTAAATATCTATTATTTCATTTTATCTCTTAAATTTTATTTAGGAAAATCCAATTCGAGTGTTCTGAGTCGAAATAAAGATAAATAAAACAAAGATAATTTCATACCGTTGAGATACTTAGTTGTAAATACCAAGATTGTAGTAATTAATTGCTATTATTTTGATTGCCTTTGAAGTAACTGCAATTAAGTAAACAATAATGACGGATGATTGTTGATGCAAAACTCGTTTCTTTTTGTTGCATTTAATGACAAAGGGTTCTGTCATTGAATAAACACAGTATCAATCAAAGTAGCATTATTTTATTAAAAAAATCTTTGCTCTGTTCATTGAAGATTTTCTACAGAATCAGTCAAAATATTTTTCTAATTTTTATCCATGCCTCTAACGTTTAATTACATTGTGGCGCCGTGGCTGTCTGCGGGAGTATTTTGTATTAGTGTTATTGTTTTTTGATAACTTAATGTGAACGTCACGGTTTATAAGAAAGAATGGAAGCAAAGGACAAACCAACACCTCAACATTCTAAAGACTTTTTTTTTATTTTCAAAAGAGTTTTTTATAGTCAGGCCAAAAAAAATAGAATCACTATCGTTTAAGTATTTGTTTTTATTTTTTTACTAAAATAGAAAGATATGAATAAATTGCGAGTGTGACGTATCCCTTATCACAGTGCGCATATCAGCATCAGATGGGGGAAATACAGCAACGAAAAACGTAAGCGGTACGTGATAGTTAGATTCAAAGTATAGATTGTAGTATGTACTCTATTGCTTTCGTTACACCAGGAACTAAGCGACGTGGTAGCAATAAACAAGGTGGTAGTACTGGGGCCCTACTATGAAGTCTTAAAACGATCATGACTCCGCTCTAAGTGGGAGACAGAGCTGTACATAGTTGGAATTGGATGATGTAAAAGTAAAGTAGTAGTGAAAAATTCATATTTCGAATGCGGGAGCAAATTGTCATGTCAAGAAGATTATCAAACTTGAAGCTATTTCTGAGCGTGAAAAAACTTCGATGACTTTGCTTTATCAGCATTATCCCACTTTATTTGTTTTCATACCTGCTTTTCTATTATTCGTCTCCTCAGTACACGTTTCCTAGCCATTTCATTTTTCACAAAGTTCTTGACTGGCTGATTTCTACAAAAACAGGTATGAGCAGAAAGTCAAAACGTTAGGTTAGGTTAAAAGTTAGGTGCATTCATAAAGTTAACTGGCGATCGTAACAGGATAGTTTAAAATTATATGAAAATAAATCTTAAGAAAAGTAGCTGCATATTTTACAAAATCCTAATTTTCCAGCCTACACCTAGTCAACAAGGAAGTGTAAAACAGCTACAACTATCTGAAACAGCTATCTTACCTAGATTTTATAGCAACCTTGTAGTTAACGCGTCCCGCACGTGGGCGACGCCATCCGCTTCGCATCACGACATTATCAGGAACACGTAATAAATGTAATTATAGCAAAAACGTAGAAAGGAAATTGATTTTCTTGGATGTTGTGTTATAATTTATTAGGTGAGGCTATGAAAATAATTTGATGGTCTAATAAAACGATTAAATTTTCCGATGGCTGATATGATTTATCGACCGGAAAAACAATGTTGGCTCGTATCTGTTTCAGTGTAGGTATATTCTTGAGCTGGTGGGTCCTTGGAGGATAGTGGAATAGTAGTAGCTTAGGTTCTGACCATCAAAGTTATTCATAACCATTCAATTACATCCCGAAACGAATGGTCGGGATTGTGTAGGTTCGTGTAAGGAGAATGCATGCTTATTGCATATTATTTATTTACCAACTATGGATGACTTACAGCTAAAACAAACAGAATAAAAAATTGCATGTGAGACTGCTTGCCAATTAAAAGTCAGCACTTCTAAAAAAAATTAAAAAATGATGAATGAAATAATAATTATTTAAAATATTAAACATGAACTTCGAATAGACTTGCTTTCGTTAAGCGATAATGTAGCATTCTCCTTAAGCTGGGTACTGACCAGTCTTACGGGCCGTAATGTAACATTCGCTGCGAACATGTTATGTTACGCCGTGTCCTAAAATCCATGTAGGTAAAACAAAACACATACGTATTTTGTTCGTGCTCGTTTCCACGTAATGACTGCACGAATGCTCGCTTTGTTACATGTTACTTTACGCCCCGTTACACCGGTCGGAAACTTTAAACGAACCTTACAAAATCACAACCATTTATTTTGGGATGGTATCAAATGGTTGTTCGTAGCTATGCAGGTCCCTATTTAATAAAGCAGGAATCAGGTACATGAAACAAACTTGTGACTTGCTAGTTTGATTGAATAGGTCCCTGAATGAAGTGATGGCTCAAAGAGGCTATGAAAGGAGGAACACTGAACTAGATAGAGGTTTAAAGTAAAAATCCTAATAGTTAAAGACCTTTGAAGTTGGACTAGTTTAACATTTTGCTTTTGGTGCAGTCAAAATTCAGTGGCGTAGCTAGTCTCAAAGGGGCCCTGTATCAAACCTGTATCATTTTTGGGGGGCCCATTTTCAGGGGTATTATTTTTAAAACAAAATAGGCCCCAATAACTCAGAACTGTCTTGGCAGGCCACGAAGAAGATGGCGCGACTAAATGTATAGCTTTGCGTCCACACGTCGGGGCCCTTGTAACCCGGGGCTCCGTATACGGCTGATACAGCTACGCCCCTGTCAAAATTCAATGTATGGTACCTACATCGAATCAATTCTGTTTCTATGCAATCCTTACTCTCTTACAATACATCTTATGTTTATCAAATAAATTGGTCAAGAAGCTCGAAGCTGCACTTGTTAGATTCATTGGTTTGTTGATAGGTACGGAAAACCAAACACTGTTTTCATTAATCTTGTAAATACCAATCGAAATCAGCGTTAACATGTTTATATTTTGAGTCTATGATTCATTTAATAAAATACAATCACGAACAGAAGTGTAACATACCGATGTTCGATTATTTAGAGCAATATATTTCTGTGGGAGGTGAATGGAAGCATGGCGGGCCGCCAACAGTCACAGTATTAACATTACGTAGATAGAATACAGAAACAGAAGGTCGGATCTATTCAACAAGATAAAACAGTCGCACGCACACATAGACGCGTACGTGCGGAAATCTTACACAAATGCCGATTGTGAGTGCGCTTGCACTTCATCATCTGCCTAGCCTTCTTCCCAACAATATTGGGGTGGCTTCCAGTCAAACCGGCTGAATACCAATATTTTACGTGGAGCGGCTGCCTACTAGACCTCCACAACCCATTAACTGAGTAACACGGAAGTTCTTGGCAAGACTGGAGTCAGATTTACTGACTTTTGACAATCCGTAACGACTGCTAAAGATTTACAAATGACAGCCGGGACCAACGGCTTAACGTGCTTTCCGAGGCAAGGAGGAAACTCGGTATGTTAAGATGTTCACTCATCCACTGACCAACCTTGACAATCGTTGCTTAACAATGTAGATCGACCCGTGCGGCTATTATTATTTTACCCCGAGCTCCTGAGTGAGTGTGTGTCTATGTGTGCATGCGTTGTCGCTCGTCGTTCGGAGTTGACCTTCTGATGCTTTTCTGTTTTGTCGTTTTAGTGCATGAAGACAAATAAACACATGGATATGGGCGACATGCTGATAATCCGCGGATTTGTAAACGGATTACACATGTCAGGTACATAGGTTTGTTTCTCTTGTTAATGTTGTTGTTGATTCGCTTGGACATGTTTACATAGCAATTTGTGATGTAGGTAGTTTACGTGTTTTTTAAACCATTTTGGCACATAAAGGTGTCACATGAATACGCCGAGCTGGGAATTAAGGATCCAAGTAGTCGTACGAAGCGTTATTCATCCACATTTATAAAGTGTCGGGCTCCCCAACAGGGTCTGCGTGCCCTTCCAGTCGTCAGTTTTCAAAGCAAAAGTAAAAAGGCATCTTCTATCGCAGACCTCATCTATCGGTTTCTATCAGGCGAGATCATGGTTAAGAGCTGGCTATTCATAAAATAGAAAAAAAATCAGGGATCTGGCGCTTGATTTTTGCAGGGCTTATCTAAATACTTAGGCGGTTATCACATTGCCGCCGCATCGTACGGAGACGAAATCCGTACCCACACGGAGATGCGGTGTGAGTGTGTTATACCCTGCGGTTTTTGTATGTAAATCAAGATTCTACAGTGTAAAGTTAAGAACCGGAGCGGTGTCTGGTGCAGTGTGATAACCACCTAACTTATCCAAATCTCGCTTACCTGGCCTGAGGCCCTGTACACTTATTTCCTGACTGAAGATCGGACCGTATCGAAATAGATTCTTAGATTATTTTCCTTTGAGTTTTTGTACAATTAAATAAAAGTAGCTTTTTAAGCCTTAAAGTACTTCCTTTCAAAATTATTATTTAACACCTAAAAAAATAAAAGTTGCAGCAAACTTCATTATTATACAACCCAGTCTCGTGCTAACAGTTCTGCGTATTTAACTACAAGCTATATAAATTCCTTCAAACAGCCTTTGAATAACGACACGTTTATAGCAAAGAAAATTTCTACAGGATTTAATATTCAAATCAGGGCGACCATCACGGCCGTTCAAATTGTAGACGATGAGCCACATTTACATCACAAATGGCTTGCAGGAAACGCTCCTGTGTTTATTTTCTGCGTTCAAGAATAGCAAACAAATGTGCCTTGATGTGATGGTACTAAATTAATCCTTTGTACTGTATTGCTAAACGAGTAGAACAAGGGATGTATGTATACTATTATGTGTGCGATTATTTAGTGATTCAGAGCTTGAAGAGTTATGTTAGTGATTGTACTTGTACCATCATGTGTATAAGTGAATTTGAGATTGTCATCAAATTGCTAGCTTCAAAACCAATTCGTGTGTACTCTAATGGTATACATGAACGTAAATAACTGTGTTCACGTGACATAAATCAATTCCATACGTTACCTGCTGCTATAAAAGTAATTATTTTGATGTTTGTTAATAAATCACGATTGAGCAGCTGAAAGAATTGCGTTTCTTGGAGCACAGGTAGACCCTGGTGGCCTGAATATGGACATAAATATGGTACTATTTATCCCGGTAGTACCTACGTCTCTAACATATCGATACTCCTCTGTGCCTCGAAAAACTCGTTAAGCCGTTGGTCCCGGCTGCCATTTGTATATCTTCGGTTGTCGTTATAGATTGTCAAAAGCCAGAAAATCTGACGCCTGCCTTGTCAAGCAGTACCGCGTTACCCAATTAATGGGTTGTGTAGGTCTGTTAGGCAGCTGCTCTATGTAAAACACTGGTATTCAGCTGAAACCTGTTTGACTGGGAGCCGACGCCAATATATTTGGAAAAAGGCTAGACAGATAAGGATGAGCTACGTATCTGTGGGACAATTTACAACTTCCATGCGGGCGAAGCTACTGACATAAGCTGAATATGTTAACACACAGATTACAGGCTTTAATATCAGTATCAGTACTCGCGACACTTCCTAGTTCTATCCAGCCCGTCCCTAGCTGTCCTCTCCCCAGCGATGCCCTAAACTGAGGCCCGTACCCCAAAGGGGGTGCCCTTAGCGTGTAGTCACTGGCTGGAGGTTATAGGCATGTCTGGTTAAGCAGTCGACAACCTCCTAGGTTAGCGAGAGGCCTCTCACAAAAAAAAAAATACTCCCGACACTTCCTTCTTTCTGCTATAGGAAGCGTAGCAAGTAAATAACGTTAATATTTTTGGCAACTCCCTACTTAATGACGTCGACAACATTTTTACGTTTTGTTTGTTTTCCATTTTCTCAAAATAGCTACCTAATCCATTATAATCAGCGAATGCGTATTTTTACCTTGTTTTGAACACAAAAACGGTATATTTTTAAATCAGGATTAGAGCAGAGAGCCGTGCTATTTTTTATTTTTAAATCCTCCAGAAAAATAAAGTACTGTTTATTTTGTAAACAGTCAGTGTATTAAAGTAAATACATATTGTTCTGGGAAGGGAAAGAAGAAATGTTTATTTAGCGTTCATGCTTTTGCTGCGAAAGTACGAACGCAATATATTTTAGTTTGTAACAGCAACCCGCCCCGACTTCACACGGGTAGAAAGCATATACCTACCTATGAATAATAAGCTCTACCGTCATATTTCAGCCAATTACTCAAAAGTTTAATGAATAAACCTTCCTCATGAGTCACTGTCCATTGGTGAAAACCGTATGTAAATTCCTAGTTTTTGAGTTTATCTCGTACAAGCAGACACATAGACAAATGCGGCTCCCCGCTGCATCTGTCTGTATCTGACTTTATCTTAAAACATGTAGTTAATGGTGATTGTGATCTACATTTCATCACTATGATGAGTGTTTTCGTCAAGTTGTTTGAGCAGTGGCTCGTGCACTATTTATTCCAGTACCTTTTTGTGGCTATTCCGATGCAATCACGCGTTAGCGTTTTTAGGTCTGTGCCATTGGCAAGTGAATTGATTCGCACTTAACATTTCTGAATACTGATATCAACAGGGTCATTCTACGTTTCGACATCTACACAAAACCCGGCCTTCTAATGTCAATCCCAATTAATCCTTTAAAAGTGTATACTTTCATGAAAAACTTAACGTACTTATTTACTGCAAACTAGGTATGTAAAGATGTTTATTTTATGTATTAAATTATACACAAATTTACCTTGTTTATCGCTCTTTCTGTAAGAAGTTTATGTTTCAAAATCCATTGCGTGGTTTAGGAGAAGTAAGCTGAAAAACAGACAGAGGCAAACAAAGATAGAAAAGCAAGCTAGGCGCTGTCCATAACTGCAAGAACGATTTATTTTTATTTAGAAATGGCAACATTATCACAGAATTGTTGCGTTGTTATTTTTAAACATGCAGTTGTTTTTTGTGACATACTTGCAAATTGTCCCTCAAAAGAGTGTGGCCAAAGAATGGCCCAGCAGCGTTGTCCTTGACTTTATTATGAAACCAATTCAGCACCGAGACTTTATCGATGCGAACATTATCGATTCGCATCGCTCCGGATTCTACTCATTTCCATTTACTACCCACTAAAACTGCCATTACAACTGACTTCAACATGAGACCTGTTCATATTTCGTTTCTCGTTCAATTCTACCATTCAATGCGGAGCAGGGGTGTTATTGATATGAAATTTCGGATGTGCATACGGTTTCGGATACGGTTACGGATTTGAAATTATTTCAGATTATCCGTTATTTTCGGATAGTTTCATGCAAGTGACCCGCTCACCCAAAGGGCAATGGAGAGGGCAATGCTTGGAGTTTCGTTGCGTGATCGAATCAGGAATGATGATATCTGCAAAAGAATCAAGGTTACCGACATAGCCCGAAGGATAGCCAATCTGAAGTGGCAGTGGGCAGGGCATATTGCTCGCAGAACAGATGTTCGATAGGGTCGAAAACTGGAGTGGAGTGGTGACCGCGTTTTGGAAGACGTAACGTTGGAAGGCCTCCCACAAGGTGGCCCGCTGACCTGGTGAGGGTCGCGGAGAGCCGATGGATGCGAGACGCACAGGACCGGTTGTGACGACGCTTGGGGGAGGCCTAGGTATGTCCAGCAATGGACGCCTTTCTGGCTGATATGATGATGATAATGACGCGCTCGGCTAGTGTGTCGGCTCGGCCGGGCAGAAAAACCTATCATAACGCGTCTGATTTAGATATACGGTTACGGATAGATTTTTATTTCGGTTATTCGATAGTTTCGGTTATGGTAACGTAGGTACTCAACATCTCTGATGTATAGTATTGCGAAGTTAAGGAAAAAGTTTGTGTAGTTTGTAGTCACGGCAAATTGAATAGAATCTCATGTGTACGACCCGACCGTCGCGGTGGCACTTGAAAATGTTTGCGATCCCTGCCGTGACATAGTTGAATGGAGTAGCGACGGTACAGGCTGAGAGGAAAATTTTATTGATTTTTATTTATAGAAAGTATTCCTAGAACGTTTAACCGCATAAACACTATATCTGAAAAGGGGTCATTGCTCCCATCATCACGATCAACTTTAACTATGGTACCGACATTGAAATCGTTAAAAAAAAAATCAACTGTTTTCCATATATTTATGTACGCAAAATGTACTTCAGATTATTTTTGGGTTGGTCCCATAGTTCATTGTACTTATCATTATGAACAACTTTGTTCATAATGATGAGTACAATGACCCCTTTTCAGGTACTTATTGCGTTTATTCTGTTACGCGTTGTACTTGTATGTAGAATTTGAAATCAAAATCAGTGTCATAGTTCTAATTCCATTGCATCCCATGCTTATTTGCAACTTGTTATAAAACATCAGTATTTGACAATGTTAATAACACCCTGTATATCGGATCAACTTCAATCATATCAGGCAGAATATTCCTCCAGCCAACTTCGCATGCAAATGCAATTTTTGAAGCGGGCACCATTTCGAATTTACTCAGTGCCGTTCGTAAGTGAATGTTATGGAGCCTGGCAACACTACATACGAAGTATACTTTTAAACGAGGCGCTGTGCATTTTTGAAGTTTCTAGACAAAGTTTGGTTTCAATAAAGGTTAGAACTAAGGAGTATCTTAGTAAGAGTGTTGAGGGCACTCTAAAGTTTATAGCGGTGTTAAAGGGGTTATATTTGATATGTGGGTGGTATATGGGTGGTAGGTATCTAGGTATAGGTATCGTATGTCGTGGCCGGTTCAATAACGAATCTGTTCATAAACCAACTGTCAGATTAGCTACCAACAGTAGCTGAAACGTCATGTTTGAAAGGAAACATGACGCTTCAGCTACTAGTTAGACTTTAGTTATAATTCGCGGTTTTAAATGGAATGACAATGGAATGATGTTTACTGATTCAGAGGGTTAGGTATTGTCTAACTTATTTGTTTTATTATATTATTTTTGTCCTAGTCTATGTCTTATTGCATGTCGAAGTCCTCCTTTTCTTGCTTCCACTTTTCCCGGCTTTGGGCAAGTGTGGACCAATCCTGTCGATAGGCTTCAAGCTCGTCCCGCCATTTTTGCCTGGGTTTGACGCGATGTCGGCACACATTTTCTGGTTGCTTTATCCCATGAGTCCTTTGACGTGAGTGTTTCTAACTTCTGACTTCTGACTTATGCGGACTAAAATGGAATAAATATTTTATTCTATTTTACTGCACCTAGTACTCAATTTTCGTATACCTCCTATAAGTGAGATGTGTAAAGCACTACCTACTTTCTTGTAACACCCATTGTACCATATCTCTGGCGAAATAAATGATTTATGATTATGATTATTTATGATTAAATACTTCCCACTTACTGAACTGAGGCCCTACTATGAAGTCTTAAAACGATCATGATTCCGCTCTAAGAGGGAGACGGAGCTATACATAGCGAATAGCACTATCCCGTTTACATCATCGGAATTGGATGGCATTAGCACGTCATAGTGGGGCTGCTGAACGGTGTTTATAACATGAAGATACCGAAAGGAGCATATGTCTTTACGCCTAATTTTTGAAGAAAAATCGAACTCTTTTATATACTGATTAGCAGGTTCTCAGTCCAATTTTTCTAAGAAGAATAGAATCTACTAACCAGTTGCTGAACAACTCAGACATTTTTTATAAATAAGGCCGTTTTGCGTTTATAAATTTTCATTCTCAATCATTTTAAAGCTGACATTAGATAAAACAGTACCCCAATATTTGTACAAGTCGTCAGGTAATTAAAACCACAAAATAGGTTAATTGCAGATACATTTTGCATGAATCCATAATTCGATGTACCTACTTACCTCAATCGCAAATTATTTGATATAACATCGACATACCTATATCAGTTCCAATAGATATTTACCGGAAAATGTGATTTCACATAGATGTTGAATTTCAAAGAGAAATATTATGATTAATAGAAACACGCTCGGAATGTTTTGGGAATAGTTTAAACTAGTTGCCGCCCGCGGCTCCGCCCGCGTGTTTGACGAAAATTATCCCAAGGGAACATATTCCCAGGATAAAAAGTATCCTATGCGTTATTCCAGATTATAATCTACCACTGTGCCAAATGTTGATGAAATTTGGCGATTCAGTAGTTTTTTACGTGAAAGAGTAACAAACATCCATCCATCCATCCATACTTACAAACTTTCGCGTTTATAATATTAGTAAGATAACATCAACATACCTATATCTATCAGTTCCAATAGATATTTACCGGAAAATGTGATTTCACATAGATGTTGAATTTCAAAGAGAAATATTATGATTAATAGAAACACGCTCGGAATGTTTTGGGAATAGTTTAAACTAGTTGCCGCCCGCGGCTCCGCCCGCGTGTTTGACGAAAATTATCCCAAGGGAACATATTCCCAGGATAAAAAGTATCCTATGCGTTATTCCAGATTATAATCTACCACTGTGCCAAATGTTGATGAAATTTGGCGATTCAGTAGTTTTTTACGTGAAAGAGTAACAAACATCCATCCATCCATCCATACTTACAAACTTTCGCGTTTATAATATTAGTAAGATAACATCAACATACCTATATCTATCAGTTCCAATAGATATTTACCGGAAAATGTGATTTCACATAGATGTTGAATTTCAAAGAGAAATATTATGATTAATAGAAACACGCTCGGAATGTTTTGGGAATAGTTTAAACTAGTTGCCGCCCGCGGCTCCGCCCGCGTGTTTGACGAAAATTATCCCAAGGGAACATATTCCCAGGATAAAAAGTATCCTATGCGTTATTCCAGATTATAATCTACCACTGTGCCAAATGTTGATGAAATTTGGCGATTCAGTAGTTTTTTACGTGAAAGAGTAACAAACATCCATCCATCCATCCATACTTACAAACTTTCGCGTTTATAATATTAGTAAGATAACATCAACATACCTATATCTATCAGTTCCAATAGATATTTACCGGAAAATGTGATTTCACATAGATGTTGAATTTCAAAGAGAAATATTATGATTAATAGAAACACGCTCGGAATGTTTTGGGAATAGTTTAAACTAGTTGCCGCCCGCGGCTCCGCCCGCGTGTTTGACGAAAATTATCCCAAGGGAACATATTCCCAGGATAAAAAGTATCCTATGCGTTATTCCAGATTATAATCTACCACTGTGCCAAATGTTGATGAAATTTGGCGATTCAGTAGTTTTTTACGTGAAAGAGTAACAAACATCCATCCATCCATCCATACTTACAAACTTTCGCGTTTATAATATTAGTAAGATAACATCAACATACCTATATCTATCAGTTCCAATAGATATTTACCGGAAAATGTGATTTCACATAGATGTTGAATTTCAAAGAGAAATATTATGATTAATAGAAACACGCTCGGAATGTTTTGGGAATAGTTTTAGTGTATTGCGATTATACTGTAAATGATATTTGAATCGTAGGTATCTATCATCTATTGTGACTTCGATTACAGTCGTGTGAAATAATGTAAGCGATTTACAAATGAAAAGTGGTGACGGTGGGTTCCTATGTTGTGGAGATAAAGTTTTAGAAAGAGCAATAATGGCCTTGTTGTACAGGCCCCGATTAACATGTCGCAGGGCGCATTACTTCACAAAATGGGGAAAGTATTTGAAGGTAACCGGCATGTCTTAGCACTTAAAATTCGAAGAAACGAGAAATATTCACCAACACGCACTGTGTCCCAGCAGTAATTTTCACAGAGTGTGTATTTTTACTGCCGCTATAACAAATAATATCTAATAATAATAAAATTAAATTAAACATTAAGAGGAAGCCCCCCTTAATGTACCCCTACAAAAAACGTGTTATTTATTTGGTTTATGCTAAAAAATGCGGCTAAGTCCGACTTGCTCTTGGCCGCATTTTTTATTTATAGAACAGTACAACAGTACTTTTAATGGTCATCACAATAACGTACTAAACGCTAGGTATCAATCACTGTTCTTCTGATATAGGAAGGTTTAGAGTCTGTCATAATAAACCCACAGGCGAATACTTAGCATCCCCGATTTAATATCAATGCGACCGTGACGTACCTGTCGACAACGAATAACATGCTACACTGTGGGTAGGGTTGGCAGTTCTTGCATTTTTTATCTACAATCATCGTCTGCCTAGCCTTTTCCCAACTATATTGGGGTCGGCTTCCAGTCAAACCGGATTCAGCTGAATACCAGTATTTTACGTGGAGCGGCTGCTTACCAGACCTCCACAACCCATTAACTGGGTAACACGGTACTCCTTGGCAAGACTGGTGTCAGATTATCTGGCGTCTGACTATCCGTAACGACTGCCAAAGATCAACAAATGACAGCTGAGACCAACGGTTAACGTGCTTTCCGAGGCACGGAGGAGGCTCGGTATGTAAAGATGGTCACCAATCCACAGACCAACCTCGGCAAGCGTTGCTTAACCTTGAAGATCGACCCGTGCGGCTGTTATTATTTAGCCACGAGCTTTTTATCTACAATCAGTAAATCAGTCATGGAAATTAGAGGCTGCATATGACTGGCTAATTGTTGGTATCAATATGTCAAAGGTTTCGAAACCTCAGCATCGACTTATAGTAAGCGACATTTATTCGAAAAGGCATTCAGGCGGTCGATTCTGCGGTGGTGAGCTGTCAATCCATATAATCAAGATGTCACGTGATCACGGAGTGAGCTGTCATTCCATCTTGATTATATGGATTGACAGCACACCTCGTGATCACTTCACCCAAGCCTTCACTTCGACGTTTTTACAGCATCGACCGGCAGGATCCTACCCCACTGCTTTTAGGCACGCATTGTCAAAAATATGACGGTTATGATAAAGTCTATCGTAAGGGCTCGATTTCACGTTGTTATGATACAATAAAGATGTTTTAAAAACAAGGAAAGGCTCTTTGTTGTACAACTATCGAAATATTTAAGGACACTTCCACTAAAGCATAAATCAGCAAAATATGTGATGGTAACCATGACAGTCGTTTCATTATCATCACCATCACCCCGATTTCATTCATCACATACCTAGTATCTATTTCTCAAAATAATTTGAAAACCAAAGCCTATTGGCCATATAAAGCCATTCCATTCAGCCAGTCAACGTACTCTAATTTATTTAAAGCCTAACTTTTCAGTCTAGAAACCTACCTTACTCTACATAGTCTATATCGAAATAAAATGTCATTGAATATGTAAATGAATTCAAAGAAGAAAACCGAGGACTGCTGAAAAATCTAGATATAATAGGCACTGAATTAGTAGGCATACCACAAAGGCAGACTTATTCGAAAATACCACCTCGTGAAAGAATATTAGAAATACCTCAAGCTTTCATTTTGATTTCGTTCTGAAAAGCTGGCAAATTATTTTTGTATTCTTTTTAGGGTTTCGCACCCGAAGGATAACCAACGGGACCCTATTACTAAGACTCTGCTGTCCGTCCGTCTGTCTGTCAGCGGGCTGTATCTAAAGAACCATAATAGGTAGACAGTTGAAACTCTCAGTGTGTATTTCTATTGCCGCTATAACAAAAAATATATAATAATAAAAAAAGATTAATTTAAAAAATTAAAGCCGGTACCGGTCCCATACAATTTTCGGTTTATGGTATGGAACCCTTCCTGTGAGAGTCTGACTCGCACTTGGCCGGTTTTTCTTTCTTCTGCTCCCCACGGTGTGAGCATTGCGCCCATGTCACGTTTAGTTTATAAACCTTTAAGTATTTTTATTCTGTTCTGCCAGTTACTAGTATTGTCTCTTGTGATAAAGGGATTAAGATAACATTATTTTGTTTAATTATACAACTGTTGCTAAGATGAAATTTAGGAGCACTGATTACAAATGTTTTTTATCAAAAATTCTCACATGGCTCCATCGTGTTCGTTTCAATGTTACTTCTCTTTATAATATCGTTTAGTGCTGTTATTGTATTTTTATGAGAGTAACACGGTACTTCTTGGCAAGACTGGTGTCAGATTTTCTGGCTTTTGACAATCCGTAACGAGTGCCAATGATCTCCAAATGACAGCCGGGACCAATGGCTTAGCGTGCTTTTCGAGGCACGGAGGAGTCTCGGTTTGTTAAGATGGTCACCCATCCACAGAGCAACCTCGGCAAGCGTTGCTTATCTATAATTAAGTCACGAGCTCCTCCTGCGAAAAAACCTCATACACTACAATAATTCAATATCTAGTTGAGATTGGCTACCGTGACCGATATTCGTTCTGGACTGGAGGACTATTTTAAATCCAAAATTAACCGATTCACAGTCCATGTGGCCTGCCCCATGGGCGTGCAGTAGGTAGACTACAGTAAGGGTAGGCCAGCCATACATAATGCCCAAAAGAAAATAACTCACCAAATTATTCAGGGTTGAAATCACGATACTGATGATGCGAATTTTCGTCCACTTTGAAAGTGGATGAAACTTATTTTTTTGGGCATTATGTATGGGCTGGCCTACCCTAACTATATACTTACTGGCCTACTGCACTCGCATGGCCTGCTCTGACTGTTGAACTATTGTGTCTACTGTGCGGACAGTGAACCTATGAAAAACAAGTGATGGCAGCCTTCTTCTTAAACATATTGCAACGTTGCACTACTAAACAATATCATTTGTTTTGATTTGCGACGTGAAAACCCTCTACACGTCAAGAGGTCAGCAATATACTTATTTTTTTATCAATGTGTGATATTATTCTTTTTATTTTAATGTGTGTTTACATCTCTTTTTATTTTAATTTTATTGTGTTTTTATTTCTGTAGTTTTACTCATTTTTCACTGTACAAAGCGTTGTATGTCACTATCTATAATGGTGCTCATGTACTTATAAATAAATAAAAACACTAGTGCACATAAAAAGAAAAAAAACGCCCCGTAATGTAAAAGCCACATAATAGGAACGCACAACCCTACGAGTCGTTATGTCGTGTGACATTTGGCTCGCGTCCATCATGTCGCCGACGTAACGTCTCTATTTCTATCAGGCATTCCTGTATCGCGGATATTTTATTGTGGCCGTTATCAGTTGCTTTTATATCTGTACTATTTGTTTTTCTACTTATTCTAAATTGGTTAGATGGTGGCAGTTTTTCCAACGGTGCGTGAAAATCGAAGAGATTTTTTTTAAACCTTTAAGTATTTTTATTCTGTTCTGCCAGTTACTAGTATTAAGATAAATTAGTTTTTGGACTTTATAAACAAGTTGAATCTAAGTGAGCTGAAACTGAGGTGGCTTTAAGTCTAAATTTAAAACTTTCATTTTGCTCAGTTCACAAAGATCCCAGCTCTGGAAATTCCAAAATAATGCAGCAATAATAAATGCGGCTCAAGTTTCTAGTGGTTTGTTTAGCTTTTGTTTTTTTTTATAATTTGGAGGCTTGTGCTTCTGCCGCGCCACTGTCGCGCTGCTAACGTCCTCATGTGAAAGCGGCCTAATTCATAAACTAAAACTTATTAATGGCTAGTCCTTGGCAAAGGTCTAAAGTGCCGTCAAAACTTTTAGGACGAAGTGAGTGTGGATGGCAACTTCTTCTGACATAAAAGGGTATTACCCTTTCTCAATGCTTTTTAGGCCAATTTTTAAAAAGGCCGTTGTATATTTTATATTTTAAATATGGGCCTACTAAGAATTTTTTGTTTCTAAAATGTTTAATATTATTTACTACTCAGCCTACCATAATGTATTGCTAGACGTTCCAAAAAACTTAGCTAATACCACTTAATTTCTGTATGAGGTACAATAACACAATTAACCTAGAGATTCATCTTCTTTAATTTTCCTCATAAATTATGAATCTCAAATGTTTACATTAACGTTCGTTTAAACAAACGACCTCCCAAACGCCTTATTTTCCAACAATCACTGTTATCACTATGTCCACACAAAGTATTTATGTTTGCCTGTCTGCATATTTGTCCTGATTTTCGAAAACTACTGAACTGATTCCGAAGAGTTTTACATTATTAGATATATTTAAAAAAAAAAATATTAAAGTGTATTCTATTCTGCGTTTCGTAATTTTTATAGTGTAAATCTTAATCAAGTTTATTCGATTGAGGTTTTCATAGCCATCTGTTCGTGTTTACAATTTACATCGCCATGATAGCCTCAGTAGCATAAATTGATGCAAAAACAAAGTGTGTTCGTCAACAGCTGTCTTGCCAGTAGTTGCCACTCAACTGGCAATTAGTTGGCAGATCCGAGCCGACGTCTGCCAGTTGCGTTTAAGTGGCAAAATGTGACGTGGAAAGTTTATTTGCCAGAGTTGTCACAAATTGTCGGAAACTTGGTTAGCCACTTGGCAAAATACTATGTTGTTGCAAACTGGGGAAACGACGTGGATCTGGAAAAGTTTTAACGTTATGCTAATCACAATACAACTTTAGGTGAAGCAGCAAAGATATTGTACTCCTTTATAGTAGTTAAGAAATTAGACTAAGTTCATTGTGTTAAATTATTTGTAGTAGCACGATGGGACTGACATTGTCACTAAGTGTACAAAAGTCCCTTAAATAAATAAAGACTTAAAAAAAAAACAATACAATTTGCCGTTGCAGCAGTAATTTTAATTACAGAAACTGTTTTCCCTACTTGTATAGATGGAGATAAATAGATAGGATACATGATTAAGGTTCAGCTGAAAGTGGTACAAGGAATGAAATGAATCGATGATCGAAACGAGGTATCCAATATGTGCACTGCTCTCAATAGGAATCCAAGAAAAGTCAGCGGCATACCTGTAATGAAATTGATGCCCGACGAATTGGATGCACCACTAAGGTACATGGAAAAATGTATAATGGGTACATGAAAAAGAATGTCGACTCTATATACCCATTCTTTATTATCTTCCAACATCCGGACATAACATCGCGGAAAATTGGCACTATTCCAAACTAGAATACTGAAACAGGAAAAGGACAAGACAATATCCCCTTAAATGTTTAACATGGGTCTCCGAAAACGGATACAAATTTATTAAGTTTGCGTAGATATACGAAAAAAATCTGTAGGAAATCGTCATGATTAGAATAAATAATCACAGTTTTTTGTTTGTAGCAGGCGAAGACTCTGCTGTAGCCTATGCTTTCTTACTATCATATCTTACTAATGTTATAAATATGAAAGGCGGTTTGTTTGTAGGTATGTTAAATTTTCACGCCTGAACTTATTTAAAGTATTTGGCCCACAGACTATGGCCAGGATTAGGACATAGGCTAACCCGGTAGTACGTTCGAAGTTATGGAAACCTGCAGCATTATACAAAAATATATATAATCGACCGCATATGCTTTCATTTTGACATAGCTACCAAATTAATTGCGTGTTCTACGCTGTCGGGCAGACGATTTTTAAACATATGATGTAATGGATCTAGAATTTCATTAATTCTATATTCTATATCACTCTATCGCACTAATATTATAAAGGCGAAAGTTTGTGAGTGTGTGTGTATGTTTCTTACTTCTTCACGCGGCAAACGGCTGGACCGATTTAGATGGAATTTGGTATAGAGATTGTTTGAGTCCCGGTAGAAGACATGGGAAAGAAAAAAAGTTTTTATCCCGGGAGTATGTTACCTTGGGATAATTTTCGACATTCACACGGGCGGAGCCGCGGGCGACAGCAGACAGTACTGATATAATAAAGCTAAAGTTTGTTTGTTTGAACGCGCTAATCCCTGGAACTACCAGTCGGATTTGGAAAATTCTTTTTGTATATGATACCCACATTCATGAGAAAGTCTTTAAGCTATACGGGAACCGGAAAAACGGGATATGCGCGTACAAAGTCGCGGTAAAAAGCTAGTTGTGAATAAAAGTACGCTTAGTTACACAATAAGGGTACTGGGACGCTGAAGACGATAAAAATGGTGAAATATGGCCAGGCATAATTATATATAATAAAATACGATGCTTAGAATTCGTACAGAAAATCTTTTGTTTTTAGTAGACAAGAGGACACTGTTACTCAATGATATTGACGTAATGCTATATCTATTTCCTAGTCCCCTAGTACAGTCCATAGTCCATATCTTAGGTTCATTATGTAAAGATAACGCCATGTGGTAGCTGTTATATACACAACATACAGATACACATAACATAACATAACACACGCATATTATAGGTCTGACCTATACCGTTATCTGAACGTATTCGGGTAAACATTTATTATTGATTTTTGCCCATAATGCGTCGGGCAAAACACTGATAAAGGGAACTCTCTGAAAATACATGCGGCTAAAACTAATAAACGTGCGTACGTACATCAAATTACTGTTGCCGAAATATTATTACGAGTATAAAGATGTTTTTTTTTGGACAAAAAGTGAACTGTTCTTTCACAAAATATCATCTTTATTTCGTGTCTGTTTTATTCAACACTAGCTTGTGTCGTAAATTATTCCTATGTTCTATTCCAGGAAATGGTCAACCTGTGTGCCAAGTGTCTTCCGTTCAAACGCTAATGATTCAAGGGGTTACAAATACACAGACATACGGACAGTGTTACTTTTTCTATAATATTGGTATGGATTAAGCCAGGAGTTCCTAAAGAGTGCGCCGCGGCGCCCTGGTGCGCCGTAGAAAGTAAAGAAAGGCGCCGCAAGACGGCCTCTTCGGGAACTAGACTTATATATTCGCGGGAACAAAATATAAGAAACCGTTCAAAACCCGCTCGCAGCTTAGTATTTTATTTTCTTTTTGTGTATCAATATTTGAAAAGTACTCAACATCATACTGTGGTGGTTTTAATTTTTATACTGAACGGTGTAAGTGCGCCATGGATTGAAATTGTTTGGGAACCCCTGGATTAAGCTATGACTTTACACTGATCTGAAATTCATGCTCCAAGGACTTTTTTGCTTAACAGTAAGCTGCCTAAAAGTTAACTAACAAATTCGAAAATAAGGGTACTTCTTTCATGTTTTAAGGCTGCTTTCACAGCTGTCCGGGAGTCCCGCACGGGTCGCCCGTACGGTCTTCTGGAACAGGGGCACACGTGAGGCGATAGAACATTGTTTGTGTTTCACAGCGACTCGGATTAGTCCGTACGCGACCCGCTCCGGGAAGAGCCCGTATAACCGGTATATTACCGCACTGAAGTCTCGTTACAGAGCACTGCGCGCGCTACCCGTACGGGTTTTGATGAATGCTGAGTTCACAGCTGTCCGGCAAGACAGCTGTGAACTCAGCCTTAATCAAAATCTCAAAGAAACAGTTAAGATACATATAAGCTACCACGAGTTAATTCGCCGCCACCACGGCGCTCAATTAAACCTTGCTTGCACTTTTCTTATCTCATCTCTGAGACACGTGTAAGATGCAATGAGTTCAAGGTCCAGGTGGCGCCTGTGATACAGACTAACAGGAGTCCAGATTATCGCGTATGAGAACAATACTGGTTGAAATGTTTGAGGAACAAAGAAATGCATTAGATCGAGCTTAGGAAGTGAACAGCTATGACTCTATGAGGCGATTAACGAAGATTCTCTCGTTGACACACTCTTTTTAAGTAATTGATACTTGAAATATTGAAACTGGAATTAAAACTAGCAGTAAATAAAGTATCAGTAAGTACCTACATGATACAATAAAGTAACACACTAAACCTGGTTGCTAATTAGGAAGATGTACTTTTCTGTTTTAACAGCTTAGAATAGCGTACTGTTATACCTATATAACTTTTAATATGTTGTGGAAAATGTCGTAGGTTATACATTTGTTGTTCTTGTATATTTATAACTTAGTATAAGATTTTAATGTACTTATGACTGTTTACTTTCCCGAACAAATAAAATAATAAAATAAAAATACTCTCTTGCTACACATTTTATGTTACTGTTATTAGTTAAATTTAGATTTATTGAAATAATTGTATTAAATTGATTAATTTATTGTATTGTTTTTATATTATTAATGTTAATTGAATTGAATTAATGAACTGAAATGTATTTGTTAGTGTAATTTTTTTATTCTTTTCTGCACTATCGCTTTGGGTTACTGTCCTGACAGGGTTGCAGAATTTGTTCGAAAAAGTCACCGCGGCCCTGGGGGGCTACTCTCTAAGCCCGAAATCCGTAGTTTCGGGCTTAGTTGCGGGAGTTTTTTTAGACTCCGTATCACCTACGTACTTATGATTAGTTCCGAATCCGAACTAAGAATGAATGACAACACGATTTGACAGTAACTGTCAAATCGTGTTGGTGTATCACAAACACGATTTGACAGTTGAACTGATTTGATTGATTTGACATGTTGCATGAAAAATTTGACTTGAATCCGTAACTAAGCCCGAAACTACGGACTTCGGGCTTAGAGAGTAGCCCCCTGGAACGCAAAGGGCTTTAGAAGGCACACGGATGGGTTTTAGTCAGTAAGTAAGAAGTGAAAAGAATAACAAAAAAATAAAACAAATGCGAGTCAGACACGCGCGAAAAGGGTTCTAAACGAATTATATTTTATAATCGAGGCTCAGTAGTTTCGGAGAAAAGGGGCAATGGTCAATATTCATCTATTATGATTCGGGCATTCCGATATTTTTTATTTTTTATATACCGAAGTGTGTGTGACTTGTGGATCGGTAAAATAATTTTAGTCTTACTATTTTGTTTTGTGTTTTTAGTGGGATCCACTTGTGTACAACGCTAATTTGGTAATGCTTATTAGTCCCGAAGTACGCTTTTCACCATTTACGTAATACAGAACCACTCAAGATTTTTTCCTCAACAACCGATGAACATAAAAATATTGACGCACAACATTTTACAGCTGACGGACTGCGGAACCGAAAAAAAAATGTTTACAGAATAATGAATGAAGGAAGAAAATTAATTAATATTTTGTCTGCGGAAGTCTGGCTATTATTTGGCCTTGATTCATGGATCAAAGACTACACGTCATAGATCATCTGCATAGCATTTTCCAAACTACGTTGGGATCGGCTTCCAGTTTAACCGGATGCTGAATACCAGTATTTTACATAGATCGCTTCATGTAAAATACTGGTATTCAGCTACCTATTTGATCTCTTCAACCGATAAACTGATTAACACGACAGCCCTTGGCATGATTGGGCTCTGATTTTCAAGTTTCTGACTACCGTGCGTACAGTGATGTGATTTCCGAGGCACGGAGGAAAATCGGTATGTAATAGATGGTCACCCATCCACAAACCGACCTCGGCAAGGGTAGCTTAACCTCAAAGTTCGACCCTTGCGGCTGTTATTATTCAATCACGAGCTCCTCAGAGCTATCACGTCATGCGATAGGCAATTTTTACTTTTACCTCACCCGGGTAAATAATAGCCTCGGACCATCGGGGGAATATTGGAAAATGAACGGTTTCCAAACTTGTGAAATTCAATCGTAGTACCTAGTTGGTTTTTTTGTGGAAAAGTTTGTTTTCATAGTTGATTGAAATTGAAAGTGATTTCAGGTGCAATTTTCGTTGTGATTTGTTTTTAAAAAGGATTCGTTATTTCATTAATTTCACATGATATATTGTGTGGTGTACTGGTAGAATGACTTTCGCATTTATTATACTGATTTTATTACCTACCAGGGTTGCGGATTTTTTTCGAAAGAGTCACCGCGGCCCTGGAACGCAAAGGGCTTTAGAAGGAAAATAGCTGGGTTTTAGTCAGTTAGAGTCTGACACGCCCTTCCGCTCCACCCAGAGCGGAAGAAGTAATTTGATGATTTCCCATCCATAAAAAATGGTGTAAGTATGGTAAAACGAGAAGCTTATCTCATTGAATATTGTAACGTGTTTCATTATTAAACGTTTTAGTCTTAGATCCCAGAACTGCCAGACCTCCTTTTTTTTCACACTAACAAAATTGAGAACAGAGTAGTGTTAGTATGTACTTTTAACATACGCATACCTGCTTGGGCCGATGGCTGATTTCCAGGTATCTGTTGCTAAAGCTATAATATTTTAACGACTGATTGATTCGTCATTGTAATAGTCTAAGAGCTCTCACAAAAAAATAAGGAAGATCTGGCAGCTCTGGGATCTTGGTCCATTCATTCTTAGGGTTCCGTACCCGAAGGGTAACCAACGGAAGCCTATTACTAAGCCTCCGCTGTCCGTCCGTCTGTCTGTCAGCGGGCTGTATCTCAAGAACCGTAATAGTTAAACACTTGAAATTTTCACGGAGTATGTGTGTAATAAAAATTAAAGTAAATTAGAAATTAAAAGGAACCCCTTTTAATTTCTATTTACTTTAATTTTACAACAATAAACGTATTTTCTTGGTTTATAGTACGGAACCCTTCGTGTGAGAGTCCGCCTCCCACATGGCCGGTTTTTATTGGTTTTATAAAACCGAACTAATAAAGTTATCTTCAAACAGCGTTCCCATTAGTTTCACAAAGACATTTCCACGTGGTCACACTCTAGTAAAATAAAATTATACTTGAGTTGACAGCTCACCGCACTAACAAGAATTTAATTAAGTTTCGTATTTCGTTCGTTATTCTACCTAATGTGCCATTATTTCAGTAATTTCAGCAAGCAGGCCGGTGTCAGGTGGATACGGAATGAAGACACCAATTCTGTTATGGATACGTAATGAAGACACCATTTCTGTTATGGATACGTAATGAAGATACCACTTCTGTTATGCAAGAGTTTGATGTTACCGTCATTATATTCATATTTCGGATAGCCATCGAGTACTCACGTACTGACTGCTTGTCTGCTTTGTTGGAACATGAGGCCAATACACAATAGCAATGCTTTTCATTTTATCAGTTTCAAAAGTACGCCCATGAAATGGCGTACTTTTCATAGTATAAAGGAACGCAGTCGCAAAATCCATATATTTTGACATTTAATGTCGCTGACATGATATTGCGACTTGAATTTTAACGCTTTTCAAGTGATAATAATAATATATTTGTTGCGCCACTTCTTCTTCCCATCTAAAACACTAGGAAGTGGTGACGGGCGGGCGTTTTGGGGGACTGTCTTTATGTAGAACTTTGACGTTCAAGAAGGCACTCAGCCTAATTTGAATAAATTACTTTTTTTATAATAGAAAATAATAACGTTTATTGGACAAAATCAGAGCTTAGCCTACTACAGTTTCAATACTAAAAACATTACATATAAGAGGCTTCTAACCTAAATGAACTCCTGATTTCCAAACCAGGTAAAAACCTGAATCTTGGAAATCAGTGCTCCTCCAATGAACATAACAAGGACTTACTTAGATAAGGGATAACTAAGATATATCAGTACCTACTGACAAAGTTATAATGTAATAACAAATTATTAATTTTACAGCTTGACGATTTTGAGAAATATGATAAGTGTTGTGTTGTGTAGTGTAGTGTGTATTGTGTAACGTAACAAATTAGTCAAATGATAGCTTTTTAAGTACAATATGATTGGTCTTTAGAAGGCCAATATATCAAAATTTTTTGAACAACTATCGCATTCGTACCTCACTCGAAATCTGTCAAAAACCCCTTTAGTTTCTTTAGGTTTTGACAGATTGCGACGGTGATGCAAATACGTTGCTTAAAAATATGTGGAATTTGGCCCTCTGATATATTGTATGTTCGAGACGCTCGACAACCTTGCTTGCTGTTTTAGCGGGAAATATTTGGCGCCATCGCCATTTGAATTAAGTGAGCTGACATAAATTCTAACATTATTGATGGGGAATAAAGGACTTCTTAGATTTTTCTTAACTTGACTTATTATTTTAACATTACCTATGTATTTTTAACCGACTCCAAAAAAAGGTTTTTTTTTTAATTACAAAGGTTGACTGGTGAATGCCTTGTTGCACGTATGCATATTGTACGTAAAGCTTAAATCAATCATGTACTCGCAAATTAAGTCGCTAAAAATGAACTTAGCAACTTGCAGAAATATTACCAGTCTCTACTAAATAAAAATATGCAAATAATAATTGTCTTGTGTTTATAAAGTACCTAAATATAACCGGAATGCAATAGGTTATTAACTTTTCCTTGCCGCTGATAAACCATTTCATACTATAAATAACTATCTAAGTACTACGTATAGGACACACGTCACAGATACATCAATAATATTATAAATAATATATAGCTGAACTATCGTAAATTAAAAAATTGTATTAATATTAACTAAAATATTATTAAAGCTGTGGTGCTAGGTCGGTGCTTTATTAATAAATATAACTAACGGAGAGGTCAAATCACGGACTTTGATTCTATGCGTGACAAGATTGTTAAGACTTTTTCGTAGTAAATAATAATTAAATAAAATCTTCACCTGTATTTTCTTCATTATCCACATCCATAGTGTCAAAATCCTGTTCAATCATAATAATCACAAACACATAATGTTCTTCACTGAAAGTCCATCATTTTGTCACATTTTTCTTGAAACTAAAAGTTAATAAATCAACCAGATTTATTTCAAGACGTTCGCCGCGTCAAAGGCTTTTGACAAGTCAAGACACAAATCCCAGCACTAGTGACGTGCACTCAGTATATCGATATAATTTTTTAAACAAATATTTCGCAGCAGGGAAGTCGCAAACCGTAGTAGCTACATAGAGCAGTTTATCGAGCGTCGAACGCGTTGAATCTCACTGACTAGGTAACACGTTATCGTCTACAGTAACTCGATACATGGCCGTAAACAAAGCGGCAGTTTGTACTCATTAAACGCCTGCGCACTAGAAAACACTGATTTACTGTTACACATTATTTGCATTTTGGAACGCACCATTTTTAATAACATCAACAACAACATCCTTAGCGTCTATTCTCAACCGCACCCTACAACGTTCGATATTAAACTCGCCATTTACTTTGATTTCAATACGACTGACTAGACATTAGTCCTGCGCCTTGCGTATTACAATTGCTAATTAAACCACAATATAAAATCATTCTAAGTAAAATCGCACGTTTGTCACAAACTCCGTCACGTTCCCACGTGGTTCGCGTTACGATATTTAACACGGTAGGTGTGAAGTGTGTCCACAAATATTCAGTTACGATAGACTATTTAATTTATTTTTTATCTAATTAATAGAGCGTCGTTGCACGTAACTGGAGGTCGACTGATAAGCGCCGGCGCAGCCCGCGGCACACAGTCATGAACTACAAGATATTCTCCGTGTCTACAAACCATTTTTAATATTACAGCATCGTGTTAGAGTCGAGTTAGCGAGGAGATAAAAACTTATAGGTATATTGGCATATTTGCGCGGTCCACGTGAGCGAAGGTCGACGAGACCGCCTCTGACATCGATTACCAATTAGCCTTATCGAGTGATTATCGTAATCGCCTCTCGAAGATTCAGTTCAGGTAAACGTAGATTACGTAGCGTCATGGGCGTTTCTACTGACGGAAACTGTTTGTTAGTGACGTCGTTAGGTACTTTGGAAAAAAGGGGTCGAAGCTTCTACTACGCAATCAATCTTTCAATTTTATAAGTACCTATGAAACAATATTTACGTTTAGAAACTGGACCGCTAATTGTAAAAACAACGTGATAATCTTGGCTGATAATCAAGGTGACGTAATTGCTCTTCAATAAAGAATCTTCGATACGTATCATTTGTTAAACATTTTTAGGGTTCCGTATCTCAAAAGGAAAAAAATGAACCCTTGTAGGATCACTTCGTTGTCCGTCTGTCGGTCTGTCACGACCCTTTTTTCTCAGGAACTCTAGGAGGTATCGTGTTGATATTAAGTAGGTCGATGGTATCCTTGAGCCCTAAAAATATCAAGCTACGAAGTCAGCGTAGGTAGGTTTTTACCATTGGAGCAAAGTAAATTAAATATAAAAGAGTTATAAAATTCTAACGATTACTATTCTAAAAAATCTCAAACATTTATGCAAATGTGGGTCACTCGATGACACCTAAATGTAATGCCTAAATTATGAATTATACAAACTATTTTTGCTTACTGTGTAACCGTAGGTATAAAGCAGATAGATTTAGGGGTCGCCTAGGGTTTGAAAAACGAGCATAAATGTTGCCAAAGCTGACGATGATAAAGCTTATGCAATTATTCGTGTATATTATAGACATACGGAAATGTGTGTTAAATTGGTCGCAAGTTTTAATTACATTTTGATGAGAGGAATAAAAAAGTTCAGCTGTTTTTCTAACATTTTCAATTCAGTACGTAATGCGTTTCCCATTTTCCAACCATATTAAGGTATATAAGCTGTTGATGTACTGTTTTTATAAAGGCGATAAACTTTTTTTACCTTCTTCAAAAAAAAGGAGGAGGTTCTCCATTAGGTTGTATTTTTTATTTTATGTTTGTTTGCCCCATAACTCCGTCATTTATGAAGCGATTTGAAAAAATCCTTCATGTGAAAGAATTAGCGGGGGAAAATAGAAAATATATCATCCAATTTAACGAAATTGCGTGTTTTGCTTTCCTGTAACTGTGGTGTTGTTAGGTGTGAGGTACCACTACGAAGTGAAAAATAAAATAAAAAATCACAAAATAACATTAATTTCGACAAACACCGACTTACGAAAATTAAAGTTATACAATACTTTGTATTACTTTAATCACCGCTACAGTCGAACAATCCTCACTTTTCAATTAGATTTTCAAAAGAGGTAGTGGTACAGTGTGTCTTGCATTACCTGACCCTAAAATAAGAGAGTTAGGTAATGCAGGCTTTTTTTTTAAGGATGGGAAATCATCAAATGTCTTCTTCCGCTCTGGGTGGAGCGGAAGACCGTGTCAGACTCTTACTGACTAAAACCAATCGGTGTTCCTTCTGAAGCCCTATGTATTCCAGGGCCACGGTGACTCTTTCGAACAAATTTCGTAACCCTGGCAGGCTCTGGCCCTAGCGGGCCCCGTCTCCTATGCTGACATCTTTTTGGAGGATCGCGCGTGGAACACAGCGCGCCATCGATCTGGGCCTGTTGATGATCAGACAGCGAACCACCCAACGCTCGCCGTCCGCAGGCCCGCGCCTATGGTAGTCGGGGATCGCCCTGCTACTCCCGACGCCCGGCGTCTTCTAATGTAGCGGCGGTTGGGGCGAAGGCCTTGTCTTTTCCTCGCGCGGCCCACCTCCTCCTTCAGGCAATGCTGGCTACTGACTAGGTATTGCACACTTTCTTTTTTAGAGACTTCTTCTTTTCCGACATCCACGCGAACGAAACCGCGGGCATAGCTTGTTATGAAAATATAATGTGATTGATTCCGCAAAGAGTTTTATTTTGCTAATGACGTAACTTGTAACGTAATCGATACGAGTGTTTTATCAAATTGATAATTTAATCGAGTGTATGACAACAACCAGGAAAAGGCTCATCAGCCTGTGGAACGTTTTTCCACCTACCTACACATTATGATAGACAGTGAATGAAATGATGTAACCTCTCCTGCACTAACGAGGAAACTCGTGGACATGACTGAACTCAGATATGGTCCCAAAACAAGCATCAACAGGTCACACTCGGGGTCTACCAGCGCGCAATCTTCTTATTTTCGAGGCGATGGTCATTTTCCTGGATCTTTGGGCCCAGTAGGTGGCTACGTTAATTGCAGCACCGGTGGCGTTAATTAAATCCCCCAATATACAGGTGTATGGGCAGTCGGGGCACTCTAACATATGCAAGGAGGAAGGGGGGCACCGCACTCACATTCAGTATCCAACGGGTCTATGAAACCCCATTTCGCCAAGTTGCCTGGGTGCGCAAACGGTTCAAAGCTTTCCAAACAGACAATTCAATACCTCAAGGCAACTGAGCGCGTAATGGAACGGCGGAGATCCTAGGAGTTGAATTTGTTCGAAAGAGTCATCGCGGCCCTGGAACGCAAAGGGCTTTGGGAGGAACACGGATGGGTTTTAGTCAGTAAGAGTCTGACACGCCTTTCTTCTCACCCAGAGCGGAAGAAGTCATTTGATGAGATCCTATCCTTAAAAAAAAGGAGTTGAACTCATGGTTCCTACCTCTATAAGGATAATAATAACCGATAATGCGTTCCAAAGCTCAACTACCGATGTAAGGCACACGGATGCTAAGCTGAAACGAAACTGTGGCTGGCCATACATGCCGCAAGCTGGAGAAGCTGAGGGCCAAAATAAACATGCAGTGGGGCTCAAACATCAGCAAATGGGTACGTGACAGGCCTAGAAAAAGATGGTCCTGCGCTTGATATTTCCGGTCTTGGCGGTTTGCCTTCCTATCAGACTATGATAGTAAAAGAACAGAAACTGCACCTGTGTTACTTGTGCTCTATATCTCCTGCATACTTGGCTAACCTCCATTATCATTGACCACTGTGATAGAAATTCGATCTGGAGAATTATTATTTTAATACAAATTTTTGGTCCCAATATGGGGCAACGTTTATTGGAGCGTCGATGGAGGCGTTGTTCAAATCATCAAGGGAGCAGGACTGCAGGTGATCAAAGACCTCGTGTGAAAGAGCAAAGCCACTCTGTTTACACGTTAAACCGACAAAGCCGATTAGATACAGGGACTATAATGTATTACACACATCCAACACACGCTTTTTATTAAACGGGCCGTAATCGATGGTCATAAATTTTATGCGAGGGCTTCCCATCTCACAAACAATGAGCGAATTTTCATTACACTTATGATCTATAAGCTTATTGTATACTTTTGATAATGGTGAGCGGCGTTTTTTTATTTTATTTTTTAATATTTTCTTATCGGCTTTTAAGCCTTGCCGAAGCATTCCCAATTCACTGCGGTCTGGAACTATACATACTAGTAGGGACAAAATTAAGTGAGAGTGACAATTAACATAAAAGTAAAAGATCCCAGGGACGAGTAAGACGCAAGAAATCAGCGATTGGTCAAGTAGATTTGGGGTTACTGTCAATGTCGGTAAATGTCAGGCTATCCTCATTGGTAGTTCATATTTTCTGCGTAACTTGGACACCAGCCAACTGCTGCCGCTTACTTTCAACAATACCGTAATCACTCTTTCCCCACACGTTAAAGACTTAGGTCTATACATTGATGACCGGTTAAGTTGGAATAAGCAGATTGCTCAGGTTAGCCAGAGAGTAACATTCACACTGCGATCTCTCTATAGATTCAAGCATTTTCTTCCTTCAAGCACTAAAATCACTTTGGTCCAGTCACTTGTGCCTTTATAATTGATTATGCTGATGTTTGCTACTCTGATCTATCCCAAGAACTTCTCAACAAACTGGATCGACTTCTTAACAACTGTATTCGTTTCATTTTTGGCCTTCGTAAATATGATCACATTTCTTCCTTCCGTTCTCAGCTTAAATGGTTGCCTATCCGTCAGAGGAGATCCCTCAGATCCCTCTGCATGCTCTTCACTATCATGAACGATCCTTGTGCTCCTGATTATTTAAAACAATATTTTAAAGTGTTGGGCAGTTCTCACAGTCTCAACCTTCGAGCATCTAAAAACTTACTTCTTCATATCCCTTCTCACCGCTCCGGGTTTTTGTCTAATTCCTACGCTATTTCTACAATTAAACTCTGGAATATGCTACCCCTTGACATCAAGAAGGCGGAGTCAAAATTTTCCTTTAAGCGTAAAATCCGAAAACACTACTTAAAAGCTTGTCATTCTTAGTTGTTCTTCGTCATGATTACTATGAATTCTCTTAATCGGTATGATTATTATATATCATATTTATTAGTTTATTATTTTAGCATATATATATGTATTTTATTAGTATTATATATATTATCTGTATATTCTTTCCGAATTGTTAAAATTCAATTTTGAATCTTATTTTTATTTATTGTACACCTACTACAGTATAGTCTTTATAACCCAAAGGTTGACTGGTAGAGAATGCCTTGATGCATTAAGTCCGCCCATGTACCACTTTTGTACATAAAGTTTAAATAAATAAATAAATAAATAAGAAATTGATATAGGGTTCCTGAAAGGTAACAAACAGGAACGTGTTAACAAGCCTCCGCTGTCCGTGCTTCCGTTTGCCTTTCAGCGGTTGTATCTCATAAACCATAACTACAAAGTAAGTTGAAATTTCTTTGAGTACGCACTTGGTCGATCTTTTTATTGTTATAAAAATTGAGAGAACTCTTTCATGCAAACGCTCTTCACCGCATTGTGAGGTGCAGCATTATAGCAAAATCATTGCACACAGCAGCTCAGCTTGTCATAACATTAAATCATCAAGTTAGGCCAAAAGCCGTCCATTGCTGGACATAATGTAGGCCCCACTCAAGTTTTGCCACATCGACCGGTTCTGTGCGTCTCGCATCCAGAGGAGTCTAAGGCCTTCATTATTAAATATATCTTGCTAAATACTATGCAGTTCGCTTCCTCATTTTGCATCTGAAAAAATCTTATCCTGCATACACTTACTTTCCGTAACACCGACCCACCACTTGTTGCTGAAAAGGTCAGCGTGTGGAGATGCCCTAAATATGTTGGCGCCACCCAAAGCCACGATTAGCGAAAGCCGGGATTAAGATAGCAACAGTATTTTGGTACCGAGAGGTTGCTAACCTGTAGTATCAATTTTGTATTAAAAATAGGTCGCCTCGGCGTGAAAAGTACGTCAGAGGCTACTGGTAACTGAGGGGTGTTTTCTCGAATGTAAATATTTTGTACATGAGCTGCAGGGTTTTCGAATTAAGGAAAATGTGTGTCAAATAACAGATAATATTGATCTACACTATACTAAAAATACACTCCCAAAAAATGGGCTGTTTCCTACATCATGCCGAGTTATGCGAGCGAAAATGTACTGCACAGCAGATTTTATTTCTTCTTTGTTTCACTTTCTTTTGCATAAATCGCTCCGTTGATTAATGCCTGCACCAGGTATCAATAAATTGATGCTCAATTAAAACAAAAACCCTGTTTTTTGGAGAACGATTTTTGTATACTTCCTGTGTTAAGAAACACACTACGATTACAAATAAGACTTCCATGTTTACACGAAGGCAACAACGCGATTTTTATATCCCGATACATTTTTTTTTTACCTAATTTAATGCCTTAATAAATGCGTTAATAAAATGGATGTTGAAAAAAAATCGGGCAGTTTAAAGCCAAACACTAAGGTCCATTTGCACCAATAACTTATCTTACTAACACGAGATAAAATCTTTAATATCCTTAATATTTATAAATTAGAACGTAAGTTTGTTAATTTGTTACACTTTTACGACTAACTCAAAGTAAGTTTGTTTGTTTGTTACACTTAATTTGCTGAATCGTTTTTGATGAATTTGTACAGAGATATATGGGACCTAGAGACGTTTATAGGCGGCGGATTTTTTACGATAATCTATATTAACGCGAGCAAAGCCGCACGCAAAAGCTAGTTATTTTTATGAATCCCATTCCAAAGGTTCAGCAGTTTGTTTTCAAAAGCTCTCTAATCCAGCTTACTCGTGTGCTTATAATTTCATACACGCGCCAACAAATAACAGTGGTCGTTGAAATTAAACCTGATTGCAGCTGGGTTCCCGGAAAAATGGATATGAACACGAATCTCCATACGGATCCGGGAATTATGGAAAATGTGGCGAGGTCAGATAGGACGGAAAAAGAATTGATGGTGTTATGGAATGGTTGACTTTCGAGAAAAATGTGTCCTATAGGTAATACGCAGTAGCATCAGTAGATAATAAGTAGGTACCTAGTGGGTTTATATTTATAATAATATATTCTTTGAAAAAAATATGTTTATTGTGTTAGGTCGACTAACTTGTGTCAGTGTTCCGCACGCATGAATCGTGGAATATTAATTCTCCCACGAAGACGTCGGTACCTACTAATGGCGTCATAAATATACTTTATTCTTATCCGGCTATTGATCTCTCATGACTTTCACTCGTGTGCAGCCATATCTTGGCGTGTTTCACCTTCTTCTTTTCGAATCGATGGTTAGCGCCTCAGATTTTTTGGGCCCAGTAGGTGTCCACGTCACTTGCAGCGTCGGTGGCATTCATCAAATCCCACAAAGTACAGGTGCATGGGCACTTGGGGCACTCTAACGTGTGGCTCATCGCACCGCACTCACATTGTGTATCCGACGGGTCTATGAAACCCTATTTGGCCAGGTTGTGTCTGTACCGGCCTACCTATGTGCGCAACCGATTCAGTACTTTCCATATGGGCCACTGCAGATCACGTCCAGGTGGCAAATGTTTCTGGGGTTGCCGACAAACATCAGCCCATACTACGTATGTCATTAGAATCATGAATCTATTATGTACAAGGGATATTCCTATACGATCTGTTTAGCTCCGTATCTCTCTCTCTAAATGGAATCACTAAGTATTGGCTCGTTATATTAGACTGGACACCATAACATACAGACTGACATATTTATTGGTAATATTAGTATATGGAATAGGGAACAAAGAGATACGGTAGATACAGAAAGGCAATGTCCTAAGTAAAATCCAGGATTATTTGGATCCAACTCATGGCGTAGAAATAACCTCATTCGTTTTATAAATAAACTCTATCGCTAGTATCACGGTTAAATCAATTAGATAACCTATAAAGATAAATAGATTGATAAACAAAACTAAAAAAATAACATGTAATTAAAACATTTGATTACTAACACTCTGAAAGTTACTTTTGTTAACTCGTTTATTTGTCAAGAAACTTTGTTACAACCGTTCCATTAGACGGTCAACTCTATCTTGAAGTACATAAGGTTTCATTTAGAACAGTGGTGGTTTCTTGATCCTTCAAATCACCTTATCAGCTGTTATCGTTATCACTGCTATGACGCACGGGTGACAGCAGTGGTAACTAATTTACATGTATCTATTTACTGTAGGCCTCATTGGGTTCAACACTGTGTCATCGATTTTACTGTAATGAATTTTGAAGGTCTATTGTGTTGAAGTGATGTGCCTTCACAAGCGTTGAACCGGGAGATTCCTGAGTGGTATTTTAGAGGTAACGGGGCCCTGGGTGTTGATGGTAAAAACCCCACACAACTTAGTCTTTCCACAAAAACGGTGAAACTCTCTTCAAAATTCGAGTGAACAGGCTTCTTCTGGGTAAGACTTTGTCTCTGTCATCTATGACCTAGACTAGAGTCAAGAGCAAACTCATTTCAAAATTTAAAAAAGCCAGTCGCCTTTTGAACGTCCCCTCGAGAAAAAAAAGAACCTAAAACATAATAGCGTACCTGTATTTCCCGAGGGGTTAGGCAGAGGTGTTCCTTCAGTAATCCCACATTTCTGCAGTTATTTCGAAGGCCTGTATTATGTAACTTGGGGCGAGACTTTTGCTACCAATCGGGCACACATCCAGACTCCGCGCTGGAATGGCTTCTGTAGACAGGCGATTTAAGTACCTGGGTATTTCAGGTAACCCGTCATCAAAGTCAACTATTAACTTTAAATTCTTTCGTTTGCTTTGTTGCAGTAATTTTTTTTACCTATAGAACATTTAAATATTTAGGTGAGTACTGACCGGTATTACGGGGCGTAATGTAAAGTGTTACAAAACGAGCATTCGTGCAGTCAGTACACAGTGCAGATTCGTGCAGTGTTACATTACGGCCCGTAACACCGGTCAGTACCCAGGCTTTAGGGCTCGCGCCGACAGACACAACGTGACACCTTGTTTTTTGGTGAATATAGATATTTTTATTATAAACGCGTTGTAGCAGTCTCTACTGATACTGATGATTTCGAAACCTAAGGTTACCTATCAAATTGTTTGTATATTTTTCGTGTGTCATTTAATATTCTTGTTCGCAGTTTACACTTGAAATACAATATAGAGATACGTATGGTAAATATTCACAATTTGGCATGTAATCGATCAACCCGTTGCCCGTGCCAACATTGAAGACTTCATTCACAGCTACTTTTAATTACCTATGTTCATTCATATCAATTAAATTCAGAAACAAATATAACATACGTATAATATGTCGCACGATTCGATCTCTTAATTGGTTTGAAATGACACTTAAACGTAATAAACCTTTCAAACGATGTAAGATCGATAACAGCGATAACTATTATAAAAAAATCAAAATGAATGTAATTGACATGCGCTACCGAAATATGTGTCATTTGTGTTCAATACCAATTCCCATCATCCCAAAACCCATCATCATCATCTGCCTAGTCTTTTCCCAACTATATTGGGGTCGGCTTCCAGTCAAACCGGATTCGGCTGAATACCAGTATTTACGTGGAGCAGCTGCCTACCAGACCTCCACAACCCATTAACTGGGTAACACGGTAGTTCTTGACAGGGCTGGAGTCAGATTTACTTCTTCTCGGCTTCTGACCATCCGTAACAACTGCCAAATATCTACAAATGACAGCCGGGACCAACGGTTTAACGTGGTCTCCGAGGCACGCAGGAAATTCGGGATGTTGAGATGGTCACCCATTCAGACCAGATCAACCTTGGCAAGCGTTGCTTAACCTTGAAGATCGACCCGTGCGGCTGTATTCTTTAGCCACGAGCCAGTTCAATACCAATTAAGTACCAGTCATTTCTGATAATAATCGGCAATCGTTATTACCAATTCAATGGCATTCTGTCTGGAGCCCAAGGTATACAAGGTGGAAGTAAAATAATAACGCCATACTTGAAAAGGGATACTTAAACTGAATATTATGTATACACTATCACACTAATATTATAAAGGTGAAAGTTTGTGAGTTTGTGTGTATGTTTGTTATTTCTTCACGCGCTAACGGCTGGACCGATTTAGATGAAATTTGGTATAGATATTGTTTGAGTCCCGGGAAAGGACATAGGATCCCGGGAGTAAGTTCCCTTGGGATAATTTTCAACGTTCACGCGGGCGGAGCCGCGGGTGACAGCTAGTACTAATATAATAAAGCTAAAGTTTGTTTGTTTAAACGCGCTAATCTCTGGAACTACCAGTCGGATTTCGAAAATTCTTTCTGTGTATGAAAGCCACATTCATGAGGCGGGGGGATTTTTTCTTCGCGATTTCAAGGTAGATACAATGACCCCTATCCAGGTTTTTTTATTATTTCTCTTAGGTACTCCAAGTAAAATAGAGACAATTCGTTTCAATTTATTTGAAGATCTTGACAAAAGTGATAAATTGCAGTGTCTATCACGCTACGATCTAATGAGGCTGAACGTTAACGTCATGCAGTAAATAGCCCGCGAATTGCGTCAATGCATCTCCTATGCTGAGCGAATGGATACATACATTTTTGTGGGCCACCAAAATATTAATGTTTTAATGCAAATAAAATGTGTACGGGATTCTAATCGTTCTTATCATTTTCGAAAGAGACATAAATTAAAGCTCTCGTAGACGAGTATGGTGCGAAAATGCGATAAACTTTTCTATGGATTAGAATAAGTATCCGTAGAACAATTTAATTAAAACAGGGTTGAAGCGTTGCCGCGTTGTGGCTGACTGGCGTGGGTACTGAGAGCCGTGGGTATCTCGATGTTTTTTTGTCTATATTTGCACACGAAGGGTTCCTTTTATTTTTAATTTTATTTCATTTTTATAATTTTGTTGCGGCAACAGAAATACATCATCTGTGAAAATTTCAGCTGTCTAACTATCACGGTTAATGAGATACAGCCTGGTGACAGACGGACGGATGTCTTAGTAATAAGGTCCCGTTTTACCCTTTGGGTACGGAACCCTAAAAAACAATAATTGAGATGCAAATAAATATACAGTTATTAGGTACCTATCTACGTCATAATATGTGGCGGCCAATTCCGCTAATTTTATTTTTCGATTCAACTAATTTTTAAGCAATGTTCGCATTCGCAATTTCGCATGTCATTCGTATACTGTCAAAAATATATGGAAATTAAAGCTTTTTTGACATATTGCGATCGAGATGCAACAGCGAACGTTGCTTAAAAATTAATTGAATTTTATTGGCCCACCGATCATATTACAATCATGGTTTTTTCACACTCCCACACGTATTGGGTACTATAGTAACATCAGTAACATCAATTTACAAAAAAAAAAAATATCTCATCATCATCATCATATCAGCCGAAAGACGTCCACTGTTGGACATAGGCCTCCCCCAAGTGTCGCCACAACAACCGGTCCTGTGCGTCTCGCATCCATCGGCTACCCGCGACCCTCACCAGGTCATCGGTCCACTTTGTGGGAGGCCTTCCAACGCCCACAAGTACTAACTTCCCCTGGTTGAATCCATGGTCCGGAGCGATGAGGCTTGGGAAGCGGTCACCTCCTTCTGCGAAGCAGTAATGCTAGCGAAGGAGGAGGCGGGCCGCGCGAGGGAAAGGCAAGGCCTTCGCCCCAACCGTCCCTACAGGAGAAGACGCCCCGGGCGTCGGAAGTCGAAGGGCGATCCCCGGCCACCGTAGGCGCGGGCCTGCGGACGGCGAGCGTTGGGTGGCTCGCTGTCCGATTACCACCAGGCTCGGGTCGATGGCGCGTTGTGTTTCACGCGCGCCTCAAAGAGATTTCAGCATAGAAGACGGGGCCCGCTAGGGCCAGAGCCTGCCAGGGTTGCGGAATTTGTTCGAAAGAGTCACCGCGGCCCTGGATCGCAAAGGGCTTTAGAAGGAACACGGATGGTTTTTAGTCAGTAAGAGTCTGACACGCCCTTCCGCCCCACCCAGAGCGGAAGAAGTCATTTGATGATTTCCCATCCTTAAAAAAAAAAAAAAAAAGTACTAACTTCCCAATATCTCACGGTTGCTAAACTATTGTTAAAAAATATAGTACACAATAAACAAAGAAAGTCATATTGACTATGATGAAGACGTTACTGAGAAACAGATTAATAACAGACTGAGTTATAAATCCGATGGAGATTAATGGAAAGGCTGCGAGAAACGAAGTTAGTCGGCTTACAGCAGAAAAATAGATTTTTCTACGAAATACAGAGAATTAATATTTATTAAAAAGTAAAATCTTCAAGACTTCATTTTTTATACATTTTTAGAAAAAAAAAAATATTTAACTGGTTTTTTTTTTTTAAATAAGACCTACTTGCACAAACCCTCGCCGCCATTTTGTATGAAATGAACGTCGTGTTATCAAATTACTAAAACAATACTCTGGTTTACGCTAGTGGAACTTACTGAATTTCAGTAAAATGTTACTTCCAGCCTCTTTGCAGACTATTTTGTGAAACAGTACGGTATTACGTATAGTGAGGGCATTAATAACTGAATAGAAGAAAATTTCCAACTATAAGCTGATTTTCCGTGACTGTGCTTTTTTAGATTTTTATCTATCGTTAATTGTTATAAAACTACGTTATAAACAATTTTTTGTTACTGAGTTAGCATTGAACTTAGTCTTTACAAATCTAAGAGTTTTTAAACAAGGACTCAAAACCCACAATAAAATTCATAAATTATATCTAGCGAGAAAATAGGGAGTAAACAAGTTTATACTTACTTACTGAACGTAAAAATGAATACAGTTGGATCTTTTTATATCCTCACACGAGGCACTCAATAGCTCTTTCAAATAGGATTTCATACAAGTGGGGCTGTTAAAATAACACCTACTAAAGTGCTTATAATAGGTATATGGTTATAAAGGAACACAAAAGATGAAGAGCAAAGTTGAGGGGTCTTTAATCTTCTAAGTTAGTGGGCAATAAGTTTTGTGTGCAAACAATACAAGCCGAAATATTATGAGGGACCTGTAAACTGTCTTAGAACTTTCAAGGACGCTAAACTTCTATTATAATTCGGCATTTTTTTTAAACTAATTAGGCCGTTAGATTGACTTCCAAAAAATATTGGACATGTACAATATCATTTCAATTTTAACAGAAAGAAAAAATTAAGACGATACAGTGCGTTGAAAACTCACGTGACGTCACATTGTAGTACATTTTTTACTAAAACGTGACGTCACCAGCCCCCACTCTTGAGTTTTGATGCGCTTTATCTTTATCATTTTCATCGATTTGAAATGGCAAAAATACGTGCACAATATTTTTTGTAAATCTTACTGACATGCTAAGTAAATAGAACTTTTTTTTATATCTAGGAAAAATACCAAATGATCAATCTTAGGATGCCATATAACTAGGTACACAATCATTTTGACCTATGTTTAAGATCGATCGAAAGATGTATGCAAATCCACATATTATATACTTAATCATAACTATTTTTGATTTGAATCAAACTTGGCAGTCTTGGTAGACTATTTCGAATGCATTTATCTCGGTAGTATGTTCCCTTACGATGATTTTATTGAAGGCGGGCGGAGCCGCTGACAGAATCTAGCAGAAAACAAAAAAAACATTTCAACCAAAATTTATCTTCTTGCAAATTAGACAGACGAGTACCTACCTAAGGTAAGCGATGTGGCTTAACAAATCCCTAATGAGAAAATAAAGATTTTTTCTATAAAATAGTAATGCTGAAAAAACCAAGGTAGGTACCTACTGAAATTGCCTATGTTAGATACGACTTCAAGACTTATAAAAAGCTTTAAAGTCGCACAAAAGAATTATCAAAGGTGAAACTTCCAATCGTTCTTTTAATCCTGCACTCAACGTAGTATGGAATCGCGCCTCATATCTCAATGTATTCTTATCAGTATTCCAGCCTCCAACACTGGAATTACTCACTGAAATAGCTGGCTGCCAAGTATTAAAAATACCTAGACTCTTATTTGATGGAAGATCTAAGGGCCGATACTTAACATGCACCATTTATACTCTTTCCGTGTTAACCTCGCTGTTTGATCTAAAAAATATACATATATGACCTATGTCACTTCGGCACTTAAAGGTGGGTACTGATCGGTGTTACGGGCCGTAATGTAACATTCGCAGCGAGCATGTTATGTTATTTTATATTACACTATTTACCCTCCTTTTGGGGCTGTCGGGTAAAAAGCAACACAATTTGCGATTGCAGCGCGACTTTGTTGCGTTTGAGTTTGTTCGTGGGACGGCGACATGCAACATGTTGCTTTTAAAACGTTGTGGGAACAGGCTTTAAAGTCGACCACATACATGTTCTGTGAAGTCCAGAAAAGAGACGCGCAAAAGCTCTTTTAGTATTAGCTTTTTACGACATAGACAAATCCCAGATTAATGAACCATGTGGCAGGTATCGACATAACTTCAGAATACTTTGTGTCCTAAGAAACTCTTCGTAGAATCTCAGATCTGTAGAAATAACAACCCACAATCAATGACGCATTATATATATGTCGTCACCATATCGTAGAATTTGGCCATTTCATGATGTGGCCACTTCAATCTTAACTTAGACGACGGAACCCGGCTGCGTGGGGCTCCTATTTCTTTCAGCAGGGCTTAAAGGAACCTAATATGAATGGTATGACGGGAGCTAAGTTCACTCGCCATCCCAATCGAACCTAACCCATCCGTGTCGGGGTGCTCTAAGTTCCCTGAAATCTAACCTAAACTAACCTCGGCCATATCATGAAATGGCCAATTCTAAGATATGACCACGACATATGTAAAGACGCGTCATGCAACAACATCACAACTCTAAAATCATTACATTCATTATGATTCGATAGCAAGATAGTGTACGTACGTATACGCGCGACGGCACGAGGGGTAGGTTCGTAGTAGGTATCTTTTTTTTAAGTTGTTTTTTCTGAGTGCGGGCAACGCATCTATAATTTACATAAAATATCGTTGTCTACAATACTGATTGTGACTGACCAAATGAACAGCTAAAACGTATCTAACCGTTGACAATATTCGAATGCACAATACAGTATTTAAATCTATACTTACTTATTTAAATACTAATAATATTATAAATGCGAAAGTTTGAATGGATGTTTGTTACTCAATCACGTCAGAACGGTAAGTATTAATTTCTTCAAACATTAATTTTATACTTTTTGCTGTGCCCTATATGGTCCGTAACTGTACCTTAGATTTAAGCCCATTGTAAGATCTTCACACATTATGGAATGCAAATAAAGATATGAATATGAATATGAACGGCTGAACAGATCTTTATGAAATTTGGCACTGGGGTAGAGTATAGTCTGGAATAACACAAAGTATACTATGTCCCGGGAGTATGTTCCCTTAGGATAATTTTCAACATTCACGCGGGTGGAGCCGCGGGCGGCAGCTACTGGTACATAAATCTACGAAAGTATCTATGGTACGCTTACGTAAGCCCCATACGTAGTTGCTAGCGTATCGTACGTGTTTCAAAGAAGTCTCTAACCGTTTACGTGCATTATCTACGTCACCAGACCGACTGTGGTAACGTCAGACACACACTATACTTTTAACAGCGGCAACTAACGTTTGCTTTTTTTTTTGTGAGTGGCGTCTCGCAGTTCAACCTATAAGGTTGTCGACTGCTTAACCGGGCTTGCCTGTGGTGGCCTTAATATAATATTAAAGCCTCCAGCCAGGGCTTATAACTAACGTTTGCACGACAACACACAGAACTATGGCGTTTTGTCGGCTAACCACGCGATACAAGTTTTTAGAGAGTGATTCTATTAAACAACTTATTCTTGTAAAACATACAAACGACTTCCAAAATTATTTTTGTAAGAAAGTTTTTTATTTATTACTTTTTAATTGTACCCCATACCTAACAACACCACTGGAAAGTCACAGGAAAACAAAATACGCTATTTTGATTACTTACTTGGATGACATATTTTTTCCAGCTATTTTGATTTAAAAACCAAACTACTGATCCGATTTTAAGCAGTTATCTACTCCATTACGGAGCCGTAGAAGTCAGATTGGCAGGCGTTTCGTGTAAAATGGTACCCATCTGCATCGAGTTACAGCAGTTGTCTACTAGGCTCAAATCGTGATTATCTAGATCTTCCCGAAATTTGTTCTCAATCGTCGTTAATTTTATTTTCACTGTAGTCGATCGATTCTGTAAACATGTCGAAGTGAAGGCTTGGGTGAAGTGATCATGAGGTGAGCTGTCAATCCATATAATCAAGATATCACGTGATCACGAAGTGAGTTGTCATGCCATCTTGATTATATCACCTCGTGATCTCTTCACTTCGACATGTTTACAGAATCGACCGGCTGGTTTTTGAAAGGTTAATTAAGCTTCTGATGTTATGTAGTTAAATCCATACCTACTAATATTATGAATGCAAAAGTAACTCTGTCTGTCTGTTACACTTTCACGCCTAAACCGCTGAACCGATTTTGATTATATTTGGTACAGAGATAAATTAGATTTTGGAGAAGGGCATAGGTTACCTTTTATCGCGAGAAAATGGCTTGAAGGGGTTGAAATAGAGGTTGAAAGTTTGTATGGGAGTCCGTCATTATTGAAACCATGAACCTTTGTATTTAGGCACAATATTTATATGTTCAAGCGTTTTTGAATAATAAGTATCTTAAAAATTAAAGTTGCTGCCCAAAGTAACAATTCCACGCGGACGAAGTCTCGGGGAAAAAGCTAGTCGAATCATAATTCTTACTTACGAACAGATTCCATCGAAAAGGTTTTCAGGACGAAACATTGATCCTAAAAGTATGACGTGTGTGCTGTCTCTTAGGTATTCTACGTCTATGTCCGACCGCTGATAACGTCATAAGTGTCGTGCAGTGCGCATAGCGACTAGAGTGGCACTTTCTAAAGTTAGAGTAGTTCTACACTGGCACACAACTGGCACGCCACTCAAACAATTGCAATTTTCACTATAATGGCCCATTTACTTGATGCAAGTTTCTTGCCTGTTGCTTACAATTAAATTGAAGCAATAAATGACTTGCATGGTCTAAACAACACGTAACATTCAAGTTTCTTGCCTGTTGCATACAATTAATTTGAAGCAATAAATGACTTGCATGGTCTAAACAACACGTAACATTCTTGATCTGTTATACAAGTTTTGTTTCTTGGTGTAAACAGCGCATGCATACAAGAATGGCCTAAGTTAAATGTTTAGACCATGCAAGTCATTTATTGCTTCAATTAAATTGTATGCAACAGGCAAGAAACTTGCATCATGTAAATGGGCCTTAAATTAACTATGTAAACTTTTGTTCCGTTTGAAACAATTTACTGTTGTTTTACTCGTGGTTGTTGGAATTGTTTCCGGGGTAATTAAGTGGGCAGAAGGTAGTTGAGTAATGTTAATTAAGTACGATATGGATGTGGATTTTCGTAATTCTGGGAAATATTTTTTTTTAAGTATTCAATTATGCCCAAGGCATGCTCTATTTAAAACATTAGGGAAAAGTATTACCTGCCAGGGTTGCGGAATTGATCCAAAGAGTTACCGCGGCCCTGGAAAACAAAGGGCATAAGGAGGAACACGGATGTACACGGATTCCCATTCAGAAAAAAAGGGATAATACATATATTGATATGGAACATCTGCACATTATTTTTGACTTATGTACTGATTTATTATTTATTACAGCTACGATAACGCCATGGTATGCATCATCACAATCATCATTTCATCCGAAAGACGTCCAGTGTTGGACATAGGCCTCCCCCAAGCGCCGCCACATCGACTAATCCTGTACTTTTAGCATCCAGCGGACTCCAGTGACCCTCACCAGTTCAACGGTCCCTCCTGACTTTCCAACAAGTACAAGAAAAACCAAGATACCTATAATGTTATTTTAAACATCCTCTACACTTAGTAGTCATTTGGTTATACCAAATTACTTTTATGCTACAAAGGAGAGCTTGTTTACTTTATCTTTGATCTAATGTTGCACTTAACTAAGTAACTTTTAAAAACTTTGCATATTTATACTTAACATAACGATGTTATGTAGAATCTACATACTAATAGGTGTCTCGCAAGCAACTTAAAGTGTTTGAACCCAACTTCAGTACAACTTGGTTGCTTGTACCTCACCTAAGTTGCTTGTAGTTGCTAAGTTATTCATGTACTGGAATATCGTGTGCGTTGTTATTAGCCTTTGTCTGTCTGACTGTACTAAACTTGGAAGAAACACTGATAATGCATTTGCACAAAGCTATTTTGCAGTGTCTTGCACGTTACTGTAGAAATAGTAAAAGTTGCATTAAACTTAAATTACGTATCCAGTCTGGTATCTTTTTTAGATACAAGAATTTACAATTATATCGGCAAGCAACGCTTGCCTAGGTCAGTCAATGGATGGGTGACCATTAAAGACATGCCAAGGATCATCTGCTCAAGCTGTTGGCTCCGGCTATCATTTGTAGATCCTTGACAGCCGTTACTGGTTGCCAGAATTTCGAAAGTGTGATCAGCAGTCTTACTAACGGGTGTGTGTCGTATTTCTCAAATACTGGTCTTTGTAGGTCAGATAGTCGGTAAAATACTGGTATTCAACTGCAGCTGGATAGACTAGAAGCCGACCCCAAAGTAGTTGGAAAAGACAAGGTTAGTATCGCCAACCAGTTCAATTGCAATTTTTATTATTTACTTAGGTTGTCCCACGGCTGGGCAAAGGCCTCTGGGGATTGCTTTTGTAATTGAACTTCAAAACCTTTGTAGCAGAACGAATCGTTATACGGGAAATCATAATTAAAAAATCGATTTAATCAATATGGCGTACAAAATATTGTTACGAGCTTGGGGTTCGTGACAATAAAAACAGCCGATTAAATAACCAAAATGACACTTTAATTTAACAACACTAATTACAACTTTAAACTCACTAATTATAACACACAACTTCACCACTGATCACTTTAATCGCACTTAAAGTTCGCTTTCGAAGTATTCGCTTGTATCGCAAATCCAATACTGACTCGGTCGCGGAATACGCGCTCCTTTTATAGGTCAGTTTATTCTAGAAACTTCCATTCTCGAAACATCTGGAAAGTACTCGTAACTACCGCTGCCGACTGACCAGATACCGAGAAGTCTAGAATGTTCTGGCAAAGAAATGTCTAGAAGGTACTTGACTCTACTAGTTCTTCTACTCGATACTAGATGGCGCTAGTAGTAACTTAATGTACCCGACATTAATTCTGGCGCGTAACACTGCCCCCTCCTAAGACATGCTCGTCCCGAGCATTATCGGTCCCATAATAACGCGCCAGTCGATCCACATGGACGATCTTAGGAGCACTTCTTGTACCTTTCTGTATACGGTAGGTCACGTCGTTAATTTTTGTCACAATCCGGTACGGCCCGTCCCATTTAGCTTGAAGCTTAGGGGATTTCCCTTTACTGCGAACAGGATTGTGCAACCACACTAGTGAACCTTCGTCGAACCCTTTATTGTTCATTTTACGGTCATAACGGGTTTTCATCTTTTCAGACATTTGCTGGCCCGATTGTCTGACGTGCTCATAAATGTCATTCATTTTATTCCGCAAGTCATTCGCATAATCGGTTATACTGCGTGGGGCATCAGGTGGTATTCCGGTGATCAGATCTGCAGGCAGCCGCAATTCTCTTCCAAAGTTTGCGAAGGCTGGTGTCACCGATGTACTTTCGTGAACAGCACTTCGGTATGACAGCAAAAACGGTTGTATATGCTTGTCCCAATCGCGTTGCCGGTTTTCCACGACTTTTGCCAGGTATCTCTCCAATGTCTGATTAAATCTTTCCACCATTCCATCCGATTGTGGGTGGTAAGAAGTTGTTCTCGTTTTATGAGTACCCATAACTCGACAAGTTTCTTGGAATATTTGGGACTCAAAATTCCTTCCTTGATCGCTGTGAATCTCCAAGGGAACTCCAAAACGACAGAAGACTTCATGAACTAGTTTATCTGCAACTGTTGAGGCTTCTTGATTTGGAATGGCGAAGACTTCAGGCCACTTAGTGAAGTAATCCATTACAACCATGAAATACTTGTTACCACTTTCACTTTCCGGAAAAGGTCCCGCAACATCTAGGGCTATTCTTTCCCATGGTGCACCAACATTGTACAATTTCAATGCACCTCTACTACGAGTCTGAGGTCCTTTTACAGCCGCACAACTGGTACATTTGCGACACCAGTCCTCGACATCGTCACGACAGTGGACCCAGTAAAACCGTTCTCTTATCTTCAGTAGAGTCCGTTTTACTCCCATATGGCCTCCTGAAGAACCATTATGGTACAGCTGTAGGACATTCGGTACTTTTGCTTTAGGGACAACCATTTGCAAATGACAGCTGTTCCCCCGAGCATTTTCCCATTTACGGCACAGGACGCCATCCTGAATCACTAAGCTGTCCCATTGGGCCCAATAACTTTTTGTGATCGAACTCATCGCTGAGACGTCACTCCACGTGGGCTTAGGAGCACTGGCCTTCATCCACTCCAGAATCGGCTTGATGTCCGAATCTTCCTGCTGTGCACATTGTAGGCTTTCCTTCCACTCGCTGCTGAGGTCTGTCTTGACCATTCTCACAGGTACGACTTCTTTACCCTCTTGCCTAGTACAATGCCGGCAGTCTTCAGGGCAAGGTTTTCTTGACAATGCGTCGGCGTTGCCATGAGATCTTCCGCTGCGATGTTCAATCACAAAGTCGTATTCCTGCGGCCGCTTGGCGCTGTTGCTAGCCGCTCTACCTTCTGGAAATCGGCTATCTTTCTTCTCCCCAGTTCGCTTAGGGCAACTGGATCGAAGATGGCCCCTTTCACCACAACCGTAGCATCTAGGACGGTACCTTATAAATCGGTTGCGAACTGCAGCTGTTGCAACCTCCCTGCCGCGGTGGGAGCGACTATCCTGACACACAGTTTCCCTTTCTATTGTTGTCGTTGGGCAACTGGATTGAAGGTGGCCCCTTTCCCCACAGCCGTAGCACCTAGGGCTGTATCCTTTTAAACGGTCGCGAACTGTAGCCGCTGCAACCTCCCTGACGCGATGGGAACGATGATCCTGCCGTACAGCTTCCACCTCCAGTGCATGAGCCAAGGCATCCTTAAGCGTCCTGTGGTGCCCGAGCCTCACAGCAGCTTTAACTTCAAGGTCGCGGATGCCATCAGTGAATGCCTGCACCAGGTTCCCTTCGATGAGCGCAGGTACGGACTGGTAAGCTTTTCGAACCAGCCTCTCCACTTCAAGGGCCCACTGCTGCAGGTTTTCACCGCTGCGTTGCACGCGATCCTTGAGCTGCGCACGAAACACGTATTCCAGATGAGCGTCGCCATATCTAGCTTCCAACGCCTCAAGGAGCTGCTCATAAGTCACTTCCTTATCGAGAGCTTCCAGGACAGTTAAGGCCTGGTCGCGCAGGCCTAGGGTGAGAGCAGTCATGGCCTGATCTTTAGTCCACCCATTCGCCTTCATAACAGCCTCAAACTGTATTTTGTAGGCCGACCAGGAAGATGTCCCATCGAACGGTGGCACTTTGAATCCACGTAGCGAAGGTGTAGAAGCTACGTAAGTGGCAATTCCATCCCCTACTTTAAGGTTGTCTAGCGTTTTCTTCACGTCAGCAATCACGTTGTCAACTCGATCATTCATTTGGTCGATTCGCGTTTCGGCTTCCGCCAGGCGGTTCTCATGCTGGACTACCTTTTCTTTTACAACACTTATTTCTTTGCCGAAAGTAGCGTGTAGATCCTTCATAACGAACATCTGTTCTTCCTGGCGGCGCGCCTGCTCCTCCTTGTCACGCTGGAGCTGTTCTTCCAATCGACGGGCCTGTTCCTCCTGTCGGCGAGCCTGTTCCTCCTGTCGGCGAGCCTGTTCCTCCTTGTCTCGCTGTAGCTGTTCTTCCAGCCGACGGGCCTGTTCCTCTTGCCGGCGGGCCTGTTCCTCTTGTCGGCGGGCCTGTTCCTCTTGTCGGCGGGCCTGCTCCTGCAGCATCATCATCAGTGCAGCAAAGTCTGGTGCTGCAGATGCTGGAGCTCCTGTGGACGGACCGGCCTCCATGATCGGCAACTGGGCCTCCGACGTCTGCGGCGTTGTACCTCCAAAACGCCTATGGTCCGTCTCCTGCTGACGTTGACTCCGGGTACGGATACCCTCCGTGTCGTCCTTTGGTAGAATCGGCATGATTTAAATATCCCACTTCTGACACCAATTGTTACGAGCTTGGGGTTCGTGACAATAAAAACAGCCGATTAAATAACCAAAATGACACTTTAATTTAACAACACTAATTACCACTTTTAACTCACTAATTATAACACACAACTTCACCACTGATCACTTTAATCGCACTTAAAGTTCGCTTTCGAAGTATTCGCTTGTATCGCAAATCCAATACTGACTCGGTCGCGGAATACGCGCTCCTTTTATAGGTCAGTTTATTCTAGAAACTTCCATTCTCGAAACATCTGGAAAGTACTCGTAACTACCGCTGCCGACTGACCAGATACCGAGAAGTCTAGAATGTTCTGGCAAAGAAATGTCTAGAAGGTACTTGACTCTACTAGTTCTTCTACTCGATACTAGATGGCGCTAGTAGTAACTTAATGTACCCGACATTAATTCTGGCGCGTAACAATATTTTTTACAGATTAATATAAAATGTATCCAAAGAACATGGCGCAAAGGGCTTTTTACAGATTAATTAATTATTGAATCAACTTTTGCCTGTCTCGATCCCGTTACTGTTTCAATTAAAAGAGCATTCAGTAGCTTTTTACTCAAATAAAGTGAGTATCGGATCTCCCTAGGCGCTGCATATCGCTACATGGCACGCCACGCATTTGCCCGGGGACATACAATTGACGCTGAAACAGTCGATAGATTTCATTTAAAATTAATTGTTCACGTTTTGTGACTTTATTCGAAGTCACAGCATGGGACAGAATGATTAAAAAAACCTTCCGAGTCGGGCTCACACACAGGGATCCGTACCATTAACTAAATAAATCACGGTTCTTGTATTGGGGTCCCCTTTTTGGTTAAATTATTTTTTGTAATTTGTTGTTACGGCAGTAAAAATACACACTCTGTGAAATATTCATGTGTTACGTTTCATCCGCTGGCAGACAGATGGACGGACGTACGGCGGAGGCTTAGTAATAGTTTTCTTTTGGTAGCCCTTCGAGTACGGAAGCCTAAAAACGAGCTCAGAAAAGTTTGTAACCTTTTTTTATGGATGGGAAATCATCAAATGACTTTTCAGACTCTTACTGACTAAAACCCATCCGTATTCCTTCTAAAGCCCTTTGCGTTTCAGGGCTGCGGTGACTCTTTCGAACAAATTCCGCAACCCTGGCAGGCTTTGGCCCTAACGGCCTAACGGGCCCTAGTTTGTAGAATAGAATATAATACTCTTTATTATGTACAGCATATAAGTTACAGAAAAGATAGATGAAGAAAAACATTACATAGGATGACACAAGGCGACTTTATCGCTAGAAGCGATCTTTTAAAGACAACCTTTGGATGGACTTTAAAGAGAAAGAAAGACAGTGCTGTATGTAGTCTTAGGTAACCTGCATACCAACCTTTATTTATTTTTCTGTTTTTCACGACAATTTCCCTCAACCACTACCATTATAAAATGACGTAATGAAACTGTCCCAAAACCCATCCTATGTTGTCAGGGATACCTATTACGCAGATGTCATACCTATTTCAAATTGAAGGGAATTCGTTTATTTTCATTCATTTGGAATGGGTATCCAATTGAAATAAAACTATCAATCAGTCAATCAGCTTATCCGAAGCTTCGGCTTATTAAGAAAAACAATTTTTGAATTTATACTTCTTTTGGCGCGATGGAGAAAACTGATGAGAGTGAATTTTTACGATGCGTGCGCACACCGACACCTGAATTCTACATCGTGAAGTTAGTTCTAGGTGGCATGAAAATCGATAACTATGTTCAAGTTGTATATTCTAGTATTTTTTGATTGTCTTTTGTTTCTTTTATGTTTGAATTTCGAAGAAGAATGTGGTTTTAATTTCGAAATAAAGCGCCAAAATATAAGATACAAATATTTTGATAAAAGTAATTGATTAGACACTAATTTTTCCCGCGGCTCAGCTCCTTTTATTCTATCCTAGAAGATTTTATTGGAATATGATGATTTTTCGAAGACAAAAAACAGCCTCTTCATGAATGAGTTTTCTTAATCGGATTTGTATCTACAGTAGAACGGAACAAAGAATTTTACCGTTTATAATAATTATTATTATTGACTATTTTGAAAAAAGGAGTCTCGTAACTTATATGTCATTGTAAGTAGGTACCCATAAACTTCTCAGGTACACACCATCCAGAATAGAAAGTTGGTATTCATTTCAAATACTACTAACAAAACATTCGAATCAAAAAAAAAATTTTTGCATGATACCTGCCCTATTTTATGAACAAACAGTTTTAAAACTATGAAACGTATCGGTTATTTAGCGTAATAGACTTAATTGGCGATCGTTCGAACGCAACAAATTGAAGCTGAAAACAATACAAATATTTTAAAACTTTTATATTTTTTTTGTTGTGAATATTTTTTTTTCCATACGCCAAAGAAGTATAAAATCTAACGCGTGTACATAAGTACACACACTCTTTTCTTTTTTATTTCAATTAGTTAATAGTACACCTAAGTGCTTACCTATAAAATACCATACATACATTGCCGCGTTGCTAGGGACATTAAGCGACGACCTTAATGACCAAGTGGATATTGAGAGAGAACGTAGGGCGCTGGCAGTCCGATGTAACACGTTGGCTCGCAGGTTTGCACGCTGGAGCAAAGCAGTCAAAATAACGCTTTTTAAAGCTTATTGCCAAGTGTTTTACACGTACAGCCTTGGACCAACTATACTCAGCGGGCTATCAGAGTCCTATGGGGCCTACTATGGCGTGCCAATGCCATCATGATTAAGCTGTGAAAAAGGGATAGTGTTATCGTCTTGTATAACTCTGTCTCCCTCCCACACCGTAATCATGATGGTTTTAAGACGTCATAATAGGTACCCTGGTCTTTCTTTCTTTGCACAAGCACACGTAGATGGCTTTCACGCAATCGTCAGACATAAATCTGCCTCTTTGCTCTGCAGAGTGCGGGTCAGCTCCAACTCCATCCTGAAGATCATAGCGAGGAGGTGCGATTCTCTTTTGATAGGTGATGTTTTTCGAAGATGTATCGGATCATTCAGTTCCCTTCAAAATGGTTGAGCTGAATGGTGCTGATGCACGCGTCATATTTGTGAACGGGCGCTGTCAATGGATACTGGTCATCCCTTAGTTGCCACTGGCTCTTTTTAATATTTGGTACCATTTTTTTTTTCTTTACATTGTTTTCATATATAGAAGCAACAAGGTTAATGTAACCAGGATTTTAGTAAACATAAAATGTTTTAAAAGAGTGTTCGTGGAGTTTCTTGTACGTTCTTCTCCTTAGAGATCTACGCTTTGGAACGAGCTTCATGTTTTTGACGGACTGACTTTGACAATTCAAAAGTACCAGCCTAGTTTCTAAATAGATTGTAAGTTTACTAACATAGGAATAAGTTATCTTTTTGTTTAATAATAAAAACCCATATGGATATAAATCGCGAATAAAAATCTGCTGTTCAGTACATTTTGTCGAGTTATGCGCACATAAATGCATGGAGAAGTCGATTTTTTTTCGCGATTTCAGGTTTGGTCTCATAGAAAAAGTTGTTCATAATGATGAGTACAATGACCCCTTTTCAGGTATTGCGTTTATTCTGTTACACGTTGTATAGCTATTTGCCTTCCAGAACCCAGTGACTGAGAACTCGACACGTACTCTCAAAGAAAGTAATAAAAGTAGGTAAATGTAACTCAATCTGTTTGAAATCTTAATTTTTCCACAAACAAAATTGTGTTCTAAAATATGGGAGGTAGATAAACTCACATATGATAAATCCCATTCCGTGCCCTAAGGGTAACACATAAATGTCAACTTTGCCTTAATAAGACCATCCTTTTGGATCAAACAAATTGTACAAACAATAAAATGAAAATCTCCGGAGAGTATTTATTTCAACAGCCTTGGGTTATCATAAATATTAGCGATAAACTCTTAGCTATATTATATTTTCTACGAAATTAGGCCGGAACGTTTTAATATGATTGAAATTATAAAAGATATAAAATTGTTAATAAGTTATAAATCCGGTTATCATGGAGAAAAGCGGAGGACACTAAAATGATATTACAGTGTTACCTGTAATAAGTATAATTTATTGAGCTTATTAGTTTTAACTACATTATTTTTGGTCTCCATGGATTCCTCCGTAGAAGCCTCGAGACTGGATTTGAGCCTAGTTACTGGTAAAACTTCGAGACTTTTATTCCGAGATGAAACAAACGATTTTGTAAAGTAATGCTTCACTGAATATAAAAGGCTTAGTTGGGAGTTGTTTATCTGCCCCATGTTGTCATTGGTTACAGCAATAGTGTCTCTTCTTTGCATTATGAATTGAATTCAAAGACTATTAAATCATTCCTATAGCTATTCTTTTCCATTCCATCTTGGTAAATTTCCCCTCAAGACAGATTAAACAGGAGACGCTAAACTAATTAATGAGTCTAGCCAGCGATTAGCGCCTGATACAGACTGCAGGCAATTACTAAGATCAGCGACTGTGAACGCACCGGAATAATCGCTCAAAGAGCAAAATATTATGCAGAGTACCAACTAGGATCTTTAGTAGGTCCTGTGCCTGCCAGGATTCCGGAATTATTCGAAACAGTTACTGCGGCTCTGGAACACAAAGGGAATTTGGGTTTTAGACAGTAATGGCTAGTTTACACAGTGCGAGCTGCTGCCTAGACAGTAGACAGTTACTCGAATTGCCTACTCGTATGCCAGTAGGCTAGCCTTAGGTGTATTCACAATGACAGTAGCTGTCTCTTGCAAGTCGCAGCACACAAAAAATACAGTTCCATTCGCAACTGCCCGACTGACACTGGCGAGCTATTGCCGAACGCGTCCGAATGATGCGAGTGATGTCCGAGCTGCTGCCATGTGCGAGTAACTGTCGGCTTGGTATACGTCCAAACGATGCGAGTAATTGCACTGCAGCTACTCGGCAGGCTGACTTGCACGCTAGCTCGCACTGTGTAAATGCCATAAGAGTCTTCCGCTCCGCTCAGAGCGAGAAGAATCATTTGATGATTTCCCATAAAAAAGGTCTCTCTCTATAAATGAAAGTCGCTGTCTGTCTATCTGTTTTCCCCGCTTACTTCTTCATAAGTAGGTAATGGATTTTGAAACATTTTCATTCATAGAAAGAGCGATAAACGAGGAAGGTTTTGTGTGTACAATTTGTAAACGTGCAAAGCCAGTTCGCTAGTAAGGAATTATTCAGAAGTTAATATGTACCTAAAAGAAGAAAACAATACATGATTTGAATTAAACTAACGAATTAAATAAACGAATGAAAATATAGTCATTCGTGTCAATCTAAGAAGTCAGATTTGACAGCAGGATACAACTGCTTTGCTAATTAGTATGAAAGAGACATGAAATAAATCTCTTTCGCACTTAGTGGTAAAGCGTTCTTCTATCCCTCTCTACTCGGCTGTCAAATCCGACTTCTTAGATTGTCACGATTATAGTGCGAGTCGGCAAAGGTTCTGTAGTTTTGGTAGCTACTAAACAAACGATGCGCAAAATCAGAACTAATATATTATTTGGCATGGCTTAGTTTGTTTTGGTAAGGTGCACTATGTTCTACAGAAGAAGACGCCCCGGGCGTCGGGAGTCGCAGGGCGATCCCCGGCCACTGTAGGCGCGGGCCTGCGGACGGCGAGCGTTCGGTGGCTCGCTGTCCGATCACCACCAGGCCCAGGACGATGGCGCGTCGTGATCCACGCGCGCCTCAAAGAGATGTCAGCATAGGAGACAGGGCCCGCTAGGGCTAGAGCCTGCCAGGGTAACGGAATTTGTTCGAAAGAGCCACTGCGGCCCTGGAACGCAAAGGGCTTTAGAGGAAACACGGATGGGTTTTAGTCAGTAAGAGTCTGACACGCCCTTCCACTCCACCCAGAGCAGAAGAAGTCATTTGGAGATTTTCCGTCCTTAAAAAAAAAGGTGCACTATGGTTGCCCAAGTAGGTTTATTATGAATCACCAATTAATTTATTTATTAAAACAACATTCAACGCATAAGTATAAAGCGGACTTAGTGTCGATATTTCCACGACTTGCATTAAAAACTGGTTGAAAACATAAGCTTTTTCCCAGAAAATACGTACACTTTTTCAATGATTAAAATTACTGTTCTTGTAAATGAGTTTCATCGTATCAAATTGATTAAGAGGAAATTTTAAAATTACGGTAAAAAACTATGTTCGTTTAATTGAGATAAGAGCTGACTATTTAAAGGTAGGAGCAATTTTCTCATTTTTAATCAAACTTCGTACTTTCGCGAATTGAAATCATGAACAAATGGAAATACGTAAGTGATTTCTTTCATGCTTAATTTATGTTTCAATCGGAGTCCACGGATATTATAAACTTTCACACCTACAACCTATATACGAAAAGTACCAAGTGAGATAAAAAAATAAGTGTTGCATCTCAACCTGTGGTCCGCCTTAACCTAAAATGGCTAAATCAACGCACAGTCTCAAATCGTTGGCAATCCAACATTGCAAGCATCAATGGTGGGGCCCATGCCTCCGTCCTCTGTCCTCTGCCACTACGGGTCAGTTCTTCCGGTAAGAGTGAAGTTAATCCCTCCTTCATTTTAGTCGCAATGTCGTCTAGCACTGAATGGGGCCGAAAAGTGGTTCTTTTAAACATGTCCGGCCCCACTGTTAAACTTTAATTTGTCCAAGTGTAAGTAAAAACGGACATTACGCACGAGTGCGAAATAATATAACTACTTCATTGCGAGCCTAAAAGCGGTATGAGAAGGAGCTAGACTTAGTGTATTGCAGTTAGTGTGTTGAAAGATATTTAAACATGAATAAATCTCTATAGAATATTATTGTTCCACATTTTTATAAATTTATAAAATGGATGGATGAGTGGACATTTTTTACCAAAAAAAAAAAATTGGTGTCTGTACGGACGATAGTTTAACGTGACAATGTCATAACAAAACATTCATAAAATGATTGTAACGTTACAATGAGTCATCCTTTTTCGTGCGTGCAGCCGGCGCGGACGTTATCGATTTATTAGAATTTGTCACGTGAAAAATGCATAAGTATAAATAAAAGTATTTTATCTTCTCACAGCTTCTCCTGCTTTGCATATTAGAGTTGACAAGTTTCGCGACAGCACTGAGAAGAGAACACAACAGAAGTTCAAACATCGGACGGCAACGCTCGGAAGATGAAATCGTCGCCAAAATAATCAGGAACATTCTAGAAAATCAAGCTCTTCAACTTACAGATTTTCGGTCAGGGGGCAGTTCCTATAGAGTGGAGCGGAAAGACTCAGACGAGAAGGATCCTGAATCAGACGAATCCAGGGAAAAGATGCTATTTAGACCTCCTTTCTTTAAACAACATGCGTAGGTGCTGAAGACGAGTTTTTTTTGTAATAAATGTCAGTTTCAACAGATTGTTTTTAATGTTGTTTGGAATACAAGGGCTGCCCGTCGATAGGTTTTGAGTAAATCTGTGTTTTTTAGTTTATATTTCACTATATTCGACAAGTTGTTTGGCATGATAAATTAAGACTATGTAGTATTTTACCTGAGTTGAGTAAAACTCAATAAACGCAAGTGATCATTGAAAAAGGTTTAATGTTAGAATTTTGTGCCAAAAATAGTAATAGAGAACCCTAAGTCTTATAGTAGCTCAACTATATTGTAATATGTCAATGACAAAACGTAACATTATAATTATTATTATATTGTCTTGCATAAGGCACCGAAACAAGGTGCTGTGTTGGAAATTATAAGGTTAAATTATAATCCAGGTATGATTTTATTATGATATTGCTTTATTTGCATGCAATGAGAAATGCTGCCTCACTACCCAATAAATAAGATATATGTATATATACCCATAGTATTATCTCTTCACGGAAAATCTTGTTAATTATGTCGACTTCTAAGGATTGTAGAATCATTCCAATTCTGATATTTTGGCAATTAATTAGTATTTCGGTTTTTTTTGACGGGGCACTCGCAGTTCAGCACGCTAGGGCTGGTTACTGCTTAACCGGACTATCCTGTGGTGGCCTCAAATGAATTTAAGGCCCCCAGCCAGGGCTTACAAACTAGCTAAATTATACTAAATGATCGCTCGCTAGGGCATCCCCTGCGGGATACGGACCCCGGCTTAGCGGCGTCATTTCGGGAGTACAACAAGGGACAGGCTGGGTTATAACGTTATTATTTAGGGGATTTAGAACTACTGGCTCAGCGACGCGGGCTGGCTCGGTGATGAAAGGTCGGGGAGGGTTATTACTGGGACGTCGCGACGGGCCCCGGCGGCTGGGCCGGAAAACGGAACGCGGTCTGTGTCGTGTGTGTTTTCGAAGAGTGCTGGTTTCCCTACGGCTCTCTTGAATCTGGGTAGAGTATTTAGGTACTTTCACTTTCTTAAATATAGAAAACTAGCTCTTGCCCGCAAATTCGAACGCGCATATCCAATTTTTCCCTTTCCCGTAGGAATTTCGGGACGAATTATACACCTAAACCTTCCTCATGAATAACCCCATTTATTGGTGAAAACCTACTACATATTATAAAACAAAGTACTCCACCGCGTCTGTCTGTCTGTTCGCAATAAACTCAAAAAGTACTGAACGGATTTCCATGCGGTTTTCTCCAAAATTCCTACGGGAACCGGGATAATGGGATATGCGCGTACGAAGTCGCGGGCAAAAGCTCGTAAAAAAAAAAGTGTTTATTAACAATAATACATTGTTAACAATATAATTATTATCTCTGCCAAACTGCGAAGCAGTTTGTTGGCAGATGTAGCTCCTTTTCTTTTTCTCTAGCACACATAGGTATATAAACAAATACACACAAAAATAAAAGTTTTTTTTTAATTTATAATAATAATTATTAATATTCTCAACATCGCTGTTTGCGCATGTAAACAGATACACACAAAAGTACAAGTTTTTAAAACCAAAGTGGACTCAAACTGTCGCCCTGAAATATTCGCCGTTTAATCAATACAGGCTCATCATTCCCATGGATCGGCCGACATCCTGGATAAATTATGTATGTATGTATGTCGTTTTGTGGCAATTAAATACTTTTTCTTTTCTTTCTTTTCGAAGGACTGTTTTCCATTGCCTTATACATGACTCAAGGAAGGTGCGTAGAGTTGCATCTATTTTGTAAAACTCCAAAACCTTTATGAGCCATGTATGTGGCACAGAATCATAGGCCTTCTTGTAATCTATCCAACATGTCGACAGATACTTGTTGGATCGACGAACCTGTTGGCTTATGGCCATGTCTATGAAGAGTAGCTCCTTGGTGCCGCGTGACCCCTTCCTACATCCATTCTGAAAGGTGGACATAATTGAGTTACTCTCAAAGTGCTCATTCATTTTCACTCTCAGGATGCCATCGACAAACAAGTAATCGGTCTATAATTCTTGGGTTCCGCGGGACTAGCTGTCTTATTGCGAATCACAACCACACCCTCACTCACAGTATAGGAAATGGAATTTTCGTAAAGCAGATTACAATAAGTTATATTATTTAATTAATTTAATAGACTGGAAAGATTTGTACGGTATTCAAGACCCTGATTTGGCTTTAAACTTTTATTATGATAAAATATATGAATCTTTCGAAGCTAGCATTTCTCCGAAAACTAAACATATTAGTAATAGAAGATATCCAGAATGGTATAACTTAGATCTTATTAAAGAAATTAAATTAAAATACAATTTGCACAAAAAGTATAAAGCGACCAAATCTCCAAGTGACTATGAGGCATTCTCTCAGTGTCGGGCAAAGGTGAAGGCGGAAACAGTGCGACCGGGTATAGAACCATCTAGCTACAGACCCTAAGTCATTCTGGAATTACGTAAGGTCGAAAAAAGATACTTCTAGTCAGTACAAATTGATCAAAGAGGGGCAAGTTCTAATTGGTGATGAATCCGCCAAGGAATATGCACGATTCTTTCACTCTGTGTACAGCGCGATAGCGGGCACGCTGAGCGCGGAGGCGGCGTGCGGGGAGGCAGCGCCGAGCGGCGTGTATGCGCACCTCGCCTGCCTTGAGCAGGCGGCCGTCCGGCGCGCGCTGACTTGTTTGCCGCCTAAGCGCTCAGTGGGTCCGGACGGTATTCCGCCCTTCATTTTGAGGGATTGCCGCATGGTTTTAATAGAACCTTTGATGTACATATTTAATGCTTGTTTATCGGTGGCATACTTTCCGAGTCTTTGGAAACTTACGCGGGTGGTACCTATACCGAAAGGTCAAGATGGCACGGATGTCAGTGACTTCAGGCCGATCGCGGTATTGAGCGCGCCAGCTAAGGTATTTGAGATGGCTGTTCACAATTGCCTTTATGCACAGATAGGACCTCATTTGTCTGATGCGCAGCACGGGTTCCGTCCTGGACGCGGTACAACGGGGAACTCACTTCACCTGATGACACAGTTGGTACCAGCTGTTGACGCTGGGCTTCAGGTAGACGTAGCCTATCTTGACTTTAAAAAGGCGTTCGACACAGTCGACCACGACATACTCTTGTCGAAGCTGGCAGGTATGGGCTGCACACTTCATACAGTAAAGTTCTTCGCCAGTTATCTTCGAGATAGAAGTCAGTATGTGGACTGTGGCGGACATTTCTCGGAGCCCTACTACACCAGATCGGGCGTTAGTCAAGGTACGAATTTGGGACCCTTACTATTTATTATTGTGGTAAATGATTTACCACAAGTAGTCAGGTCAACATGCCTGCTATTTGCTGACGACCTTAAGTTGTCTACAGTCATAAAAGACACTGCGGATCGTGACATGCTGCAGCACGACTTGGATAGGGTTAATGAATGGAGTCACTGCAATAAGCTATACTTTAATGTATCAAAGTGCTCGGTGATTTCATTCACACGCACACGAAGCCCACAACACCACCAGTACTGCATGGATGGGGAGCCGCTGCAGCGTGTCACGGAGGTAAAGGATTTAGTCATTCATTTCACCAGTGATTTACACTTTCGCAAACACGTGGTACACGTTTGTAAAAAGGCGTACAGGAATCTGGGATTTGTGCTGCGTCAGGCAAATGACTTCACGAACATCAATGCATAGAGGGCTTTGTACGAGGCTCTTGTGAAGAGTCATCTGGAATATAATGCGGCCGTCTGGAGCCCGAGTGAAATAAAATACAAAAATATGCTCGAACGGATACAGAACAAATTCATTCGATTTATGTATTTAAAGCTGTATGGGATATACCCGGGATACCCATTACTGTATCCTACCTTGTTCTGTCTCGGTATGGTGGGCTACTAATTAGAAATCAGACGTGAAGTGGCACTGGCAACGTATCTTTTTAAAGTTCTTAGAGGCAGTATACAAAACTCAGGTATACTATCAGAAATAGGGTTTTGTATACCGGATAGGTACGTGGAGCGGCGGCGCAGGCCGCTGCTGCTGGTGGTGCCACGGGCGCGCACTAACCTGCTGGGGCGCGCACCGCTGACTCGTGCGCTGCGCACTCTCAGCACGGTGGCGGATGCATTAGACTTATTCACCTGTACACTGGGTGAGTTCACAAGGGCCACGTACTGTGTAGCGTGTAAGATGTAGTTAAGAAAGTTTTTTGTAAGTTACTTTGTCGCATTAGATGTAATCTGTAATGGCAAAGGAAACGTGTACGAAATAAATAAAAAAAATTAAAAAAAATATCCACCGGCTCAGCACGGGTTGATAGATGTCATAAACGTCTTAGTTACGCACTATAGTAACTATTAAGTAATCTGTGGTCTTTTTTGGTGATTTTCAGTATTTCTACGGCTCATTAAAATATTTGCCAAGAAACTGGTCAATATAAATTACTACAAAAAATTTACACCTTTCAATTAATATTATTTATCTACTCTGTTTGTAATGATTTTCGTCGCATTAAATTGATTAAATGGGAGAAAATCAAATGTGATTAAAAATTACTTTAAAGTTAATTGATATAAGCAGTTACTACGTATTAAAAGCCTGTTAAGTATTCATTTTTTATCGCTGTTAATATTTTCGCGAATCGAAATCATGAAACAATGGACATATTATGTAAGTGGCTTTTTATTATTACTATCCGATTCAGTGCTTTCGTGTTTTATTCGAGTCCATCTTAAATTGATTTTAATATAATAATAACAATAATATCTTGGGACTACTCACACACGGTAATCCGATCCCAAACTAGGCAGATCCTGTGCTATGGCAACCAGACAACCGATAAACATACTTATATATTTCTAAATACATACATGTTATAGACAAATTACACGCAGACACAGAACAAATAATCATGGTCATCACACAAAGATTTGTCTTGGGTGGGAATCACGTAATCAGTCAGGGTCACTAACCACTCGACCAACAGGCCAGTCGAAATAAAAAAAAACATAAAATCGAAGACCTACTAATGCAAAACTTTGAAAGCTAGTAACTTCACTTTTTTGAGCCACTTTGTAAGTAAGTGGTGAACAGGGATTATCACCCAGTTTATCTTCGTTGTTAATAACAGACATATTAATGAAAATTATATTGGTGCAACAATCACCTTAACGTCTTTCATTTACAGCTGCTTCTACTTTGTGTGTTTGAATTGATAAGTTTCACAAAAGCACGCAGAGGAAATGCCGGTAGTACTAGGATGAGACACACGGAACAAAATCTCCTCTCCGCTATGATCAAGAGAAATCTAGAACGATCTTATTCTGAAAAAGCAGCAGGACGGTCCCTCAAGAAAACGAATAAAAATAAAAAAAGAATTGCTGGTATTTAAACCTCCTCAAAATAAAAGACAAGAATAACTTATTACGTTGTCATTGAGTTTTGAAACAACTGTCGTACCTACCAAAAGTTTTTTTTTAAGAGTTTTTCCCAAATAGACACTGAATTCTTGAAGTGTTTAAAAATATCCGATCTTTTCCAGACTGCGTTCAAATAATTTTCATGCCCTTTTAAATAACACCAACCTCTTAAGTGTTTTTTAAAGTATTTTTATTTCTATACAGATATCTATAAATACACTGGAAACAAACTTTTAATTAAGTGTTTTATTATTTTAGGTGTTAAGCAAGTATCCCATAGTCCACGAATTAGCAAGAAAGAATACTGCGTAATCTTTTATAGCCATCCATAATTGTTACAGTCATTAGGTATCAATTAAAGACACGATTTATTCAAACAAAAATTACTCCCGAAAAGGAAAAAAAAACCATATAATTGTCGAGTTACGTAAACCGAAAAGCAGTTTTTTATTTTGGATAGTGGTATACCTACGTATGTATGTAAAACGGGCTGGTTTCCGCAACTCCACGACTAATCGCGTATTTTGCGTGCATGTGGGACAAATTTGTCATTCGATCCACCCCAGCTCCCCAGGGAAGGCCAGCAACGCCTTGGTGTTACTAACTATCTCACAGAGGGTACCTGGGTTTCCGAAGTACTTAGCCATGTAATCCAAGACTACCGGGCAGCTTAGAAGCAGATGTGCTGTTGTCTCATACAGGCTCTGCAGAGTGGGCTGCCAGTGAATCCTATGACATAGAGGTGTTTATTAAAAGACCCATGGCCAGTTGTGACAGCTGTGACTGAATGCAACTATTGTTTAGTCAGTCTTATCTTTAAGATAGTAGTATAATAGATCTGGTTGTAAACTGCGATTGACCGTTGTGTCCGTATCAGGAGGTACGAGTATTTGTGGTTAATAAAATGTATAAAACATTTTAGATGCGACGGGAACTGCGTGGTAATTATTTTTATTAAAATACGAACCAACTGGATTAGTTTCGAACACTTTTAACAAGCAAAACTCGCTGAAATGCACTAGCAAACATTTCTGGTTATTAAAACCTCAAACATTTTCTGCATCAACTTTTAAACTACAGCAGTGCATGTTGGAAGTATGAATTGAACATTACCGGAATTAAGTTAAAATATTTTAGTCATGTCACCAGATAATTGCAAACTACGTAAGATTACTAAATATCTTGAGAAATTGTAAACTCTCGATAAGTGGTTTGTGTTGAGACTGTCCAGGACTGTCTCTTCCGGACAGGGCAATATTCCTGGTCAGCGTTAGGGAAACAATTGTAACAGTAATTCCAATGAACATTTGTTCTACAATTTTATTATACGAATCAAAATCTTGTATTCTATAATATCTCCGTGCTGGTCCGAAAAATTCTAGACTGACATAAACTGGCGACCAATCAGCACTCTAGTCAACAATTTATCTGTTTTGGCGTGATAGTTAAATTGGAAACTTGGCCCCTCATTGGTTTTTGTTGACCAATGAGACTGAGAATAAGACCAACGAGAGCCTTATTTTCAGGTTTACTATCACACGAAAACGGATAAATTGTAGAGTTGCTCTCATTGGTTGACATTTTATGTCAGTATTTTGTGTCAGTCAATTTATCGGACTTACTTCGAGAGATTATAGATTATCAAATTTTGATGCGTAAAAAAGTATTCCAAATTTTCAGTTGAGTTTTTGGGAGTTTAAAATCTCACAAATTATTTTATAATCTTACGGAGTTTGCCATTTTCCGGTGACAGTCACTTTACAATGTGACCAGGAGCCTTGGAGTCTCTAGACAGAGTTTGTGGCCGAGGAGAATTACACTCTACGCTAACGCCGTCAAAAATCACCACGGTAGCGGCGGTGCTCATGTCTAAGACACGAGTAATATTCTATCAACGATAACGAATGCCATAAAGTCAAAATGTGAATTATAAAAATATTTGTTTTGTAATTTGGCTAAAAATAATAATTTTACATGGCAATATTTCTTGCCAATTTGTAATAGATGAGGCCGGTGTTACCAAGCTGATTACCTCGAGAAGAAAGAAACTAACTCATTGGAGTAGATTTATATTTCTTTTTTTGGTAAAAGCCCGCCACACTATTCCAAAAAACAGAATACCAGAATTAACAGTGGCGACCACCAGAAAAACGTCGAATGTAACGCGACGAGTCCCAGACTAGCATGCAAGTAAAATTACATTGTGGGTTACGATCATATTATACCTCTGTAGACCGCAATGTGCCACTTGCATGCGAGCTGGTTGCGGGTGGAAACGAGGCCATAAGCCGGCCGGCGGCGTGAACGTGATCGGCAGTAGTTTTTAATGATAGGTACTGAACTTGTCATTCTCCCTAATATGGTTAAGTTAGAACGAGGCTGCCGGCTCTCTTTTGCGGAGTGTCGAAGTTTTCATGACTTTTCTATAGAATTACTAAATTACTATTTTTTTTAGTTATTGCTTTAAATTTGCAGATTGATCGAACAAGTCTGAAAATCTTGTCTCAAAAATCACGGTTTACTAGACTAAACTCACCAGATATCCTCTTAATATGCAGCTGTGTCGCAAAATTATTCCCCATTTGCGACACATAACTGTCCTTCTTGCTGGACAGTTGGATGCTGAAGCCATCGGACTCCAGTGAGGCCCTGGGGGCCTTGGCTGCCTGGACGGCCTTGTTACAGACCGGGGTGGGGGCCACTTTGGCCAGGGCCGCCTCCTGGGACCCGGTGCTGTCGCGGCGACGACTCTTGTGGTCAAGCAACATGCTTGGGGTGCACCCCATGTTGGCACTACACTTTGGCACTGACACTCACACTGAACTTTGATAGCATTGTTTGATCTGAAACAAAGAGATAGATACTGTTAGAATGGGCGGCATAAGGTGTCTGGTAGCAGATGGGTAGCGGATAGGATAGAGTGAAAAGTTCTTCAATTTGATAATAAGTCAACATCTAACTGCGACAGCTGATGATTATTACAATTTACCAAGCCTTGTCTCAAGTAAAAGTGTTTTAGTTGGTTTTTAGTCAAACCCGATGCAGCCAAATACCTTAACATAATACATTAACTGTATATTTGACCTCCACAGTGCAGTAACTGGATAACACGGTAAGTACCTCTTACACCTGTCTTGGCAAGACAGGTGTCAGATTTTTTGGCTTCTGAAAATCCTTTACGACTGCCAAAGATCAGCAAATGACCGCCAGAACCAACGCCTCCACATGCTTTAAGAGGCACGATGGAATCTCGAAATGTAGTGGATCGTCACCCATTCACAGACCAACCTTGGCAAGCGTTGCTTATCCTTGATCGACCCTTGCGGCTGATATTCTTTAGCCACGAGCTCCTCATAGCCCTACTATGGGAGAAGGCTAAGCAGATGATGAGTAGGGCCTCTGAGTAAGGTTTTCGATAGATTCCAAAACTAAACATGAGCTTGAAGAAAATTGCAATACCTACGTATGAAAATACTTATTCCAATGAATATTGCCTTGAGCGATAAAAGGGTTGTATCGGAGACATATATTTTTGGGGACCTTGAAAAATGTAGGTATAGGTATAAAAGACGTGAGATACGATCCGAATCTTTACCCTAAAACAACGACAAAAAGTAATAAATATCTTTCATCCTCGGAAACCCTTATAATGTTCGTCATGAAGAAATAAAGTCACAAGAAACTTTTCCTATAAAACATAATGCTATACGAACTTGTCTTTGTATCAGTCGGAGAGTGTCTCAATAATTTCCAGCTTATGGCTACTTACTGCTTAGTTGCGGCAAGTTTTTTAATTATAACTTCTGTGTTCTTATCTTCATCGTACATTCAATAGAATATTTGACCTAGTATGAAAAATCTAAATCAATGAATACTTATTTGATAGATATTAAATCATTACGATTTGTAAAAAACAAAATAAAAATGGTCGAAAAACAGAGAAGTTTTTTTGAAGTTATTCTTCTATCATTGTCACACAAAATTTCATTCGTACCGGATGACTTATCCAATATGGCGGGACTTGTGAGTGTCGTCACACGCCATTAGTACCGTCACTCCATTTTTTTAGATTCATTTTTAACTGCGTCTTGTCTACTTTCTAGGTTTTGAGAAATGTAAAAAAAAACAGTCAAATACCCTATTGGCTTGTTTATCAATTACAGACAAAGGATTTTAATTTGGGTCACAGAAAGACAGACCAATTAATCTGCCCAGCCTTTGCTCTACTATGTTCGGGTTTGCTTCTTGTCTAACCAGATGCAGTTCACTACCAGTACCTTACATGCAGCGACTGACTATCTGATTTTCACGATCCAGTAACTGGGTTTTTCTGACTTCTGACTACCCGTAACGACAGCCGTCAAAGATGTTTGAGAAAGTCTAATGGGCTTGTTATTCCTCTCGACAGTGCCCTCATCATCATTTCTATTCTTGTCCCATGTTACTTGCGTTCGGAGCAACACGTTTGCTTGTTGTCAACTGTCACGCTTTTTTTTTAAGTATGGGAATTCATCAAATGACTTCTTCCGCTCAGGGTGGAGCAAGAAAGGCGTGTCAAACTCTTAAGGCTCCTACACACACGGCACGGACCGCCGGCTTCTGCGGAACGGTACTTGCCGCCGGACGTGCCGAGCGCCTGTGCCGCAGAAACTTGCACAAAGCCGTCATAGCAGCTGTAGCTGTTATTTTGTTATGAAAAAAAAATAAAAGAAGAAGAAGAAGGTTTTGGGTACGCCCAAGTTTACAATATAGAAAATGGCAAAACGGTACAGTAATAATTTTTCGTAAACTTGCGCTGCGTACAACCACACACAACACTACCTCGTGAAAGCCGGTAGCGAACTGTCCGTACAAGCCAAGCCAACTCCGTATAAGCCGCCGGGCGCACCGTAGCTTGGCACTGTGTGTAGGAGCCTTTACTGACTAAAACCCATCCGTGTTCCTACTAAAGCTCTTTGCGTTCCAGGGTCGCGGTGACTCTTTCGAACTAATTCCGCAACCCTGGGAACCGTCACGCTATCATTCCCTTCCTTGTCTTTTAAGACATTCCTCAAGCAATCCATCCAATTTTTCATAAGCTTTCTTCTTCCTCACCATCCATCGTCATTTGCAATCATATTTCACTCTTTCAATCACGTGCGTCTTATTCTCCATCAGTTTCCTATACCTGCCTAGAAAAATAATTCTTTTCGCCAGTACCACTCACTACTTAGATGGGATAAGCAAACCTATGGTTCTTAACATAGATATCTACGCATATTCTCAATATGTTTTGTGTCCAATTTTCAACGTAAACTCTTGTGGACTTACAGAAGCCTTTGTACGTCTCTAATGAAAGATCCCAGACCTCATTTAGAAGCAACATGTCGGGACACAGCTTCTGAGGACTTAGCAGTGCCTATCTAGGAGCTTACCTATCTCCTTGGCAACGAATTCACTGAAGGAGTAGTGTAGGTACAACTTCTTAAGATAATTATTTTGCTGTTGATAAGGCTGAATTTAATCTTGAAATGTTTTGTGTGAACTAAATTTTAGTGTTAATTGATAAAATCTTTTGCACGCGGCTTTAATCGTGCGAAAGCTGAAAATTATCACGTGGAAACGGACTACTGGGATAAGAGTGTTTTATGTCCTAATCTAGGTCGTGGTCTACCCGTGTGTCGAGTTTCATCCAAATCCGATCAGCCTTTGAAGTATGATTTTTGGCAACTTTCCAATATCTGACCGTCCAAACATAAAAAATATAAGATTAATTCCGTTTTCCTGTGTCCTAAGTGTATAAAACGATACGGAAATGCTAACACGAACTGCTTCACAAACGATTATTCACAAAATTATTCCCTCTTCGTTTACAACATTTCGTCACAAAGTTTTAATGAAATAAAACATCATAATAGGGCCAAAACATCACAAAGAAACATGAAAATATTTTACGTAATTGACGTAACAATTTTATTTGTAAGGTTACGTAATATCGCCCGGGGCTTGTTGAAACTGACCGCTTTTCTGGGAAAACCTGCCCTTGAGCAATGAGCTACGGATTCCTTTTAAAACGGTTTGTATATAAAATAAATATAAGGATGGAGAATCTTTTTAATGGGACACTGGCTTCATATCCTGATTTTATGCGAGGTATTGTGACAATAATATTATTACTGAGATAATTCTAGACGCTCTGTGATGATTTGTTTAGGCTACCTATTGGATCTATTGTACTAGGAACTTCCTTGAGCTTATAATTACCTACCTAAAGTAAAGCTTGCTCCATTTTCATTTTTCATTTTGGTGTGAGAATATCCTCAGACACCCTCTGCCTGGAGAGAACGTACCTATTTAGTGTTATCCCGGACGCCGACTAAATATCACGGTGGCAGTTATCTTCGTTGAGTCGGAGGCCAGGGAGGGAGGTACCCACACATTTATGCACCCCCAACTGTACCAATCCCTTCAGATTAATTCATTATCATCTTATGAAGGTTGCCCAAATAGATAAGTATTTGTAAAGAAAATAAAAGTTACTTAAACCCATATATTCCAAGTCGATTACTTCATTGGACTCAATCAAGTCGGTTCGATTGGAAGTTGTTCAATCTGACTAAGAATATGGGTCTTACGGCCGGTTTTAATAAAGTTCCTTTAACCAACTGTCAAATTAGCTACCAACAGTTACTGAAACGTCACCGAGACGGGCTGTTAGAACATATGAAATCCTATGCATAAGATGTAACGAAATATAGTTACTATTCTAAGGGACTGGTAATATCAAGGAATATTTGGCGAAAGGATATTTAAGGAACCCGTTTCCTGTATCTACAGTAACCAAAGCAGAAAATAAAATATAGGTAGGTGATATATAATTTAATTACGTATTTACTTAGGCGGTCTGTCCAAACAACATTTTATTTTCCTTTAACACCTGGCACGAAGTTTGTATTTTCATGGTTGGCCGGAGATCGGGGAAGCCATGGGCGGCCATCTTTAATGGTTATTCGTAACGGCAAACAAGTAAGCCCTATGGGATAATGAATATTATGCTGTTTTTATTTTATTTTGCCGTATTTATTTTTATGTCTCTCTGGGGTAGGAAAGTGAGTTTGGTAAGTAGAGGATGTTAAGAATGTTTAGGAAGTAAAGTCAAAGTCAATTCATTTACTTCAACTAGACCATTAAAAGGCACTTTTGAACGTCAAATTTACAGTTTGAAATTAAAATACTAGTGACTCTAGTTGTCCATTCGCAAAAAGTAGATTCTTATGGAGAAGAACGGACAAGAAACTCCATAGTTACTCTTTTCAATTATAAGTTTTACAATATTTTGTATACATACAAAACGTGAGCACAATGCAATATACAGCACACACTTATATATTAATAGGTGCAACAAAGCAATACCAGCAGAGATAAAACTAAGTTTGCTAGCAAGGGACATGGTACTCACATATTTACAATATAGTATAGTAAGTATGCAGGAGCTTAGTTGTGTTATATTTAGTTGATTCAAGAAACTTAAATTTCAAATTTTATTAGTATAACGTACAAATGACATCGTGATTTCAATATGAAAGAGAGACGGCTAGGTTAGTAGAGGATGTTAAGAATGTTTAGGAAATATGCAAGAGATTAGTTGTGTTATGTTTAGTTGATCAAGGAAACTTAAATTTCATATTTTATTAGTATAAGGTATCGTGATTTCAATGTGAGAGAGAGACGACGAAATAGAAGGGACAACACTATCTCTTTTTTACATCGGATTCATGATGATATTGGCATGTAATAGTGGGGGCGCTGTAGTCCCATCCCCACTACCTGCGCAGTTAAACAAGCATTTTTCACAAACACCTATTACACAGATGTTAAGAATTTAAAAAAATTGTGCAAAGCCAATTGTGCCCCCAAAAATAATATCAAAGTGTTACTTTATTATATAATTTGAACAGTAAATAAGAGGCTTGAAAACAACTAGTACAAGTACATGTTAACTTGATTAGTTAAGGGTATAACAATCAACCCAACTAAGTATCAATTTCACTCACTACCCACCCATAAGGGAAAACAGTTAAATTTTCAGGGAACATAAAATTAATAATCTTTAACACATGAAACCCTAGCAGTTGTGTCGAAAAAGCTAGGGTCTAATTAAAATATGTTTCTTTGAGTAACATGTTGATGGAATGTAACAAGGGTAGAAAATAATGTGGTTTTCGTAAATAAACATGAATTGAATACGGCTACGAACGTTTAATCAAACCGTTGCCCGCAATTCTGTTTAAAATGTAAGGAAAAGTGTCCTCTGGGCGGGCCATGTATGTAGTAATACATCGAGATAGATGGGCCAGAGTCGTCAAAGTGGGCGTCATTGCCGAGGGTGACCTAGGAAATCTAGCTTGACAACTTAGAGACGTTTAAGGGAGATTGGTCGGAGAAGGCAGCAGATCGGGAAGAGTGGAAGGTTATGGGGGAGTTTTCCCATCTGTGGGACTCTCATCATTTTTCTATCTTTCTCTTTATAGGTTTAAAAAATCTGGTAAATCGTGCAAATGCTGTAATCATGTATGTACAGTCAACAAAGCTATTTGGTATACAGGCTAAAATATTATTTTATCCAGTGCACTGCCATTATTTATTTCTAATGTGTGCATCATAACTTTTTAAGCTTATGACATACTTACGAGTGTGTTGTACAATAATGGTCCACTCAGCACACTTAGAACACTTACACCAGATAGCTTTGTTGACTGTACAATACAAGATCTGCTGTCATTTTACGTTTGTTACATTGGCAGCATCGAATACCGTTAAATCATTTCACAGAAATCTATGGCTCGGATTTCCAAATTACTCTACTAATTACACGACCATAAAACTAATGAGAAGTTGTAAAAATCGTAGCACACTACTATCTGCTAATTGTCTTCCAGACAGGTGTAACTTAAAATTGACGAGATGACGTCATTCCGTCAGTGGAAAGCCATCAACCACATTTAGTTAAAAGGTGGGGAAATACACCACAATGTTCTAAAATCAAGTGCTGATAGTAATAGAAGTAAAAATGAAAATAGAAGTAAAAAAGCCGGTTGTTTCTTGGACGCAAAACGGTGTGGTCCAACACACACACACACACAAACGGTGTGGTCCACATCGTTCGATCAGTACTCAGAAGTACTGAGGTAAGTCTTGAGGACGCTTCCCTTTTTTTTGGATGGGAAATCATCAAATGACTTGAAAGGAAGATGCGAGACCGGGCGGAGCGGGACCAAATCCCACCCTGGAACGCAAAGGGCATTTGGGGGCCAAATGCCCTTCGCGGTCCAGGGCCGCAGTGACTCTGCCGAACAGCTCCGCAACGCTTTCTTGGACTTCGATTTGTGTCCCGTGCATAGATGCGAACAAACACAAATCTCATGTATATATACAGAGTAACGAAACATCTAAAGATAAATGAAGATTCCAATGATAACTTAACATATTAATTTTTCATCAATAAGATATCATTGTTTAAAAAGTATCATATGTATTTAGGTATAGTTAAATCGAAATCAATGAATAAACTCGAAATACGTGCATACGAGCTCAAACAAAACGACAGATATTTTGCACCTTTTTTTACATTTCCACATTCATATTCTATGAAACATAATATAATGGAAAAGTGCAGACGTACTACAAAGGGTTATGGCCCTCTAAATACTGCTACTAACAATAACGCATATCAATGCTGTACTCATACTGTAAAATTGTTTTTTATTTATAAGGCCTAGTGCCAATTTTAGCGGAGTACAAACAAGACTAGGTACCTACACCTACTACCGAGCTAGTAAATGTCGAGATTTTAACAAAAATTAAATTTAAAATTTAAAAAACTCCCGACACAAAAACCTAAGTTCCCTTTAAAAAATAATATAAAAAACTCAATCTTAAAGTACCTAAGTATGTATTTTTTTTCTCCAAATTATTTATTATCTATGAATTTTTTTCATAAGTATCACATGCCTACCTATTTTGGTCCCCCAACGCGACGTATTCGTAAAAAAAATAATTGAAATCGACTCATCCGTTCGGGAGCTATGATGCCACAGACAGACAGACAGACACACACAGACAGACACGTCAAACTTATAACACCCCTCTTTTTGCGTTGGGAGTTAAAAAAAAACTCTTCGCTATCGTTATGTGAAAAATAGTACCAGAAATTAATGAAAATTAAAGTAAATAATTCCATCGTGGACCTCTTCCGACACAACTTTAAAAGATTCTTCAAAGAAGGTGACCTGTGATTCCCAGGTACTGCAGATATAATAACCTAGTTCCCGGATGACCGAGCTTTGCTCGTTTATTTTGGTAAACATTTTGAAAAAATGAAACCTAGCTAGATCAATTTTTCGCCCCTTAAACCCCCTGCAAACTAAATTTCATGAAAATCGTTGGAGCCGTTTCTAGATTCAGATTATATATATACAAAAAATACTCGGTTAAAGGTATTAGATATCGGCGGCATTATGTGACATTAATTTAAATAATTAATGTCACATAATGCCATAGTTGTTTAAATCATAGAAACTGAGGTCAAAGGTCAAATAAACTTTGATAACGAGAACAAAAACCCAGTGTACTAAAACACTAATCATACTTATCTAAAATTATTTCTCGCTCCGTCCACAATAAAAGCTGTCTTCACGACTGTACCATATTCATACCCGCCTAAATATAAGAGAAGTATCATCCTTCACTGGCTTTCCTGACATTTATTTACAACCCAAAAACAAGGAAAAGATTTTTCATGATCCCTTGAAGTACGTTTCGTGAAAACTTTTCTTCTTGTAGGTACAGTTAACAAAACTACTTGCTCAAAAAATGCATTTACGAAGCCTAAGCCTAAAAATTACGCACCATACACGTGAGACGAACGTATTGACCGAAACCGTTTCCAAGGAGGTTCGATCATACAGCTTATTTATTCTAGTAATGTCAAACTCCTTGGTGGAATTCTGACATTTTTTTATGGAAATATAAAAAAAATCGTAAAGGATACGCACGGCATTATACAACAAGGAGTGCGGTAAAATAGGTACTTAGATGAGAGTACCTATTTTACCGCACGTTCCAGTGTATGGTGCGTAATTTTTAACTTTCTAACAATGACAGGCTTTGTAAATGCATTTTTGAGCAAATGTGTTGAAAAACATATATTTGTGTGTATACCAAGTAGCTTTGTTGACTGTACCTACTCTGTGTAATTTGTCATCTGTTTTACGGGACACGACAATAATTTCAAAGCGTAATTGGCTTATCTTGTAGAGCCTTTTTGTTTAAAGGTGCGTTAAAATGTTTAAAAATACATAAAATTTAAATGTTTATGGATATTAGACATTATAACTATAAACTTCCAATAAAACCACAAAGTTAGTGATACTGCGACTAACATACGAATATTATTTTATTTATTCACCTGCTTTTCTCACTCCTCTCTCCCTTGGCTTATCAGTCATCAGTGATCTTATTAGTACTTTCAGAGATTCTCTTTTACAATATAACAACAGAAAAAAATACCTCTTTATAATATTAATTTATACTAGATTAGACCATTGGACTTTGAAAACCAGACATCATAAACCTGATTTATCGAGGGATGATAACCCCCTCCCCCCTATGCTACTCAACGTGGTTGTAGTCGACGGAGCCCCAATATACGGGGTGTTCCAGAAATGCTTGATCATATTTAAGGGTAGTGTTCTATATCTGCAAAATTAGGAAACATTTTTTTTTTAAAAAGGTCAGAGAAATTCCTTTTCAAGCGGTCCGAAGCTTAGTTAGTAGTATTTATTTTACTTCAATCACAGATTCAATACCGCCGATTTCATCAGACTACTTAAAAAGTGTTTTTTTAGTCTAGATTTTCGAGGTTGGTTAAAAAAAGACTATTTTTTTTACATTGTTTCAAACTTTAAAGCAGCTACAGAAAACCACCCTTAAATATGAACCGGGAACGGAGAAAGGCAAAGGCATGGTAGGGATGGAAAAAGGCTTTTGCCCAGCTGTGGGATAGCTCAGGCTAGATATAATACTAAGGGTCATATTGTACGTCAGTTTCTCAGTCACTCAGTTGCTATGACAACGACAAAAACTCTCGATTACTGGCAATACGTGTCAATTTGATGATCCAAGGTGGAGTAGTTAGAGGCATGTTCTCCAACTCTACTCCCTAACTTGCAACGCAGGGGAAAACCTTTTTACCCTATTTCTGGCAGATGGAACGGCACTTTACTTTCAAAAGAACCCTCCGAATGCTGCTTTCTTCCCCTCTCCCAATAAGTCATATGGTTGATTACCAACCCTCCTGGGTAATTTGCAATATCGACGTCTATAATGGGGAGGCCCCTTGTGAAGCAACGTGTAGGTATATTGCTGTAATATAAAGTATTGGAGAGTATTTGGTTCTGTACTTGTGTGAGTTTGGACTCTTGGGCTTCACTGCTAGGTCGCAATTCGTTAATCGATTAAAATTACACGTTAAAATAGCAGTAAATGTAAGGTCAATAACACTTAACTTACGTGTTATTGACCTTAGGGTTATGTGCGTAGTACTTAAAACCGGCTTGCTGTATGACGAAAGGTACGATCGTAAACGAAGCATAACGAATATGTAAGGATAGTAGCAGGTGGCGTTCTATAGTTTCTGCATACCCTAATAGGCTAAAGGGGTGAGTTTACGCACCACAATTGTCTAAAATTGAAATCAAACCATTTACAAAGCGCGGGTTCCTTACACACTGTATAACGCAACAGTAAGCCAATTGAAGGTCAAGAAGCGCTCATACACTGCGACGGCAGTTTGTTCAGCAGTAATACATTCCGGCTGAACGTTGATCCGCCGTAATACAAAACCGCTAGCCGCTATGTAATGCCATTATGTACATTGTACATGTAACAATAGCTATTAAATGAAAGGCCCACGAACTCAACCACAACACAACACACACATACACATTTTGCTCAAAAGCTTTCATATTCCATCCATTAATTAAAATGACTTTAAAAGCTTTCACTAGGTATATTACTTAATATAATGAGGTGACAAAAGCAATCATTATAAAAGGGCGTCCATTAAGCCTTGTATCCGAGTGTTATGAAAACGTATAGTCGATCGGAGGTCGATTCTGTAAGGCAACGAGTAATTTAATTGAAAATATCGCTGGGGTGAAATATGAAGGAGATAGGACTTAATGAAGCCTGCCAAGAATAGACTCATTTGGATGAAATTTCAGTGCAAATCGAGAAAAACTGGGTTCAGCGGGATCGATCGATACCTACATATAATTCCAAGATTTCAAATCATTTTCCGGGACTGGTTATAGTAACATACATCTGCCTCTTGTTCCGACTTAAGCAATAAATGGACTACGGATTGCCATTTTACAGTAAGAATTAAACTGATTTGGATAATTCTAGAAAGTTCAAAGACTGTTTTAGTAGTTCTGCCTTAATGATTAAAAAAAACATGTTTCGTACCCTAAACCGACAAAATCACATTTCTAGTACGGAACCTCCTTTAATTTTTGTGTGTGATGTGTAGTGGTAATAGTATAAATACACACTCAACTCTGGTAATTGCAAATGTATGGTACGGTTCATGAGATACAGGCCGTTGACAGACACACGGACGGATAGCGGCGTCTTAGTAATAGAGTTCCGTTGCCCTTAGGATACAGTTATTTTTTTTTATGATTCAAACAATGTCACTCACACCTTACAGAATTAATCCAACATTGTTACAGTTTGAATTAAATGGCACCCTTTGTTTACAGTCGCGCATTTATAAGGCACTAGCTGCCGCCTTCGGTTCCGCCCGCGTGAATGTCGAAAATTATCCCAAGAGAACATACTCTAATCTATAAAAAAACGAAAAATCTATAAAACTATAATCTACCTCTGTACTAAATTTCATCAAGATCCGTTCAGCCGTTCTGAAGTTATGAGTAACAAACATTCATCCTTCCAAAAATCCAAACTTTCGCATTTATATTATTATACTAGCTGCGCCCCGCGGTGTTACTCGCGGTTTAATAGCCGCCTAGCCTAAAAGTAGCCTATGTTTTAATTCAGGGTGGCAGCTTCTTGCATACCAAATTTTATTAAAATTAGTCCAGCCGTTTGCGCGTGAAGAAGTAACAAACATACACACACACTCACAAACTTTCGCATTTATAATATTAGTGTGACGAGATTGATTAAATAACGTCATATAGCTAAAAAGATGACTGCCACGCAAGAAATGCCTCGTTGCTTTTCAGTAACTTTGTGATTTATGTCAACAATTTGCTTTTGTTGGTTGACAGGCGGCGACATGGAAACGTTAGTAGTTTTTGTCGATTCCATTTTGTTGACTGAAAGGTATTGCGAACAGCGCAATGTGAAATGCAAGTTTTAATTAGGAGCATTTACTTGATACTAACTATGAGTTTGTATAAAATACCGAGAGGAATAAACGCTAATCCCTAGCTGGAGGCTTAAATATTTAGTACCTGGATTACTTTTGGTTAACGTATTCTAAAAATGAAACCTAGCTAGATCGATTTATCGCCCCCGAAACCCCTAGCATACTAAATTTCATGAAAATCGTTGGAGCCGTTTCCGAGATTCAGAACGTCTCGTGCTTACATTCGTCTACTCGTTTATATACATGTATACAAGAATTGCTCGTTTAAAGGTATAAGATATGAAGGCCGCCACAGGCAAGTCAACCGTTAGGTTGAACAGCGACAGGTCACCCAAAAAAAAAACGATAATAACCATAATTGAATTCTGTACGAATTTCAGAATGAAGATCATTGACAGGCGTTACGATTATTCAGAAGCCATTATATCTGAAACCAGTCTTTCCATTGACTATCATGTTACCCAGTTAATGTATTGTAGAGGTCAGATGGCAGTCGCTCCTTATAAAATACTGGTACTCGGCTGCATACGGTTATACTGGAAGCCGACCCTAATATATTTGGGCAAAGGCTACGCAGATTGAATACTGCACAATTATTTTAGGCTGGAAGTTGAATACAACGTTCAGGAATTCCAAGCTCTGGAATAGGGATGTTGCCTGGGTTACAAAATATGATTCTATTTAGTCGGTCAGTTAGATTATCTAAAAATATTGGATACGTATGTTTTATTTTATCAAATCAATAAAAAAATACGAAGATAAAAAATCATCAAAGATAAGGAGTGGGGCTTGTAACGTCATTTTCCAGTGAAAAGTGTACTGGTAAGTGACGTCACACGAGTTTTCAACGACCTGTATCGTCTTCAATTTTTTGTTTTAGTGACAAAAGAAAAAATACAAGTCCAATATTTTTTGGATCTCTATCTGACAGACTAATTCGATTTTTTTTGTGAAATACCCTATTCAGGTAAAGTTTAGTCTCAATCATTGCATAAGCAAAAACTGATTAAAAAAGTATAGTTATGAATGTTAATTTTGACTGAAAGTATTTGAAAAAAAATCTTCGATATTGAAAATTTTCCTTGTTTTCTATCTATTGCACTTTTTAATATCACAGACGTCAGAGTTCAATTTCATCTTAGAAAGCGAAATCATGCGTTCTGTCTTCGACTCCGGTCACGTACTGTTCTGTTCGTGACACGAATATAATACCCAGGCGCATTGCGATGCACTCCGGAGCGCAGGATCATAGGGAATCTTGTTTATTATTGACAGTGTCATTTTCCTTATTCTAGTCTAGATATGGAGTACGCTGGTGGAATAAATAAGGAGTTGGCGAGAGGGAAGTTGCGGGAGATGGAGTGTTATTTTATGAAATGATAGAGAAGGTATATATTGTTCAATGATCGAAGGAAGATTACTTAAGTACCTATTATAAGTTCTCGAAAACGAAAGACAATGTAAAGAAGAATTAAAGATATCGTTTCAAAAAGTTTAGCCTACATGTAATTAGAATTTAAAACTTGCGTGAAAGTATAGAGGTATGCGGAACAGAGAGTAAAGTCCCGCAAACCTCCATTTAAAAGGGAGGATCCTCCGACCAGATGGTTATTGTGTCTGGTGGGCAACTGCCCGATAGTTGATATTCGGACTGTTGTATATGTTCAAATCGCACGGAGAATTTTGCTTGCGCGATGCAGGATTTCGTTGGTAGGTAGTTCATTGCTGATAGGATAGATGGCGTTGCGGCTCTTTTTTGTCATCGTACAAAGTTCGTTTCGTAGTTTTTCATGTGGCGGCATTGATGCCGCTACAATGCAACAAACAATAAGCCGACTATTGTCAAAATGTTCAAAGTGTAGGGATAATTTAGGTGTTGCCTATAGTTTATTTATTTAAGGAAAACAAACAACAGTGTAACAATAGAGGTAACAAATTCACTCCTCACAACGTATACACTTATTACTTAACAGATCTACTAGTTGTTAGAAAGAACGAAATAAAAATAAACAGAATAAAATTAAACATTAATATAGCCTTGCTGAGAAATATAATAAATATAATATCGGTTGAGCCAACTACCTATTGTAGGTGTCAACTAATCGAAGCAGCAGTGAGCGTACGCCTACGTTGGATCTACAAAAAGTAGTTGTAAACACGTCTCGAGCGAACTTCTCGACTATGTACGTATGTATGTATGTAGTTGCTAAAATATCGCGTCGTCAATCCTTAATATATTGTAACTTTTGTCAATCGTTATCGCTGGTACAATGACACTCTGTGTAAAGCCTAAGGTCATTGACCTGACAGAAATTTGGAAGGTACTTACAGGCGCTCAGCTAAGTGTTCGTCATGGTATCCACGTGGAGTAATTAGAGTAGCTTCCTCACTTGCCAATTAGGAACGTAGTTACGTACTGTTGGAAATGTGAGAGCTTACCTTCCTTTAATTTGGTTAGTGAAATGAATTACTAGGTATGCGGATAAAAAACTTGATGCAGGGATCGGTAAAAACGTTACTTCATCTTCCATAGGCGGTTTTAGTAAAATATTCAGATAAATGAGTAAATAAACTCGCGTTAAAGTCAAAATTTGACATTTCGAAGACCTCCCGCTACACTAGCGCCACTGGCGGCGAATTCAAACCTCATTGGGTTAGATTCACCGAAGACATAAAGAACTCGGTTTTAAATGCTGTCGGACAACTTGAACTATGCTTCAGCAATTTTAATTTTGGAATGCATTCGATACACCGTGCCATTCCGTTGCTGCCGCAGGTCGCTAGGTATTCCCACAATATAGGAAAATTGCAGAAAAAATAGGATAGCTAAACGTAGAATTTCGGTTTCGTATATAACATTACGTAGCTATATACTTCATTTGTGGGTCTAGGTAAGAACGATAAATAATAAAAACTATTTTAAGACAATTCAACCAGGTACCACACACAGGTAGCACCGCACCCATAAACCGTCTAATGGGAAATTACAATAAAATCGCTACACGAGCCAATAGCATCGACATCTTCTCTAACTCTTACCGCATATTCCGTACGAGACTTTAACCAGCTCAGAGTATCAAGACCTTAGTGTGACACAAGCTGCCTAATAATAAAATTGTATCCACTTCCATTTCCTTATCCATATAATTATGTTTTTTTATTTTGTCGTTCCGTTAAATATTTCTGTACTTTCTGTGGTATTTGTGACCATCACCATTGTGACATAACTCATTTTACCTTTAATTTTCTAACTTGTATATAAATCAAATAACGATATCTAATATTGCCTTAGTTCTCTTATAGTGTTGTGCACAACTGTAAGTGACGAATTAACTATATCCAAAAATCTATGTGATTTATTTTTATATATGTTTTAGTGAGTAAGTCGTTGAAGTGCCTTAACAGTAAATAAATAAATTTTAAAAAACTGTCAGCAAATAAATTAATATCTGTTCGGAAAAGTTTTATAGTGTAGTAATCATTACTTTCTCCGTTTATACGAATAAGGTTACATTGTTTGGTTTACCAATAAGCCGTAACCTACAAAAAATATTATAAAATACTCCCTACTTCTAATTTATTCGTCAATCGCAAAACACTTCATATCAGCACGCACCCCGACACGACGACGTCCGCGTCGCTGCCAAGAACCCTTCACCTATTTTTAAACCTACCCTTTGTCCATATGACGTCACACGACGTCACACCACGTCATAATAAAAGGCTGCCTTTAATTTATTAATTCGGTCCTAAACAATTTTATTCATTCACTTACGTGAGCCACTATAGTTTTGTGAACTCAAAAAAATATGCCATCTTTTATCAGCTATTTGGGGAACTATCACCATCTTTTATCATCATCATGGGGCTACCAGTCTAGCGGGATGCAAATGAGTACCAGTCTTTTACATGGAGCGACTGCCTATCTAATCTTTACTGCCCAGTAACTGGGTTACACGAATGGCGATACCCATTGCAAGACTGATGTCAGATTTTCTGGCTTTTGACTCCCCTAACGACTGACAATGCCCGAGACAAACGACAGCCAGAACCAACAACTTAACGTGCTTTCAGAGGCACGGAGGAGTCTCGGTATGTTATGAATGGTCACCCAGCCACGAACCGGCCCCACCAAGTGTTGCTTAACCTCGAAGATCGATCTTGCAGCTGTTATTACATAGTCACGAGCTCATTCAGTCTCAAACAATGCAATTTATTCTCTTACGCAAGCCACTTTAGTTTTCTGAACTCAAGGAGGATGTAATTTGATTAATTACTTAAATTGACAGTTATTGGCAATCGGGGACATTGATTTCGGTTTAAACTTGAGAGCGGCCTGAAGAATGGTAAATGGGTATTGATTGGAAGCGAGAGCTCGGATAGTATTTATAAAGGAAGAATTAATATCGTAGATGAATGTTTGTGATATTGTATTGTTTAAAACATTGCTAAAAAGATATTCCGCGTATCTCGCGGAATATTTGTCTTTTTAGCAATGCCATTTTTATAATTAATTAATTTTAATAATTTCAATGCTTTACTAATTTTGTAGAGTAGACAAAGCAATGGATTAGGAATTTTCTATAATATCCTTCAGATTGTGATAAAAAACTGTGTTACGTAATTGGGTTGCTGACCATAAAAATACTATTATAACTTTTAACTGACAAAGGGACGATATCAAACCCCCAGTACACTCTTATAAACTAAACTTTTTCCAATGTCACAATAAATTATACAGTTATAAACTTGTCAAACAAACCAATGGTTTTTACCGTCGAGAGCATCCCCTAGGTACTTACAACCTCCCTTCAAACCGTTGAACCGCGCCACCTACGTGTTGAAGGATTCGCGCCAATATTGCGGTAATTTTCGCCTATTCGACATTTTTATCATACCCCATGGGAAGATAATTTAGTCCCCTCCTCACAAAGGAAATTGAACAGGCAAGGTGAACGATATAAATATAAACGTGGAATAACAATTTGAAGAGTGTTTTACGTTACGTTGGAGTTAATATTTTTACTTTTTGATGCTTGGCGGTTGTGTCGCTTCTTCGTGGTTACTTGTGACAGTTCAAGCAAGCTCCGTTTTTGGAAGACCATTTTTAAGTAAGACAAAAGACACACTGATGGGTTTCATGCCATCATCCGCAAGAAAACGGCTTCACTCCTGAGCAGAATAAGGGGCAGTCGCAATAGCATCCTGAAGGCCGTTGCGGCAGATACTTCCTCTTAAATAATAAGGGAATTTGTGAGAAGACTAACTTATACCCTAGTACCTACTCCTTTGCTCTAGTGTATGGATGGTCCTCTTATTAAATTGTTGAGTTAAGTTACTAACAATAGTGTTTAAGTGAAAACTGTTACTAACAATTTATGGATCTTTTAGTTGTCCGAAATAAAATGTTTTATTATTATTATTATAAAAGCGGAATGCTTATAATTTCGCCCTGTCCGACTGTAAGGCTGTTTATTACTACTTGAAGTCGATAAAAATATGGGACACTATTTGAACTTGAGTGTCTGACTTGATAGCTTTTAGTCGCGTCGTTTTTTTTTTAAGTGAAAACTTCTTTATCGGCGTTGTGCACTTTTTGGGATGGGTAAAAATGTTAAACTCGCGTAGGACACGTGACCTGATCGAAAATTCGTAAGACGGAGGGAAAGTTATAAAGTGTTACATTTTAATGTACATAATATAAATTGTCATGTTTGTGTACGATAGCGAAATAAATGAATATTGTATTTTACCACATAAATGATAGTACTTTTCTGCGGATATTAAAGCAATTCGTGCGAAATTATTCCCTAACCACCAAAAATGCACAACGTTAATGTTTAAGTTTTCACTTCTGCCGGCACTCCCGGAGTGCAAACCGTTTTTTTTTTTAACATAACTCCTACTACTATTCGTCTCTGCATCACCCAATGGTTGACTGGTAGAAAATGCCTTAGGCTCTGAACATTTGTGTGCGTAAAGTATTAAATAAATAAATTGTTACCAAGCTAATTCAAAACGGGAAAAATATTATGACAGTATCTTTAAACAGTTTCCTTTTTCATATTATTCATAGCCCCAATACGCAATTGTAACCGTAAATAAACAAATAACATTGCTAAAAAATAACAAGCGTAAAAGATTCTTTTTGACTCGTTATTTTTTCAGCAACATAATATTATCACACTGAGAAAAAAATACCTACCATAATAAAAAGCTCCAAGATAACTGAAGCAAGGTATACAATACACAGTAAATATTACCACTGTGTATCCAACGATACAGTACTAAGCTATCGTCAGCAAACACGATATTAATCCATTTCCCACTGTTGACTTCCACTCACAGGAAAACATACACTGAAGTCTATATCTTCTTTATTTCTATGAAATGGGGAATGTGTCATAAATGGAATAAAAACTTTTACTTCTATTTAAACACTCTTTTGCAGCTGAATTTTGGATTCGACAGGGTAATACCGAAAACTCTTGTTGAGCGAAAAATAACACATTGCACGCATTCACATCTGCCGCATATCGGGAATGGACAAATAGAATTACCGAATGGGTCTTATTAATCGGCAGCAGACCAAGGCAAAGATGTCGGGGCGAACTCGGCCCGTTCCGAAAGGACTGGCCAGCACTAGCTAAAGATAGAATTGTTTCGAAGTGGAAAAGAGACCTTTGTCCAGCAGTGGAACAATATACCCAAAGGGCAATGGAGAGAGCAATGCTCGGAGTTTACTTGCGTGATCGAATCAGGAATGATGATATCCGCAAGAGAACCAATGTTACCGACATAGCTCAAAGGATCGTCAAACTGAAGTGGCAGTGGACAGGGCATATTGTTCGCAGAGCAGATGATCGATGGGGCCGAAAAGTTCTGGAGTGACGACCGTGTACCAGAAGACGCATCGTTGGAAGGCCTCGCCTCCACTTGGTGGACCGATGACCTGGTGAATGTCGCGGGTAGCCGATGGATACGAGACGCACAGGCCCGGTTATTCTGGCGACACTTGGGGGAGGCCTATGTCCAGCAGTGGATGTTTTTCGGCTGATATGATGATGATGATGATGGGACAAAATAGGTTCGATACAGAGTTTAGAGAAGTAAGCGAGGTAGTGAGGCAAGAAGCACAGGGTTCTGGATTAGTCCAGGCTTGGGTCCAGGCATGAACGTCATTAGGCTGACACAGTAAAAATACAACGCAATACACAAAGGTACTGTTACCTAAATGATAAGAACAACAAATATATACAAGCTGGAAGCAAGTCGGTCCAGTGATTTAGTGATGGTTTTAAACGTAGTATTGGTTCTGTTTTATTCTTATTTTATTTGTCTGAGAAGATGTCAAAGCACTTTTCAATCTCAAAAATAAACGTTATTTTAATATTTAACGACCATAATCACCTTTTTTCCAGAAATCTGCCAATTATTGATTTCCAGTTAATTGAACGACAAAAGCAGAGCTGCCAATACATTTATAATTGCTTAATTACCCGGCATCGAGAGCTGAATTAAGCCAGTTCACAATTATTTCAGTTTCAGCTACAGATGTTGAGAATTCTGCTGTCAGGCTGTCCGTCTATTTTGGGTGTACTACTTGGGTAATTAATATTGGTTCTATATTTTGGAACTGTATAAGTTCGATAATATTTAAGTCAAATGAGGAATATGAGGTTCCTTGTTAACTCCTGCATGATTGCAGAATCGATCAACGTCGATTTTTTATCACATCCTTCATAGATTCTCGTACTGAGATTAACTAAATGAGTTCAGAATCTCGTTTCTACCTATACCTATATAAGTCTATAGGCAAAAACGAGACTCATTACATAACTGTAAGAACGACTGGATTAATTAATTTGGGTAGGATGGAAAAAAAAACAGTTAACCCATGCGCCCTTAAACGATTGTATGGAATGACGGCCGCCTTGGTCCACGCCAAAAGGCCCAACATAAGGATGATGTGCAGAAACCAAACCCCCTTATAGATAGAAGACCCGCTGGTTGTAGGTATCAGGGCGGAAAGTTTCGACATAGTTACCGATCGCCTATCGATAAAATTCGGTCGTTAAGTCTTAAGGCCGAAACTTCCCGCCCAGGAAATGCAGACTCTGGAGCCCTTAAGAAAACAGAAGAGAAGAAAATCGATTTATATTCTTTGTCCACCATTTTCTTAATTCAACCACAAACAATAGGCCAACTTTCCAAAACCATTTTCCGATGTCTTCAGAGCCACGAATCATCCCTAGAACTACAAATCAAAACAATTGAATCAAATCCCTATCACAGTTCTAATTGAAGATGCTTGATAAGCCACTCGTATCACTCAGTAGTTTGCCAATTTATGGACCCGAACAATGTTCGAGAGGGACCTATAAACAATAATCCCTGCAGAGTTGGACAACTATAACAAGCTTGTCTGTGGTAGGGGGTGGTACAAGTCATAGGAGGATGGAGAATAGTGTTTAAAGAAACGATAGGTCAATTTGTCTAGCCTTTTCCCAACCACACATGGTTGGGTCGTTTTGATGAGATAATGAAATTACCTAAAACCATCTCTCGATGTGCTACATAGGGTTTGCATCCGGGAATACCTTGTACTAAAAACGGATATTCCCGGGTTTTATTGTTTTTCAGCACCGAGAAATTTAAACCATTTCCTGGGAAATCCGATACTCAAAATAACATTAAGTCCACCACAAAATGTTGACTTTTGAAACTACGAGTGGCGCGCGAAGTCAACGACACAGATCGCGGAAGACTTCGAGCGCGACACGTCGGCAACTTGGCAGCAATCGGTACTATTCGGCAGCTTTCGGTTCGCTTTCGTGTGTATATTCTCAGCTGATTTTTCAGTTCGAAATTGAAACAAATGTTAATTTCATGTAAGTCAAAAACACAAGCAATTAAAGTTTTTTTCAATGAAGTACCGAAAGTATCGGAATTTCCCGATAATTCCCGGTACTGGGTATGCTCTAGTACCGATAATTCTAAAATCCATTACAGTTCCGGTACTGTAATGGATTGAAACGAAACGAAACGAACTACTGTGGCACTAGGCCACACTAGTTCGTTTTCCAGTTATGAAAAATATGTTAGTTTCCAATAAGGAAGCTTAAGTCTGTTAGTGCCATGACTACAAGAGGCGAACCATATTTTCATAAATTTAAAAATATAATCAAGTTTATACCTAGTTGTAACGTAGATAAGATGATTATGGAAGAGTGGAATCTCCAAACACAGGTTTGTTTTTGCTTAAAAGGAAGCTTAAATCACTAGTTTTTAAGGAATACTTGTTAAGATGATTAAACCATTATTATGATTATTTTATGTCTTTGAAAATTTCGGCACCCTGGGATCCCGGTCCTTTGGTAAGAGTACGAGGGACAGAAGCCAACTCGCAGAGACCCCGTTAGACATTTCAAATGGAATGGGGCACCAACCAACGATTATCCCTGTATGCACCATCAAAGGCTTCTTCTGGGTAGGCTCGCTCCATCGTCGACTTTGTCTCTGTCATCTATGACCTAGACTAGAGTCAAGAGCAAACCCATATTAAATAAAAAAAAAAAAAAAAAAAAAAGTATACCCAAGGAGTTATCCCCAGTGGGTGCAAGAGTATTGCAGAATATGGAAATTCACAATGAAGGCTATGGGTTCTGGGTAGTTTTATTATGATTATTATTAACTCACACATTTCTTGTTCCTTATTCAAGCACTACATAGTTAACTAACAAAACTTCAACTTAGACCACTTGCCGCAGTAAACCAAGTTCAAGGAAATTCCAATAGTTGTTGTTAGTACGTTTTACATTGGCAAGAGGAATCGACCAACGAATAATTAAATTGTCGTGCGTGGTTAAGGCACTGCGTAACGTGACAAGCAAATCCTATGAATTTGGAGTTGAATTTAGGGGCTTGCTTAACAATGACTTTGCATAAGTTCTTATAAATTATTTAAAAAAGGCTTGTTTTCGAAAAGTTAGAAAGCTAGAGATTTTTTCTAATTAACATAAACACAGCCTAGACGTGTGTACGTTTTTTTTGGTAAAATTAGATTTTTACTTTTTGATTAGATTGATGCAATTACTTTCAAACAATAGTTCTGGTGTTAACTCGTAAATACAAGAGGTATTTACGAGTTAACACCAGAACTATTGTTTGGATAACAACTCCTTTAACGGCAAAAAAATACTTGCGATGTCTTTTCGTACCAATAAGTAACAACTCAAAAATCGTAATTCATTTTTTTATCAACTTATATTGTCCCACAGCTGGGCAAAGGCCTCCCTCATAGCTTTCCACTCTTCCCGATGTGTTTCTCTCACGGTATTCATAAATTACCAAAAATATATCTATTACCTACTTTGCAAAGCAGGTTTTTGTCTCTCCTGAAAAGTTTATCAGTTAGCATATACGAGGTGTCGCATCTAGACCGACAAAATGTAATTTAAAAGAAAGTAATTCAGATGTTAAACAGAAGAGAAAAACGAATCCGAAAAATAGTATCGCATGGCCAGTATCATAGTGGCCACGATTCATTTTAGATACAATCTATGCTTTTGTTTTCAAAAGAAAACAAAAGCATAGATTGTATCGTGAAGAATTGTAACGGTTATGGAGAAAACGGATCGGAAAATCGCAATTTGTGGTTCCCAGCGCCTTAACATTTGTATAGGTATTACGTAGGCAAGTATACATACACGTGGATGTTTCTCGAAGCTCTGTTGTTTTACATCAATGGAATGTTCGTCCTATTGTTTGAAGACGTTTTGCCGTATGTGTGTTAGTACGCGTACTGACTGGTGTTACGGGGCGTAATGTGATATGTTACAAAGTGAGCATTTCTGCAGTCAGTACGTGGAAACGAGTAAGAACATGATGCGTATGCATTTTGTTTTATACGGATTTTAGGACACAGCGTAACATAACATGCTCGCTGCGAATGTAACATTATGGCCCGTAACACCGATCAGTACCCAGCTTTATGTTATAATTTCATAGGAACAGTTTTGGGACTTTTCTAGCTTGGTTCAGTTTCATAAAGTTTATAATTATGATGTTAGAACACGTTCTCCATAAGTGTTTTTTTTTACATGAGTTTTGCACGAGGATTTTACAACAATATTTTTTCAGGTTTATTCTACGATAATTGTAAAAAAATTGGTTCATAAAAAACGAAATTATGACTTTACAAACATAAAAAAAATACATACACAGAAATTTAGAACCTCCTTCTTTCAATAGAGAAAGAGATCAATATTTCTTTTGTTGGTACTTTTTAGTAGACTACGTCGTGATGTGCTAAACCAAAACGTCAATATGAATATTTTTCAATTCACACACCTTAAAAACCCCGAACTTTCAAAAACATTCAAACTCCATTTGCACATATGGAAATGGGGAAAATCGGCACGCATAAATGATGGGGTTTATCTACCTGTACGAACATCCCTCCATAGAGTAGACTTTTATCTACCTGTAGATACCTATCTACAGGTACCACAACCCTCAATATACCCGTCGAGATGGTATTAGAAAAGAATCACTCGGAACAATTTAGTGGATTGCTCTTTAATCGGGGAGCTCGCTGCTAAATAAAAAGGGTGCTGTTCCACCAAAGATGTGCGATGATAGCAAAGCTGTGAAACGGTGTGTAGCTAAGTAGTGTGAGGGTGCGCTGTAGCAAAGCTCACATTGCACACATTCTTTGCACCCAACTCTCGCTAGTTTGTGTGTAAAAGTACCTAGTTGTGCTAGACCATAGCTTTTCTATTGAAGCTGCGCTAAACCTGGCTAGGGAAATGAGAAGATCCCATTGGTGGACTTTTTCCTTGCTCACTGCCTCATCTGGGGTGTGCGTTCATGGTGGAAAAGCACCCTTTTTTAACCCCCACGCAAAAACGTCGGGGTGTCGTATCTGTGTGTTTGTCTGAGGCATCGTAACTCCCGAACGGAAGACCCGATATTGATTTTGTGTTTTCGTTTGAAAGGTGAATTAGTCGGGAGTGTTCTTGGCTATGTTTGATGAAAATTGGTCCAAGATGGCTGCCGGCCGCCACAAAATGGCAGATTACATATTTTTTTCACAACTCCCTCAATATGGGTGTCAAATGAAAGGCCTTGACTAGTAGAATAATGTACACTACATTGAAAGGGAATGAGGAATATTAACTAACTTACTAACTAACTAATTTTTTAATATTTTTTTGCCTGATCAATGCCCTATATTGATAAGGAAAATGGAGTCATGACTGGTACCTAGGACCTAACGAATTATATTTATTTAGCTTTTAGTAAATTATTTACTAAATTTTAAATTAAGTTTAGAAAGCATTAAATAAAAATTAAATTTTAAATCTTAAAAACCCTCAACAAAAAAACTTTAAAAAGTAATTAAATAAAATGTATTGATCTCTTCTTCTTCCACTTATAGATTATGCGGATGTCTGTTTTCTAGATGCAACGGAGGTGCTCCTAGATAAACTTGAATGACTGCAGAACTTGTGTATCGCTTTATTTTTGGCCTCCGGAAATATGACCACGTGTCGGAGTTCCGGACCAAACTGTAGTGGCTGCCAATTCGGCGTCGGCGAGATACTCACATCCTATCCCTTCTCTTTACTATCCTGCACACTCCTAATTCTCCTCAATACCTTCGTGAACGTTTTGAGTACCTCGTCCCGAGAGGTAAACCATGTCGTACTGCCACTTCTCTTCTCCTTCGTACTCCGCGTCACACTTCCAGCCGCTATGGTGGATCCTTCTCTGTTACTGCAGTGCGTCTCTGGAACTCTCTCCCACACTCCTTACGCGACAGCCCTTCTCTTGACATCTTCAAGAGGAAAGTTAAAGAGTCATTTCCTTTCGCAAATGACATAATATTTATAGATATGTATGTATATATTTATATGTTTATGTATGTAAGTATATTTATGTATGATACAGAATTTAGTATTGTAAAATGTGTGCACTGGATCCTACCCTCTATTGTGATCTCTCTCTATCACTCAAAGGTTTGCTGGTAGAAAACTCATTTTTGAGTTAAGCTCGCCTTTGTACATGAACTATTTAAATCACTGTGAATTAATATAAGCTGTTATGGTGTACAATAAAGAATTAAAGAAAGAAAGAAGATCCTTTGTGTTTAATATAGCTACGATTCTTTGGGCCAAGCGTCGGACCGCTAATACTATACTAAGTAATTACAAAAATTTGCGGTCTCCCGAGGCAAAGACGCTTCATCATTTTTTTTTTTACGTTTTAAAGTTTTTTCTAGAGATTTTTTTAAGCTTGGGAATTCATCAAATGACTGCTTCCGCTCTGGGTGGAGCCGAAGGGAGTGTCAGACTCTTACTGTCTAAAACCCATCCGTGTTCCTCCAAATGGCTTTTGCGTTGCAAGGCCGCGGCGACTCTTTCTAACAAATTCCGCAATGGAAAAGTATCCTGACAGCCTTACAGGACGACCTTCAAGGTTGAGTAACGCTTGCCGAGGTCGGACTTTGAATGGGTGACCCACATAACATACCAAGACCCCTCGTGCCTCAGAAGGCATGTTAAGTTGTTTATCCCGGTTGTCTGTGGATCTTTGAGAGTATTATATTCTACTACTGGGTTGCGGAGATCAAATAGGCTGTAGGTATCTCTGTCACCGGAAAATTGCGGACTCCGTAAGATTGTAATAAATCTTGATTAGATTATAATTTCGCGATCAATTATGAAAAAATCGTTTTGTATACAACAAATCAAATCTAAATTCAAAAGTTTCCAATGCATCCGTGTCTTATTTAGAAAAAAAAATTACAATTTCACGCGTAATGTTTACAAAATGTTTACAAATTACAAAATTTGGCGTTTAGCATTTTCCGGTGACATCTACATAAAAAATACTGGTATTCAATGGCATCCCGTGAGAATGGAACCCCGACATAATTGGAAAAAGGCTAGGCCGACTGATTCCTCTGTTATCGGTACAGCCGAATGATAGTCGTGTCACGTACGAAGGATCCAATTGAATGGATCCGAATCACCCCCTCTTTATTTTTGGATCCGACAAATAGAGAAATATTCCGTGGTTCACGGCTAATTGTTGCTTCTTTGTCTTTGCCTGCATCTAATAGTGTTTGCGACTACACTGTGACAACAGTGACACTTTACTTTACCTAAAAATGGAAACTTTGAGAAATCTATAGCATATCTTTTAAGAATAGAAAACTTCCTAATAAGTCACAATAATGTACCTACGTGTTAAAATTAGTACTTCATGCACGGCTTGCCTCTATTTATCTTAATTATTATGAAAGTCGAAATACCGTTGATACCTTCTGTTTCGGATATTACACGAATCGTGATAAACAGTATCAGTAAGAAACCACACATGAAATATTTTCAGCACTTGTTAAATAATAACAAAATTAGCTTTTCTCACGTTTTCTTTTATTAAGCTCATGAACTTCTACTTCAGGAAAAATAAAATGCAGGTTTTAAGAAAGATGGCCAGAGCGCATGATATTAGGTTGAGCTACATAAACAATAATGACTAATATTGTTCAAAATAGTTAGGAGAGGTTATAACAGTATATTTTAATTTATTTACGACGTTGGCAAAGTAATTTGAAACATCAACAATTTGATCGAGTGTACGTACTGTTTTGATTTTCGAACTTTTTTTTTTAAATCTTTTTCTTTTCATCTGGAACTGACATTATATTTGAAAAAGAGCAATAACAAGAGCTTTAATGCGTGGAGTTTTATTACAGGCACTAGTTAATCAAAGCGATTTGTAGGTTTTCCAGACTGATTTCAAACTGTGACAGTAGCGAAGTACCAAATTTCGTAGCCATAAACATTCCATTTGTGCAGCAGATTGAGTTCCGTGACAAAATATTTTTACCCACGAATCTGCGATGAGTCCACAGAGCAAGGACAACTACCAGTAGCTAGTAGAAAAGTCATTGTTGTGGCCGCCTAATTGCGCGGAGCACAAGTTTCTTATGTTTGCAATGTCGCTAGCCGTCAATTTCTTTGAGTAAAAGGTGACACTTCCCGACACATTAAATTTGATAAATGATTTTATTTTGCAAATAGTTAACAATAACTCTTTAACACATCAATCTTATTGAAAAATGAAACTAGAAGGCTGAGAATCCCTGAGAAAAAACACCGAAACAAACTCAAAATCAAAACATCAAAATCATAAGTCATTTATTCAAATTAGGCTGAGTGCCAGCACTTTTTGAACGTCAAAGTTCCACATAGAGACAGTCTCCCAAAACGGCCAGACTCAGAAGTCAAAGTCACTTTTAAGTTCCATAAAATTAATGTAACGGTCAAATCATACGAGTCGTCGTGAAATCGTAATGTCTGAGGTGTTCTTTTTAGAAAAGCACCACACAAATTTGTGGACGCAAGACTACCAAGGAGCTCATACACTCAAAAAACAATACAAAGAAAGGAAACTTGGGTGGAACGCCCAGCATGTCAGCTACATCCTGCCAGGGTTGCGGAATTTGTTCGAAAGAGTCACCGCGGCCCTGGAACGCAAAGGGCTTTAGAAGGAACACGGATGGGTTTTAGTCAGTAAGAGTCTGACACGCCCTTCCGCTCCACCAAAAGCGGAAGAAGTCATTTGATGATTTCCCATCATTAAAAAAAAATGTCAGCTATATAGCCTTTTAGGTTACGTGAGATTGTGATCAAACGCGACTCAATCAGTAATCCAAAGAACTTGATTATTGAAGGAAATTTGGACACAATGCTGTCTCCCAGCCTTGGCCGCCTCGAGTCTTCATGCTCTGTACTCGAGTCGTTGTCGCGTCACTCCGTCCGCTTCTAATCTTGGCAGTTGTGTTGATAATCGGTTTTACTACTATTGCAATGTCATACCTACACAATAATTATAATGTAGATATTGCATGTTTTATGGTTCTGTGAAAAACTATTCAAAACTGTCAGTTTTTTGTGCGTGAATATTAGGTACTGATTACATGATTTAGACAAATTAAACTCATTTTTGCTATGACAAACATCTTTCTTCCATTACACTAATAGTGTTATAATAAAATGATATTATACTCGCATACAAATAACAAATTCTCATTAATTAAATACCCATTTCATTTCTGACGTGTTGATATTTGTAGATACGATGAATGAACCAACAGATCAATTTAATTTGCGTAAACGATAGTCAATTTACAATTCAATGACTTAATAACTTCATTTGAATACAATTTAGTTTGGTATAATGTCCACTTTTGACGAATAAGTGACATTTAGTAGTTGATAAACATCGTAGCTTAATGGTCTAAGTTAGAGCTCAAATTCAATACATTTCACTTAGTAATGACCTCATGACCTCTCCCTAATTGACCTGTTGCTGTCTGAGGTCAAACCACGGAGTAGTTCAGAAGGTCAGTTTCATACAACGAGAGAAAGCGGTCGGATGCACACATATGTAGATGAGTGTTCGTACGTGCGGCGATCTCAAACGAACGCCGCCGGTCGCGAGTGCGCTTGCACTCGCTGTACGTGAAGCGTGTCTGTGTACGTGTGATTTCGCTCTTTGTATGGCACCGACCTTCTGTAGTCCTATCTATATTGTGGTTTAACACAGACTGAACGAAATACATTTATTAACTAAAATACATGTTATGTTATTAAATTCTCGGGTGTTTGTGAGAAAATGAAATGAAATGAAATAAATCATATTTTCGTGTTTGTATAATCTATAATATCTTAGCTTATTTGTAGGAGAATTTTTTCTTTATCTTTTTTTGTTTTTATCTTGTTTGTTTGACTTGTTTCAAGATAAACAGTTTAATTACCTTTTGGAATACTTATATACTTGTATGGCGAGGGAAAATTCTTGATTAAACACCACACTTACCTGAAAACAAAGAAAAGATTATTAGTAAAAGTTCACTCCTCACACAATTTACTGATAATTTAAGCTTTTGAGGACTTCTTTTTAAATATAACACCTGCGACTTATATAAACATTTTACTTACAGGAATAAAAGCAACTTGACATTTTTTTTAAAAATCTCTGAGTCCGAAGATTAATTAGCTGCTCTAGTTCGCCAGCTTTTTTACGAATTCCAATTTATTGAGACTAATATTAACCATAGTATTTCATCTCGAAAATATTCAATCAACTAAAACCATAAAAAGGCAAGTATCAAACACCAAGTCAGCCAAAACAGAATAAAAGACTCGACCTTATAAAGTTTCACGCCAGCAAAACTAAAAGAATCGAGATTTTCTCAACCAAAGAAAATCATAGGTGAGACATAAAAGAACATTGAAGATCAAATTTCATGCTCCGCTATCTAGGATTAGATTTCTGAGGAGCCTAGGTCACAGAATAGATAGACACAGAAGATCGGCGAACGAGCGAAAACGCACGCGCAATTGACACGCTGAGGATTACGTACCAGACGCCAGGATTGGTCTTTAGGATAGTTTTGATCACAACTATACCATAGCTCTCATCGGAACGCCTATACCGATCTGTTCCGACTTTCGGTACCTCGGGTCGCTTGTCCAGGGGACGGCGATATAGACCGAGACGTAACGCACCGGATCAACGCAGGATGGGTGAAATGGCGACAAGTCACTGGAACAACTTGCGACCCACGGATGCCCGTCAAGTTAAAGGGGTAAATCTATAAGTCCGTGATAAGACCTGTCGTACTGTATGGATCAGAATGCTGGGCTGCGAAAAAGACGGGTGAGAAAAGATTGCATGTTGCGGAGATGAGAATGTTGAGATGGATGTGTGGAGTATCGAGAATGGATAAAGTGAGGAATGAGTTCATTAGAGGTAGCTTAAAAGTGGCGCCAGTAACGGAAAAGATAAAAGGGAACCGCTTATCTTGGTATGGTCATGTGAAGTGGAGGGATGAAATGCACGTAACTAAAAGAGTTATGAATATAAATCTGGATGGATGGACAGGGAGAGGGAGGCCAAAGAAAAGATGGATGGATTGTATTAGGACTAATATGAAAGAAAAGGGATTTAGTGATAGCGTGACGGTTGACAGGACAGAATTGAAGAAAAAAATATGTTGCGCCGACCCCAAGTAACATGGGATAAGGGCAGGAAGATGATGGTTTTAATCACAAATACAATACTAAATAAAAAATGTTTGTCAACTCTTAAACTTTTGATATTATTTTTTTAATTTTTGCAAAACAAATAAAATTAAAATCACGCGCGCTCAGTCTAGTCACTAAAATGTCACGACATTTTTTAGGAATCAGGCTTTCTGTCAAGACTTTTCAGTTATAAATTTGATAATCACGCTTCACGTACAGTGAAAGCAAGCGTACTCGTGATCGGCATTTGTTTGTAAAAGTCATACGCGAAGCGTGTCTAGCGCGTGTGTGCATGCGACTGTTTCCACTCGTTCTATGGAGGCGACCTTCTGTATATCAACTGTTCTGTGGTTCACTATGATCGGGGTGGAATAAACTGAGGTGCAATATTGTTAGCATTCATTGTATTGTTACTGCGAATGGTAATGTTATGCGGTTTCTTGTTTCTACCGCAAAGATCTTGTTTAGAGTTTGCTTGTGAACTTTTCTTTTCATTATTAGTACTTCGTTAGTTATGTATTTCCACTACTTTTATCGGGCTTTGTTTAAATTAAATTACTTTCATTAAACCAAGAGTGAGTCCAGGAGAATATTCTTAGAATATAAAATGAAGCAGAGTTAATAAAAATACATGGACTTCCTTATATACATTCTTATTTTTAAAGAGAAGTTTTTCGAATAAAACTGCAACTATTTTGCTGCTCGGAATTGCAATGGAGCTAAACTACCAGTAGTTAGAGCTCCACTGGGGTTGTTAAAGAATGCAGCTTCAAAATGGCTGACTACGGAACCCAATATATTTATATTATTGTATGACGGCAATGAGATCCTCTGAGAATGTTTCTTACACAGTTTATTATTCGTCATGGGAGAGTTTATTTTAATTTTAAATACATAAACACGTTTTAAACTGGGTATATTTGACTTCAGTAAATGATTACGAGCGAGCTTTACTGCCGGTCGATTCTGTAAACATATCGAAGTGAAGGCTTGGGTGAAGTGATCACGAGGTGAGCTGTCAATCCATACAATCAAGATGTCACGCGATCACGGATTGAGCTGTCATTCCATCTTGATTATAGGCTTTTCATTTAATAAAATAACAAATATTCAGTTTGCTGCTCTAATTTGGCTGAAAGGTCGAACATAAGTTGAAAATAATAATGATTTTTCTATAATATGTATGTATTTAGAAATATGTAAGTATGTTTATCAGTTGTCTGGTTGCTATAGCACAGGCTCTGCCTAGTTTGGGATCGGATGACCGTGTGTGAGTTGTCCCAAGATATATTATATATTATATTATATTAAAATCAGACTAATCTTTTACTTTTGAGAATGAGCAAAATAGTGGGAAAATACAACCTAACTATTTAATACAAATTAATAATTAATTAATAATTTTATTGAAAGAAAGAAGGAAATACTCGTTAAGATAAATCGGAATCAAAGACATGTTTCGTCTTACTTCATAATCCTATGAGCTTGAGTAAACACTGGATTTTAGAGTTATTATTAAAGTTTGGGGTAACTAATTGGGTTTTGGTATTCATGATTTTGTTTCGAGATAAACTGAATGAGTTCTCTTAATCGGTAAGATTATTATATATCATTTTATTACTTTATTATTTTAGCATACATATGTATTTTACTAATATTTTACATATTATTTGTATGTTCTTTCCGAAGCGTTAAAATTCTTTTTTAAATTTATTTTTATTTATTGCACACCTAACACAGTATAGTCTTTATTACCCAAAGGGTGACTGGTAGAGAATGCCTTGATGCATTAAGTCCGCCCATGTACCACTATTATACATAAAGTTTAAATAAATTAATTAATAAACAAATTTTAATATTCAAGCTTCTAGAGAAGTAATTGTGTTAAAACATTTATTCACATATTTTATCTTCTACATCACAACCAAACATGAAGTCCAAAAATGATTTTGAAACATTTAGATCTATCCAAACTCCTGGTTGACTCCGCGGCCTGGCTAAGGCCTGGACTGCCCTAAGGTCTGGCTTTTTAGCTTGGACAGAGGATAAGTATTGCCAAACAACTTGGCAATGCCGCCAGTGTTTTGGGCACATTTAGTCGACAGCGATGTGGACGAATTTTTACCGACATAGTTTAAGTTTTACTTAGTTTTTGTTTTAAAAGTAAGTATATTAGATTGCTTTTGCGCGCGACATCGTCGCGCATGTCCCATTTTCCCATTCCCGTATAGCCTACAGCCTTTCTCATGAATATGGTTTTCATATACAAAAAGAATTTTCCATGACCGACTGACAGTTCCAGAGATTAGTTAGCGCTTTCAAACAAACAAACAAAAAAACTTAAGTTAAGTATTTAAAAAAAAAATTGCAATAATAGGTACACACTTTAAATAGTTTGTCGAGATTTTTAGGTTGAAATTCTGTTCAAAGTACATTTTCCGAAGTCTTACTGTTGTCAGACTTTGGAAAATGTACACTGAACAGAATTTTAAAAAACGAGGAACACCTTGACTGAGGGCAAGGTGAACCGTTTTAAACTTTAGCACTAAAATAGGCACAACTTTCTTGAAATTAGTTTTATGTTGATACCTAAGCAAACAAGCTGAAACATTGTTGACAATAAAAAAAAACTGAGTTTTCTTCACCATAGATCTACGCTATGGAACGCAAATAGCTTCATTTTTTTGACAACTGACTTTGACAATTCAAAAGTACCTGTGTAAATTTGGGTTTATTTGAAATACTTTGACTGTGCCAGTCCAGGCATAGTCATAGGTACGCCAGGGAATGGCAATAAAGAGCTGGTGGGCAAACTCAGCCCAAAAGCACCTTCCACTTTGAATAGATGAATGATGGCCGGACGTAATTAACTAATGGGTTCCTTTGATAAATTGTAGGGGATGATAAATGGCATGTTTCGAATTACGAAGGTAGCGGATCATTTAAATGTGTCGTTTAATTTTTATACTGTAGTAAAAGTGTTGGTTTAATTTTTCCAGATCTGTTGAAAATGTTCTTCATCATGGAAGAATTATTTGCACCACATGACTCAATGAAAAGTTATAGAGGTATGCGGAACAGAGAGTAAAGTCCTGCACAACTCCACTGAAAAATGGGAGGATCCTCCTGCCAGACGGTAATTGCGTCTGGTGGGCAACTGCCCAATAGTTGATATTCGGACTGTTGCATATGTTCGTAAAGCATTTTCATTCTTCTTTTACACATCAACAGACTATTATCTATTTTAATCAACAAATACAACCAATACAGCGAATGCGATTAAAATAGATCCGAATGGAACTTTTTCGTCTGTAGAAAAAATGCTCCTGCCTGAGATGTCTAAAGATGGCTAAAGTACATACCTACTTTCTATATAACAGAGCGAAACCCTTTCAGCTGTGTCCATCTGACGGTACCCTTTTCTATGACGTCACACAGTTCCACCGTCTAGCGAGATTGAAAAAAACAAAGGAATGAGATATGATTGTTTACGAGAAATTAAAGGTATTGTGTTTTTAATTGAATGTAGGTGTCATGGCGGCGGTAACAAAGAGCTGTCCAGAGCACTAGAAACCTGGGCATGTGGGGAGGGTTGTATCACTAGAGATAGGTTTCTTTGAACAATTTTTATTTATGTACTAGTGGTCCCGGCGAACTTGGTACCGCCGCAGAATATTTTTTGCAGATTTTATTTTTGTCATGTATCAGAAATGACGTTGTATTCGAAAATGAATATTGTACATATTTTTTTTCAATGTGTTGATAGTTATTCTGCTATTCGGGGCAAAGACAAATCCAACAAACCAAAGATCTTTAAAATCGGTCCAGCTGTTCTTGAGTTATAAATGTTGTGTACTAACCCGACTTTGTTCTATATATATACATAGATTGTTTTATATATATTGATATTTAGAAAATTTATAGATTAAAAGGAGTTTCCGGAACTTCTTGCACGTTCTCCACAATGGTTAACGTTTTGGAACGAGCAACTAAAGCTTAATTTTTTTTGTGACTGGCTTCTTGACCATATTTAACCGGTTCACAGTCTTATCAACCACATGTGGTCTCCGCAGATTGTTTAACTATTGTATCTGCTGTCCGGATAGTGAACCATTTAATTGAAAATCAGTGTCATTTAGTTTAATAATAGTAATTACATTTCAAAGCACCATTTTTCAGATATCGAACAATGAATTCTCCTTCCACTATGGGTAGACACCTAATGTATTTAATAATGTCTGCATATTATTCCTGTTTGACAGATTAACATAAAATATTGTGGACAAAACCACTAGGCGCATATTGATACGGTGTTCTGAAAAGAGTGTAGTCTTTTAACCCAAAGCTTGACTGGTAGAGAATGCCTTGATGCATTAAGTCCGCCTATGTACCACTATTGTACATTAAGTTTAAATAAATAAATACATAAAAGATGATACTGTGGCAACAAATTCAGAAGTCGAATTAGCAGTAATATGTCATGATATCCATTCGTATACATGTAATTCATCGGAAAATAAATGAACCGAGAGAACTTACCAATAACAAATACAGTTTTTTCCACACATTTTTCACTATGCTTAATTTAATTTAAGATAAATAATTAAAGGTTAACTTAGATTTTTAAATTATTTTTTTCCTTGATATAAGGCACAGACTTAATAATATACTGCTGGAATAGTACCTATTACAAAAATTAAATACTTTAAAACAGTTACCTAGTGGTAACTGGTAAACGAACAGGTCAGTTTGTGGTCAGGTTGCGGCTAAAATAAATATACTTACTGTAACAAAGAATATTATTTATCAAAGAGGATTCAGTCATTTTTTATTTATAAAAGGGTTTTATTGTTTTATTTACAATAAACAGGTAAAACACATACATTTTTGGCATTTTCCTTATCTAGTTATCACCGTATAAAAACAATTTTTATCTGTTAAAAGTCGACGTGTTTCATACTTACGTAAATTCCTAGGAAATATTTCAACGCATCGTATATTAAGGTAGGTCCAAAAATAAACTCATAAGTCAACAACCTTCCTTCAATAAGTCAACCCTGAGAAAGCAAGGAAAAGTCGAGGCAAGAAGGGCCGGAAAAATACTTAATCATGTGGACATGTAAACATAATTGTTGATAGCTGACCCCAAATCCCGCCTTACAGCCGTGATCCCAAGACCGTAGGGGGTTAGGGGTAGCCCTAGGGGTGGGTAGTAAAGGGAACCTCCACCCAAGTTACACCTGTTGATATTTGGCGGCCGTCCAAGCCCAAAGAACGAATATTTGGTCAGGCATTCGTATTTCGTTCCGAAGTGGCTCCTTCCCAGAATTTATGAGACAGCTGGATCCCTTAAAGATGTGTTATTGCCTCATACATTGATGTTGATGCATTGGGAGCGGCGCTAAAATACTTCTTACGTGTAAGATACAGTTGTTCCAAATTTCCACGAATCTTCCCACATTTTGTTAGCAAACCATAAAACTTGTTAATTCTCTTTGTGTTTTAATGTCTTGTAGTAAAACTAACGTTCTAATACAATTGTTTGTTACAGCTAATAACGTTGGGTAGCTCGTTATTTGATATTTTTACCTTTGTTCTGTATTACGTTGTTTTAAATGGCACCTCGGACGTAAACGGACGTTCTATTCAACCTAGCCTAGGCAAGTACTAATTGAAAATTACTCTTTAATAGTTTCGTTTCTTCTATTGATGTAGAACTGTCAATCTTCTGTCAGTCGGTTGAACAGACAGCATTATTAGTGATGCAGTAACTGCATACGATATTTCAAATGGGCTACTAACAAAGGTAGGTATTGCCGGTTTAAATATAAGACAATCGGGCTGTCGAAGTGATTCATTCGCTGTACTTGTTCCACCGTATTTATTATTATTTAACAAACATTGTGTCGGGCGGACTATTTTTCAGTTTCAGCCAATGTTTTGCATATGTAATGAATGAAGAATGGATGGTGGCAAAACGAAGGTTTATGGAATGCCAAGGTGGGTAGTATGCAAATATATTGCTGTATGGTTGAGTGTATTGACGGATCTTTTGTAATGTTAACATTGATATATGGCTATGTAGGGTGAATTACGAATGGAAATCACTGTAATGAATTTTCAGGAGTTATTTTGGTGATTAAAAATAAAGTTGCTCTTTATTTTCGTCGTATCTTTTTTCTTTTTATTTTTATATTCTTTCTTTTTATTCATATTCTTTTTATTAAGCGCCTGTTAGAATTATTCTAAACTACAAAAAGACTTGCAAATCCGACTAGCAGTTAGAGATAAGCGCGTTCAAACAAACAAACTTTTCAGCTTAATTATATGGGTTCACCGCGGCCCTGGAACGCAAAGGGCTTTAGAAGGAACACGGATGGGTTTTAGTCAGTAAGAGTCTGACACGCCCTTCCATTCCACCCAGAGTGGAAGAAGACATAGGATGATTTACCATCCTTAAAAAAAAAACTCACATTCGAGAGCCTAAATAGATTTGTAATGTCAGAAGGTACCTAGGTAAATTATGACCAATTTACTAGTTTAATTCACAGGTACCTACGACTAACTTGGTTAGCAATTTTTTCATTGTCATACCTAAATTTGGTAACAAGAGGTGTCTAAGGCCAATTTAAGTTGGTGTTTGGTAGAATTCTATCAAGCCCACAGTAAACCGATGTTCAACAGCTACACATTTATTTATATCACTAAACTAACCTCTTAATATAAATTTATAACACTGAAATCCAATGCTAATTCACCATTTCTATCTATTACCTACACGTTAACGTCATCAAGCAAAGGAAAACATTGTAAGGAAAACTGAACATATAGTAATTTATACGCAACATGTTAAGGTGGGTACTCACCTAGCCGTGTAGCATGTAACGTATCTGATACGGTATCAACCTGCAAGTGGGTACGGCTCGTCCACGGTCACCGCGTATCGAGCTACGAGCTCCCGGATCCGTCCACGCGCACACTGCGAGCCGCCTTTGTGTTCGCACTTTGAAACCGCTACTCGGCGGGTCACTGCGAGCTTACTGCGCTCCACGCGCGAGCGGCTCGCGCCTATGTACTAACTTGATACCGTATCAGGGGGGCTACTCTCTAAACCCGAAGTCCGTAGTTTTGGGCTTAGTTGCGGGCGTATTCTACTCCGTATCACCTACGGACTTACGATTACTTCCGAACCCGAACTAAGAATGAATGACAACACAATTTGACAGTAACTGTCAAATCGTGTTGTCATTAATTCTTAGTGGTTATGTGAGTATCCACCTTTAGTTTCTGAAACGTGACTTCATGCATAGATGCACATGTATTCATTTTCTCACTTGAATGTAGGTCATAATGTAAACAAAAGCGCGTCCTTCCATCAAGACGTCTAGAACTTTCCATTCGGAAATGTCTTACACACAGTACGTCCCAAATTTGGTATAGACAGGACCTTTCTATCGGACACATGCCTGTATACAGTGTGTTTCAAAAGTGTGTGGTCGTATTTAAGAATGAAGTTGGGTAACTGATACAGGTATAGTAAAGAAACAGTGACAAATTAAAAAAAAATCTTTTAGCAAAAAATCCGACCGCAAAGAAATACTAAACAAATCACATTTCCAGCAGTTTCATTTCATTTTTGGAGGCATTTCTTTTAGTTCAATCACAGAATTGATGCTACCGAATTCATCAGACTGGTTGAAAAGCGTATTCTTTTGCATTTTTTACAGTCGCTTTAAGGGTTCCGTACCCAAAGGGTAAAAACGGGACCCTATTACTAAGACTCCACTGTTCGTCTGTCTGTCTGTCACCAGGTTGTATCTATAACAACAAATAATAAATATTTAATTAAGTTAAAAAATGAAAGGGACTCTCATAGAAGAGAACGTTTTTTTTTTTGGTTTATGGTACGGAACCCGATTGTGAGATGGTACGAGTCCGACTCACACTTGGCCGGTTTTTTATTTTGCTTTCGGTTTTTTACTGTATATCAGTTACCCAACATCATCCTTAAATGTGACCACGCACTTTGAAAGCACCCCGTATATCAGCCGTATTGCCTCCAGGCATTTCGCATAGGCAGACATGTTTGCCTGAACCAATTACTCTAGTTTCGATTGAAAATGTCCTCTTTGATGTAGGCAACAGCTATGTTTCCAGATTGATAGATATTGATATTTCGTATCAGAGTAGTTTTGACTTTGAAACAGAATATTTTGGTTCTATTCACGATCTGAAGCAGTAAGTGTGATATCGGCGCCTCTGAATATAAAAGTGTGCTCTCAAATCTTCTTAACAAAAACCTTATTCATAATACGAGAGTCAATGCTAGCTTCTAGACTGAGTATTAAACTCTTAATATACAGAAAATGAGCAACAACAAAGGACTTTTGAAATTTCTAATAAAACAATTCCTAAACCGCAATTGATTTGTTGATTGGCCGGAGATGGAAAGAGATAAATAGAGCTGCGTAGCATCAATGCCGCCACAGGAAAAACTAAGAAGCGAAATTTGTACGGCAACATAAAGAACCGCAACGCCATTTATCCTGTAAGCGACGAACTACCAACGAAATCCTGCATCGCGCAAGCAAAGTTCTACGTGTGATTACAGTACATATACTCGTACAACAGTCCAAATATCAGCTATCGGGCAGTTGCCCACCAGACACAACAACCGTCTGGTCGGAGGATTCTCTCATTTCAGTGGAGGCGTGCGGGACTTTACTCTCTGTACCACCTTCCTCTATAGCTGCATAAATATAGAGCGACGATTTTCCAGCAGAGGGACGAAATAGTCTAATTAAAAAAAATGTAAAATAACTGAGGTAGTTGGTTTTCATCAGTATAATTCTATGACAAGTTTATTAATTACAATAATTTGTCATAGAATTATCGTTTTTTTAGGGTCCCATACCTCAGTTGGTAAAATGGAATCCTTATAGGATCACTTTGTTGTCTGTCCGTCCGTCTGTCTGTCCATTCATCCCTCTGTCCGTGTCAAGACCCTTTTTCTCAAGAACGCGTGGAGGAATCAATCTGATATTATTATTAGTTAATCACGTGCAACGGTCCGGTTCGCCGTGACCGGACCGTTGACAAAGCGACGCGGCGACACAAGACGGAAGGCATTTGCAGTGATTGGTGTGGCTATCAAAGCGAAACTCAACTCTGCTTGGCTTAGCTTGATACCGAAGCTATGCCTATTTGTGAGTTATGGTGTTAATAATCCTTAGTTGGTGCCATGTAGTATATTGCGCTTTGAAGAAAAAAAACAGTTTTCGGATAGTATCTACTAGCAACCCGCCCCGTTTGAAAATGATGACAGACAAACATAGTAAACAGATAAACAAAAACCTGAAATTCATAGAAGGATAGAAGGTTTGTGTGTGTTGTTTATTTTCCTCCTAGTGAAAAATTATGAGTTCAGGGTAAATTTGAGTTTAGGGTTTATGGTAATAAATCATTTATCAATCAATGATATAAAAAAAATGGATTGTGAAGAAAAACACGTTGTATTTGAAAACTCAATGAAATGACTGCCGAGGATTTTCAATCTTGGAGTAAGATTTAAACGAATACCTAGGTACTTTTGATAAAAGATTTTTGAAAAGCGATCTTATACATTTAAGATCACTCAGTTTCATCAATAGCCATTCAAATTATACAAATAATATTGGATAATCCTAACTTCTAAAGCGATTATTCTCACCTCTACAACATTTAATAATAACACTACAGTTTATTCCCGGAATCAACTGCGAATTAGATTCGATTGAAAAACAGAAAAGATGAATGGATTACATTCACTCTAAATCAGACAAGATTTTTCTGTAAAGCTTTGTTTTTCCTCAAAAAAACGATTAGAAAAATACACTTTTGAAAAACAAAAGCATTTGAAGTGTTTAGAGCACAGAACACGGAACACCCTGCCGCCACTGGAGACGCCATTTCCAATAATATTCATATTTAATACACAAGTTTCATAACCAAAGTCAGAAAAGAAGACAAAACACATTGGACACATATTTTTAGGGTTCCGTGGAACCCTTATAGTTTCGCCATGTCCGTCTGTCTGTTTGTCTGTCTATCCGTCTGTGGTTTAGCTCAGAGACGCTTAGCGCTAGAAAGAAATTTGGTATGGGGATATTAAAATCTTCAAATACATTTTTTTAGGGCTACATGTAAAGTGGCGATGTTTTTTTTTATAGTCATTTTTATACCTTATGGTGTGGGGTGTCGTTGGATAGGTCGTTTAAAAATATTGAGGGTTTGCTTGAGTTTGAGACCATTTTTTCAACCAAGTATGCATTTGCTTTGAAGTGAAAACTTTTGTTAGAGTCAAGTGTCCCTCCCCCCTCTGCCAGCTAAACGGTTGTTTTCGGAGACGTGAAAAAATCATGGTAGTAGCATTTATAATGAATTTAAAAGGAAAACTATCAAAGCTAAGTAGGCTTTAAAAGTTAACATAAAAAATGGAACAGTTACTCTAAAAAAAAATCCATAGAAAATGACCTAAAAACCAAATGTAAATTTGTAACCTAATAATAGTAAAGTACATTTTACTATTTTTCTGACATGGTGTAGGAGACGGGTAACTACGGAACCTTATACTGTGCGTGGTCCGACACGCACTTGGCAGGTTTTTTTTTCATTTTGCACACAAAAAATAAATAAAGACTATACAGTGCAGTCCCCACTCCTGATCTTTAATGCGATTTATAATTGTGTTTTTATTGATTTGATATATAAAGCAAAAATATATGTCCTATATTTGTTGACTGATGGACTAATGAGAATCATATTTTTTTATCCTGGAAACGATTGTCGCGAGCCGTCAATTTTAATGAGTGACACTCACTGTCACGGTTAGTTTGTATGGAAAGTTTTGACAGTGCCGTCTTTAGCAATGGCCGCCTCGCATATGCTCTGTGGTCGAGTGCAGTACTATTATTTTCTAATCCAAAACACGTGTTTGTGGCAACTATTCCCGTCTCTTCGCGGAAATCTTGTATTTATGAGCTGCATACAGTAGGTGTATAGCTGGTTTATAACCTACATACATTTAGATATTTACTGCCTACATATTACAATACGCATTCAGCTCATCACTAATTTGTGGCACTGTTTTTGTGACTTATTCAGAATTTGTTCGTTGTGTTGCGAAACTTGTTCGAAAGAGTCACCGCGGCCCTGGAACTCAAAGGGCTTTATAAGAAACACGGATGGGTCTAAGTCATTCCGCTCCACCCAGAGCGGAAAAAGTCATTTGAAAATTTGCCATCTTTAAAAAGAAAAAAAAATGGCAAAGGTTTCAGACACTATTCTTTATTACACAAAAAAAAATAATTTGCTACATACTAGCTTCTGCCCGTGACGTCGTCGGCGCGGACTTAAAATCGGGATGAAAAGTATTCTTTGTGTGAATTTGGTTATAAACTGTGGGCCAAACATCCATATCTATCCATTTATTCTCAAAAACTTTGAAATAATATTATTGCAATATTAGTAGGGAAACAGGAAAGTACGATTGGAATGTTTAATGATTTTAATTTTAAAAATGAATTAATATTCCGTATTTACACTTAGCGTATAAAGGACCTGTCCACACAATATTGGGTCAAGGCCTTCCGGCCTCTGGGCCGGTCGGGCTCGTACCTACGTCAGAGCATAATCCGAAACACAGGGGCTCAAATACCCAGAACCAAGAACCTTGGGTTCTTGGTTCTGGTTATTTGGGCCCCTGTGTGTGACCCAATATTGTGTGGACAGGTCTTATACGCAAAGTGTAAATACAGAATAATAATTCATTATTTAAATTAAAATCCTATACTTTAGTTTGTCGTAAGTTTAGTTTATTTGTCAATATTAGTTAATATTGTTAATAGGTTTCTAAATAATTATACGGTAAAAACCTTCAATTTTGACATTTTGAATCACTCACTGATATTAAGTCAGTTTAAACCCTCGAGCCGGGCCGAAGGGTAACCAGCGGAACCCTATTACTAAGCTTCCGCTATCCGTCCGTCCGTCCGTCTGTCTGTCAGCGGGCTTTATCTCATGAACCGTAATAGGTAGACAGTTGAAATGTTCACAGTGTGTATTTCTATTGCTGCTATAACAACAACAAAAATATAAATTAAAGGGGGCCATACAAGAAACGTGTTTTTTCCGGTTTATGGTACGGAACCCTTCGTATGAGAGTCCGACTCGCACTTGGACGGTTTTTTCATACTGTCTTTAAACTACTAACTAGCATCCTACACAAAACTAGGCTTCTCAAAAAGCAATAGGAGTACTAAATGTTTTCTTCGTAAAACTCCTTGATCGTGTGCCAAAGTAATCACAGTTGCTATTGTTTGCAGTCCATTGCGTAGTTTCTACGACATCATTCATTGTTTGTTATGAAAAACAGTTAATGTAAAACGAACTTTGTATACAGTCTTACTGACCTATTTTTGAGTCGCGGTATTTTTATACCATTTTGAAACTGAAAGGGAAGAGTCTGCAAATAAAGGAGTAGATACATAGATAGATAGATAAAACATTTAATTGGCACAAGAACAGTTTCCAGTGGTATTAGGTGTGGGGTACCACTAAAAAGTGATAAATAAAAAAAAAACTTTTTTACAAAAAAATACAACTTTATACTTTGTAGTGTTTTTGTTGTTTGGGAGTCAGTAGTATTTTTTTTAAAGGTTTTTTTCCTGTTAGTAGAACGAAAAAAAACAGGAGAAGAAGTGATTGAATTCTGGATAAAGATATTCATGACGTGAGAATGACGTGTTTTTTTAATTCTTTTATCATCATCAAAATCGTTAGCTTCCAGAAGTCCACTGTTGGACAAGTGGACACAAGCTTCTACAATCGCACACCATTAATCGCAATTCTCGGCAACTCGACTCATATATTTCTGACAACGTACCTACGACTTTACATAAATGCATATAACAACACACCAATATTCGTATATTTCATACCTACATCTCGGTACACCTGAATTTATTATTCACGCTACCACGTCATTTTCTATTTACATGTAAAAACTTTTCCCCCGAGCCACAGCCTAGCTAAATAGTCCGCGGAGTCCGCGTAACATACTAAGAACTCAGAACTCCGCCACAGAGTAGGAAACTTCGCCGTCGAACTGAATCGTGTCAGGTAGTACGATAGTGCTGTCCGTTGCTTGTAGAAACACATTATATGTACGTGTGTTTAATTCTAGCTTGTTAAAGAAGTTATAATTTATTAAATGTATTTATTCTATGAGTTACAGGAAACGAAGGACGAACTTAACTTTGCTTGAAGTAAAACTCAACATCATCTGCCTTGCCTTTTCCCCACTATATTGGGGTCGGCTTCCAGTCAAACCGGATTCAGCTGAATACCAGTGTTTTACGTGGAACAGGTGCAAACCAGACCTCCACAACCCATCAACTAACAGACTAGGCAGATGATGACATAACTGTGAATTAAGTAGATTCTTAAAGGTCGTAAAACACACGTATCAACTCGGAAAGGGATCGTCACCGTACCAACTCGAGCTGTGCAGTATTCTTTGTATGAAACTCCCTACTGCAACGCACACTATAGCAGTGACCTTAAATCAACGTTATTTCCAGCACTTCTCGAAAGATTACAGTCACAGCTTAACAACACATTTTTGTCCAAAATAACGTTATCGTCCCCCCGGGGCTCAACTGACACCCACTCAGACTCCAACGTCAATGTCTACAGCGATACCAAGTTCCCAGTAACACAAATATCACAATAGACGACAAAAGTATATTTTTGGTAAAAAAGTTGTGATGTGACGTCAATCAGAATTCAAAGGTTTTGTAAGAACAATTGTTTTATTTTTGGAAACAATTTCGCAAGTTAAAAACTTTTTAAAACAACATTGTATTTTTAAACGTCTTTTGTGGTTAAAATTGGATTCCCTTCTCTTACAGCCCTATCCCTTACCTGTTAGTTAAACTGAAGAATGAATGATCGTTAACTTAATTAGAATAAATTTCTCTGGCGTGCAGCTCTGCGGAACCCATTAAATTACAACTGTGAAAATCTAAAATACATATAATATTTCTCCGAATGCAGCTGAAAATAAGAGAAGAAAATTGCAGCAATTAAATATTTCTCCGCTCTGCAAAAATAGTTTCCGAGAACACTCTAAAGTGATGTTATAAATTTTGTAGCTCTAATTTATGAATATAGGTACACGGTCAGCAAATAAGCCATCTTTTTTTATTTATGTATAGTGGTAGGTACTGCAGCCTGCCAGGGTTGCGGAGTTTGTCCGAAAGAGTCACCGCGGCCCTGGAACGCACAGGGCTTAATAAAGAATACGGATGGGTTTTAGTCAGTAAGGGTCTGACACGCCCTTCCGCTCCACCAAGAGCGGAAGAAGTCATTTGATGAAGGTACTGGAGCGGACTTTGCCAGAAGACAATTCGAAAGCTACTCAAACGAAAAAAATACGTCAACAAAACATTATCCGGTTGCCTTTCAATGACTTTTCATTTAAATACTTATTTTCAAATGTCATAACCAAATGACATAATTGGCTTTTGTTATGAGTGAATGAACAATAGATTTACTGGTCAGTGCTTTCCTTACGGCCGGTTTCAGCTACTGTTGGAAGCTAATTTGACAGTTGTTCAAAGATACGTTAAGGAGACCGGCCGTTGAACTATCAAAAACAGATCACACAATAACAGTGTAATCCTGATCTATGACCGATTTCTAGCTCAAGTGTCATCATTTCCAATAAAGGTCTAGCTTATCCCGCGATTTCGCTCCCGGTTCGTATCCCACAGGAACTGTATACTCTTTCTGTAGCATGCTATCAATGAAATAATGTTAACATTATTTAAACATACCAAAGAAAAAACATTTTATATCTTTAGAAAATTAGTTTGGATTTCTTATGAAGCATTGTGTAGTCAACTGTACCTACAAAAGAAAGACCTAGTAACCTAGTTGTAAGTAGTACTTGTAGCATGTTTGCCTGCCACCGTCAGATAATCTCAGATTATGACGAGCATATCTACCACCGGTAACCACTACCTCACAAGGTCAACAGCACCCAACGACCGAATTTCAACCTTCATATTAAAACTGTAGAGTACATTTGTGATGGGACATCAACGCGGTTTTCCCAAAAATAGTGTAATGTATCGTTATGACGTGGATTTATGCTACTGGTTGTGGCATGATGTTTTACGGAGGAGATTTAAGGAGTTAAAGAGTGATTCATTTTAATATCATTTAACGGATTTTGGGAACCGAAAATGTACAGTCAACAAAGCTATTTGATATACAGGCAAGAAAAGTTAGAAAAGTCTCTTCAAAATTAGAGTGAACAGGCTTCTTCTGGGTAAGCTCGCTCCATCGTCGACTTTGTCTCTGGTATTTATGACCTAAACTAGAGTCAAGAGCAAACCCATATTAAATAAAAAAAAAAAAACAGATTTTTCCACTGCACTGCCAATGTTTAATTCTTATGTGTGCATAACTTTTTAAGCTAATAGTATACTTCAAGTGTGGTGTACAATCATTTTCTAGTCAGCACACTCACAATATTGTTCAAAAGTAGTTGCAAGTAAGTTACCTTCATACCAAATAGCTTTGTTGACTATACATTGTGCCCTAAGTTCACCGGCATTATCTGAACTGCAATATGTCCAAATAAGAAATCACACATCACATCTACCATACAGCTATATCCTATATTAAAAAACATGAAAGATTTTATTCCAAAATGGAGTCTTAATTTTTAGTATTTCTTAATTTTTCTAACACAACACAGAAAAATTAAAGGTAAAAGAAAATACCGAATTTAATTATGTCCTTGAACAATTTGTTTCTATTTCGATTATTATTTATCACCTTTCAATTCATTTTACAAGCATGTAAAACGCAGCTGTGTCAGCGGAAACCGCAGTAAATCTTTATATTAATGAAGCTCGGTTCCTTCAGAAGGTGTCATCAATCCAGCCTATTATCTCAGGATGGCAGAGACAATGATCGATCACTTACAACCCGACACCTTCGTTCTTCCACGATATTTTTGTATCTGGGGTACCGAAATTGGAGAAATCTCACAATTTGAATATGGAAAAGGCTTATATTTTTGTTTTTTTTTTGTCAAAGGCTGGGATATCCAGCATTTTGGATCTGAATGGAATTTTCTAAATTTCGAAGCAACCCATGGGAACTTATAGGAAGTTAATTCCTATAAGTAGGTACCAAGGTAATGAAGATTTTTTTAGCTTCAAGCTAAAGAAGTCTTTTCCATATTCAACTGCAAAAAACCTAACAATAGAGTTCGCGTAACAATTCTTTGTGATGATTCTATACCAAAAATTAAAGCCAGGTAAATTCATAAAACCAGTATTAACAGGTATCTTTTTTTAATGAATCCAAGTTATATGATTATTCGTTTTATTAGACAACTGCCATTTCCAGTAGATGTGTACCTGTACATCCTTAATTCGATGTAACGTTCGATTTTGAAAGTCAAACACCAATGAACATACTCGTAAGAGTACAAATAAGCAACAACTTTACTGCATCACATCAGAGTTGCTTTTAAATAGGCACATGCTAGGTACGCAGGCCACGGAATGGCGTCATGCACATTTATCTTCCCGTTACAATAAACGATACAGGATTATGTTTTAGCTGAAAAATGTATACGGAGCAAGGCTGTGTATTTTTGAATGCAAAAAGACCTGAAGCGTGGTCACTGTCGGATTACATGGAAAAGAAAGAGATGCGCAATAACACAACGCTTAAATGAACTTTGACTTTTGTTTTTTTTCTTTAGACTTTTATTTGTTTATTTATTTCCCACCAGACAATTATCTTTACAGGTTTATCACCTCATGCGATAATGTAGACAACTATTTTACTGCAAAATATTTATAAACCATTTTATCGATTTACTCAAGAATCTTTGAATCTTCTGAAATAAAATAAAACAACTAAGTTCTGCAACATTTTTGGAAGTTAGAACCAACTTCCAAAAATTGGTTGTTTCTAAAAAGTGGAAACTTTGGAAACCAACTTCTTAAAAACATAGTCAAGTTTAACATTTAAAATTTTCCGCAGCCTTGCAAGCCCATTTTGTTTGTTTTTCAGGGTTTCTTTGCATTAAACAGTGACATACAACGGTCCACTCTTCAAAATAAGTCTGTATGACGAATGTTCTCATAAACATGTTGTGAAACTCTGTTCTGTGTCAGAAGTGCAGACAATAACAAATCATAAAACACGATCACAAAGGAAAACAAAAGACGTACGTTTTGATGTACAAACGCATTGTGAAAGGGAAGAATACATTTAAGAATTCCGTTAGTAAATATTCGATATTTGAAACCGTTAACATAATTTACTTTAACGGTTTTCAGTTTTGAATTAGGAATGAATTTATCATTCAACAATTTTTTTTGTCGAAAATTTTGGAGTGGCGGCCGCGTACCAGAAGACACAGTATACATTACAGTATACAGTATACAGCTGAATCTGGTTTGACTGGGAGCCGACCCCAATATAATTGAGAAAAAGCTAGGCTTTGATGATATGTTTAGGACACATATCAGAGGGGGTGACCCTTTAATTATCAACCGGGCCCAAATCAAGAGTCCAGGCTCCCTAGAAATTCCAAATCCAAAACCCAATAACTCTTTGCCCGACTCGTAAATTGAAACCGAGGTTCTCATGCTCAATAACTGTGCTTGCGGCTATGAATAAGCCTAACTTACAACTAACCATTAAACAGCACAGTTTCCACATTGCAAGCCACTAAATTACAAGTAAAGCAAAAGATTACTCGATAATAAACACGTAAGTAATACGTCTTTTGTTTTCCAACACGGAAGGAGCAGATCTATAATTAACTATGAATAAGATGTGTAGGTGAAGTAATAAGCCGATGCAAATTATGTTGATAGAGCATAAAGCCGCGAAAAGCAATAAACAAGCATACAAATATGAACAATATACGGTGCTTCTCGCTGCCGTTAAGTCCACACATATACTTTGTTACAAAGACGAGGCGATTCCAGCTACTAGCGCATTTATTGGTGGGTTTTTCTCGACTATTCTTTGGTTGGTAACTGTCATTCTACATCTGCATATTCGTTGTAATGATATATGTCTAGACATCTTGTTTTATCTTAGTCTGTTTCTTCTTTCTTGACTCTTTGTCAGTTTTATTCTAAGGCCGCGTTTTCAACTGCAGGTTACTTGCATGCAAGTTGCATTACATTGCGTGGCAAGATCTAGCGATGAATCGCATTATGTCTCGGTAGGCTGCAATGTAATGCAACTTGCATGAGAGCTGATTGTAGGTGGAAACGTGATCTAACGCTCTAAACCCATTTTCTATTTTATTCCGTAGTCCGATTTCATCTCCGTACTACTTACTCTGTTTACATAAACTATAGTTTTTGGTTGAAAAGCAAAATACACGTAAATACTTGTATTTTGTTTTTCGACGAATGCTGTTCCGATGCTGGTCAAAGGTCTCTCGTATCTGTCTTAAACTGTTGCCGGTAAAAAAAAAACGGTAAAACACCCTCAATAAGTGTCACAGTATCTTAGGACCAGTCTTCCTATTTCATATTCATAATCCCAGGAATTTTCCTCACCTCACCGTAGTAAATATTCCTTCGTGCTAAATTTCGTTCTGGCCTCTGCTTTTTATAAACAAGGCCTCGTTACGCTGGACATTGTTTATAAGATACAACATTTTCAGTGAACTCACTGGAACCTTGGCATCATAACTGACAAGACTGTGAAAATACGATTTAGGCGTACACGCAGATTTGTTACGCTGAGGAAATATTGTAATAATAACGCGTTCAGTCACGTTGTGTCGTGGATGCTTTTATATGCACATATTACCTACCTACGCGAATATACAGACAGAAAAATACTGGCTGATGCAAGAATCAAAATAATTAAATTATCGCAAGCGTCAGAATCCCTGGACCAATAGAGATATTTGATGTTTAGAAAATATCAGAATGCACTGCCTTTTTGCTACTATTTGATACCTAACTTCAAATATTTAGTACCTCAGTAGACATTCTGACATCAGGATGTCTGGAACACTTTTTTTTCATAGTTCTAGACAGCACAACAAATTTATCTGTTTTTTAGGTACCTACTACACCGAGCACGGTTATTTCGGGAGCTTCTTGTTTCGGATTCGGCGGGAGGACACGCCCGGGTGTCACTATACTCACCAATATATGGATCGCCCGGAGGACACGGTGGAGCATACGGTGGAGGTCTGCCCTGCTCGAGTGGAGCATAACCATGTCCTCGTCGAGGCGATCGGCGGAGGTGACCTCTCGCGTCCGGCCTTGGATCAAGCCATGGTCCGGAGCGAGGGGGCATTGGAAGCAATCACCTCCTTCTCCTTCTTCCACCGGCCATGTGAAGGAGAGGCAAACCTCGCACCCCAGCCTCCGCAACAGAAGAAGACGCGCCGGCCGTCGGAAGTCGAATTGCGATCCCGGTCACCATAGGCGCGGGACTGCGGACGGCGAGTGATGGGTGGCATGCCGTCCGATAAAGACCAGGCCCGGGTCGTACGGCGCGTTGTGTTCCACGAGAGATGTCAGAATAAGTGACGGAACCCGTTAGGGCCAGTGCCTGCCAGGGTTGCAGAATTTGTTCGAAAGAGTTACCGCGACCCTGGAACGCAAAGAGTATTTGGAGAAACGTAGGTGGATTTTAGTCCGTAAGAGTCTGACACTCCCTTCCGCTCCGCACAGAGCGGAAGGAGTCATTTTGATGATTTCCCATCTAAAAAAAATATAATGAAGTTGAAACATAGTGAAGTTTTTGGAAAGGAAAACCTTGTTAGAATTCTTATTCTAAAATTGTTCGAGTTTCATGATCAGCTACTTTTAATTAGCCTCATCGCTGGAATATTTCCGCCCCTTGCTAATTATTTGTTGAGTTTTTGATTCCGGAAAATGGCTACTTTAATTCACATAGCTTCTGCTTTTACAACTTTTCAATTTATATTATTAAGTCCATTGATTGAATCATTGGTATTTTTCCTATGAAAAGTCACATGAACGACGGAAGGACACGCCCGGGTGTCACTATACTCACCAATATATGGATGGCCCGGAGGACACGGTGGAGCATACGGTGGAGGTCTGCCCTGCTCGAGTGTAATAGCATAACCATGTCCTCGTTGAGGCGATCGGCGGAGGCTACCTCTCGCGACCTCTTCAGTTGGTCTTTTGAAACACAATTATTAGAAATAGAGGTATTTTTGGAGGATACCTGATTCCGAAAGTTTTTCCTGGTATATTATACACATTATTTAAATAATTCGTTTACTCATAATGCAACGTTAAACAGAGCAAACGCATATCTGAAAAGGGGTCATTGTACTCATCATTATGAACAACTTTTTCTATTGGACCAACCCTGAAATCCGGGAAAAAAATCAGCTGTTCAGTACATTTCGTCGAGTTATGAGCATATCAATGTATGGGAAAGTCGAATTGTTTTCTCGATTTCAGTGTTGCTTCCATAGTAAAAGTTTTTCAAAAGTTTATTCTGTTACACGTTGTATAATATCTACAATATAGGTTCCAATAATAACATAAGTCAATATTGATCTAAATTAGCTTTGTACGTAATGAATTCCATACGATAGCACAAGATCTCTGTTTACCGTCACATGCAATACTAGACGTATAGTTAATTAGTTGCCGTTGCCGACGGTATGCTAATAGAGACTGCCATTTCCTCAACATTCTCTTCGGAGAATTATCTTCAATGATATAGGACTGTGTGAATGGTATTTGCATGAATTAGTGACGTAATATAGGTGATTCAGTGATTCTATTGTCTTATCGTTAGCCTTGGAGATTTCAGGACTGTGTTATTATCATAATTTTATTTTCATGAGAGCAACAAAAACTTTACTTGTGTGGTAACTGCGCTAACTTGAAACCTTTTTTGTTCACCGCAACTACTCGTAAATTGAAATATATTTAAGAGGATGAGATAGCACATGGCAAGGATTATCATCATCATCTTATCAGCCGAAAGACGTCCACTGCTGGACATAGGCCTCCCCCAAAGGAATACCATAATCACCACGCTTGGCAGGTGGGTTGGCGATCGCAGTGTTGCTGTTGCAATGCGCAGAGAATGCTGCTGCCCATTCTCTGATGATTCCCTTAGTCGCCTCTTACGGCACCCACGGGAAGTGATGGGATGGTTCTATTCTTTTACGTCCGACACCATACATGGCAAGGACGCCACAAGGTTATGTTCCGAGTAAGGCGTTTAGTGAAGAATTAGACGTAGGTACTTTGATCTTATGTTGTGGACGATTAGCGACGACTATCCTGAAATTTTGTTTGCTGTGCTAACTTGTAAAGTGATATTATAATTTATGATAGAGCCTACGCATTCACCACTTAATATCGCCATTATTCTCATCACAATATTTTTCGCTATTATTTGAAGAAAAAAACACAATATCTGCCTTTCCAAGCCACTACTGACCCTTGAGAGAATGAAGGTTTTTTTTATGCTCTGCAACATTGTATCGCTATATGTAGGAAGCAACGGTCATTGTATAGAATTGAGTTAACGAAACGAACAAAATGATCTACTAAGGGAAGGGACACACTGAGGTATCCTTTGCCGAGTTCTATACGCTACCGAGAACTTCGAGACTCGGTGTAACCGGGAAGTTTTATAGACAGAATTACCAGCGGGTCGAGTCCAACGCGTGTGTCTACTTATGGATCTGTCCTTTCTATCAATATACATATGAACATATATAAAATTGTTCCGTTACTGACTGACTAAGTGAGTGACTGACAGACAACGCACAGTCGAAAATACTGGTCGTAGAAAGCTGAAATTTGGCATGTAGCTTCCTTGGAAAGAGAAGAGAAATGCTCCCCGCATTTAGAGAGGATTAACGGGATATGCGCGTACGAAGTCGCGGGGATAAGCTACAACTTTTACTATAGGACAAACCCCGAAATCGCGAAAAAAAATTTGCTGTTCATTACATTTTGTCGAGTTATAAACGCACATACATGTGCAATTGTGCATTTATAACTGCATTTTTTTTTTCGCGAATACGATGTTTGTCGAATAGTGAAAGTTGTTCATAATGATGAGTACAATGACCCCTTAAGAGGTATTGCGTTTATTCTGTTACACGTTGTATAGTGTGACACTCTTAGATATACAGCCCTGTAGATAGTAGTGAGAACCGGTGGTCTTGACCGGCAAGAATGCCAAGTTTGCACGCGGGCAAGTCTATCCAGTGAATTATCTGCTTAAATCCCGGTCAAAGCCGCGCAAAAGTATTTCGGTATTTTATAAGATAGTAAGAGCAGAATGATATTCGCTTTGTGTGTGCAACCCCTAACTGTGCATTGATTAAGATCTTAACGTGTTTTGTTGGCGTGTTGATTTAATTTATAGTGTGGTTTCTAGGCACCTTTATCGTTGTGAATTTAATGTAGAGCGATTTTCAAACAATCGATCCTTCATATCTTTGGTCTGTCTTTTGACGTAGGAAAGTAGGTATATCTATATATAACTGATCAGCTTTATTGTATATTATAAATTATCTATACTATAATATACTAAAGCCACAGAGTATGTTTGTTTGTTTGAACGCGCTAATCTCTGAAACCTGTCGGATTTGGAAAATTCGTTTTGTATAAAAAAAAAAAAAAGTATATTTACAGTAATACATTGCTAACAATATAATTATTACCTCTGCCAAACTGCAAAGCCACAGCCACAGCAGCAGCAGCAGTGCAGTATGATAGCCACATTTTTTTTTTTTTATGAGTGGCTTCTCGCAGTTCAACCTATAAGGTTGTCGACTGCTTAACCGGGCTTGCCTGTGGTGGCCTTAATATAATATTAAAGCCTCCAGCCAGGGCTTATAAAAAAACCTACAAACCAAGCGACTATAGTAGGCGCCAGATAAATGTGGAATAAAGTACATTGACCTTTCCCTAATAACTGTTCGTAGGTACCTGAACAATTAAATATGAATCGTTTTTCATTATTAGACAATGTTAAGGATCACGAGAGAGGATGATTCGGGACAGCTTTGTGTCATTAATTCCGTTTTTCAAATTAAAATGTCAATAATTGTAGGTGGGTCAATGACCGTTATTCCACGATTATCTGGCGCCTACTATACACGCTAAGGGCCCTAACCCCTGTGGGGTACGGGCCTCGGCTTAGGGCGTCGCTGGGGAGAGGACAGCTAGGGACGGGCTGGATCGAACTGGAGATAGCCACATTCATGAGGAAGGCTATATATAGGCTATACGGGAACGGGGAAAAACGGTATATGCACATACGAAGCACAAAAGCTAGTCTATTAATATAACGTCCTCATTAACGTGTAACGGTATTTCATTTAAGGGCAGTATCACCTACGTCTCAATACCGGTGTCAGTAACCTTTAGCTTTTTTATTAAACACCAGACTCTACCTCTTGCAGGTGACCTTTTCATTGTAGCCCAAATATTTTCTGATTAATATCAAGATAAGACAAAAGAACAATCATTTAAGTCCTAATTTCTTTTAAATACCTATCTAAAGAAACCTTCCTATAGAAAATAAAAAAAAAACCGGTAAGCACAAATTGTATTCGCACGAATAGGGTTCCGAACGAATCATAATTTTTAAACATGTTATTTTAAAGCCATAGACTTCTTAAAGGTTTTGTGTAGTATATGAGTAAAGAACTATTTTCTGTATTCTTTCAAAACTTTAGACTCATTAATTTCGGAGAACTTGATCCCTTACTTTTCTTTAACCTTTTGAACGCCATTGTCACGTATACGTGACAAGCAAGCGCGTGCCGTATACGCCAAAAGTCAGAAATATGTAACAAAAATTACGGCAAATTTGTAGATTGGCGTCGGGGGTGTGCTCTGGCGTTCAAAAAGTTAAAAGATGTACATTTGTGACCCTCAAAATAAGGTCCTCTCATTTGATAACTGGCACGACACAGTTTAAAAACTGGTTCCGTTTTATCATACAGACAGTAGGAACCCCAAAAATAAAAACTCCAACCAGTTTTTCGCCCACTGGCCTCCTCAAAATCCGATTAAAGCCATCCAAGTCATTTCAGAAGTTTCCAAAACTTTTCCTCAGAGGAAAATTGTCAGAAACAAAATAATATAGAAAGTAGAATGATCTAATAATGTTATAAAACAATAATGTTGAGTGCTGTGACATCGAATGAAACGGGTGAGGAACAATGGGCTCTGGACAGGTGTTCACAGATTAGTATGATTGATTAGAGTCGTTACAATGTGCTTAATTATAATTGACGTGGGGTTGATGGTAATGCATTTTTAGACATATAAAGCAATGACGTACTACATAGTAGATATATGTATTCGTAATTATAATTAGATTCGTCTTGGTGGGAGATCTGCCGTGCCCTTAGATATTATGGGACAGGATATTACATAGTTTTTATTTATTTCGTTCTAATTACTTTTTATGCTGCCCCGATCGACGTCATTCTGTCATCGCCGGTTGTCGCTGAAAACCAGCGCTGTGGCTCTGTCTCACACACGAGTCCCAGCGTTATTTGCGAGCGAGTGCCGTTTTGCACGAATGTGACGCATATCTTCCCAACTTGCATAACTTTTGTAATTAACTTTTTTTTTGGTATGCGTCATGCTTGTCGCGAATAAACTTTTTTTCTTTCATATATCAGTAAATTTTTTTTTAAGGATGGGAAATCAGCAAGTTACTTCTTCCGCTCTGGGTGGAGCGGAAGGGCGTGTCACTCTTACTGACTAAAACCCATCGGTGTTCCTTCTAAAGCCCCTTGCGTTCCAGGACCGCGGTGACTCTTTCGAACAAATTCCGCAACTATATCAGTCATAGAGACTTGATCTTTTTATATTCAAGCGAAAATGATGTCTGAAAATCTGTCTAGTTTGAAGCCTTACATTTATTCACTCACAGACAATACAATGCCTAAACCTGGGTCTGGGTCTTGGGTCTGGAAACATGAACTGTTGCACAAGAATCACTTAGTAATGAAAGTGAGCATTTAAGAAGGAATTCAAAAAAATCATCTCCTAAAGACGGTAAATACGATGCAAAACTAACTTGTACGGTAGTTCGTCATTTTCACCGGTGGGAAATCCCATCGACCATATGGATGATGAAATATAAATTGCAAGCCAACTAAATGTATTTAAAATAAATGTCTATCACAAATTACACTAGCAATTTTATAATATAACAACGGCAGCGATATCAATGAACGCCCCATAGATAAAATATGCAAAACTATCGATTCGACCATAACTATCGCAGAACATAGACCGGTCGATGTTCAAACCTATGACAACTGAATCACGCCAGTCGCTGATTCAATATTCCATGTCCTGGCAATTTCAGCCTAGGTTGAAATAAATACTAGATGCCTTGCCAAATATCACTTAGTTTCAAGTGAGAGTGTATGGTTTCAGTATCGAGATAGTCACTTGAACCTTTGTTAGGAGAAATTATAGATATTTGATCAAGAAAAAGATTGTTTTACGTACATTCCTTTTAACACCACTTCCGCAGTTAATTCTCACCTCTCGTCTTGCGCTGCATGCCCTGTCACCTGTACATGTGAAGACCTTATGACTGCGTCAGCGAACGGTGTTGCCGTTGCTGAGTACTGGGCCAAACATAAAATTTGATAAATGTATTTGCCACCAACACGCTAAGAAGAAGCAGTTCTGTAATATCTCTCCTTCCGCTCTGGGCGGAACGGAAGGGAGTGTCAGACTCTTACTGACTTAAACCCATCCGTGTTCCTCCTAATGCCCTTTGCGTGCTAGGGCCGCGGTGACTCTTTCGAACAAATTCCCCTGGCAGAATATAGGCAGGTGGCGAGTCATCAACCGGGTACAAATCCAGAATCCGAGCTGCATCTGAAAAATTTCAGACGGTAACACTTATCAGACCCAGGAATTGAACCCAACACCTCATTCGCAGTTGTAGCGCTTACGGCCACTAGAGCGTCAACCAACGAGGCAGTCAGTACCTTTTTGCAGCTAAAAACTCCGCTAAGGTGAAAAAAGTAAAATCGCTACCTACGGTTCTATCGAATAAAGTACCCTCTAGGGACGCATAAATAAATCAGTGAACAAAAGGCGCCAAAAATCCTAACATATTTGAATCACATTCGCACTAGAATTCCTGGCGATGATAGCGACAACACATCTATTGTGAGCCACGCTTTATATCGCGTAAAAGGCACTACCCACATACAAGTGTCACCGACATCATCTATTTGTTATCATAACTATTTGAGGCTTCTACGGTAATGGACTCGTCTTAAGGGTGAGCACACACTGAGAGGCGAAGCGACGCGACGTTGCATAAACATGCTAATTGTTTCGAAAAGCATCGCGAAACCGCGAGGCGTATATGAATCCATGAGGCGTAACACAGGCAGAAGACCTCGAGGTACAACGCAACGCTGCGGTGTGTATTTTATTTGTTTTAATTCTCCCACTGACACTGAAAACTGTACCTTTTCAGACGGTTAATCGTGGCTAAATAATAACAGCCCCACAAATCGACCTTCAAGGTTAAGCAACGCTTGCCAGGATCGGTTTGTGGATCCATTCATCCAACCATCTTAATATACCGAGATTCCTCCGAGCCTCGGAATGCACACTTAAGCCGTTGTTCCCGGATTATATTTGTCGATCTTTGACAGTCGTTTCAGATAGGCAGAAGCCAAGGGGTATCGTATTAGGGAGAGCGGGGCTAAATTTGCCGTGGAGAAGTTGTAACGATTGAAATAGGCTTTATGAAAAAAAGAGATAGGTAACCATATCAAGTAAATTCGTCATAAAACGGAACGCTGCTGCTCACCGATGGCAACTATCTCAGTTTGGCCAGTAACGTCCGGTACATTATTAAATTACGTCACGGCACGTCCCCCGCTCTTCCCTACTCAGATGTGAAGGTCTTGGCTGACCCTGAGGAACTTGATATACAAAGCGGACAGGGCGCTGGCTGTGAAACAAAATGTGTGCCGTCAAAGACGTCAAAGGAACGAAAAAAACTTAGCGTCGCGGGCGCACGGACAGACATACATTTTCGTCTCAGGCAGCGCCCTGTCCGCTTTTTATATCAAGTCCCTAAGAACCCATAGAACAGATATATATAATAAAATATACCGAAGTATTTTTTCTCTTAAAACCTGTTTACTCTGTTATCTAAATAGAAGCGTAATCTGTCCATTTGTCTGTGAAGCAATGTTAATGGACGTAGAGTACTAAGAGATATTTTAGAAGTCACGCTTTTAAAATAATCTTTAGGATGTTAATTAACTCTACTTGTAATTTAATGGATACTTCATCTTTAAGGACGAAGGACATTGGTCTTGTAGTCCTATGAACAGTGGACTGGGATGTACTGTGTTCTGTGTGTGAAATATACTGATATAAATTAAATTAGTTATTGAAACTATGCGGATATTTTGGAGATCGATAAATATTATAAATTTAAATGCAGAACTTTTAATTCTATCGCCATTAAATAGCGATATCCTACACGGTACACAGTGGTTCCCAAACTATTTCAATCCGGAGTGCACTAACACTGTGTAGAATTATGTCCCGGCGCCCTAGTTTGCCAAAATAGGTTAAAATTATACTAGGTACAAAAATTAAAACAATCAAAAAATTATGCTGAGTTTTTTTTACATATTGTTACACAAAAAGAAAATAAAATACTAAGCAGCGTGCGGGATTTCACCTGTTTATTAAATGTTGTAACGAAGAATGGAAAAGAGGATTCGAGAGTCTTGCGGCGGCCTTCTTTACTTTCTGCGGCGTACCAGGGCACCGCGGCGCACACTTTGGGAACTCCAGCCCTACACGACTCCAACTATTATACTAGGTGGGTAACAAAACGACCATACGTTCAAATCAAAATTTAAAAAACCGTCCAAATGCGAGTCGGACTCTCAAACGAAGGGTTCCGTACAATAAACCGAAAAAAAACAAGTTTCTTGTGCGGGAGCTCCTAAAAATGTTTAATTTAATTTTTATTGTTTGTTAACAACAAACAATAAAGGCTATAAAAATACACACTGTGTGTAAATTTCAACTGTCTACCTATTACGGTTATTGAGAAACAGCCCACTGACAGACAGACGAACAGCGGAGGCTAATAGGGTTCCGTTGGTTACCCTTCGGGTACGGAACCCTAAAAAGTGTTACCCATTTGCCTGTCCTATTATTGAGACGACGACGAAGCCTAATTTAATGTTCTTAAAAATGTATAAAATTCAGTGAATTGAGACTACTTTATAAATCGAGCTCTCGGGTCACAGGTGCCACGAAGAAAATGGTATATTGGGTAACTGATCTCCTTCCATTTATAAAATTGATATTTACAATGTCACAGCCAAGTTTAAGAAATGGAAAACTTCTAGCGTAGTCTCACGTAGTTGTATTTCTAACCGAGCGAGAATCGATTTTAGGATATCTTACGTTGCTATATTGATGTTACTTTAGTTTTATTAGGTACTACTTTTCCCACATACTTACTGATGTAGTTTACCTTACAAATAAACCATCACTCAAATTCATCATCACATTGAGGCCTTTTGAAGGAATCTTCCTCCACTCCACTTGGATCAGTCGCCATGACAACGACTCTCGATTCGGTAGTTAATGTCAATAACAAACTATTCTGGCAATTTGATTGAGGGAGGGTGAGTGAAAGTTAATTTGAGTGGAGAAAATAAGTAGGAAGTGTGTGAAATGTATGCTGCATTAAGACATCATTTCCAGCAAGTATAACCGCGGAAAACAGCTAGTATCCCTAACATACTCAGAACGTTGTACTTAATATTCACAAGCAGGTTATTGCTTCGCATTACTGGAGAGCTCATTATAGTACCTACATCACGCGTCACTCCTGACACGATTGTCACTTGGGACTGGGGCGCTTGTCTATGGTCGGCGGAATGATTTGAGGGCTTAATTAAAATAATTCTGCTCATATTTTTTGCTCATACCACACTTTAGCATCGGGTTAACCATTGGTAGAAACCAATAAATCATAAGGTTAACCCGAAGCTAAAGTGTGGTTTAACGGAGAACCGTTAAAACAGAATTTACCCCTGTATTCATTATAGTATCGTATAGTCTGTATAGTCCCAGAATATGTATGGTTATTTCCTCAACTCGATTCAGCCTCACGTAATTATTGACAGTCATAATCAAGGTTTTTCTGTGTGGTGGTAGAGTGAAGGAAGTTTTAAAAACAGAATATAAGTACTAACTAGAAATGCGTGAGTCACTGTCACTTAGAAATAAATAACCATTTGAACTAATACCAGGAAAAATGAGGTATTCTTAGGACAGTAAATTTTTCTGTAGTATTATACAAAATTGTTATCACCTAGCCTGATCATACATTGCATTAATCATCTTCCAAAATTTACAACAAGCTTCAAAACGAAGCTAGAATCTCTATCGCACACGAGTATGAACCCAAATGTATTATAATAAAAACACAAAACTCCCCACAGCACATTATCACGAACACATAAGTGAACCTCTCAGCGAGATAACACAACAGTATGTCAAGGACCTCGTTTCACGTCACGCCTGTCAAATTAGAGCATTGGCCACACCAATTACTTACTATAAAACTCAATAATGTGACCGAAAACATCTATCATGCGATTAAAACAACAATATGACACGGTAACCGAGAAATTATCTTAATTTCCACACATTTTAACACAATATATCTTCGTAAGAATGCTTCAAAAGAATTTCCATGCTAGTTAAATTGAAATATCTGTTTTTTGACAGCTACTAATTAATTTTTCCCGCCAACTGCCATCTTTTTTCAGCGCTACCGCGAAGTCTTCTTTTGTTTTTGGTTATTGTTCATGTAGAATGTTTTAGTTACTGTTGTTACTTAATTTATTTACGGTTAATATTAAAGGAAATGTAGTTTAGTGATATAATGTCGTAATGTTTTCAAATGTGATCTAATCTTGTAAACTACCGAAGCGTGTCTCGTGATCGTGAGGTTATCGGAATTTCGGTTAGTTTATTATTAAAAGATAATAGTTAATAGCAATTCAATATTAACATGCCTAATGTACAGACACATCACGGGTTTACGGGTATTATTAATTCCCAGTGACGAAAACCTATTAGGGAAAATACTTTTTTCATTTAATTACAGGTAATTCCATGCAGTTGGAAAGTGATTTTTACTTTTTAATTTTCACTAGCTATTCAAACCAGCAAATATTATACAAACCAAAACAGCTTTTTCGCTAGACTTCGGGAATTTTATCCAGCCAACCTTTTGTGAAAAGTTACAATTACAGTCCCAAACGGTACCTACCGTATCAAGTTTATAAATAATTAACGAAAATTCAATATGTTTGGCACAAATAGACTTAAAAAGGTGAATAAGGTATTATTTTTGGAAAGGATGAACCTCCTTGTTTTCATGACGTCATTGAGTAATTAGGAATCGGTATTTCTGTAATCTAAATGGAAAATCGTGTGAAAATGGTCGGAGTCAACTACTCCGACCATTTTCACACGAACTCCGAACATACAACCTGGGATCTTTTAGTTAAGATTGAATAAGTTAAATCTAGGTAAGCGTGCTACATCGTCGACGACATCATCTTTTATCATCAGGTAAGGTAGGAGTAAAACGGGAGCCTATTGATGGATGAAAAACCACATATGTAGGAGCGTTCATCTACAGTTTAAATAGGTAAAGGGAAGACTAGACTGCCATGTTTTATTCTATAGTTTTCTTAAAGTTTATACTTAGGTTTTCGAATAGGTAAACATCAAATGAATATCAAAACCCCACTATAGTAGGCGCCAGATAAATGTGGAATAAAGTATATTGACCTTTCCCTAATAACTGTTCATAGGTACCTGAACAATTAAATATGAATCGTTTTTCATTATTAGACAATGTTAAGGATCACGAGAGATGATGATTCGGGACAGCTTTGTGTCATTAATTCCGTTTTTCAAATTAAAAATGTCAAAAATTGTAGGTGGGTCAATGACCGTTATTCCACGATTATCTGGCGCCTACTATAGGAATTATAATGACAGAGCAAATACCCATGTTAATTCTAAACATGTGTGTAGATGCCATTCCTCCAGGATACGCAATTATCCATTGCTAAACAAAGATTAAGAAGGTGATTTTACTTGTTCCTTCGTATTTTAACGACTTCCGAAATTAAAGTTATCTTATACTTTGAACCTAATGTTTTTTTTTTTGGAAGTCGGTTGTATTTATTTGTCAACAAGTTTTTTATTTTCCACTTTTTAGGAAAGCAAAACACGCAATTTCGTTTACTTTTTGATTTAAGCTCTTTTGATTTAAAAACCAAAAATACTGTACCGATTTTGATGAAATTTCTATGAGACCAATCGGAACGTGTATCCTTGCACCTGAGCAATTTTTTTAAATCGATTCATAAATGACGGAGCAACATAAAAAAAATTGAGAACCTCTTTTTTTTTAAATCGTTTAAAAATACAACCGAATTGAGAACCTACTTCTTATTTTTAAGTCGGTTAAAAATCAGTTGATCACTATTCTAAAGCCAAGTCCACACTAAGTATAATACGCCATTAAAATGCGAAGTATATTCCTGTAAACACGACGTGTAAGGGCAGAGGCCCACGTGCCAAGGTCCTGACAAAGTTAAGTGTATCTTGCACAATTGTTCTCATTTCTTATTCTAATGAGGTACCTTGTGAGTTATTGTGAATGATGAACGGCTTTCAGGTGGAGACGCTGAATGCAAAGTTGTCGAATAATTTATTTATCTGATCGACGTGAGATGCTCGTGATTGTGTGGAGAAAGCCCTGAATGTGTTTACGTGACGGAAAAACAATTTGCGTTTTCGGCAACCTTACGCTTAAAAGTGGGTTTTATTTGCAATTTAAGCAAGGTGTGTTTACATTAAGATTGTGGCCTCGCTTAATATGCAGTTAATTGAATTAAAAAATAATAATAAAGCTCCATAAGTAACTTATCTTTGCGACGATGTGTATATCTACTTGAATAACTCAAGAACACTGCCGGCATACTGTACTGCAATTTGGCATGAGAGATACGTGTATTATCCATTCATGTAACTTTTTTTGAGTAAAAAATTTAAGAAACCGGTGCTGTGCCCACTTTTCTTGTTGAATCATGTGTTGTTCAATAGCTAAGCTTGTACAAAATCTTAAGCACATTCAGAAATCACAGCAAATAAGAGTAATGATTTTTTGCAAAAACCATTAAGGGTAAGTCATGTTATCCAAAAACGAGTCTTTACCCCAAAACATTAAGGGAGAGGCCACAGGATGGGTTGTTCCCGTTCCTCCACACTGCGGACGACTGGGAAAGATGCGTTCTGTTCGTTCACAGTGTAGACGAACAGAACGCAACATTCCCAGTCGTCCGCACCTCGTTTCATGTCTAGTTTAAAACTTTTTACATATTAATTGCATTTAAACTGATGTTGATATAATACCCAATGTGTAAAATTAAAATGTGAAACATTGTTATGCTATACATTTAGTATAAAATACGCAAAAAGCTTTAGATTTACTAAGTACATAATATTTTAAAAGTATGTTTATTATATATATAAGGAAATACTATCATCATATTTTCTTTTTATTAACTCTTAGACTAGACGTGAGATGACGGGGTGTGGACGACTGGGAATAATGCGTTCTGTTCGTCCACAGTGTAGACGAACAGAACGCAACATTCCCAGTCGTCCACAGTGTGGACGACGGGGTGTGGACGAGCGGGAATGACTCCACAGGATGCCATGCGGCTCCAGCGCAGCGCCTGAGCGGTGCCGCTGTGGCGTAATACATACAAATGTCCATAGTATACCACAGGGTGCAGTGCGTCGCCGCGCCTCACGCTCACCGGACCAAGACGAGGGGGAGTGCGTATGCACCACCAGAGCGATACTGCTCCGACGTCGCAGACCACAGATATAGACATGGGTCGTACTTGTAAAATCGCAGGCATACACTGCAACGGTACCGTTGCGGCAGCGCGTACTATGTGTGAACGCTCATGCGGCAAAATGGTTGTGGTGCATCGGCGCAACGCACCGCACCGCACCTTCTGGATCACCCTTACATTAAGATCAAAGTCGAAAGAGTAAGTTTTATCACAATAAGAAGCCCGTTGACCGTCAAAATAACCGTAGTGATGTGATAATATCTGGCTAGTGCGGGGCACGGGGCCACCGGGCCATTGTTTATGGGTCGAGTAATGACCCCCGATATGTAGAGACAAGAGCGACACGGAAATGGTTTAATTTTTGTATTGTACTGTTTGTATTGGCCATTCGGCCGGTCGTTAATATATTTAAATTCGCGAATTATTCCAAAATTACATTATTACTTACAGTATTCTGAGGACAGTGGGGGAAAATATCTACTCTCCTATTCTGAGACGTTTTGTGGGGGTGATGAATGAGTGAAGTACTTTCCTCTCACTCGTGCCTCGTAAACACGAAGCGAACTTACATATTTTAACATTGAATTGATAAATAAAATAATATATTTACTAACATTAATTATAAGAAATTTACTAACACCGTGGATATTTTATTGTCCGGAATAAAGAATTTTATTATCATTATTATATAGAACATGCTCCTTTAAAATGAAGATCTATTATTCAGTATCAAAGATCTCTTCGTCTCTTGTTCTTACACACTATTGTCTACATTTTTTTTTTTATTTCTTCCTTCGTAGAACTGCTGGAAGAAATTTAGTTAGAATTAAGCAGTTCCTTTTCAAAATTATAATGTTATCTATTACCTACTATATTTCTGTGTGCACATTATTAAATAAAAAGGTTCCGACTCCTTTTTTTGAAGTCGGTTAAAAATAAGGATCCAAAGTCAGATACTTATATCCTACTTATATATCGACTTATATCTGTAGAATAAAATAGGGTTCAAAAATTTTTTTTTTTATTTTTAACTTTGTTTTTAAGATTTAATGTATCTGCAGGATTTATCTGTAAGATATTAGAGACTTTTTTAGATTTTAAAGGTAGGAGATTTTATCGATATATGCGTTAAACATGTTTTTTTTCCACACAATATGACATTATGAGGCTAAAACACTATAACCTAATCATTCATTATTTAAAAATATTATTAAAATAATAATTATTATAATGAAGTCTGTGGCACGTCCCATCAGACCATTTATCAGGGGTATTATCACAATGCATTTAATTAATTATTTCAAATTAATTAACTCAGAATATAATGATATCTATTATATTCTAAGCACGTAAACTTGATGTGTTTTTTAATAAGGTACCTTGCCTTTTAATACAATGTCGTTGACACTTAGTTAGATTAATAGCTGGCTACTTCCTGCCCAAAGAAATAATGTTGTCAATTTTCATAATTTTAAGGACCGTTTTGTAAAGCAATATCTAAGAAATAGTTTTTTTAATGTAAGTAAAATGTAATAGTGTAATAAATGGGTCTTTATTGACTACCTAGGTAACCAGCTTACAGCGTATTTTGACCTATTTTGGCCACATAATGCGAAGGGGAGATAGCAGCCTTGAAAAGCTGGTAATTGTTGGCAATACCGAAGGAAAGAGAGCACGGGACCGGTCGCCAACACGATGGTCGGACCAAGTGGAAGAAGCTATGTCGGAATCGATGGAGACAGATTGTCAATTGTGATCAATTAAATCACCATAATCAAAGCTTCCTTTTCCTGAAAAATCTGAGAAATAAGGAAAAAGTACAGTAAAAATATAAATTTTGAAAATCCGTTCTAATTGAGTATGGTCCGAAAGATGGTACAGATTTTGATTTAGGTGTTTGAGGTAAGCTGAAAACTTGTCATAGACCTCTCCCATAGAACCCTAACACAGAACTGCAGACCTGGCTGGGGAGTAGTGGGGCTGAATAAAATAAACCCTTATATTTTAAAGTTCCTATTTTTTTTTACAAAAAGGCAATCTGAAATTTTTATACCTTAAAATCAAATATTTAAAGAGTAAAAAAATTAATGATCCAGATCTTTTAGTCGGGTTTTTACCTTTGCCAGATGCTTGCAAAACTTTGCAAAAAATTAGAAAAAGTATATTTTGGGCAAGTTGAGTTTTTTACCGGATTATTTATAATTTAAAAAAAAAATCAAATCATCTCTTATTCTGAACATTTGTGTTGTATTGATCAAAAACATATTGACCAAAAACTAAACATAACAGCTGTAATATACGATTAAAAAATACGGATAAAAAAACACATAAGGCAAAAGGCAATCATTAAATAAAACCAAATACATATTACATAACTATCAATATTTTTGGGCTACCAAGAAAGAGCTCTTTAACACGTGTGTCAACGTCGTATTAACAATAGTTTTGGTTCCACGAAATCTAACCTACCAGGGTCGGTGGAATTCTATCAAAGCAAAATATTCTACAAGCCACATCTGCAAGGATTTCAGGATAATCGGGGAGTTCAGATTACTGGTAGGTCGATACATCATGTATGAGACCGTATTGCCCACATGGGTCCACATTGTGAGTGCCTGGGTATGAACTGTGCCACCGAGCCCAACCCAATCTGTGATGCGAGAATATGGAAGAGACCATTGCCCAGTTGTGGGCTACAAGTCTTCATCATCATCATATCAGCCGAAAGACGTTCACCGCTGGATATAGGCCTCCCCCAAGATTTGCCAAAATCGCCACGCTTGGCAGGCGGGTTGACGGTCGCAGTGTAGCTGTTGCAATGTACAGAGAATGCTGCTGCCAATTCCCTGGTGAGTCCATTAGTCGCCTCTTACGACACCCACGGGAAGAGATAGGATGGTGATGAGTTGTGATGATGGGTTTCGTGAACACTTTTTTTGTGATAAAAAGTCTTCATATAAACGAAATAACTTAATTTATGATTAAGTTAATAATCATTTTGCATGTATTAGTGACACATTATGCGATCTTGCGTTATATGTTACTATCTCTACGTAGTACGTACATAATTTTTTGTGACGCAAACCGAACGTATTTTTTTTGTTATCACTGTGCAAAAGCTCTGTGCAAAACCATCTGTTGCATTACCCATTTAAATCTCCACAATGACGCAAGCTCCATTCCCTATCATAATAACACGCAACAGAATTTATCTTAACATTCCACTTCATAGAAAAAGTGTTAATTTCTTTAGCCATTAACGTCAGTGCTAAGATAACATAATTAAAACAGACGATGACCAATCAACTTGCAAAAACAACAAGAATCATCTGGTTCATGGAATTAAGGTTCTGCGCAGACTTAAGTCAAGTTATTTTCGCTGATGAATAATAGGTTTAAATACAACTCTTGCAGTTAATCGAATAGTAGTTAAAGCAAGTCACCTGCTACCTAAAAAAACTGGCCCAGGCGAGTTAGACTCGCGCGCAAAGGGTTCCAAACAAATCATATTTTATTTCTTGTAATATTGTTACATGTACTGTGTGTGTTGTTGTTGTTGTGTGTGTTGTTGTTGTTGTCGTTATTGTTGTTGTGTGTTGGTGTGTGTGATATTGTTTTTTTTTTATTATTGTATGTTTTTTAAAAAAATTACGAGAAATGAGGGAGTAAACTGTTCATCGGTATTCTTAAATGACTTCAAAACAATTATATATATTAGTCGTTCGTACGGAACACTAGAAAACTATTTCAATACAAGACAAAACAGTTTCAGGTAACGCTAAAGCATACAGAACCGTTTTAACCCTGCGGGCTCTATCTAAGCAGCCTCGTTAAGCCAGACTAGTGTAAATTAACACAGTATCGTGTTAAGTTTTGCCATATTTAGGCGTATTACCGCCCATGCCTTCATTTTTTTTTTAAATTATAATCAGTTTCAGTTTTTCCAATTTAATGGTCGCGCATGAGACTTTTTTGGTCGTGCGATTATACTCACCATCATCATCATATCAGCCGAAAGACGTCCACTGCTGGACATAGGCCTCCCCCAAGGGAATGCCACAATCGCCACGCTTGGCAGGCGGGTTGGCGATCGCAGTATAGCTGTTGCAATGCACAAAGAATGCTGCTGCCCATTCTCTTGTGAGTCCCTTAGTCACCTCTTACGACACCCACGGGAAGGAAATAGCCTCCCCCAAGTGTCGCCACGACAACCGGTCCTGTGTTTCTCGCATCTATCGGCTACCCGCGACCCTCACCCGGTCTTCGGTCCACCTTGTGGGAGGTGACTATGCTCAGACCAATAAAATGATTAGTGTCGGTCAGAACAGTCGCTCGTCTGCAAACCCACTAAGATTAAATTAATACGCGATATATTTTTCTTTGCACAATTTTATTGGCAGTAAATTCAGTTTCTTTGCGTTACATTTGTGATGGTGATTCGTAATTAAACTTTTATGTTGGCTGTAAAAGAGCGGTGTTTGTTATTGTAGCTGTCAATCTCGAGATAGAGTGGCGACCGCCCACGTGGCTTATAAACCTGTCGTTGATTTAGAATTTGATGGGGAGCCATTTCTTTTGAGAGATACATTAATATGTCTATGCAGAAAAATAATGTTTACTAGACAATTTCGGTGGTGTGATGATGCGGAGTTAAAATCAATCTGCTTAGCCATTTTCTAGCTATGTTTGGGATGGCTTCCAATCCACCCGGGTGCAGCTGAATTCCAGTATTTATCATATAGCGACTGCCCATTTGACCTCCACAATCTAGTAACTGAGTATCCCCCGTGGCAAGACAATATATCTATGGTTGTCAGATTTAGTGTCTTTTGACTGTCAAAGATCTATAAATGACAGTCGGAACCAACAACAATAAAACGTGCTTTCCGATGCACGGAGGAATCTCGGGATGTTAAGATGATCACCCATCTACGGACCGACCTCGGCAAGTGTTGCTTAACCTTGAAGATCAACCCGAGAGGCTGTTATTATTTATACACCAGCTCCTCATTTTGCCACGAGACCACCAAAATATCCCAATCAAACATAAATATCCAAGCATTATTACTGATATAACCGAACGTATGAGTGTAATAACTCCCATTAACGGATATGTAAACGCTACATTATTTGTTGACAGATATACACTTCCCGTAACTCAGGAATTCAGCCACATTTCACACAAATAACAGTTTCCATGAAATATTCTATTTTCATGAAAACGTTGTATAATATCTAAGTATAATGATTGCATCAAATCCTACTATTATAAAAGTATGTCTGAATGTGTGTAAATTAATCACGCCACAAAAGCTGAACGGATTTGGACGAAACACGGGTAGACCAGCCGGTTTATAGGTGGAGTAAGCATGAAGTGAACTGTCATTCCATCTTGTTCGTATGAATTGACATCTCACTCCATGTTCATGTGCTACACAGGAAGACGTTGACAGAATATAGCCGGTCTATTCTGTCAATGATCTATACTTTTTTCCACACTAATTGACTGAGTTACTATGACAACTGATTAATGTCAATCAATTACAAGCTAAAACTGTCAATTTGATTGAATCGAGTGGAGGAAAGATCTAATGGTATGTTTACACGGGCAATTAAAATTTATCAATTATAAGCAATACTGGTCGATTGTGACGTCGTGTATTTAAGCAATTTACGGCAACGCAATGCTTCAGTTTGGCGAAATTTTCTGCAATGCTGTATTGAGCGATATGGAGAAACTCTAAAAAACTAGCCAACACGCGAGTTATTTAGTCGAAAAATAAAATAAAACACACAGATAGAGCAATATGGAATATATGGAGCAATTAGAAACAACATTGCCGAAACAATTGCCGCATTTTCTTGAAGTTGCTCCACATTGCTCCACTAATAGCTCTAAATTGATCCATGCGTGTCGCCGAGCAAATAATTGCTCAAAATTTGCCCGTGTAAGAACACCATTAGAATATAAAGGTTAAGATAGATTAGGACACTGTAGAACCTAATACTGCGTTCCCCAATAATATTGAATACTTACAAGAAAGATGAAACCGAGGGTAGAACCTAGTTCATGAATTCTTACATATCAAAAGAATCATCAAACGCTGGACTGGTCGTTAGAGTGAAATCATTCGACGCACCAACAGACATAAAATTAAATGTTAATATAGAAAAGCTTAGAGTTGTTGACGACCTGCGTCATGACCTGTCGCGTTTCAACACGTTTTATTATTAGCGAGAAAAGGTGGAAACACATTTATAACGTGCAACGCGGTTTTATGAGCATGCATTTTTATGTGACCGTAAGATGGTCTGCACAGGCTGGCGATAATCAGGTCAAAAGACATCCTGAATAACCATGTGTCTTGACTTATGATTATATCACCAATAAACCTAAGCACCTTTATTTATTTATATATTATAAACTTTATTGCACACCTCATACTAAGAATAGGACAATCAAACATAAAATAAGTGTACAATGGGCGGTCTTATCGCACAAGGCAATCTCTTCCAGACAATTTTTTTGGATGGATTGAACGAAGTGAGATAGATTTAGAGCTGTCAGTGTACAAACTTTAAAAAAAATTCTAATTAGATATAATAATATAAAATACATAAATACAATACCAATATCTTTAACCTACTGTTAGCCGATAGGCACATGATAGCTTTTTTTTCATCATGGGAACACATGAGCTTTTATCGTCATCATCATCATTATTTCAGCTGAAAGACATCTACTGCTGGACACAGGCCTCCTCCAAGTGTCGGCACATCGACCGTTCGTGTACTCATCGCATGCAGTGGATTCCGACGGCATTTACCAGGTCTTCGATCCACCTTGTGGGAGGCCTTCCAACGCTGTGTCTTCGGTCGCCAGAACTCCGCCACTCCAAAACCTTTCGGCCTCATCTACTATCTGATGAGAAAGCAATGTGTCCTGCCCACTGTCACTTAAGTTTAGTGATTATTGAGCGCCCATGTTCTGTTACAAATGTGTCCTTGGCTTAAATCTTGTGAAAAATGTTGAAATAATTATGAGCGCATGGATTGTAAAAATTAATAAAATGTGACGGACGTTGGAATTAGTTAAATCGCTAATTTGTGGTTGTCGGATGATGGCGTATTTACTGAGACCAGTGCCAAGTTTCCAGTCGTATGCAAACTTTAATTTGTCACCAATTAGCCATATGATTCAGAATTTGTGCAAACAAATAAAAAAATGTTTTGAAAAGGTATTTTAAAATTTTAAAATATCATTTTAATATTTTCATATGAGCTTTATTTTCTAATAGTAACCCGTACCAGAGTCATTTCTCAGTAAAAACAGACAATTTCAAAGCAAAAAAATACACTTTCAACTAAAGAAAAAATACATTCACTAGTTCTAAATGCGTTCCCGTCGCATATAAACGGGTGACAAATTACCTTGTCTACACACCGCGCTAAACTCCGTTGCGTTTATTTTCCGTTGAATTTATCAAAGTCCGTGTCTTGTCTATGCTAATGACTGCCGCGTGGAGTCCGTGAGGTTAATAATGAAGTGATAAAGCCACTACCTACTTAACTCGTGTAAAAGTACTTGTTTCAAAATATTATTATTTTGATGCAAGTGAGCAAACTTTGTCATGGCAGCTGAGGTGAGGCCGTTATGGAGCCCAGGGACTACAATGACCAATACTCACATGGATCAAACGACGTTTTTTAACACACTTACACGTAAAACAAAAAAATATTTGTAAGAAACGGAAAATTAATGAAAGAATTTTCGTTAATATGAACACTTTTATCTTTTTATTATATCAGCCTTACTATGATGTTTCACTGCCATCAAGAATCCGTTGTGAAAAAGGAATAGCGCTATTCGTTCTAAATAGCTCCGTCTCTCTCTCTCTCTCTCTCATCGGAATCATGATACTCATCATGAGACGTCATAGAAGAGGTTGTTTAGATTGAAAAGACCAATGACAGACAAAGGTTTCTTACTCATTGCGACCTAAAAGTTACCATTATTTCTACATATCTATGTATAGAGAATACACCACCACTTAATTCTATATAATACTTAATTCCCATTATAATTATTAAATCAATACTGCACTGCCTTGCGTACATTATATCAAAGGTTTATTTCGCCTGTTATGTGTGCCGGGTTCAGCTAATAGCTTCAACTAATTGCACTTATTAAGTGTTTATAGTCTTATTACAGAGAATACAGTTATAGTAGGCGCCAGATAATCGTGGAATATCGGTCATTGACCCACCTACATTTATTGACATTGTTAATTTGAAAAACGGAATTAATGACACAAAACTGTCCCGAATCATCATCTCTCGTGATCCTTAACATTGTCTAATAATGAAAAACGATTCATATTTAAATTTTCAGGTACCTATGAGCAGTTATTAGGGAAAGGTCAATATACTTTATTCCACATTTATCTGGCGCCTACTATAGTAGGTGTATCGTTATAGGGGCGATCGATAGGGAGTGCAGGTTTTGTACCGGTTTTTGGAAGCACTGAACTGAACGTAAATTAAATAAATACGATATTTACAGTTTTACAGATCTTCATTTTGGATAGTCAGCCCTTCTTACTTTTTAGGCGAAAAAGGAACAAAAGGTGGGTCGAAACAGTGCTCAAATAATAATATGAATAAAACAAATGATAAACGCGGCAAAAAGGAAAGAATAGTGGGGCGAACACGGAAAAATAAAAATTAGGCGAACTTTGTGGGCGAATCTGGAACAAATCATCTTCGTAATAAAACTATTGTAAAATATTTCCAACTTTAAACACAAAGCCAATTTTTGCAGCTTGCCCTGTTTGTTGTTTATTTGTTTGGGTCAAATTAAGTACTTAGTTGAAATTTTTATGCTTAAAATGATAAACGTGCAAATTCAAGTCGCAATATCAATTCAGTGTTAACAACTGTCAAATCCGTAGGAAAAAAAGTTGTTTTGGAAAGTTTCCTATTGCGGCTGCGATGCCAATGCGAATGGTCCTTTAAAATACGAGAATTGGCGCGAAAATTACGCACTTTCAAGATTCTATTGTTATAAATAAAAATAAAAAGTACTTACATACATATCGTTCTGTCAGGTAGCGTACGTTTCCTTTCACCTGCAATGTACGCCGCGCCGACAGGGACGCTTTTGTACCGCGACACCTCGACACGTTTCAGAGATTGTAACATGTGTGTTACATTCTGCATTAACACCTGTACCACAGTATAAATATGAACAGTACGGAAACTTCCTACAAACGCTCGAAACGGCACACTCTCACAAATATGCGCATCGACGAGACCCCTAAGTGGTTGTCGCGGTGCTGTCACTATTGAGTGCCGCGTCAAGACGAGTGGTCGCGTATAAGTTTATCTCCGCGATCTTTTTAAAAATGCCACGAGCGTATTGCGTAATATACAGCAGTTTACAAAGATCTATAGTTCTACAAGTTGTTGTGTGTTAATATTAAACTGTTTTCTGTGTTTTATATTATCGTCTTTTGCTGAGATTAACCGACGCCCTCAGATAACCTATTTCAATTTTATTTGTAAGCTAGTTATTTCAATTCGACTGATTGATCAGACCACTAACAGAACAAAAATGTTTTAATAAAAGTTAAAATAAACAATATCAAAAACACAAAAAAAGCAACAAACAACAAAAAAGTATATCATAAATAATAATAAAAACATTAAAAGTTACAACCCTATTGCTTCAATGGAGCGTAGGTAATTATTTCATCAACTAGGCTGAGTTTCCGTACTGTTCATATTTATACTGTGCCTGTACTACAGGGTCTTATGGGGTCGAGAGTAAAGCTTAGAAACTTTTAAGGTTCCGTACCCAATTCGAGTACCTACCTTAATACACGAATCAGAATTCGATTCAGAGATAACTCTTGATAATTGAATGTATGCATAGGTGTTATCATCATGTTTGAAAAAAAAAAAAACAATAAATTTGCCTACCCAGCCTTTTCAGAACAATAAGTACAAGTTTTTCATTTTTTTTAAATAACAGCCGGGACCAATAACATGCTTTTGATTCATGGAGGAGTCTCGACATGTATTGATTGATCATCCATTTAAGGACCGACCTCGGGCAAGTGTCGCTGAACCTACAAGATCGGCCCTTGTAACTGTGATAAACTACCAAACACGGAACAAAAAACCGCAGACACTTTTTTTTTATTTGGGATATGTTTGTTCTTGGCTCTAGTCTAGGTGTGATGACAAGACAAAGTCGACGATGGAGCGAGCTTACCCAGAAGAAGCCTGTTCATTGCACATTTTATATCTTCTAGTCTATACATTTCTCACGGTATCCTCTTCACCGCGTAGCGTGTTTCCGCTATCACAATAAACCGCGTCGACGTGGCGCGTCGCGTTTCGACGCGTCTAGCGTCTAGACGCCATTGTACTTCGACACGTCTCGCGCGAATTCTAACACGACGTGTGAAATGTAACTTACAGGATTGTGAACCTCTTTTGTTTCTAGAAGCCAATGGAGTAATTTGATTTTCAAGTTGCCTGACAGCCACAGAATCTTACTCTTCCATTTCTTGTCTTATTTATTTATAATTGGCTAACCAACAACTGTTAATACTGCACAAATGTTTAAATAATGATTTTCTATTTACTAAAGTTAGTATTATAATTCCTGATAGGTTAGCACCGCATGCCCCATAAAAGTAAAAACTAAATTGTACTTTTTTAAATTAATTTAAAGCAAAATTCAAACTTGCAGGTTTACATTTTGCTTTAAATTAATTTTAAAAAATGAGTAGGTAGTCAAAAAATAATAATTAAAATTACAAACCTAATAATGATAACGAAACGAAAATAACAAAATTAAAAATTAAAATTAGAAAGAGAAAAAAAATACACTAAAAATAAAATATAATACAAATCCTAAACATTGTTAATGGTAACTCTGTGGAACTATAGATCATATCTCTTATATGTACGTCATAATGAAAAACACTCATGTGGTACTAAAACATACTTATAAACATTTGTCTGTTAGTTACCTCTTCATGTCTTGTATGCTGAACGGATTGGAATGAAACTTGGCATACCTACGTGTAAATCATACCCTGCTATAGGCATATTTTTTTATTCCTAGTTCCTAGTATTTCGTTTAGTTCCCTTAGGACAATTTTCGACTTTCGAATAATTTAGAGCCATAGGTGAATGACTATCGTTTAGAAGGTCGTGACTCTTGTTTCAAACTTTACCTTTGACATTATTTTAATTGAATGGGTTTACCAAAATTGTGTTCATATTTTCACAAAATATCAACGTCATTTCAGTCAAAAGAGATGAAAGAAATTCAGAGAGTGTAAACTAAATATAGAGTTTCGTTTTTATTTTGGCGCTGTGTTTCACAGCGTACAACGTAGATAATTATGACGAAGCTGAAATGTACTCAGGTACGTTGGTGTTATGATGCACAAATACGTACAAGCATACCAACATTTGAAACTGGCCTAAGGAATTATATATAAGACACACAAATTTAGCTACTTATATTAGACGCATACGTTTAGCTTGAACTGTTTTGTATTTTTTTTTTTTTTTTTTTTTTAAATTTAATATCGGTTTGCTCTTGACTACAGTCTAGGTCATAGATGACAGAGACAAAGTCGACGATGGAGCGAGCTTACCCAGAAGAAGCCTGTTCACTCTAATTTTGAAGAGACTAGGGTTGTATGCGTTCGGAAACACAGACGCAGGCTGAGAGTTCCCCCCACCGAAGGTGTCCCCACGTTGCCGTCGTGGTGGGGCTTGTGCGTCTCAGTGATCTTGGAGCTCTGCCGGTAGAGTTACTCATGCCGGAAAGGTCCAAATGAGAGACTAGACAAAGAGGGACACACACACACGCGAGGGGCACACCGTTCGAAAACTTGAACATTTTTCAGGTTTTCGGACGGTGTGCGTTTCAGAAGGAATCTTGCTCACTGCCCTCTGGTACGCGTCTGATCATCAGACGTGACTGTGAGTGCAGTGAGCAAGCAGAGGGAGATTGGGACCCTGTGAGAGGGTGAAGGAGATAGGGACCGCACCCTTAAAAGGAACATTAAAATCATGAAGAAGACAGACGGAAACATATTACCCCAGGGTGGTACCAGCTGCTCAGCAGCTGGAGAATCCACCACGCTCCCTTCGGGAGCGTCATGCCCCTCGTATTCTGGGGAGGGCAACGAATGTCTTGATCCGCTTGCCAGTGGCAACAAGAGCCGAGGAGGCTCCCGATCCAAAACGTCTTTTGAGGACTTGATCGGCTTCAGTTTTAATACGCCTGACAAGGTGTTGGGCGGGCGTGGTGCGAAAGCTCCCGCCAAACTGTGGAGGAAGAGCCCGCTGACGTGTCGGGGGGATGTAGGGTCAGACTCTGACTCCGCATCTGGCGTCAGCGTCAGCTCACCGAGCTCGGAGCGAGAGGGAGGAGAGGCTGTTGCGGGTGGCTCGGTGTTATTCCGCAAGCGCCCTAGATCGGAGGATGACCGAGGGTCGTCCTCCAACGGTGAGATGGCCTCAGCCCGGAAAATCCCCACCAGCAGGCGGGGTAAGGGCCGAGACGGAGGCAAGGGGAGGGGGCTCGCATCCCAGGAGGCTGCCCAGCGAGCCACGAAGCTCGCCGAGGAGAGGCACCACCCTGGAGCGTCAGGTCGGAGGGCTTTCCCTTTGGAGTCATCCAGCGGTGAGCCGGACACGGCTGGCGGCCCCGATAAGGAGCGCCAAGCCAGGTTTGCGGAGGTCGTGGGGGCCGCAGTCCGCGATGTGGCTTTGAAGAGGACCCAGGCCTCTAAAAACAAGGCCATAAGCGCGGCGTCGGCCTCCATTCTGGCGGCAGCGGAGGCTAGCTACAGCTACAGCGGTCCTCCGTCAACGGACGAGATGTCCAAGCTGCGGGCGGAGGTCGCCCGCCTAGCGGCCGCCACGGAGCTTCTCCAAAAGGAGAATGCAAAGCTCCGAGCAGACCTAGCCGGGCTCCGTGGAGCCGGCACAGAGGAGGCGCTTCAAGGGGGGCGCAAGCAGGGGCAAAGCACGTCCGCGCCGGAGGGGAGCCAGGTTCTGAACCAGGTTCTGAATCTGGTGCGACAGGAGTTGGCTCTCTTCCGGGAACGGTTCTCCACGCTTGAAAAGATTTTGTTGCGTCCCCAACTAACAGCGAGCCAGAAGGCCTCAGGCAAGACGACGGCTTCGTACGCGGCCGCCGTGGCTGCCAAACCGAGGCCGATCGGTCAGGCTAACAGTGCGGCCGAGCCGGCACCGGGAAAACCAGCACCGGCTAAGAAGAAGAAAGGAGGGGCGGCTGCACAGGTGGCGAAGGCTCCAGCGCCAGCGGTGCAACAGTCGGCCCCGGTTACAAACTCTCCTGCGGCCGAAGCCGGATGGCAAGTGGCCGGGGAGAAGAAGAAGGCGGGCAAGGCAGCCAGGGCGGCCAAAAAACGCGAGCGGAGGCGGCGGCGTAAAGCGCAAAGTGTAGCGGCTAGGCTCCGCGCCCCGAAGACCGCAGCTGTAGTGGTAACACTACAGCCAGATGCGGTGAAGAGGGGCGTGACGTACGGCGACGTGCTCTCCAAAGCGAAGCAGGAGGTGAACCTTGGGGAGCTCGGCATCGTCGGGGGCCTCCGGTTAAGGGTTACCATGACTGGGGCCCGAATGCTGGAGATCCCCGGGGCAGCCAGCGGCCCAACCGCCGACGCTCTGGCCGAAAGGCTGCGAGCGTCCTTGAATGCGGACGATGCCCGAGTATCCAGGCCCACCAAGTGCATAGATATGCGCATTTTGGGCCTGGACGACTCCGTCACGGAGGAGGAGGTGGTGGCCGCTGTCGTCAGGACAGGGGGGTGCTCTGTCGAGCAAGTGAAGGCAGGCATCATACGTCCTGACCACACGGGCATGCGAACCGTTGTGGTAAGCTGCCCCGTAACAGCGGCCAAGATAATTTCGGAGGGCCGAAGGCTTCTGGTGGGCTGGGTTTCTGCGCAGGTCAAACTGCTAGAGCCCAGGCCTCTGAGGTGCTTCCGCTGCCTAGTGGGCAATCATGCGGGAGCCCTCTGCACCTCGGAGGTGGACCGCAGCGATCTTTGTTTCCGCTGTGGTCAGCCCAGTCACAAGGCCGGCTCGTGTAACGCCACGCCGCACTGCGTTGTATGTGCGGCAGCTGGCAAGCCGGCCGATCACTGGGCTGGGGGCAAGGCCTGCGCCCCACCCGCCAAAGCCGGGGGCAAGAGGAAGCCCTCCGCCACCGCCGTCTCTGCCGTAGCAAACGCCACCGCCATCGCCGCCGCCGCCGCCGCCGCCACAACTGCGAATGCCGCGGTGGAGCCCTCACAAGGGGCTCGGGAGGAGGCCGTAATGGAATGCCAATAACGGCCCCATTACGCCTCCTCCAGGCGAACATCAACCACTGCGCCGCCGCTCAGCACCTGTTGCTCCAGAGCATGGCGCAGTGGTCGATCAACATCGCCGTGGTCGCTGAGCCGTACTTTGTCCCGCCCAGGGATGACTGGGTGGAGGACCTCAACGGCTCAGTGGCCCTAATTTCGTCGGCCGCCGCCGGTACCCCGTCCCTCGAGAGTGTCAGAAGAGGACAGGGGTGCGTAGCAGCACGGTTTGGGGAGATTGTGGTAGTGGGGGTCTACTTCTCTCCAAACCGATCTCTCGCCGAGTTCCACAACTCCCTTAGGGTGATGGTTGTTGTCGTCGCCGGGTATCGTACCCTCCCCGTGCTCGTTCTCGGGGACTTCAATGCCAAGCACTTGGCTTGGGGTTCCCGATATACGGACACGAGGGGCAGGATGGTGGAGGACTGGGCTCTGGAGACAGGCCTAATCGTCCTCAACCGGGGTTCTGTCCCCACGTGTGTGCGGATGCAGGGTGAGTCCGTGGTGGATATTTCGTTCGCAAGCCCTGCTCTGTCACCGCGTGTCGTCGACTGGCGCGTCATGGAGGAGGTGGAGACGTATTCGGACCACCGGTACATCCGGTTTGACGTCTCCGCCCAGACCTCAACCGCGCCAGTCCGAGAGGCCCCGAGTGGTCCGCGGTGGGCGCTGAAGCAGCTGGACCGGGAGCTCCTCCTGGAAGCTTCGATCGTGCAGGCCTGGGTGTTACCACCGGACAGGCCTGCTGACATCAACGACGAGGCGGAGTGGTTCCGGGAGACCATGTCAGAAATATGTGACGTGGCAATGCCCCGGGTCCGGCCAGGACGCGCCCGCCGCCAGGTGTACTGGTGGTCGCGGGAGCTGGCTTCGCTGCGCGAGGCATGCGTTGCTGCACGGCGCCTGTACACCAGGCATCGCAGGCTCCGCATCCGGCCTCCGGATGCTCAGGCCAGGGAGGTGGAGCTGTACGAGGAATACAGAGTGGCGAAGGCCGCCCTTCAAGCGGGAATCCTGCGGGCCAGGAATCTGGCTCGTAAGGAGATGCTGGAGTCTCTGAACGGGGACCCGTGGGGACGCCCTTACAAAATGGTGCGGGATAAACTCCGCACCTGGGCCCCCCCGTTGACGCAGAGTCTCCGGCCCCAGCTGGTGGAGGACGTGGTGAGCACTCTGTTTCCTTCGCGAGGGGAGCATACTCCCCCGCCTATGGCTCCGCCACCTGCGGTGCCCGATGCGGACCACACCGACGACGGCGACGACGATGACAACGCTCCAGAGGTGACTGAGGTAGACCTGAGAGTGGCGGTAAACAGGCTGAAGGCCAAAAATACCGCCCCAGGACCCGACGGCTTACCTGGGAAAGCCTGGGTCCTGGCCTTGGAGGCTCTCGGGCCTCGACTAAGGGGGTTCTTAAGCGCATGCTTGGAGAGAGGCCAGTTCCCACTTCGCTGGAAGACGGGGAAACTGGTTCTCATTAAGAAGCCAGGGCGCCCTGCGGACTCTCCGTCCGCTTACCGGCCCATCGTGCTGCTCGACGAGTTGGGCAAGCTCTTTGAAAGAGTAATTGCAAACCGCCTCGTCGGGCACCTGGTGAGGGTGGGGCCGAATCTGGCGGAGAACCAGTTCGGTTTCCGCACGGGGCGCTCAACGATGGACGCCATCATGCGCGTGAGAGCCCTCACGACGGGGGATGCTGTGTCCCGGGGCAGGGTCGTCTTGGCGGTGTCTCTTGACATCGCCAATGCCTTTAACTCCCTGCCCTGGAGTTGCATTAGGGAGGCACTCCGGTCGGGGCTTATTTGGCGGAAAGGTGTGTCACCTATCTGGGACGCGATGGCAGATGCCAGCGCCCTATGTCGTGCGGTGTTCCACAGGGTTCGGTCTTGGGCCCGCTCCTGTGGAACATCGGGTACGACTGGGCGCTGAGGGGCGAGCTCCGGCCGGGAGTGCAGCTGGTGTGTTACGCTGACGACACACTGGTCACTGCCCGGGGGAGCTCGCACAGGGAGGCAGCGTTGCTGGCGACGGCTGCGGTCTCACAGGTGGTGAGCCGCATACGGCGCCTCGGCCTGGAGGTGGCCCTCAACAAGTCGGAGGCCATTGTTTTTCATGGCCCCCGGCGAGCGCCGCCGCCGGGATCGCACATTGTGGTCGGGGGGGCCCGTATCGCTGTCGAGTCTACCATGAAGTATCTAGGATTGGTGCTCGACAGCCGGTGGGATTTCGGCCCCCACTTCCGGCGGCTGGCGCCCAAGTTGTTGGGCGCGGCGGGGGCGCTGTCAACGCTGCTTCCCAATCTGGGGGACCCGAGCACCGCCTGTAGGCGGTTGTACGTGGGGATCGTGCGATCGATGGCCCTATATGGGGCCCCGATCTGGGCGGCTGACCTGACGGCCAGCACCATCACTGTTCTGCGGAAGCCGCAGAGGGTGATGGCCGTCAGAGTCATTTGGGGATATCGCACGATCTCCTACGAGGCGGCTTGCGCACTGGCCGGATCTCCGCCGTGGGACCTGGAGGCGAAAGTGCTCGCGTCACTGCACCGGTGGCGCGAGGACGCGCGGGCGCGCGGCGAGCGACTGACGCAACGACATTTGGAGCTGCGTCGGTCGCAGCTGCGCGAGGTCCTGGTGGCGGAATGGCGGGACAGGCTTTCGAGCCCTACCGCCGGCCTCATCACCATCGAGGCCATCCGGCCAGTGCTCGACCTCTGGCTCGGGAGAAGGCACGGCTCCCTGTCGTTTCGTGCGACGCAGGTCCTCTCGGGGCATGGCTGCTTCGGGAGGTTCTTGTGTCGCATAGGCAGGGAGCCGGACGCTCGATGCCACCACTGCGTCGACTGTCGGGAGGACACGGCACGGCATACGCTTGCAGAGTGTGCAGCTTGGGAGGAGCCGCGCCGTGCCCTCATCTCTGTTGTAGGCGGTGACCTCTCGCTGCCGGCCGTAGTCCATGCTATGGTCGGCGGTGAGGAGTCCTGGGACGCGGTGGTCTCCTTCTGCGAGACAGTTATCGCGCAGAAGGAGGCTGCGGAAAGGGAGAGGGAGATCACAACCGCTCTCCCTGCCCGCAGCAGGCGCATCGGGCGTCGGAGGAGGGCATACGCTGCCCTCTTCCGGCCCCCCTAACTGGGTCCAGGGGCGGCGGACTTGGGGATGTCCGTCGCCCCCCACTCATCCGGACCCGAGGTGGCGGCGCGTGGTGTTCCCGTGCGCCCCTCTTTGACGTAGCGAGGGGAGTTAAACACCTCACTCCCCTCGCCGACGCGAGGTGGCCCGCAGAGGCGGGCCGGCACCAGCCGGGGATTGCGGATGTCGCATACGTTCCCGCGATCCCCGGCGTAGGTGGGAGATGGAACACCGGGGTGGTTTTAGTCAGTAAGAGTCTGACAGACCCCTCCACCCGCCCCAGGGTGGAGGATTTCCATGAGGATTTCCCCCCGAGATCAAAAAAAAAAAAAAAAAAAAAAAAAAAAAAAAAAAAAAAAAAAAAAGGGAGGCACTCCGGTACCACCGGATGCCGACCTACCTCCGTCGCGTGGTCGAGGCCTATTTGACGGACAGGGCCGTCATCTACCCCGGTCACCGGGGAGAGTGGAACCGGCGAGAGATGTCGTGCGGTGTTCCACAGGGTTCGGTTCTGGGGCCGCTCCTGTGGGACATCGGCTACGACTGGGTGCTGCGTGCCGACCTCCCTAGCGGCGTCAGCGTAGTCTGCTACGCTGACGACACGCTGGTTCTGGCACAGGGGGGGTCGCACCAGGCAGCGGCCGAATTAATGACACGCGGGGTCGCGATAGTCGTTGGAAGGATCCGGCAATTGGGTCTCGAGGTGGCCCTGCACAAGTCCGAGGCCATGTGCTTTCATGGTTCTCGGAACAGGCCACCAGCGGGATCCCAAGTAACGGTAGGAGGGGTTCACATCGGCGTCGGGTCGACGATCAGGTATCTGGGGCTCGTTCTCGACAGCCGGTGGAACTTCGAGGAGCACTTCCGACGTTTGGCTCCCAGACTGGAGCGGGCTGGGGCTGCCTTCAAGCGGCTCCTGCCCAATCTAGGGGGTCCAAACGCCTCCTGCCGGAGGCTCTATGCGGGGATCGTGCGGTCCATGGCCCTTTATGGGGCACCTGTGTGGGCCCTAACGCTGAAGGGGCGACCAGCCCGCCAACTCAACGCGGCCCAAAGGGTCATGGCCATCCGGCTGGCTCGGGGATACCGCACGGTCTCCGGCGAGGCGGCGAGCCTCCTTGCCGGATTACCGCCATGGGATCTGGAAGCGAGAGCCCTCGCGCACGTTTACGCGTGGCGCGTGGAGGCGCTTTGCCGGGGCGAAACTCCGCTGCCACGGCAAATTGCATCGCGGCGGACGGAGCTCCTGCAGGATACTATGGCGGTATGGAGACTGAGACTATCGCGGCCCAGCGCTGGGCACGCCACAATTGCGGCGGTAAGGCCCCTCTTTGAGGAGTGGCTGGAGAGGCGCCACGGCGTCCTCACCTTCCGCCTGACGCAGGTACTTACCGGACACGGCTGTTTCGGGAGGTACCTGTTTCGGATTAAGCGGGAGGACACGCCCGGGTGTCAGCACTGTGAGGATCGCCCGGAGGACACGGTGGAGCATACGGTGGAGGTCTGCCCTGCTTGGGCGGAGCACCGCCGTGTCCTCGTCGAGGCGATCGGCGGCGGCAACCTCTCGCGTCCGGCCCTGGTTGAATCCATGGTCCGGAGCGAGGAGGCTTGGGAAGCGGTCACCTCCTTCTGCGAAGCAGTAATGCTAGCGAAGGAGGAGGCGGGCGTCGGGAGTCGCAGGGCGATCCCCGGCCACCGTAGGCGCGGGCCTGCGGACGGCGAGCGTTGGGTGGCTCGCTGTCCGATCACCACCAGGCCCGGGTCGATGGCGCGTTGTGTTTCACGCGCGCCTCAAAGAGATGTCAGCATAAAAGACGGGGTCCGCTAGGGCCAGAGCCTGCCAGGGTTGCGGAATCTGTTCGAAAGAGTCACCGCGGCCCTGGAAAGCAAAGGGCTTAAGAAGGAACACGGATGGGTTTTAGTCAGTAAGAGTCTGACACACCCTTCCACTCCACCCAGAGCGGAAGAAGTCATTTGATGATTTCCCATCCTAAAAAAAAAAAAAAAAAAAAAAAAGGCTGAGAGTTCCACTCCTTTGCTGTGCGCATTATAAAAGACGTTTGGAAACGTTTAGTGCGAATTGGTGGAATAGCAACAAGGTAGGGATGGTAACTTGCAGTGCGTCTAGATGTCCGATGGTAGAAGGGGGCCGGTGGGATGAGGTCGTGGAGTATTTTATTTAGACTTAAGTTACATGCTATTTTATAAATTAAACTATGGTGCTCAGTTTCTTGGATGACTTGAATGACGTAATGTAAACTACAACCTATTGTTACTTAATTAAGTTTCTCTTTAAGTAAAAATAATAAATTTGTTCTTTGAGAAATAATTGTCTTTAAATCGATATACAGGGTGTCCGGTAATTAATGGATAACCTTGAAATGGCTTATAGTAGAACTTATGGCCATTCAGAAAAAATACGGAAACAAATCTATTATAAGTAGTACCTAAGAACAGAACCATTAAGTACATCATTCTATTCCTAAACCGCGTTATTTCGCAAAAGTTCCAAAATTACAACACAAAGTATTAACAAAACATCGAAAAATAACGTTCAAATTACCTCAACAAAATATTTCGGGCCATCGATCCGCCAACACCTCGGGTTTATTCTATAAAATAAAATAAAAATACCGGCTCTCAAGCAGCGAATATTTATCATTTTCATCAGAAGTGGGTCAAGTGCTAGCTGAGAACGTCATCCTCTCTCATCTCATAATCCCTGTATTTTTCATCTCAGAGCTACCTACACGAATTTTAGTTTGCCTGAGAAAATTGAAATTGATCCCGTCAGTGTATTTTTTTATCCAAGTAGCTGTTACCTGGAGGCTGATCTTTTCGTAAAAGCAAAGACGTTGAAATTAAAAATGGAGATTTAATCTGGTTTAGGTTGGAAATATCAAACTCTTACATGATTGACTGACTTACAGACAAACCTTACACTTTAAAGAATACGTTTTGTTATTTCTTAACATGATTAAGAAAAGATCACAAATCATACAAAATTCAGAAACCTTTGTTTCTGAATTTTGTATTTGAAGTTAAGAACGTGACAAATTCTACATGAATGCTAAGTTTTGAACGAATTTCAGATAGAAATCAAATTCTCAAATTCAAATTCTCATTTCAAAAAACGGGGGTAAGACTCTCTTTAAAAAATCAAGGAAGCGTTTCATACGAACTTTCAGTGTGGCTTGTCTTTATCGCAGCATGATCTAATCTCGAATAGTCAGTGACGACAAGAAAAAAGAAGACGATTTAGCGTATACTGTGGTCTTAGTGCGAGTTTTTTAACGTTCTCAATTGCGAAAGCGGAAAACGTATAAATTGTAGATTTGTGCTCTGATTGGTCGCCATTTTATGTCAGTCCACAATTTCTCGGAATGACTTCGAGATATTATAGACTATCAAATTTGATGCGTAAAAAAGTATTCCAAATGATATATTAAATAATTTATAGAGAGTTCTGATCAGATCTCTAAATTTTTTTATAGTCTTACGGAGTTTGCCATTTTCCGGTGACATATAAAAACAAAAACGCAGACCTATTTAATAATATTAATCCTCGTATTTCAAGTACTTCAAAGAACATTTAATTTATTTCACTACAGTAAAGATTAGTACGATAATAATGTTGAAGCCTTTAACAGAGTTTAATTGTTGACTAAACTAAGAAGATGACTAATTAATAGAACACGTGTAGTGGAGGTACTTACCTAACTCAGATTTTCTTATTTCATGTTGTACGGAATAATATAATTTTACTTTACCACGGTAAAAAATCAATATTTCCGACCGAGACTAGACAGGGGACTGTCTAGTCAGTACTGTAAGTGCCCCACAGTACTAGACAGTCCCCTGTCTAGTGTCCAGTTCTGCAACGGAACTCCGTGTCGTAGGGAGTTCTCGTTATGATATCGAATCGTAATGCCACTTTTTTTTAAGGATGGGAAATCATCAAATGATTTCTCCGCTCTGGGTGGAGCGGGACGGCGTCTCAGACTCTTACTGACTAAAACCCATCCGTGTTCCTTCTAAAGCCCTTTGCGTTCCAGGGCCGCGGTGACTCTTTCGAACAAATTCCGCAACCCTGACCGGCTCTGGCCCTAGCGGGCCCCGTCTTCTGTGCTGACATCTCTTTGAGGCACACGTGAAACACAACGCGCCATCGACCGTAATGCCTACACGAATAACACTGAATGTGATGGGAAATTGCTTTACGAAATATTCATTAATTAACTCATACCCATAATAATAATAATAAAAGTAATTCGGTCTGTCTGTCTGTTTGTCTCTTCACGTATTAACGGCTGAACGGGATTTTTTAAGAAGAAAGAAAGAAAGGCACATGTATCATCCATGCGCCAACTATCAAAACGTTTTGTTTGAACACGTTAACCTCTGGAATTACCAGTCGGATTTAGAAAATTCTTTTTGTGTATGATAGCTACAGTCATGAGGAAGGCTATAGGCTATACGGGAACGGGAATTTTCTATGAGAACGGGAAAAAACGGGATATGCGCGTACGAAGTCGTGGGCAAAAGCTAGTGTACCCATAAACCAAAGGTTGTTTCGCAAAATGATCTTACACACACAGAGAGAGTATTTACGATCTCTGAAATAGTTCATAGTTATTATTAACGGTAGAAATACTTACTGAATTGCATTATTGAAAATATCGTGAAGTTCTCTCAGAATCGGTATTCGCTTTTACTTAGAATATTGATGCTAACTGAAAACCAATATTCGAAATACTGAATATCATTCCTTTTGGATGCTATGGTTTTACTTGCGAAACATTTGTCTAATTGAAGGAACATTGTGTCTGTTAGTCGATCAGCGCCTTGATGAACGAATTTTGATGAAACTGCACACAGGAAATTGGGGTCGTCGGGGTTGTACATTCCCCTAGGAGTTACTATCCATATAGTTTTCACGCAGAAGAGGTCGCTGCTAGAAGCTCCCAAAAATCTCCATTTAGTTTAGCTAATTCGCAGTTTTGCCATCAAAAATTTGGCCTATGGTCCTGCCTACTTATAGGTTTAAATAGGTACTTCGATTACCTTTAAAAAATAGTTACTTCGATTCGATAACCCCTAACTTCTTCGCAGAATTGAAATAGAATTGGACACAAAGCTGGGCATCCTAAATAGAGTGAAGCGATACTTCACACCTGGACAGCTTTTAACCCTTTACAAAGCACAAGTCCGATCCTGCATGGAGTATTGCAGCCACCTTTGGGATGGCTCAGCTAAATACCAAGTTGCTGCGCTTGACTCAGTGGAACGCAGACAGGCTTCTACTGGGTAAGCTCGCTCCATCGTCGACTTTGTCTCTGTCATCTATGACCTAGACTAGAATCAAGAGCAAACTCATCCCAAATAAAAAAACAAGAAAACCTCTATACCTCTACACTTTATTATAAAGATAAACCTCCAATAAAAAAGAAACCAGTACAAGATAGATTCCTTTCATCAACGCAGAGAACGTCGAAGCCTGTCTCTGTTGACGCAGACCGATATATTTGTTCTAGAACATCTATTTGCCGCCCAGGACAGTTTATTAACTAGGAATACACCCGTGTGTGCTCAGGTAGTTAGCAAAATAGACTGCATACGGACTTAGGTACTGTTGAACTCGTGTTATTTATTCATGCAGTTTGTTTTTGTAGTTTTCTGCAGTAGTTTATACTTTGTTACGCCAATTTTTCTTGAAATTTGCGGCAAGAAATTTACATTTTACCCGAACCGGGTTGTAAACAACGCGGGCTGTAATGAAAATCGGTCAAGTGATTCTTGGGAAGGCCTTTAGGGTTTCGTACCAAGAATAAAAGCGTATTAAATAATCCGATAAAACGTTTTATACAAAAAGTAAGTATCAAAAGGCCAAAGTAGAAAAAAGGCTAAATATTTTAATGTTGCGTTTTCAGACTTTAAAATGCAAACTTGTAGAGGTCACATAGGCGAATAACCCCTTTATTTATTTCAGCCAAAACCCATCTACACGACGACATGGACCTCCCAGCTTCACTGCTTCGACCAGGTATGTAGTTCAAGCATGGCCAATAGAGCCGAGCAGTATAAGTCAAAGACAAATTAATATTAATTAATAATTGCGTACCGGAAGACGCAGCGCTGGAAGGCCAACCGGTAGACCGATATCCTGGTAGCGAGTATCCAGTGGAAATGTTAAGTCGATCTTTGTAATTTTCTAAAGAATATTAAAAATGTAGCAAAGCTCCCGTGAAAACCAAGGTACCATTATTTCAAGCACTTAATCCTCGACAAAATGACGGGCGTGATTTACAACGAATTAAAACTGCACAGTAACTAGTGGCCAATTAGCGGGGAGTGGACCGTTTACTGCGACTATCGTTATAATTTATAGCCAGCAATAAGGCTGACCACTAACCTACACGGATCTCCTTTGATAAAAGAGAAGTACGTATCTGTGCATTTTACACTGATTTATACCTGGCAATTATATTTGGTAGCAATTAAGTTCCCCGCTAAATTATTTAGTTGTGACATTGGGTTACCTCACCAAGTTCCACATCTCTGATTAATTTGGTTGTTTGTATTTATTATTTTTTTGTTTTCTCTTATTTATTTAACAGTTTATGTACACACATTTAACAAATACATAAGAAGAAGGGAACAGAAAAATAGGTACAAAGGTGATGCTTATTTCTAAAGAAATCTCTTCCAGCATACCTGCGAAAGGAGAGTCGAATAAAAGAGATGTAGACATCGTGTGTAAAACTTATGCTTATTAAGCCGGCTAAAAGTGACGTTAACTCGGGTACCACCTCGCTGTAGGTGGAGCACTATTTTATAGTTTGTAGAATATTAGCTTCTGCCAGTGGCGTCGCCCGCCTAAATGTCGGAAAGAATCCCAAGGAAACGTAATACCGAGATAAAAGTAACCAATGTACTATGCCAGACTATAATCTATCTCCGTGCCAAATTTCATCTAGATCCGTGCAGCCGTTCTGTCGTGATTGAGTAAAAAACATCCAACCAAACTTTCGCATTTATAATAGAAAGTAAGATGTGTTGTATTGTAAGCATTCTATGATTTTTATTCAAAAAAAGAACATAAATACAAAAAGAAATATTAAACCAGGAACATCAATCGAAACCAATCAATTGACTTACCAAACACTATCAAATGCAAGCAATTAAGACATCCACTCGATCGACATTACATCTCGATTGACCGGACAACTTCATTAGCTTGAGTCAGCACACCTCTATTAACATCGGGGCAGCTCTAGAGCATTTGTTACCACAAGAACAAGGTACGGGTATATCTTCATTCCTTCGCTTTCCCCAGAGGCCATTACTACAAAATAATTTGGTTTAGTGAGAACATCGTTAGAACGAAGGTATTAGCTGATAATTTTATGGCATTAAGGTGAGGCAGGTGGTCTAGTGAGATCGTTTTGGGTCTTTTTTGTTCTTGGATGTACTTAAGGTTAAGTTATTTTATTATAGAGTTCGAATATTAATGCGTATTTGAGAAGCAGCCCAATTATGGCAAAGTGCTTTAAGTTAAAAGTTAACTTTAAACTTTATTAATTTTGGTTTTATTCCATAAATACTTAACTAACATTATACACTAGAAATATAAATAAAACTCCTAACTAAATTGACCCTAAAATATGGCGTCAAAAAGTTCATCCACATCGCTGTCGACTGGAAGAGTACTCAAAAGACTGGCGGCATTGCCACGTTGTATGGCAATGCTTATTCTTTGACCAAGGTAAAAGCCAGCCCTAGGGTCACGTGAAGTGTCAACTAAGCGTCTTGAGAAATCTTTAAACAAGTAAACTTGAATGCGATGGACACATACTACGCTATTAAATATTATTTACGCAAAACATCCAGGTGTACCGACACACGAGTCTTATAGCCCTAAGTTTAATTCCAAAAGTTCCGTACTTCATTCAATAACCATAATCATAACATCTTCCTGCCCTTATCCCATGTTACTTATTTAATAACCAAAAATTGTAATTTATTTCAGCCTTTCCCTTATCACTCCTACATAATAGGGACGGAATATAATAAGAAATAATAAAACCCGGCGTAGAAATAATTAAATCAAATCAAAAACAGAAGGACAGAATTCCATTGAACAATTCAGACTAACTAAAATAACTCCTTAAATTGGAGTGTCCAATCGAGTTACACAGTTAAATTTAATCCCTTTCGAATAGGGAGAATAGGTTCTCGTAAAGTATTTAAGCGTTTGTCAATGTTTTCAAAAATTCGTCAGTGGGTCAAGTATTTGAGAAAGCATTAGATAGCTAAGTGGCTGAAGAGTTTGTTTGATTGTTTGAATATCTGTGGAACTACCAGTCAGATTTGGAAAAAAAAAATTGTTTATGATAACCACATTCACGAGGAAGGCTATGGGCTATATTAGAATGGAAAATTCCTACAGGAACGGAAAAAAACGGGATATACGCGTCCGAAGTCACGGGAAAAAGCTAGTAATAATATAAAAGCTGAAGAGTTTGTTTGTTTGAACGTGCTAATCTCTGGAACTACCATTCGGATTTGGAAAATTATTTTTGTATATGATAGCCACATTCATGAGGAAGGTTAATGGTTATACGGGAACGGGAAAAAACGGGATATACGCGTAAAGCTATACATAGATACAGTGATAGTCTTATTACAAGGCAACACAAGACTAGTTTTTCAAGACTAGGCTAGTGTCAATAAGCTAGCAACTAGCAAGCTAGTAACTCTAGCTTCGTGTATCCACAGCTAGATTCATTTCTAGACTTGTAGCTAGCATCTTAAGCTAGGATAGTTTAATAGGATGAGGTTCTATACTTTGAGCTAGTAGCACTCCACACCACACCACATGTTGCGAAAAAATAAGACTGTGATGATGATTTTATCGCATAGGGATATTTATATGGTTACATGGTTATATTTTAAAAGATTCTAGAATATCAAGGAGGGGAGTCTTTAAAGTAAAAAAATATAAAACTAAACTACCAACATTCCAACTTTCGTGTCAAATGACCAAGTCAAGTCCTAAAATTAATAACCAATTTGGAAAATGCTTAAATTCAGCTCTTAGAAAAAGATGAGTAATTAAAAATCAGAAACTCTGCAAAATAAAAGTCTCATTTTGAAAGCTATTACGACAGCTGATTCAAATAAAACTGACGGCAGTCTGCGTTCTAGGAAAATACAGTTTCGGACAGCCATCACAGGGTGAGAAATAAAGAGAAAAATAATTGAGCATTTCCATAGAAAAAGTTGGTGCAAAAAAATCGTGGTGTACGAAGTCACCTCTAACATGTTACGCTGGAAATCGATTTGTAAGTCTGTTGTTTCTTTAGTCATTGTCAATTTTGATTTTTAGGATTTGGTTTGCATACAACGTGTAACAGAATAAACGCAATACCTCTTTAGGGGTCATTGTACTCATCATAATGAAAAACATTTACTATGGGAACAACACAAAATCGTGAAAAAAAACGACTCCCCATACATTTCTGTGCGCATAACTCGACAAAATGTACTGAACAGCTGTTTTTATTTCTGCGATTTCGTGGTAAAAGTTGTTCATAATGATGAGTACAATGACCCCTTAAGAGGTATTGCGTTTAATCTGTTACACATTGTATGTGTTTTCCAAGATGTTGCGTGTAGGTTGGCCAGGGCTTGGAAACCGAAAAAAAATTCGAACCGGTAAACGCCTTAGTACATAGGGAACTTATGATTTCGGTTTTGTTCTACCATTAACCCCAATTAAACGGTTATAAGCTACAAAAGTTCGTAAATAGGTTTTGTGGAATTAACCGGTTTTTGTCGCCTACCTCCAATGCGCAGCCGTGCTGAAGTATAAGAACCGGCTGCACTACTGCCCCGCCGAAATCGGACGCCGCGTGTCGCTCGGCTCTCGCGGAATAAACCGGTTAATTACGGTTCTTCATAACGCTCTTTTAACGTTTCGACTCCGAACGAAATAAACGATAAAACCGTTTTATAACATTTAATAACCGGTTATTTTTAAACCGGTTCCAAGCCTTGAGGTTGGCAATGTACGACTATTTTAAAAATTATCTTAACGCCGTATATGATAATTGTTCCAAAAGTACGTGGAAAAAAAAGATCACAAAATACAACTAAAATCTCCAAAAAAAGCACTTTTCAAGTAGTCTGATGTAGCTGCTGTTGACTGCTTAAAAAGTCGTATGTTCGAAATTTTTTTTGTGGTCAATTTTTTTTAAGGATGCCTTTTTTGTTTTTATTTTACTATTTTCCTTTACTTCTTAACGGCGGAATGGATTCCCATGGGTACAGGGATAAAATATCTCTTGAATTAGGATATAGGATACTTCTTCATCCCGGAAGTATGTACCTTGGGATCATAGAAATATTATCTATGCTTGGGATGATTTCCGTCTATTACGCGGGTGAAGTCTCTCTTAAAAGCTAGTATTCTATAAAAATACTCGACTATAATATAAGGTTTTGAAGGATAAAAACAATTCCCGGACCATTTATAATTCGAATACCACTCAAACACCCACGGGAAAACCTATCCACCGATTTTTCACAAATACTTCACGCTAAAATCGCCCGTAAATTAGTCAAATAAAGAGGAAAATTCTGCTACATTTGTTTGAGTTAGTTCTACAAAATGGCGATTTAACCTGCTGTCATGGCTGACAAAGGTTACTTTGGAATTATTAATTACTTTAATGGAGGTTCATTGTAATGTTTGTTATGACCAGAGGGGTGCCACTGGGAGTACTTGATGGTCAGAACTTAAAGTAGGGCTTCTGGTTAATATGCCTTTGATTGTTCATTAACATATTTTTGGTTTTGGTCTCAAGGGTACTGGCACTTTTATGCTTCGTTTTGTATAAATCTTTGATTTGTATTAGGCTAGAGACTAATTTATAATTGTGGAGCATTTGGTCATAAGATGAGCAGAACATTAAACCCGAATGCCTTTTCCCCGGTTTCGGAATTAAGAATGAACAGTTGAAGATTTGTCAAACTCTACTTTAGCATGAAAACTTGTCAAACCTTAAAATTTTAGTACGATTTGACATGTTCCTGACATCAAATTATTCATTCTGAAACCGAGAATTAATCACCATCATTAACTCCTCAGAATACATCCTACATACAAATAATATAAAAACGCTTTAAACCAATATCGCAATAAAACGATTTCAATAGAAGAATCAGCGCAGTGAAATATTTAATGCAACACAATACGGACGCTGATGTGCGCGAGTATACATTAAAGATAAGGGGTGTTCGCGTTGACACGATGCAACGGAACTGTACTCTGATGCAGCGAGGGAAATAGAGGAAATATCTGGCGTGTAGAACTGTGGAATAGTATTAATTTATCTTAAGTACAGCTGTAAGAGGATAAGCGGACTGACAGACAAACACAGCAGACGTGAACATAGATGTTTTCATAGCAGATTTACTCTGTTGGGGAATTGAAGTTTGTATCCAAACCAAGTCGTTCGGGACCCGTATTAATAGGTATCCGTATATAATTAGTTAAAAGTAGATCAGCTGTTCACTGCCGAAAGTCCATCTCTTTAATATTCCCTCCACGGGCAAACGATGAAACGCTCCGATAACCTCTTCACTCACAATAAGACGTCATTCAGTCAGACATACAGACACATTCTGATTGTTCTTAATGACACCTGTGATTGGTCACCGCCGATCAATTAATGCCGGTCACACGTATAAGCGAAAGTTAATTACAATATGACTAATGTAACTGCCCGTTTGTTTACGTGCTTAGACTTTATAGTAGGGTTGAGGTTCCATTCATATCGAGGCTTTTGAATAACCACGTCGGGAAAAAAAAAATTATACACCCTGTATAAGCTATACACATAAAGCATATGTAAACGAATGATTAAGATAGAACTCTTAAGTCAATAAATTAATTAATATTTCGAAAAAATCCATGTATTTGTTTTTCCTGAAACAGGTAACAGTTGCAAAACTTCTGGGAAAGCTCCGTTATACAAATATGTGCGAAAAATGTTCATCATCTTTCTGCCTTATCCCATATTACTTGGGGTCGACGCAACACGTTTATTTCTTCCATTCCGCCCTGTCAACCGTCACGCTATCACTAACTCCCTTTTCTTTCAAATCACTCCTAATACAATCCATCTATCTTTTCTTTGGCCTCCCTCTCCCTGTCCATCCATCCACATTTATATTCATAACTCTTTTAGTTACGTGCATTGCATCCCTCCTCTCGACATGACCATACCAAGATAAGCGGATCCCTTTTAATGTACGAAAAATGTTATTGAAACTTTTTCGGCCGAAATCGCCTGGCTCAATCACTCAATATTGTAATAGCTTTGATACAAATTCTAGGAATAAAAAAAGCACTTATGCCTGACATCATATCACATTCGATGCACCAATTTTCGATTCCGATATGGCGCCCAAAAGCGTTCGATTCACAGAAAGATTGTGAGTGACGTACACCGATTTATATTTAACACATGAGGCAATCTGCGAGAGCATTCAACTGCACACTATGTTATCAACACGATACACAGTGCAAATCAAATAAATGGGGGTTGATCGAAACCGCGGTGGCATAACATTAGACGATCACAAGGATATCAAATGTTCTGATAAGGGATAGTTCGCATTGATTACAGTATGGCACTCATGCGGTTTGTCAAAAATAAATATCGCCACCCTTTAAAAAGTCTTCTTGTCTGTCATTTCGCTCTTGGTAGAGCGGTCGTGATCACGTCGAGGCGTCCACGTCGGTGGTAGAGGCGGACACACTGGGAGGCGTTGGTGAACTGTCTGGCCCATTCAGATACGCGGCTTCCTAGTGCGGATTTAACTTGATCAGTTTAACGCATAGGTGACCAGCCGCGCGATCTAGTTCCCTCTACTTTTCACGACCAGCCGCGCAACGGAGCTGTTACCGCGCTTTGAGATATTTCCAAAGTACTGCAGTATGCGCGACTGTACTACGGCCGACAGACGCTGCGTGATGCCCACCTCCTGGAGTATGGCCATATTGGTGCGGAGCTCCGTCCATGATATCCGGAGCATTTTCCTTCAGCACCACATTTCCAGAGCATCTATCTTCCCCTTTTCCAACTCGCGCACTGTCCACGTCTCTATCGGATAAAGACAAATGGGGAATAAAATAGTTCGCACGAGTCTGACTTTGGTGGCTTTGGTAATGCTGCAATTCCTCCACACTTTTCTTAACTTCTCCATCGCAGTTCTGGTTATGGCCATACTCCTTTTCACCTCATCTATGCAGCCCGTGTTTGTAATGAAAGCCTTGTGGTATACGTAGGTCTTACCCATGTTAAAAAGTACCTATCTATAATTAAAGTGAAACCGTGCTATGGTACCTATTTATAACGTGTTAATCAATGAACTCAAAAACAGAAAAGAGGTCATTGTACTTATCATTATGTACAACTGTTACCATAGAGCCAACATCGAAATTGCGAAAAGGGATCAGCTGTTGAGTACATTTGTTCGAGATCTGCACACATACATGAAAGGGGGCAATCGATTGTTCCTTCATTCTGTTACACGTTGTAGTACCTTTTTTTTAAGGATAGTAAATCATCTAATGACTTCTCCAGCTCTAGGCGGAGTGGAAGAGTATTAGACTCTTGCTGACTAAAATCCATCCATGTTCCTCCTTTCCCTTTGGGTTCCAGGGCCGCAGTGACTCTTTCGATCAAGTTTCGCAACCCAGGGAGACGTTTTTGTAGTATCTACAGTTCAAATAAAACTTTTACAATCTCTCGTCTGTATCCATCAACATACAACAAATGAACAATGTTGATATTAACGAAAAAATCAAGCACTTCACTACAAATAAAAATGTTCGCTCATACAATTCCGATAATGCTTCTATTACCGTTGTACTCACAGACAAACAGACTGGTACACGAAATATTTATAGAGTAACACAGATGTTTATGTGAAAATAATATAGTACTAAAATAGAGTCCCTACCTAACAGTATTTTAGATTCAACATACATACCTACCTATTAGTGTAATTTTAGACCCAATACATTATCGTTATCAAATAAAATAAATTCTAAATTTCTATTCTGAATTAGCTCTTTTATTTCAAAATAAAATCATCATCTGCCTGTCTATAATGGGGTCGGCTTATTTGACCCCCACAACCCAGTAACTGAGTAACACAGTATTTCTTGGCAAGACTAGTGTCTTATTTTCTGGCTTCTGGAAATCCATTATGACTGCTAGAGATCTACAAATGACAGCCGAGACCAGCGACTTAGTGAGCTTTCCGAGGCACGGAGTTCGCGGTATGTTTGGATGCTCACCCATCCGAAAACCGACTTCGGCAAGCGTTGCTCAACCTTAAAGATCGAACTGTGCAGCTGTTACTATTTAGCCACGAGCAGAATAAAATTGATTCCAAATAATTACAGCACATTTGCGTCAAAATAAAATCGATCCTCAATTCAAATAGGTATTCTCAATGTTCTCGTTGAATTGCATCGAATGTCTGACGAAGTCGACAGCACAAGTTATTTATAAGATGACGTCAGACCACAGTCAGTGTTGTATTTTAGATTCGCCATACGAAATACGGATGTCGTCACTACAACAGGTCGATGAGATGCTTGGCTTTGTTTAGACTGTTGTTATGGCAACACTGCTGGTAATACGTCAGGGTGTAAAGTGTATGATGATGCAAAGAGAAATCTGTGTAAGTTTCTATATGATTATGATGGACAACGTGTAACAGAATAAGGCAATACCTACCTGAAAAGGGGTAATTGTACTCATCATTATGAACAACTTTTATGGGGAAAAATCGACTGCCTTTACTCGACAAAGTGTAGTGAACTGCTGCTGTTTTTTTTCGCGATTTCAGTTTTGATCGCATAGTAATGTAAAAAAAGTGAAACGTTGCATAATCAACGTTTTGGAACTTCTAATTGATATAAGAAATATTATAAGGATGCATATAGGCTTAGTAATAGACTGCAAGAATTCTAGTTCAGTCCCATCTGGGAATAATAATAATAACTTGCAACTGATTTAGCTACTCAAGGTAACAGAAACCTTCAGTAGCGCCATCAGTATGGAATTTGGTGTGGACAAATGTGCGGTCATGCATGTGAAGCGTGGGGAGATTATGGAATCCATGAGAACCCAACTCTCGGATTCCATAAACCTTAGATCCCTCAGCTCAACCGAAACTTACAAGTATTTGAGTATGTCGGAAGCGTTGGGCATCAATGCTGCTGACGTGAAACAATCGTTGAAGGAGCGCTTCTTTGGCCGCCTGAATAAAGTACTCAACAGTCTTTTATCAGGCGGAAACAAGGTGCGCGCCTTTAACGGTTGGGTCATGCCGGTATTGATGTACTCTTTCGGCATACTCAAATGGACTCAGACGGAACTTGACGCCCTGGATAGGAGGGTGCGCTCACTGCTTACCGCAAATCGGATGTATCACCCACGGTCATCGGTGATGAGGTTGTATATCCCGCGGAAGTGCGGGGGTCGTGGCTTCCTCAATGCTAAGACCCTGCACAACCGCGAGATATGCAACCTTAGGGAGTTCTTCCTAGAGGCCGACGTGGGTATGCATCGGGATGTGGTAGCGGTGGACAAAGGCCTTACTGCGCTCTCCTTGGCTAACGAGAACTGGCGCAAACCTGTGGTATTAGATACTAATGACCGCAGGGAGGTATGGCAGAGCAAGGAGCTTCATGGACGCTTTTACCGGGTCCTACATGGACCTGATGTAGACTTTTTAGCGTCCGTAGCCTGGCTGCGTTTTGGTGACCTCTTCGGGGAAACCGAAGGTTTTGTCTGTGCGATTATGGACGAAGTTATGATGACGAACAACTACCGGAAATATATTGTGAAGGACGGTACGGTTGACATATGTCGGGCATGTCACCGGCCCGGGGAATCCATCCGCCACATTATTTCCGGTTGTTCTAGTCTGGCTAACGGAGACTATTTGCACAGGCACAACCTTGTAGCCAGGATTATCCACCAGCAACTTGCTCTTAAATACAATCTTGTGGAATCGGAGGTACCGTACTATAGGTATGTGCCCGACCCAGTTCTCGAAAATGGCAATTGCACGTTGTATTGGGATCGGTCTATCATCACTGACAGGACTATTGTTGCCAATAAGCCTGACATAGTGGTGATAGATCGACTAGAGCGTCGCGCAATGATTGTTGATATAGCAGTCCCTCATGACGCGAATCTCGTGAAGTCTGAGAAAGATAAACAAACGAAATATCTTGACTTGGCTCGCGAGGTTGTCGACATGTGGGATGTGAACACAGCAGTCATTGTGCCGATAGTCGTGACGGCCAAAGGCATAATTGCCAAGAGCCTCGACCAACATCTAAAGAGGCTCTCGTTGGGCAGCTGGATCAAGGGCTTGATCCAGAAAGCAGTACTCCTGGACACGGCACGCATAGTTAGGAGGTTCCTCACTCAGGGGCCCTGACCACCGGTAGCTTGGACCCTGTTCCCGATACCGGTGGGCTACTATTTTTTATATTTTTAAATATTTTTATATCTCTGTATTTTAATATTTGTTTTTATACAAATGAATAAAGGAAATAATAATCATTTATTTGCATAAAACATGGTATAAAATGGTATTAAAGTAAATAAAAAAGGCACAAGCATGTTTTGCTAAGTTATAGCATGCAAACATTTTAAGGAAACCACCTACAATAGGAATTAAATGTATCAACATTTATATTCCATAAACTCTTTTAATTTTAATATTTTAACTCTAGCTTTTGCTCGCGAGTTCGTACGCGCATATCCCATTTTTTCCCGTTCCCTTATAGTTTTCTAAATTCTTTTGTATATGACAGCCTTCTTAGCGAGTGTGGCTATCATACACAAAAAAAAAATCAAAATCCGATTGGTATTTCCTGAGATTAGCGCGTCCAAACAAACAAACAAAATCTTCACCTTTATTGTGTAACATAAAGTATAGTATAGTATATAGATAAAGGATCTATTCTATACCAATATTACAAATAATGGATGAATGATTAACGTCTCCACGAGTGAACGCATTTGGATGAAGACGGTACATCTGGATTAGGACAAAGGATTTTTAATATCATTGGACTATATATCTTGATCAGAGCTGTTGGCCCAAGTTAGCAGGTATGCGTATGTTAAAAGTATTACTAGCACTACTCTATATCCCACACTTTTTATTAATGACAAAAGAAGAGAGGTGTGGCAGCTTTGGGATCTTAGTTTACTTGCCACGCGGGCGAAGCGGCGCGCGGCGCGACGTTCAGAAGCAGTAAAACATTAAAACAATATTTCCGAGGAGTTTTATTTCATTGGTAAATACAAATTCTCATCTTGATGCATAGAATTTGGGTATTTGTGAGACGTCAAAAATTCAGATTAAGCGTGTCAGCTTAAATAATATTTGCTCAGGAGACTTCCGGGAGATAAATTTGTGAAACAGTTATCCAGATCCCAAAAGTTTAATTACGTTAGACAATCTATTTTATTCATTTTTTTTTTTTACATTAAGTAACTGAATAAAAAATCAATTTATTTTTACTAACGACTTGCCGTCCTGACAGACATTGTCCTATTCGTATGTTAACTTTTTTATCGTATCATACAGAATGATGACGTAAAGATAGAATTACGAACAGTCCAAAAAAACAACAGTAGTTATCAGTCTAGTTAATTATGCAAATAAATAAATATCACTAAACATATATTTTTTAAAATCCTGGAAAATACGTAACTCTACAAAACATTTTCGATTCTAAAATCCTAGATAATAATATAGACGGGAATATCTCAATCTCATTCAGTACGTATGGAATTCTAAATATATTGTGTCCCTAACTCGATCAAATTCCTTACGTTTACTCGACATTCACTGTGGAACATCTATTTTACTACAAATTCTCCGTGTCTACAGTACAGTGAAGATTTATTTAAAAGAAACAGGTTGGAGGTAGGTTTATTTACCCAACGGTCTGGGGTCCCATGTAATATGGGCAGACATATTGCCATTTATGGGAGGCAATATTAGAAACCCCAGGCCGCGATTGAGAATTTATCTAATAAAAATTGGAATATAATGTCTATTAAGAAAACATAGATTCAGTTCAAAAACAACAGGTATAAGGAATCCCGTTCTCGTACATACAAAAAAACGTTAAAATTCAATCCGCATTATCATCAGTGCTGCCAGCGTTGCGGAATTTATTCGAAAGAGTCACCGCGGCGCTGGAACGCAAAGGGCTTTAGAAGGAACACGGATGGGTTTAAGTCCGTAAGAGTCTGACACGCCCTTCCGCTCCACCCAGAGCGGAAGAAGTCATTTGATGATTTCCCATCCTTAAAAAAAAATATCATCAGTGACCAATCAATATAAAAATCTTGTCCAAATGTAGGGAAATTACAGATGTTCTGGACAGTTTGCAACTACAATGCGCACGGTCCAAATACATTGGTGTTGCCCCTTGGATCCAAAAGCGCATGTCGTTGACGTACAAATTTAATAAGATCTGTCAAAGTATGAAGTCCAACTCAGCAGTAATCCCGTTGGTTACAGAATTGTTCGAAAGAGTTACCGCGGCCTTGGAACGTAAAGGGTATTTGAAGGAACAGGGTGACACTCCCTCTCACTCCGACACACACATTTGATGATTTCCCATCGACAAAAAGGAGTTCTTAATCAATTTAACACTGAGGCAGCTCTCAAAACAAATCAACCGAGAAAAATAAAAGAACGTTAAAAAATCCGCTAAGTACTAATAAGTCCTTGAGTAGGTACGGCAGCCATGACACGCTGCACGTCATTACAACACCAACATTAGGGCTCTCAAGATAAAAAATACATTAATCATAATACCGGTTTATCAAAACGAAACTCTAGTTCTAACCGTCGAAAATAGAGGTGACTACTGATCTGTTCCGTTTTGTCGATTGAAGATTTTTTTCCTCTCCATGCAAAACATCACGCCTGTTGTCTCTTGTCCCCGAAGGGTTCTGCATAGGTAGATATTTACATCGAATATACTTTATTGTACCAACACCAAAAATAGTTATAAGCCCATGTTATCCCTTGTCCCCGAAGAGTTCTGCATAGTTAGATCGAATATACTTTATTGTACAATTGTGCTTTAATATTTATATCAAGGCCGCCACAGGCAAGTCCGGTTAAGGAGTCGACAACCTCCTTGGTTGAACTGCGAGAAACCACAAAAAAAAAAAGTTATAATACTCTGTTACACAACCTTCATTCTTGAAAAAAGCGCGGGAAACTTTCAACTTGGCGGACGCGTATTTTTTGAATGAAAGTTGAAAATTAAAACCGTGTAATATAGGATCAGTAGCAGTAGTTCTAGCGTTGTATTTTCTTTTATTTATAGTTTTAACTTAGTTTGTCGTTTATTCTTCGGTAGTGGTAAGTTTTTTTAAATATTTATACATAGGTAGTTTGTAAGTATGAAAGACCCGCCCGATCCGGGGGACTTAGTTCCCCCGGCAGGCGTTTTTGTAACAATTAATTCAAATGAATCGGGCATGGATACCGATGGTTCATCTTCGGCTCGTAATTTAAAAAGGACTCGGGTACATTTGTGCAAGCATTGCAATAAACGTCGCCGTACCCGCAAAAATCATGGCTCCGAAACTTCCGGTTGTAGCTGTGATTCGAAAGTTGATGAATCAGTGCCTGCGAAAATTATGCCTTCATATACTCAAGATATTACACCTCTTATCCCGGCTCCTTCTTTGGTTCCTGCCACTCAGATTGGCAGAACAAATTATGAAAAATCAGATAGCGCGCCTTTTTTGATTCATGTCCAAAAAACATTTACGGCTCCAGATGAAGGTACGACACTGCACCCCATCACTTTTGGTAAGTTCCTAAAACACAATGAATTCAAAAATATTATTAATGGAAGCGTCAAAAAAATTGGACGAAATAAGATTTCACTTTCTTTTTCGAATTACCTGGATGCAAATTCTTTTATTGCACATGAGAGTCTGCAAAAATATAGCTACAAAGCTTTTATACCAACTTTTAATGTTACCCGAATGGGTTTGGTCCGTGGTGTTCCTGCGGAATGGTCTCCTGAGGAAGTTATTGACAACATAACAGTACCAGTTGGATGCGGTCCAATATTGAAAATCAGACGACTAAATTTTAAGACCACTGTTGATGGGACAACCATCTGGAAACCATCTCAATCCATAGTTGTCACTTTTGATGGACAGGTTTTGCCTAAGAGAATATTTATGTGCTATAATGCTTTACCTGTAGAATTATATATTTTCCCTACCATACAGTGTTTCAATTGTTGTAGGTTTGGTCACACCAAAATTCAGTGCAGGTCCAAACCTCGCTGTTATAAATGTGGCCAAGGCCACTCTGGGGACAGTTGTGAAAAAGATCAAGATACAGCTTCTTGCTGTCTTTGCTCTGGATATCACTTTGCAATTAATAAATCTTGCCCAGAAATCTCTAGACAAAAATCTATAAAAAAATACATGGCTCAAAGTTCAGTTTCCTATGCTGAAGCAGCTAGAGTTCATCCTCCAGTGACTAAAACCTATGCTGATACTCTTTTATCCTCTCCTTCCCAAAAATTTGCAGATACCCCACTAATTTCATCCCCTAATCCTTCAAATAGTTATAAGAAGACTGTCTTCCTGAAACCACGATCACCTCCAAAACAGGTGCATGGATATAATAAAGAAGCCCACAATGCTATTGTTAGAGATTTTGCCATACCTCAGCCTTCAAATGGCTGTGCTCTGACTAATAATGTTAATAATGAAATAAAAGACACAATTTTTTCCATTAATGATCTTCTTTCTGCTTTACACAATCTTCTTTTCCAGTTCAGCATGTCACCGTCCAACGCCGCCCAATCTTTCAATTTACCTCAATTCATTCATAATGGACAAATCCAAAATAATCCAGTGGAACTGTCGCAGTCTAATAAACAAAAAGAGTGATGTCATACATCTATTAAACAAATACGAGCCATTTGTCTTTGCTTTAGCAGAGACTTGGCTTAAATCATTTCATATTTTTAAAATTAATGGTTATTTAACCATTAGAGAGGATAGATCTGATGGGTATGGTGGTGTAGCTATACTTATTAAGAATTCTATCCCTTTCTCCACTATTGCTTTACCACCTCATAGCGAGGAAGTATCTATTGTAGCCATTAAAGTGTACCATACTTGTCTTGTTTCTATCTACATTCCTCACCCTTCTTCTTCTGTTCTTCAAGAGGTGAATAATCTATTTTCTTCTCTACCAAAGCCGTTCTTGGTATTAGGGGACTTTAACTGCCATCACCAATCATGGGGCTGTTCAACATCTAACAGTTATGGGGATGAATTACTAGATATAATAGACTTACACAACTTGTGCATCTTGAACTCAGGTGAAGCCACACGTCGGTGTGCTCCCAATCAAAACCAAAGTGCAATTGACCTTTCCATCTGTTCTCCAAGCTTAGCATCATCATTAACTTGGAATACTCTAACCACTACTTATGGTAGTGACCATTTTCCCATACTTATTTCATATCCTCTTTCTAAACCAAATGCACCACTAAGGAGATCAAATTTAAAACATAGAGTACCAAATAGAAATAATAATGACTGGTACAAATTCAGAGACATTGTTGACAGTAAGCTTTGCTCTTTGCCTGTCATTTCTGATGACAATGAAAATATTTGTGCAGAAGCTTTAGCACACTTATTAATTACAGCGGCAGATGAAGTATTTCCGGTAAAAAATAAAAATATTAGTACAATCCCTTCACCTCCATGGTGGGACTCGGAGTGCACAGAATTGATTAACAAACGTAAAGAGGCTGAATATAATTATAACTTGGATATGTCTGATGATAATTTTGAAATCGTTACTAACCTAATTAGTAAAACTAGTAAACTTTTCAAGAAGAAAAAATTTGAGTCTTGGCGTAACTTTTGCACATCAATTTCACCGAATACTCACCCTACAATTGTCTGGCGCAATATTCGCAGATTTAGGTCCATCTATAATAACCCTGCTCTTATTCCTGATTCTTTAGCCAGCGACTTCTTAAATAAATTGGCTCCTCCTTGGGTGCCTGAGGCTATCGAACTTAATTTGCCTCTTGCATCCAATAACCATGATACTTCTGTAATGCTAGCAATGCCATTCACTCTCAATGAATTTAAGGGTGTTATTCATAAAACTAAGGATTCCGCACCGGGCATTGATGGCATCCCATATTCCTTTTTTGCTAATTTAAATGACAACGTCCTCAGTTATTATTTAAAGCTTGTCAACACTATTATGATTACTGGACACATCCCTGATGAATGGAAACGTCAAATGGTGTTGCCATTCCTTAAACCAAATAAAACTCCATCTGATGCTTCTTCATATCGTCCCATAGTTTTGTCTTCAGTTCTAATGAAAATAGCGGAACACTTAATTAAAAATCGCCTAGAATGGTATGTTGAAAGTAAGGGCCTTTTGGCAGATTCACAATATGGCTTTAGAAAAGGTAAAAGTACCACTGACTGTTTAAGTATTTTGATATCAGATATTCGGTTATCCTTCTCTAAAAATCAGTCCACCGTAGCAGTTTTTCTTGATATTAATGCGGCTTATGATAATGTTGTATTATCAATTTTACATAATAAATTAAAAGTCTTAAAAGTTCCATCGAATTTATCTAATTTCATTATTAATATCCTAACTGCACGCTCAGTTAACATGCTGATAGGAGATCATGAGGTATCTCGCCTTGTTTGGAGAGGTCTCCCACAGGGTTCTCTGCTCAGTCCCCTTCTATACAACATTTACACTTTTGATATGGACTCGTCCTTAACTAACTATGTTAAGGTTCTACAATACGCCGACGATTTGTTACTGTATTCGTCAAGTCACTCTGTTGAACAAGCCAGCTTTAAAGTCAATTCTGCTTTGTCTACTCTGGAATCATGGTTACATTTGAATGGCTTGGATTTATCCACGTCTAAAAGTGCGGCTGTTTTATTCTCCCGGAAAAAAAAAAATATTCCTTTAGTAAATCTGATGTATGAGGGAAGACCTATTCCAGTAAAAGATAAATTCAGATATCTAGGTGTAATATTAGACTCTAAATTAAGCAGTGTTCCCCATTGCGACTATATTGTAAACAAATGTGAAAAACACTTAAACATGCTTCGATGCCTCTCTGGTGTATGGTGGGGTGCTCATCCGTTTTCTTTAAAACTTATTTACAACGCAATCATCAGAAGCACTCTGGACTATGGATTGTTTGTTCTGGAACCTGGCAGTGTTATGGCTTTTAAAAAATTGGATCGCATCCAGTCTAAAGCTTTACGTATTATTTCGGGTGCTATGAAGTCGAGCCCCATTAATGCGCTCCAAGTCGAATGTGGGGAAGCTCCCCTATATATTAGAAGACAATTTCTATCTGACAAATACTTGTTCCGGATTCTTCAGCTCTCAACTCATCCTCTTATTCCTAACTTGGACACTTTAATGTTGCAGATGGAATCATCAGATTATTGGTCCCATAAACGTGCTCCTTGTTTAATTGTCAGCTACAAAAAATTCCTTTCACTTTCTTCTCCTATTCACAGTTCCAATAAACTCCCCATATTCAGCAGTAGTTACGAGAGTTTACAATTCAGTCCCAAAATAACATTTGACTGTGTGAGTAAATCAGATCCCGGTTACCATTTAAATTTTAACCATTTTCTGACTGAACATTTAGAATACCACCACATCTTTACCGACGCTGCCAAACATACTCCGACGGGTTGTGTTGGAATAGGTACTTACCATTCTCAATACAACATCGTACAAAAAACAAAACTACCTCCGGAGACTTCCGTTTTTACAGGGGAATGCTTCGGCATTTTAAAAGCCATAGAATATATTAGTCTTTTAAAGCTCAAAAAAGCTATAATTTTTACTGACTCTCGAAGTGCTCTTCTAGCCATCAATAAATCCCCTTATGAAGATAAGTCGCAGCTGTCCATAATTTATTCAATAAGAGAATTTGCATCCAGAATGATCATTGAGGGTAACATACTACAATTTGCATGGATTCCGGCCCACGCTGGAATCCATGGCAATGAAGTCGCTGACGCTCTGGCCGGTGATGCGGTGCATTGTGGGGACTTAGTCCCATATAAAATTTTTACTTATGACCTCGTAACGTTGCCTAAGAGATTTCTTCGGGACACCTGGAAGGTAGCTTGGGATATCAGTAGCAGATCGAAGGGACATTATTTTTCTCTTATTCAACCTGAGATTCCGGAAAAACCATGGTTTGGTAAGGCAAAATTTGGCAAAATGGAATCCTCTGTTTTAATACGGATGAGACTGGGTCATGTTTGTTCCCCTGCCCATCTTGCCAAATTTCATATTATTGACGACCCCATTTGCTTGTGTGGCACAGATGTAGGCGACTTAAATCACATTTTTTTCTCCTGTCCCTTACACGACCGTTCTTCCTTCTTCAGTAACCTCTTATCCCTTGATATTCCTTTTCCTACGTCAATACTGTCTTTACTTTGTACAAATAGTTTTCCTGTATATAAATGTATAGTTTCATTCATAACCTTAAATAATATTAAGTTGTAATTATTCGTCATTGTAATTTGCTCATCCATCATAAATCTGATCGTATGTCCTGTCTTATCCCAAATTCCGTTAAAATAAAATAGTATTATGTTTTTATTAAGTTTCCCTACCTTTATAAACTAAACGTGACATTGGCTAAATGCACAAACCGTGCGAAGCCAAAGAAGAAAAAAAAAAAAAAAAAAAAAAAACCTTCATTCTTTGGAGACAATGGCGGTCTTGTAGCTGACAGCGATACCAGTTCTTTCAGTCCATCCAAAAGTTTTTATGTTCCGAAAGAACTGTTCCTGTAACTGAGTTGTATATCTATGGGATAACCACATTTCGCATCCCATATAATACGGGGCAAAGCAATTGCCATCAACTGAGCACAAAACCAAATTCCGGATGGTATTGAGAAATTCCTGATGAAAGAAAACCTTAACCCGACCTGGGAATCATAAACTGGATCTATGTTCAACAGTAGCGCTAGCGATCATAAGTCCAACAAGGCAGAGAACTATTCTCTTTCACAGTCCCATTAACTTCAGATCAATCGATTTTCTCTTACGACCTTTGATCTCTAGCAGCCGTACCATCATAATTCCCACTTCTTCGATTGATCTAGAATTCGATATTGTAACTGTGATTGACATCGCCAGTCAGCGGGCAGCAAAATTACTGAATTTGTCGATAAAGGGAATCGATCAACTAACGTTCATCGTCAGTTTACTCAATAATAACGCAATATGGTTTACGTTCATCATCCTTGGTTCTTTCAACTGTAGCTTTGTTGAGGTTATGCTACCAGTTACCAGACTTACACAAGAAGTTGAGTATTAGCAATGGTCCTACCACGGATAGCTAGCTGTTCACCCTGTCAGTCGGTAGCCAAAATCAGCCAATCTATAAGCCCCGTAATCCAACAGTTCCAAAATAAAACATGTAAGTAATGCATCCTCTGCCCGTGCGTCACAAATTGCCCAACTATTTTAAGACTAGTGTGACCCGGGTGAGATAACTCGGCTAAGTGCTCTGTACCCTCTTATCTTTATTTATCGCTGTGATAACGAATGATGAGACCGCTTATCATACACAATGTATTAGAACTAATGCCCCCTACCTACTACCTGTTGAATGGTGGCACTGATTTTCGTTAAAAGGACTGTTTTGCAGTTTTTTGTTCGACAAAATAATTCAATTCTCCACACTCGTTTGGATTAAAACAGCTGTGATTCATAAAGAGGTCTAAGCCCAGAGGTGGGTTAAAACAGGCTCACAGAACCGAGTAACCGTTGTTATAGTTGTTTCGAGTTTTCATTTAATGGTTTAGTTTTTATACAAAGGCGAATCCCAAAAAAGTTGTGCTTCTTATTGATACTTGAACAATAATAAGTACCTTGATGATGCTAAATCTTTTTACCACATTATAAACATTCTCGTAGAAAAATAATGTTATCTATTTCTATCTCAGATAGTATAGGTACGGATGGTAGGAGATCCCTTTGAAGTTAAAAGTTTTTTACTTTACTTTAACACTGACGACTAAAAGTGCTAAAGAAAATAAGCTTGCAAAAATAAAAAGTTTTTGAAAATGTTTTAGAACTATTTAGACTTTGAAGTCTGAGAGGTCATTCACCCGCTATATTTATTAAAACGAACTGAAAGTGTTTTTACTCCATTTTCTTTCGTTAAATATTAATGTTTTCTGACACCTTAAATTCAGTCAATTCAAACTCACAGGTTTGAACTAAAAAGTTCTTAGCTTATTTTTGAAAGTTGTATTTCAAAAGTTGGGATTAGGTAGGTATTTGTAAATATTTGATTGCAAAAGTTTAATGGGTGCACTTATGTGAAAATATTTAAGCCTTATATACTTGTGAAAGTACTTATGCCACTACTAACCTTTGCACGCAGCATTTTAGCAAAAAGTTTTTGCCTATAATTGCTTCTATAATATTGGTTAGGATTAGCAATTACTTTGACATTTTTTAATATTATAAATGCGAAAATGTGTCTGTCTCAAACGGCAAAATAAAAATGGCTGCCCAAAGCCACTATTCCACGCAGATAATTAATAAAGTTTTTTTAATAATTGTGCTAGCCATATTAGGTAGGTTATCTAAGAATCTCTCTAAAGAAAGGTCTTATCAGTGTAAAACAATAATAACAAAATAGACTCAGGCAACATCACGAGTGTGACGACAAACAAACAAATAGTCGTGTTTAAATAACATTTACAACATAATTAACTGTCGTGTGGAATATAACAATAAACTTATATGACCGCACTAACGGGTGTTTATAATGCATAGGTAACATAGATTTCTTTTATAGAATTATTTTATAGAAAATGCGGCATTTTGTTTCGCAAAATGTGATAACCAGCCAAATGGGCCAACCAAATAAAATTACTATGAAACTGTCAAATTTTAATATCATGTTAACAGAGAAGGCTTCTGTATGATTTCGGAGTTCTGTATGGTGACGGATGTAACACTAGCACTATCCCCCCACTTCTCGTGGGTGTCGTAAAAGGCGACTAAGGGCGACTAAGGGACTCACCAGAGAATGGGCAGCAACATTCTAACAGCGACACTGCGATCGTCAACCCGCCTGTCAAGCGTGGTTATAATTGCACCCCCCCCCCCTTTGGGAGAGGCCTATGTCCAGCAGTGGACGTCTTTCGGCTGATATGATTATGATGATGATGAGAGAAGGTAAGCCTTCTCTGGACATAAGTGTCCAGCAGTGGCCGTTTATCAGTCGATTCATTATGCAGGCATGTAGCCATTCTTCATCTTCCTAGCCTTTTCCCGACTATTTTGGGGTCGGCTTATAGTCTCATCGGATTCATTATTATACCACAACCCACTAGCAGGTTAGCATAATATTGCCAGGGTTGCGGAATTTGTTCGAAAGAGTCACCGCGGCCCTGGAACGCAAAGGGCTTTAGAAGGAACACGGATGGGTTTTAGTCACTAAAAGTCTGACACGCCCTTCCGCTTCACCCAGAGCGGAAGAAATCATTTGATGATTTCCCATCCTTAAAAAAAAATAAAAAAAAGGTTAGCATAATATCAAATAATGTAAATTAATTATTTTACATAATACACCCAGAAATCCCTGTATCAAATACACCCATACACAAATATCCTCAGGCGCTGTACCACCTCGCAGCCAAGTATTATAAATTCAGGAAGTCCCAAGAGTGTAATGTCAACAGCAAAACGTCTGCATGACGAAACAGTTAGCATGGCCTCGATAACCGTATGCGCTCCACAATAACTTCACGTAGAACGAGTATTTCCTATAGGTGTACGGATGGACGTATGGACGTCTAGAAGGGAAATATAGGTGTGTGTTTTCTTTTCTAGTTGTTTGTTTGTGATGTCCGCTTTGAGCATTAGATTTTTATGAGTGTTTATAGAGAAAAAATTAAAGAATGGATTGAGAGAAAGAAGTTAAAGAAAATATGGATGGTATGAGGAGTGAATAAAATAAAGAAGAACAAAATTTCAAAGAAAAGTGAGTCAGTGATAGAGTGACGGTTCATCATTATCATCATCAGCCGAAAGACGTCCACTGCAGGACATAGGCCTCCACAAAAGGGCGGTTTGCCATGATCACCACGCTTGGCAGGCGGGTTGGCGATCACAGTGTAACTGTTGCAATGCACAGAGAATGCTGCTGCCCTTTCTCTGGTGAGTCCCTTAGCGGCCTGCTACGACACCCACGGGAAGTGATGGGATGGTGCTATTCTTTTACGTCCGACACCATACATTGCATGACGGTTGAGTGGACAGAATGGACGAAACAACGTGCTGCGCCAACCTCAAGTGAGATTGGGATAAGGGTAGAAAGACAACAATAAAGACTCAGCAATCGGTGACAGGAATAAGGAGAGACGTAAGGAAATTGGCGTGACCTAGAACAAAACACTTTAGTAAATGTGACTTCTACCAACCCCTAGGTTGAGAATTAAACTACTTTAATGAAGTAGTTATATTTTCGATCCGTTTGGGGTTGAAACTCTCGGTTCTTGGGGTTCGAGTGCACATAACTTGTTTAAAGATCTCTCAAGACGCTTAATTGACACTTCACGTGACCCACCCCTGTCTTTTACCTCGGTCAAAGAATGAGCATTGCCATACAACGTGGCAATGCTGCCAGTCTTTTGGGTACACTTCCAGTCGACAGCGATGCGGATGAATTTTTTGACGCCATATTTTAGGGTTAATTTTGTTAGGAGTTTTTATTTTTATTTCTAATGCATATAGTTAGTTAAGTATTTATAAAAACAGGTCTAAATATCTTTGTAAATAAAAATTCTAGTTTTATCCCTTTAATGAAGAACTAAAATAATTTAATAAAGAGCTAAAATTGTTTGTTTGTTTGTAAGGGGGTTTGTACCCCCACCCACTGATCTGAATATAAATAGTCTTTCTTTTATAAAAGCTACGATATCCCGCACTGTTCCTATGGAATAGGCCAACTAGACCAAAGCCGCGGCTTTTTAATGCCTAATCACAGAGGTAATGAATTAATACGAAATATTCTTGCATCTAAAATTATAGACTGAAAGAAACATGATCTCAAATGAATGGTGGCCAAGGAGGAGCATAGTTCTGAGAACCCTTTTAAAACTCTTTTGATCTCGCTTCAATATTTGTACTGTGTCTGTTTATTTAGGTTAGGTTTGCCGTCTGCTATCGATTAGAGAAATGGAGAAACATCTTGTATTTCCGTGTCTTTTTCTTATTCATTTCGGGTGATTATTTGCTGGTGAAATACCTATTTAATTTATGCAATTTTCATGATAGTGTGAAGAGAGTTTAAGTTAAGTACTCTTAAGCTTATAAGGTGCAGCGACAACCTACATATGGTGACTGGTAGACGCTTTATAAGAGTTACCGAGAGTCAATAGGAGTGGCTTGCGATTAGAGCGGCCTATATCCAGCAGTGGACCACTGTAGGCTGATAATGAGGATAATGATGATGGAAATACACGTTAACTTATATCATCATAAGTTTTGTAAGTCTTCTAGATATTATAGACTGCGCAGATTTAGCACAAATAAGTATCCCCTTTTGGGAGTGATGTGAAAGAAAAGGAAGTTAGTGATAGCATGACGGTTGACAGCACCGAATGGAAGAAAAAAACGTGTTGCGTCGACCCAGAGTAACATGGGATAAGGGCAGGAAGATGCTAATGAGGTTTCCCCCTTTTTACCCACTTACAGGATGAATTTCCAAAAATCCCTTCTTATGCTCACCTACATCACAAAAGGAAGCTTTTTGCAAAATTTAATGTTAATATTAATCCTAGCAGTTTCGGCTACGTCATATGTCAGTCAGTCAGTCACCCTTTTATGTCTCGAAGAATAAGCTAATATTTGTGCTTTAATTGCATGCAACAACAAAGCTATTTGATATACAGGCAAAAATATATTTTTTTCCACTGCACTGCCAATATTTATTTCTAATGTGTACATTATAACTTTTTAAGCTTAGGACATACTTACGAGAGTGGTGTGCAATAATTGTCTACTCAGCACGCTCACAACATTGTTTATAAGTAGTTGCAAGTTAGCTGCCTGCATACCAAATAGCTTTTTTTAAAAAAAAAAAAAAAAAAAAAAAAAAAAAATACTTATATATTTCTAAATACATACGTACATATTATAGACAAATTACGCCCAGACACAGAACAAATGATCATGCTCATCACACAAAGATTTGTCCTGGGTGAGAATCGAACCCACGACCTCCGGTTTAGCAGTCAGGGTCACTAACCACTCGACCAACCACTCGGCCAGTCAAATAGATTGTACATACAAAGTCCAAAATTCTGCCTATCCCCGCAAAGATTCAGGGGATACAAGAAAACTAACTGACAAATTTGCCAGAGGCGTCGATGTAGACTTTAGACAGACCTTTTTTTATTAAGAAAGTCTAATGGATTAATTGGACAACTCCGTTCCGCCCAGTAACAGGATTTCCTTTAAATTGATTAGTGAGTTTCACTATAGAAGATTTTCCGGAAGAGTGTTCGAGAGACGGAGTGAATTTGAATATGAATGAATGGAAAATTCACAGAATGAAAATCGAATTTGTTTGTTTTCTACTTCTTGATTTCCGTTACCTATTCATGTGTATTTTCTCTTTCTATCTGAAACGACTGGTATTGTATGCAGAGCCAGTTGTTTAAGAGAGATGACTAGAAGCAGCTCCACTGCTTCTAGACAGAATAGAATAGAACAGAATACTCTTTATTATGTTCGCCACATAAAATAAAAAAATAAACAAATCTTATGTTGATAAATATAAATAAATAATCAACAAGCTGCCGCCCGCGACTCCACCTGCATACATGTCGAAAATTATCCCAAAGGAACAAACCTACGCCCAGGATAAAAATGTAGCTTATGTGTTATTCTAGACTTTAATCTACCTCTGTGCCAAATTTCATCAAAATCCGTTCAACCGTTCTGATATGATTGAGTAACAAACATGCATCCATGCAAACTTTCGCATCTCTGGCAGTCTGTTTGTCACCTCTTCACGTCTTAACGGCTGAATGGATATGGATGAAAATTAGCACACAGGTAGGTCATATCCATGGCTTTTAGCCTGGAGGTATGTTCTCTTGGGATAATTTCCAACATTCATGTGGGCGACGCCACTGGAAGAAACTAGTCAGATATAAAAGGTTCAGCTGACCACCAATCACATAAACGTGGGTCACTATTATCGACCAGTATCCTTGAAAATTGTCGGCGACAGAAAAAGGACGACGCTCACAAAAGCACTCAAGAGCGGTCACCTCAGGGAAAACTATTGGAGTTCCATTGAAACGTATTCCAACTATCTTTTCCTGTTAATGTAAACGCTACACTAACGGCTATAATTTGGTTAGTTCTAGGCATTATTGGTCAAATCTGAAGTGACTACTGCAAGCAATAAACTACAATGCAATGCTGACAAATAGCAATTGTTGTTTTATCATACCAGTACTACAACATAATTATCTTATAGGACATATGGATCTAGTTGATAAACTAGACAACCTAATCTGAATTTCTAAATAATATTATGGAGGTAAAATTAGTGTTTTGTATGGTGTCGGACGTAAAAGAATAGCACCATCCCATCACTTCCTGTGGGTATCGTAAGAGGCGAATAAGGGACTCACCAGAGAATGGGCAGCAGCATTCTCTGTGCATTGCAATAGCTACACTGCGATCGCAACCCGCCTGCCAAGCGTGGCGATTATGGCAAACCGTGAGGGAGGCCTATGTCCAGCAGTGGACGTCTTTCGGCTGATATGATGATGATGATGGTGGTGAAAAGGTGGTTTTTGGTTGTAAGAGTAATGTCTGAAAATACAGATCGGACGTCAGGACGTCATGTCAGGATGAATGACAGATGCGGGGGTCAGAGGCTGGACTGTCCCATTTCATATGTCTTATGATAAGGGTTGCGATAGAGGTGAATTCTTAAGGGTTTTATTGCTATCGATGAATATTTTCTATCGGTTTATCCTTCTAGTTTTTATTTAGGTTGGTGTTATAGGTGTTTATAAATGGAACTGAAGGACGTACTATTGGTTATCTAGGATAGGTTATTTATTATTCACGTAAGTATCCACAATATATTATGTACAAGTAACCTAAAGTAACTTCTTAATACTATTATCTAATAAACAACTAGCATAAAAAAAAAAAAAAAAACATTGGGCATAAAAAAATTCATCCACATCGCTGTCTATGGGAAAAGACAATCGGACGTGTTTAATGGATCTCCTTTAGATATTTAAAATTTAAACTTCCCATCGAATAAGTGTTTTATTAATTAATGATCGTCCCTGATTGTGCTGTCCCCTGGGAAGTCTTTGGAGAAGTATTTAGCAAGTTGTTTCTATAATTATAATTGTAAAAATCAAAGGTACGGTAAGAATGTAAAAGATTTATAAGCTTTTAAAGAAAACATTTTTAACAATAAGCCCAAAAAGAACCTTGCAATAAAAAACAGAATCTTGTTTTCCTCCATTTTATTCCATTGTTTCCTTTTCAATCTTTATGAAAAGACCCATCATTCACGGTATTACTGAGCAGTAAAAGGTTTCCGAACGTGTCAAAATAAGCTGAAAATATTCGATACAAAAACACAGATACCCAGTTTTCTTATATTCTCGATCGGCGTGGAATTGATTTAAAAAGTCTTTCGCCAGCAGCGGTAGGGTTGACGACCTCTGATAATGGAATGTAAGTGAATTTTGTGAAGTGTATTTCTTTTGTTGGGCCCGTTGAACAATGCCACAAAAGGAACGGGGTACATCGCATGAATGAACATAGAGATAAGTCAAACGTTTGGGGCGGTCATCAAGATCTTTCTGGCTGGCAGGCAAATATTATTGGTTTGATAATTGAGTGTCTGAAACATTTCATGTTTTTGAGAAAACATATAGATATAGTTATAAGAAAATTGTGAAGAGTTTTCCCTTGCACCATAGATTTATAAATATTGATTTTAAATACCTCGAAAAGCTTTAATTTGATCATCCTCTTACCTTTATCTTATTTATTTATAAGTATAATATTTACTTTATTGCACACCAACATAAAAAATACAATAAACTATATAGATATACAACTGGCGACTTGATCGAATTTCGCGATCCCTCTCAGGCAACCTGGAATGAATAGAGATAGCCTGGGCATGATAGCCTAACGCCGACATTAGCCTGGATCTATATTTATATCGGGTAAAAGCAAGAGAACAGTGAATTATGAAAGAAGACTTGTTCCACCGACCAGAAAAACATCGGGATATTCGCAAGAGAAAATTATGAAGGTATTTCTTTCATATTTATCGAATATAGTTCTTGTCTCAACTATTTTCATTTAAAAAAGAAAACATCTAAGTAAAGCTGCTTAGCACTTACAATTAGAGCGAGACAACAAGAACCAATCAACCAATTGTTTACTCTAACTGCATTCACTCAAAGAAAAACAATGGAAAAGCGGTTTTATCCCTGACTGCCTCTTTTCCTTTTTATAAAACGAAACCATTTAATCTGAAAACGGTTTTAAGTGGTTTTAACCCTTCAGTTAAAAATGTCGGAGTAACTTGCTTTTGCTTGTCAAGAATGAATTTAAGTGCTTACAGTTTAAAAGGTTTTTAAGGAGCCAAGGGTTGAGTGGCGGCCCTTTATTTGGTTCGGTGGTAGCAGTTGGTAACTATGGAGTCAAGGACTTTGTGGTTCTTCTCCATAGGAAACAACCAATTTGAACTGAAAACTAGCTTTTAACAATTTAAAAGAGCCTATGTGGGCCTACATTTTTTTTTTCAAAAATTGAAAACCTATACAAATATTCATTATTAAAAATATTTTATTATATACTTTGAATATTGAATGTTTGTCAATACAAACATTCAATATTCAAAGTATATAATAAAATATTTATTAAAATATTTATATTTATTTTATTTTTTTTCTAATATTGAAATCCAATGATTTCAATATTAGAAAAAAAAATGTCAAGAAGTACACAGATTCAAGAGACCTGAGGCACAAAATAAATTATCAATGCTAGCGTCAACCTGACTAACGGTCGGTTTCAATAATGTATCTACCTTTGACCAACTGTCAAATTAGCTACCAACAGTAGCTGAAACGTCATTTTAGCCTTGAATTTGACAGTTGGTTAAAGGTGATGACATGACCAAAAGGTATTGCAGTTAGAATTTTTGATGGGTATTTTTATGTATGTGTGCGTGCCCGCATCACTATGTTCTGTCTTTAGGCAGTAATAAACTAGCATCCAATCGCAACGGTGGTATTATTCGTAGCTGACAGATACAGCCACTTCTATATTTAAAAAAAAAAATCGTGAAGAAGGTCGAATAACATCGGATCTCATCCAAGTTTCGATCACGACGCCCAAAATGGCCTATATTTAAAGGTCGGCTACTACAATTCATAAAATTGAACAGTGTTAAAACAAAGGAAAATTTAAACAACGACCACACTTAGTAAATGGGTGACAAGGAGTTGCTATCCAAAGGAAATTATAGATCTGTATACCTACTTTCATATTTTAATACACGAACTAGCTCATCGCATAAACGAATTAAGACTTCGAATGGCTTATGAAACAAACAAAACCACAACATAATCTTCACACTGAACAAGTTACATTGTTCTAAGACTTAATGTATAAATCTTTAAACCTCGCGTCTATGCGGCCCCGACTCTTAAAAGTCAAGATATCCTAATAGTAGAGTGCTCAACATTCCACACGGTCCACGATTACAGCTTAAAATGTTTTTAAGATAACCAACGTAGACGTTGAGTCGTCAGAGATTCGTAGAGGGGGTTATAACTCGGCTATGAAACAAATTTTCCTTATATAGACTAATTAAGTAATTATGTAGGGCTGTAATTATAACATTATAACTCAACTACATCTAATATTTTCTTCACTACGTATTATATTTTCTTTATACCTGCTCTCATAAACCACAATTACAAGATTTGAATAAAAAAATGTTTGAGATTAAAAAACGCCATAAAAAATAGACATTATTCAACCAATCAAAATTATGTATGTATTTACAAGGAAACATTTTACAGCTGACTGGTCATTATATTTTAATGGTTAAGAAAGAATTTGGGCATTAACTGTTACAACACAAATCTAAGCAGTAGTAAGGCTGAGTTAACGCTTTTGAAAGAACCATATCATTTCATTAAAAAACTTATCAAGCTCAAGAAGATTGTTGACTGGATGAAAATCTAGAAACTATTCCAATTTGTATATCATGAAGAGAACCTGGATGACCGAGCTTTTCTCGGTTTTACTTTAGTTAACGTTTTATAAAAATGAAACCTAGCTAGATCGATTTATCGCCTCCGAAACCGCCTGCATACTAAATTTCATGAAAATCGTTGGAGCCGTTTCTGAGATTCAGATACATACATACATACAAGAATTGCTCGTTTAAAGGTATTAGATAGATGACGTATTAAATGTGTTCTTGTTTTTATTATATTTGTATTGTTTTATCTTAAATACAAAGATAACTCATTAAGTGGGTTGCACATTAGATAGGCGTTCAGCGCAAATCTCTGAACTGAGATGCTTGTGATAAGAATGGGTTCACAACAATAATGCATCAGAAGGGATCGAACTTATGACTTTTTGTTTGCCAATTCGACTCCCTAACTGTTGAAGTATTGCTACTATTGAGAACCATGGACCATTATGTTAATAGATAGTTTCCTTGTTTGACATGAAATAGCAGGGGCAGTTGAGGGTGTGTCATGCTCACTCCAATGTCTCGCTGATGGTGGCGCGTGTATCGGATCATTCAGTTCCCTTCAAAATGGTTGAGCTGAATGGTGCTGATGCACGCGTCATGTTCGTGAACGGGCGCCGTCAGTGGAGACTGGTCATCCCTTGGTTGCCACTGCCTCATTTTAATATTTCATACTATTAATTGTTTTTTTCTTTCTTCACATTGTTCTCATATATAGAAGCAACAAGGTTTATGTAACCAGGATTTTTGTAAACATAAAATGATTTAAAAGAGTGTCCGTGGAGTTTCTTGCACGTTCTTCTCCATAGAGATCTACGCTTTCGAACGTGCAAATAGCTTCATGTTTTTGACGGACTGACTTTGACAATTCAAAAGTACCTGATAATGGTTTATTTGAAATAAATGCTTTGACTTTGACTTTGACTATTGCTTTTTTAATAAGACTTAGAGCCTGTTTCACCACCAATGATTAAGTTCCCATTAATTTACTTATCAGATATGTTCGTACAAATTTTGTTCCAATTTTAAATTGATTCAGTTAGTAGCGGCTATTTGGACATCATAATACAGTCCTATATGCTTGGGGCGGGTTTGTAATTGAATATTTCGATATAAGAATGTGCCATTTCAGTTTTTTCGGCTAAAGTTGAGTTTGATAAATACTCAAATTCTACCGCTTAATTCATACTTCCCTCTCCGATCTTTTTATTCAAATCCAAGAACATTAAAATCAAGCAGGAAAAGTGATATCAGCATCTATATTTCGCGGACATTGTAATAAATTATCACCTAGATAAGAGACTTTGCTACAGTTTTACTTGAAACATGACAAAATATAATACAACATATTGTTAGAATATGCCAACAGCAGTGACATAAGACTTGGATTAATTTTGGCGGGATTACACTGTGCGAACGTTTCTCTCGGATTTTCCTTGAGACACAAGAAAAGGTAGCAATTATTTTACTTTTGAGTTGTACATAATAAGGGTACAACGTCGAAGGATTACCCAAAAACAGGAATACTAAGAAACATTAACTTAATTGCAATTATTCGATGTGTTCAGGATTATTTTTCGTGTCAATTTCAAACTTAATTCTTAACAATCAGCTGACGACAAAAACACGTCAAAATAAACAGAATACTAATAAAAACGACGCCAACTTACCTAATTCACACACAAAACACAAAAACACATTAAACACACAACTCTAGTTTACGTGAAACGTCAATTTTCGAGAATCACGACGTCCATTGATGGTGACACTTTAGTGATGATACGGGTTCCCCTCTGTCGCCTTGTGGCGGTAGAGTCGCGGGGAGCGAGGGAGGGCTGATACTCAGACGCGTCGGCGATGTTCGAGGGGTCTTGGCTCAGACGACGCGACGTGCACCTCGGGCCGCGGGTGCATGGCGACTAGCGACGTCGCCGGGTCCCCGCCCGCCCATCGCCTCGCCACCGCCCAAGCGAAACGTTTGCATAACCAGCAACTAGTATAAGTCTTTTAATTCTTGTTTTATTAATATGCTAATTTTAATAGTGTGCTGATGACTTGCGTGCGTGATGTATTGGGGACGTCACTTAGAACGTTTTTTTTTTCTTTCCTGCAAGTGTTTACTTCTGTAGAGAAGTTTTAAACGACAATTAGTTTGGAAAGGAACTTTTTCTTGAAATATGAAGTTCAATGATATTTATTTTAGTCAATAAGTAGATCTTTAATTTTCGATCGCACAAGTACCCTCCAGTAGTAACTTTTTGTCTCACGGATTTTTTTACTGTCTCTTTTTCTGTCTGCATGATCACTGGAGCACGCAAACAGAAAATGAGACGATTTATCGAAGCGAAGTTAACAAAAAAACATCTTGGTAGCTTAATTGAATCCACAGAATTTCTAAATAAAAATGTAATCTTTTAGTATTGGTAAAGAACAAAAGAAATATGTCGAAAAATAAGTTGTTTTGGTCATTTTTGATATGTTTAGTGCCAGACTGGGCGTGGGCTGGACAAGTCGCCTCGCTCTCATAAAACTGTAATTACAAGACAAAGAAAATAATATCCTAATGTTTTTCTTTGAAGACTTTTTTGGAGATGTATTACCACAGATTTTTTTGGACCTGTCAAAATAAATATTGAGAAATGTCTCTCAATTGTGCAGCAAACAGGTGAAAAAAAATACTAATATGATTTAAAATACACGGATTTGGCCAAAGAAATCTCTATGACAAAGAAATATAGTGAACAAAATTATAGTTATTTTATAATAGTTGCCGCCTGCGGCTCCGCCCGCGTGGGCGTGGTACTATCCCCAGTATCTACATAAGTATATAAATTGTAGACATTACTCAGACTATATTACTGTAAAGTTTCATCAAAATCTGTTTAGCAATTTTTGCGTGAAAAAGTAACAAACATCCATCCATTCTCACAAAGTTTTCCATGCATAGTATTTAATAGAACTGAAATTTTTACACGACTGCCCAAAAAGGAGAGTTTCTTGTTGTGCGAGTTTGCAAAAAATAAAAATGTAAATAAACAAAACTTACTGCACCAATTATATATCCAATCAGTCAGTTACGTAAGTATTAACAACAAAAACATCAACACTCTAATATCTCTTAGGTTTGTATAAAAATCTTCGAGCTCAATTTCCACCAATTTCCTGATTTCGACCGAGGCAGTAATTGGCATCCTCCGGGGAGTTTCGTGACAACACACTCTGAAATCTTTTTTATATTCCGTTCTGAAATGCTTGTTGAAATAACTTGTGTTTTTGGAAAGGTAATGGGTCACCTCGTTTATTACGGGTGTGTTACAACTAAGGGTCAATTACAAGCATTTGTTAGGACAAACATTTAGTAAGGTTAATTTTAATAAGGTTTTTAAGTTGCTCATAAAATTTTTAATACATGATTAGAAAAAGTAGTACAGTCTTCCTCTCTCCTACTTTGCTGCACCCGACAGGGTTCACAATGATCATATTTTTGTAAAACCTACCACCCAAGTTCACATGTGGAAAAGCAATAAATATTTTGAGTATTAAGTATGAGTCTTTTCAAATATTCCCATTCCTTATCTTGTTGTGACCTGTAACTTATTGCAAGCTGTATTTTTCAGCTTTAATTTTAACAATCACAATTAACAAATGTTTTTGTATCAATAAAGATTTTTATTTATTTATTTATTATTTAATCTGGCCAAATGGGTATCATAGACCGACCCCAAACTCAGAGCCAGTATGGAACAACAAAGTGGTCCAAGTGGCCATGTACAGGGTTATTTGTAAAATACTAACAACCTTATAGGAAGTGAAAGTACACATGATTATAATAAAAAATACTATGAGACCAATTCTGAAAATTTAAAAAAAATATCAGCTGTTCAGTACATTTTGTTTGAATAGTTATGAGCACATAAATGTATGGAGGCAGCCAATTTCTTTTCCTGATTTCGGCTTTAGTCGCAAAGAAACAAAAAAGTATCATGTGTACCATCACTCCCAAAAGGCAGAGCTTTACAAATATCCCTGTATAGTTGAGTCATGAGCCATGCCTCACCTGATAGTAAGCAATTAATTAGTCGACGATAAAGCACGCTTGCCTAGACCCAACCCATTCACTCCTAAGTTAAAGGTAATCACGAGAATTATCTCTTCCACAATCCCTAATTTCAAAATCTCTGCACTGAATCATCTATCTATCCATTAACAACACCAAATCGAACTGATCTACCCGCATATTCGAATATTTCACATAGCCGTGCGAAACGCGAGTATTTTCAGAGCGAATTAGCACATTCATACGCGCCCATAGTTGCGACATGCATACATACAGACAGACACACGTGTATGGCAATAGTGTCGGATTTCAAGTTACGAATAATTCACATTGAACTGGAGCACAATGGATTCCGATGAATGCTGCTTGATCATTGTTCTGTGTGGGGTAAATTACTGAAATTCGTGAATAAATAAGGCCGTATATTAAATTTAATGCTTCTGAAAAGCTTTTGTAGTTTCAAAATGGAAGTATCTGACAACACAACATACAGACTGTTCTCTGAATTGAGTATATGGGGTTACTTGTCAAACCTTACTGTAATGCCACAGGATGACAGGTTTTTAGGTTAAAGTAGACTAGACTAATACTCAACTTTATTAGGGTTCCGTACCCAAAGGGTCAAACGGGACCCTATTACTAAGACTCCGCTGTCCGTCCGTCTCTCCGTCTGTCACCAGGCTGTATCTCATGAACCGTGATAATTAGACAGTTGAAATTTTCTCAGACGATGTATTTCTGTTGCCGCTATAACAACAAATACTAAAAAAAACAGAATCAAATAAATATTAAAGGAGCTCCCATACAACAGACATGATTGTTTGCCGTTATTACAGATAATGGTACGGAACCCTTCGTGCGCGAGTCCGACTCGCACTTGGCCGGTTTTTTTTATTTGGAACTCCCGATGGCTTTGTCGATTTAATATAACTCACTATGTGATATATATATGTCCGAAATTATCACATCTATGCGTCGCGACAAGTTTTAAAAAAGATGCAAAATACATGAAAGAAACTTACAAAATTGTCAGATTATTAAGTATTCTCCTGTCACCTGTCGGTTTTATTATAATTATAAACTTCTATGTCTTTTATGAAAAAATAATATTCATGCAAAAAAAGCGTGCTACGAAAAAAAAGGGATGTACATAGCTGCTACGGCGTAGCACGTAGCACCGTAGGCACCAAGTTGCAGGTTTTAAACCCACGCTGGAGTCAAAATTGGTGATTTCAAACGAAAATGTGTGGTGGTAAAACGATGTGTTTAATTTGTACATAAGATATTGACGTCAAATTATTGAAATTTTCATAATCTAGTGCATGGCTGTAAACTATTTTCAAATGTTCGTATAGTTTTCTCATTAGAACAATTTTTATTCGGTCGATGGTCTACGCAATTGCTAGATAATAGTAAAACAATGTACGAAAAACTTATAACAATATTACTATAAAAAACAATAACATTTACTGGTGCATGGCTGAAAAAAAAACAAAATAACTGTAAGTTTTCATACAAGCAACGTATACACAAAAGTGAAATTTTTGCCACTTTTCGATTTATTCAACGTGTTAGCTTAGGATGTATTTTTTTAGAAATCTTTGAAGTCTGCGGTATTTATTTTTAAACCTAGTAAATGAAGACATTTACGTTCCAAAATATGGTACAGCCGAGGCCAGGCGAGGCGCGCCGCTCTGGATTATACGGAAGTATAGGTATTTTCTAATTTAATATTAGAAACCGCAGGCTAACTACTGTTGGAAAACATTGTAATGAAATCCGGAACTTGTTATCTAAAAATGCTAAAATGTTTCTTAAGTGACGTGTTTGTATCACCAGAGAGGGTCGATTCTTCTAATCTTTAAGCAATGTTAGCATTCCCATCTCAATCGCGAACTGTCAATAGAGCCTCAATTTTCCTACTTTTAAAGTTCCATACCCGAAGGGTAAAACGGGACCCTATTACTAAGACTCCGCTTTCCGTCCGTTTGTTCGTCTGTTACCAGGTTGTATCTCATGAACCGTGATAGTTAGACAGTTGAAATTTTCACAAATGATGTATTTCTGTTGCTGCTATAACAAAAAATACTAAAAATCAGAATAAAATAAATATTTAAGGGGGCTCCCATACAACAGACATGATAATTTTGCCGTTTGTTATAGATAATGGTACGGAACCCTTCGTGCGCGAGTCCGTATCGCACTTGGTCGATTTTTATGTATATTCGTATACAAAGCCAATATATTAACATTATTGCTGTGCGAACTTGAGAAGTTCTACACACCATTGTAACGAAGTGTTTAGCAAGGATGAAAATTGAGCAAGAAATGAAAATGAATTTCAAGTTCTGAACAATTTGAGAACTTGAAATTCCTGAAGATTATTATTAAGTAACAAAGACTATTCTTCGTTCGTTACTTTGCGATATTGCGATACTTAGAACCTGTTGATTGCAGAGTTCTCAAGAAAGCCGATAGGTACAGACTCTAGAGGTTAATAAAGTCTTATAATACTTTTGGAGGATGACAACATGAACTTAGAAGTCTTATCATTGTTGTTTAATAATAGGAATTTAAAATAGTGTGAGCCCAATAGGTAGATTTTTGAAAACCTTATATTTTAAAAGATGTTATTAAGTACTTTCACCAAACATCAACTAATTAAATTTTTTTTTTTTTTTCGCGGCTTAATAGCCTTTTTTTTTATTCAGAGTTTAAACAAGGCTACGCTAGCAGTTTAAGCTTCATCATTTGTTAGCATTAGCGTCATACGGTGATTGCAATTGCAGCAACGGTGACTTAAGCTTATTAGTGACTTTTGTGGACACGATATCGATATCAAGACGATAAGAATTGTTGTTCGCAGTGTTGAACGCAAGATATTTGTTATACTTAATGTTCTTTCTATATGATTTAGCTTATAACAGGTTATATGAGTTAATATATAACATTTATATATATTATTATTTCTTTTCTCTGACCGTATAATCTATGTACTTGTTACAATTGTTTTTATGTATGAGTTTCATTGCAACATATGATGAACTACTGTTGTCCATAGCTGTTTTATATTATTTTTGCCTGATCAACCGGCAAGTTCGTCATGCTCCCCTAGATGTCACTGCTTGCGGTAGCGTCGGTGGTCGGGTTACCTCCTTCCCTCAAACATGGCGAGGGCGGTAATGGCTGATGTTTGTGTTATTCTCGTGAACGAGTGCTGCTTGTGGTGACTGGTCGTCTTGCTGGTCATAGTATTTTTTATTATTATTGTTGTTATAACGTTAAACTACGGTTTATTATTAGTATTATGTTGGCTCTAGATCATCACTTGTGGCTCCAGTCACAATCCTATTGTTAGACTATACTATTGCACGTGTAAGCGGGCACACCATTTATGCCCGTAGGCATAATTAGTTTGGTTTACTTGTTAATGCTTGAGTTTGTCTATTTCTGATGGCTTAATGGAGTGTGCTAGCTACCAAGTGCCAATTAATTTGATTTACAGTTTGAATATTTTATTTTCTGTGTCATGTATTGTAAAATACTTGGCATCTACTGTATAAATTCAAGTTTTTAAAACTTAACAGACAGATGTGTTGCTGGGGAGTTTGTTGACACTAGGAAGTGGTGACGGGCGGGCGTTTTGGGGGACTGTCTTTATGTAGAACTTTGACGTTCAAAAAGTGCTGGCACTCAGCCTAATTTGAATAAATGACTTTTGATTTTGATTTTGAATTCAGATTAGTTATTTAAATAATTATAATCATGTCATTTGTCAATAGGCTTTTTTACATTGTTTCTTTTTTTAATAATGTGAATTTAGGACACCGTAGACCCCGTAGACTCATAGATTCTTGTCTATTTGTTTCGTTATTATTATGTACTTACTTGCCACTATTTTGACTAGTCTACACTGTCGTCATCGTAAAAACTAAACGTAATTTATTCAATCGATACCTAGGATGTGTCAATTAATATCGATGTTCAATGCTCCTTTAGTTTGCAATAACAAAACGCAGACCCTCTATAGTCTGTGTGGTGCACACTGTTACTCGTAAAAAGTTGGAGCGAACACACTGACGCAACGGCCGCGTGTGTGAAAAATCTTTCGCGCCTATCCATTTCAAGTCCCAATACTGGACAAATTATCGTATTTCTGCTTCTAAGCGCGTGTTTCTCCTACTTACTACCGCATCCCGGAATTCCTGTGTTCCTGCCTTTGGGTGGAAGGCTCAGCTTGTGCCGTAGCAGTCCAAGGTACGTGTGTGCATTTTATTTGCTATTGGCATTCTGTGGAGTTTTTGAACATCGTCTTTCATTCATACATTCTCGTTTTGTCTTCTAGTAGCAGAAAGCCACCCCTACTATTTCGGCTTTGGTGCGCCTGCCACATACTGTAACATACATTATACATTGTAAAAATCAATCAATCTTCCCTTTTAAGGTAGAGGCGGTATATGTGCCACCAACCATTTTTTTTTATTATTAATGTCAGTATTGTTGGCGGTACTGTTTATTTTCTCTGATGGTAACACTAATATTTTTAACACACAACATATTAACCAGCGATTTTCGAACTTTGAAAAAAACCTTAAATTGATTTTAAAAATATCCTTATAGGAAAGTAACCTTGTAAGTAAATAGCCCTGTAGGAAAACGAAATTAAGGTATGTTAATTCCTTAATTTCGTTTTCCTAACACTTCCAATTTTCTTTGCCTTATAAAGGTTAGATATCAATGGAGTTTCTCGCCGATTCTTCTCCGTAGGAAACGACCAATAGGGATGTTGCGTGGGTTAAAAAAACATGATTCTATTTAGTCCGTCAGTTAGATTATCGAAAACATTGGATACGTATTTTTATTTAATCAAATCAATAAAAAAATACGAAGATAAAACCCATCCAAGATAAGGAGTGGGGGCTTGTAACGTCACTTTCCAGTAAAAAGTGTACTGGTGAGTGACGTTTCACGAGTTTTCAATGCATTGTATTGTCTTCATTTTTTGTTTACGTGACAAAAGAAAAAATGCGTGTCCAATATTTTATGGAAATCTATCTGACGTACTAATTGGATTTTTTTAGTCAAATACTCTATTGGAACCGTATACTAGCATCTGATGTTTGATATGTAGTCGTATGTGAAATAAAATACTTTATTTACATAAAATACGTTATTTTTAAGCCTTTTTTTTGTGAAAAGCAAACTGATTTTAAGTTTATATGTATCAGAAATGTGCGGACAGCGAGGGTTGGGTGGCTCGCTGTCCGGTCATAATCAGGCCCGGGTCGATGGCGCGTTGTGTTCCACGCGCGCCTCAAAGAGATGTCAGCATAGGAGACCGGGCCCGCTAGGGCCAGAGCCTGCCAGGGTTGCGGAATTTGTTCGGAAAAGTCACAGCGGCCCTGGAACGCAAAGGGCTTTAGAAGGAACACGGATGGGTTTTAGTCAGCAAGAGTCTGACACGCCCTTCCGCTCTACCCAGAGCGGAAGAAGTCATTTGATGATTTCACATCCTTAAAAAAAAAAGGGTTTAAAAAGAAACGTGTTTTCTATGACAATGCTTGATACTGTTGATTTTAAAGTAAAGGTTTGCAACATGTTTAGAATTAATTATATGTTCGTTTTTTAGATTAATTCTGTTTCTTAGAGACTTCTGATCCCTTTTCGAAAAAGAGAAAAGAGAAAGAAGTGAAAATAGGTTTTTTTTAAATAATTGTATACTTTCTCTAAGCAACTTCATAAAGCACCCTGTGTCTGCTGCTCATCGTGGGAAACATTTGTAAAAGGAGGTTAATATATTTCCATCAACTAGGCCCAAATCCATACGTCGTTCTGATACTGAGAAATTACAAATGGAAAAATTCTTTCCGGGAATCAAAACCGGAACGTTATGTTCAGCATTAGGCTGCGTTTCCACCAGAGATGTGCGAGGATGTGTAGCGAGAAATGTGTGAATCAATAAAATCACTTCATTTACCTAGCCTTGCTACAGGCTAGGTAAATGAAGCGATTCTATTGGTTCTTAAAAACGCACCCTTACCGCTTGCGATTTCTAGACCAACTCCGACCAAAATAGATTATTCAAAGTTCCTATTCTTATGAATAGATCGTCACTTCTTTAACAGCTGTGTATTGTTATTTCTTATCGCAAAATCAATCACGTGACTATAATTTGTAATACAGGGTCACGGACTTCTAGATAACAATGTCTCATAGATACCGGCCATATTTAGATGCCTTGGAAACGTATTCCCTAAGGATGAAACGGAAATTTCCAAGATCTTCCTCTTCCACAGTAAATGTTGAGTACAATGACCCCATAAGAGGTATTGCGTCTATTCTTTTACACGTTGTAGTATATTCCACTAGTCAACATCGTTCCAGTGGTCACTTACTTCCTCCTCTTAGCCGTATATCGCATACTATGTAGGTAGTACCTATAATAAAGTAAAGTAAAGTACTACCCGTACGCGTTAACTGGGCACCTGGCTCGACACATTTCGGACGACGTTTTGAGGTTTTAATTTAAATTTAACAATTCGATTTCGATAAAAACAATATAAACGCCTTAGCATCACTGTTACTGTTGCGTTTATATTATTTTCATCGAAATAGAATTGTTCAATTTAAATTAAAACGTCAAAACGTAATTGGAGCCAGGTGCCAAGTTAACGCGTATGGGAAGTAGCTATCCGCATGCCCATCTGTCTGTCTGTGTGTTACCTCTGCACATCTAAACGGATGAATGGATTAACATGAAACTTAGCACAAGGGTAGCCTTGAAACATGGAATAAGTACCTACTTTTATCATTCCGTTGGCTTATGCCAGTTTACCAATATTCCCAGAAGTTCACAAGGATAAATTAATTGAGCAAAAACATTTTTATTCCATTTTCATACTGTTGTTGTTGATGGAACGTTCCGGTCGCCCCCGGGCGTATGGCGCGGAGCGGGCGACATCGCAGTGTGGCGCTGTTGCTAGGTATCCAGTTATATTGTCACGCACTGCCTTAATATGTCACTCTGAACGATGCTTTGAACTTATTCCGCTTTGTGATTTGGTAATATGCTGCTGGGAAAACACATCTTCTCTTGCAATGTAACACTAGCTTTTGCCCGCGATTTCGTACGGGCATAACCCTTTTTTCCGTTCTCATATAGCCTATAGCCTTTCTCATGATCATGAATGTGGCTATCATATACAAAAATCAATTTCCAAATCCGACTGGCAGTTCCAGAGATTAGCGCGTTCAAATAAACAAACTCTTCAGCATTATTATATATAATATAGTATAGATTTAGCTTAGCGAGCCTGGGCATGGTCTAACGACCAGTACAATCCCATTAGTATCTGGAAGCCTATCGTACCCATCCATGCCCATTAGATAAAGAAGTCTTCAAAAATTTAGCAGCTCACAAGAGAGATCTAATATCTGACGCTTATTTTAAATCAAATTCCGGGGTTGCCACCAAAGTTATCCAATAGAGCATCAATAAGGATCACCCCTGCGGCGCTGCCATCAATTATTCCGCGTCAACACGCTGAAATCTGCGGCACGTTGACACGCGCAACCGCCGGCGTAGTGCGCATTGATTTACTGCGTCATGTCCAGTGGCGAACGATTTACGAATGGAATGTTACAACGTGAAATAAAAGCAAAAAGCTACGACATGTGTTTATGTCGAGCGTGATGTCGGTTTGTTGAGACCGTAAGGCTGGCGGAGCATACGAGGCGACTGGCGTTAGCCACAGCTTGGCGACCAGCAAGCTATACATTTCTGTACTTATTTACACATTTTCTGAATTCGCAAGTAGACGAATGCAAATTCACCCAATAAACATCAATAGACCATGCGTCCGACTGAAAAATACTCCTGCACCATATGCACCTGAAATCTTCAAGAATCGTTGAGCAGGTCTTCGGTTGCCTTTGTGGTACGCAGAAAGCTCTTGCGACTTCTTAGTCTGCCAGAAGTTGTCGAGAAGTTGTACAGGGAATGTCGGGAATCGGATTCCTGGACCTTTTTTTCCAGCGCGCATGCGACATCCCTTCGTACTGCAGATGGTGTGATGCCTGCTTATTCACAAGCCTTAAAATAAACACTGAACGTGAATTCGCATTTACAACAGGAGCGATATTAGTATTAGACCGAAACAGCGCGCGCGGCGGAGAGAAAGGTAGGTAGGTAGGTACTACTGAGAAGCTTGGAATATGAATGCAGCTCCAGTATTAATTGATGTATGTATTACCTAGTTGAGATTAACTCTTCAATACATTATTTTTACTAAGTAAAGCAGCCGATGATGTAAAAGGGATAGTGCTATTCGCTATGTATAGCTCCGTCTCTCTCTCTCTCAAAAAAATTTTTTTTTCTTTCTTTACGTTGTTCTCACGTACAGAAGCAACAAGGTTAATGTAACAAGGATTTTGGTAAAACATAAAATGGTTAAAAAGAGTGTCCGTGGCGTTTCTTGCAAGTTCTTCTGCATAGAGATCAACGCTTTGAAACGTGCAAATAGCTTAATGCTTTTGACTGACTGACTTTTACAATTCAAACGTACCGGGTAATGGTTTATTTGAAATAAATACTTTGACTTTGACTACATGGTTTACGAAAGAGCTCGCTTGCCCAGCAAAAACCTATTCACTCTTAACTTAAAAAGCCAGCCTTTAAGACAAACAACACCTGAAAGATCTTGGTGAATGCAAAGGCCTTCCCTACCCTATTGAAGACGCATCAGAAGCAAAATTGTAAAGGCTAATTAAAGCTAAGCGAACTTCACAGAAAGTAAAAAAGATGGGTACTAGTTGTCACATTTCATAAGCCCGCTGTTAGCATCGAGAATTGACATTATCTGCGATGGCGTGGCGAAGGCGATTGTCGAAACGTCAAAAATGTGTGGGATTGACATAATTATGCTGTCGAAATGTCATGGGATCAAAACCTTATTTTGGTGTTTCGACAATCACATTCGCTGATAGAATGGCTATTAGTCTTGAGCATAAGAGCGGTTAATACTCGAAAATACGGATACAAATACTCGGACCGAATTCGGATATTGCTTTTCGAACTACATTCGATTCGAATTTGTGAAAATACGGATCTAGAGTCCAAAAAACTCGAACCTAATTCGGATATTGCTTATAATTGCGCTCCGACTCTGATCCAAATCCAAGCTATTCAGGAGCCATCTTGGGATATGTCCGATTTGAATCCGAGGTAATGCGAAAGCGTTCATACAAACAGTACGACGGCTTCTTCGATCCGTAAATATTACTTCCAAATTGGAGACTCATGGATATCGGAGAGAATCGGATGGCGGAAGTTGGATCTAGTCCGTACACTACCATACTTAAAAATGGTTCTTTGGCTACTTCGGAACGTATTTTCACGGATTCGGATCGGATGCAGTGCGGTACCGCTTTAAGGCTAAACTCCGAAACTATCCCTATGCGTGTAATAAGTTTTCGTCTAAATTATTTTTTTAATTTGCTACTTAATACCAATCTATCGTGCCAAAAACGATATCTATCAATCAAAAACTTATAGTAACAGTAAGTCTAATGATATTCTGTATATATCTCATGAATCATACAACTAAGGTCCTAAGCTAACAGCGTCGGGCCCAAGGCCCCAAGTTCAAAGGCCACCACTAGGGGTCAACTTAACTACTTAAGCACTATTCAAATGTTAATTTTGGACCCTTGGATGTACACAATTTGAAAGTTTACAAGATCAGGGTTGGGTCGAAGTCAGATGAAGTTTGTGTTTAGGTTTTCGGAATGGCAGTTAAGGGTGTTTGGGGTAGGACCAGCTAGGAGATTGTTTGTTTATTAGTCATCATTACTGTCAGTTCGTTGCTTCCGACTTTCTGAGCAACGATTATTTTTAATTTTATGGAGTGTAGGTATTTATTGATAATTGCCAACATGTGCGCCGGGAAAGGGATGCAAGAGGGTGCACTTTCACCCCTTACAAGTGCAAAAAATATATTAGACAAGTGACTAGGTACCTCCTTCGAGCTCCCTCGCGTTCGATTGTACCTATCCATCTTCTTTAGTTCTCAAGCTTCTCTGTATAAGCCAACAAAGTAAGTTCCATCTCCGTGTGGACAAAGGAAAACCAATCCTATTCGAAGCGAGGCTTTGAAGATGCACCACAATGGTCATGCCGGCGCCCATGATGGCCACCAACCGGGCACAAAATACCTTTTACAAATTCGCTTCTTTCGAGATAAATTTATATTTTAACTTGCCTGCTTAATCTGATAAAAACTAACAACAAAACTCCACTATTAAAATTATTGTTCTTAAATAGTTATATTTCGGATGTGCCTTGTAGCGCCATCTACAATTTACTTGTAGAAACTACTTACGGCTGGAGCGAACCATTTGTTAACCCTCTGATGCTATCTCGAAACGCTCTCTATACGTTTCCGCTGTGTTCTCGTTAAGGTAAACAAGCACAGATGGCGTTAGTAGTACTATTATTTGAGTTTCATACTTACGGCATAGATGGCGTTACAAAGGGTATCTGAAATAATTCTTGGTGTTTGAGAATGCTATTCTGGATATTGATCCCTATTCTGTAGATACCTATGTTGAAAGTTTGTGTGAGATAGATAAAACTTTGAGTAATTTTGCCTGACAACACTTTATTTTATTTGTGTGGCCTACAGTTAGTTCTTCCGGGTCTGGCTGTTTGGCAATGTGAGTTTGTAGGTTTGTAAACGCACACGATACAGGAGAAATTCCGCAACGTTTTTTTTAGACCAAAAAAAAACACTTCTATTAGGAATGAACTTTGCCATACCGGCAATAAATTGAAAATTGCATAGTGGTTCAACTATAACAATTTGATATCCTATATAATCCTTTAATGATTAGGCTCACATGATTTCAGAATAATAATAATACGATGAACTTCATAAAACATATTCATACGAAACTGAGAATGTTCAATTGTTTATTATCCAGATTTAGGATTACCTAAATCTAGATAATAAACAATTGAACATGAAAATTAAATTATATTAAATTATTGAAAAGTAATTAAATTATTAATTTATTAAAATTAATAATTTAATTACTTTTGATAGTAGGTAGAGGTAAATAGTAGGTATAATAAGATAACTTAGATTTTGGATTTAGGACTTTTAGGGTTTAATATGGTACAATAAAAATATAATTCGTAATACATAATTATTTAATCGTGTATAATTATTTGAATACATCAAAAATTTTTGGTGTAATACGAAATTCGCTAATGCGTAATCCCCTGGCCTAACTACCTGTATATAAGTAGGCCAGTATATAATATTGTTGCTCTTAACAAGTATTGTACATCGTCAGGAATGTACTAACATCTACCACTAAGCTCCAATAATGCGGCTAACAGTAAATTGAATTTTACACAGTAATCTTTAAAATTAAATACTTTAAATTAACTTAGATTAAAAACATTAAATCAGTCATTTACAAAAAAATCATTTTTTCAATATTTTTTACAACAACGCTACGATAAGATTTTTTCTATTTTACTGGAGATTTTTTTTTCTTAATTTTGGATATTGCTTATTGCACTACGATTATTATAATTTATGAAAACTTATGATTACGGCAAGCTGCCATAGCTCTACAACTCGACTGCTCAGCTCAACGGACTCATTCAATCACTTCGACAAAAGTTACTTAAATTACACTTAATTAAAACTAATAAAATGGCATGTTGTGATGCTAAACGAACTATTTGTGAACTTTAAGTAGCCTGAAATGTTTCGTCCAAATAATACCTTTTTTTGAATTATTCAATAAAATAATAATTATGGTTTGACTATTTCAAACGTCTATTCGAGAATTACTTTCAGCATGAGTCGCAGTTTTTATTCACCAACTTTTTTAGCCGAAAATGTCGATAATTGGAAACTGTGACAAAGTTGAAATAAAAAAGTAAAAAAACGCGTACTTTAGAGATTTTAGTAACATTCATTATTTTCATAAACGTCTAAATTTTAGAAAGAAAACATCGCACACTTTGCACGAGAAACTCGTATCCAATGCGCTATTTATGAGGTACTTTCAAATAATTTGAAACTCTTAAACAGTAACGCGTTTAATGACAAACGGTTTCCCGTTCGTCAGTAATCAAACAACTTTTCCGTTCAGAGTGCACAAAGTTCCAATCCACATTTTATAAATACCTACTCACTAAGTACAATACTGACATCTTCATAGAAATATTAAAATATACACCTTTTGTATCAAGAATCACAAACGTACGACACGGTGTATAAAACGCTGCACTACTTCCACACGATAATATATCTATTTACAATAATATACAAATACGACAAACATATTTAGATTAAGTTAACTAAGTATAGACGTAATATAACTCACATTATTAGTTGTAACACGTCTGTACTTACAAAAACACATTATATTTAAATTACTTGTCACGGTAATGAGTTTTTAATTAGATTTATAATGTGCCACAACTAATAGTGAAGCTAGACACAAGCTGCCGGTGCAGTAATAAGGAAACAAATTATAAGCACAAAATGAAGTACTCATACATCATAGTAAACTCGTTCAATGGCACTTTGCATTTCCAATTTGCTCACTCACTCCTACAGCTGAGCATACGTAGAACAACATAATCTAAATAGGTTCCGTCACCGCGCAAACACAAACCCAGACGACCCGTCCACTCATCACACATCTGTCAAATTATAAATAACGTAGAACTAATAACTATATTTACACAAATTGTCATTACTGTATGACATCATAAAAAAAATTATTAAAATTATTATACAAAACATCCATAAAGAACAGCAATGAAATTATTTTATATTTTTTATTTACAAATAATTTCACGTTCTTCTTAGGCAGTGTAATTTTTTTTTTTTTGAGAACTATAAATCCTTTGAAAAATTAAAAAAAAACTTAATCACATTTAAAAATAACTAAGTACATACGATAATATCTTTATTGGATGATCCGTAAGGTGAAAATTTTGTACTTATCTCGAATAATTTGAGTTCAATCTTTAAAACAATACTTTTTTGTAAATTACGGTTTCAAGTCCCGAATGTCTACACGTGTTTATAAAACGCAAGAGAAAAATATAAATACAGCTTCGTCAGTGTTGAGTTCACATCAGACTTATTTAAAGATGTTTCAAAAACAATTGTCACAATGCGAGTAGCTCAACATTTTGAGTGAGCTGTGTGCACCTTCATTTTAATTAGTTAACAAGCAATCTAAGATCCAAACTCGACAATAATACACAACCTGATGACGAAACTGACTGCCTATGCTCTGAAGAGGAGAGCGGGGAGATATGGAACTGGGATTATCTTAGTTATGGAAAATAAGATGGTGGGCCAACTAAACAACTAAATATCCCACTAACAGTGACCGCGTCTTCCTTACTCAAAACTCCTAAACATGGACAATTCGTCAACATTCTGCATATGATGGCAAAAAATTTCTCAGACGTTAACAATGGACCAACTAACAATTTAGCTTTTTTGATGCCAGAAATGTTGTGCTGTACCTATCAATTCAAGATGTGACTACATACTCGATGCTTGAAACCGCAGCTGCAGCTAACCACTACGCTATGCGTGTGTGTGTTTAAGACACCATTTGTCTGTGTCCGTTCTGGCCATTGCCTGATGGGAATAGTACTCCTTCATACGTTACTCCGTTCAGCTCTATTGATACCACTAGTTGTTGGTCTCCTGTCGTCGCGTCTCCTGGGGACAACAGAATTACACATAGATTAGAATTGGTAACCGAATATAGTAACAATATAGTAGTAAGAGAAGAGCCTACAACAGGTCGATCAACCGAAGATTTTCTTTCCGAAGAATCTACCAATAGTTTAGTTGATAGACAATCTGATTTAGGTGAAAGTAACTGAAAATTCATGCGGAAGACAAGATCAGCTGAATTCAGCAAAAGGAAAGGCAAGTAAAAACAAAATTACAGTTACATAGTGAAGATGAATCGCAGAACAACGCAACATTGTCAACCCATACCTCTAGTAGTAATCTTGAAGGCAGCTCCATTAACTCCGTTAGTATTGGGCATGCCGTTGATCTGTTGCGGTGAGGTGGCGTCCCTGCGGCTGTGGCGGTGCTGTGGCGGCGAGTGCAGGTCGGAGCGCGGCGAGGCGGGGCGGCTGGCGGGGCGCGGCGTGCGGCGCTTGGCGGGCGGCGGCGCGGGCGAGCGGCACGCCTCGCGCTTCACGCCGCTCGACAGAGAGTTGGGGCTCTCGCTCAGGTTCAGAGCCTCGCTGTAACCCATACTGAGGATAAGGAGAGTGTCAGAATTTGTCAACCTGAGGTTGACCTTATAGTTAACCTAACTAGAAAGAATAACATCTAATTCCCACGAACAAATTGATCAAACAGAATTCAAAGCACAAGAGGTTGTGGTAATCCAAAAGCAGCTTTCAATCGACATGGTGACTGCACATTGCTATGTGTGGAATATACTTTTGCCTCAAAATCTACAATTTTAACCTTTCTTTACTCTAATTTAGCCACATACGTCTCAAAAAGTTATTTGCTCTATGATATTTGTATGTCAACTTTAGCAAAAAAACAGTATTCCCCATCGAAGTATACTAGGTCCCCTTCTAAAAGTATGTAAAGTAGGAATTGTTTTATGTAATATCAACTTACCGTTGTGGCTCAAGGTCCGGTTGGGGGCTGTTGTTGTTGTTATTATTGTAGAGCGACCAGAGAGTGAGGCGTGAGACGTCGATGGCACTGAGGGCGGCTGCGTCGCGAGGTGACATTATTGGCGCCGGACCATTGCTAGGGGGCGATTCGGATCCTGGGAAAGAAGAAATAGCGTAAATCAAAAGTAATAAGAACCAAGCAATTACAGAATTATATAAATCTTTCTAAGGGACCACTTCCAAGCAGTATTTGTAACTTCTTGAAATTCTCACATCAAGGTTGTGACAACAGCTAAATAAACATGAATGCATCAGGTGCATTGATGTTTATCAAGCTTTTGTCATATGAAGGTGCATGAATATTTATAACCTCATAGTCCATGATAGACTTCGATACAAAGAAATATGAGAGACTTGTTCAAGCAGTTGACAGTTGATTATAAAATGCTGTCACCAAGTTCTTAAATTCTTCTTAGGATATCTTTAAACAACCGAAGACTTTATTACTGCTATTTTTAATACTAATAAACAACCAGCCTAATAAATTCGCGAAATTAGAAGAAGAAGATGTTTTTCGAATCGGTATTGTTTTTCAACGTGGCAATTCTGCCAGTGTTCTGGACACTTCTTCCTATTGACAGCTGTTTTTTTTTCTACGACTTTTGAATTTAGAAAACTTACCATTTCTCATAAGCTCCCTCTGCTGCTGTATCATCTTCATGTACTCCCGCACCCGGTACTCGATGTCGTGCTGCGCGAGGTGCGGCGCGTGCGGCGGCAGCGGCGGCAGGCGCGGAGCGACGCCCCCCAGCGACAGCGACAGCGGCTGCATGTGCTGCGACAGCTGCGCGAGAGACGCGGGCACGCGATTTAGTGGGGGCTGCAAGGAGATGGGACGTTAGGTGACGATCTTCTTTTAACTTAAAAGTTCTTACTGTATTTTAAACAACTTGCAAATCTCTGTTCTTGGATAGAAGAGAAAGAGAGAGTGATTTTCCACTTTCTATAGAAAACTTAAAGTTGCTCTCTCCGTCGCTCTAAACTCTTTCTTGCAAAAGTTCTCTGCCTATTTAGTTTCCATGAATAAGAACCATTTCCAAGACTAAGGACTTGCAAGTTTTATTAAGTAGGTACTGTTGAGTAGTAAAAAAAAGTAAGTTGGTTAGTGGTACTTTTAGAATAGATGGGCCCAGCTTGTCGTCAATGGCGTTTATTAGATTATCAAAAGTGCAGGCGTAAAATGTAAATATTATGACGGGTGAGAGGATGATGAAGCACCACAGGTTTGACTAGTTTATGCCAGTGCAGATATTTTCACAATATTTCTCATAAAGAAAAACTTAGGGGCGGTGTTAAACTTGTGATATTTAGGGTTAGTAACCATGCGTTATTTATTACAAGTAATGCAAGTATTTCCTTAGATTTAATAGAAACCTTAGAACTTTTGACCTAAATATCATAGGGCCAACTTTAACAGAACGAATATGGAATTTCATTGTTTCAAAAATACTTACCATGGCTAACGCAGCTTGTGCGTCGTACTGGCCCGAGGCCCGGCGCCCTTCACGCTTGTTGCCTTCGATGGCTGCATCCAGCTCGCTCCTGGTCGAAAGGTTCTTCTTCTCGCACTCGTAGTCATACAGGTATTTCATGTATCTATAAAATAAACAAAAAAATGCGTTTAGAGAACCGATAAATGTTATGAACAGTTTTTCTTTTCAGATGTTTTGTTAGGTACTCAACTTTGTAGTTTATAATAGAGCACTCAACCAATTCTTGGGACTCCTTTACTATAGAGAATATACTTAAAATGAGTTGGAGCTATTAACCGCATACCTACATGGAATTTTTACAAAAATAGAATGAAGGCCAGGCCGTCTTGCCATCAACTGTTGTTAATGGCAAAGCGGCACCGACAAAGCTCATTTCGAATCTTTTATCATTAAAAAATAATCTCCGCATCTATTAACTCGGAAATAAATCATAAGATGTCACCATTCAATCCTTTAGAACGAACGAATCTAATAATAACTTTATTGCTCCGCCCGCGGCTTGACAAGCTTATAAATCATATTCCAAGCCCAATTATTATCAAAAGTCTATCCTTCAAGTATAATACGTACCATTACAGTCCTAATCCTATTCTGTAACGTGTCAATTTTATATGACCCTATTGTCGCGTGTACCTTCCATATGTCATATTAAGCGGTCACATATTTAATGCGTAACACAATGAACGCCGCCTCCTCATAAAAACACCACCTTTAAAACTGTCACAAGCGATCTATATATACGACATTCGTCATTACTGTTAGTCTAATTTTATGAATGTTACTAGATGTAAGCTTTGGCATTCGAATACTTTTGCCTCGATGAATTTGAACATAGGTAATGACTAATATTTTTCAGCATGGTGACTAGAAATCATTATGTTAGAAACAAAATCTGAATAAAAGAATCGATACTTGAAAATGAATGTGTAGGTAACATCAATTCCGAAATTATTTGCATTAATGAAACAATAACGTGTGTACAAACCAAACAAAAGTTAGCTTTCTAGTATCACAATACCTATTTAGGACAACAATCTACGACATCGTTTGAAATATTTAGTTACAAAATCCCTTCAAAGTCCGAACACACTATGAAAATTAACGTGTTGCGACGCATACAGAAACAGATCGAAATAAAAGAAGCTGCGTTCGAAATCATCGGGTCGTGCGTAACCGTCGTACATTTTGAATCATAAACGTAAACCACCTTTATGACATCCGACAAAAGCAGAGGTGAAGGAACTCTAGAGATAAATGGGAAATTATATCGGCTGAGATGAGCTAAGGTTATTAATTATGAAGTTGTCATATTGTCGTCGGACGCTCACGTAGTGCCATTGTAGGCCATCTTTTGTCTCCAGCTCGTGAGAATTTGAATGAGGATGTGATACAAAGCAGGTCGAATATGGAGCGAGCTCCTGACTTGTAGGACCACACAGACACACCTTTTGTCGATCATGTTCTAGATTGAAGGATAATGGATACTGATTTGGATGAGGCTTTCTTAGTAAAAGCTGTACTAAGGATTTTGTTTAAAGAATATTGTGTTAAGAGCCCAAGCCGTCCCTAATCTCCCCTTGAATGATTTTAAGTCGTTTTTAACTTTAACCTCTAGGGTAACTCCGATCATGCTTTGATTTTTTTCTAATTTTTATAAAACTATACTAAACTCGCTTATTTCCATATCCAAGTTAAACGTTACTCCAGCTGCTTCTTGAGCTTACGTGCATTACGTGCTTGATTTATTGCAGATTATTGTTTTGAAATGTTTTCCGAATCGTTAGGCAGGAAGCGTTAAGTATAAGACTAGGCAGGTGACGATTGTTTTAAGCTTTGCGTTGAAAAATGTATGACTTTCTTTATGTGATGGGTTTAAAACGTGTTGAGGTGTATAAGGTACTCACTGTGTGCGCAACGTAAAGGCTGCAGACGTGATGGACGACGGCAGCCGCAGCCCCTTGATGATCTCCTGCCACAACTTCTTGTTGATGACTTCCACCAAGCCGCCGCGAGCAATCACCAGGTTGTAAAGCTCATACAGATCCAGCACTGACTTCGCCATTATCGGTAGCCGGTTGATTGGAGTGCCTGGAACAAAAATAATATTTAATATTAGAATTAAAGATGAAGACACGCATGGCAAGAACGAAAATAGAAATGGTTTAATGGCATAGGATGATGATCATTGTAAAAAGGACAATGTTTAATAAAGTCATTCGGTTGTTGAAGAAATTGAAACAATTGTGCATGATAACATAGATAAATTAAACGATGATGACAATAGGAGTAGAAACAATATTAACGAAATCTTTAATGAATAAATTCCACCAACAAACTTCAAGCTTTGCTTAAATGCCATCGTTAACAGAAATAAGGAAAACTTAACTGCCAAAGCATTAGTAATAAGAACATCAACTTGAAACATCCGTCAGCAATAAAATTTCTCGAAATACAACAGCAGCAATTCAAAAACAGGGATAGCAAATATATCGTAATGTAACAAAAGAGTCTTTACAAACACGAGGGAACAAGTACATCACGATATAACTTCCAATAGAGGAGAGCAGTACATTCCCTCACTATTGCAAGCTGTAAAACCCTTTACAGCGTACTTCATAAAGATCGTAAAAGCAAACTACGTCTATATAAGAAATATAGAAACAGATACAGCGCTAGATTAAGCTTAAGAAATGCTGAAACTCAAATGAAAATATTTGGAACAAACTTTACGATTTTGTTCAACGATACTCCGTCAAAATAAATAAAGTAATCAGAAGAATAGAATTTGTTTTACAGCTCCAACCGCACACTAACAGCTAGTGACGATAAAATGGGAAGAAAAGCTGATTACGCTGACAACCATAACTTATCGCCACCTGTATCCCTTTGGAGACATTAATCACAACTTTATACGACGATATTACACGCTTTAATGTGATCTCACAACAACACGACAGCCTACACAGTCACGGTAATGTCGCGTGTCAGATGGAACAGCCTGTCAAATGAAGCTATGAAAACTAGCTGAAAGCGCATGACGTGGCAATTTCTATGAGATACGGACAAAACGTGCCAGGTTCTGCAATCTATCAAATGAAGCTTTACAGCGCTTGCTGGGACAACACGCGTCAAGTGGGCAACAAGGCGAGCGTGCTAAATCGCATCGCATCGCACGATCGATGATTTACGGGCGCGAGCGAGTCAGATCGCGCTTTAACGACGCGCGCGCAGCATTAGTGGCCCCGATTTAGCACAGCCCGTGTGGCCACGGAAGCCAGGCCCGTTTGTTCTATGTGGCTAGTTTGCGACTATTTGATTTACTGTAATTTGGCTGTTAACTTACCCGATGACGTGACGAATCCGTACCGACAACGCTAACACTGCGATTTACAATAAGGAACTGTTAGCCACTTAGTTACGCTTGTGAGACAGTGGAACTGTCAGCTTGTGATGTTTACATCTTTAGACCAAGAAAACAACAGTGTTTATATCCCATTACTTCGCCGCCTGAAGACGGAGTTACATTCGCACTTGTTACTATGAAGTGGTTGTCAAATTACCACCTAGGAAGTGTTAAGTCTTCCCTAGACAATCACAACCATATGCAGGCAAATTGAATGTTTTACTATCTCATAAGCGTTATCTCAAATGGCCGTCAAGGCATCACAGAGACTAATATGAGAAAACAAAATAGCATCACCAATTATTCCAAATTCTTACATTCATCTACAACGCCAGCTTCTGAAAGTTATTTCAATTTAACTTGTTTAGCGCGGCGGTAGCAATCAATCAACATTGTCTAAATGATTGTTGCAAACAATTCGTTACATTTGCAAAGTCACCGCGCGCTCGATATCGAGTTACAAGCTGTCCCTGTTCGCGCCTGCCACCATTACGGGTTGCTCCTGTATGGTTACATTTTAGTTGGTCCAATAAGTTTAGTAGAATTTATGTTCCCTGCCAAAATAAATCATCTACGACATCCTTTATCATGGCGGACCATTATAATAAGATTCTTACGAAAGAGAAACTACCAGAGGGCCAATTCTACTTATTTTTAAAGAACGTTCGCATTCGCATCTCAGTCGCAATCTGTCAAAAAAGCCTCAATTTCCCTACATTTTTGACAGATTGCGGCTGACATGCGAATGCGAACGTTGCTTAAAAATTAGTTAATTTGGCCCTTTGACCCGACAACCCTCGACAGAACGTCCGTCGGATAAGGAGAGACGAGACGACCCCACCTAAACTGGGAAAAGACCGGAAGAAGAAGAGTCAAAAACCTCTTCATAATATTTCCATTCTGAAGTATCACCGTTAAAGTTGAAAATGAATTCCTAATCTATCTATAATCAACAACTATTGTTGTCATCAATTTTTTCTAACTTTTAACAGTATTGGCATGAATTTTGGAAAGGGATGGATGAGGCTGGCATAGATATGGCATCAAGATTAGCCGTATACTTACCTACTATTCAAACAACGAGCCTAAACTTACTACATAATAATTAATTTTACTAAAATTGACAAACCAACGGAACCTTCACCCCAATACCAAACACCCGAGACAAGAACAGCCTTCCCATGTAACAGCCTCGATCGTTTATTGATGAGAGCGAAACATTAGCGAAATACCTAAACGACTATTTGTCAATCCGTCTTCCTGTCTGCAGTTAATCATTCCCCCGCTTATCTGGGCCGGGGGTGAGCGGGTATGGGGCGCGGGGTGCGGGGTGGCTGCTGAAGGGGTGGCAACGTCACCCGTTCAGATTAATTGCCACGTTTGAAGAGTAAATGGAGCAACATGATGCGCAGAATTGGAGTGGAGTACCTACTCGTTCGGTATTGTGGGAGATACCTGTTATTTTGTTATTAGGTTGGTGATGGCTGTCAATCTACCAGCAGTGTAGTTATCCAAATTTGAATAGCTGGACCATCTCTCCTAATACCGGAAGGCTACTCTTTGGGTGGGTAGGTACTGAATATCACTTCGCATTGAATACATACGTTACAATAAGAATATTACATTTTTACATGTTGTACATGTACCACTAACGAAAATTAATAAATAAATAAGAATGAAGATCTGGTTTTCCTGTTAATGTAGCAGTTTAATCAGCAGAAAACATAGAAATAAAAATCATTTTTTTTTCCGATGACATAATGTTTACCGATAACAATTCAATTAATAACCATCACGGTGCAGAAAATGAATTTACTTTAATTATCAATCGTGACACTCGTGACCACAAAAACCAACCTGAACATGGAAAATACAGAGACGAAAATACAATACAATGCTAAAATGATGGGAAATACCTTGTGCTTACAAAAGATGATCGTCAAGAAGCAATGACTAACGGTAGCACCTAAATACTAACAAGATAACGTAAACTGAGCCATGTTACCGGTAGTCAATAATATAATGTAACAATAGGTGACTCATGATGACGGTTTGTGAGGCAGAGTTTGGAATTCGCAAGTTTTTTCTTTCAAGAAACAGAAAAAAGTAAACGGAATTTCTACAAAGAATAGACTGATGACGAAAATTTCATGTTAACATTCCACTTTCAGGAAAATTAGTTGTAGTATCAAAGCTACTGCAACAACAAGGATGATTATTGATTGTAATGGAAAACAAGTCATCATAGAAGTGTTCTGGGTCTATGAAGGGTACCTCGCTTGTCAACAGCGTAACATAAAATATGTATGCTAAAAGGTTAGATAGATAAATAATACAATTTCTTACTTCAGCTTAATAGCAAAAAATACTCTGCTGTTTCCAGTTGAGCAACAACATTCAAAATTCCATAGTTTGCATCTCGCAAATCAATATTCGTGCATCGCGAATCCTTATTATCGATTCTCCCTCGATTCGCTGCGCACGCGCCACCCACGCTCGTCACACCACGTTGACAACCTTTATTGCACCCTACTAAGTTGCTTTGAGTCCGATAGCAACTTTTATGACCAACATTTCACCCACACTAAAATGACCTGTGACTTTTCAATACTCTGATTCACACCTTAAAGGGTACAAAGCCCAAGATACACTGGACACCTTTTGATAGTGCACCTCGCTTTGATGTGCAAGATTATGTGTAACTTTTCTATGCCATGACGTGTGTAATGGTCACCATAAAGTGAAACCTGAGCGTTAAGGTCGCCTAAATAAATATTAATGACATGCTGCAGTCATAAATTATGTATAGGGGAATTCAAATTAACTGACGGATGTTGCAGACATGAAAAGTCTAAGTGGTTACTAAGTACAAAGACGACAGTTCAAGTAGCAGGGAAAAGTGCGCTTACTTTGTAGTTTGTACATGGTAGCTTGCAAAATAATGATGAAATCACAGGTAAATGAGGCAGGGAAACTTATAGGTCAGTGGTTACGGTGAATTACGAGAATATCGTAAATACATAATACAAATTACCGGCAATTGAACATGGTACAGATAAAGCACGATTTCCAACATCGAATGGCTTCTAAACAACATTGCATAAACGCTGGGTGCGTTATCAGGCGGGCGCGAGCAGTCCCGTTACCGTCTAAATAACACAGCGGTTACAAGAACCCGTGGACAAAAGCTATTGTTTATGAAAGCAATCACCCCAATAACGATTTCCACAAAACGCGCGGCTCGCCGGCGGCGGAAAACGCGCGATTCGATGCGCGTGCGCCGAGCCGCGCGCGCTATTTGCATACTCGTACGTTTATAAAAGGCCACACAACGTAGCGCCTGACGGCTCACTCAATTCGGCCGCCCGAAGCGTTATTTACGACCTATGTCAAATCGCCAGCGGAGCCAATCTAATCGTGCCCAATTGTGACAAATTATTGCTTTTCCTACGAAACCTTACGCTAAATCTGTATTATGAATTTCACTTTATGGACTAACGCACGCTTAATGGAACTGCGTACGGAATAAATTCCTCGCGTCGCCCGCTACAGTGTTGCCCGCGATTATTCGCACCTCGCCCGATATTTATTGGCACTCGGTGTCGCTTAGAAAGGCTAATTCTTTTGTGCTGGCAACTCGCGACTGTCGTAAATCGTCTAACCGAACGCCTCCGACTGCTGATAAAGGACTGTAAATAACGCGCGATTAGCCGACTAATCTCTTTTAAGTGTTGCAGATTGCAACTTTGATTTGCACACCGTTTTACAGCCAGATTAAGTTGAAAATTTAATTTTGTGAGGTGCTTTAATACATTTTGAGGGACGTTTTATTAGTGTAAAATGGTGATTTGGTTAATAAATACGGTAATAAAGTAGTGTGATGACACATACGTATTAATGAGGCGGCGCGGGTCATCAAAGTGTCAAGTCGCGCGATACGACGCGATCGCGGTCGGCGGCGCGCGACACGGGCGATAATCGATTGAATCGACATTCGACGCCTCCCGCTTATCGAGAGCAGTATCAAGGCCCTTGGAGCCCGACAACCCCGCAGCGGGCCAATGAGAGGCGGCTGCGAGCCCGGCGCGGCCGCCCATTGGTCTGATACGCTTTTGATTGCGCCGCCCCACTCGATTCACGACTCGATCAATCTCAATTTATTCGTAGTGTTGGTACTACTCCAAGTGGTCGGGCTCAGCGCGTTTAATTGCACATTAACTTCAGGAAATTTGTTTCACAATTCGTGCACTACCAGAATTAGATATTAGGTCGAGTTATTATGCAGTGTTATGCTCTACTTCAATAAAACGAGATAGGAAAGATGAAGTAGTAGAACATTGAAGTAATGTTTTTATTTAATTGATTGTATTGTAAATTGTAAAATCCTAATGAAATATTTAATGAAACATGAGAATTATACCTATTGTGTAGTTAAGTAGGGTCAGTTATTCTGGCTCGCATATACCCACAAGCATAGGTACCTACCCAGGAACATAAGAAAACCCACCAATACAACAATAAAACATTAACGATTGTCGTATGCTAATGTGCTTGTGCACATAAAAAAAAAATAGAATAACTTCCACATGTGAGCCCATGTGGAAGTTATTCTATTTTTTTTAATGAAATCTTTCAAAGTAAAAAGCCCAATAAGCAATTTCTTGTATGTATTAGAAAGAAAGAAAATTATAAAAATAAACAATAATCTGAAGAAAGCCTGGCTGAAGCACATCTGCACATCATTGTGTATATGTATCTACATGTGCTCGAAAGACAGAACGTCTGGAAATTTCATTCCAATTTGTATGAGATTTTTAATTAAAACACCTCCCATTTCAGAGAAATAAAAAGTACAGAATAGAGTCGTAAAAACTCTCCGATTAATCATTTAATTCACATTTCTTTTTCTTCCAGTTATAATAATATTATTTGCAATTAAAAAGAGGTGTGCAAAACGGATCAAAAACATAAGTGCATAGTGTTTATTTTATTTCTTATTTGAGTATTAAGGCTATAAACGACAGCTAGCCGCTATTTAGACAGTCGTTATAAGTTTATGGACGGAAGAATTTATTGCTTCTCGCAGCGAGGTTTTAATTTAGAAATACGATCATTCTAGTGTTAATTTCCACACTTCAGAACAAAACGCGTGCACATACGCAGAAACCCTCCTTTAATAAAAGCTAATAATTATTTATTAAAGTTCATAAGAAGTTCTTATACATAACTTAAGGCCTAATAATACACAAGGCCAGTAAAAGAGTCATATACTATAATTTTGCGAAATTACCATAACTCAATGTAATATTTATTGCTTGTAGTACAAATTCCTGGAGATACGGCGCGAAAATGACATAAGGCCGAGGATGCAACGATCAATCATGAAGGGAGCAGTAAAGTTGAGAACAATCCAGCGTAATTCCGTCTGAGAGACATTAAAACAGCGGCCGGTCGGCCCTATCCGGTGCAACAATGTGGCAGCCAGCGCCCCGCGCCGCACCGACCAGCCGCCGCAGTCACCACTACACCGGCTGCACTCACTGCACTCATTTCAATTTGTAATTATAGTCGTACTAAGCACGATCCCACCTCAAAATTTGACAACATTAAAAACCACCAATGAATCAAAAAACGTCACAACATAAACCCTGGATCCCAATAACACATAAATCATTTTATTCGAATGCAAATCAAAGCCGAGAAAGATTAAAGTATCGTTCTCAGTGGAATTCAGGAGGCCATTCGATGTAATTGGCAATCATTCAGAAAAGAATATGCTCTCGCTCGAACAATCAAGACAAAGGCGGCCGATAGTACCTACAGGCGAGCCATTACGGGTCAATACCCATTATTATGCTATATTTTCGCGAGCACAGCCCTCCGATATCCCGTACGCTCACATGAGACGGCAAATATCTGTAATTAAAGGTTGTAAAGTTGATTTACGGTTAGGGTCCGAGGATCGAAGTCCGGGGAGCGAGTCGACCAATGGCGCGTCGCGGAGCCCTCGTATCAATTTATTAGAAACGAATGAAAATCGCGGCTGCGGTGGCGTCGGCGCGCGATAATGCGGCGCGGTGCGGTCGCGCGCCCATCACCCATCAGCCGCCGCCGCGACAGTATCGAGCGCTGGTGCGTACTTTACGATCTCCGACAGCACGGTAACACCGGCAATAAAATTGCAACAATGGAAATGTCGGATGCGGCTGAAAGACGACGATGCGACTACGCCGGATCATTGCGATGAATGCAACAATGGAATCCTCCAAACGAAGGTGGCAACTATCGACGGCCGTAAAGCTGAGCTATCCGGCGACGCGGCCGCCGTTACGACACTCGACAGATACGAACAATACCTACATAATGTAATTGTAATAAAACTGCGCGTGCTCACACAATGTTAACGAACGAGTACTATTACAGTATTTCACCTATTTGCGGGAGGAGTATAAATCTCAGGAAAACGTAGCTATGCGGCGTCCAATATAAATGTAGCCCGTAAAATGTGGGTTTAATGCAAAGGCCGTCGGACCAGCTCGCCAGATATCACAACAAAGGCATCCGATGAAGTGTAACTTAAGAAGCCTCTCGGATTTATTCTTCAATAAGTCTCTTCGACGATCAATAATAAGCATTGTTTCGAATCGTCCGCAGAGCCAGGTCCGCTTCGACCCTCCGAACATTTAATATCTGAAAAGTAATGATTAGCATTTGTTGTTTCCAAATGGTAGTATCGTCTGGCTGAGATGTATGTAATTTATTATTAACGTAGTCATGTTTGCGCTTTTTATGGGCGCGGAGAAAATTGACCGACAAAACGAGTCTGGTGCCTACAATGTTGTTTCCACGGCTGTGCATAATTACACATCGACAAGCGTTATTATGGTTGTTTTTAATCAAAATGTTCTCTACAAGCATTATTTGTGCTGATATTTACCATTACACATCGTCTTACACTGATCAAACCAATCCGACTTAACATCAATTGTGCAGGTTCCACAAGTTTGCAATATCTACTTACTACATGGTATTTTTTATGACTCTCGTTTTGTCGCTTACGGCTATCGTAAAATATCATCGGGATGGAAACCCTTAATTTGTGTATCATTTCTTTTGTTGTAATACACTGTTGCTAATCTTTGTTTACGATGTTCCAGGGCAAAGATTGGTTTTGAAGAAAACCTATAAAAAATTCAGGTATTGCCGGGGGTTAGGAATTATCCCTTAGTTTGACTCCAATAGAATTATCTTCCTTATTTAGCATAAAAGCATACTCAAGATATTTCCATGTTCACGTCAGTTGTGCCTAAATAATAGAATTCATAAAAGCGTCATGTTTGGTCGTGTCTAGACGAAGGTGCCGAGAATTCGAGTGCCACCGCGTTTACTGTCTCCTCTCAATGGTAATTTGAATGACAATTTAAATTACAATGTGGAACGGCGTCCCGTTGATGACGAAGCACATTTAGAGCCAACACCTACAGCATTTATTCAACAGAATATGGTTAATAACCCATGACGATTATACGTGTGTTATTTTTGTTATTGAATTCATTTTATGAAGATTGAATCAGTTTTGGTTGTTTGTATGAATATTATTCACGTTATAAACATCCAACTATACCATACATTAAGTACGCCCCGAACGTCTAATAAATCTATTGTGGTAAATGTCACCCAGAATCCAAGTTTAACGGTCCACGCACATAAAATGATAAACTAGTATATCACAATAAAACAACGTACAATTCAAAATAAAAGATGATTGAAGCTAATATTGATAAGCATGAGGCAGCAAAGAAAAAGAATAACATATAACGGAAATAAAATAATCTGGTGTTGGTTGACAAAAAACAGACAATAGAGTCAAAGGGCAAGAAGTTTTGACAATGGCCGTGCTTGGCAGATAGAACAAATGAGGTGTCTGCCACAATGCTGCATTTACATAAATGGATGGAAGATGGGATGAAGGAACAGGGTGACATTCAACAGTGGTTTATAAACGAGAAGAAAGGACAATTATTATTATTGATTCTCTCATGAATATCGTTTGAGGGGCTGACTATCTGGATGTGGTTATGATGTATGTTGGTTTAGTAACATTAAATTTGAATGGCATACATTTATAAGTTAAATTCTGTTTGTTTCCTTTGATATAGGATTTGATCGTTTTTATTCGTGCTTGATTACTAAGTTTAATTCATTGCTGCGTCTTTGGCAGCTTAATCAAACAGCATTAAAATTGCATCATCTTTAATATCTTGATATTTCGTCGTCAACCTTTCCTCTGTAACATCGTGCACAACGAATTTGGCTTTCTTGAACTCTGACATTTAGAATAATCGAATTAGAGTTCTATATTCTGTATCTGAGATGGATCGATATTCTTTGTGAAGTAATCCGATGGAGTGATAGGTTCAGCTTATCGTTGCGTTATATCGGCCGCTTCCTGTGGCCCCGCCTTGACCCTATCTATATAATAGATTACATTTAGATACGTGTAGATATTATGTTGCGTACTGATTTCCGTCAGTAGGTATTAGTGGGTTTAAGTTTGTTGATAGTTTGATTGACTAGTGGGTGAGTTTTCCTTGAAAAGTGTACGTGTTCGATATCGTTAACACTTTTAGTTTCTTTGTCTTGATTCACTTCTATTTTTAAGTTTTCTATTTCATCGTGTCGTGAATGATTTTAGTACATTTCTTTCGATATTAAAATGCCATGTTTTGACATAGCTTTCTGTTTACCTACTCAATGAACAACTGATTTGTGTAGTAGGTGGTTCATCTATTTCCTCCTTTTCTATTTCCCACTCCCTATCAAATTAATAGTCGTATAAATGCAATAAGCTTTCCCCTACGAGATCCGCCCAGCTGGCAGGGCGGGCGGGGATCTAGGGCGGGCCGGTGACGCCTACCCGTGTTACGCTCAGTCATTTAATTAAGTTGAAATTGTGCATGCACCTAATCAAATTAATATTGAGATACTAAATTGTACGACATATTGTTATTTGAAGAAATCATTTTATTATATCACTTAATGTATTCGACAGAAGAAAAACTGTGTTTAAGAAAGCAGTGTTACAGTGAAATACAATTATACTTTGCAAACCAATGCTAAATATTAACAATCATATCTCAAGATAATCAAAATTGTAACTAAAGCTAACGATGCCCAAACGTGGACATCCGTGGGAAAGACACACATTATTGCATTTCGCGGATATGAGATAATATACAACCCACTAACACTTAGTACCTGTGCTGTACACTCGTGACATTTTGTTTGAGTTTCAGAGACTATAAGCAAGCTGCGTTGCCCTGTGTACGCAGATAACGGGTATCCGGCACCTTTAGATTACTCGATCAGCGGATATTAACTAATACTTTCAATATTTAACTAAAGTATTTGGTTATGACGACTGGATTCAAATGGCAAAATAAATTTTAGACAATATTGATTATCTACAACCCAATCTGTACGGGTGGCAGCTTAAATTCCACGAAAACAAACCGGCCAAGTGCGAGTCAGACTCGCGCACTGAGGGTTCCGATCGAGTCTTATTTTTTTCCGAGCATACATTAACTACGGAAGTTTATAAACTATGAAAGCACTCTCGTTTCTCTGAAAAAATATGGCAGGTGTTGAAGGACAAACTTAACTTTGTTGTTGAAAAAATGTTCTACCGTACATTAATGTACGTCACGGTCTATTAATCAAAATATAAGTTTCTAGGTTATTGCAATACAAAAAATATATTTATGATAAAACCACAAATTTCCAATTTTCAGATTTTTTCCTGTACTTGTACTGTAAGATCTATCTTCTTGCCAAATTTCATGACTCTAGGTCAACGGGAAGTACTCTATACGTTTTGATTCCCTTGCGAGCGTCAAAACATGCGCAATAAATGGCATATACGGCTAAAGCTGTATATTCCGTAAAATGCGGATGTTTTTTACATTGCGTTGACTTACGGCCGGTCTCAATAACGTGTCTACCTTTAACCAACTGTCAAATCAGCTACCAACAGTAGCAGAAACATCATGTTACAAAGGCAAAAATGATGTTTCAGCTACTGTTAGTAACTAATTTGACAGTTGGTTAAAGGTAGATACGTTCTTGAAACGGGCCGTTAGAAGTTTGTTTTTTCACTGCTCCAAAGGGTAGTAGACCTGAGTATTTTATATTAATTTCAACTTGATTCCTCCATGCGTTCCTGAGAAACAGACAGACAACAAAGTGACCCTATATTGGTTCCGGTTTTGCCGACTGAGGTACGAAACCCTAAAAATTTAGTTAATTTTGTAAATGCAGTTGTAAAACATAAACAGCTATAATAATTACGTAACAAACCACCTTACGGAATAGCATAGGTACCGTTTGAAAATCACATAAATGAAAAATATTCGAAAATTCGTCATGTCAAAAACCTGTCATCAACCAAATTCTTTGAAGCTCCTACGAAAACGACACCTCTCACGACCGTCATATTATTATCCACGACTTCAATTTCAACCGCAAGTCATATTTTATTATTCAGAATATATTCAGCACCTGTGTCTATTAGAATAGTCCTAGATTTCAATCGGGCAGCGTCTTAATCACCAGTTATAACGCCGGAAGTGCTGTCATCACCGGTATAAATAATCACTTTTGGCCAACGGGTCGTTAGTGGGGGAAGCCGGAGCGAGGCAAGCGGGGGGGAGAGGTAATTTAGCTGCTCATCCATCAAGCACACCTTCTCACCGACCTGGATTTAGCTTTCAATTAAGAATATTTAAAAATCGTACAGTTTAATGGACAAGGATTTATTCAGATTTAATGTCTACATGGATATTATATTTGCGGCAGGATATTATGTAAAGGAAACTAAAGTATGCTCTGTAAATAAATAATGGTGTTAACAGACCATAAAATAAGATGCTGTGTTGACGCTTGTAACATAGGTACATTTAATGTTGATTGATGATCGTCACGGATTCACTCTGAGAATCTGCAAGTAGGTACGCTCCTGTCAACTCCACTTGCATAATGCATTTCAATAAATACTTGAATTTTAATGAGACGGTCTTATTGTTTATAGAAATCAAGATGTGCTACTGAATTTAGATTTAAAACGCGTCTACCTGGAGCAAGATTGATTGACAACTTAATTGTCTTGATATCTGGTGCAATTCATTAGCAATTTGGCAAGAAGACCACATGAACACTTATAAACATACCTGCATACTTAGAAATGTGCCGTTTAGACATTCTCTTATAATAATATCGCACGATGTTATATGCATGGTCACATGAGCAGATCGAATTCGTGTAGGCTGCACATTTCAACTTGACACGCCGACAGACGTTTGATTTTTCGCGAATAACAAACTGAGTGGGAAGGCCGAATCAAATAGAAATTATTTTCCTCAACAATTGAAATAGACGTGATGAGTGATCCGTGGGCTAATTAGATTCTAACGAGCGGCAATCAGCGCCATCTCCTAATATCTAGATGAACGGGAACCGCTGAGTGATACTCTTTATTTTATAGCACGCCACGAAGGTGGCTACTATTCTCGTCCGAGGAAATGGATACGCGTCAATCGTCCGACACAAGAAAAAACGTTATGAAAAGAACAATGTCGGCTTCCGTGCTGCTATGTTTAGATGGTGTCCGTTTCAATGGACCGTTGGAATTGACTTCTGACCTTCTTAAAAGCTGAATGAGTGGAACAAGTCTGAATCTGAATTAGAACGCAGCGTGCACGCGTTCAGCATTCGAATATCAATGAGTTGGTTATGGAACAGTTCCCAGAGACCAACAGATGGTATTGCATGATTCATTTAAATCAAAAATGAATATTCGCTAAATTAATTAACGCAACGAGATATGATAACAATAAATTGCTGCATCCAATTGTGTTATCTCGTGCGGTAGCAGGAGTTTCGCTTCGGTCGACTCGTTCGCGATCACAAAGCAAACGTTTCGAATGCTGGCGGGCCCTTGTTAGCACCTCCGACACCTTGGAACACGATCGATTAGGCCCGCGGCCGCTCACATTCAATTATTTATTTATTTATTCGTAATTAAGCCGCGCGAGTTATGGACGCCGTTTCGATTTACGATCCGGCCAGATGAGTTATCAGCGATCGTCGATACGATTGCTTTATGGGACGGCCAATTGACGAAAAAATATTGTTTTCACACAGTTCGGCGGTTTACTGCGTTTTGCGTAGCTGCTTTTTTGCAGCCACATCGTGCCGTTTTACGGTAGACTGGAAATCGAATCAAAGTAGATTATAAATCTAATCGATTCTTTATTTTAGTTAAAGTCTTGGTTTTCAATTATGTGTTCATTGTTCATATCACATACTTAAACCTTCAAAAATTTTGAAACTATTTCCAAAAAAAAAATACTGATCATATTTTCCTGCTCAACAGCAATTACATCCCCTTGAATACAATGACAATTAGTGACAAAACAAATGTTATCTCATTACCTCGTACAATAAGCTCACCATTAATAACGTTGTATCGATACATCGCAGCGATTTTATCGATTCTCGCCACTCGATAAGGCGGCCGTCATGAGGCCAATTTGTAAGGGGCCATAAATTACTTTATTAAAATAAATCAGCCAGTTTATTGTTCTCTTCTCGCCTTAGCGACTATTGTTGTTTTGGGAGACGAATATTATGCTTTCCGAGCGGTTGCAATGCGTTTTGAGATTGTTAGTGGGAATGGTAACATCGGTCTAGAGTTTAAACTTAGAAAAAATTTGGATTTTGATCCATTGCTAGACTTATTGTCTCTTATTTTGTCCATGTTGTGAAGTAGCGTGAAATATATTTGCCAGTCAATTATAATTTGGATTGTTTTACTCTGTTTAAAAAGTAAAATTTAACACCTCTTGAAATAGAACCGAGAAAAATACGTAATAAAATCTAGACATAACTACATACATAGCGTGTGTTTAAATAACTACAAATCATTGAGAAGAGCACGCGACTAGTGGTCTTATAAATATTGCATAAGCCGGGGGCTGCTACAGTAATTCACACATTATTGGACCTGGCAATGAGTTTAAACATGTTACTCGACCCCGTGTAGCTATGGTCAAAATAATTGTGTAACAACACACGATATTGTTAGCGCCCGGAGCTCGACATTACACATGTAGCACACTCAAAAGATTTAAAAGTAATTAATGTACCTCCAAACCAATCAATTTCAAACTTCTAGACTTGTCAATTAGTGTCAATTACTAGTTGTAACGTTCTGTCATTTGAACATTGATTTTCGATGTAGGTATGTAATAAGTAATAACGTAATGGCGTTATGCAGCCAAATTAACATTTACGAACTAACCACTACACAAATCAAATTAAATCAAACACGATTACGAGCAAGCTATATGCAATAAATAAGACAATTATAATGAAATCGAAGACATAGTAGATTTATCGGGAGAGGGGCGACTCTTCGACTGGCGCGAGACGTCCAAACGAGGCACGGGACGAGTGCGCCTCTTACGACCCGCGAGCGTTAATAAACGATATTAATAAGTTATGTTTTTAATTACGGCCCGATCGTGTGCTTATTTATCCGTGTGATTTTATTGGCCCCCGCGGCGGGCCTGGGCCCAAGGCCAACACTATAAGATATTCTCCGATTAATAAATTCGATTCGTAACGAGATGTATCGGCTTTGGCGTCCCATTACAGCTTATGTTATCAATGTAAGGAAATGGTGTAAATATTTTGAGATGAATTAGTGGTGTAATGTTTAATTTTGGGAAGTGATTTATTAATAGATGGGGCAATTAATTTGTTTGGGATTAGAATGGTTATAATTATAGATAGCCCGGAAGCAAAATTTCAAGCGCTTGGTTGCTGATGTTACGTAAAAACAATGACATACAATTGACAGAAAACACACAAAAAACGTCCCCAATTTTAAAACTCGTTACAGCCAAATCCAATTTAAAAACGGAATCAAATCTAAAAATATCAGACAAAGTAATAATAAGCAAGAAGTGGGTAACGTCCCTTCATTGTCAAGAGCTAAATCCGATACCGTTCAAATCATGTGACGGATCGTGGAATAACGTCGCATCCGACGTCGGCGCGACGCACCACAATGTGGAAATCCAACAGAAAATAGGAGAAAAATAAAATAGAAAAATTGAAGTGACAGCGGACGTGGATTGACGGCTGTGCCTACATACATAATGACTTATTGTCACGCCTACACACGCTATAGCTGTGTTTTATTTTTAATGCAATGTAGATCTAATTACGTCAAGTGTGGACAATCGACGAAGCAACACAGTTTTCTATTCTTGATTTATGAAGTTGAGCAGCAATTAAAATTATACTTTGCTGTAATAAAATTAAGTCTAACATTACTTGTGTCAATACATAAACTCACGAAACAGCGACAGATACAGGCGCATAAATATTCCTAGTGACAGATGGATTAATTTTGTGAGTACAGATAATTTATATGGTTATTAACTCAAGCAGTCAAATAACTTTATTTCTGGCGACAGTCGTTTTAGGGGTTTAGAAGCAGTTTCTTGTTACGCAAGTGAACAAGGCCTTGATTAAAATGAGTCATGTTACAGGGTCGCGCCATTTTGCAGCTTGTTTGGTCTGGAGCGCCACCGCCAAAATACGGCGCAATCACGCCCCGTAAATGGGTCACCGCAACAATGTCCGACCTCTGTAGACCTACACTCAACTGTTATTAATCAAATTTTACAACATCGTAAAACCACGGCGGGATTAAAAACCCACTCGAAAATACTGGAAATCATATTTTTATGAGATTTAGATCCGAAGTTATTATTTGAGATTTTTATAGTGGCGAGCTGTTTAGCGGTGGGTTTCCAATTTGTGGCGCGGGTGATTTACGAGCGGCCGGAGCGACGCGCGACGCTAGACACCGCGCAGACGTCGTCACGCGGCCGCGGGTCACCCGCACAATGAGCCACTGTTCACTGCGACTGTATCACCATCATGATGACGACTAACCTATAAACTAGCAGCATTAACGCCCCTTATACCCGTCAAGGATATCGATTTGAATAAGGCAAAGGCTGATATTGGATTACGACCGAAACGAAGTGTGACGAATCCGTGCATTGTACTCACGCTCCGCGCTCAAGTTTACATCGTATTTGATGTCTTTTACCGCATTTTGTAAAATTATTACATTACAATCTTTATGTTGAACACCTTATCTACACCATTTAATTTTAATGGTGGAAAATCCAACGTTCACATTTTTCTCAGTCTTCCTGCCTGCTATTCAACTTTTAACATATTTTACTGTTCCCTCGTTGGCAGACGAGTGAGGAATTATAATATAATAAACGCTCCGGCCGATCAAGATAGTAGTAACAAATGTAAGGAGATGTAATGATTTCAGACGAGATGAATCATTGTAGAGCATGATTCGAAAGTCGATGGCAAATCTATTTTTACAAAGCATTCTAATTAACCGAGACAGTGTTCCGGTGAACACAAGCCATCTCAAGTTTCCAATCAGAACTCTAGGAACCAACTCGATCTAATGTAATCGTAGCCTCAGACGCATTGGCCGATCTCCCACTAGGAATCGGGATACGACAGCTGATTTCCGGCCCGAGATACACCGAGCACTAGATAGCACCAAGTTTCCGATTCAATCCTGTCAGAATGAAGATTGTTACTAAAATTATGTTGGCAGCCTAATGAGCAGATGTTGCTGATCTGATGGATTTTGTGGCTGAATTTTGCAGTTTCTCTTAACAGAATGCGTTCAATTATTTTAGTGTATTAGTGTAGGTGCAGTTAGTATTGGCAGGCTGCGAACTAACGCGACGCGGCGACGCGGGGCGGGTGCGAGCGTCCGGCATTGCGCTCCGCTGCCCGCATCCAACACGCGTATAAAATCTTTGATACGCAGCACCGATGGAATCGAAATCCGATATTCGACTCACAAGTTTATTTATCGCGAAATGCGACGATATTTTCGTCCGTCCGTCACTTGGACAGTTCACAGAAGCGGCAAGATTAATTGTATTTCGGTTGAGTCATCAAAATAATTAGAATGACGCTATTTTCGTTTGTGATGCTAATTTGACAGACGTCGCGGGAGATTTCATGTCTTCTTGTTTGCCGGCTGGATTCTTTGATTGGTGCTTTGTTATTTATTTTAATTCTTTTATGTATTAGAAGCACGAGCGAGAGCCACATCTGTTTTAACAGCGAGCGTTTCGAATCGTATCACAAAGGTGCGTTTGAGTCTTGACTGTACAGCGCACCAAATGTTCATCAACGACATGTTATTAAAGCTAAATGACATTATTATATTAACCATAATAAATGTCCATAAAGCCTTGGCTGCAATCCAGAAATATGACGTCGCTGTTATTGTGGTTGTAATGTTCAGATGGCACAAGAATCTGGGAAGTTTAACAGCGGGCCCAACTGGTTTATTGTAGGAAATATTTGATAGCCAACAGTTCTCAGAACTCAAATTTAATATACGGTTGTTAATTTTGAATGCGACCGCAATAAATGTGTTTGATTAATATCATTCTCGCGAACAACTGTAACGGGTGCAGCCGCCTTTGATCAGGGACCGGCTGTAGATCATGTTGAAACAATGCTACACATAAAGCGATTGCTGAGACATGGCGAATTATTTTATCATCCACCACTCGGCTAATTGTGGGCAAGTGTTGTTATTATGGATGTTGGCACGGCGCCGAAGATGCTCCAGCAGACAAAGTGTTAAACTGAACTAAATCAAATCATTATTACTCTAATGGCGACTCAAAAGGAAATTAACATGATGCATGGCCTAGTAGATGAAGACTCACTTGGTTCAGAAGTAAATTTTCAGCAATACCTTCATGTTTTTGATAGAGCCCGTGGAAATTTTACAATAACCAAACGATGGAACAGAGCCAAACACGTTTCCGCAATCCAATAATAAATATGAACTATTGTATTTTGATTGTGTGGAGATGTGGTACTGGAACGATGTCGTTAAGGTCGACGTTTGACACCGAAGGCACGTAATTATTATAATACGACAAATAACGATCTATGTAGTTAATCTTATGTGACAAACTGAATTGAAAGAGAGTTCAAGTGTCCTACTTATTTCATGTGAAGAAAAAAATAAAAGAAACACAATTTAAAAGCAATTAGCTTCCAGCGTTTCTGTTATAACACAAGAGAACGTTGGAAAGTGTAATTTTTGAATGGTACCGAGATCACAGAGTGCGTGGACGTGTTGTGACACTATACACTGAATGATTAATGAGACTCACGCTAATCGTGGCCGTTTTTATTTATAACCTAGTCACCGGCAGGAGGGAATTAGCGTTTGTTGACATCAAAATAGGCCAATGGATAAACACTTGATTCGCGACTACAATGTGAGAGCAAAGTCACAAGACACTGGAATGCGAAAACACGAACAAAATCAGCACAATATACTATACTGTCACAGATTCCATCGTCCGGTCAGTGAAGATAATTTAGAGAATTTTCATGAAAATATGTAGCTATCAAAATACATTTCAATTTAGTGATAACGTACATTAAAGTCGGAATAAATGAGATGTCAGTGTCGCGTTACCAGTCACAATATGTGGCGGTTCAGAGCCAGCCGCTTGACCTCCACATTATTCCATTTATCTGGAATTAGACCATTACAACATTGGACTATTTCGATTCCGAGTTTTTCGTACAGTTTATAAATTCATGTTATGTTTAAATAATAATCTTGATTTCATTTTAAAACAAAATTGTTTAAGTCTTTGTCGGTGGAACTATTTCGGATACTTTTGATGTATAAATACATCAAGTTTCAGTAAATAGTAGTGAATCATTACCTTCAGGAAATTATAGTGTAGTAACCAAGAAAGTTGAAGCCTTCTAACACAAAACGTTTATGATTATTCAGAAACCAGTTCAAAATGTCCAGAGGTCCAATAACAACCCACCATTCCCTTCACGTCTTGAGTTAATTTTTCCCAGACCAACTTTCTTTTGCTCGTCTTTTAAGATAATTACAGCTGAACCATAAGTAAGGTTAAGCAAAATGTCAGGCCATGTTGCCGCAATAAATAAACGTTGCATGAACTTGCGTGCTATAATTATATACTCATATAAAGTCATTTGCGTCAGGCAGCATAGCCTGCATACTTGCAAATTGAAAATTGCATATCCACAGTTATAGTTACGGAGCAAGATGTTGAGGTGTGATTCGCACGTTATCCAGCATCGTCGCAATGGACGCGACAATTGGACAATTATTTTAATTAAGTACCACACAATTATTTCCCGCCGCAATTCGCTTGGGATTCACCACAATGGTGTTAAAATGACTGGCGAATGCTTATGAAATAGATTGTGGAGATTGGACTACTTAAGTGCAGTTAAGATATTTAATTTTGCTTCTTCTTTTTTTAAACTGCGTTTTTATGAGTGATGAAAAGATAAAAAAAAGAAAACATAAGTTTTGCCAGTCTTAGAACCTGGCAAAATTTATGTTATTTTTTTATTTTTTTTAGCATTCTAACTCTCCTATCCTAAATCCCAACTCTTTTGAAATAGTCCTTTACAAAGCTAGCTTTATCTGTGGCCAATTGCAAGGAGTCCCAACCAACCAAAAGTAAGATAAATCCCCACTAATATTGTGACACGATCAATAGAAAGGCCGATGAAAACAATTAGAACCGGCCAGCGCCAGCACCTGACGCCATGTTTGTCCGCACAACTGGCGGTTAAGTACCGTGACTACTGGCGGCGAGTACTGGCAGCCAGTTCACTCATCCAATTATAATGACTTTGTCAATATCTGGATTTGTTGAATGGATAACAGAGAAGACAGAAGACTACAAAGCCAGATGGCATGTCGTGATGAAGCTGATTTGTATTACGAAAATTTTGTGTTAAATAAAAATCTATCACGAATGAGGCTTTATTTCTAAAAGAATTGGCTTTATTTCTTAATTGTTTTCTTTCAATTTTTTTATAAATGTTTAAGGTATCATCATCGAGGTAAAACTACCACAAATGATGTTCACTTAGCTTTAACCAATAAGAAGAGCGCATTATTCTGATTGGTATTACACCGTTCAAACTCAACTCTTAACTACTAGACCAAAACGCAAACTCGATTGAGTCGTAGATAAAATTATAGACATTGTTGTGAAGCACGCTAAAAAGTAGAAACATTTAGTAGAGGGCAGCAAGGGTACAATTACAGCGAAATGGTCGATAAATTATATAGCAATGGTGGGTGCGCGGGCGCAGCGTGACGCCGAGCGCCGCTTCCGCGAAACGTCATCTAGCGATCGGCAAATTGCGGCGCGATGCCGAACACGGTCGATATCGCGAAGGGCTAGCTTTAAATGAGGCGCTACACTACTTGCTGGAAATAGTTGTAAAGACAAAATGGAGGTTTGTGTCAGACTAGTTAGGTTCGAGTAATTATGCTAATACGATTTTTTTGTTATTTATAAGATAGGTACTCGCGATTGATCAAAATCTCTTCCGATAGAAAGCGATGATGTGGTCAATGAAGGAGCACGCTTGCCTAAAAGTAAACTATTCTTAAAAGCTAATAAATTGATCTTGTACCTAATAAAGGTGATATTTTTGTCTGCAAGAATCTTAAAAGTATTTAATAGTAGGTACGGATCAGCACTTTTTTGTGGCGATCGGAAAATTGCGGCGTGGTGTCGAACACGGCCAATATCGAGAATAGCTAGCGTAAATGAGGCGCTAGAATGTTGTTGGAAATGGTTATAAAGTGTGGTTCGTGTAAGTCGAGTTGGGCTCGTGTTCTGATATCTACTTATAGGATTCTACACACGACACGACATTATTTTTATTCAGCAAGATGCTTAGTAATATCTTAAAAAACCTATGTGGTCAATAATCATTAAAAATAAGTGTTGAAAAAAGTCAAAATCTAAATTGTTTTTATGGTGGTGCAATTTCCGGAAATCATAATAATATTTTTGTGAATCGAAAACCAATAGTAGGAGTTAATTTGCCGATATCGACTTATGAATCGGTAACAAAGTTGCGAATCATTTGTTTTACTTCATTTGTTTCCTTATGCCTCGTTTGCGACGGAAACGCGTGTTGACATTACCAGAATAGTCCTTTGTTGGGTGAGTTGGTGCCGTTTAATAACTTGAAACGTTTTATTTGAACGAACTGTACTTACTTATTGCCTTCAATGGCTGGGAGCGAAGCCTATTTCGGTTAGCACATACATTTTAAATAGTTCCCGGTATAATTGATATTTTCTACATTGATACAACGGTATTTTAGAATAGGGAGAGGGAATTTTATGTGTCAGCAAAAACTGGCCATAAGCATCTATGTAACTACAAAAAAAAGAATAATGAATTTTTAAATTTGAACACATTGTTCTTAATTATAAAGTTCTAGAACGCCGTTTCAAATTCTCAGAAAGTAACATGACATTATTGACAATGTAAAAAAAAAATATTGAGGCGGTTAGTTTTTTCTTAAGTTTTATTTTATAGGGGCTGTGCATACATTGAAAAGAAATTGGGATGTTTGTGAAGAAGCAAATGATAGACAATGGCGGTACAAGTAAAAGCTGTCATTGTGGAAAGTCCCGACGGATGTCTGGCCCCAAATGGCTGGTCATAAAATAAAATAAGGCTGATCACAACAAAACACTATTATGATACTTTTCACAGTTTGTATTAATTTTATCAGTTAGTTATTATTAAATGATGTCAATTTACAAAAGAAACGGAAACAGGGACAGTTCTCAAAGAGATTTTAACGGAAAATCACAGGTGTCAAGCAAATACAGGCTAAAATGGAAATGGCAAATGATGTAACGTTACATAACTTAGGAACGTATGTAATGTATACCCTATCAGTTACCTACACACTTCAAAGTAACTGAATATCTTAATTAAGTACGACAAACCAAAACAAACAGAATTCGATAAAACATTCCTTCTATCGATAACATTGCTGAATCGTGACTCAGTGGACAAATTATCGACTTTTTTCTACGTCTACGTATCTATTGCAGCTTAGCGATACTGTCTCCAGCAATTCAGGTAGACGGAATACAATAATAAAACATTTAAGTAAAAAAAAAACTATTTCAAAGCAATTAACTTGAGTAAGCCTCAGTGGCGTCAGAAGGATTACAAAGGACTTATCACTTTTTTGTCACCGTACAAAAACTCCCAAAGCAACTTCAACTTTATGTCTTCATTCTAGAAGTTGGTTATTCGGTGGAGTTCTGTCTCATATTGTGTAGGTGGTCACGTATTTGTTTTCGTTAGATAACAAATTGGTCATTTTACAAGACCTCCGATGAAGTCGTTCACGCTGGAACGTCATTGGTCAATATAACAATGCCTATCGATTAAAAATCGAATTTAATAAATCGATACCTACTTCTTCGATACTTACATGAAACCAAAGAGTAACATACAAGTAAAGCTTGAAATAAAGTTAATAAAAACCCTTTTAGACGGAGTTAACCGCACGTCTGATAGCAGCCTCTAACACTTGACACAAAGCTCATCAATTCTGAACCCTATCACTTTGTAATAACGATGTATCATTCGTTCACTTGGTTAACGGAGTACAGCAGATGTCGCCGCGACAAAGTAAAACGTACGTGCTTGTCGCGTAAACACGCGATGATGTGTGGGGCCGACCACGCAACAATAGCACTGTGCAATTTGTGATTCTACTCTATAATACACCGTAATTGCCACCAGAGAAAAAAAATATATTGAACCCGATTTTAGTAGCCTCGGGTTTGTTTGGTAATGTTTAAACTTAGTCTCACAATAGTCGCCATTATATGGCAACACTGCAATTCTTATACACTGTAATTTGCGTACCAAATCCTAAAGAACACGTCCTCTCAAAATGGTCGAAAACGTTCATACAATTACCTATGCTTCATAAAGAATGTCACACACGAAAATCGTCGAGATTCAAATAAGAACAGATCTTTCATTGTAACTCGTATCGAATTTACGACGAATATGATTTACGGGCGTATTTGATGCGGATGGACACACGGACAACAATAGGGTCTTACGAAACGGCGGGAAAGAAACCCGCGCCATGTTTTAGTATTATAATGTGGTCACACTCCCCCTACTCAGCTGAATAACTTTTTTTTATGAGTTCTTGGAAACAAATGCTCGATTACATTTATCGCTCGCTTTTATTGTGTTAAATTGAAATGAAAGGTGGTCAGTTGTAATCGAGTATTCAAATGCACTGTCTGTTAACCTATACACCACTTGCATTATGACTGGTTACATTTCCCTGTCGTGTGGAGACCACAACTGAATTTATTGTTATTACATTTTATCATTCACGCTTGTCAATGACCACATTTTCAATCAATTACTCTACGAGTCTACGCAATGCCTTTAGGGAATATTGTTATTGTTGAAAATTTAGGAATTCACAATAATATTGACTTGGGAAATCAATCAACTTAAAAAGCATTATTAAAAGCACAAGCCCCACTAAAGAGGCCAACCATTGAAACCGAAAAATTAAAATCGAAAGTCAAAAGTTTCAAATGTCGAAAGGTCAATTAAAATCGCAAATATCGCCGTCCGAATTCGATACCTAAACATAATCGATTAAACACGCGCTCGTATCGAATACAATGCGGCTTCGAGTCGAGATTATTTTTGGCAGAATTAGGACCGTCATGTGACGAATATAGTATGTGAATCACGTATGTTTGTGTTATAAACAGCTATTGTTTTACAAAAATCACTGAATTACTGAGATTCAGTAAGGTGACTTTGCTCATTAGAAAACTATAGGCTCTTTGTAACGTTTGGCTATACCTGGTAGCCATTTTTTTAAGTGTGAACGTAATTTACTACGTGAATTTGGTTATAAAAAGTTAAATCAATGTATAATTCAGTGAGGACATCCGCTACAAAAAGCTAAACAGCTGTAACTTTTTGAAATACACCCATCGGTGGGCCCATGTGCGTAGATATTTCAAAAAGCATTTCTAAGATAGAGCATCTACTAAACCCGAAGCTTCTCAAATTAATATCAATCTATAAACCTCGCCGCCACTAAAACGCTGCAATTTAAATCTAAATTAAATTCCAGAAAAAAACTTTTGTCACAGCTGACATTCTTAACACTCGCACACATTACTCAGTTCCTGTATTTGTCATTAAAATATGCATTAACACTGTTTTCTTTATTCTCTGTGATTTATTCGCGGTATTAATTTGGCGAGATGATATATACCACACCCACGAAATGATTCTGAGTAGACTTCAGTCGGTGGCACCACCACAGATAATTATAATAATAATAATACTGGTACCACGGACATGTGACAGTTCGCTATGTCGATAGAATCCAAAGATTTATTACAGGAAAGTATGTTTATCTACTTTATAGTTGTGAATTGATGTGGTGTTGATTTATAAATGAAAATATTATAAATTATAGCGAATTTTAGCGCCGTCCACATGTTATTATTTATGTTTTTTTTTTAATGGACTTGATAAACTTGTTTAGAAAACTTGCTGTTGGGAAGCTGGTTACAGAATTGTCGGTGTCCACAAATTGAAAAGTTCGACATGTCTTATTAACATTACAATAACGTAATCCCTGGAAGTCGACGTTAAATCAAGTTTAACCGTGCTGTGCGTATTTTGACTTTTATTAATGAACACTAAATATATGCAAGCAGAACTCATTCAAGCTCGTCGAAGAATAAATATTAACCTCTGGGAATCTGATGGATCGCCCTTTAAGAGAGCCGAATTTGTGAAACAATAAACATTAGCATTATGGAGGAAACCGGTTCATTAAGCGATCGTTAATATGAACGACGCTCAGACTTTGTAATTTGTATCCGATAAAAACTTACAAATGACAGTGTCCAACATAAAAAGTTACATTCAAATGCGTTATGGAAACAGATATATAGCGTTTCCGAGATCAAAGCGCGTCACATAAAGACTAATAAAATAATTTTATTGGTAGCAAAAACAAAAGGAACGTTTAAGATGCGATAAAAAATATTAATAGAGCGGTAAACGTTGGCGGGACGATTTCGTTAAATTAAAAATGTGTAAGTCGGACATTCCGCGACTTTGATATATTAATCCACGTTTCGGCGCGAGATTACATCGTGTGCCGCATGCGCAGGAAACCGCGGAGCCGCTCATCCGCGCCTCCGCTAGTGCTGACACCTAGCACTTAGTAGATATTCAATAAAAAAACAATGGAAAGTAAATAATATTTTACAAAAAGCATAACCTTAGATAGCTTAATTGAGAAAAACCCAAAGTTTAATTTAATTGAAAGACGTTACAATTTAGTATTTATATCATTTCGATTTACTCTGCGGTCATTCACATTTTTCTATAATAAACTAGAAACTGTCCCAACACTAGCAGTGCGTTGATTAATTCTACTTTTATTTGTATAAGAATCAAGCAGCTGGCACCAGCTTTTGATCCCGATACGCCGTAGACCGCGTCGACATAATGTCGCTAGCATTTTTCACGACACGACGAAAACACGACAAAAATAATCGATCATAATCTTGAAGAATTCTAAGAAATGAGATAGCTGTATTTTTAATTAAAATCTTTTTAGATCGTCTGTTGTTTATAAATAAATGAAATGCTTTTTGAATTTCGAATAGAAGTCTAATAATCCGATAAATTAAACTGGCACACGAACACATCGCTTTTGAAAATGGAACGTTTCACAATTAAAACAAAAAAAAAGAACGCAAAGACGGTTTAAAAATTCAAGCAGTTATCAAAATAATGTTGAACGAGTGAGTTGTACGATGAACATGGAATGAGAGATGAGCAAACAAACCAGTAGCGGCTACTAGACTTGTGTAAACGGCATAATTATCAAACGCACACGCAGGGAAAGTCGGCTAATTGGGAAAGCGCATACCTTGATGTCAGATGTCGTCACTATTATGTATGTAGTGGAATATTTGGGTATCATTCATGTACGGAGTGTGATTGGAATAATTAATTAAAGAAAATACGAGATTCTCAATAATATTTCCATAAGGTCTCGAGAATCTATGATAACAACCTTAACCTGAATGAATGAGGTGGTCTTTTTTTATTTATAGAACCTTTACTCGGGTTATAAAAACAGAATTCAATACAGTTACAACCTTTTTCAAGTTAGTAATTCATTCACCGCACACAAAGTTCGATAGAGTTGCCTCTTTGCATAGTGTCGTAGCTCCATGTTACGGGCAGAGGCGGCTATTATAAGAAAAATCATGGAGAGAAATATTGTTTTCATATGTAAGAAAGTACAAACTTGCAAGAACTTATGCCCACAACTTATATTACTTACAGGAATGTTAATTCTCTTTTTTTTAAGATTTGATTTATCTTTAACCCAGAAGCACACAACCGAAACCGTTACCGCTTAGTTTAGAATTGTTAATGTTATATAATATGAATGAGCTGAAAATAAGCCGAACCTCACTGGCTTATTTTCAGTTGTATCTCGAAACACTTAATTCGGCTGGAAGTGTGTCAAGCGACTTGAAACCCACGAGCATACATAAATTTTCTAATCGATTTAAATTAAATAGCAAGGACCATACTTAAATTGTCATTCAGCTCGATTAACACCACGTAAACCAGCTTATATTAATTAATACATTCACTTTATTTCTTTCCTACTCAGTTACACAAAAGCAGACTCTTCCGCCTAAGTCTTAAACCGCGTCATGACGCGGGTCTCCCATCATGACGCAGCGATATCCGGACCGTTATTGGCGCTAGATGACCGTCACAATGTTGTTCGATGTGCACCCACTACTACCGACACCTTGGCTTGGCAGGTTATTGGGGAAATGGAGTAAGGATACGATTTACGAACAAATTGACGTAAACTTTGTGCCTAAGAAGACCATGTTGGCTAGCTAACACCACAAATAATAAACTGAACTAATCTAGCGTTAATCACGCCAATTAAACTTTTTTTTATCGCAGCACAGATCTTTTGATATGATGGATTTTTCATTTTATCACCTTGTTTTATTTCGCTGTTTGTCATGTGCAATTATTTTTTTTTTACATTGTTTATATTATTTTCAATAACCTGTTGTGAACCATTTAAAGTTAAAAGAAATAGTATGACGTTATTAATGGTAGAACCAATTCTACCATTTGAAACATCATACTAAGTATTCTGTTGTGGAAGGCCCAAGCCTTTCTTATGTTACATACATGATATTTAAAAGCAGCTCAAAAGACAAAGACAGGTAAAAAATATAGTTTTCTAAAAAAAAAAAGTTTTTAACAATTATAATTATCTTCTGCCAATGCAAAAGATTAAATGGGACTTCGCGTCAATAGCAAAGCTATAAGCGGCCAGCACTTTGATGTCTTAATAAATCAGCTTTTAGTCGAGTTAATGATAAAAGCCAAATGTTTGTAGAGCCATATCCGCAAATTTTCATCGATATTTAAACATAAAGGAACGTGACTACACGGGTATTTAGTAAAAAAAAGCGCCATCAAAAGATAAGCCGAAATATAATCAAACAATCAAATTAAGTGAATAATAATCTGACTTCCTGTTTGCACTCTACAACAGGGTGTTTTACTGAAAAAATCTAATTAGTCCGTCAGATAGGTTTCCCAAAAATGTTGGAATTACGTGAATTCTGTCTTTTTCTTTTTAATGTTTTTTTCATATTTGTATTTTCTAGTATTATGATTTATGTAAGTGTACTTTTGTGTGTTATGTTTTCTGTTCTTGTACTAAATGAATGTTTTATCTATCTATCTATCTAAAAAAGAAAAAATACGTAAAATACCCTATTATTTACACACCAGTGTCTTCCAACGGGATCGCCTCCGAGAGAGTCGGAATTAACCCGAAGGAAATGATCCATCGAAAGGGATGATCCCTTTCGATGGATCATTTCCAAATTTTTAATATCATAAAACCCCCAATTATAAAAAAGAAAAGAAAAAAGAGAGAAAAAGAGTTATTACAAAAGTTATGCAAGTTGGGAAGATATGAACTCACGCTGCCTAGTTTCATGTAAATTGGGTCAGCCGTTAAGACGTGAGAGGAAACAAATAGACCGACAGAGTTACTTTCGCATGAATATTATGTAGTACTTGCTTTTGCCGCGAGTTTGTCCGCGTGGAATAGTAACTTTGGGTAGCCAATTTTACAAAAACGCTTGAAAATATTTATGTTTTTTTTTTTTATCAAATGCCTCAATTTAAAGGTTCATGGTTTTATCTTAAAAAATGAAGGACGGACGGATGCCCTTTTTACGCGACAAAAGGTATGTCTATGCCTATGTCCGTCTCCAAGATCAAATCTATCTCTGTACCAAATTTCATCTAAATCGGTTCAGCGGTTTAAGCGTGAAGAGGTAACAGTCAGACAGACACACTTTCCCATTTATAAGTGTGAATGGATGGATTTAATCAAATACCTACGTACCTAAGGTATAGATATAGGTATAAATGATGTGTTCTGTAAATGAAAACAAACTTATTAAAAATTTTATAGGGTTTAAAGCTTTTTTTACTTGACCTTCTGTACAGTATATTGCATTAAGACGATTAAATTAAGGGCGAATTTTAAACTTAGTCAAAGCTCCTTTTAATGTCTTCAACGCTATTCCAAAACCAAATTGCTGTACCAATTGCAATTCATCTACAAAAATTCAATTAAAACTATAACAGCGTTGTATTGCTATAGTAGGCGCCATATATATGTGGAATAAAGTACATTGACCTTTCCCTAATAACTGTTCATAGGTACCTGAACAATTAAATATGAATCGTTTTTCATTATTAGACAATGTTAAGGATCACGAGAGATGATGATTCGGTACAGCTTTGTGTCATTAATTCCGTTTTTCAAATTAAAAATGTCAATAATTGTAGGTGGGTCAATGACCGTTATTCCACGATTATCTGGCGCCTACTATATACATTTTGACAATGATTACCAACTCTTACACCATTAATCTTCCCCCTTGTCCTAATCGTGGACTCCTCGCCATCAATCTTGGGTTATTTAAAGCATGGGACATGCCTAGACTTGTTACTTCAATAAACGGAGCCGTGACGAACACGAAACATTCGACATCTGAATATTAAATTGTTCATTTGTTTTAAAAATGTTAAAAGTTTGGGGTCGTATTCTGGAATGAAGGGAAGGAGTGAATCTCGATTCGAAATCGGATGATTTTTTTTCTGTCATCGTCCACGTGTCTGTCATACCGTTTGTTATAAAATTGTTTTGTATATTTTATTACAATTAGTTCATCCCTAAAATATTGCCGGTCCTTATTCTTTAACTAGTATCTACTACGAATGATTTTTTAATGAAGATTCATAATTCACCACCATCCGTTAATATTATGAAGAATATCTTCAAGAAACTGTTGACAGAAACATTACCAATTTCGATTACCATCAGTCACAACCCATTCAGACAATAGACAACCCAAAAAAGAAATCATCTAGGTCAACAAAAACAAAATTACATTTTTTCATTCATATTAAATCCACAATCCACTTTCAAACCGTAATAAGATCCACGCCCATTAATATATCGAAGTCTCTTCTAATCAATCAACTTTAGATTAACACTCGTCTAAACTAAAGACTAAACAGACAAAAACAAATGAGCGAAGCCCGAACTCGAAATCGAATTAACCGCATGCATGTTTAAGACACCAATTAAACCTCCAACAAAGGCTATCTTCAATGAGACGAAAAAAATTTGATAGATCAACTCTTTAACGTAATCTATAATCTTTCAAACATCAACTTAAAAAACTCCCTATATCCGTGCCGTATGGTTCAAAATCAAAGGGTGGGTGGCGTGAAGAAACTCGAGAAGGCTGTTGGCACAACATCTTATATCGATTAAACAGATAATTAATCACGGGAAATGAATCCGAATGAGATGTTATTAGTTATACCACACTCGCTATTACCAAGTGAAACAATAGCTCGGTTCTACATGCTGATCGTTAAACGGAGATTAACTTTAGTTTATGTTCGAACTTGCTTATGCAAGCGGTTTCGCATGCGAGAATGTTGGAAAATATCCTAAGGGACGTACTTCAGGGATAAAAAAGTACCCTGTATCCTTCACAAAGGCCCAGACTATCCCGTTAGCAAAATTCATCAAAATTGGTGTAACGGTTTACCTAGGCTTGAAAACGTAACAAATAAACGACTAACAGGCAGACAGCATTTCTTTCTCGTTTATAATATGATTGCATTGTAAATGTAAGCACTTATTCAGCAAATTGTTAATTGTTGTCAGACAGGAAGAAATTAACAATCGTTTATTTAGCAATTAGTGAATGTTATATCGATATCGTGATAACACATTTTATATGTTAAATGTTTGTTACTATGTAGAATTTGCACATAATCTAGGAAACAAATCTCAAATCCGGAACATTAACAATGACTCATTTGATATGAAAAATGATTATCAGGCTTATCCAAAGGAAATACCAATCAATCATATTATTATTATCACTAAAGAAACTTTGATTGAAATGATTATGCCTATTGTATGGTGCTATATATACACGCTAGACACAAAAATGATTTAGAAAAAAAAATTGTTCATTCTGTTCAAAACAAACGCACATTATAGAAATGAAAAAGTTTAAGTCCTGAGTAAATAAAAAAATAATAACAAAAAAATTGAAACACCTAAAATAAGAAGATACATTTAATAAGTTTAAAGTCACCCTGTATGCTAGTGCCGGCAAGGAGCGGCCGCCGGCCGATCAATCAGTTGCTAACGAGCCGGTTACGTGGACAGCATCCAACACACTCACCATATCTTCTATCATAATTAGCTCATAAAACAGACAAATAGATCACAATATCAAATTGATAAAGATTTTTTTATTCCACCCTGTACAAAAATTGCTCATTTGAACATTGACAGGCTTGTTACACTTCTGAGTTCATTGTGAGCCAAATAAAAACAAATTAGCTGCAAGTTACTTACATTTAAATCATCAATAACAAATTAGACATCAATCGCCGTCAAATTATCGAGTAATTTTCCTTCAATCAAACTCGCTCGATTTGCAATAGCGGCATTAGAATCGATACAAAAAACTAATCGATTCACGAATTGGAACACCCACTCGGCCGGGCGTGTAACGTATGCAGCATTTTGATTAACATTTACATAAACGTTTGTCGCTCGCATTAAAACCAAGTCCGGACAATTAAAAAAAAGCGTTTTAATTTCTTTTTTTCAACTGAGACGAAGACAGAGTGCGGAGCGCGGCGCGGGGCGTGGCAGACTAACTTTCATTACTCACCAGCAATAATAAATGATAAAACATTATTAATACGAGGAGATCACTCCGTTTGATGGCTCACACATGCTAACCTACGTCGAATAAATTAATTCTAATTATTAAATGTTCTTCCCTCCCTCCGGCTGTAACAATTTGTGGCTTTTGAATTCAATATTTATGCAGAATTGAAACTGAATACATTTGATTAAAGTATAAACCTGGATTTCTAGTGGGCTAGCCAACAAATCGTCATCAGTCTTATGCGATTAGTTTCCTGTGTTATCTGGCCGCGTAATAATAACCAGAAGTTTATTGGCCGGTTTCCCGCAATGATAAATTGAATAATAATTTATTCTGAACAAGATAAGGCAGCGTACAGATCGCGCGCCTTGATACTCTCAACGTGTGAGCGGATGCCTGTTACACCGAAGCACCACTTAATAGCAATTATTTTAAAAAAAAGTGACTTCCACAATTGGATGTCCTAAAACTTCGTAGCCGGCTTCGTAGACGTTGCTACGACGCGCTACGAAATTAACTACAATTTTGTAACTAGTCGATATATAATTGGAATGAATAAAACTAAGAACTGCAAGGAAAATAAATTTCCAACTTTCATTACAGCAGCATATACTGTCCAATAGAACGTATGTAAATCTGTCGTAGCTCGTCGCATTTTCAAGCACATCGCCTTGAATTTTAGTTTAGCAAAACTTTATTTTTACAACTACTAGTAAAGCTTATAGGTCACAAAAGTTTTTGTTAGTAAAATCAAGAGCAACCATTTCTAGAAGAGAATGCGTTTTGTGCGTCGTACTTACAAGTTACATTCAAAGCGTAACATCGGTGTGAGGTGCGCCAAACATTCTGTTTCAATTACACACTGGGGCTAACAAACTGCGGAGCGAATGGTGCCGCCTCCGATGCCAACCCCTGATGAAGCTATCTGGTTTTTATACGAGAACGAACCAACCCTACCCTTATCAACAAGAGTTGTGAACAAAAAAATACAAGTTGCTGAGCCGGCTACTAACTTAATAGAACTGAAATTTGGTTTTGGTGTAACTAGACCATTTTGGACTAAGATTTTGGCTATCTGGACCATATACAGATAAAGAATTTTATCTCTATAAATTACACTCCTGTTGTAGATTTATATCGATTAGTTTTATTTTCTATAACTTATTTGTTCTCTTTCATCTTTAAGTAAAAACGATCAGAAAAAGAAAAATAATGCGAATTGTACAGAAAATTAATTCGTATTTTTAAATAAACTGGTTTGCCGTTAAATTACACTTAGGTACAGCTGACAGTTACATCTGCTTAATTATTTATTACGTTTACGAACTTAAGTGCACGGCAAATGGAAAACATGCCTTTAAATGTTTCTAATCATTTAAATGCGACAAAATGAAATTAAGGAAGGAGAAATTCGTTATTTTTTTAATCGTCAAGCTTTCAGTTTGCATAAGCAATCAATCATTAATTAAACAAATAGAGTTTGCTTGTAGGTTCTAGACTAGAGGCTCCGAAACTAACACAAATAGAATTAAAAATATCAGATTGTAATATTAATCCTACAAATGACTTCCAAGAAAACAAAGACCAATAACAACCAATAAGCAATGTTAATCACTTTAGAAAATGCATAATTAATATCGAATCCTACACAAGGCAACCACAAAGCTGCAACTGCAACAATAACCATTGATTTGACTAACAACGAGGCGGTCAGATATCAACATGATCTATCTAGCGACAATCGGCGCCATTTACAACAGAGATCAATTAATGCTAGACAAGAACGAAGATAGAGAAACGCACGCGAGTGAAAGAGACAGGTGTCGAGTTATCAATCATGCGCCCGCGCACGATCTCGACGCCCGAAGCGATCGGACGATCTCCTGCTTAATTATTTCTATTATGATATTTAAAATATAATGATCATCTCCACGGATAAGTCTCGTATGGCGAATTCCCACAGTTTTGAATGTTACACGTCTATAAAATTTAATGGATGATTGGGAACTGCAATAAATGTGCACAATATGTTCTTAGAATACTCGTTTTCTGGAAGTTAGCTCGTTACAGAAATTAATGTTGATCGTGTTTTTACAGTTTTTGTTAGAGCAAAAAGTTCCGTTGGTGATCTAGTTTTGATTTTGATTGACAGCAACATATTCTTGGTTGACATTGGTAAAATAAAACTAAATGCTGTAGTAGACGATGATGAACGGGTGCATTAGAAAACTAATGGAATAGAATTGGCGGAGTTAAACTCAGATTTCGTAAAACACAATCATGCCCTGATTGAAGCTTCTCCCTATTAATTTTACGTCGTTCATATCTCATAGCTAAGCTTCATTAATATCTCATAGTTCGACCATCATAGACCATGCTCGTCCATCACCCGTGATCTTATCACCCGATCACCGATCTCCACAATATAAAACCGTTTATACAACCAATGACTGATATTACCCTGTATCTGATTTGTATCTGAAGCCCATAATAGGTTGACCCCTGCTTCATAATTAATTGTTAGAGAAGAGATATCTTACTAGACTGGATTGTTTCGTATCACTCGGATCGATGATCGTGAATGGAGCATTTGGAGTAGTGATAAATTACAATGAATATCAATCGTTACAAAGGATTAATCAAAATAAGTTCAGGCTGAGGTTACAGATAGAGATGTAGCGAGCGACGTAGATACGAGCACGAGTACCAGCTTTGCTTCAAGCAAAAATTTAAATCAATCATAAACCAGAAGTGTTGGACTGTGGAACAAATAGATGAAGTTAACATTTTAAAGCTTCCTCTGAAAATATAATTTTTCCATCGGCTTTATCCTACAACATTTGTTCAAGAATAACTTTTACGCATATCGTTTGTTTCTTTCGCCATTAAGTCTGTACGGTTGATATCGCTCTCATCGGCCCGTAAAGCGCAGCCTTAGGGATGAATGATGTGGGAAGTGGACTTACCTCGCTTTTGCATGAAGGAGAACAGGTCATCCAGGAATTCCTTCCTTTGTGGATCATCACTGATCTCGTACAACTGGAAATAAAGAAAGAAAATATTATTATAATGAAGATGCATATAGAACTTGGAGAGTGGTATGTCAAAGGAATTTTATGAAGGATCTAGGAAACAGGACTAAATCTGTAATATTGGGATGATATTGAGGAGCTAAGGACCACTTGATATGAATACTAAAGAATAGATAGCAGATATAGCAGAAACTGAAGAGCCTCAGAACGTATCGGATTTAAATGAATTTGTACTAAATTCCCACAAGGTTCAGAACTTAATCAGCTAATTCATGTACTGCAGCACTTGCGGGTACAGCTAAAACAACTTAGAGAAACGACTATTTTCACAGGCGTTTTTACATAAAACAGTTGTAATAATGAAGATATTAATATTCCAAATAGGAAGCGATGTTCAACGGCGCGAGGCGGCCACGTGCACCCGCATAAACAGAAAACATAGAAACTGCATTACACCTTATTCAATTATTCTCATACCTTGGATATGCATGTTCAGCTGACTATAAAATTGGACTATTAATGGTCTTTTAGATACCAGGAATTTATTATGTTTATAAAAGAAGAGACAATAGGCTTGGTTAAACTTTGCTGAAACTGAACAACTGCCGAAGGAACTGGAGTATTTGAAAACATAGAAGTAAAAGTACCTACCAGACACAGGAATTAATAAAAAGACCGGCTATAGAACCAAGCATCAACACTTGAATAAGAATAATAATGAGATACGTTGTTAATAAACTGGAAAGAGATGACATAAGCTGAACGCTGTCAAATATTGTGAAGACCAAATTGTGTATATGAAAATGCGAGAGTTAATATACTAAATTAGGACAGGAAAAATGGTTAAGAAGATCTAGAAACGACCACGAATGAAAAGAAATGTAATAATAAGGAAAATAAGGATAGAAGACAAGAGATCGCAAAGAAGACAAACAATCGACTCAACATTCTCAAAATTCTCAACATTTTCAATTATGCTTTTATATCTAATTATACAGAAACCCAGGGGTCCAGATAAGACTCCTGAAAATACTCAAAGCCGCAGAAGGCGTGTCTTCTACATAATTACCACAATATCTGCCATTTGAATGTGCTCGGCAATTTAAATACTGATAACACGGTCGTATCACTAACCGCTGCAGATAAAACGGACTCGCTTAATTGGTCAGGAGGAGCCAGGAGGTAGGTATTGTTCATACCTACTGCTTTTGTTTTGACATGTTGAAGACGGTATTTTGGGTAGTTTAAAAGTTTATTAGGTTTCCGATATGAGTTGGTGTAAAAGCTGCTTAACTTTTTTTAGTCATTCACTTATTGGTTGTCTTTTGTGTTCTAGTGTATGAAGTTAATAAGAGAGAAATCTCCTTGGCTGAAGGTTAGAAAGATTCTGCTCCTGTAGATTGCTTATTAATTCAGTTTAATTCATTATACCTTGGTACGAATTCCGGTTGGTGTCGCGGTATGTGGAAAATCCGATCGGAACTGTCATATTGACAAATTGTTTATCAACGTAATAACGCCACATGTCGACGCGAAAGCGTGATCCTGACATCATACTCAAACAAAGGGAATCCCGTTAAAACATCATGCGCAACTCGTCCGGTTTACATTGAAGAGCGGGCAAAAGTGTCCCATAGCTCGAATACATGTCGGCGCCGTCGTACACACGATCAAACACCGAGCTATTTGCATTGCCCGGGCAATTACATCGACGCACTTAGCGCTACGAAGAACTGGGCCGTGGAGAGACAACGAAACGCCATTTGACACTTCCTGTTTCCGTCTAACACCTTTGTATACTCATTAAAGATAGATTGTTCTTGCAAAAAAAAACCTATTACGTATTCGTTAACCCTTCGAGAGCGGGACACATTTGACCGCGACCAAACGCTAAAACAAATGGTGTACGTTGATCGTTCGTAAATGGAACGTGCTTTTTTATTCCGTGTGTGCTATCCGGCGCTAATCGAAAACGTTCTGGCTGGTGATTAATCGCGGGGGGCGAGTCCGAGTCGACAGTGACGATCGAGAAGATTGATGCGCGAGGCGATCGCCTGTTGCCGCTATTAAGAGTCAAGCCCTCGCGCGCAAACGCTCATGATCGTCTATTGACACCAACACGACTAATGTAGCAACACCTGGGTACCACGTGGCTAACGATACGTAAATACATTTACAGTTTTAGATGCAGAATGCCTAATTGATTATGGCTCTCTAATTAGTTTTATTAAATCTTGAACCGGTATTCGGACAAAAACATAACAGGAAATATTGTAACTGTTATTTTTTTAACACAAAAAGTAAAGAGGAATCTTTACAAGACTGTGAAAATATTGTTAACATTACAAAATAAAGAAATATCTCAAAATCGACCCCGAACTTCACCGTAAGTCGTATTTCTCATAGGGCAAGACACTACATTATGCATTCCAATTATCGCAAAACAGACGTTGACAGTGTTATAAGGGTATTACAACGTCCACCCGAACAATTGCCGAAGAAATTATTGTATGAAATGACGGCAATATTATCATAACAGGGTCGGGAAGGCCGGGATACTGGCGCCCACCGCCGCCATATTTGAATCACAAAACTGGCCGGCTAATCTCCGTAATCTCTATTGTGATGCGCCAATTAACGACTCTCCCCTTCCGCTTGAATAAATAAATAAATATTTTGAAAACATGACTATTGTACCGTGCTAGCCGCAGAGCTTTAAAAAATAATTCTTTACTCATATTTCGACATCCATTATGTGATGAAACTACGCGTCAAAGTTCACACATAAAAATGGTATAGTTTTTGTATTATTCTTGTGTACGCACATCGCACATTTCCTGGTTATACAATTTGTTTAAAATGAGTATTGGCTGTATTGACATTCATGATAATGTAGCAATTTATTAATAAAATAGGACAAAGTTATAAATAACATAAATCGTGTAATTATATAGTTTTGAAACAATAAAATTATGATTACAATGAAGTTCATAAATAGTAAACTAGTGACTAGTGTAATACTAAACAGGCAATCTATCGATACTTTGTTGTTAAAAACAAATCGATGAGCAAGCGAAATAAAACTGTGCAACTTCACAAATTAAAGTCAATTGAACTAACTAACTAAAAATAACACGAGAAGGACTAGAAGAAATATGACGTAGACCAATCTATATAATCAAATCGATCTTCTTTATAAGAACTTTAAGATAGATTGTTCGAAAACCAACTCATTCAGAGACCCATTCAATTAATGTAGCAGGGCTAACATTACAAATAGGGTAAAGAATATTGGCGGATCGAGGACCAATCAAACAACGCATAAATTTTATCGATATCGATATAAACATCGATTAGAATCACAAAGTAGAAGAATCGATCGCACACATTATTAGTCGTTACAACAGACCGTTTACGATCGACTAGCTTATGTACAACAATCATACAATAAGCGCCAATCACTGTCGCTTGCTCGATGTCGTCGTCAATCGGCCCCATACATGTTTTATCGATGTGGCCTTTAACTCAAGGTGATTTAAAATCAATCTTCTACATATATTATTATTGTGCTGTAAAGCCGACGAAATCGATGGAAAACTAATCTGTTGGATCAAGCTTGACAATACGTTTGCTTTAATCTAGATTACTGGGTTGGTCTTCTGATACTAATCTATCAATAAGGTTTCACTGATGTGTTGTCTTTCAATCCGCGTCTTTTTTAAGTTGCAATTGTTTTATTTACTTATTTTACTGTCTCTTCTAGCTATTAAATAATTTGAGTTGCAAATAACTTCCTAATTATTATTATAATAGTCAAGTTCTAAAACAAACAAATCAAAATTTGCATAAAGGAACTAAATAAGCCCTCACTGACTGATGGATCGATAAATATAAATCAATGTTCAGCACTGAATAACTAGTAAATATTCCAAGGTGTACTCGCCATTGCCTTCATATTGGAAACGTTCAATTTGGACACGTAGGCGAGTCCACTCTGATAGACTATTGTGTGCGAAGATAGATTTATGATCAGATTTTTATATCCTATAAGGCCTTCATTGCAACGCCATAATGATGAATTTGAATGACAAAACTCGCTGAACTGTAGATGCTATGATATAGCTATCTGGTAGTCCATTTTCTTTTATAACAGTTACTGTTAACACAGCAGAAAAGAACCGATAAGTAAAAGTACGACGGACAGCAAAACAAGAAATGCTAAAGCCTAGTATGTTACACGATATCTACACTACTTCTCAATCAAGTAAAAGCTATCTTATCTACATCGAAAGTCAGGTACTGGTATGTCAAACAAACAAGTTTGAAGCAGACAATGCGTACAACTTTCTTCGAATCACAATACAGGTCAACATCCATCCATATCAGCTCCGTTTTAGAAACCACTGATTCATATAGTCTTCTCATGAATTTCAATACGATTTACACTAGCAGTCTAGCACTTGTCGACACATGGGCGCTTACATTAAATAACATTTTAGACTGCGAGCGAACCTGATGCCTTGGTCCGCTAGCATGCGCCCGCCGCGAGACAATTTCAAATTGCTTGCAATAATTTAAAGGCGTAATATATAAGAAGGATGCGTTTATAAATAAACTCGTGGTGGGTATCTAAACATAATAGTAACAGCGTTTATGGTAATGTAAGAGATTTATACTTATTGCTTTTGATGGTTTACAGGAGAAATTACTGTATAAATTTCGCTTTGCATACAATATGGTCGGTGTTAGTCTAGTTTCTACGTTTGTTCGTGTTTCATTTAATAACGAATAGATTACTGTTGCTATTACGTCTGCGATTTATAGCGTGATTCATCACGGACATAACAGCGTTAAATTTCTACAATTTATTGCACTTTCTTTCAATTTGATTGTTCTTTTACGTTCCTTTACAACATTAAATTTTATTTTAAACATTTAATAGAACTTGTATCCTGCAGACTGCAGTCAACAATGTTTTATTTATTAGTTTTTTTAACCAGAAGTCTTAAACACTTGCTTTTGTTTTAATTCTTTCTTATACATATATCAAAACATTGAAACAAATTATCATAACATTATCCAAGTAGAAGTAACTACGTAGCAAGTTCAAAAGAAAAACAAACTACGTACCAATCTACTAAGGAAATTGATTTTCCATTGCGTCGAAGGTAACAATGACAATGTTTCATTGCAATCAGCAGGAGCACTAAAATGGTAATGTCTGCTCGTGTATTTGCGTACATTATGACGATAATGCGACCCATATTCTAAGTGCTAAGTACTACCCGATCGCTTGCATATCGCTCGAATGCTATAATTATTAGCGACGTCGCAGTTTTCCGTTTGTAATAAATTAAAATGTATTGATAAGTGTCAAATGCTAAGTTGCTGTAGATTGTCGTAGTCACGCACTGAATGTACCTAAGATAGCAATTTGTATTTATGTAGAAGAGTGTGACGAGATACTCATGAGGGTACATAAAACTGGGGAAATTTTACAGTAATGTGTGTTGCAAAAAGTTCTGTTGTTTGTGATTGTTAAAATTACTGTAGTAGATAACTCTGAAATAATCGTTTTAATAACAATTACTACGAATATATAAGGAAAGAGATGCTGCGGATATAAAAGACATTTGAGACTAAGCATAAAAAACATTTCCTTCATGATTTCCAACAATGATATGATTTAAAAGAGGATGCACAACAAACTTCCTGCAGTGATAACAAGTCAATTGCTGTTAAAATTAACTCAATAATTAAAATACATCATTAAGAAGATCGTGAGACACATGTAAGATCTAATCGGCTTCCCACACAAAACTATTTAGATGGTGATCATGATCGCAAATAATCCGAGCGACTGCAACTGCAATGTTACATGAAGGCAATGTAACCACAAAATACACTATAGATCACGATGCTCACGAATATAATACTATTAAATAATTGTAATAAGTAAAGACAAGTATTAGGCTAATCATTTACTTCATTCCTAATGAAGATTTAATTGTAAGAAGATAAGGAAAGACAACATTTAGGAAGCTTTTTAGTATGGTAATTTGATAAATGCAGTACAGTAATAAAATATACACGTGATCAAAATTGTATCAACGATAAGACGAAGAAGCGTTAGCCAATGACACCGGTATTGTTCTCAATGAACTATTAGAAAATTACGTAGCATTTAAGGCTGTGTAGGATAACAGTGATGACTATGAAAAACCTACGGTGAAAATACATGAAATTATGCCCATTATTCCATTGCCTTAATAATGTATATATTTTGAAATCAAGCAAACAGCATTCGTTACAAAACCGCAACACAAACAGAAAGACACATAACTCGTAAACGATCTCTACCAGTGAGTCAGTTAAAAGCTGAAATCAATAGAATAATGAAAGAGAGAGAGTTGTCGAGGAGCCGGCAGGTGTCGCCTCTGTATTGTGTGTAGCACAGTTTTAACCGGAGCTGTAATGAGGTAAACAAACGCTGCGGGCAGGTGGAACAAGCCGTAAGTGACAGCGATACTGCTACCGCCATTGTTGACAAAGAAGAAGCACTTAATTTTGCAGATGAGGATATGTTTGCTGTTGCATAAGTTGGAGCTGGTTTAAATAATTAAGTTTCAAGAGAACTGTGGAAAGTCATTGCAATGTTGCAAGACTTGTTTTTTGATATGCTGAGAGATACAGTTGACGGTACTGCTGTACATTACAATGTAGTGTTGAAAGAAAAAAGAAAGAAGAACGGAAGAAAACTGCAAACGAAAAGAATCAGGAATGACAAGATTACGTAATAGATATTTCCCTTAAGTAAGAACTATGCTTAACCATCGTCCTGTTAAGCAGCCAACAAACTAATCACTTTTTCTCACCGACACCTCTTTTAAATTCAAGACTAAAAATGAGCAAGTAAGACGTAATTTTGTCAAACGCTTTCGCCTATGACTTGATTTTACCTACGCATTATATGTAAAACACGGCAAAGTAGCCAAGAGGGCGTTGGCCGCAAAAACAATGCCTCAATTGATAGCAGTGCCTAGTGTCGAAATCAGAGAGTAGCAGCTTCTACTAATGGAGGACCGGTGATGGAGGACGGAACCATCTGTAACGGTTGTAGTTTTAACTGTACATTTTGACGTAACAGATGATTTAGGATGTTTGTTAGAATTCTTAACTGTTAGAATTTTTTTATTAGATGGGCCTATATCGAAATCAATAAGGGGTATATTCCTATATTTATTTTTCTGGACTGTATACAACTGTACATACGAGTATATATAATTTAGTATTTTAGTCAGGACTCTGATTCGTTGAAATGGTTTCATTAGGACGATTTTATCGAAATCAATATGAACCATAACTACAGTCTTCTTCTTCGTTATCTGTACTGTGGACATTATATTATGTCGAAGGAGGTCTACAGCTATCTGTTGTTAACAACACTTTTGATGTTTCCAACAAAAAATATGTTTTATTAAAATTCAAATTAACAACATTGACACTGACAAAACACCTTATATTAAACGATTTGTAATGGCTCAATGACCATAAATTCATATTTTCCAACATGACTCATTTCAAAGCCAAATTCTATTTCGAATCTGTGAATTCTTGGAAACCTTACACGTAACGTAGTTCTAGTCTTGGCTCTCTCATGAATGGGTCGTCCACTATCGGTGTGCGCTTTGATAGCAAGTACGAAAGCGCTAAGTGATTCCCATCCCATTTGTTTACTCATAAATTACTTCTACTTTGAGAGCTGTACTTTGCCGGATTGATATTGTACGTTACACACACTTGTATAATTATCATTTCCACCTACAATTAGATTAATTTATACTTGTTTGATGTTTATGTTGATATGAATTATTAATGGTTTTGAAATATCAATTTGTAAGAGTGGTGATAGATGGGACGGTGTGTTCTCATTTTGTATTGTGAAGATTTAATTGTTGGTTTTAATTGCTTCAGGGATCAATTAAATCATCTAAACATATGATTTAATTGCCCTATGTTAAATGTACAGTTCTAGTTAAAGTAGATATTGTCAAAACAGGAAATCTGTAAAGTATTAATAACTCAATGAAATCTTCCAGTCTAACAGTTCAGCCATGAATTCGGGTTCTTTGAACAATTTATTACACACGGAGGAGTACATAATGTACATAAAACTACATAATAGTGAGCGGCTTATGTCCAGGCAGTCGGATAGCGCCCTCTGCTGGAATTATTCCGGGCAAGTAATCGCGTAATTGACGAAAACAATACGCGCGCGTGGTCATCAACGCATGTGGACAAAGACTACAGGGTTACTGGAAGGGACAGATGAAATGGTGGAAGGTACCTATTTGAATAATCCATAAAGTACCTAATATTTTGACATTAACAGCAGCAATTTTGAGGTAGAAATGAAGAGCCGTGGAAAAGTTTCACAGTTAATAGGTTAATCAGATCAGGGTTTCCTGATTCCAGGGTTCAACAGTGTTATTTAGTCATCTTCAGTAGCTTAACCAATTCAATAGTAAACACATGACATAATTAGTAAGATGTGTCAATAGCTTCACTTGCCTAGAATGCAAGAAATTAGAGGATGACAGATTAAACGAAAAACAAAAGATTTGATTCAAACATAATAGAAAGCTCACTGTCGCTTCCAAATCCTCTACATCTTTGTACGCTCAACTATAGAGTATACACAAAGTGTACACGATTACACGCCCTCTCTTTGATCTCCAATTAGATGAACATTTTGGGGTTCCGCATATCTGCCGTATGATAGGGGAGCTACCGATTGTAAATAAATATGTTCGTGCTCATCTGCCCGTCCGGTCGTGCCGAGGGTGTGAATTACTTTCCCAACTGTGCCAAATTAGATCATTTTGTGGGCAAGAATTTATGGCTGATAATTTGTGGAGTTTTAAATTAGGTAAGCTGCTTCCCATACATAGTTTAAGAGCGAAAGAAATGTTGCTGTAAAAAGTCTTAAACTTAGAAACGGGTTACATTGACCTTGATCCATTTTTGGATGATCACTAAGAAGACGATAGAAAATTATTATTTCTAACTAATAATATTATTTACCCCTTCAATCACTACCAAAACATTTTCTATAGGTACAAGTAAACAAAAACCAATTCATAAAAATAATCAATCTGATATAATAACAGACACTAGGGCGGGCGGCACGAACTAGGGCGGGGAAAATTAATCCGCAAAGCCTCGTATTGCTGGCCGCAATTATCCAGCGGGGATTAAGTCGGTTCTCGCCGGTTTTAGCCGGTTAGAACCGGACCGGTCGAGTGTAAACTAGTATTGATGTCATAATGAGAGGAGATATTATTATGTTTTTGTTATAATTCTATCGTCAATAGAAATGTGGGACTGTTTTTATTCTTTCTTTTAAAAGATAATAATCTGGTGTTTTTTTTAATATAGGTTTGCTCTTGACTCTAGTCTAGGTCATAGATGACAGAGACAAAGTCGACGATGGAGCGAGCTTATCTAGAAGAAACCTGTTCACTCTAATTTTGAAGGAAAGAAGGTTTATAATTCAATTAACCAGTTCGGAAGTGGTTATGATTGTATCTGAAACTTCAAATAAATAAATTCTTAAAAAATCTATTCAACTACAAAACTTACTTATTTATAACAAATACAGTTGTTTTAAAATGGTTCACCAATCCAGCTTTGGTTGATGAAAAGAATTTATTATAAAAATAAAATGAAAGAATCCGTGAAAACGACTTGAAATAGAAAACGAATAGGAACTCTTTCAGATCAGCTTGACCGATAAATTGTCGATTTACAGCCAGTGTTGGACATTTCTATAAGTTCACACCCTTCAATAGAAAACCTATTAAACGCTGAACTGAAATAAAATAAAAAGAGCAATCATACTATTTGTAAAGTTCCTTAGAATTGTATACTTATTGTGTACTAGTTTACGCCAGGGGCGTCGCTGGCATGAAAGTTTTCTCAACTTCCCGATAGAACATATTCCTGGGATGACTAGTATCTTATGTCCTATTCCAAGACATGCTCTAACCGTCTGCTTAGTTTTATCCAAATCCGTTCAACATTTCAGGCGTTAAAGCGTATAAACAGACAGACAGAGTTACTTTCGCATTTATAATATTATATTATGAATGGATAAAACAATAAATTCAACCCTTCCAACCGTCCGTCTCAACAATTTCCATAAGTTTATGTTAAAAATGCTACCATTTTTCTATTCCTGCTTTCAAGAAAACATTTAGCTATAAAGATACCACAGTTTTCAAGCAAAAAAAAAAAACTCATTTGTTTTGACAGAATTCCGTACCTGCTCGCGATGAGAGATTTTCTTGGTCGTTTGAGTTTCCTTCATCTATATTTATCTTTAGTTCTCTTTCGACTCTTGTGCAGTTTCCGCTGATACATAACAATAGTTTTTACGTTACTTTTATATTTTACATTATTCATATCATTTGAGAATAAAGATTTGCTGTTTTCACAATTTTTTTGCTCATATCCGGTGTTTTAAAACTTATTTTTGGTAGGTCATACATAATTTTTCTTAGTGGTTATCAACCTTGGGACGTAACGATTTTATTCAAACAAAAATGTTTATTTATTTATTATATACTTTATTGTACACCTCATAATAAGAACAGGACAATCAAACATAAAATAAGTGTACAATGGGCGGTCTTATCGCACAAGGCAATCTCTTCCAGACAACCTTTGGATGGATATGTTGTTATTTTAATGTAAATGCATCCATATTAGAAGATGAAATATATGTAGAAACCATTTCTATTTGCCGATGTTAAGTCCTAAAGAAAGCTCTACAATAATATAAGAAACTGTTGATCAATAGATGCGTCCAGTACATTGCAAATATGTTAAAGCCAACATCTTATTTATTCTCAGTGTTCGTCTATACAATATATTTTTCCAACATTTCCCGGCGTGTTTTCACCTCGCACAGGGAAACACGCTAAACATCGTCGTCGTTGGTCAGTGCGTGTCCGAGGCATTAGCGGGTGACGCACACATGCGCGGACGCATCCATTCAGATATGCGTTGTGTAAGGCCCGGGCTGCACGGTACCTACTGAACTTATGATGGAGTTTCAGACTCAATACAATTTTGATTTTGACTTTTCATTTTTTGGCATGCGTCATATCTAACATGTTTTTTTATTTAATCTTTTGTAATTGGAAGAGTTTTAAATAAAATTATACATTTCTCATTGCGAAACTACAGCTGTTTCATGGAGAATTATTAGGTATTTATTGATAGTTGAAAACATTATGATTTTAATATAACCTCTACATATGATTAATTGCAAAAACACTGCATATCTAAGTACCCACGTAATTGTTAATCTTTAACGTATCATAATTCAATTTAGACAAGCCTGCTGGTTATTTCATTAGTACCAAGCTGTTAATATGACTAATGTAAACGATAATTTTATTCTAGTCCATCAGATACGTTTCCGATACAAAAAAAAACTGGAGGAAAACAACCCGCATTGTAAATAACCGACGAATTTCCTGCTTCATGGTGACTAGCTCATTAATTGTCGCTTTGTCAGAAATCATACAAATTGATTTCGCATTATACATCTAACCTTACATCTTATAAAACAAACGCCGACTAAAACAAGTCCCAGCGATCATTTACAATGATTTCTATTTAAACAAATTATTCAAACGCTGTGCCTAAATAATAAAACGTGTTAAATTCTATACAGTGTTTGTATGTACAACATTAACACATAGACATAAAGATCGCATGTTAACGTGCTCACAAAGCCAAGATTTTCACCGTATAAGGTGCTTAATGAATACACACTACATGGAAACATGCATTTATTGGTCCCGCGAATGGACTCCAGTTTATTTGCAGGTGTAACAAACGTGCGGTCAACGCTCTCGGGCCGCTGTGTGCGTCACCAACACACCCTCGCGTCCACACCAACATACACCAACATAGTTGTACACACGAGGGGGGAGGGGATGACCACACCGCGCTGAGCGACGACATGCTAATTTCTTACCAAGCCCAACAATCGCTCTGCTGTACGTATAAACACAAATGACACCCGGCTCCAGGCGTATTTGCAATACTTTTGTTACTACAAACCTATATGAACCAACAATTATGACTCCACATGTACTCTTTGAGTAACACGATCCAGAGTCTCCAGATAATCTTATTTCATGACGCCATTACTCAAAAATGTAGCAGTTAAAAACTTAGACCAATAAAATTTAAGTGATATGTAGAGATAAATCAATGGGGATAAAGAAGGATTCTAATCCGATCATTAAGATATGTTGTCGTTATAAAATGATCCGTTTCACGCATTATCCGGTGATAAAAAGAGATGCGTCATAAAATAAAACGGGCGCGAGTTTGACCACCCCTGACAACACAATCAGTACAAGTTTGTCAACTAGATAAGATATGTATTAGAAAGTGACCTACATTTTGAAGCCAATTTCGGTTCTATTTTCATTATTATTGATAGGTTTGCGTTTGACCAATATCTCACCTGATGGCAATCGATGATGTGGTCGACGATGGTGCACGCTTCTATAGAATGAACCAATTCACTCTTGACTTAAAGACTTCCAGGTTGAAGTACAGAATCCGGTGGGAAAATACGCACAATGAAAATAAATATTCCCAAAATGCTACAGCGTACTTTTAATTTACTTCCCTAATTTTTAAAAGAAAAGTTGCAAAACATTTTTCTGGAGTTTTCCAGAGAGCGCTAACTGAAAGAAAGTTGAAACGAGGTAAACACGAACGCAGAATTGCCTGCCGATGGTGCCTTTCCGTGAAAAAAATAACAAACATAGAAATGTGGTAATTAATAAAGACAAACAAATAAAAAAAAATCCAAAGAAATTTGGTTTATTAAGATGTTGTTATCAAGTGTATATCGAATTACTTGCTATGCTATTCACCTCCGGTTTTTGAATTCATTGACAAGTTTCAACTTAGCATTACAAGTTTTCAACTCGAAATCCTGAATTAAAAACCGGGGGTTAATTCTGTTGCCAAGATGTAACCCCATTACCCCATGGGTGGAACCAGGATCGCCTATTCTTAGAATGGAGACCACCCAGCAAAAACTTTGTTATACATTGCGCATGTTTGCTTGACAAGCAAACAGAAACCCGAACTACTACTATACCAAAAGTTTAATTCATAATGACACGATATTAAACGCCTATTAAATGCCCCATAAATTATCGAAATTTATATCGAATCCATTTTTTTAATCCGTCCGCTTCTCGTTATTAATTCGGCATCGTTTTATATTAAAACTATAATTAACTTGCACATAAAAAGGTCCCTTTAAACAGATCGCCAGTTTTTATTAAGCGATTTAATATTCATATAAATCTTTTACGCTTCATTCCTCTATTTTATTACTAATTTATTTTATATTGTTTAAGTCAGCCATTGAAACCCGTTCGTTAGCTCATTCTCTCTGTTCGATATTTGAATTATTAAAATGGAATTCATATAATTTTATGGGCTAAAATAAAACTGCAAAATTATTATTGCAATTTCGGTGCAACTTAGTTGATTGATAGTTGTTTGTGAGTCAACATAATAACATTGAACCTATACATATATACCACACAATAGGTACCTACCTATTATGTTTTAGGATAAACTAATTAAGAATTAAGTAGTTTAATTATAAATTAAACAAACATTTTTTTTCCTTTCATGCGATTCCTTAATTCACTTTAATAATCATTAAGATCGTTAGCGCGCTCGATTGTTCGTACAAATAAAATCATTATAATGAAATAAATAAAACCTCGCCATACTATGCACACACGGCTATCTAAATGATATAAAATTAGTGGAATGATGATAATAAAAGGAAGTCGATAGATAAATAAAGGATGCTTCCTGATAGCACAAAAAATACCAACGAACTTTAGTAAAGTAAATAAATCTTTGGTATTCTTCTTCCATTTCTTAAATTCACTGATAAGATAATATTCCTAACTAATATTCCTTTGATAATAACCGTAGGTATACCTTAAATTAGTTAAGTCCGCTAATGAATAAACTGAAAAAAAAATAACCGTCAACTTTCACTGTCATTAATCTGTCACTTCCAGGCTCCGTATAATTTAATAATATAAGTTTAGCTTCCACATCATAAAAAAAAAAAAAAAAATATTGAATCAAATTATGCCTTTCGCATAATCTTTCAATAATTAATTAATTATAATAAAAAAATATTAAAACAGCCAACCTTTTTCTTATCAACTTCGAAAAAATTCGGCATCTTCGGAGGCTCGCTATGCGAGTTCTGATGATGATGATGGCGATCCTCCATGAATGTGTTGAAGAAATCCATGAATTCCATTTAAAAGTACTACTATCAAAGTCCAATAACTCACACTAAACAACAATAGGAACTCAATTATTTACCGCGAACTAATAATTCAAATATGTAATAAGTCGAGCGCGCGACATAAACACGTGCACAATGAAGTATGGCGGCACGCCAGACGTCTTGCTCTTGCCAACATCCGATATAAACTAAATTGAAAATTGGAAACAAAATGCAATGTTCGAATCTTGATATGACAATAATAGGCGAGACAGAGATAAACGGAGCGGCGAGGCACGAGCGAGACGGCACGAGCTCGAGACGGCTCCGCTCCACCCCATCGACATTGGCGGCGCAGGGGTTGTCGCCAGACGAGATCGCTTCGAAATTTAAAATTCCTACCTGCTTACTAAGCTCAAACAACATCGACTTATTCAAACGATTATGAACTTTATGACAGTTGGAAAAAATACCAATTTCATGTACACCTACAAGATAAATAAGCTTTTCTAGAACGAAATTTTTTAAGAAGTAATTATAAATAGCAAACGCGTGGATACAATGCGCAAGGCTATTCTGAGAATTTGTCTTGTTTTATAATTTAACATTGATGATTGAAAGATACTGTTTTAAATTAGTGCGTGAATTGTGAGCAAAACAACACATAAAAGTACAAAGAGATTCTTAGATATGTATTTATGTTTTCAAACAACATTTAGGTTAACAGAATCGTAATTTACCATCGGTTATACCTATTGAAAACCAATAAACACCACAGTCAACGACACACGAACACGCATTAAAAGCGTAAACGAAGATATGAGACGGAATGAACAAATATATAATTCATGCATCACATTTTAACAGGAGAACCCTTAAATATTTTGGTGTTAATGGATATAGCGATGCGGAAATTTTCACGATAATCAAAGCATACGATAATGAAAATAATACAGTGGCACAGTTTTGCGATGACCTGTCAAATTATTCCAAAAATGCCATAGGCAAATCGAAGAAACCCCCAGAATGTGTGTAATTGCACAAGCGATGAGGGGTCCCATAATAATTTCGCCACAATATTATTTCGTCGTTTCACAAATAATCAATTAAATTTCTACTATTGAAATGTCATAGGATTGCATGGGGCGAGTTTATCTCGTTATTGATATCTTTATAATGGGGTAAAGTGGGCGAATCTGGTCATACGGGCACTTGAATTGATACGGGTGGATTTGGCAGGGTAAGTCGTGTTGTGACAGGTCCATTGAGCCATTCAACGGGTTAACTATTCATGTTTGCAATAAAATTCTTTGGGAAATAGAACATGCTCTTGGTACTGAGTGTTTTTTTTTTGTTTTCAATATTAACTTGCGAGCAATCATCTGTAGTTGTTTTTTTTTTCAGAAAACATGTGAATCTGATATTCAGGTCTAAGAAGGACAAATTCAATATGAAGGAAAACATTTATAATTATAATCTCGTCTACGTCGATTCACTCGAAGATTAACACTTTGAGGAAAATTATACTGACTGGATTATAAACGTTAACCAATATCACTAAATATTTAAATTAGTCTCATTGAATAACATCAGCTAAATATACGTAAAAAAGCGCAGGTTTAATGTAAATGACCACAGTTCCAATAATGTTCTGTGGAATGCCCGGCCGGTGCCGTTATTTCGGGAATCCACTGAATAGACGCCGAAAAAATCCCCGTGACGTCATACCATCCCTTATGGGATCGGAAAGCACACCCTTTGAACTAACGGCGGTTGACTTTTCCTTAAGTTAATTTAAAGAGACTTCATTCGCCAATGCTTCTGTAGTCTTCACTTTCGACTTTTTTTTTATATTTTGGCATGTGGTCCTACTTTGATTTTATTTAAAAATACCTATAGACTACACAATCATAGTGAAATTATCACTTTAAACATTGGCATCATTTAAATTTTCATTTCAAAACAACATCAACATGTTTTCTGTGATTCCATCAACATTTTATTTATCAAGCTAAGTTGCCTAATCCCCGTTTACTTGGTGTCGGACGCTACATGACTTCTTATATATTACTTCTGTATTACAAACTCATCACACCCTTTTCAGCTTCATCTTCCAAACAGTTCGTCCATCTTTACCTATAGTAAAGCTGGACGAACTGTAATTGTATTCGTCTACTGTTTTAGTTCTCCACGTTACTCCAAACTTTCCCTCGGCTCTCATTAATCCATAAAACTTGCTCATACCAAGACAACCGATTTACATACAACTTTTCAAGCACCTAGGCTGAGCCGTATTCTCAGTGATCTACCGTATTAAAAGCTTTAGTCAATTCTAAAAGCCCATGTTACCTGAATTCCAATGAATAGAAACAATTACAAATATCATAAACATTTACAACTAAACGCCTACGATACGATTCACTATCACCAAACTCACTACCCAAGCATAATAATTTTCTAACTGCAATATAAATGACAATAGAATGGGTCGACTGGGTAATTCTGGCAAAAAACGTTTAAATAACGATTAAAATATTATTTTTGTCGCACAAACAATAGAACGTCGAAGAATCTTTATTATCGGAAAGGAAGTCAATAGATACGGAGTATTATTGGGCACGATTCTACGAAATATTCTGTGAAACCGTGAAACAATGGGCCAGACGGAGCGATAGTTTTTATTCACCATGTGGGTAAGATGAAAGATGTACAATAAAGATTTAGTACAAAGCAATTACAATGAAATGGATACGAAAAATTCCAACGTAATCAGAAACAAATGTTCGACTTTAAATACACGGTATTTTAACATTTTTGTGTGAATAGTCTGTGAGTCACGTTTTCGTTAATTTTGGGTTATGTGTCTATGTAAATAGTAGACCTACTTACTACCTTTCGATGGCCCTTGTATTTTTAGCAGCTCTGTTTAAACTGTGCCTTTCAACTACCATGGCAAATCTTACTTGTATGACACGTGTGGCTTTGGGATCAAGCCTACTCGACCAAATTAATGCGAGTCCGCTCATAATCGACCTCTGACATAGGCCTATTGACCCGAGCGCGTCTGGGCTAACTTTAGCAACAACCCGACGAGGAACACTCGAGATAAAATATAAAACATCGAAAATTCATAAAATTGTGTAGGCCAGATGGATTTTAACCACATTTTTAACGCATTAAAGGATTATCTACTCCAAAAATACTTATGTAATTAACATTCTTATAACTGATATTATTGTATAGAGTGGGAGCGGGTTAAGCGACTATATTATGCCGTCGACTAGTAATTTCTTTATCAGTGCACCAATCCGGAACGTGTAATTAGAGTTAAGAGATAACGCTATTGTTACAAAAAAGGTTTTACTATCTCTATTATTTAAATATGTAAGATTGTAACAAAACATTTTATGATGGGACTATTAATAAATAATTTTCGCCACCTTTGTAGCGTGGGATGAGATTAGTCCCAATAATTGCCACCCAATTACAATAGATATTTAAGCTACCCTCAGATATTTCAAGTATCATCCCTAATTGCCTTTTGCCAACACTCGTCGTTTCGCACAGGGCGAAGATTTATCGTCGTGCGATTTTAATTAACACGTTATAGTCAATAGTTCCCGATAACCCCGATCTCCCCTCTTTGAAAGTGTAATTAAGCTCATGATAGCTCAATTTGGGTGAGTTCGGGAAAACCGTAACGTGATCAAGAGTCATTACAGAGCTGTGAATGATCGGTGCAAAATGAAACAACAAATAAAAGCAGACAATGGTGTGGGTCAATTAATGATTGTAAATAAAGTATGTAATTATAATCGCAAATACTTGGAAATCATCAAATCATCATTAGATAAAGCTTCAAACGAAAGCGGAGACTAACCAATTATTAGAAAACAATTATCACAAATCTGTTTTCATCAACCACTATAGCGACCAAACAAATAAACGTTTGCATGTTTAAAAGAGAAAACGTACAACTGTTTTTTTTTTCCGAAAAAATGTCAATGGGAATCCCATGATGCATTTTTATTAAGACAAACATATAAGAATATTATCCGAATAGCCAGCGTCACTGCCTCTTGATTCTGAGTAACATCTATTAATTCAATAATTTCATCGTCAATATTTACTGAAAGTGTAAACACTTGCGGTTCAACAGCAGATTTAAACCCAGCTGAGATTAAAGGTATTTTAGAAAAAGAAAATAAATAGAATGTTTTACAACTTTTGCGTGCTATAAAAATTAGCATTGATGAAAGAGTTTTATTTTCGCGTGAGACCGTTTTGAATACTAATATTTAAGATGGATCTGAATCGTAAAACATTTTTCGTTTTCGGCTATTATTGTCACTACCTCGCTCTGTTTCATTAGTATGATTATATGAATCTCCATTACTGTGGCAATTTCATTCGTTTAGTTTTCACGTGATGAAACTAAACGTGGTATCAATCAACGGCTTATCTTCCCACATAAGTTGTAAAAGTCTTCTAAGAAGAGGGTTAAATGGTTTTCAACAGATAACGGCCCGACAACACATTACTAGCCCTACTTTCGAACTGTAAACAACTACTGGAAGCATCTAGTAAATTATACCTGCCTGATAATGAATATTGCTCATTTGTGAAGAAGCAAAATCAAATATCCTAGTAGCCTTGTCATATGGAACAGATGATATCGAACGGAAAGATACATTACTCTCTCTTTCGCCCTCATAATCTAAGCAAAGTATATTCCTGTCTCTCAAAATTTCCCTTTCTAAGCTCAGGTCGTGACAATACATAAAGGAATTCAATGCGTCTGCAGGCGTTACATCAGCTATAGCTCGCGACGTAACATAAGCGACTTACTTAATTAAAGTAGTGTTTAAAGCACCTATAAACAGACCGTTAATGTCGCGTCGTTTACAGCCCCGCGCCCTAGGTGGCGCGCCCGTCGCTACTATTGTTCATGCTATCACAAATGCTTGGTTTTTAATTAGATTGACTTCGTGTAAAGCTTCTATCTCTTTAGATTTCTTAGTTTTGGAACTAGGCTAAATCTTATTTTGTTAGTTTTGATGTTTCACCATTCGACACTTTTCAATTAGATTTTCAAAGACGCTCTTTTTTAAGGTAATGAGCATGTTATTATGAAATTCTACTTCAAATAAGATGGCAAGTCTAGGTTCTTGTAAGAAACAGTGTGAATTTTGACAAACGTTTACGTAAAATGCGACACTACACACATCAGTTTACGTTGTTTACGCTGAAGCCATAACTAACTTTCAGTACTTAGTAAACTTTTAAACAACAGCATCATATACTTCAGCACACACTACAAATATTTGTCAAAACTCCTTGCACAACAGCGAACAGATTACATCAACCGAACGTAATAAAAAACCCATCAGCAATCGTAACAGTTGCATGTTTACTTCTAAGAATATCAGGAATCACACGTTGTACCGACGTGGCGACGGACGCGTTCCGTTCTCGACACAAGTGATAAATTATTGAAATTGATAAAACAATGGATAACTATACAAAGTGTTCCACAGTTGGGGAGGTCGTAAAGAGGAAACGTTACAGGCTGATCGCCGCCGCTTTGTGATCGCCGCTGTCTAAACAAATCAAGCGCACTCCTCCAGTGAGGATGACGTGCTCACTACCGGCTAGCGCTTGAAGCGTGCTCAAGCGATTGATTGGGCTTTATTATGCTTTTCTTTTAATAGGTGTACGTAGTTCCAGTGCGCTTTAAATTATTCTTACGCACCCTTTTTGAGTTCTATGGGGTTGACTTATGTAGGATTCAAAACTGATATCAGCATGGCAATAAACAAATTCCGATTAAAAGCCAGGTTTTTGCATTATCGAGTAAATCTATTGTGCTGGCGTCAGAATAACTCCAACTACTCCAACATAGCAATATATGAGAATCTCGCTATATTTTTCCACTTGCCTGTGCACATAATGTATCATAAGAAGATCTTTGTTCATCCAACAATAATACGTATCAACTGTGATCCTGTCCACAAACCAAAGGCACTGTGACACCATGCACCTGCTATTCTACTTAGTCTCCAGACGTAAGTGCATCAGTAAGTGCTACAAGCCACAGCTGTTTACGTGCAACTCATTAAGTGATTTCCTAGAACATGTTTAATTGGGCTCTGATCAAAGGACCCATGTTTTGACATGTCCATTCGTGGCCCTTTGGTAGATCATTCGCCTTTCTGTTTGTTTGTGGGTGTATTGATTATGCGGCTTGGTTTCTTCTAATTGGGCTATTAAGGTTTTATTGGAATTTTAGGTACTTAGTCGGCTGTGATTGTATTCGTATTGACTTCAGTTTCAGTCAATTAGAGACTATTCTATCTTGCCCGAGCTAAATATTTAATCTTATATGATTATTGGTGGACTTGTTTCTTTACTAGACCTCGAAAAGATGCGAGGCCATTCTTAATACCTCAAAGATAAACCACAATGGGCACCTTTGAGCTTTGGCATGGTTTCGACACAAGACATACATTTTAAACTACTGAACAGAAACAGAACAGCCCTTCTCTCGATGTCTTCAAGAGGAAAATTAAAGAGCATTTCCTTTCAGAATGACATAATATTAGATAATATGTATATTATTTGTACACGGGTTCCTACCCTCAATGCTGATCTCTCTCTATCACTCAAAGGTTTGCTGGGAGAAAACTCAACTTTGAGTTAAGCTCGCCTTTTTACATGAACTTTATTATGACTGCACTATAATAATAAGTTGTTTTGGTGTACAATTAAGAATAAAGAAGAACAACAGGTTAGGTCAAGTGTTGCATTCGAATCGCAAATCTTAAAGGTGCTTACACATAGGCGCGGCCGCAGCGAATCGCGCGTAATAAAATCATATTGACGTAGCGACCGACAAAAGGCGCCGGCGACCTGGCTCGCCCTAATAAACAATTACGTGTATAAACAGTAAAATTATTGTTGCTTGCAGTTTTATCGTCCGAATCGACTGTGCCGACAATCCATGTAGGAAAACTGAGAAATTGCGAGGTAGCCACGAATATAAAAATAATTGTTACAATCGGTCCCTTAGTGATACAATTTACAATTGCTTGAAACATGTTTTCATGTCGTTAAATTAAATCAAGCGACAAGTCGTTCTTGAATAACACAACTTACTCTTTGTGTCGATGGTGCCGACAGCAAGACGTAACTAGTGGAACCCCAAAACGTAGCTCTTATTCATGGCATAATCAATATTAAAAATAAAAAGCAAATACTTAAAACAGGTGGAGTTACTAATACTACGGACATTATCAATATTTCTTCCAGTTTCAATTACTAATGCAGCATCTCCTGATCGTTCAAACCAGACAAAGTTAAAACAGCGCTTCAAGCAGCCCGCCGTAAGCAAAAAATATTATGTTGTAAAATTTAAAATAAGAACAGGAAATGATAACCCGCGGGTCGGCTGCGCCCGCGCAACCCCGGCGACATCGCTCCAACACATGCAAATAACACTGACATAAACAAAATAGTTACGCCTACATCAGGAAGATGGCAATTAAACTGCACACACTCGTGAATTATTTTGGACTCAAGAAACCCGTTTCCAAGGATAGAGACAACATTTCAGAAAATAATAATTCAGTTGATTATGAAAATGTGTAAGAATGTAGTAAAGTAGAAATTCCAATAAAATAAAATCAATTCAATCGGATGAAATCTATTCCATCCCTCGTTACATAAAATGCTTTCTACAAACTGAAAGAATTGTGGAACAAATACATATTAAAAACACTCATAAAAATGACGCCAGATTACTTCTCAGGGTTCGTGACTGCGATAACTGTAAATCTGTATTTCAAGGGGATTGTAATCATCTACTCGAGGATTCGGGACATTTTTTGTCCATGAGCATGGATTTATTTATTTTTTGCCCGGGGTGGCAATCTGGAAATTTTAGAATAATCTTTAGTCAAGAGGGCTGCCGCCACATGTGTACGATGCATCGGTGATAAACATTTTATAGGAATGTTTGGAGCAAAAACTGCCAACCAAATGTTCGTATCGATTTAGGGGTTTCACGTAAAGGAAGTTGTAATATAAATAATAAATCTGCGTCCGTGGTTTTAAACAAAGAAGCGGAGGCATCCATCAACTTGTTAAAGGAAGTCTGTATAATATATATGTACAAAACGTAAAAGATATCTAGATTTTCAAACACAGGTAACATTGATTAAATTGACAGATATGACTAGAGAACGTGCTAAAGAAGTACGACACTTCTTACGAACAATATAAATTTGTAGGAAAAATGAGATCAGTGCTGCCATTCTATTTAAACGACAATTGAAAATTGTGGCTTTTTTGACAGATTGCGACTGAGATGTGAATGCGAACGTTGCCTAAAAATTAGTAAAATTTGCCCTCTTTTAACAAAATCTAGACACCCATTGACTTATAATCATTATTTGATTTCCTGAATTGTTTTTAAATAGGTAACACACCCCTTCTAATGGTCCAGCAAAACACATTTTCTGTTCACATTTATAAACTTTTCCATTCAGCAGTAACAAACATTCCATCTCAACACCATTCAAGACAGATCTTCGCATCCATTCCTCGGCTCATTTATCCAAACAACGAATCCCTCTCCTAAGTTAGTAATCACGCGATATAAACGGCCGCGTCCTTGATACTACATTCACTTTGGGGGACTATTAATACCGGCAGATGCTGCGTGTGCGCCTATTTCAGGCACACCCTCGCTACCCTCGTAGCGCGAGCCACTCTCGTAACACGAGAATGTAAGACGCGTGGCCAAGAGGGGTAGATCATCATCAGTGAATTGATGTGCGTATCGCAAGTGATTTGGAGAACATAGGGCATAGTGTGGAAGATGGGGCGGCAGAAAATGAAGATGTATAATATTGGAACAAGATCCTAAGCAAAGAGAGAGATGATGTAAAATGAGCTGTATATGAAAGTTTCATGAGCCATTTCCATGCTAAGGTCGTTTCAAAACTTTATGTGCATGTGAAATAAATAACATTGCAGTACGAAGTGATAATACTGTATATCCTGAATATCTTTCATGAGAACATTTTTGTATATGTAGCGCTAATGCCGAGACACAAGGGAAGAACTAACATCAGGGAGAAAAGAAAAAGAGAAATCACTTATAGAGAAGATAATAATTGTGGATGATGATACTTCAACCAAATTAAATTGTGTCTTGGTCTTGACTTCAAATTGATGTGGAGATGGATGAATCAAATTCATCGAGATATTCCCCCGAAAATGATAACAGAATCCCAGTTCAGTTATTAATAGCTTGTTGCACGGTTGCAGAGTGACGGTCACCCGACACGCTAATGCGCCATGACTCGATACATATGGCCCACGCGTCCACACCGATGGCTGATGGCCATCTACACTATTTCGAAATTGCATATCAAAATTAGATTTCTGATTTAAAATTAATTAATGGGTTTTAGTGAGAGAGTGGGTTATGAGCTTTTTATGTGACACGTCCCGCAAAAGAGCATACTCTGATAAATAGGAGCATACGCGTTTTACCAGACAACAACAGTCTTGTTCAAGATTTACCAAGTCTAAGTTTTAGTAATATAGGAAGAAAATGTAATGGTCTAAACATCATATATCTATCGTTCTAACAGAGATCTAGCCGAAATATATCAATGTAGGAAAAGCACCTGACTTCAGAATCAAGAGGAACAAATCATTCACGCAGCCATTCATTCTTGGAATACGAATAAAACATTGCATAGTGATCCGTTAAACAAAAACTACAAATACACAAAAAATACTCTAAACGTACACAGATCCAAAAATACAGAGAGAGCAAATAAACATCCTTAAATCACAAAGAATCGCTTACGGACGCAGGTTACTAGAAACGTAGAATTAACACACAATAAAAACATATTTCTAACAAGTTAGTATTGGGTTTGCGAGCCGTCAGTCGACGGATCATATCAAATAATAAATCAGATTATACTCTTAAACAATGTACTTACGAGAATGGTGAAAACAAAGCTGGGAACAGGCTCAATTACCATCAATTTGCCATCAATATTATCCCCGTCTATCGGCAAGTTATCGTAATCGTTGATTCGATATTTCATCTATAAGTAGGAGAGCCAATAATTTCACGATGTAGTAATCATTTGATACCAAAATATCTTGTAGTACGCTGGATTCTACTATCGAAAGTGTTATAGTATAGATTTGTTACCGTTTGCATTTCAACAACTGGGCTGATTCTTGTTGCGAATGATATCGACCATTCTGTAATATGACTGGGTTATTACGAATTAACTAGTTATAACATAGTAAAGTTATTAATACGAACATTTGTTTTGATGACTCTAATATAATAAACATTCGAGTTATGCTATCCAATATAGACTTTACGGATTATAGATACAAGAAGAACCCGTAAAAAACAAATGTAAATTTAAAAGCATCGTAAATACTTTGGTCCTTTCCATTTGGAAACTGTACTAAAGAACCAGAAAACAATTATAGAATCAAACTATTTTGATCGACTACCATATTTATTGTTCGGTGCATATGCGAATAAAAAGGATATCAAATTAATACGCCACATGCGGCATGCTGCACGCATTGATAGCACTCCCACTGTTAGACGATGCAACGAAGTCCAAGATAGAAGAGACAGCGATTACTGAACAATGAATAAAGGAAATACGAAAAATTACCGGAGCACATTCACGAAAACACATAAAGACGTGAAGAATTTTTTACAAACATGTAAAGCTAAAGTAAGGGTATAAAACAGTTTCGTTAATGTACTAAAAGTGAACAGGAAAGTGATTAGGTGTCAATTTAGGCCCCGTAAAATTCGCAATCATTAATAACTCGAGCTTTTAAAGCTATTATCATTGGCATCAGTTGTTGTTATCTGTACTTAAGCGTAATTCACTAAAGATACACACATTCTCTTATTCCCACATAAAACAATTTCAACCGCAGGCCATAAATCGATAAAGCCTCATCCCTTCCCATCATTGGTGCCATCATTCGTCCTCTCTCCCATGACTTGCGCCATCGCAAGGGCCCCATGCGAGCCCCCAGAAATAGCAATCAGCTGGGGTGCGTCAGCGACGGTATCACGCCGAGAGCCGCGCATGCGCCTGATATGTCACCCAAATAGAAGGTAACTCTATACTAATCTGTGATTACATTTTCTTGATAAAACAGTGGATTTTTAGGAGCAGGTGAAGATATTGGGAATATATTACTGATTGTTTTATTAAATTCTTTATAGGACTTCCGCAGAATGGAAATCGTTTTTTCGCGTCGTACCTACAAATCTTTCTACAGTCTGTGATTTTTACCTCAGAGTCTTAGATTCCTTTGGTCCGAAGACTACGTTTGCTGGAAAAGTTGAATTATAAATTATTGTTCTTAAAACTGAAGAGTATTGAAGCTTTACACAAGGAAAAATCTACCAAAACCATACTAATCTAATCTTAAAAATATAAGCCAAACAATACGTACAATTGTCAGCAATTAGTTACAACGTCTCGTCAAAATGTCATTATTGTCAGAATGACATTCAATATCGACCAATCAGAGCACGTCACTAGATAATGTCCTCGTAATTATCTCTTCACTAGTCTGATGTTTCGATATTCAGTATTTAGTCCACTGAATACATTAACTTATGTTCAGACAGAGTTTATATAAATGATAATTACTTAATTAAAATAACAATTGATACCTGCGATGAAGTCATTGCTGAGCTGAAGGTAACTTTGTGGGTTGATACTAAAGTTGTAACTGAATGATGTCTTGACATTAAATTGATGTGGATATTGTGACACCTGGTCCTTTGAGACATCCATCGAGGCTTAGATAAGGTGAAACTCTAATTCATCTACACTAATATTATAAAGAGGTAAAATTTGTATTTTTGTGTGTGTATGTTTGTAATGAATAAACTCAAAAACTACTGTGCCGATTAAAAAAATGGATTCTTTCAGCAATGGATAGCTACATTACTACCGAGTAACATAGGCTAGGTATATTTTATCTTCGTACTCCCACGGGAACTACGCGGGTGAAACCGCGTGACGTCCGCTAGTATTATATATATATGGCACTAGCTTTAGCCCGCGATTTCGTACGCGCATATCCCGTTCCCGTAGGAATTTCGAGAAATCCTCTCTTAGTACTCCTCAACACTTTTCCTACATTTCGGCTTTCTACAACCAGTAGTTTCGTATAGGCGTTGTGTGTCAGTCACTCAGTAACGGAAAAGTTTCATATATATTGATTAGCAATCAATATATATGAAACTTTTCCGTTGGCCACAAAATTAAAAAATTATAAAAAAATAAGTTTTACGGAAGGCGATAGGCGAGGCTTTAATTCTTGCTTCCTGAGGCTTTGGACAAAATGACATTCTAGCAGCGATAACGAAGCGATATGAAAATATTGAAGAGGGTTTGAACACGTGACGTTTCGGGAGCGTTTCAAGAAAGTCAATCCTCGTAATTAAAAAGTGTTCAAATCTCAGCGACAATCAACGTCAAAACTTGCCAAGGGAAATTAGAGGTGTTTCTGACAGTTTGCGCTCAAATAGGAGAATTACCCTCTTAAAACCTCTTTTAGTTTTATGAAAAGTTATAGTAGATAAGACTCCTTGATGTCACAACAATAAAATGTTCAGTGTTAACTGTCCATACAACACGTAGTTACAAGATAAACGGCTGCTCGATAATGAGGCCGATACACGTAATCGTACCGATTTATGTACAACTCGACATTTTAAGGCTAATTGCGACGACAAATCGGCTATTTAACGATAATGGCCGCATCTAAATCTGAAGAAAAAACAACAATAACGAGTTCGAACACACCTTAATTAGGATCGGAAGTTTAGAATGTTTTTTAATGTTTGACTAATTTGTTTGTAATATAGCTGTAAGTGTGACTTCACAAGAAAGTACCACGATAACGCCAACACTACTGTTGGAAACGAGAGCTTATTTAAATTCGAAACGCCATTAAAATTAAACTAATTGGCAGGAAAATATGTGTGGCCAAATAAAACTCTGCCAGGAAAATAATAGTTTCTACAGCACATAACGTGAACAGTAATTACACCAAAATAACTAACAAAACTGAGTGATAAAACTTTACCAACAATCTGTAGACAATTAGTTCGTCTTTTAAACGGCTTAAACGTAACACACTGCAGAAAAAAACCTTAAAAGCTCATTCGTCGTTAACTTTCCAATTTCAAGTGTATAAAACATTCCACCCCGATAAACGTATCGAAAGCATCCACTAGATAAACTGTCTAGACGGAATAAATATCCAAAACACTCGAATGCCAGCACGATGGCTCACTTGGCTAATCGTTTGGGTTGCCAGTTAAAAAATAAGTTACTTTTTTTTTGGACGAACGCACCCATAACCTTACTGCCACTTTAAAAGGTTTACAGCGAATCTAATAGTTCACGTGCATTTAAAACAACCACGTTTAGAGATTACAGAACCTTTGGGTGTGGTGATGTTGTTTACATTTTAAAAATATAAGCTCCTCACTTTCGGAAAAATCAAGCTATTTGCAATCTTATGGACTTGTTGAAATGTTATTAACCAACGAAACCACAGGGAGCAAACCAGTGGAACATACACTGATAATGACGACAAATAAATCACTTAAGGGTTAAAAGCGAGACAAAAAAGAAGGCCATGACGAGGTGTTGTCTAGTGGCGAAACATTTATGACGATATGCGGAGCTGGGGACCAATCTTCGATAGCAGAGAGCCAAAAAAAGAAACGGAAGTTAAAGCAAACATAGAAACCATTTTATCAAAAATGTTACTTAAATAACTAGCCTACATTGTCTCTTTCCTTCTTTCCTTCCCCTTTCAACATAATTGTCAAAGTCCTTTTGTAAGGAGTCGTGTTTGTCCCATCACCTTCGCCTAGCGTTTGATGGGAGACCCATCAAACGGTTTTTTCATTTGGTAATTCTTTCAGCCTTTTTCTCATCTCAGACACGGCAGATATGTCCAGTCAAATGCCAGTTAAACTTTGATTAATTCTACAATCAATTGGAACCACACAATCGGCCTATAACCCCATCAATTTGTAGAAAGCAACGTGTTTTGCAATGTAGGCAATTTATAGCCATGATAAATAGTATAAAATCAAACGTGTCCCGCAGTCGCGCATAAAGTGCGGCGCGGGGGGCGCTTGACTAATGGACGAGCGACGCCGCGGCGCGCGCGCAGTCGAATACGTGACAATACTGTATCTTGGACACTGGGACTTTTATAGAAACAAGTTGCAAAATTATTCAACAAGTGAAGGTGTAGTTGAATGTCTTTACTTGCGATAACAAGCTGCCTCTCAAAAATATGTATTGGACTGACATCCATAGAACGAAACGTTTTCATCTGAAAATAGTGACACGCCCAAAGACCTTTAAAAGTAATCAAAAGTCAAAGTGATGGCAATGAGATGTGGGCAACTGAAAACCGTAGTTTTGCTTTCAAGATGGATGGAAGTTTATTATACTTAGGTAATTTTAGAAACGAAGTTATTCCGAATCGGATAAGTACTTAAGTACACATGTCACGGAATCCAAGATTACAAAGCTCACACTTATTTACACAGTGTACTTATATGTTGGAAAGTTTCCTAAACACAGGTGTGACGACGTAGCGGAAACGAGGCACACCTCAAACGCTCAACATTTTCGGTTGTAGTGACACAAAAAGTAAACCTGAAAGCATGGCCCATTCACGTTCATACATTGTTGCAGTCTTTATTTAAAATTACTCTAAGAATACACAATCAGACAAGTAGCAACACAGTAGACGCTAATATAAGGAACAACAATAATCCACGCCGATGATTTAGGGTCGGAAAACAGCGGACTTTCCAACATGGCTGCCGTTTATGGACTTCAAGTCTCACGTCAGTTGCACACTTTTTAATTTATAACCCTACCACCAAGCCACAAGGTGGAAAATCGTACAGTTTCCGGTTTTTGCACAAATAACTGTTAATTCAACGACAACGCCCTAAAGAGGGCGCGATAATCGTACTATTAGTGGAAATATAAATGTTTATACACACGGAGCCTCGCACGAGTATCAACCTTGTCATTTTTGTTATAGGAAAGAAATTATGTGGGAGGAGCGAGGGGGAAAACGACGTATTTTTTTGCTTTATTACGCTACCGTTTATCTACGACTTTGTATTAACGATTAAGCAACCGTATACCAGTTAATAGCAGGTCATTATTTATAAAGGTAATACATAAATGTATCATTTTCTAAATACGCACGCAAACAACGTCCACTGTGTGATTAAAGTTGCAAAAGATTGAAACTTGTCATTAGATTCACGTAGAGGTGTGATCCGTCCATAATCACTGCTCAGTTTATCTTCAATTGAAGAATGAAGTACGAATGAATGGAGCGTATTTACCGAGTCCCTTGAGTAAACGTGGCCACAGATTTCATTCAATCGTTAAATTCATCACTCTCTGTGTCAATAGGCGAGGAGTTCCGAAGTAGATTGATCAAATATAGGAAAGTGATAGAATTATAACGACAAGGTGCGATACCTACGCGTGTTATTCATATCGTCTCCAGTAAACAATCTGACTTCAATCAATTATGCATGACAGAACTTAAGAATTTTACAGTATAAGGCCTTGTTGTAGTATCTACTAGTCAACGAAAAATGTCACTGTGATTTTATTTAAGAATTATTCGTTCCATGTTATTTTCGCTCCTAATCTAGTTGCAATACAGGTAAACTAGAAAGTATCATAACATCAGGCAGGCACTTTAAAGTGCCAAAGACTCTTGATTGCTACAAGCCAACGTTTTACAGCGAAAGCTAATTAAGGAAAAGCTGAATTTTAAACCAAAAATAAACTACACCACTTCCATACCCAATAAACTAAACATAACATAACTAACCGTTTAATATGAATTTAAACCTGTATTAACTAGAGCATAAGAGCAATATCTAAACTGCCGCTGTACATCGGAATCGCACAAAGGCACCGTGACGCGTTGCAAGTAGACCAGTGTGTGCGCAAACGCGCCGCAGTCGCGCGTCAAATGCGCGATTATCGCCCGCGCGTGCAGCCGTGCGATTATCGCGACGCGCGTTTGTTTCGGTCCGAGCGATTGGTGGCGAGTATCGAAGTACTATTCTAAGGTACCTTCTACGGTTATTCATTTGTTGGTAGAGTAAGATGACTAGAAAGGAGACTGGACTACTGAGGTGATGGCTAATTGATAAATGCTAGTATTTAACTGTTTAGTCAAACAATCTTCTTAATCCTAATCAAAAATACTGATTGCAAAAGCTGTATATTTTTGTAAAAAAGTTTTTTATTTATCGCTTTTTAGTGGTGATCATTTAAATTGACATTATTCCCATGAGAAGTGGTTGCTCTATTTCCCGATAAGCTGTTACTTCGTAGTCCAAGTCCAGACCAGGTCATAGTTACCTAAACATCTACTTTGCTTTAGGATTCACATAAACCTGACAATATCTCACTTTATTAGATTCTTAAAGATTTTAAGTTGAGGGGGTCACTTTTTTATCTTTGAAGTTCAACGTCCAATGCAAATTCAATATAATATATAACTAAAATCAACGCAAAAAGAATAATCAGGACCGGAACCAAAAAACAGGGTTAACTTGTACACATCTGCGTATCCCTTCACAGCGTACCGGCGTGATGGTATATTATAAACTAGTGTAAACAATAAACAGACATGCCTTTTCAGAAGTCCCGGAAGATTTGCTATCATTTATTGAAGAGTTCCGTCGCCTATCTCCAAAGTTCTTTATCAGATTTTCAGAAATAAGGCCAGTATGAAAATATAGTCTTCCAAACAAAAAAAGAATCATCCAAATCGGCTGACAATTGGCGAAAATATCGCTGAACTAACAAAAAAAAACAGGCGAAATGATAACCTCCTCCTTTTTTGAAATCGGTTAAAAATAGAGAAACCACAATAAAGTTGGAATACAATGAAGTTGTTCTGCTGAAAGGCATTTACCCTAATAATCTCTCCTAACAAGTACTCTGTGTATTAAACTAAGCTTATAACATAGATGCGCTACATTGCAAAGCACTACAAGCTAAGTAACACTTATCTATTCATCCATTTAGTATTTATATTCAAATTTATATCAAGGATCGGCTTTGTTCCCAACATTGTAACAAAAACCAAACTACATAAAACCTTACAAATTTATTAATCAAGATTATCTATCAACAATGTAGACAAACTCATACCATACAAGTTACTTGAACACAAAGGAACGATGCATTAAACCGAATAAACACCAATAAGAGGCCGTAAACAGAATTCCTCAGCACCAGTCAACATCCAATGGTAATACATTAACACATTGACTATGTTGCTTTGTGACTGTTCGAACTTCTTTGTCCTCATTGTGTGTCGCATTTGTGTCGCAAATTGCGATATGTAGAACGAATTAACGTGCAAAACTTTAAGCTAGACACAAAGGACCACGGGCTACACCGTATGGCCTGAAAGACCAAAAAGCCTAAAAGCTTACATTACAATTTTTGGGGCATTGTCTGTAAATTGCTGATTGTCGAAATTACTTTCAACTTTGAACAGGGTGTTTAAGTTAAGTTGCAATTGCAAGACTTGTTAAACACTGTAATTTTCTTGACAAAGGAGCTATTTGGTAGAATTTTGGTAGGTGCCTGTGTAAAAAAAACCAAAATATTGTTGCGAGGCCATTTTAACACCGTAGCGACTGAACAAATCTGAAGCAGTTAAGTAAGCAGTAAGTCATGAACTCATGAATGAATTAAATATAGCCCACATAAATATTGAAAGTAAATGATGCCAGCATAACATGTAGGGTAGAATAAACTACATTGATACCGATCACAAGCGTTTCCAAATTACGTAAAAGTACATTTCAACAATATCTTGCCAACAAATACCCTTTGAACCGCACATATTCTGAAGTTTATAATCGATCCCTTGGAAGTGGGTATCAATTAGAGTCTTTGTGAACCTCGTTAACGCGGGCGGCACGCGAGCATACTGAGATAAAAGAGACTACCTTGTTAATTTGACGCCAATATGCCATATGTACGATGCTTCCAGGCATCGCAAAGGCTATGGATACCACGATAAAATTCTGGCGAAATACGATAAGCCACGGTAAGGTTGTCTTTAAAAACCACAGCTTCACCCCTAATCTATTACTCAACCAAAAAGCCTCATTCATAACATCATAATTATTGCAAAATAAATTCTTACAGCCTTATTCATAAAACTTTATTACCATTACATAGCCAAAATAATAATAATAAGCAGATTATTTATTCAAAATTGTCTATGGAGAATTTGAATTTAGAATCTTTTAACATTATTTTAACTAAGAAATGTTTAAAAAGTTTTCATGAATAAGGTGGATAGTGTTCACTAAAATAAAGATGACGGCATATAAAAATGTATGGAAAAGAAGACACTAGTCTGGCCAAGGGACATCGTTTTATCCAGTGACAGGGTTGTACAGGTCAGATAGACAGTCGCTCCATGGAAAGTACTGGTACTAGGGCAACCAGTCACGACTGGAAGCCAACCCCAAATAGTTGGTAAAAGACCAGGCAAATTGATTGGAACAAGACGAAAAGCTGCGCCAACCGAGGTCAGAAAAAGGTTCAGTCGAGTCAGAAATCGTGTGTTTTGCAATATAAGCTTGTTTAGGAGATTTAGAAACGGTTAATCACAGATTAAGTGCACTAGGATCACGACATCAGGACCTATTGCAACTTATTGCATAATGTGTTTTCAAACAATTTTGAAAATCATCCTTATAGAAATTTAGAATTAGAATCGATTTCTATTTTATGCAGAATCAATTTAAAAAGTCTACAAAACAGACTGCTGAAACTTACAGCAACACCGTCTTGACGTGAATGTGAGTCCTTATTCGGTATTACGCAGAGGTACACAGCACAAGCGTGCCTCCAGTTAATTAGTGAACAATAGCCTCGTGATCAGCTGCAACAATTGAATACCTTTCTTCCCTTTGATAGAACGCTTAACAGCTTGTTCTGCAGGTCGTGAGGTGAAAATAAAACACTTATTATTACTTTTGTATCAGGAAATTTCAGAACTTGTTAACTTTCTGCTAAATGGAGTTTAATGGTGCCGAGGAATGAATGGTTAATCCTTGAAGAAAAAAATAACTAGTACAATGTTTTTTTGCATTTCATGGCTAAAATTATTTAAATTCAACCGACACGTCATCCCTTTTCAAACGTAAAAATAACCAAACCCACTTCATAAGTTTTCAAGTTAATAATAATAAAAACATCACGACAAAACCCTCGTACAACCGCAATAAAGTCATAAAGAATATTGTCAATCTGTCCTCAATCCCCCGACAGCGGATTATTATTCAGCCGGGGGCCCCAATGACCCCTCACATGTTTTGACAACCCTTCGCGAAACCAATGAAATATGTAACAAAGTAACGGGTTGAACCGAGCATTATGTAGCGATTTAGGAATCCATTTTATTAGACACATAGACACGTAATGTGTGCGTTGAATAATTCAGCAGGGTGGGATGAGGGTCGGCGCGATTTTATTTGATTGCTCTATGGTAGGTAAATCGTTTATGATTTATTATGCAACGGCTGAGCTATTACGATGTTACTTTGCTTTGACTGTTGGAATTGAAATGGTTACCGATTTTATATGTAGGCAAACATTTCAAACCTGGTTTCTGATTGAATAAATTGTTTGTATTTGTAGGTAGGCTCATTTCTACTTGTCCTTAATATCCTGTTCTCAACCATCCTTCTCCAATGGAATAAGAGCCGCGATTTCTATCAAAATCATAAGTAAAATATCATAAATAAAAAACGAACAAGAACTTACCTGACGGACCTGCTTATACTGTTCTTCAAAGCTCCAGCCAGCGGCACTGCCTTCCGACGACGACGAAGACGCCGAGCCTGCTGGCTGCGCCGGCGGCGGTGGAGCGGGGGCCAAGAACGCAGGGGGGGCGTAAGGGAAGCCCCCCGGGGCCCCAGCGCCGGCCAGCGCGAACACACTGCTGGGCGTCGACAGCGGGGCCCCCTGGGCTAATGATGCCAGTGATGATAAGTGTGGGTGGAGAGAGGACTTGAGAGACTCGAAGTCATCGCGCACCTGATGGAAGAAAGATTCGGTTAAGAAGTATGTTGTGAGAATGAGAGAGCTGACATGGGCTTGCAGAAACAGTAGTTACCCCGTGTAAACGTATTACCTCATTATCATAAATTCCCAAAAAATATATATTTGCAATAATATCTTGTATTACAGTGTGAGTTGGTCACAATAATAAATAGGGCAATTATAATTGAACGAGTGAATCCATCTGCAATATCGTTAGAGATTAGCGGCGGAGCAATTTTAAATCATCATTAGACCGACGTAGACAGGTTCAAAGGCCTTCCGGCTATGAGAACAGTCAATTCACAGTCAGTCACTCTAACTTATGAAACTGGCGAAAGTTCTTTTTAGTGCTATTTTTACGACTCTTATTCAATCATCTATTTACATATTGGCCATCATCTTTCACGAATGAAGAAGAGATTCCATAAAACAAATCTTCTTCCCTCCTTCCTCTCTTTCCACTAACTATAAAGTACTTACTTTCAGCTCCCTCTCAAGAGGCCTAGGCGAGTTCCTCTGGTGCGGATGTGTCATCTGGTGGCTGTTGAGCGGCTGATGCTGCACCGAGGCGTGGTGGCTTAGATTGTGTGTGGCCTGGTGCTGCATGGGTTGGTGCTGCAGCGACTGGTGCGACTGCAGCGGCTGGTGGGGCTGGTGGGGCTGGTGGGGTTGGTGCGGGTGGGGCGCTGGCGCGTCCCGCCCCACGCCCTCGTCCGAGCTCTCGCAGGATTGCTCCCCGGAAGACTCGCCTTCAGACCGTGCGGACTGAAACAAAGAGAAATTGGTTGATCATTTCATATCTTTGGTAAAGATAGTCTGGCAGTACACAGATCGACCAAAAGGAGGGTCCTGAAAGTCATGGAATTGCCTGATTCACAATCATATTAATTATTAGGAATGTGTTCTGGTAGGTTTCAGTCAAGCTCAGTCTGAAAATCAACTCGAACTTTAAAGCTGAGTGCTACAGATTATTGAAGGAAGTAACATACAATAACAAAGTCAGATCAAACAAATATAATAAAACAGCCAAATCTAATTCAATAACGCAAACAAATCTAATAGGTATTAAAACATGATTAAATTATAATCTTTAACCCAAAACTGCAGCAGAAGTATAAACGGCCCCGGTATATCAAGCGGAAATATTTTAATACAGTTTCTTGATAAATCATAGACTTTTCCTACATAACGTTAACATAATTACAGTCCAAGCTAGTACATAATATATATGTGACTTATTTTTAAATTATAACCAAGTGGCAGGTGCGGCTACCAAGCCTGGCCAGTTTACTCGTAATTACCTATAAATGTCGCAAGGCGTCAAACCCACACGTAAATGTAGAAAAATACGAAGATGACACGTTAAGAATACTCTTTACATGTCCAAGTTATTGTTAAAAAATAAGATTCTATAAATAAAAACGTCTATATTTGACGTAAACTGTTCATGAACGCGTGTTATTATGATTTTTTCCGAGAGCATCGTTCAGGGACAATCATCGGAATTCAGAGGGTTAACAACTAATAAAGTAATAACAATGTATTCTGTATAATTAGTACGAACCATTATTCACCTTCGATTCGCATTTAATCTACATTTGTTTACTTTTCGATGCATACATTTAATAAACACAATTTGCCGTGAGCTTCCGTTCCTGGATTGCCCGAGGAGTTAAATTTGTTCAATTATATTTATACTTATTCTCTGTTTGTAACGATTCGATATCGTAACATGTGGTGGCCGCAAAAAGTCGCCTAGGGCTTACGACATTTGCTGAAACCAGCCTTATTAGCCAAGTACTTGAATAACTGTAATAACTAGTTGATATTGTTCAAATCAACATAGTAGGTTGATTGTGAACAATAATTTTATAATAATCGTGAAACATGCAACATTGTGTATAGAGAAATAGGAAGAAAGTTGTCAAAATAAGAAAAGTGGACATACTTACCTTCCTAGAAGGCAACTAGCCATGTTACATGACTAATACAATCATCTACCGTTCTATCATTACAACTATTACAGCAATTGAGTGAATTTAATCGGATTCACGGAAATCCACGATCGCTTGCTCGGTAGTACTCGGCAGTGCTCGGCACATAGGAATTAATGGCAGGTCTCCGCGCGTAATGCATCATTCCATTGCGAGAAACACAAGTACCGACTATGCGAAACCAGTCCCAGTATTAATGCACTTAAAGTTCCATCGGAATCAATATAAGCCAAGTGTTGCGAGCGGCAATCAAATCGTTGTTCGAAATGAGCGCGTTTTGCGCCGCCACAGCCCCCGGCCCACAATTACGACATTAAAATTATTATTTTATTTCCATTTTTATTTATTATTCGCATTATTATATTGTGTGGAGTTATTATCGGTGAAATGTTTCGTTCGGATAAACGCTCGCCTCCGAACGACACGCAAGCTTCCTTCACCGGCCCACTTCAGGGTTCCGCGTGCTAAATCAATTAATGTTCAACAATTGAACGTGCTTCGTATTACTTGTAGGCTTTTTTTCCAAATTGGGTAAATGCTCGTGTCAAAAAATGTATCCTGAAGGCTACACATTATTCGTAAATCATGGCAGACTTGCCCATTGTACTTCATTAACAATGAACTGCTGTAGGTATAAAAATAAAACGCTTAATCACTGAAAAAAATCTCAAAAATAAAGATGTCAACGACCGGCTAAAAGATATTTGCAGTCAAAATGCCTTGAATTTTATTACTTTAAAGCGTCACTTTATCTCCATTCCAGGGCAGTATAATCCCACGTGAAACGCTCCACTCCCGCCTACGGAACCCTATAATTACATCAATCGCGCTCCCGTATCCACACCCTGTCATTTCATTCGACTTTTCTTTCTCATGGGTCCAGACTGCTACTGGATTCCTTCCACCTTTTATTACTTTTTAAGGTGACCGCAATTTTATTTAAACGTTATATCAATAAAATGAGCCACTTAAGACGTTTATGTTAAGTTCGTCTACCTTATAAGCTGCGGATTCACCAAATTCAGTAAGCTAAACAAATACGCGGCACACTAAATGTTGATGTTATTATCATGTGACGAACTGTAAAAATCAACAGTTGCACGTTCCGATAAGTAGGATAGCGTTAGCACAGTCCGCGCTAACCCCAGAACAAACAGAATCGGAGCGACTTAGCAGCTTTGTTGAATCCCTCGCGTGATTTTATAATATAATATTAACTGTAAGTTGTTTAGTGGGCCGATGAAAAGGTACGTTGTATTGAACGAGTCAATAAAAGCGACCGGAATTTCACTACACGTTAACACGATGCCAAGGGAAATGAAGAATGAAACGTGGCCGACGTACTCAGGGCGGAGCGAACACTTGACACAATATTGCACCCAATTTGTAACGAGTAAACAACAACAGACTAATACGTTTTAGATCGTGACCCCAAAAAAGAAACGGAAAGTGAAAGAATTCATCCATCGGAACCATTAAAAAACCCACTTGCTTATTATTTGAATAAACAGGGAATGGACTCGATGCCTTCTCAGAAGAATCCCGAAGTAATACCCAGATATAAGCAGGAGTACACACCATTGATTAGCGCCTTTTACCGCCGACACAACGCTACCAAAAGAGGTCTTAAACCATTCAGAATTAAGCTCAATTCTAAATAGAGCATGATTTATAGCTACCGATATCAATGAAGATAACAACACAAAATTATACTTAGAGGAAAAGGTACTCTATGCCGTAGACACAGGTGCTGCGGTCTTAGCCATCAATCATCGAAGCGTCACACCATCTAATATTGAACTGTACTTGGTCGAAACACTGTTGAATGTTTTAAAGAGTAGGTAAACTTTCAGATACTTTATACAATGTTATATTTGTGATAGAAATCATAATCGTGTCTATGCGAGTACATTTTATGAGGCGAAATCAAATAGAAACTTGTAATGAAAGATGTCGTGTGCGCTTAACATGTTTGGTCGGTATGCAAGACAAATACGTGTGGTAATAAAATATTGAACATTTAGTTGTTAATGTCGGCGGAGATATCGTCGCTGTGCCAGGTGAAAACATTGATGACTGTGTGAATTGATCGAACACACGACAATTAACCAATCGGGCACGAGGACTTGGAAATACTCATTAACGAGCGGTATATAATTTCCATAACTCCGAAAATGCGAATTCATCGATAGGTCAACACGCGATTGACACTAAATTTTATGAATTTGCTGAACTTTTTGGAGTGGTTTCAAAACTAATGACTACACTATTTTTATTGAATCATGCAGAAACTTGGAAAATCTGTTCACTTGTTTCAGTAGAGTTGCATAACATAAAGGACAATGAAGTTCATTAGGTTCCCGTCGGCGGCGCGCGGCGTGATGGTAATGTTCGCGCATCCACACTCCCTGGAATATTTATTAGCAGGATCCGTCACGACGAGCTTTGTCCACACATTAGCAGTGTTAGCGCCCGGGATGGCTACCTGTGTGTTTACCTAGACATAACCCCTCCATATTTGCCTAGATATCCACACATATCTGGTGTTTCGCAGAGGTCGTTGCAACATTCATTTGAGCAATGTATTGTTGACGTCGAAGGGAAATCTGCCTTCGTGTTTGCGTAATATACGAGGGAATGCTGATTTTACAAGATGCTTCACACAAATAACATGTAAGTGCAGCCATTCTGAGCTGACTGGAGACGTTCCGCGTTGTGTTATGGTGGACGGTGGCTTCCATGATTCCGTCGATTTGAAAACAAAATATGATTCGAAGAATGCTAAAATGTACGAAGTAATGAGCTGAAATCTAACAAAGAAGGTGAGAATACCGCGTCTGGGGAAATGTGTTTGGTGTCACAATGTTGCCACATTAACAGCCGCACTCGCATTAACATTAGCAGACATAAAATAACCGCCAATAAGCCGAAGCACGCATCAAACCGTCGACAAAGCAACAGGTTCTTGGCTCGACAAACACACAGTGTTTACATTACGATCCTGGGGCTTCATTTAATAATTCTCGGGAACTAAAAGCCTTTGAACATTTCATCAGATGACCCTCGCTGTTTGCACACACTCCTGGCTCGAGATGCTAATGTGGACACAAGGACCTGTATCGCCGATCGGCCTCCGATGCGTTTATTGTTAGCCCTTCCAATAGCTGTGGCTTCTTCTATTTCACTGCGATGCTCGATATTCTCGATATCTTGTGCAAACATGCCGAGGATTCTCTGGTTTTTTTGTCTTTGAGCCTTTTTATGTTGAAATTGAAAATTTTGATTGCAGGATTCGGAATCGATATAAAATACAAACGAAGTACTCTCTCTTGCACAGATTTTACATACATATAGTTCTATTACGCACTATACCTACTACGGTGACGTACGGATCGAACGTAGTTGCACGTCACATTGGGCAGGCGTGCAGTAGCGTATCAGGAAGTTACGAGTGTCAGACGAAACGAGACAAGTATTTGAGCAAAACAAAAGGTGATAAGGAGAGGTAAATAACCCGCGCCATTGACGGCGTGACGCGAGCGCGCGCTGCACTCACGCGCCGCCAGCCGCCACCGGCGCTAAACTCTCGTTCAACAGCTGTTTAACGCTTCAAATACCGCGCTGAAATATTTTCAGCGTCGACTATTTAGCGACCGACGGCTACCGAGTTGAATGGAGCCGTTGCGAACGCACCGACCGATTCACTACACAACATATTTTATTTAGAATCGAGAGGATAACGCCAGGTTTCTTAAGTGTCAGGTACATAAACATTTGTTCCACCGGTTTCTAATAGATGCTCATTACAACCGTACCGACGCTATTGAATTTGAAATCATTTGGCCTCTTAATTTTATTCAAAATACCGCAACAGCGGTAAGTAGAAAGAGATCGCCTCGCTTATTGTGATGATAATTATTTTTAGAAAACAAAAACTAGAAAGCGGTCGGACGAAGATGCCTATCTGTTAATTATTGTCACCAAAATGGCGGCCGTTATTGTGGATGCCTCGAAATGGCGGAGTGACAAATCGTTGTTTCGTGTACGTTCCGTTTGATTGACGCGTGCCAGATTCCGCAGTAATATACCTTTATACATATTTATTTATGCGTAGAAAGCGCAAATAAAAACGAGTTCTTTAACACTGCGATTGAGATAATGAATCGATGTTTACGGAGAGCCGCGGTACGCGATCCGACGCGGACGAGCGACGCCGACGGATTAATACGAGTACGTAGGGAATCTGGCGCTGTCAGTTATTAAGATAATATTTGTGATTGGAAAATATCGAAATCGTTGAGACAATTTCGAAGCGTAGCAACGAGCCGGGGTCAAATATTGACAGTTCTCACGAGCGGCGGCGGACGCGGCCAAGCTCGCGCTGGACGCTCGCGCCCTATTCCTTCCGCTTTTCACACATATAGGTAATAATCGATCGCTTTTATTGCGCGGCGTGTGTAGGCGAGCCGACGGTGACATTTCGAGGAACCTTAATGTGAAATGTAGTTTGCCGACGAATCGAACGCGAGACGGACGTTAAGTGGACCGACAAACTGGAGCGGTCCTTAACGCGTGATTTCATTGGAACACACGGCTGTATGCAGGCTTTTGTCATCGATTTATCTGTTGATCCGCTGACGCATCGCGTAGTTACCGTGTGAAATGTGAACATGTCAGGTAAACTTCGAAGCTCAGCCTTTATTTGCATTATCAAGTTATTCTGCAAAGCGGCAAACAGCCATCATCGTGTATAAAGTTCTTTGTGACGCTAAGCGTGTTTGGCTTGACTCATTATGTTTAAAGGGAAGAGTCATTGATTCGCGAAAGTGACCCTGGGTCACTTTTCCCCGCGCTGCGACGAGGAAAATTTGCAAATGATCAAACAAAAGCTCTAATGGATTCATGAGTGCGGATGATTGAGATTGCTATCTACAGATTTGCATAAAACATATCATGCTTATGCTTCCTGATGCAGCACAAAAAAGCGTCGATTGTTCGTTTTTAATTCAATATGAATATCAATCTTAAGATTGTCTTGTTTAAGCCTGACACTTTTTGAATGATGTGAATCACATAACTCAAAGAGGAAAAACTTGTGTTCATAGGAAAATCTTTCAATACTCAATCCATCTATGGAAATAACTGCATCACAAATGCCTGTAATCTGAAGGTAAGCAATAAACAAATCTATTACAGGCATTTAAGAGCTAATTTCCAATACAACAATTTGTACTAATCTTCGCAGTACCTATTGACTGAAGCTCATCAATAGAGGCGCCAAACGGATGTGTTCTCTGTATTTGTATACAAGATGGCCGACTTTTGTCACTTCCTTTGTGGAAATCCAATCGTGCCGTTTATAGGCAGGTGACCTGTCACCTCGTGAGTAATTAAGAAACGAGAATTTTTGACTGGCTTGAGCAATGTTAACAAAGTCACCAATGTATGGGTAAGAATGTATACGAAGAATGTGGCTTGATAACATGGAATTTCCAAAATTCAGTAATCCCATAGATGGTAATCTTGATCGAATTTAACGTAATCCTTGGCACTCAATACGAGAGAAGAACAAATACAAGTCCTGACAGTACTTACCTACTTTGTTCAGATTTCAAATTCGGCATCTGAGTCATTCCTGTTACGCACCCATTGTATAACGATCTACATTGCATTAAGGCAGTGTTTGATATGTAAATAAAGACAGTTCTAAGGAACCTCCTCTTCTCAGAGAAGACTAGCCAATCTATGAAGACAAAATCTTAGAAATCACATTCAGCATTGTCTATTAACATAGTTGCGCATTTGGTAACACTAGATACGGCACACACAATGGACGCGTGACGGCTGTAAACCGTATCGTTAAACCCAGCCCTAACCGAAGTTTAATTACCTAAGGCTTGCGGTGCTCGTAAACACTTCAGGAAACTAATGCCCTGACCGCAGGTAGGTCACTTGTCTAGTGAAACGAATGCCTTACTTTGTATCAAGTACTGATGAGAAATAACACAGAATCAACTGACTTTGACACGAGATCAGGATAAACACAATTTCGGTCGAAAAGCAGGAAACTCTGGAAGAAAACAAAGATTTCAGAAAGCAGTATGTGAAAGCTAACATAGCCAATGAATCAAGTAAAATCACGCAAAGCATAATAACAAAAGTTACTGTTACTGACCATCAATGATAAGGATAAACCATCAAAGTCTATCAACAAAATCTAAGAGAAAAGTTCATCAAAACGAATCCAACATGAGACACAGCCCAAGAATTTTATACAAACAAATCGATTCGCAGGACGTCAATCCAATTCATTGGTATCATAAATCAAGGAGAGAATTGATGTGTACCTGCTGCATGATCAATCTCTGCTCGATGTGTAGTAGTCTGTGGCACCGAGTAGTGCTGTAGTGACACTTATCGACCCACTGACATCGTTAATATCGATTCCGATGATACACGAAGGATTCCGATCGTGGTTTGTTCTTTTTTGACATTTGTAATGTAGTTATGTTGTGTCGTATTTGGGGGTGATAGATGAATATTGTTTCTTAATGTTCCAATGTCGTTTTTTATTGTTATGACTATTACTTCGAATTTATTCTCAAAGAAACTGGAGTCATAATTGTCTATCTCTATTACAGTATCAAAGGTTAAATTTTCCAACGACGGCTACTGTTCCGATGAATATTTTTTTTAATTTCTTTAAGATTGAATATATCCTATTTCTCCTACAAGTCGTCCATCTCGTTTCTTACGAAACGTTTTCAGAAATATAACAAACATAATCAACACAAATAAAATTCGTTGTGTTTATCTTTATGGCTTATGCAAATCATTTTTATTTAATTCTTTGAGCTAATGAATCATTATCATGATGTAACGCCATTCTTAGAAAATATATGACGTCTTTTTTTTTTTTTTTTTTTTTTTTTTTTTAAGGATGGGAAATCATCAAATGACTTCTTCCGCTCTGGGTGGAGCGGAAGGGCGTGTCAGACTCTTACTGACTAAAACCCATCCGTGTTCCTTCGAAAGCCCTTTGCTTTCCAGGGCCGCGGTGACTCTTTCGAACAAATTCCGCAACCCTGGCAGGCTCTGGCCCTAGCGGGTCCCGTCCTCTATGCTGACATCTCTTTGAGGCGCGCGTGAAACACAACGCGCCATCGACCCGGGCCTGGTGGTGATCGGACAGCGAGCCACCCAATGCTCGCCGTCCGCAGGCCCGCGCCTACGGTGGCCGGGGATCGCCCTGCGACTCCCGACGCCCGGGGCGTCTTCTCCTGTTGCGGCGGTTGGGACGAAGGCCTTGCCTTTCCCTCGCGCGGTCCGCGTCCTCCTTCGCTAGCATTACTGCTTCGCAGAAGGAGGTGACTGCTTCCCAAGCCTCCTCGCTCCGGACCATGGATTCAACCAGGGCCGGACGCGAGAGGTTGCCGCCGCCGATCGCCTCGACGAGGACACGGCGGTGCTCAGCCCAAGCAGGGCAGATCTCCACCGTATGCTCCACCGTGTCCTCCGGGCGATCCTCACAGTGCTGACACCCGGGCGTGTCCTCCCGCTTAATCCGAAACAGGTACCTCCCGACGAAATATATGACGTCTAGGCTCACCTTCTAGTTCGTTTTCAAGTTTATTTAAACATGGGATTCCTATATTTGCATCAACATTTGTATCAACAAAATGTGCTTCATTAAACGCTTTTTCTGTTTTAGATATGCGGATTTATTCTGATGATCATAAATTGCAATGTTTCATATGTCGTCTTCTACTGCTCCTAGGTCACTATCAGTCTCTAGTTCTTTATGTTGAGATTATGATCCTCATGCAATTTTGTAGAAAAAAAATATCTTTGAATTCTTAAAAGTCCTTTTACCACTTCGTGCCTCTGCTGTTAAAGAATCAGCAATACAAGCAAAAACCAAATCTTATCAGATTATTGCTTTTGACCTCTACTCTACCCATAGATAATATACGAATTCAAAAGCCAGAAAAGTCATATCTCCGAATCAACGACCACAAAAACTACCAGTGTCGAATCCATTATTGTATAAAAACCATCCTAAAGAGTCACTCCATCAAAACAAACATACATTTTAAAAATCAATAACGTGAACCCTTCCCGATAACGTTCAAATAAACCATGTCGATTCAAATAAAAGCAAATCGACAAAAAAATCTCGGGTTCCAAAAGAATCGTAATCGAAGACCAACAATCTGTCAACCATCATTGTATTATAATATTTGTATCGAACATAACTTATGATATTATAATAAATCGATTGATTCTATCTATAACTTGAATGCGATCATTGGACAAAAACAACCGTAAATAATATACTTAAGACCAATTTTTGCCAATTGGTTTAAATCTAATACGTTTTAAATTCACCTTTTACTGTTGGGATTGGGGTTGGCACACTTCAACTTTTTGTAACAAATTACACAGGACAGAGAGACAGGAGACAAAAAAGGATGAAGTGACAATGTCATTTCGAGACCACAGATCCTGTCACTTCCTTATAAAACGGCGCACCCCGCTGCGCAGGCGCACCCCATTTACAAACAATACACCACGCAACCATTCACATTCGCATCCGATTAATTCTTATAATAGCTTTATAAAACCACCACCTTTATCGCTGTTATTTCAATCTCGTTTCATATAGTATTACTCATACGAATCAGATAATACCAAAATACGTATCGAACACTGTAATTGATGATTTAATTCAAACAGTATGACATGAAAGTAAGATCGTGTCTTAAAAATACCAAGCTCGCATACCTGAAATAATTGATAAATCAATGCAGTTCTCAACGCGCGGGGCACTAAATCAAAAAGAATAAGTGACCGTCTATCATAACATTTTGACGTAGAGAAACGTGCTCGATATTAAACTGTTCCCGCTAGATGGCGCGATAACGGGCTGTCAAACTCGCCTGTCATTAGCTTATTAATGGCCGCCGAACGCCATTTTGATAGAATAAAAAGTTATTTGTGTTTTATTGGCCCTTTGTCTCACTTTGTGTACTCATTAATTTTACAGACAAACAAAGACTCAATACGGTGGAGCCTTTTTTGGTCATGTATGTTTTTTTAAACCGTGATAGGGATTAAAAAGCGCAATCATAAATGTTGTGGATTTGAATCGTGATAAAGAAAATAATAGCAGTGATATAATTTCATGAAGCGACGATTTAAATGATCTAATTAAAGTTTGCGACATTGAATGCGTAATAGCATGGTCGCCAGTATTTCACAGAATACAATGGCGCTCCCACGCAACGTCTGGCGTGAAACTTGCACATCCTCTTGCAATTTGAAACAATTTGCATATCTACACACGTCATTCGTGTCTAAAAATAACGTAAATTCAATTTATGTGTTTACAAAAGTTTACAAACCAGACCGACTTAACACTTTCGCTATTATCCTTCTTTTTTTTCAAAGGCAACACTGTCTTATTTAGCCAAACATTCGGAGGCGATCTGGTAAGTAAATATTTGGTCAAACCGATTTGTGTCCTCATGAAATAGATATAGGATTCAAGTTTGTGTAATACATTGGATGAGTTATAACATTTTGTTTAGGACCACGTGCGGCCATAAGACCACACACGGACACAAGTCAACATCGGTCCCTAGAACAACACTATAGCACTTAGTATACTTTACAGGTAAACTAGTAGCTTTTGGAGGCACACGTCACACAAATTGATACGCGGTTGTGTTGCCTGAAATGATAAGTATTTGGCATATAGTCATTTGGCGTTTGTTAGATATTGATTGTCACGTCATTTTACAGCAAGTAAATATGGCGCACTGAATAAAAAACGGAAGATCAAGAAATGAATACCTTACTTTTAAAAACCGATAAACAGTAAGGACGTCGAAACGGTGGCTAGAATTCTGAACGCGTAACAAATACATAGAAATTGTCAATACGAAAACTTGCTTTACTTAAAGACTTGATTGGTGCTTAGAGATAAGCAATCTATCATTGCTTGGTTAGCTACTAATAGCCGCAGCTACCTTTCAGAAACCACTCAAAAAAATGTAAACCTCTGCACATCAGCAAACAAAACTGTCGTATAAGTAAAACGGGTTTTCAGGAGATTTAATTACTCAGTAACGAAAACAATAAAATTAATGTACGAGTTGGTGAATAAGCAGCGAAGGTCGTGGGCGAAGCTGTGTGGTAGCCAGACGAGCCGACGACGCCCGATGACACTCGACAACAAGACGCATAAGTCACGAACACTGACGTTTTAAGTGCAACTGCACATTGCAGAAACAATGTAGCTGTATCTTGCTATTAGATTGAGCAATCAGGTGAAACCTATTTAATTTGCATGATGGACCATCAAAAAGTAGATGTGGATGTCGATGAGGCCTATTTGATTGATGTGCTAATAATGATGAATGCAGAGCAAGTAGCAAATCGAAAGTAAACGAGAGAGTGGAAACAAGTATGAAAGAAGAAAGAAAGAAAGAAAAAGAGTTTATTTGCGACAAGCACGACGCGATGAGTAAAAATTACAAAAGTTAACCAAAAGCAACAAATCAAAATTAATATTTTAGGACGAACCATACGTAGACGCCCATCATTTAATTTTATGATCTGTAGGCATGATAGATGACTTTAAGCAAGACCATTAGGAATAGAAACGGCAATCCTTAAAACTAACATCAAATCAAAATATATAACTTTATCAAAACTACGCGATCAAAATAAAATCAGATAACAAAGTCTGATTGATAACATTAATCAATGACTTGAGGGCGATTACTCACTATGAAACTGCAAGCCTTCGTATCACAAACCTGAATGGTGAGGTATTCACTGTGCGCTTATAAAGCTGTTTTCTACTATCAATTATATTGGAGAATGTATGCATAGGATTCGTTCTTGATCTTGCAAGATCAGTGAGCGTAACCATGACCCAAGGACCATATTCTTATGGTATTATAGGATGTTGAATTGACACATTTGAGTGAGATTTGGAGACTATTTCATCGTTTCCAAATATGTTTTTTTTTGTCTGAACATCTGTTACACGTATTGAATCTGTTTGAATATCTGGTGTGCCTAGTGGTTTCTTATTTTGAGAGGTTATGTGTTTGGGACTATCACTAAAACATATTATCAACATTTTCATCTAAAAGGAAGAGGTTCCTTCCAAACCCCAAACAAAATGTTCGCAGTCTCAAAATCACCGAATCATAAACTACATAGATGCAGTCCTGAAAGCTAAGTGATTATATTTATCCTGAACCTTCAGCTGCGCAGTGTCAGCGCATGCGCATGTCCGGGGTGAGACGACAGGAAGGGGCGTGGTCGCCGCGCATTAGCGACTGTTCGGGGAACACACTGGGCCCACTCCCGATATCATAAGGACATTAATAACTGGCGTCATATTTAACGAAGGAAAAATGCTATAATTGGCACTTAAGTATGTGGCAGGAGCCCGTCATTATCTATAGTGGGATTAAGAGATTTGTGGCGGTTTATTGTAGGTTTCATCGTATTCCACATAATTAGTTTAAATCAATATAAGTGAATAAGTTTAGTATATAAACACCAGAGTAGGTACGAGTTAGCTTAAGAAAGATGACGCTTTTTACGGAATAGAAAGTTAATTACAAATCCATTTCAAGAACTTAAAACGTCCATTAATTTCCACTAAAACCACTTGCAGTTCGTACATCAAACAAGTGGACGAGCTACCACGGTTACGGACCACACGTGACTAGAAGCCAATTATGTGACAACGTGGTCCAAGTCGAGAGGGTAAACAATGTGGGGGCGATCCGTAACACGGTAGTGATGACCCTCAGATGAGAGTCTAGAGTCTACTCCTGGGAGGTACACGCTGGGAGGGATCCGGTGTTGACGATGTGTTGAGCGTTGAACATGAAATTAAGACAGAGGAGGAACGGTAATTGAAGGAAGGACCATTTTTTTCGGAGATTAGGACTGTATATTGAAAGGAAAGTGTATATTGAAAAAAAGCTAGCTGCAGATACTGACGAGGAAGCAGAAACAACTGTAAGTACATAAATATTGTAGGTTAGAGACAGTCAAAGAGTTCAACATAATTTTAGCTTACGTAAGTTATAATCTCTGAATGGATTAAAAAGTATCTATTACCTCTAGAATTATTAATAGAAATAAACTATGCGTAAATCGAATCATGACATTTGAATTTCATGAAACTAAAAGGTTAACACAAAATGAACTCGGAAAATGAATAATAAACCTATGACTAAAATTTATTGCAAGTTTTACTTTACAAAGACAATTGAATAATTACTTACAATCAAATTCAGTTGATAAAAATTAAAAGTAGAATCTGACGATATCATTACCGTAATGATATGCATACAAAACCTTCGAGCGCTCACTTGTGGGTGCTTATTAACAAATAGAAGAGGTCGTAGAGACCCCGGGTCCCGTAGGACCACCGGTGCTAGCATCAGCAAGTCAAATGGAGCGAGAATACGCGAGTCATTTTAGGGTTGAATCTACTTAAGGCGTTAAAACGGTTGGATGCTGCTTGAGTTTATAGATGCCACATTTATTTTAACTAGTGTTTACATTTATGTAACTTTAATTTTATAACTTGACAGGATTTTTTAGTTTTTATTTTCATTGAAACTAAACATTCTATTATGATATTTTCACTTATTTCATTAGAACTTTAGCTTTATACACAAAGAAGAGCTTTAACGTATAGGTACTAATTAATACGTAACATATTAAAAAAAAACATAAAATGATAAGTATACTTAGATATTTGAATACAAACGTAGTCAGTTCGAAATAATACTGCAACTTCGAAAGATACATCTCAACAAAATACAAGCGTAGCTCTATGATTTTGGTGGAGAGGAAGCCTTACGGAGGCGTTTGAAGTGCAGCTACTGAATTTATACAATGAGCCAAGATAACTCTCATTTCTATAGTTGACCGACCTCATTTCATTCTATAAAAACAACACTTGTAAAGTCCCGGCAGTAGCACACCAATATTTGAAACTAAGTACACATTTCTGTTTTACTAAAAGTTCATTAATCCATTTGTATGCAAATTAACGCTTAAGTAATGCCTTCATTGTTCGAATGTAGGTATAGAATAAAGTTCAACATTCAAGCTTTGACGAACAAATGCCTAATTCAATTCAACGCAAAAAGGTTCCCCAAAACAAAGCAACGAGCGCTAAACGACTGTTTTATGTGCCATTCGCAGTTGTGCGCCTGCGCAGGCCGTGCGAGCGGCCGCTGCCCCACGACGGATCGATACTTATTTGCATACACGATAAAAGAGACCAGTCAACATGCATGATATATTAAAATCACGTCTCCGGAACAATTAACAGAAACGAGCGAGCGATCAAATAATAAAAAGTGCCTTTGTCATTACAAACAGTCGAGGCGACGAACATTCTTAGAAACACCATAACGCCAAGAATAATAATAACTCCGTATAGACGATGAATCGGTTTTCAGACGTTAACCAATCGGACGGCGCGCGCGCAAGTCGCCAATATGGCGGATATAATAATTACTTACTTATTACAGTTTGTACAACGCTATGACTGTATCTGAAACTATTGAGGACGTTATTTGTAATGAAGTCCGATCACGTCCGTTTATAACGGATCGCTAACAAAGTTTCTAAAGATGTCTCAATCTTAATCTGGGTGATGAGTCATTTTCTTGTAAGTTTTTCTTCATATTTTCCTTAAATGGTTATCCTTTGTTGTAACCATCTTTGGATTTCCGGTAAATGTCATATAAATTCTTTTTCCCATTACTCATTTACTGCTACGGTCTGCTACCATATCAAACGCAATTGGTGTAGCGTCAGCCTATGATTATCTAATCAATGCTCTAAGACTTTATCGTATCGACAATCAAACAAGAAATAAATAAAATTATTTAATAATAATAATAGAATAAACATTCATGAGATTCACTTATCCACAATGCAAAATTATCAGAATCAGTCTCGGAAAAATAATGATTTGTATAAATTTTCCAGTCGTCAGTCACAAATCGCAAACTAGTACACAATAAAATTAGATACGTTCAAGAAATCACTGCGGAATGACGCAGATATAGTAAATCACAATAATATCACGAGTAGGTAGGTAGGTATCTATTCAAACCCTGTTGAGCATTCGAAAACAATTTTCCGTAGAGTAGAACGAGCTCAAGTCAACCTCAAAACATCAGAGGGGACAAAAAGCCGAGACGAGACACATCACCTCCAACCTCCGATTGAGAAACCCAATTTGAATAACAATCAATAAATTAATGTACAACCGTAATTTATTCATAAGCGGAGTCTGTGACACACCGGCGCGACGAGCGCTGAATCCAAATGAAATTTTATAAGAAACACTCCTTTTCAACGGCCCCTTATGGACAGAATGTAATACTTTTCTTAACGTATCATCATTATCGGTCCGCATCACAATGCTCCTTTGAGTGCGAGTGTCGTTTAAGTGGACTAATCTCTTTACACGTAAAAACTGACGGCACCGAATGAGTTTCTCGTGTTGGAATAATTAGTCTGCAATTGAAAGCGTGCTTTATTTCAAGAGACCGGACAAAACGGACATGACACGGTTGGCCAACGGTAAAACACTTTCACGAATACAATGATAATTATTACAAAAGAGTATGATTCCGAAACGGCCGGTCTTGTGTGCAACTCCGTTTTAGAATATGAAAAGAAAATATTTGAATAATGTCGCGTAGGCAACCCATAAATAGCGCCTCGTTAATTACCGACTGTAATCACATTTCGCCAAACGCGTTACAACACACATGTCCCATCCCTTCGCTGTTCTAAATTTAAATATTATTAAAGGCGGGAGCTGGGCACGCTCCCTATTCCGATAGAATCGAAAATAATTTATGAAACATTGTGTCACCTCCAAAGTGTTGCCCAATATCATGTGCCTCGTGTCTTCTAACATAAATACAATATTGTAATTAACCTACTACAGAGCATATAATGGCAATGCAAATATTCGCAATAACAAGTTTTGTACACTCCGTAGGTAACATGTATTTCGAAAATTTGCAGCTAAGAACCAGAAACCTGAGAAAAAAAACAACATACAGTCGAATTGAGAACCTCGACAAAATTTTCCCCATAGCATAATATTTTTTGTATGTGGACCTTATAAGGAGCAGCAAAATGCGTTTCTCATGTTTGACCTTAAAGAAATCTCAAAAATAATTACATTCATATAAAAACCAACACAGTTTTCGCATTCCATCAATGAAAAAAGTATAATGATTAGGAAGAATGAATTAGTTTCAAATTAAAACTAATAGAGCTGCGCAGGAGCATCGAGTTAGATTTGCGTGTCATCACGAGCGCCGCCAGCGACAGCCCCGTTCATTGTCGATGGATCCACATTTTAGTAGACATTTGAACATAATCATCTTAATTTTACAACGTCTAACAAAATATTTTTGCATACATGTGCGAAAATCGATTTAGATAAAATTAGTATTAATTAATAGGTATGACAATTTTCGAGCTCACCAACTTTGTTAAGCTTTAGGAATGTGTGTGCAATATCTACACATGCGCAAATCTAACGTTACTTTATTGTTTTAGCTCCTCAGTAAAATACATTTATTTTGATGGTAAGTAATTTTAACAACTGTATCAATTTTATATTTTAAATAGTTAAAGATCCTACATTGTTTGCAACTAAAACTGCCTCAATAGGGAACGTGCAGAAACTATAGGTGGCAGCACAGAACTGTCATTGTCAAGTGTATTTTACTTATAAGTTTCGAATATGCAACACTAGATGGCATAGTCAACGCCGTGCACGTTCCCAATGAAGCATTTCTGTCAAAGTCGTTTAATAATTACATTATATTTTTTTTTGGTCCTACGTAACTTTTGGCAACAGGCAAAAAAAAAAAGTGATACTTAACTCAGTAGCGTAGCTTCAGTCTAATCAATAAATTCTGTATAACAAAAATTCTTTCTCGCTTCCCTCGCTCTTTCATTCATATCTGCCTTAGTTACTGAACTTCCGCATCAGTATTTCGAATTAAGTATGGATTATGAAAAAAAGATCAAACCTATCCGAGACGGATTTCACAATTTTTCGAGTTCGCCTTGTCTACTCCTCGCACACAAATTCGAATGCTCTCACCATCAATATTTTCAGACAAATAGTTCATATTGTCTTTAACAAACAATGATGTAAGAACATTCCTGAAAAAAAAACAGCGGTACAAATGAAGCACACCCGTTCTCGAAAAATGGATTGCACCCATGTTAGCTACACCACTGACTTAACTTGCAGTTTTTTCCTTAGACTACATCTCATTTTAATAATGAGTCTTTGACAACTTCTCCAAAATATTCCTTAGGAGCGATCCTTAAAGTAATATTTTGAAGAAGTTGTAAGTTGTGTTTATCAAAAAAGCTTCAAATACCTGATCGAAAGCCATCTAACATAATCTATCATCGTCATGTTAAATGCAAGAATTTTTGTGTCCATGTCGGCTTCGAGTTTGCGTGTCCAAATCATTGCTTCAGGGGAACAGTAGCAATGATCGTGGCTCCAAATTGCTGCCTGTCAGAACCGCAGTCAGGACCAACCGATCCCACCGCCGATCAAACTCACTGCTAAATTGTGGGAATCGATTATTCTATAGTTCTTTGGCTGATATGACAAAAAATGCATCAATGCGATTTCTTTCTTGTTTGAACTCGATATAATTTTCATTAAATTGGTATCTAAGTGGTGGGTAGTTTTTATTTCTATTTCACAAGCTCCTGTCTAAGACACCCGTGAGAATTTGACTTGGATTAAAATGTGTTCTGGTACACTGGGATTCTAAACTTATCTATCAAATCATACATAAAGACCAGAGACGCAATTATGTCAGTACGCAATGTATGATTGGTGGCCGCTTCGAAGACTTTCATAGTCATAACATTCCTCATGAAGTGCGGCAAAGCTCGATATGCCGTGATCAAGCGCTGTGCTGTTATGGCTAATTGCAAGCTTTCCCGCCATCGCTACTTCATTTCCAAGATGGCGGCGGCGTCGGAGTGCGATTTCACGTCATTAAGACTAGTTATCGCGCGACCTGCCCGCTATCCTCTAATTATCCGCTACCGGTGCCTCCCAACGCAATAGAAATAATATTGGATATTATAAACTGGAAATATAATTCACTTGATCGACGCGGTGTTACATGTGGCGTAAAATGGGCGTAAACTCCTCGAATAATTGCTTTCTAATGTATGAGAAGCGTTCGAAATTAGCTGATTGCTGTCTATTTTCATCACTGAACGCATAATCGAGGTTTTGCATTTATTCGAATTTCTAGCCATTAAGCTCTGGAATGGTTCCATAGATGCCTTCAATGCGGTAGAATTTAGTTCGAAGGCTCGAAAAAACTAAACACTAAATAAATTCATCTATAGCACATTAATCTGACTTTAACTTCTAAAATTAAAAAAATAGTGTTTGAATTTGATCTGTGATGTACAATGGCAGGTAGGCTAGCGTGCGCGGGCGCTCCGCCCTCCGCCGCGCGTGTCTCGCGAGGGATCCAGATACGTAATTACTGTAATCTGTAATCAAAACGCCCGCTATTAAACAGTAGCAACACTTTTCGACATGGACACAACTTCTATGGAGACTATTGACAGTCGCGTGAAATTGTTTCCTTTTGCTACAATATTATGATCTTTGAGACAGTTTTTTTTTCGAAACATCTCAATGTATTTTTTCGTTCCACATTTTCGATTTAGAAATGCAAATATCATTTCATACCTGTTAAAACTTGTGAAAATGATTAATGAAACAGGATTTAATTAATGAAATTATTTTGAGAGCACGCTTAGGTCCTTACTACTATTACTAAGCGTGCTCTCAAAATAATTTCATTCATGTGCTTCGATGCGGAAGGTGCCAAGTGCTGTGGTGCGGCTTAAAATTGAAACCTATCTTCAGTTGCGTACTCTGCGACTCTTTGTACTTACGTGGACTTGAAACATAAGTACCTAGAAATCCCCTCACCTGAGTAAATTCAAAAAAATACGCATAAATATTTAATTGATGTATTTCATATTCTTACTAGACGTGGAAACGAATATCAAGAGAAAATTATGTCAATGGATGATACAATTTTAATTAAATGTTGACTCTCGTGCATTTATGTTCCGATAAAATGATACTGAGTATTCGTAACATGTCACATTTTCTACGAACTTGTCTATTTGCTATAACGTCGATAGGAAGATAAAATGATAAGCTTCTATGATTATTCCGAGGAGTTAATGAACTATCTAATTCCGATATGGTTATACTTTTGCATTTACCATTTAAATCCAAAAATAATTTTGTAACTTTTTTAATGCTGAGATAGGTGTCTTTTTGACTTCGCCTGATATTTTTATATTATAAGTTTATTATTATTTTATCCCTAATAAAACTTTTTTCGTTATTTCCTTTATTCTTCTATTAAAAATGTTGACTGGAGCATTTCTGAAACGGTTCCAAAATATTGTACCAAAAAACGTTGCGTTCTTTCTTTGTCCTCATTAAAAACCAACATCAAAAACAATCTATAGTATGTAGAGGTTCCGTTTAGATTTTGATTGTTATATCTTCAAGTATAGGAAACGTATCATTAGGGCTGCGATACACATCATTATTCCGAGAATCGGGTCCGTCTGCATAGACCCGCTAACTACAGTCCATGGCGTGAGAGGCCCGTGAGAATCCGTGCGATATCTCGTACCTGCCAGATTGACGGCGGATCAATGTCAGGACGCTGTTGTTTTGTTTGGTTACGGAGATTATCCTGGGCTACTGATTGTGTTGCTGTCAATAGGCGTCGAAGACTTTTTGCGTGATTAGACCCAGTTATGAAATGTTAAGTATCGAAGGACCAAGTTTTAGCCGACTTCAAAAAAGGAGGAGGTTCTCAATTCGACTGTATGTTTTTTTTGTGTTTTTTATGCGATCATTCCGCCGATTATGAATGGATTTTGATAATTCTTTTTTAATTGAAAAGCCTATACTCCTGAGGTGTAAAAAACGAAAACACCGACTGCCAAACTTAAAGTTATTTTATAATTGTGTTTTTTATTTGGAAATCGGTTGTATTTTTTTGTAAAAAAGTTTTTTTTTGAACAAGCAGGTGTTTACAATTGAGTTATTTAATACTTTTTTTAGTTTATTATCATTGAACCCTATGTTTCATCAACTCTAAATAGATTTTTAATGATTTTTATTTTTAATAAACTTTGTCAAAAACCAAGATTATCTAAAAATAGTTCAAACACAACAGTGAAATAAAAATCCGCAAGTGTTCGAACAGGCATCCCTACGTCATTTTACCTTCAATTATAAAGGGATTTTTTATAGCGAGCAGTGATTAGACAATTAATCACGTCGATAACGCATGCGCCACATCACTAGCGCCGCGCGTTTATAGAGACAGCTACTTGAAAAGAAACATTCGGCCATTGAATAGCGTTTGTGAAGATCGCTTAATGCTCTTTTATGTAGCGTTAATTAATTATATTTAATGCGGTCGCGCGTTTTTGTCGCTTTTTATTTGTTACTACGAACGTATTAATATTTTTTTGTCCCTTGCTGATGAATTTGTTATTCATGATGAATAAAACTTGAACACTTTGTCGGTTGAAATGACATTTCGCAATTGTGCGCGGGCTTGAAGATGTTCATTTATTATGTTGATGCGTCATATAGTCACAATTCTTTAAATTGTAACACAATAAGACTTCGCTTAATAAAAGAAATACCTATCCGAATTCTTCACGAGTTTTATTTCTAAGGACCAATTTAAATGTTATTCAAACTGAAAAAATACCACAAGTAAAAAAACAATAAATGTAACCCATTCCTATAAAAGCGTTGTAACAAATTAACAAACAAGAGAAGGAATTAATCGTCCGTGGGTGCGAGGCTGAGGAGGGGAGATCAAAGTGCGCACGCGCCGTTACTGAGCCCACTGTTTATAAACAACTTGATAGCCATGATACGTCAGCTTCGGGAGGGACTTTTAATTTATTGGATTAATTGTGGATATTATCTGGAATATTTTTTCAGTAAATTAAATTAGTGTTTAATGTAGATATGCATGTTTATTTGAGAATTTGTATCGGATTTATCTGGGTACAGATTACAGGGTGCCTTTTAATTTAATGGCAATATTTCAGGAGGTTAAAGTACTTACAATCTACCCCACTACTACTGACTATACCCTATCCTATAACATTGTTTGCCGACGACAGTACTATCATTGTTAAACTGACAAAAATAATAAAGACTTTGAAGCTGACATAATCAATGCATTACAACAAGCCGTTAACTGGTTAGAACATAACAACTTAATTATAAATTTGAAGAAAACAAAAATTATGAAAGAGTAGCTAATTCGGAACTAAATGTGAGTTTCAATAATGAAAAAATTGAAGTACATAGTTGCAAATAACAATCGACAATAAACTTATTTGGAAACAACATACATAAGTTTGCTTTTGCTTAATATAAGCTATTTGCTTTGTGGAAGAAAGTAAGTAGTCAATCAAACAGCGACAGGCACTGCAGACTATGAATATGTCGATTCTAAACTACGCTACGGAGTCATGTTTTGGGGTAACTTCTACAATAAGGACATGGTGTTCAAATCGCAAAAAATATGCAATAGAGCTATTACCGGTATAAAAATAACTAATAGCTGCAAACCTTATTTTGTATTTTTTTAAATAATGAATGACTTTACTTTGCTTGTACATATTTGCTTTATTTGTTAACAAGAACGTGCATCTATTTAGAAAAGCATCTATAGTAGGCGCCGGATAAATGTGGAATAAAGTATATTGACCTTTCCCTAATAACTGCTCATAGGTACCTGAACAATAAAATATGAATCGTTTTTCATTATTAGACCATGTTAAGGATCACGAGAGATGATGATTCGAGACAGTTTTGTGTCATTAATTCCGTTTTTCAAATTAACAATGTCAATAAATGTAGGTGGGTCAATGACCGATATTCCACGATTATCTGGCGCCTACTATAAACATCGCTATAAAATGATTAGACAAGAATATAGACGTGAATTATGCGTTTGACCATCAAATAAGGTCATTATTTTAACAATACAAAATAATATATCGTTAAAAATAATTACTTTACCTTGTTTGTACATATTTTAGACTGCTTTATTTGTTAACAAGAATATGTATCTATTTAGAAAAGCATCTAAACATCGCTATAAAATGATTAGACAAGAATATAGACGTAAATCAAGCGTTCGACCTGCCGAGCCTTGATGCACAAAAGCATACTTTGCATGGCCCCAAAAATATTAAAAAATGTACTAAGTGGAATAAAGGACTTAAATATTATTCAATTTGAAAACAAATTAAGACATCTATTATTGGGAAAATGTGATTAAAATATTGACGAATTCCTTAACGATAAATTTGTATTTATTTTATTTTAATTATTCTTTTTTATAATAATTACTAATTATGTGAAAGAGTGTACACCTTTAAGGAAGATTTTTGAGGAACTAATTATTTATAATTAAGATCTCATGTTAAATGTACCAAAAATCACACCAATAAATAAATGAAATGAAATGAAAAATGTTCGCTTTTAAACTCGACTAAAAGTAAGAAACACTTTTTTTTTCGCGTTTCTGGTGTGGTTTCATAGTATCAGTTTTTTTTATTTAAGTGAATTCTTTCATGTATCCCTCAGGTACTTCAGGGGAAGCCTGAAATATTGATATCTATATTTAAAAATGATATTTGGTGTTTTGACTTCCACTCGCCACTAACCCAAGGATGTATCAACATATTTTTTTTTTCAAGCTTAAATTCATACATTTGACCATTTAACATTGATTTTCAAACAGCCGAAATTCGGATAACGCACCGTTAATAGTCACCCTGTTTGTAAGTATCGTGGGTAGATACTATAATTATTTTTACGCACTTCTTACCTACTTAACTTTGTAATATTAAGAGAGCCCACTCTAAAAGAAACATCAAACACAGGCCACGCCGTGATAACAGTAGTTCAGTTCCAATCACATTCGACCGCAACCGTTCAATAAACTTTATGTAAAGTACACGTGAAATAGATTGCGCAAACATTTTATATTCTAACGGTACCCGACAAGAGATCACGCACACTCGGCACACACCAATCCCTCGCTAAAACTGTGAGCCAACCTACTTGATACTAGCTAATGTGCTGTCAATCGAAAAATAATGAAATCAACAAACAGCTATTTAGGTTTCAAGTGTATGTTAATCATTAAAATTATTGATCGTTATGAAGCATCTGGCATCACGTTTAGTAATAAGGATTTAACCAAATGTCGATTTTCTATGGTTTCTAATCTTAGTTTTAGGCCGATAAGCCACGGTTAACACGTCCATTACATGTAATCTTAAAGTACAGTTATTTCAGATTTCTAATGTTTTCACAAAAACCACGCTACAAGTAATAATAAAATGTCGTCTTCGGTCAAGTCTAACAGTAAGTACAAATATATTACAAATGTTATTTACGCACAAGCGTCAATATTTTTCAAAACTTCATCTTATGGTACAATATACATACAGTATTCACAGATATATTAAGTATTATGATGAGTTCTAAGTGTTACATGCATGAACACGAGGGCCCCTCGAAGCACTTTATGCATTTAATCCAACAAAAGACTATTACCATTTACTGCGTCGCTATAAATCACGATAAACATAATTATCATAAGCAATCATAGTATAAATGTGTCAAAGATCAAGATTGGTCGGGTGATGCAAACAGGACATCTTATTGTGACGTTAGGGAAATACCCCTTACCCTTCGGAGAACTATCAGCGAAAGATTTTACAATGGAAGAAGAAACAAAAAAAAGGTTTTTTGTCTATTGTATTAACTGCTCATCATTAGACGTTTCTAATGAGGCTGAATTTAGTGAAATTGTATGCGATTGACTTTTGGGAAGATGAAATAGTTAATGCAATAACATTCAGTTCTATATATGATTTACCTGGAACTTTATTGTACACGGACGTTTCCTGCTCATCTTAAAGATCTATATTCTAATCCAGCATTTGTTAACCTCGGGTCGCAGCCTAAAATCGGGTCGCAGGCGGTATTGATACTAGCGTAGTTTACTGAAAAAATACTAAATGGTCCATCAGACAGATTTTCAAAATATATTGGACACGTATCACGTAAAAAAATATGAAGGTAACGTCACTGTGATGGTCAATTTTTACCAGCGATGTGACGTCACGCATGTAAAAAAAACGTGTCCAATTATTTTTTGGATATCTATCTGACGGACTAATCCGATGTGTTTTCAGTAAAATATGCTGCAATGATGGAGAACTAAAAGAAAGATTTGCCAGAATTTGTCTCACGATATTTTGGGCATAATTACCTGGGAAGCCTATTCTTAGCAATGATGCTAAAAAGGCTCGCTACCATTTCCAACTACTTACTTATTTGTGGGATTTTGGTGCCTTGCTGTCTTAAAAAAGTTGTTCTTTTTTTTCAAGTTTGGCAAACCACGGGCTTTAATAAATCTAATTATTTTATTATCACTGGAAGATTATTAAAACATTGAGGTCGCAGCTTTAGATATATTTATACTTTGGGTCGCTAGCCAAAAAGTTTAAGAACCGCTGCTCTAGACAAACATCTCATAGCTAGCTCTCATTTATTTTGGCTTAATATCTTTTGTCTAGACAAGAAAAACCAAGTTTAATTTATGTTAATTTCCTAATTCGCATTTATTAGTCTATCATAGTATGATTACATGAAATACTAACCGATGACACTTAGCATGTAAAAGTACAAAGTTGCATCTAATTTTCTCATCCTGTCTGCAAAACTTGAGATACTACAACAGGCACAAACGTTTTTAGAACTATGGAGGTACGTGCTTTGTTTTCTGGACGTTCATAGCAAATCGTAGCAACCCAAAAACTAGGCAAATGCGAGTTGGACTCGCACACTTAGTGTTCCGTACGACCATACATCTCTATATACATTTTGTGCGATTTTCGACGGTGCTCCTTCTTGTATCCTTTCCCCAATGCGTGGTCGTGACCACATCATGGTTTCAAAACCTTTTCTTTAATAATGCTCGACTCAAAATTACATAAAACACATTTCGATTTGTTTGAAAACTCCATTGAACTATTTGTTGCCTCCTCTGTGGTCAAAACCTATAATTTTGATGTGACACAAACACTCTGTGGTGTTTGTGTCACATCAACAGCATACCATAATAAAATTGTTCATCGATGTTGAAAATACACTAATACTTATGTAGATATGTACCTATAAGTAGAAGTAATTTGTCGAATTTTATCTAATGGAATATTAATCAAATAATGCAAAATTGTTATTAAGTTACTGAAATATTTATTTTTATGTCCAGTAGGCACGTGTCCTTAAACAAAACCGCTAATGAGTTGAGTTGAAAAACTGTTGTTCAATATACCTACCTACTTATCCCTAACTGAAAAAGTTCATAGATGTCTATCTAAAAAACTGCCACAACAAAAATGGAGCAGAAATGTTTTCAAAATTAGAATGATCAACTCCTAAAAGTTTGCAATTTCAATGTCCACCTACACAGTATTCAACGTTCTGCATGAGTTTATCAATAAATCTAGTCATTCTTCATCTCAACGAATAGTAAATAGCCACGCAAGTGTGTTTACAAATAATTTTCCTTGTAGCGCAACAAAAATGTTAGTACCTACATATGCCCAATAAAACTAACTCAGCGTGCGCGCAATAAATGATCATTTTATTGAGCGGAACCGGCAGTTATAAGTGGACGCCATTGGTGAATCGTCGCGCTCGTAAAATTGTCAAACATGAATTGCTGTTAGTCACAGCTGAATAGAACACATAAAACCTATGGCTTTTGAGCTTAAGGTCAACACCGCCGAAGATGGCGTTGGCAATCTCAGGGCGGGCAATATCAATCGTAAAATGCAAACATGTAGTCGACTTGTTAAATTCTTTTGTGTAATGTATAAAATTGCGCACTCCAATGTTATGTTGTAAAGTCGCACAGGGCATGACGCAAATCTTGATGCGTAGGATATGTGCGAGATTAACTCAAATCATAATTATTATAATGACAGGCGTTCTACAGATGGCATGAGCGATTGACACAAGAGCTTCACATGCCGACCGCGTTCAGATGGTCAAACGAAATAAATAATACTCGTTTATCTCTAAAAGCTACACTAATGAAATGGAAAACTCCTATTTTAGATAATTCGATATTAATGCTTTTACTCATTATCTTGTACTTCTAACAATTACTGTTCGCCTGTTCGTCGTATCTTCTACTCAACCTCAAATATGAAGACATAAGACTCGTGAAGGCACTTATCCAAAATTAAAAAAAGAATTATTTATCCCCAAAGGAAAAACACACCTGCCGGAGCAGACTGTTCCTCGCATCAGTTTTATTTCCTCCAACGTTTTAGTGCCCGAAAAGACTACCCTAATTTGATCCTTGAAGAGCCTTTTATTTTCCCCTCCGCCTCTTTACCCCGGTAGTAAAAAGAGGGTGAGGGTAGGTCAAGTTATATTTTGTAAGTGTTAACAGTACGTTTTAGTGCTAGTAAATAATTAAACCGCCTAATTTGATGCGAAGGAAGCTTCTTTACTGAGTAGTTTATGTGGGCAACGTCGATTGAATGACGCCGCAAGCGCTTGCTATCGTGGCGGGGAAATAAGGCTTTAATTAAACAAGAGCAGGGAAGTATCTAATCCCTGAACATTTCACAAATAAAAGAAAATAAAATACGAAAACTAAATTCTTCAGAAACTTACCAAAAGCATCAAAAGAGTTTTCATGACAAATTCAGCCTCCTCGTATATTATTGCATCACCGGCCATTTTTCACCAAAAAAAAATCTTCGGATGACATAAAAGAAAATTAAAAAGAAATTGTTTTATTTTATTTTGGCGTTTAATGTCATCGTTATATTTTTCGAAATGAAAAGGCCAGTGACTTTATTTTTGTTGCATAATTTTAAATTGTATTTACTTTACACAAATTGTATTATTTATCAAATAGAAAATAAAAATTAGCTACTATTAAAATAAAAATTCACATAAACAATCATTTACTTTTACTGGTACTTTTCATTTACTTTTTTTAAATCTATGAATGAAGTTTAGGTTATGGTCCAAAAAGAATATCACTAAATAAGTTAAATAGGTAAATTGTTTTAATTACAATTGTGAAGACAGTTTGTAATTAAATTAAGATTTTTAGTCCTAAAAACAATTGATTGATTACTGTGTCGTCGATATTTCAATATTAGCTAATCTATAAATTAGTGTCCAAAAATACTTCATAAAATATTTGCTAAACCTTGGCAACTGTACCATAAAATCCAACAGTTCCGTGTTTGTGACAATATTAATCATATTATTGATTACAATCCGTGCCTATCGTATTTCAAGCAAGAAGTCTTGGGAAGCCCTATGAAGGGTAAGCCGATCTAATCTTCAAGGTATGGTATCAAAACCTTCCACATTCATATTATAAATAGGTATTTTAATTAAATTATGACGTTTAGTTTAAACTTGATTTGGTTTTGGAAAAAAATGTACTGATGCAGTTTTGGTTGTCATCAAACAAAATCGGGCCCGAGACTTCTTTGAGTATTTTTCAATATTTCGTTTAGTTCCGTATTTGGCCATCGACGTCCTCGTGAAAAATTCATTCTGTAGATATTAATTCTTAGTTTATTCTTTAGTTTACAAATGAACAGGAATAAGGGCAAGAGAATGATGAATCTTTGACACTTGTCGTTATTTTTAAGAATTAGGCCTTTTTTTGCTTTTGTTGTAAAAACTGTTTTTTTTTTTCAATAAATATCTAGATCAGGACTAGGTGAATGACGAGGTAGCCGGATAATTGCAAAGTCCACAAGTTTATTATAAATCTTTATTATATTATAATTTCTCGATATATTGTGATCAGATAATTTTGAAGAATTAAATGATAAATGATATTAATTTTGTAAGTAGGTTCAACATAACACTTTTACACGTCAATTTTTTTTGGTCATTTTAAGTTAGATAAGGCCAGTGTTTCCTAGCTGACTACCCTGAGAAGAAATACCGAAACAAACTCAGAGGTCTCTCTTTTAAAGTGCATACAATCCGTACTGGTCAATACTTAGAATTTTAACTACCGCCCGAAGCTTCGCCCGCGTGAATGTCAAATATTATTCCAAAGGAACATATTACCGGGAAAAAAATTAATCTACCTCCGTGCCAAATTTCATCAAGATTCGTTCAGCCGTTCTGACGTTCTGACTTGAGCTCAACGATTAGACGAACAATTCTTAATAAAGGACATTTGGGTAGGCCAGAAAAGTACTCAAACTGCCACACATCGTTAAAAATATATGAAAAAAATAAATAAAAATAACCTACATATATAGTCCTCATATTCACTTTATTAAAATAAAAAATTAAATATCTACACGAAGTAAACATTTGACATGAATGTTTCCTTTCTTAGGTTTTCTATCTTTATTGTTTTAACATGAAAGAAAAACAGAAACAGGAGAATTTAAAAATGTCGAAGTGTGAAAAAAAGAAAAGTATACTGAATAAACGTAAACAAAAACATTGGGCCATGAAGCAGCTCAATCCCTTTCCTTATCCTTTATTATCCTTTTGTCCTCAAGATATTCTCTTACGGTGTAAAAAGCTTTCGTTTTATAAATAACTAGCTTCTGCCGGCGGCTTCACCCGTCCTTATAAGTTGCCTATGTCCTTCTCCGAGATCCAATCTATCTCCGTATCAAATTTCATCCAAATCTGTTCAGCAGTTGAGGCATAAAGAGGTAACAGACAGAGAGTTACTTTCCCCTTTATAATATTGATATGGATTTGAGTTAATTAATGCTTAGGTCTTGAATATGGCTGGGTATACGTTATAAAGTATACATTTGCATTTAAACGAAAATGTTGTATTAGTTCATTATTTCAAACGATGTATAACAATCTTACGGCGACATTTGCAATTATTCGGTGACGTAATCACAGTAAGGAGTATTGATTGTTTAAATCACTATCAAGTTGCACTATTGATTAATACGAGTAAGGACGACCAACCTTAATAGAAGCATCGAGTTACCTCGAACAGGACACGGCAAGTGAAGGGAAGTGATTGAAGAACACTGTGATTCAATTAGTAAAGTTTAAGTTAAGTAAGATTAAAGAAGGACCGATTTTTGAGGGTTTTTATGAAGATGAGCACCCGCGGATCTTAATAAAAACTTTCAAAAGTACTTATCTACAGGAAAATAGGATACAGTATTGAAATTGAAATCTATACTAATATTACAAATGTGAAAGTTTGGATGTTTTGGATGAATGCATGGATGGATTTTGTTACTCAATCACGTCAGAACGGCTGAACGGATCTTGATGAAATTTGGCACAGAGGTAGATTATTTTTTTTCCCGGGAATGTGTTCCTTTGGAATAATATTTGACATTCACGCGGGCGAAGCTTCGGGCGGTAGCTAATCATTAATAGAATTAAGTATAACAGACACATCCACGTTTAATTTCAATTTTTTAACACCTAACCAAATCAAAACCGCCTCAATTACCCAACACTCACTGTTAACTCTCAACCAGGAGGAAATTATGAAAATATTTAAAGCAACGATTACTTGCACGTCGTGACCGCTTGAGAAGCGCGCGCGCATGCCGCTGTATCAATCATCCCCACTCCGCCCCCGACAAAGCTTCGGCCTGCGATCGTGCATCTTCGCCATTTCTTTTTACCTTAATATTGGCTATCAGGCATGTAAAACGTCATTAGTGTTGGTTACTAACGTTTTAGGACTTTCAGTTTATGGTTGGTGTTAGTTCGGTTAAGAGTACGTTAATTATTGCTGGTTTTTTACCATTGTTAATTTACCGTTATTGTAGAAGTCAGTGTGTGGTCTAGAACTGACAAATGGGTAGCAGCATGCATCGGTACTTCAACTTTTATGGAATGAAAGTCCTTATAAATTGTATTTTCATTCGTCACAGGAGAACAAGGACTCATATTGGAAGATCTGGTGAGTTCTGTGGTAAGACTCTAGCGCATTTCATCCCGAGTAACTTTGGTTTGGATTTCTGGAACAATAAATCAAAACTGCGGAAAAGTGCAAGAGACAAGAGCAGACGCTCAATTCTCCACAGAAAAATAGTTCATACCACAAAGTTCACACTTCAAGAACTGAGAGAAATCACAAGAATTTAACAATTCCTTTACACTAAGCGAGTACAACATGCACGCGCGACATTTTAATTAAGGACAGGCGTGCACTGATCGCAATATCGGAACGCGATTATAATGTTCGTATGACTTCGCGAAGACCCACCGGTGCCGAGTGATACCGGTGTCGGTTACATAACGCTATGTCTGTTATTACTCACGCACATCTATATCAATCTGAATAGCTTATAATAAGCTTTTTAGGCAATATAGAAAAAGCCTTTTTCCAACTACCTTGGGATCGGCTTTCTGTCTTACTGAATGCAACTGAATGTACCAGATGGTCAATTCTCGTACATCAAAAAAAAGTTGTGAGCTGTTTTTGACAGTTTAAAAATACGAGACCGCCCTTTAGTATTTCAAATGGAGCGGCTACGTTTCTGACTGCCAAAACCCAGTTACTGAGTAACACGAAACCCCTTGGCAAGACTGATTAATTATATCAGACTTTCAAGCTTCTAACAACACGTAATAACTGTCAAAGATCAACATGACAACTGGGATTAACAGTTAAACTTTCAGAGACACAGAGAGACATCAGAAACGCGCCTTTCTAGGACCAACTTCAGTAAGCGTTTTCATCATCTATTAAAATATTATTATCTCCGGTTAGAGAAAAGCCTGTAATAAAAAGCATTGGTATTCGTGTCATATGTGCGTTCATAGACCTTTGTTTACTCTTCCAACGCATTAGATTTTGTAGAATACACAGCTTTGAGCTTTGAATCATTAATATTCTTGAGTGAACTGCAATTTGTGCATCAGTCAACATTAATACCAATGTTTTTATATCTTACTCAGTATACAGAGATACTGAGTGAATGAGACTTGGAACGGTAAAAGTTGGTAAACTATCCCTTAGAAAAATAACCATAGAGAACATTAGCAAACAATCCAACACCAGATTGTGCATGTGTAGGTACATATATGATCCATCGTGCTGTTCACGGTCAGCTGTCTCTCAGGAGTCTGCTGCACCGGTGACTCAGTTCTTATGGTCTGCCTGATCACGCGTCAGCCCTGCTAAATTTATCATTGGTTTATTTTATTTATGATCGAAGGAGATTTATTTAGCTTTGGCATTAGACTAAAACAAAACTTGTAAATTCTGGAGACTTGGAACGTATGGATGTATAAGCATATCATCGCTAATTGGAGGTTTTGACCTTGTCTACTTATCCCTTTTACGAATGTAAGCGTGACGATATTTTTCTCGTGTTGATTTGGCACAATTGTGTGAAATATTACTTCCTTGACAGTTAAATTGAATGAGTCAAAGCCTTTATTTCTTTAGCTGGCGACGTTTATGATCCGTTACCTACTGCGAATATTTACAATCTCATATTTGCGTATCAGACATAATTTTATGTGACTAACAAGATGTATCATATAAATATGAAATACAATAATAAATTTCACAGAATTATCGATGAGATGTGACGCTTACTAGAACAAAATAATTCGTTACAATGTTAGCATTGCTTGAATAAATTTTATAACCTAACTTTATAGTTATTACTTCTTTATAACATGCTAATAAACTGTATAAAATCCAAACATAAAATAATGATTGACCAACATGTTAGTTAGTGACGTCACGACAATTAAAACAACTGAATGATCACTGTTGAGCCCTTGAAGCAAGAATCTTATGACCATCGAATAAATTAAAACCGTTAATGTCTAATAAATATGATATGAAATTGGCAATTATTTTACGTACAACGCAATTTTAAAGTTAGATTGGAAATACTAATGAATCAAGATTCTATAAACAAGACGTGTTTTATAGAGGTGCTAGTTACGTTAGTTTAGTGTTGTACGCATAGACAAAAAGAAAGCTAGTGGAAACGTCACAGTAAATGAATCTTCGCAATTTCTCCTCGTGTATGATTTGAATGAAATGTGTTTGGTGTGTCGCCGCCCTATCATCTAACGTGCTTAGGTGTATGCAAATGAGTGGGTTCGCTATGTAATGACAGACAAACACACACGATCAATGGATTGTGATTAAACGGCGGAGGTGCCGACTTCAGTAGATGAGGAGGAAATATAGGTGCGACATTTAAAAATGACATTAATATATACCTATGTACTGATGTGAGAGAATATACATGTGTGTTGGTATTATAGAATAGGTACCGACAACCCAGAAGCAAAAATAAGATAACATCAATGATAAAGTTTCTGCGGAAACTGAAGCTACTAAAATATCGATAAAATCAATAAATGCTTTATTTATAAACCACAAAACCGTTAACCAACATAAGTTTGAATTGTTAATCAACGATATTAATAGGAATGCTATATTAACCAATAGGGAAGGTATTATGGAATAAATTGTTTCTGTTTAGTACGAATATGCGGGCGCCCGCGCACTAGTCGACACCAGCACTGACCTAACAAAACATCATAACACCACAGGTGCTACATACCAAAATAAACTTTATGATGACAGCAATAAATGTCATTTCAGTACTCCAGGGAATTTTCAAGTTATAAATAATAGTGAATTGTAATAGTACCTATAATTTAATAGTTGATAGAAAAATATTAAAGCCGATAAGGTTTTGCTAAGCATTGCTACGGGCTGTGTTCGTCACGCGTGTTGTAAATTACATAGCGAATTACTTGACATGACAAATTAATATTTATCGATAATATAAAGAACGTTATATAAAAAGCACGTACATTGAGTGAGAATCCATTCCTTTCTTTTACTGCCAGACCAGCAATCTGGAGCAAAAGAAAAACAGAGAATGTATCAAATGCTTCTTTAAAACTAAAACTACACAGCTTCTAAAAACATAAACAATCTGAATATTTTAATCATATTTTAATCCTTACGTCTTGCCTAAAAAGAGGGGAAACTTTTGCAAATACATAATTAGGTTACATTCAAAGAAGACAATATATCAAATGGGTAACAGTGTCAAACGTTTCCACATCTTTTTATCTTTTAATTTATCAAAATCTAGAAAACTACCGTGGTATACATAAACAACTTATGGCGTAGATCAGGGCTCACCAATTACTCAACTCCCCTACCCTCCTCTCCCCCGTGTATTTACCTACAAAGTCAAAGTCAAATTCATTTATTTCAACTAGACCATTAAAAGGCACTTTTGAGCTACATTACTAAAATTGAAATAATTATTAATTATATTTACTTAGATTATAAATCTTTATTATGTAAATATCAAAGATGAAATAAAACAAAATAATACGTTAATATTATTTATTAAATAATACCTAGGCAAACTTAAATAAGTATGGACCAAGATTTTTTTTAAATAAGTATTAACGTTCACGTAGCGTAGCCTACCGTTATGTTATTGACAACACCGACCTAAATAACTCATTGACTAAATTAATCTATTCGGTTGCCTTTAGTCTAGCCAGAGGAGCTCGTGGCTAAATAATAACAGCCGCACGGGTCGATCTTCAAGGTTAAGCAACGCTTGCCGAGGTTGGTCTGTGGATGGGTGACCATCTTAACATACCCAGACTCCTCCGTAGCTCGGAAAGCTCGTTAAGCCGTTGGTCCCGGCTGTCATTTGTAGATCTTTGGCAGTCGTTACGGATAGTCAGAAGCCAGATAATCTGACACCAGTCTTGCCAAGGAGTACCGTGTTGCCCAGTTAATGGGTTTTGGAAGTCTGGTAGGCAGCCGCTCCACGTAAAATACTGGTATTCAGGTGAATCCGATTTGACTGGAAGCCGACCCCAATATAGTTGGGAAAAGGCTAGGCAGATGATGATGGTTGCCTTCAGTCACACTTAATAATGTCAATCACTAAACCCCTTTCTCCTTTCATTGACGTTGTCATCCATCATTTTCAATAAAAATAATTTAGGAATATTCTGCCATAACCACTTCAATAAATTATTGTGGATTTTAGATTGCACACATATTAAAAGCACACATTCGACTTGTTATTTTACAACTTCAAACATAACATCTATTTGCGCAGAGTGATTGAGATGAAAAACATAGAAAAGTAATTTCCTTTTACACTATGGTTCATAGACATTTTGACGTGATTTTTATGCAAACACGTAATAGAATTCTACATAGTGATGTAAACAGACCATAGTGCACACTTATGTTATTTTACAACTAATCCACGGTTCAAAACAGCACTAAGCAAATGTCAATATGGAGTGAATTAAAAATATTAATTGAGAACATCCGGAATGCCTTACCATCATTTATTTATCAATGGAATTTACTTTTAAAGTTCTTTATTTTGATCTTTGATAAGTTAGTATTTTGTGAGGAACAGTTTTCACTAGTCGGATTTGTTTTTAGAAATATACAACAGTATGTTGTGTTAAAGGATGTTGAAAGGTTGACCATAAACAAACCAAATCAAAACACAAAGTATCAAGAAAATTAAGTTTGAAAGTATGAGTGTAGAAATGAAAATATGTGTGAACTTTGGTTATCAGAGTAACAACATTATTTAAAAAATTAGAATCATTACTTTGGCGAAGCTTGGTTATGTAGCAAATTTAATTCAATTAATTAAATTCAATTTAATTAATTAAGCAGATTAGATCCTTAACTTTTAGGTGGGCAGCCTACTAAAATATCTATTTAAAGGTTTGTATTTCTAGCTGTCACCCGCGGCTCCGCCAGTGTGAATGTCAAAAATTATCCCAAGACAACAAACTCCCGGGATAAGAAGTAGCCTATGTGTTATTCCAGACTATAATCTACCACTGTGCCAAATTTCATCAAAATCTATTCAGTACTTTTTGCGTGAAAGCGTAACAAACATCCATCCATACTTACAAATTTTCGTGTTTATAATATTAGTAGGATGAGTATAGATACAAAGTTAAAGGAGCTTCTTACGTGCAAAGACAGAAATATGTAATAATTGTCGTTCAACAATATTCCAAGTGAATATCATGATAATAATATAGAGATGCGAACACCGATGTTTCTTCAGATAAACAGGGATATTATTAGAATAATGCATCTCTATTGTGACTACTTACACATGAGGTCGTCACCTCACAGTGCAACATGTTGCGTTATACGTGTTTGTATGGAAAGTACACAGTTTTCTTTTATAGAACGAGCTCAGATAGTATTGAGAAGAGGGAAATGTTACACCAAGGCTTTATTATACACTACTGCTCAAAAGTATTTCGCCACCCAGATTTTTTCTTGTAAAAGTTTGAATAAATGAAACGAATTTATAGTATCTACTGTTTTTTTTTTTCAGTTTTAAACTCATCTACGGTCCACCTTTGTTATTAATGATGACCACAAAAGCAGGTGGCCAAATACTTAAGATACACTTTTGAGCGGTAGAGTACCATGAAGAGTGTGGTGCGATCATACACCGTACAGGACTTACCTACACAAGGTATGTTTCCAATAAGTCAAAAAGCTGCTGATCTATCAAGCAAACCCACAAACACGCTGACATTTAAAGAATGAGCTAGGATTAACGGAGCAAAATACGGACTTAAATCCATCCGCGATCGTAGATAGTAGCAATAATTGAATAGCTGCAGGGCGTTACGCGTCGGTGTGAGGGGCAGCCTGACGCGAACCCACGCAACCTTTCCTTTATAAATATTGAATGTCAATACGATTATTTACGACAGATATGTTGAATATAAATGAGAGATAAAGGATCAAGTTCGATTTCTGTATAAAGAACTGTGACAATGGCTCTTTTGTCGAGTCAGCCATTTTATTTGTATGCAAATTAAAATCTTCAACAAAAGGCCGTTCGTGTCGGATAATCAAAATATCTGAACATATGAAAAGTATCAATTTGATATGCAGGTTTGCATAAGAAACACAAAAGATAAAGGTATGTAGGTAAATACCTAACTACATAACATAGTTTTACAATAAAGTGAAAGCACTTGGCACCATGCACACTATGCACAGGACCACAGAAATAGGCAAAGATGAATTCTTATAAAAACAATAGCACAAAAGTCATGTCTACGGACTCTCTAGCTGTACCTAAATTTAAATCGAAGGTTTCAGTCTTAAGTAATCTTCGTTACTCTCATAAACTTCATACAACATCTTAAATGTGATAAACGCTGAAAAAATATCTACTTAATTGATCAATAAATCCGATTAATCCATTTTAATTACGAACAAACAAGCCACAATAAAACGTCGAGAATCATTAACTTGCACTAACAAGTCACGTTAAAAACGTGTGAATATGTTTTTTTCCCTAATAGTAGAGTAATATATGAGATAAGGTAGAAGCCCATATTGCCCACCTACCATTGTGGCCAGCACGCGACCAGGTAGCGTGGTGCGATCCACCTGCCGACAACTGGGTGATACACCTCTTTGTGGCACAAGTGGGTTACCTCAGCAAAAAAACGTTACGTCAAAGAATTGGGTGTATCTGTGGTGTTAACCGTTAGGAGCATGTGGCTTATGACCAAGTAAAGAGACTCTGTAAAGATTTTTCTTGTTTTTAAACATCTTTTAAAGATTTTAGCATGTTTAAAATTTGATCGAGTTGATTATTTCAATCAGTTAATTAATAATACAGACGCAAATGATGACGTTCAAAAGTGCCGTTTAATGGCCTAATTGAAATAAACGTTTTGACTTTGACTTTTGCAATTGTGTATAATTTTTTAGTACAAATCAATGAAATCACTCGTATGTATTTAAAAATCAACGGCTAAAAGAAAAAGTTCAGTATTTCAGTTAACTTTTTTTTATCATCCAAATCGATACGTGATTTAGAAACATCTGCTCTGTTGCTGTACGGGTAAAACTAAATTATATTGACTTTTTTATGTAAACTAAAGTTCGTTCCTCTACAGAATACATCTGCATTTGAAATGAAGCCAAATAAATACTCTAACACGCCATGTTATGCAATAAACTGATTCACGCGTTTAAATATTACATAGTAGATAAACTCGGGTTTAAATATTCTGATAAGACATGCTAATATAAAAATATTGCGACCAATTTATCATTTTCCTTGTTTAAACAACAAAGTGAACATGTTTTTAGCGCTTAACCCGAATCACTTGAACGTTAATAAATTAATATGTCATATTAAAGTACGACAGCTAAAGTCAACACTTCTTTAAAAATAACTTTCATAAGTTCATAACCGAATTCATAATTTTTCATCGAAATACCAAGAAATGGCGTAAAAATAAGTGCCACACAAGCATAGTTAATTAAAATTAATGCAAACCGCCAAGCGGTGTTGTCAACGCGAAAAAATAAAATCTCGAAGCCCGCCAATTATTTCAATTAATGGTACGTCGCGGTGTCGACAGGAAAAGGAAGCGTGCGTTCGGGATATGAGCTAAGTATAGTCCGCGATTGTGCACTGACTGACAGCTAGGCTTGATTAATTAATTCGTGGCCCTCTATTCGCCGAGTGGGGATAATAAATCGTGCGTCCAGGCCTCCCGTGAGATGTCGCCAAAGCCAGACGCGCCGCTGAATAAATGATTGAGTCAAACGCAAACATTATATGTGTCGGGACAGAAATAAACGGCTAATGATGTGTTATACAGGTAAGCGATAATAAAGTCTTCAGATCTCGTTACTTTACATCATTAGAATCCCCGGATTGTTCATCAATCCTGACGCGCTGGAAATGTTTTAGATTATATTTGTTTCGGGCACATTTGATGCAACTTCAGTTATTTCGGTCTGGAATCTAGATTATGCTATTATTATATTTATGTTGGAAACAGTAAATCATGTGACAGCTTGTGTATTATTGCCGAATGTATGACTTTCATGAATCACAGGTGCCGTATATTTAGCACTAGGGAATCTGCTTCAATAACATTTAGATTACAATTTTTAATCTGAACCTTAAGTAATATCTTATCAATGACAAATTTACTATTAGCATAGGAACCATAAACCGGTGCCTTTGCGGGGAGCACAAAAAACGGACGCCAAAATATCGATGGCGTTCCTTTGACGAATTACGAACATGGACAAAAACAGTTCCGCTAAATAAACAATGTGCAGTCAAATTTCGTAGAGCCGCCGCAGATGGGACCCTTCGGCCTGCAATAAAACAAGCTTGAAACCGAATCGCAGTCGAATTCGTTATTAATAATCATATCGGCGCCATTTTGTTGAAGCCGCCACATTGACGGCGACACACATGTTGCATAGATGTCGCCAAACATGGAGCTTTGTGCTGCAAGGGCTGCGAATTCTGTCGATTTCATTTGTTTTGAAAATTCGAAAGGATATGGATTTTGTACAAGATTATTATGAGTGAGACTTTCTTCCTTCACTATTCCATTATTGGCAACAACCATCTGAATTGTGAAGTCAATCATATTAGACACAATTGGGTGGCCTACCTTTTCAGTCGTAAGATTATTCATCAAATCATTTGTTTGGAACTTTTATTTTCTTCACTCTCACTGTGACGTCGCATTTCCGTCGGATATCCCATCTAATCCGTAACTCCCTAGTGACCGAGACTGGCACCTCTGCCCCTTATATCAAAGACGGCAGACCTAACATCCGCTGATTTCTTAATTCGCTGGGTCAAAGATTATCATGATAGTCATGTTAATCTTATGTGCTTTGTTGAACAATATTTTTTTATATGTATATTTATTTGGATCTAAACCGGCAATCAACAATATTTCATTTCTTTTCTTTTTTTTTTTTAGAGACTCTGTTTATCTTTAAAGGTGCAAAACCTTAAATGAGATTATTCATGCACTTAGTTCTTGATACTCAGACAACAACCTACCCATGGCACTGTGCCAAAAACAACTGCAACATAAAGAAAGCAGCTTTTGGAGAACAATAAAGTAAATAATAAATAAACATGATAACAAAAGTGCCAAAAACCCTATCTATGTACTTACAACATTCAGTACCTGACTACAATAACAATAGAAGGATCGGATCCCAGATGTGGACGCAGACGAAGACATTGGTACAAAACAATTGACGATACGTTTTTTCTATCAACAAAAACACCACGAGGGATTGATACAGTTCCGTTTGAAAGGCTTCATAAAAATTGGCTATGAAGAAATGGTGGAAGATTTAAAAACAAAATTATTATTGTACTAAAAATGATCCAGAGCCCAATGGTATTCATTGAAATTTTAGTAGAAGCATTCTTCTATTAGCTCTTATAGGAATCATCAAAATAACTGATATCCAACACGGTAACACGGTCCCAAAATGAATTTCTTACTAGATCATCTTCATCTCGAATTTATATTTAAATTTATCAGCGCAATCATTTGTGCTGTATTGCCTTTGTAATCAGCCCTCAATTCAGAGTTCACTTTCCTATTAGGCATAATAATCATCTTTCAAATAACCCGTACAATGTACATCTTTTTTCGTACAAGTTTTACAACCGCTACAATTGTTAAGTCTTAAATTATTTAAAAAATAGTGCCTCGTAAAATAATTCTTGGATATGTGTTGAGACTGACAGAGATATAATGACATAATGTCAGACATAAACTACTTTGAGGTTTTTAGAATTAGCAAGTTGATATCAAGACAAATAGATCGATACCGATTCAAAAGGGTCCAAAGATAACATTTAGACGAATACTCAAATATATGTAATTGCTGATCTATCAATATACACAAAGTATAATAAATAAATTTGTGCTATAAACATGAGGCTTGAATAAAACTTAAAATTGCTTCTAAATGAATTTCAAATGTCAGAACATGTATAACTGTAAATATTCTGTGGGCTGAAATGTCAAAGTACTCAATCATTGATATTCTATCATCCACCCACGGCTTTGTCTTTTCATCAAAGGATTTAGCTAATTTAATTTATAGTCCCTTTTAGTACTTCCGTATTGAATCTCCTTTTCAATGCAAATTATTATTTTGCTAAACAAATCCGGTGAAATGGCATTCAAGTGTATGTGTGTTTATGTGTAATTTACATACTTGAGCCGTACTCATATTTAGGACATATTAACATAGCGTAAATACATATTTCTTTATGAGTGTACAAATAAATAGGTTTGTGTTGTAAACGAGTGTTTTTGCGCCTAGCATCGCTGCGACGTCGGCTGCAGGTTTGTTGACAACACATAGAACTTCTCTTACTGCCAACGGCATCACTAACACTTTTTCATTAAAAATGCTTATTTGTATTGTTTTATTCATTAAATAATATTTACACTATCATTTTATTCACTTTTATAACATCTGTCATTATTCTGCTCAAGTTACCTTCATCAATTAATTTCGACCTACCGTCATTGAAAAATAAAGCTTTGGAAAGCTGATCAACATAAAACAATTACTTATCGTCTACGAAAAATACATAACTCGGTGGCTTCATCATATCAGGTTCCGGTTGTCATAACAACCGGTTGCAGTCGGCAACATAACAACGCTTTGCTGCCGGCTTAACAATATGCTTGCTAACAACACTTCAAACATACCTTCCACGGCCGACAGAAACGCCGACAGACTGACAGCATGACTGGAACCAACCACATGGGGAGACAGGAACAAGAACTAATAAGAAACGGAGACAGAGAAAGCTAAACTACCTGTGATATTGTCAGCCAAACTTGCAGCAGTTTTGTGACAACACACAACACAGGTGACTACCTGTGTTGTTAGGAGTGTATAAAACAAAAGACTTACCACTGGACTGTCGTCGCCAAGGTCCGAATCACGGTCGGCGTCGGCCATGGCGTACGCCGGCACCGGCTCACGGTTCTTCACCCGAATCTTGGCGGCTTACAATGCACGGTGCAACGAATACGCCACGGAAGGCACGTGCTTGGCTCACACACTCGCGTCGGACATACAACGGGGGCACGGGCCGCAGAGGCGAGAAGCGAGCGATGCGTGTGCTCGCACGGAATGGTATGGCGCGCCGGCAGCCGGTCCCCTCTCTCGAGCAGGCCCCGCCTAGAGGCGGCCGCGTCACGGCGAATCAAACCGCGCGATATCAAACTGATATTTCAGCCTCACGCTCCGCCCGCTACACTTATATTGTTTTTATTCAAGCTATAAAATAATCGCGTGGCATTGATCGTTCTTTGTGATTAATAGCGATAGTGAAACGCGATATTAATGCGCCTTAATCGGGGTTTCGTTTGCGCATTTAATGAGCCTGTTAGTGTTAGTTTTGTTAGTACGTATAGCTGCGTTTGATTAATGGATTGGATGAATGAGGTCGGCTGTTAAATGAACAATCCGTTCATTCAGCAATCTGTTTCATTTTAATTGGTTCGTAGGAAATTTAATACGATTGGTGTAGGCTTTCTAAAAAAGTTTTCAGATGAATGAATGCAGGGAAAATGAACTAGGAGGATAAGTGTACTCAAGTATAACGCGTTGAAGTCTTTACTTAGCTTATAAACATAACCTTAATCCAATCAACAATTTTAACGTGAAAATTTATCTTAGCAAAACTGTATTTTTTTAAAGATTTATATTGACTATAAGTGTATCGAACTGCATAGGTAATTTATTATTACCTCATCAAAATAATTATTCCTCCAAGCTTATCCAAGAATAATGGCTTATAAAGTAAAAAAGTGTTTGTAAATATTATTTATGAAGAAACACTTTTTAATTTTGCTTTTACCACTTACCAGATTGTAATGCAAAATAAATCAACAAAATAATTGTGAACAATACTTGTTACTCTTCACCGTCATCGTCATTCGTTATATTTTCTTGCCCTTATCCCCATTTATTTGGGGTTACAAGTCTTCATCAACCATACTTTTTAAGACTAGAGTACTAGAGAATACTGTTCTCTAGTACTCTAGTCTTCCTGTGTATAAATGGGCATGCCTCAGGGTTCATCCTAGGCCCTTTACTGTTTTCAATTTGCAGAGGAACTTTTTATTCAACTTTAACCCAGACTTCTATTCTTAGTATTATTGAATGTAGGTTTGCAATTGTGTTGTGAAATCAGGACGTTGGAACTTAGACGAGAATAAGATGATCAGAGTTTTTAATAGTACTTTATCGATCATGTTAAAAAAACGTTCACTTATGTCAATTTATACAGAAAAAGGAGGGTTTGCCTCCCATGGAGACTTATCTACCTACTATAAAGATTGGAGTGCCAGTCAACCTTAGTGCTACTATGGACCTCAGTTTTTCCAAGGTACGCGATGAAAGTAGCCATTTAGATTTAACCTACCACAATCGAAACTTGAATCATTTTGATAGGTAACTAACGGAAATCAATTTCCATGTCGTGTGATAAGTTTTGAGTACAAATAATATTACAGAAGGTTCGGCAGCAGAAGACTAAACTACGAACGTGCACTGAAAGATATTCTGGCTGGCTATGAAAGATGCATATAATGCAGGATTATAGAGATGAATGGAAGAAGAAGAAAGAAGCAGATAGAATAGAATACACAAAATAGGAAACATTAATTCGAATCAAAGCAACACAACAGCAACAAACAGAGTAAAAAAGAAAAAAGAACAGAATGAAACAGTTAAACGCAAAAAACAAGTCAATGAGCATTATCTGTCTACTATATTGTATATTGTAGGTATGTATTATTATTATAATTATGTATTTAGGTATCTATTTCTATTTATGTATATTTTTTTGTATGTTTATTGTAGTTTGATTTATATTTTTTAATAGTATGATTAAAAAAAAAAAAAAATATAGGTTTACTCTTGACTCTAGTCTAGGTCATAGATGACAGAGACAAAGTCGACGATAGAGCGAGCTTACCCAGAAGAACCCTGTTCACTCTAATTTTGAAGAGATTTGGGTTGTATGCGTTCGGAAACACAGACGCAGGCAGAGAGTTCCACTCCTTTGCTGTGCGCATTATAAACGACGTTTGGAAACGTTTAGTGCGAATTGGTGGAATAGCAACAAGGTAGGGATGGTAACTTGCAGTGCGTCTAGATCTCCGATGGCAGAAGGGGGCCGGTGTGATGAGGTCGTGGAGTTCTTGGACACTCTCCCCGAAGTACAATCCGTAGAAGACCGACAAGCAGGCAACCTTGCGGCGATGAGCCAAGCTGTGAAGCTTGGCATCCACCAGTTTTACGTCGCCAATGAGCCTTTTAGCTCTGCGTTCCACCGAGTCAAGCGCGGCAAGTTGGTATTTAGCTGAGCCATCCCAAAGGTGACTGCAATACTCCATGCAGGATCGGACTACTTTGTAAAGGGTTAAAAGCTGTCCAGGCGTGAAGTATCGCTTCACTCTATTTAGGATACCCAGCTTTTTGGCCGCAGTTTGGGCTTTGTGCTCAATGGTGGCACCGAAGTTGAGACGGGGTGTCAAATCCATGCCTAGGAGCTCGAGCCGATCGGTTACAGGGACAGATGTTCCCCAAAAGTAGGAGTTAGGTTGAAACGACTCCTTTTGCGGTAAAAAGACATGCTTGTGTTTTGGTGGCGTTCTCACCCCTCTTCTGTCGCCGGTCTGCTAGAAGAAATTTGTTTTGAAATAAGCAGTACCTCTGTGCTCCCCTCTCGGTATAAAATTTTATACGTGTAAGTGTTCTTATTGTGTGTACATAAATAAATAAAATGATCAGATGATGCTGTGCTTTGTTGGATGAAGTGAGAAAAACAGTTTTTCGATCGAATCTCTTATTTTCATGATAATATTTAAATATTTCGTTTCTTTCTTCGGTAATAAAATAGATTCATCTTCTCGTTTTCGCCGTGGTTGCTACGATGCATCCTCAAATTTAAAAAAAAATATAAAGATGGATCTGTGTGATGCGTCTTTTAATTCTTGCTCCTTCTTAGCTCCCTATTTGTCTTCTTAAGACACCTGGCTGGTGATTAATCATCATTGTCTCGCTCTTTTATCAATTTATTTCGCAGAATTGTTAGATAATCGTCAACACAGTAATCAGCTCCTTAATAGCCATTTCATCTTTAACAGATTCCATCCATCGTTTCATAGGATTTCCCCTTCTCTTATAGTTAGTTATATGTACATATTCATACCCAAAACTTTCCTCGCAATATTTTCCCTATTCCTCCGCTTCACATCCCATATTATGGCCACCGATTAGTAGGTGATAAATGCGGTTTCTAGATCAGATGAGATCTAGAAACCCCATTTATCCATTCAAATAGAACCCATTCATCTATTCGAATAATTTCATCATGATATATTAATCGATCATCTATTTAAAATGCTATTATTTCATTTATTCAAATATGTAGGTACTGTTTTCTTTACATACTTATAATTATTCCAATTAAAAGTAAAACTCTATATATATATATCACCTACTCCGATTTCCGTTCCACTTTATCAGTGTTCGATTCCAGACCTCATATTTTTTACTTACAAGCATTTGCGAGCGGCTTTGCTAGCGTGATAGTATAAAATTATGTCACGGAAACATATTACAAGGATAAAAATCATTCTCTGCATAAATAGCTGTGGTCGGTGGCCCGTTTGTGCCCAGCCTTAATCCAATTCAAGGTTATACTCGTGTGCGAATTTTGTCCCGAATTCGTTCAGTCGTGGCGTGATTGATAAGAAAACATCAAATCATTCAATTATAGCGAAAGTAAAGGTAGGATAGGAAGGTCCTAGAGAGTAGTTCAGAAGGATCAGCATGCTAACTGGTGATAGTAAGATAAAGTATGATGATGAAAATAAATAATGTGAATAAAATATAAATAAAAGTATAAAATATTATAATAATGGTAACCAAATAAAAAACATTTGTAAGTCCCAGTACTTATAAACTCCTTGGTCCAGTATAACTATCAACGTACAGTCAAAACAACTAAGACTAGAAGGCTGAAAGAAGAATGGTCACGGCTCTTACAAAATTTACCCAACTCCGATAAGAAATCACACATAGGTATCCTAGTTTCTTTGTCGTCTGAAATAAAAGGAAGCCCTTTTTTTTTCAATTTCGTTGGCGATTACATAAATATATGGTTTTGAGTGTTCGTTCAAGCGAAGTATAGAACAGCTATTTTGAATGAATAGTACCCGCCCGTACGATTCATTTGAGCCTAAACACGATGGGTATGAGAGTAGTCAACTAAGAGAGCCACTACTCATCTTTTTGGTTTCCATCATCAGATCATTGTTACCAGCTAGAATGAATAGTACCGCTCCGTACAATTCATATGAGCCCAAACACGATGGGTGTAGGAGTGGTCAACTAAGAGAGCCACTACTCACCTTTGTGGTTTCCATCATCAGATCGTTGTTACCAGCTAGAATGAATAGTACCGCTCCGTACAATTCATATGAGCCCAAACACGATGGGTGTAGGAGTGGTCAACTAAGAGAGCCACTACTCACCTTTATGGTTTCCATCATCAGATCGTTGTTACCAGCTACAATGAATAGTACCGCTCCGTACAGTTCATTTGAGCCCAAACACGATGGGTGTAGGAGTGGTCAACTAAGGGAGCCACTACTCACCTTTATGGTTTCCATCATCAGGTCGTTGTTACCAGCTAGAATTAATAGTACCGCTCCGTACAATTCATATGAGCCCAGACACGATGGGTGTAGGAGTGGTCAACTAAGGGAGCCACTACAAAAGTCAAAAGTCAAAAACGTTTATTTCAATTAGGCCATTAAACGGCACTTTTGAACGTCAGCATTTACAGTTCAGTAAAATATATTAATAAAGTGACTCTACTGTCCATTCGGAAAGGTAGATTCTTATGGAGAAGAACGGACAAGAAACTCCATAGTTACTCTTTTCAAATAACGACTTTACAAAATTTGGTATACAAAAATCAATTTAATATTATGTGAGGACGATACACCCAGAGTATGCTACTTATAAGAACAAAGTATAACCAGCAGAGGTACTTATTCCTTTCTAAAAAAAAAAATTAGGTAAATGGTACTCACATATTTACAGATAATATTACTCACTACTCACATTTATGGTTACCATCATCAGACCATCTACAGTGAATTGACTTGTAAGAGTGGATTAGTAATTACTTTTATTCCATACTTTGTCTAAAGAAATACTTGAGCTCACATAATAATATCTATGCGTTAGCCAATGAAATCGAAAAAAATAACAAATTCTTGCTCTACTTCAGATGACAAAAAAACTGCGTCAGGTCTCAATTCTGTCAGACTCCGGGTCAGAAATGACCATACTTCTTTGGATTATGGGTTTATTTTATAACGTAAGCAAGTATCCGAACGAAAAGAGTTTTGGAAAGGGTAAGGGAAACTTTATATTATAATATTAGAGTGTTTGTGCTTTGAAGCCGATATAGCCCCGGCTGGAGGCTTTCATATTTACATTAAGGCCACAACAGGCAAGCCCGATTATGCAGCAGTCAAAAACCTTATAGGTTGAACTACGAGACGCCAATCCAAAAAAAAATTCTGACATCTACGCGAGCGAAGATACTTAAACTTTATTGTAGTCTCTATCGTTGCGATAGGTACCTATCTATAATATAATAAAGCTGAAGAGTTTGTTTGTTTGTTTGAACGCGCTAATCTCTGGAACTACCAGTCGGATTTCGAAAATTATTTAAAGCAAAGCAAATGAATCTAAATGATACCTAAGCGCATAACTCAAGAACGGCTGGGCAAATTCAACTAATTGTGCTTTTAATGTATTCGGTGAAGTGTGAGGAAAGTTCTTATGAAGAGAAAAAATGGCAAAGAAAAACATAAAAATACATTGTATTTTATCCCATAGCTTTACACACAGTCCAATCGCTTTCTTCAGAATGACGTCTCTCGGGTCACTAGTTTACAATATAGATTTGTTCACCTAGCTAGGTTCCAGAATGTCTAATCTAACTATATACACATTAAATAAAAATGAAAACTCCTAACTAAAATATGGCGTCAAAAAATTCATCCGCATCACTGTCGTCTGGAAGTAAGCCCAAAATACTGTCCGAGATAAAAGCCAGCCCCTGGGTCACGCGAAGTGTCAACTAAGCGTTTTGCAAGATCTTAAATGACGCATGAGCACTCGGACCCCACGGTCCAAGAGTCTCAACCCCAAACGGCTCGAAAATTGAATTGCCAACTAGGTTATTGTATTTCCGCCGCTTGAGGTTCTCCGCAGTCGCAGCGGTAGAAACAGCACAGCACGACGAGCTAGGAAGATGGGATGGCGCAAGAGTATCGACACAAGTAGCGTCCCACACTAAGAGGGTTTTAAGACGGCTGGTACGCTGACGGTGACAAGAGCGCGTCGGATAATGTCGTTGATGTTTGCGTGCCGTGCTATGCGACCCGCACTTCGACTGCATGGCAGGCTGTGGTGTGGTGTCCGAGGCTGTTGACGGCTTCGCCGCAATGACAGTGATGAGGAGAACAACGGGAAGCCTAAGCGAAGGGAAGCAGCGAGGCGGAAAGTGGTATCGTTGAACAAGGTGCCTATGTGCGACGACGGTAGTGCGTGAAGCCAGAGGCCCGAAACCTACTCACCCACAGCCAGCAGGCGCGCACACTCTGTAGAAGTAGCAGAAGTGTCTATTAGAAATATAAAAAAAAAACTAAATGGTACATGTTGCTTGTTATTGTCGTCGACAGCACTGCATTTAGAGGCTCATTGAAAAAGGTCGTAGGCCCAAAACCACTGCAAGTGCTGCCCACGGCATTTGAAGGAACACGGGTGGTTTTAATCAGTTAAAGTCTGACAATCCCTATCAAATGCCAGTACTGAATGAAAAAGGCTCGAAACTAGGCATGTGATTATATGCAATTACATACAAAAGTCAACATTTGATTAAATATTAGGTTAAGAAACTTGATTGAAAGAAACCACTAGTAGATTAACTCCAAATCGAAAGAAATTAATCGATATCCCAAAACTCAATTAGAACAAGCTCTCGTTTTCACCACGTAGTCGGGAGCACACAATAAAAACACGAGTACCTCATGTAGTACGTACTTGTATACTGTGTAGTGAGGTAGGTATAGTTCAGACAGCAACAATTAATGCAGATAACCATACATACGTATTAATACAGTTAATCTTACATATGTGGCATCCACAGAGACGCACTGAGTCCACGTAGTAGATTTTATAGACCTAACCATCTTACAAAGAGATGCACAAACAGGAACGCTGTGGCACACTGTGTCGAAGTGGACACATTGTAGACAGATTGTGTATACATTTTGCAATATAAAAACATTAGATTCTTGATTTACAAACAGAAAACAAAAAACATGCAAATATTAAGGCAACAAAGCATAAATATCGTCTTAATTAAAACCAGCAATCAAAAGAACTCCTCCAAATAGAAAGAAATGATAAAATTAATCGATATCCCAAACTCAATTAGAACATGCTTTCGTTTTCAGCATGTAGTCGGGAGCAGACAATACAAACACGAGTACCTTATGTAGTATATACTTGTATACTGTGTAGTGAGGTAGGTATAGTACAGACAGCAACAATTAATACGGCCGGCAGATCAATCGCTTGTCGAACACTGCAAGCGGTTTTGTGTGGTGCAAGTTATGGGAGAGATCAGTTGTGCTTCTTAAAATCTTCGTCGCTCACATATCAATACCTCTATATAATAGTAATTTAATTGGCCTGTTGGTCGACTGGTTAGTGACCCTGACTGCTGATCCGGAGGTCGTGGATTCGTCTGGAATTAGAATTATAGCAGTACGTTTATCAGTTGTCTGGTTGCCATATCACAGGCTCTGCCTGTCCCAAGATATTATTGTTTCCACGGCATTTTTGCGAGATAAAAGCAGTAGTTACAGGTCCATACCTATAACACTATCGAAGTGTGAAGGCACACAGCGATAGTGTAGCATCTCGTTACTCGTATAATTTTGTAGTTTAGATTATGTTATAAATGTACCTACTCTTTATCATCCACGACCTAGATTCAGTACCGAAGAAATCACTACTAGTCCTTCTCCAAAATGTAGAACGGCCAGCACAAATCGAAGTCGCCACGATTATTTACAAATAAGAGTATCTCATAGCAACCCCGTGGGCATCGCGTAGCAATGCGTTATAACTGCCTAGCCTCAGCGTAGCACTACGTAGCAAATGCGTAGTGTAATGAGTGGGCTCGGCGGCGCAGTACTGCAGTATAACTGCGTAGGCTTAACGTAGCACGCATAGCCTCAGCGTAGCACTGCGAAGACCCAGCGTACCACTGCGTAGGCTAGGCTTACGGTAACATTGCTAACTAACTGCGTAAGCAAAACGTAGACTATGTACGTTTTTTTTTTTACAATTATTAACCAAAACATTGATTCTAACAATAAAATCCAATGCATGTTGTGTGGAAAAATCTAGCCAAATTAAAATTAACTTAACTTCCACTCCGGATTTCCAGTTTATTTCTAAGGGATGTCCTCACTGTGTGATCAAATTTATATTTATCCTTAATTAATACTTCTTACTTGAATTTCTCGTTCTTCCCTTGCACCGCCGGCCCTGTAATCGCTCCGGGCTGATTGATGAACTCCCCCTCCCCCCGCCAGCCGGCCGGACTCCCCCGCCGTTTAGCTCGAGTGATCCATGACTATGAGATCTATTACCCCGGCTACATTACCACAATGCCTGCAAACTCTGTTTTATTATTTTACACGGTTCTATCATGCTTAATTGTAGGTCTAGTTTTAATTTTGCAAATGTGTATCTGACGATTTTGAGAATATATTTAATACGAGGCTTCTTTATCTTGAAAATTCTTAAATCTTAAATTATTTTGTACATGCACCCCCTCTTAAAAAGAGGTTGTTTGTTTAGAATCCTATTGGTATCAATTCCTAATCCATTTAAGTCAAAATCAAAGTCAAAGCATTTATTTCAAATAAACCATTATGAGGTAATTTTGAATTGTCAAAGTCAGTCTGTCAATAACACAAAGAAAATGTCGTCGCCATTTTCTTTGTCTTTAACACTTCCAAAGAAAATGTCGTCGCCGTTGCGAGTCCAGTTGACAGTCTGTTGCTAAACTTCTATTTGTTTTATTTTCGTAAAAAACTTGCACACAGCATTTAGTTTGTGGTCTCAACCATCGTTATAGTTGTAAATATTGGTTTTAAAGGAAGATTGTGAAGACTTTTATTTAAATTAGAATATATTTTTTGATGAAAACATTAGTGTCGTAACTTGTAAGTCGTGTAGTTACGTTTAACCATCGCCTAAATTGTCACTTACCCCAAAGAAACAACAAAAGAAAAAATGCTAGTGCACTTTTGCTCGCTTAACAACAGATTCTTTTTTGTTTTACGGGAGTGTATTTTTGCATAAATTGTGTATTTGATTGATATCCTGATACCTGGAAAAAAATTGGCACAAATTTGGCAATTTGACAAAACATTTTTGAAGGGCGTATCAGACTCTTACTGACTAAAACCCATCCGTGTTCCTTCTATAGCCCTTCTCGTTCCAGGGCCGCAGTAACTCTTTCGAAAAAAATCCAAAAACCTGGCAGAAGTCCGTACCCCCAAAAAAAATGACTGTATTTTTTTGAGTAATTAAATTAAACTCTTTATTTTAGGCCCTTAAAATCTTTTTTATTAAGTTTTCATAAAATGCAAAAAACTTATAACGAAATGGTTTTCTAATCCATCTTAAAAAAATACCTTCGGTACGATTAAGGCGCCTGGTTTCCTAATTCGTACCTCCTATTGCCTAAGTCGTACTTGGGGTAAAAGGTCGGAAGTAACTTATTAAATCAACAAAATAATGGGACAAGAAGTTATACATAATATTAACAAATTATTAAATGTAACATTAACGTTTTCATATTAAATCACATGCTTCTTCTTTTTGCAATTAAATTCTAAAGTTTTTTAAGAATGAAATATACGAGAAACCGAAAATAAATTGTTAATAAATAAATTTATCACTATTTCACTGTTTGTAACGTTTTATGTTTGGGTATTGGTTATGTACATAGTATAACCATACCCCAACCCAAAATTATTCGTAGAACCGAATAAATTTATACTGATTGATCAAACTGTATGGTGTCGGACGTAAAAGACTAGCACCATCCCATTACTTCCAGGGTGTCGTAAGAGGCGACTAAGGGACTCACCAGAGAATGGGCAGCAGCATTATCTGTGCATTGCAACAGCTACACTCCGATCGCCAACCCGCCTGCCAAGCGTGGCGATTATGGCAACCCCCCCCCCCCCCTTTGGGAAGGTTTTCCTATGTCCAGCAGTGGACGTCTTCCGGCTGATGTGATGATGATCATGATTGATCATGTTTGAATAAGTCACAAAGTATCATAAAAATATAAATAGATCAGAAAAATTACTTGATCACCATTTGCTTTTGGAAAGTGGCATAAGGATATGAGTGAGTATCATGTCCCTTGCTATAGTAGGCGCCAGATAATCGTGGAATATCGGTCATTGACCCACCTACATTTATTGACATTGTTAATTTGAAAAACGGAATTAATGACACAAAACTGTCCCGAATCATCATCTCTCGTGATCCTTAACATTGTCTAATAATGAAAAACGATTCATATTTAATTGTTCAGGTACCTATGAGCAGTTATTAGGGAAAGGTCAATATACTTTATTCCACATTTATCTGGCGCCTACTATAGCAATGCTTGCGTGCATTGTGCTCACATAATATAATTAATTTATCAATGTATTTACACAAAATATTGTAAAACTTTTTTTGAAAAGAGTAACTATGGAGTTTCTTGCCCGTTCTTCTCCATAAGAATCTACTTTATTTGCGAATTGCGAATGGACAACTAAAGTCACTAATATTTTAATTTCAAACTAAATTTGACGTTCAAAAGTGCCTTGTAATGGTCTAGTTGAAATAAATGAATTGACTTTGACTTTGGATAAACAAGAAAAAATGGGAATAAATCCTTATTTTTTATTATTTTTGATCGCATAGTTTAATTGTAGACGACATAATTTTAGTCTTATCAAACAGGGAATCAGATATTGCTGGAGTACGACTTAGGCGGTGGTACCTACGACTTAAGCAACCTTACCCTAATCAGGGACAATTATGGATGAATCCCTTCCTTTCTCCTACTTATTCAGAAGATGCGGTCTAGCTATTAACTCGAGCGCTCCTAAAAGTAAAAAGACAGCTAAACAAGCATTTGCTATTTCATTGAATCTGCAAGCTTTAAATGTATTCTTGTTCACTATAGATAATGAAATTGTAAGCAAACATTTAAATACATGAGCAAACATCTTGAAGAGTAAACGTTTCTAATTCTGTTCCACTAAACTGTGTGGTAATAATGATCTATGCAAAGATCTATAAACAAGAAGTTCATTTGTGGAATCACAGATGGCGCTGCTTGTCTTCTCGTGACGTATGCTACATAGATGGCGTTAGCATATCGACTGGAGAATATGAAAAAATCCCACGAGTGCAACCATGTACTTGTATGTACTTAATATGGTTGCACTCGTGAGTTAAAAATAGTCCTATAAACAAAATAAATGTGGATTTCGTTCGAAATGTGTTTGAATATATATGCTTATTAATCACGCTTCAACGTTTAAACGGATTTTAATAGAGAGTACATAATATTAAGAATAAATTACATCTGACAAATTGTAGCAGGTATCTAGTAGTAGCTTTTCGTCAGTTGGAGACAGGTAGGTATTTTTTTAGGGTTCCTTAGTCAACAAGGTTCGCCTGTATGTCTGTCTGTCCGCGGCTCAGCTTAGAGACCCTTAGCAGTAGAAACTTGCACATACATATTAATCACGCCGACGAAGTAATGAATGATAAAATAAAATCTTGAAAAAAAAAGTCTTTTGTACACGTAAAGTGACGATGATTTTTATTTATCGTCTATCCTATAGTGAGACGTGTCGTTGGATAGGTCGTTTGAAAATATTGGGGATGCGAAAACCATTTTTCCATCCAAGGATCCATTTGCGATATATTAAGCTTTAAAGTGCTAATTTTTATTAGAGACAAGTGTCCACAACAGAGTGCCAGGCTAAATGTTTGTTTTTGGAGACGTTAAAAAAATTATGATAGTACCATTTATATATAACGAATTTAAAAGGAAAACTATCACAGCCAAGTAGGGTTCATAAGTTAAAGAATGATGGTCGACCAACTTATAAAATGTAACTGATTAGGTAAAAAAACGTAGTAACCCCATAGAAAATGACATAAAACTAAGTGTATTTGTAACTATTTTTTGTCATGGCTTACGGGACGGGTTACTTCGGAACCCTACATTGTGTGTGGCCCGACACGCACTTGGCCGGTTTTTTTTATATCGTTACAACGCGCAATGCCTCTTCACAGCAAAACTTTTGTTGGATAAAAATAACGTTTTCCCAATCATCAACAAACATTTGTAAACATATCGGAACGTTTCCACAGCTCCACCCCTCGTCCCAATGATAAATTAACAATAGATATTAGACGCAACACTTCGCGGCCAAATTGAATTAGTCAAACGCAACCCTTATTGCCCGACGGCCATTCCACACGTTGACTTATAGAAAATTTGTCATTATACTCTGACAGCTCACACTTGACGCACCGCAGTTTGTGTTTTACATTAACTAGTGGAGGAATTATTGTTCATTATTTGTAGTTCAGTATGGTACACAGAGCATGGAACGCTGCGCTGGCTGCGACTAGAGACGATATTGTGAATAAAACTGTTATTCGTGGTCGCGCAATTGCGTTGAGCACAAGTTTTGGCTGTCATAGCCATAGTCAGAATTATCCATAAATCAGCCTAGCTTTTTCCTAAATATGTTGAAGACGACTTCACTTCTAAGCGGATGCAGTGCAATACCAGAATTTAACATCGAGCGTCTGCCTGTCGGACCCAATAACGGGGTCTCTCGCTTTCGTAACGGCTACCAAATATCTACAAATGACAGCCGAAAAAAACGGCTTCGCGTGCTTTCCGAGGTATAGAGCAGTCTCGGTATGTTATGGACGGTCACCCATCCACAGACCGAATTTGGCAAGCGTTGCTTAACCTCGAAGATCGACCCGTCCGGCTGTTGCCTCTATTTAACCGAGCTCCTCATTAATAGCCATAATTATCACCGTCAATTTCTATAACATCCCAGATATTAGTTTCATTGTGCGTACAACTATCGAGTGGTACCTATATTCCTTTGCTTGAAGCTATACCACCATTCCTGTAAGTCACGTTGTAAAGAACTTGGGCATTTATATCGACAGCACTCTTTCTTGGACTAAGCAACTGCAGGAAGTAAGTCGTAAACTATTTGCTTCAGCGGGCTCCCTGAGGCGTCTTCGCAATTTTCTTCCCATCACCACTAAAATTGCGATAGCACAATCTCTTCTTCAGGATAGGGATATCCTGGACTATGCTGATGCCAGCTATCTTGATCTCACCCAAGACCAATTGGACAAGCTTGAGCGACTTCAAAATCTCTGTATCAGGTTTATATTTGGCTTGCGCAAGTATGACCACGTATCTGAATTTCGTACTAAGCTCAAATGGCTTCCTATTCGCCTTCGTCGGAATGCCCACATACTTTCTCTACTTTATAATGTACTCTTTAATCCTTCTACTCCTTTCTATCTTAAAGAACGCTTTCAGTTCCTCTGTGACACACATTCTAGGTCTTTGAGATCATCGGAGAATCTAAAACTAAGTATTCGTATGCATTCCAATTCCTTCTTTGACAAATCTTTCAGTATACAAGCGGCTCGTTTGTGGAATGCATTACCCATAGAAGTGAGGCGTGCCCAAACGCTACCAGAGTTTAAAAGAACAGTGAAGGACCTTTCACTTTAACTTTTCCGCTCCTGTCTCAATTATATATTTGTTATTTATTAGTATATAAATTGGTATTGTATTTATGTATTTTATATTATTATATCTAATTAGTATTGTTTAAAACGTTTGTACACTGACAGCCCTAAATCTATCTCCCTTCGTTCAATCCATCCAAAGGTTGTGTGGAAGAGATTGCCTTGTGCGATAAGACCGCCCATTGTGCACTTATTTTATGTATGATTGTCCTGTTCTTATGAGGTGTACAATAAAGTATATAATAATAAATAATAATATGAATGTTTCCTGATACATTGAAGCCTACGGATCTTCAAGTCAAGAGTGAATACCTGGATTACTTCTAGGCAAGCGTGCTCCATCGTCGAGCACATCACCGCTTTTCAGCAGATGAGATTGTGGCAAAAAACGAGCCTATCAATAATAATAAAAAGTAAACGGTAACGTTCCCTGATTCCTGACATACTTGGTTAGTATGGAAAGTTTAGGCGGTGCCGTCTCTTGCATGTCCATGCTCTGTGGCCATGGTATGGTAGGTTTTGTTGGTGTTCTTTCTTCTTTGTGGCTAGCCCGTTTGCTAAGCATTAATGTACGCTCGCGGTTTGCTCCGAGCCCCACGTTTAAGTGTTCTTAGTAATGCGTTCTGTCACTTATAAACGTGAGAGTGAATAGTGACTGCCGCACCTGCTTGGCGGCAGGCAAGCAAATACATTATGGGACTACAACATTTTTAAATTATTCGTTTATTCCGAAATGTAGAACCAATTATTCAATTCAATACAGATGTGACAAGAGGCTCTACTTAGTCAAGTGCCATTCTATCGGTGAATGCAAGTGTCGAAATGCCAAAATTTAAGGGATTGATCACGTAAAATTTCTACAGCGTTTGTGAATCCCATAGAATTTTGATGTTTTGACAATCGCCTTTGCCACATTACCGCTGAAAGAATGTCAAGTGACATTCTGTCAGCGGTAGCGTGGCGTCTAGTCTCAGGTTTCCTACTGAGTATTATAATTTAAATTCTTCCATTTTAACAAACCCAGTCATACAATGAGGATGAAAAGAATCACAATTTCAGAACTTCATAAATATCAGGCCAAAGACTACCACGCCGCTTCCAAATAAACCATCTGTACGATGATCGTTCCAGAGGTTTTAGACAAAGTGGCATTACCTATATCAGCGGTAACGATTGTCGAAAAGCCAAAATTTAAGGGATTGATCACGTGACAATCCCTTTCGCGCATATCAATCCCTTTGACAATCGACTCCTGACTTTTTGACAATCGTTATCGCTGATCAATTTTCACTTCATGGAGAACTTCTGCTGTGCATCCCGCATCCATTTTCCCAAATAACTGAAATGTAAAATTCAATTGAACGATCAGTTTCAATAAAAACAACAAATGATGATAGGAACCGTTTATTCAATTTTTATTAAAAAACAATGATACCGCATTCCTCTTTTATACAAATTAATATAAAAAACCTAATTCGTTCATTTCGAATCGCTAGTCGTTATTGGCCAACAACGGCGCTTATAATAAATGCTATTTATGATTCGATCGTTGAGTTGAACATCGATTGCTTATGGTCACCGATGTCTCGTTAAATGAAGGGGGATGATATTAAAATTAAGGGGATGTGACGATAGGTACTGTTTGTTCCCTAGGCTGTTCAGTGTAGATAGGTTCAGGTTGCTTAGCGGGTCCTGTCTTCGTGATGGGGACAATTCTTTCGCCTGCATTAGGAGGAGGGCGTTTCGGGGCTGTGATTGTCAAGACGCCGTCGGAAGAGAGTGTGCTGACCAGGTCCTGGACGTCGAAGCTTCCGGGTAGGATGTACCGGCGAGTGAACTGCCGGGAGATGAATCCGTGCTCGTCCTGTTTCTCCTCGTGTCTTCCTTCGACTACCACGCTGTTGTTCGCGGCTTTGACTGTGATTTCTTCAGGTGTGAATTGTTGGACGTCTAGGATGACCTGTAATAGAGAAACAAATGACTGAATCTATGAGCTGACATGACTGACATCCTTAGCATGGGCATAGGATTATCATGCATGCGACACACAGTCTTCCTCTCACAAAAATCCTAAGTCAAGTTAATAGTAGTGAAGGCAAACTTAATAAAATGCTATGAAACTACTACTGAGACAGGTACCACAACAAGTGTAATAACAAGGCATGTTAAACAGTCACTAACTCGCTTTATTGACCGTGCCAAATTTAATCAGTCGGTCCACGGACACCATGTCATACGCTAAATATGTAACAGACTAGAGATAATCTGAGCTAAAATCCACACAGGGTGTTGCTGGTCGAGAGCAGATAATGACAATCATAATATTAATAATTTAAGTTCACTTTAAAACAGCTGTTTGCTTTGGATTGGGTAATCAGTGACTACAGTATGATTCGAGTAGAACACCGCTATTGAAATAGCTTGCAAAATCAGAGGTGTTGCTAAGTTAGAGAAGTTTTATGAACATGGAATTCCATAAATGAATATAAATATGCATTCAGCCAATGCCATAACCTGTATTTAGGATAACGTTAAGATAAGGTTAAAAAATAACGAAATCTTACCTCAAACTTATCCTTCGTCAGGTTAATAGTGGAAGCAGATTCCTGTCTTGTCAAACTCGTCCTCCAGGGTCTGAAGTACGAGTTCCTGAACAGCGAGGAGGTGGGCAGCGTGGAGAGGGAAGAGAGGAGCTCGTCCCTCTTGAGGCCCATGCCGAAATGTTGGTCCAGCAGGCGGGAGGGCCTGTCCCACTCGTCCCACCAGTCACGGAACATCAGAGGTACTATCGACATCTGGAAATAGAAGATAGAAGAGTTTAGTATAGTTGCTTAAAAGAGTATCTACAGAAGCTAGCTGGACCTATTTTACTGTAGGCGCGGGCTAAGAGCCACCAGAATGTAATGTATTCTGAAATTCCCGCCAAGTTTCTGGTAAGCAAACTTTTTAACAGAACAAATGCAAAACTTATCATACAAATAATTATATAATTTGATTAAAGATTAAATAAATAAGCTTCCAGAAACTAAGTCTTAACCCTTTCAGACACCAAAGATTAATTTGATTAACTGCCTTTGCTCAGCCTTATCCCATTATTTGGGGTCGACTCTCTTCGTCATTTTTCACCAGACGTGGCCATTCTGAGTCGTGGAGACAGCAAATATTCTGTCTTCAGGGTCAGGGTCAAATAAAATAAGGTCGAAAATTGAAAAACCGTTTCTCTGATCTCAATCCTGAATAGTTTGTTTTAATTTAATCCCGTGGAAAATTCCATGAAACCAACTCCTCCCAAAACTGCATGACTAAAACTCATATAATAAAACATCCTCATGACTGTCATTACATTAGCACAGTGCCAAGTCATAAACAACAATCAAATCGGTCATGGAAACCATAGACTCCTCGATGCTCCGCGCGCTGTCGTAAAACTTATCTTTGGACTGAAATAAATCAACAACATTGTCTATTCATCGCGTAGATATAAAATGGCGGGTGTTTTCATGGCGCGTTATTTTCAGCAGTTACATGTCCTATGCGCTTGTAATGATGGCCGCACAATGATATTTGAATGCGCATTATGTATGTAAAGGTATTTTTATTTTGGAAACTTCTTATTTACAAGAAAAGTTAGGGGCAACAGCCCAAAGGTCAGTGCGTCTAACGGGCAACAGAGTGTGAGTGCGATTATATTTTTGAAAGCCAACAGTTGCATTATTGTTGCATTCCTATCGAAAAGAAAAATGGTAGTATGGAATGGAAGGCTTAAACATCTTCATAATTTCGGGCGAATGACTTCCTCTGCTGGATATAACACTCGCCCAAACCACAAATGATCGTCATGAAATGCTTGTAAATAATAAACTTCCCAAACTTTCAAAAGCAAGCTCTCGCAGAAATCTGTTTCAGGTTCTGAAAATCGTTTATGTGCTTCTGTAGTCTGAACTAGAAAATCTTAAAGAATATGGGATCCCTTCCCAGAATAAGAAAACGGCGATAAATCCGTAGAGGTGTATCAGGTATCGTAGTTCTCCAACAACAAAACTATCGATAGAGCTGTTCAACCAAATTCAATTACAAGATTAACAGTTATTTTATTGCTCCAACGAAAAGCTTGTTGAAGTTTACCGGGTTTGTTTACATTTTCAAGCAATAATACGTGCACATAATAATCGACGAAATTCTGGAACGAATCCACCGTGTATGAGTCACCTGGCAACGGTTTTAGAACTGATGCAACCCGCTGAACCGAATGTATTCACGCTGTGATGAAAGTTATGCGACATTAGATATTAGTTTTGTAATAGGATAATTTTAGATCGAGTGTTGATGTAAACAATTTGAGACGCGATCGATTCGGGATGGAATGTTTCCGAGTTGTTTAGTTGTGAAGTTCTACCTATTCGTTTACAGGTAGGTACTGAAGAAACCCAGGCACATAAAAGGTAGAAACTTTAATTATTTTTAATTTAGCTAATTACTAAGAAGGAAGGTAAATAGGTTTACCCAGTATCTAACTACTCGTTATTTGATTCCATTAAACTTTATTGCGTCTAGTTCTGAAAGTGATATTTTATTTATCTACTAATGTAGTTACGATGATTTATATTATGAACTGCGTTATTTTAACAGACAAATCTGAACGGAATTGCGCACTTGTGTAAATAGCACCTGTTCAAACACAACGTTTATTTTCAAACGTAACATACCCGACCAGAAATTTTCCAAAAATACAAAACTTTGAAACATAATGCACCGGTAGAAAAAGCCATCCTTTTTTTAAAAACCGAACCAAACGATTTCCACAATAATCGAAAACTGCGTTACCTTTAAAAAGCACAGAAGGACAACACCAATAAAAACGGTAACACAATTAAAAAAAACAATTCACCTTTGTGGTTGTTAGTTCGTTGCAGGCGCGCGCCGCTCTGGACTCGAGACTAGAGTTGGACGCCATATAATGTGATTTAAATAGAATTTTCAGCGGCCCACACGAGCTGATTCACGAGGATACACCTTGAACTTGAAGCGATACGTACGGTATCATTCAGTACCGTATGACGGAATATTTGGGCGGGAAATTGCCGTGTATGGGTCATGCAGCTTTCTGGCGGAGGTGGTGTACCTGTTGTGGGTACCATGATTTGGGGTGAGGTTTTCCTCCAGTCAACAAGAAAACCGTTTTCATGGGAATTATATTTTCATTAACAAAGATATATTTTTAAATAAACACATGCACTACTCTGTTAGTCCTACGGGAATTTCCTTATCTTGTGATTGCCCTCAAATATACACAAGTTCTCGAAAACTAAAGGTACAGCGTGTAATTTGCGTAAACTACAATTTCCTTAACTCGATCAGCCTGAAAACATAATTTTCAGTAATACAGGCAACTTACCATCATTCCAACCTTCTTTCCCCTGTAGTTGCAGCATAATTTAATTTCCAAATATGCATTTATTTATTAAAGCTCCACCAGCTCCAGCTTACAGTAGTAAGACATAGGCGGACATAACGCAACGAGGTATTCTCTACAAGTCAACCTTTGTGTTAAAAATACTACTTAGGTACTTACATTGTGGTTAAATGTACCTACATTTGTTTTAAATAGAAATCAGTTTGGTAAAGATTACCTGTACTGTGTTAATTAAAAATTATCATGTAAAGGCTAAAATAATAAACTAAAGAATATTCTGATAAACAAAGAATCATTCTATCTAATAGAACTCATGTATCTAAATAATAATAAAGAAAAATCATGGTCACCATACTAAAGATGAGTCTGATAATATATTTACGACTTTATTTTCACATGGAAAATCTTTTTCAGGTGGGTGTCATTCGAGAACAAATCCACTTTCTTGTAATTCGTAGGTGGATGATGCTGTCTTGGACATCATTCCAGATTACTACGCACATGTATCATAGTAAAATTTTTTTTACATAAAAATATAATTATCTATATAATTTCGGAAGTCAGTGTTTTTGGTTGTTTCTTCGTATTTTAACACCGACTTCCGAAATTAAAGTTATTTTATACTTTGTAGTGTTTTTTTTTATTTGGAAGTCGGTTATAATTTTTAATTATAATTTTTTGTTAAAAAGTTTTTATTTAACACTTCAACACCTAACAACACCACTGGAAAGTCACAGCAAAGCAAAACACGCAATTTCGTTTACTTGGATGATACATTTTCTATTTCCTCCAGATATTTTGATTAAAAAACCAAACAAATGAACTGATTTTGATAAAATTTCTACGGGATCAATCGAAAAGTATATCCTTCACACTTTCGCATGAAAAAATATTTTTTTCAAATCGGTTCATAAATGACGGGGTTGAGATAAAAAAACAAAAAAAATACCACCGAATTGAGAACCTCCTCCTTTTTTTGAAGTTGGTTAAAAATTCATTTAAAATCATTGTCATCTTGCGTCGTACTGTAGCGACGTCACCAATGATCAAAATAAACCACCTATTTTTAGTTCGTGACAATTTTATCCCAATACAAGAGTGAGAGATGATTGTAGAAGATATAAATAGACGTGAAGAATACTTCGGCCAACGCTTTCTGAATAACATTATGGTGTAAATACGCTGTTAATCATGTCTCCCGAATACTCGCGACCTTTTCGATTCTAGAATAGTGCCAAAGAATCGTATATTCAATGGATTCAATAAACGATTTGGTATATACGCAAATACGTTAACCGTAATAAGTTTCAGCCTTAATAAGATAACAGCTGGGAGATGTGTAATTTCCACCACGTACCGATGTTAGGTAGGTATTTTCTTAACTTCTGCTGGCAATGCGTTTCTCTCTGAGTGTTTTCTGGGGCAGATGAAGGGACTGAGAAGTCATTTAGCGGCTTCTCATGGCATATAGGTTATGGAAGGACCTTAACATCTCTAGAAAAACTAAAGTTTAACTGGTCAAGTCCTCGGTTCAAGGTCGGTGTTTTCCATATTCAGCTGCGGAGGGAAGATATGTACTTTCAGGATTGCTGATCGTGACCGAATCGCTGTCTTTGAGATGTGGTGCTGTAGGAAAACGTTGCACATTTCCTGGACTGCATTCCACACCAATGAATGTATTCTCCGCACCTTAAAGGCTAAGTCTTCATCTACCTTTCTGCAAAGAGTCCTAGAGGTTTTTAGTCACATCGTGTGGAATGATGGACATAACCTGGAACATCTAATAGTTGAGTACATCGGACGTCGGGCTAAATTTATCCCAGGACACAAAATTCCACGAAGCGCTTCACAATACCAAGGATAGGCACAGATAGCGAAACATCGTCAAGAAAAGGACTTCAGGTCGGGGGAACCACGACCCCCAGTATCTATAGTCCTCCTCACCGATTTGGCCATGGCTAATCTCAACGGAGACTAGCCATCGGCGCGGGACATATTATAGTACACAAGTGTGTGCACAAACACAGGTGCACTCCTTCTTCCATCACTCTCATATTCCGATGGGACGGCAAACCCGACACGACCGGAGAGAGATCTGGCGCAGGATCAACGGCTTAATGTGCTTTCCGAGGCATGGGCCGGCAGGACTATTTTCAGTGGGGTGCATTTTCCCAACCCCTTCTCAAATTGAATAGGCTTTCGTTTGCCCAGAACTAAAGAAGGCGGAAGGTGCAAGTGCACTCTCTTTCACCTCCCTCCCGGCGCCCATGGGCACGGGGGAGCCACACCACCAATTTCCAAACTCCAAGCTATCACAAAGAAATTCCTATTGGAAATATCCAATGACACTTTTTGCCCGACCTGGGAATCGAACCCAGGACTCCACGCCCAGCAGTCGCGCTTGCGACCGCGAAACTGCGACCCTCAGTAATGAAGAAAACGACGCGAGGAGAAGGAAATCTATTGTTAAGGCGTGGGGCGAACACTAGTAAAATTTAATAAATCTGGAAAATGTTAGTTTGTTCGCTCGCAAATTAAATTAAACGCTAGTATACATTTAACATTCAATAAATTTGTTTAGGTTTTTACTTAAATTACAAATTCAACTTAGAGGTTTCAACGATATCCAGGTTCACGTCTTTGTGTTAGGATATTAAGGAGAAGGCACAGGTAAGGTTATCCGGGCTAGCGATGATCTTTCCTGTGCCATTGAGACACGCAACCAAATTTTAATCTGCGAATAGTAGAAAAGAGAGATAGTTCCTCTCTGCGGTAGCTATACCGATAGAGTTGCCAGTATATGTAAGATTTTTTTTATGTTAGGGTTCAAATCTTGGTTGCATGCTTCAATGGGATGAGCTACCGACTCTGGTATGGGCGGAATTGTTTTCACATTCGCTTTTCCATTTGGCCATCCAGACTGAGTTAGTATTCATTTATAACAGTTGAATCACTATCGTTAATGAATAGCCGCACAATCGTCGCAAGTCTATTAGGGTTGTGGACATGCCAATCGTGCCCACAACTGTGGATCCGCGCTTGAAGACAAAAGCACCTTGTTTCGAGCTTATTGCACATCTTTTAATACGAGCGGAGTGAGGGTTTCATACTCGCAGAAATCCTACAGCGCTTTCCTCGTTCAATATAATAACGCGCTGACTGCGGCGCTGCTGAGCGAGCAGAGTGCGGGGCAGTGGCAACAGTCTCCTTGCCGTCGTTGCCAACAGGTTGGACGGGCCTTTTATGCAGCACTGGCAGGTCTTACATGCACCCATGAATAAGTCATGGGGCAGGTAACGTTAATAATATGATGTCTCATTTTAAATTATTTGATGTAATGTTATTTTTTTAATTTTATATTTGTTTTTAACATTCTTCATTTTATTAATTGTGATTTTAATCGTGGACATGTTATTCGTTTAAATTCTAATTTATTGACAACTTGAATTAATTCATTATTTTTAACAATTTCATTTTATTTATTGTCAATTTTAAATTATTTTAACTATTCTAACCAATTTCAATTTTAAACTGATAATTTTATTTCATGAAAGAGACTATGTCATATTTATAAAAACTAACATAAGTAGTTTAATTGCTACTAACACCCTGTGAACCAAACGTTATCTTCTTAGGAATAAATATTGTTTTTATTATAATAGCGCATGATTACACAGAAATAGGTACCTATGCTATGGTCTGCATTGGCACCGGGAGGGGGGTGCTACTTGCAAGGGAGTGCACTTGCACCGGTTTTGAATAAAATAATAAACACAAATTTTCGTTAAAATAAATCAAAAGCCTCATATAAGATAGCCTACCTACGAGAACAGATGCCAAAATTTTCGAGTCAACATCTGCATCTTTGGTATTTCTCTATAGGATTGGGCGAAAAAACTGTTCGAGGCGGGCAGCTGTAGTTGTATCCTCCTGAAAATATGTACATATGTAGGTACTGTAGTGGCATTTATACCTACACAGACGAACTGAAGACCTGAAAACATATAAATCCTTCATCCGGTATCAAAGCTTTTCGTGCGATTTGAATATTTACAAAAGCCCAAATTTCAACCGTAGGGCAGTTTCCCTCTAGAAACCACACCCGTTTGGTCGGAGGATCTCCCCTTTTCAATGAGGTTTGCTGGGCTTTACACCCTTTACAACTAACAAAATGTGTGAGATAGAGTAGTGTTAGTATGTTCTGCAATGTAAGCTAGAAGGTATGCGTATGTTAAAAATTCGGACTATTACCTAGTCTATTCCACATATTTTTCTAGTGAGAAAATAAGGGAGGTTTGGCAGCTCTGGGATCTCAGTCTACTAGTTTACCTCTAAAGTCCTGCTGGGGCCCATGACGGTCAGCAACGTGAATATATCTCTCATTATTATTGACAACCAAATCGGAACTATCATTATTTTTTACGTAAATACATTCATAAATAATCAACTCTCGAAAGATGAAACGATGTAGGTGAGTGTAAGATTACTGTCTGTTTACTATTAAATAGTGAACACAGTCTAAAGCATCGCTCATCGCTACTGTCCTTGTTAATAAATGACCAAGCTTCGCTTGGTTTTTTTTTGGTCAACGTTATCTAAAAATGAAACCTAGCTATATCGATTTATCGCCCCCGAAACCCCCTGTATACTAAATTTCATGAAAATCGTTGGAGCCCTTTCCGAAATTCAGATTATATAATTATATATATAATAATTTTATAAGTTAGCCAAAAGCAGCAAACAATCTGTTGGAGCCAGCAGTTCTACAGCGGGAGTGAAGATGGTCGATTTAACAATTTATTCACCTTCGAGCTAAATAACATACCAGTCAAAGAAATGAAAGCTAAAAAGACTAGAGTCCAAGGAAATTGTATGTCGGGACTGTCAGTGTCTCACGTCACATCACAGTTTATGTCACTGTCAGAAAAACGTCATCATCAAAAGTGATGTACTGCACAACACTGTTTGACTCACTCGAATACACTCGGAACTCGATTTTGACTGTATTTGGTTTGAAATAATCGAACTATTGTTTCACAACATATTATCTTTTCTTACTGTCGTAAAAAATGTGCATGCTTATTGATTCCGTATTTTCTTCACATTTAATACAAAAACCGTTATATTTAATTACCTTTTGAGAAAATAATTTTCCAAATATAATGATCATTCAGAGGAATCTATATGAAAACAATCGTTACGAGATTGTACACAATAAAACAATCGAGTCCCGAGGATACGGCACAACACTGTTCCTAACCGGTTCGGTTTGATTGATACTTGACTTGGTTTGGTTGTTTCCTACCGTACCCTAATGCACTATACAGATTTCCATCCCATATTTTGTTTTTTTTTGCGAAGAACTCAAATTCTTCCCCATACTCATGAGAAATACTTTTCTCAAATAATGTTCTTCCACAAAAAAATATTTTAGTAGGTTACTACAACGTTGTGAAGTGCTTTCGCGATAAAACTGCGAATCTTATCATACTATTGTCATAGTTCGTGACTACTTTTGATAGTAGGTGTAGGCAGATACACGTCGTAGTGTAGTGAATGAAATAAACCTCATCCTCATTGCACAATGCGGTTTCCTATAACGGGAAGACAAGTACATTTGATATGAAATATTGCAGAAGCGAAAGTGTGTGTATGTAGCGTAAAATTCGCCGAGTGCCGGTAATTTAGAACTAGTGTTAGTGGATGATTCAAGTGATTAAAACGCGGCAAAGGTTCATCATGTTGCCTTGGGTACAGCACCGATGGACCGGCCTCTGCCTCCTTGTGATGGGCCTGGGAGCCCTGATGTTGTTCCTGTATGGGTTTTTCCCATTGAAATACCATTCAGGGAAAATGTCCCATATGGATGATCTGCCAAACTTCATTGATGGTGTCAGGTTTGTTTATTTCTATACATCTTTTTTTTATTTTAAAAATATACTAACAGCAATCACTCACAATAAACAACTAGTAGGAAATCTATTATTGTCCTACAAAAAGGGTTTGTATAATAAAAATAAAATAGATTTAATAAAAACATTATTTTTTTATCAAACTTGCAGTATTGATGGGCAACAAGTATACAGTTCTGGTGAGAACAGTGTGGTCCTCATGGTCATAGATGGCCTTCGCTATGATTTTGTAACTGAGGAGTACATGCCTTACACTGGAGAACTGCTCAAGAACAAGTCTGCTTGCATCTATGTGTCTGTAGCTGAACCTCCCACGGTTACTATGCCTAGAATTAAGGTAAGACAGGCTTAAAAAAACAAACAAAAAAATATCATAAAAAAGAACATTGTTTCCTGAACAACACTTCAACAAATAAGAATTACAAAATGTCCTAAAACTTTGATCATTATATTGATTTTCCTTCATTCACAAAACCAAAGAAAAAAGTTTGCAATTAATTTTTTAAGTGATCCTCTGTAATTACATTTACATCCTGGTATTCAGCTGTATCTGGTTAGACTGGAAACCAACCCCAACATAGTCAGGAAAGGTTTAAGGCTAGCCAGAATCAACGGCTTTGCAACATGTATAACATATAATATACCAAACATAATATTCTCAATTATTCTGTTGTGTACAGTCACCTCAGCGTAAGATGGAAAAGGCACAGTGGCGGCGCACTATAAACTTCTGGCGGGACATATTTGCAAGTGTCAAATTTAAATATTAGAACTATTTATTCAGCTTTCTGTGCATCATCTTAGAGACAAAGAAAAAACAAAGAACTGCTGAAAATAATATTTTATACTTCAAATAATTTGTCCAAAAAGTTTTGTAACATAGATCTGTTTGTTTTTTCTTTGGTCTTGTGTTTGAATATTTTTTTATTATCGCTTCTCGCACTCTTATTGCATGGCTAACTCTCCTATTTCCAAGAACCTTTAAAAAATTTACCTCTACAAGATAAAAAATATACCTGGAACTACAAAACTATTCAATTAGGTATTTATCAAACCATAGAAGAGTATTAATAAAATAAAGGTTCTGTGGGAAATTAATCCTTATAATCATATGTACTAATACTGCGGACACGCAAAATGTATTTCAGAGTTACATAACAGATATCTTGCTACATGCCAGCAGTTTCGGAAGATACTACAGCATACTTGGCGTGTTTTGGTTTGGCTAGCATGTAGCATGAAAATATGCCTGATGTTATTACATTTTCTTCATTAAATTTAATGATAGTTATATGACCAGCCAGTATTTTTAATTAGTTGATGAAAGATTACTTAACTAAAAAGTAATCCACAACAATAATATTGTTATGTGAAGTGCAATAAATAGCTGGAATAATCATACTTAGTTTTATAATTGATAAACAATTTCATTTTTGAATAGCTTATAAAGAAAATAATTTTATTTGACACAGTTTAGGGCTTAGCTTGTATAATATAACTAAAAGTATTATTTTATTAAATAAAAGAAAAAAATACCAAAAACATGTACTAGGACTAGTGTTCTAAATGACAAATCGGATCACCAACAAAGTTGGCGATAAAATCATAAATTATGAGTACTAAAATTCACTAGCATGGCCACTCGCCAATTAAATGAACTGGTATTACTCAATTAATTACCAATATTACATCGGTTCCTGTGGTTCCGAGTCATTGCACATCGTAAATATAGCTTCAGTCATGCACATCACCTTAGGAAGAGTATACATTAATTGTTATCTGTAGCACTTTCCCTTCCTTGTGGCTCCCTTTCTCTGCACTGTCGGTTAAATGCGCACGCAACTAAATTTTCTCGTCGCAGTATGTCGCGCTGAAACAAGACAAGGCTATGCATAAACATATGCCATCTCGTTTCAGCGCGAGGTGATAATTATGTCGACAACGTTTTGTCCCTAAGCCTGGCTAGACAATATAGGCTTTACTTACTCAGAATAGAACTCTCGTTGTGTTGCATCCTTGTTAGATAGGCTGGTTAAGAGCCATTGTTGTTATATTTCGTTTTAATTTAAACAATGCAAATAAATGGACGTGTGCGCATTTTGAATGTGTTGTAAAATTAATGTGTTCACCAACCTATCTAGTCTAAACCTTAACAAATAAATTAGCTAAAATCAATGCTAGCTCATTGAATATCTCTAGGAGCCACTTGCACAAACCAGATATGTAGTAGAGGATCCCAAGTAAGATCAACCTTCATTCATTTGCTCACCGGATGAAAATTATATTTTATCAAATAAAATATGTTTCTGAACATATTTTATTTGATGAAAAATATGGTCATGGCTATGCACACCAAAAAAAATAAAAAAATTTAATTGCACTGACTTGCTTGCCAAACGAACGAAATTCCAATAGAAAACTAACAACATACAGAATATTTAACAGCTGTCAAAGATATCTAGGTCTTTTGAGGGGCTTAGAAGCATGCGCCAGGTAACTCTGGTTTGTACAAGTGCACCTGTAGTATTCTTAGACGTCATTACAACATCATCATGGCACTTGGCTTGGCTTGATTGTGATGGCGCTTTTGCACTGAAACGAAAATGAAAGTAATACCAATGTTATACAACAATATTGCCTTGCCAAAATATCTGTGTGTTGTACCAAGTTACTAGCAATAAGTCAATAATCGCGTTTAACTCCACCAGGCCATGATGACAGGCAGTGTATCAACATTTGCTGACGTAGCCCTAAACTTCGGAGCACCAGCTGTTCGGGGTGACAGCGTGTTGCGCGTAGCAAACGCTAGAGGACGCCGAACAGTGATGTATGGAGACGATACGTGGCTGAGGCTGTTCCCGGGGCTGTGGGCCGAGTCCGATGGCACCACCTCGTTCTACGTCACGGATTATACCGAGGTATAGTACAGCATACTGATATCGTTGCTTCTGTAGTAGTGTTAGAGTAGCCAACGCTACAGGCCGTCGAGCTCGGTCGTATAGTAATACTAGATATATATCGAATAGTAATACTGAGCTCGACGGCACCAAATCGATCTACCATACGGATTATATTGAGGGACTAATGACGTATTTAGTGTACGAAAACTGGATTTGAAGACCGAAGAACCAGATCTTGTAGTGTAACTTGGAAGAAGTCTTCCAGCAATGCTTCGATAGGCAGAGCTACCTACCTACACAGAAATAGTCATACCATATACAGCTATCTTCTCAATTTATTACTAAACTAAAATACCAGTCTATTTATTCATGGAAATAACTTTTATGAAGTCGTCCTATAAACCAATATAAACTGCCTTTAGTACAAGCTTGTTTGGCGTAGAAAACATGGCCCAATCAGTTAATTTTTCCGTCTAAAGATTCTATAGGATATTTTCTTTGCAGGTAGACAACAACGTTACAAGACATCTAGATAAAATATTAACGCCAGACGAAAATAAAAAGCCTACATTTGACTTCCTAGTGCTACACTACCTAGGATTGGATCATATCGGACATTTAGAGGGCGCCCGCAGTCCCAAGATCAAACCTAAGCTGTTGGAGATGGACGAAGTTGTCAAGAAGATATTTAATGCTATGCAGAAATGGGTATGTATGGTGGAAATTCTTCAACTATCTTTTTAACGATTTTTTTATGATGCCCTTGCTACTTTTGTGACATATTTATTGGGATATATAACACAAATAAAATATCAAAATTACGGAAAACCATTAGAGCTCAAAGAGTAGTTATTTATTGAGTTTTTATTGAAACTCGATTCCTTTCAAAAATTCTGTGTCAGCTTTCACAGATTATACCTTGGCTTGTTTGCGATATGGCTAACACATAATTTATTATTATTAAGCCTTTTACAATCTGGAGGACATTCATCTGAAGAAACTTTATTCCATTCCTAATAAGAGCACCATATCTAGCACTTTCGCCCGAGACTCTGCCAAAGCAAATGTCTCTAGCTGTCAAACCTTTGGCAACTGATATCGTCTTGGTTCCAGGATCGTAACGGAGTCCTCATGGTGTGCGGCGACCACGGCATGCGCGACGCGGGCGGCCACGGCGGCGCCACGCCCAGTGAAGTGCTGGTGCCGCTTGTGTTAGCGAGGACTACTGACTTCCAGTGTCCGCATCCGTATGTACACAAGCCTTATTTCTTCCAATTAACTGTCAACTGAGCAAGAGCGAAAACTGGGAAAAAAACAAGTAAATAAGAGAATTAACCACTCAATTTCATCCACTCCTATCTGTGATAAAATATCACTTTTCTAATACAAAATACCTACTTCCTTGTAGGCCAGGTCCCGGTCCCACCGTGGCCCAAGTGGACGTGGCGCCCTCTGTGTCCTGGTTACTGGGAGCTCCGCCCCCGGGCGACAGCGGAGGCCGACTGCTTCCCGCCTTGCTACCTCAAGACACGCGGCAACATCTGTATCTACTGCACGTTATGGCGCAACATAATGCTAAGCAGGCGCTGCCCACTGATACCGGTATGTAGTCTTAATTGATGACACACTTCATTTATTAACAACTGGGTTCTTGTAACTCTTTTGTTCGCACTAGGTCACATTGGAATTGTAATGAAATACGTAATCAGACGAGTCAATAGGCGCCGAAGTACTGTAATTCGTTCACGTACTTTGGATATAAACCATAACCTAACATATTGAATATCGTGTTTAACCAAATGTTTTAATACATTCACATTTATTCTGAGTGGTCTGTGTTAATTTGATTACTGACGTCAAAATTTACAAAACTATTTGTTAATAACATTTATTGTTCCACTGCTGGGCAAAGGTCTCGCCCATAGCTTTCCAACGTTCTTTGTGTTGTGCTTTCCCCTGCCAATTCTTCAGGAGCGAGTCAAAATCGGAAATCGCTTTTCTTTTACAAAACTTATTCGACATTTTCTACATTCTTTGGTCAAATTCCGATGTGGCAACAATAAACTCCAATCCAAACTCTCGTTTATGATCTCTCAACTTCTCTAGCTCTCTCTCCGGTCTTTTACACTTCTATATCTCTCTGTCTTCAGAATTCTACAAGCAGTTCCAACGCGCAGAGAAGCAATTCGCGCACTATCTCGCAACCGGGCAGCAGAGCGCCGCCAAGATAGCCAAGGAGTTCTACGAGGAGTCCCTCGAGAAGATGGCGGAGTTCCTCACCGAGACCAAGACCGAGTTCGACATGTTCGCCATCGGGATGGCTATAGTTATGCTGTATTTGGTAAGCTTTTTATAGGAAAGAACTGAAAATAAATTGATCGGTCCTCGAGTATTCATACGACTTTCGCTTATATTAGGGAATAGTTGAATTAGCTAACGTGAATTAATTAAATTCCGCTCAGTCAATCGAAGTCTATGGTAACTAACATAAAAAAAATCCTGTAAATACTATGCGCTCCTTCTATTCGACATAGCGATACTCGCGATCAATAATACCTACATTTGCTAAACACAGTAATTTGTTACACTAGCACCCTTGTTTATAAAAATCACTTACCTGTTTAGCAACTGATTTAAGGCAGCTATCCGACTGGCGTTTTAAGAGAGTTGGCGTTTCTCAAACTGTTCCCAAAAAATGCAACGTTAACGTCGTGTTGACGCGACGTTAACGTTTGCCTCTACAGGCGCGCGACGTCGCTGAAACTCCAACGCTCGTAAAACGCCAGTGGGAAAGCGCCCTAACAAATACTAAGTTCCAAATATTTGGCCTAATATGTTTCGAAAAAAAACCGGCTAAGTGCTCATTAACTCGTCAGGCCTAGGTAGCAGTGATAGTTTTCCTTTTAAATTCGTTATGTACGCTACTACTTTGATTTTTTTCACGTCTCAAGAACAACCGTTTCGCTGGCAGACTTACAAAAATTAGAACTTAAAGCTTAATATTTCGCAAACGGATCCTATGGAAAAATGGTTTTAGCAAACCCTCAATATTTTTGAACGACCTATCCAACGTCACCATGAGGTAGACGATAAAAAAAATCATCACCACTACATGTAGGGGCCCCCCTACATGTAGTGGTGATGATTTTTTACCGTAAAAAAAAAATGTATTTCAAGATTTTATTTTACCACTTTGTCGGAGTGAATAATATGTATACTTACCCATACCAATTTTCACTTTCTAGCGCTAAGCGTATCTGAGCTAAACCGCGGACAGACAGACAGACGGACATGGCGAAACTATAAGGGTTCCTTGTTGACTACGGAACCCTAAAAAATTGATTTATGACGCTTGTTTCAGATCGCCACATCCCTCCTACTCGTCACCCTCTATTCTCTCCAACCGGAGAACAGACACAAGGACAGCGTCACCAGCCACTCGCACCATCGCTCCAGTGTCGGAGCCGTCATCGCTTTCATCGTCATCTTCGCGATATTCAGTGCTATCCTCACCACCGCCTGCTTCATCTCCGAAACAAAAAGCCAACTATGCCACTTCAATTCTCCATGGGTCGTCGCCTTGGCTGCAATCGCCTGTACATTCACAGTAACATACTTCTTCATAAAAACCGGCATAGAAAGAATAAAAGACTTATCTACGTTGAAAGAATTCAATGTAACCGATTATTTGTTGATCGACGCGACGATATTTCATTGTTGGTCGTTCTTCGGGACCAGTTTCATTGAAGAGGAGCATATGACGTGGTACTTCTTCTGGAATACGTTGATGTTCTTCGTGTTGATTAGGACGGTTGTTGTGCTTCTCATGTATTTGAGTAAGAGATGGTACGGCGCCACTGAAGTGCAGGAGAAGCCGGAGTTGGCGCAGAAGATGAGTGCGGTGGGAGTGGGGATACTGCCTAAGTGGATCCTACTTATAGCTTTGCATAGGTGAGTGATGCTTCAATACATTTTCCTGAGTGTCTTTACACGATACACTTTTGGTTTAGACGTCCGTCGTAATTATTTTTAAACTATTGTAACGACCCCTATTATTCTGATCTGTATACCGCTTCTCCCTTTTCCACATTGGTTATCTTTGATTAATTAGCGTCAGCAGAGGGAGTCAAACTAAGCCCTCATAATTTCCGCGATTTCATGTAACATATCTTCATATTATATTTCTCCAGGTATCTTAGAACAATGAACCAAACTGGAGACCGGTGGCTCTTCTTACCTGATACAGCCGACTGGTTGAATGCGCCAGAAAATGCCTTTTATCTTCAAGCTCATTTAGTTATAGGTAAGCAAACATGAAATAAGAGTCACAAAGAAAAGTTTCTTGAAACTCGAAAAACTTGTGCAAGTAACTTAATATTTTCGATTTACAGGTACATTAGCAACATTAGTAATATGTCTCTGGAACCTTCGCTACCTCAACAATGTTTTAAACATACAATCAGGGCTGACTATAGCCGCGGTAGGATGCATATTATTTTACCGCATCGCGTCCAGAGCCCTGGAAACACCATTCGAAGACATCAAGACTTGGGACCCGGTGCAAATAGTCAACGTATTCTGGTCTATACTCATAGTCCAGTTTGTATTAGAGATCTTATCGTACATTGGAGCGTTGAAGAGCTGTGGGTTGAAACCTGTAGATTCTAAAAACTCAAATTCCACCAAGTTCGTGTATAACAAGCCAAAGGCTAAAACTGAGGATTATTTCTATGATACATTGATCGAAGAGCCTTGGAATGTTGATGAAGTGAAGCTAAACCTCGTTCGGTCAGCATCCCACCTCATGTTAAACGATCTCATGTTGATAGTCGCATTACTGATGAGGCCGCACAATGTGATAATGGTGCCCAGTATTTATATAACGTGTGTGTTGACGTCAGAGTGTTTGGACCATAAACTGTTAGATTCCAAGTCTGGTCGAAAGACTGAAGTGGCTGATATTATTAGTAGGACACTAGTGCATATGTGGATCGGTATCTTGTTCTTCTTTTACCAGGTGAGTCTTGCTCTCTGTCTAGGTTATTAATGTTTTGTATGTGAGTTGCAAACAAGCAGACTACAAAATTTGTAACAAGTGACATGTGGTCTGTTTTCCCAATGCCTATAAAAATAGAAAACAGATTTTTCTGAATTAAAAATGGGTTTTTGGATCTGTCCTAGATTTTTGAGGCAAGTTTGATTTTTTCATAGATCGTAGTTGTACTTTGCCAAGTTATCGTTCCATATGAATATGGACCTCATTCTTAATAGCGAGAAGGTTCATATTCGTAAGAAACGCAATTTTTTCTGTAGTCATTGTTGAAAGGTGAGACTTACTGGCAGATGGTTAGAAAGTTCTTTGATAAATAATCAAATTGTACCAATCTTTCTTACAGGGCAACTCAAACAGCCTGTCATCAGTAGACCTGGGCTCGGGCTATGTAGGGCTCCGCGAGTACTGTCCCGTACGCGTGGCGCTGCGCATGGGGCTCCACGCGTACGCCGGACCCACCATCGCAGGCGCGGCGCTCTTCTGTACTCTGGCTAAACATGCCGAGACATGGCAGCAGTGAGTATTCAACACTTGTAATTTTACTAATTTTATAAATGTAAAAGTTTGGATGGATGTTTGTAATAGGACATGTTATTTATCCCTGGAGTATTTTCCCAGTTGGTAACAAATATGTTTTTTAAAATCTCCCATCTTCTCTCTTCCTCAATTCAGCCTTTGTAGGAGGGAACGGAGCCAGTACAGCTTGGTAAATGTCACATTTTCGAATTTTTGCTTATAGGACATGGCCAGGATTCCTTACAATGTTTTTCTTCGCCATTAAGCAAATAATTAATTAAATTACAAAGTAAAGTATCTGCCCGGGTCTGTTACCACTGCTCATTGTTAAGGGTTAGCCAACCAAAAAGGTTACTAGCAGGATTGGGCTTGGACGTCCAACAAGCCATTGATATTATTATAAATCAAAAGAATTCCATCCCATGGAAGAAAAACTTCAAATAAATTCAAGACGTCAAGTCTATACCAATATTTCACCCTATCTTAGCTGGAGTACCACAAGGATCAAGATCAGCACTAGGCCCAGAATGGCGCTATTGTAACATTAACACCCTATCACTTGATCAAGTGATACTCGTCCAAACCACAGGGTGTTAATGTTACAATAGCGACACAAATGCAGATAAAAGGCAATATACTGTACTGTTAATCGTTTTCAGGTACTTACAAACAATATGGCGAGCGACGAACATCCTCGCGTTACACCGAGTATACGCCGTAGTAGTATACTGTGTGATAGCGACTGTCTTCAGAGACCACCTCTTCGTGTGGAGCGTGTTCTCGCCTAAACTGTTGTACGACTTCGTAGCGACAGTGTTCAGCATCCAGGCCTTAGCCACCATCGCACAACTAGAAGCACTGGCGAACATCACCAACTGGCTGGCCCGGATGTTCACCTATAAGTCAAGACTGTGATATAGTTAACAAATAGTTACCAAAAGTATTCTAGGTTGTTGAACCCTAAAGTGAATTGTGAGACTATGCAGAAATGTTGTTAAATATTGCCATTAATGTTATGTGATTATAGCAACGTCCAACTGTTTAGTGAATTGTTAACTTTACTTCATATTTATTTTTATATAGTTACACGACGGGTTGTAAGAGGCTTTGTGGGACAGGCTCTCATTATTTAAGACATAAATACTATATTGTATTGCATACTTACGACGATAGTACATTAACTAAGCAATAACTTTTAGAGTTAATTATCTGTGTGGATAAAATATGTTCTTATGACATTCCTTGAACAATACTAATATTTTTGTATAACGTTACAAATATTTTAATTGCGATTATGCGGCATGGTATTTTATTTATTAAAATTATAGGAGCAAAAATAAATAAAAAAACAAATTATCTTAACAATTTTTTTATTAGTGTAAGTGTATACTGGAACCACCATTTTTTTAGATTTTTATTGATAATGATATCCTATAGGCATCGCAGCGACCCCTAACCAAACCGATGTCCTAAATAAATCTAATTTTACATTACTTTGTGTGCATTTTAATTCAATTGACAACTAAATATTTCGAAGTATACGTATTTTACTTAGTGAAAATAATCACTGATATTGAATTGTTGCTCTGCAGTTTCACCACCTATAAGCGATATCTAGAAGATAAACGAGAAAACTATATAATTTATCTAATGTATAGCTACCTGGGATTGATCATGCGGTAGTGAAACAGCGCTGGATACATAAATGCGAGTGAAAAGCACCCTTACAACTGGAGGAAAGCGCCTCCGAAACGTTTCATAAAAAAATATTGTGTTCTAAATAAAAACAAGTTGGAATGCTTCAAATATTTACCCAAATGCTTCCATCTTCCTTTGCAAATATAGAGTCGAAAAATATATAATACGTAGACTTTTGTTATTCCTATAAATATCTTTTGCAGAATGTGTTTTCAGACACCATAATAATACATATAACTACACATATGATTCATTTTGGCACTAACTATAAACACTTTTTATACATAGAATTTAAAACAAATATATAATTATATACATAGAAATTTAGACGTCAATGCACAGAGTTGCGAACGGTCGAAATAAGCCAATTATTTAAATAACTACGAATATCTAATTAACTACACCTATCCCCGTTTTAACAATACAGTAGGTACATTTAGTATTGTCTAATAAAAATATTATTGGAATCCCAGACTTATTTAGGATCGCAGTTGAAAAGGATCAAAATATTATGAAAAGTTTTACTTCAAATTATTGTAATTAATCTTATTGAGCACGTTCAGATAACGCCTTTTACGCGAGGCCAGCTTCTCGTAGCGTATTATTTTCGCATGTAAAACGTCTATCTGAAAATGCAGATCAAAAAAATAAATCATCTGTGCCCTGCAACCGTGTAATATCATCACCTCTTTGAATTTGTTCTATTCAAATACTGTTGACGACCACATAATTTAAGCTGCTGTATGTAACATACAAAAAGTAATTCGTAACTTGTATAAATATAAAAAATAATGAGATTGCACTTTGGCAATTTTAAAAGGAACGTATTTTTAAAGTAATTATTTACAGCAGTAACAAGAACTACACATATTATTCTCTTGTCATCAATACGTAGTGTAAAGACCGATATAGATTAACAAAGGCTTATGATTCTTTATCAGCGAAGATATGACGTGGTCTTAAGTATAGTGTGCACCATCCCCCTCCAATAACACCATTGGAATCTCCTTTACCTGAAAAAAATACATAATTCGTAAAATATATCAAGCTAAATGTCGTAAATCCGATCCAGCATCAGTGAAAATTTAACCTTGTAATATTAAAATAGAGTTCACAATTGTAAAGCATGTTAGTACTTACTTGTGGTCTATAGTTCGTATCGCGATGTCAATGCCCCTGTATCTTGTACCGGTAGACCAGCACGCTAGCCACGCCCATCAGAATGCTCAGCAAAATAGAACCCCACACAAGCATCTGAAAGTAAAACAAAAATATTTTACTGACATGTCCCCACTCAATGAGGCTATTTTGTCCAGCCGCAAAGAGTAAGCAAAAAAAATTACTATAGTAGGCGCCAGATAATCGTGGAATAACGGTCATTGACCCATCTACAATTATTGGCATTTTTAATTTGAAAAACGGAATTAATGACAAAAAGCTGTCCCGAATCATCATCTCTCGTGATCCTTAACATTGTCTAATAATGAAAAACGATTCATATTTAATTGTTCAGGTACCTATGAACAGTTATTAGGGAAAGGTCAATGTACTTTATTCCACATTTATCTGGCGCCTACTATAGTCATCGTCATAACAATCCGTTTTCGTTTCATCTCTAATTCCTCTGTATTCTAAATTTCACCCCCAGTTTGTAGCCATATCATGAACTACTTGTGTGCTAAGTTTAATCGAAATCTGTTGATTGATTTGGATGAAACTTAGCACATGTGAGTATACTCTTTTGGGATAATAAGGTTTATACTTATTATAAGTTGGATTCTCACCTTAGCTCTACTAGGCTTCTTATCAGGCGTACCACTCTTCGGCGGGGTAGTGCCAAGCATGCGCTTAGCTAGCCTCCTCTCCATGGACCTGTCCCTCGTGGCCCTCTGCTCACAGCGCTGCAGCTCCTTGCGAGCCCCCGTGTCCTCGGGCGCCGCGGCGGCGGCGGCCCGGGCGGCCTCCAGGGCCTCCGAGTTGCGCCCCATCAGGGATAGGATGCGGGATTTGCGGTACAAGGCCTTCGCGTTCTTCGGCTGGCAGGTTAGCACTCGAGTTACTGCCTGGAAATAAGAATGATGACGGGTTATTGGAGATTTTATACGGCGGTTTAAGCATACTCTGGGAGTTGGGACTTTGAGTAAGCAATCTTCATTTCACATAAAACTATTATCTGACGATAATTGAACTGTTCCATCATATTTTAAATTGAGTGCGAACTGTAGGTCCAATCGTAGAAATTATTTGTAGCAGCAGTGAGCATGGTCTCTTTCATCATCGTCATCCGGCCTAAAGACACTGAAGACCAAAAAATTGCCACAACGATTTTTTTTTTATGAGTGGCTTCTCGCAGTTCAACCTATAAGGTTGTCGACTGCTTAACCGGGCTTGCCTGTGGTTGCCTTAATATAATATTAAAGCCTTCAGCCAGGGCTTATAAAAAACTTACAAACTAAGCGACTACACGCTAAGGGCACCCCCTGTGGGGTACGGGCCTCGGCTTAGGGCGTCGCTGGGGAGAGGACAGCTAGGGAGGGGCTGGATCGAACTGGTCACAACGATCGGTCCAGTGCTTTCCGCGTACAGCTGATTCCCGCAATCTTCCACACTCATGTCAATCTCTCAACTCTCTCCTAAAGCAAAACTGATTTTTCAACATACCTGCAAAGCAGCCTCATAAGCTCCAGCCTTCAGTTGTGCGGCGGCCATATTGTTATGAACTCGGAGTCGTTCATCCAACAGCGCCTGCAGATCATCCGAAGTGGCCGCTATTTCCCCTGTCGGTGTGGGCGCAGAGATGCCGCCATCGCTCTCGTCGAGCACGTCGAGAGCGCGTCTGTATAGCTGGACGGCTAACGTTGGCTCACCACGACCATACCACCAGTTGCCGCGGGCGCGGCGACGGATGCTGGAAAGAAAGTAGGCCTTATTTATATGGAAATTAGGTTACAGATGTCTGGAAATAGAAAAGTAGGTGTAATTTCGAAGCAAATTTATGTTTTTGGTATGTTATTTATTCGATTATCTTAATATATCGACGGTGAAGTGCCAATACCTCCTAACAGACATTTTTCGAGAGATTTATTTTTTACAGCTTTTTTTTTTTTTTTTTTTATTTAATATGGGTTTGCTCTTGACTCTAGTCTAGGTCATAGAAGACAGAGACAAAGTCGACGATGGAGCGAGCTTACCCAGAAGAAGCCTGTTCACTCTAATTTTGAAGAGATTAGGGTTGTATGCGTTCGGAAACACAGACGCAGGCAGAGAGTAGCGAGCAGGTTTTAATTTACTGGCGCTTTTCACATGTATTATGTTTAATCTCCGAAGTGTATTTTTAGTTGAAACTGCATTAAATGGTTATTAACTAATTTTATATACTAATTAATTTTCAACTTCTCAAGATAATATTTTTTTTCTTCCAGTTTGTGTAAATAATTAATTTCAGCAGTTAGGAGTTATTGGCACTTCGCCGTCGATATATATTTCTTGCGTACGTATGACACTGAACTCCTCCTTAACGGCTGGACCGATGTTGATGACATTTTTTGTGTGTGTTTAAGGGGATTCGAGAATGGTTTATATTCACAATTGGACCCGGTAGGTGGCGCTGCAATCGATATCTATAATTTTTCTTCAGACACGAAGCAAACGTTCGGACAACAACGTTTGTCGGGACCACTAGTTTCCTTTAAATTTCTGCAAAGTGGGCATTCGTAGCTAGGTCAGCACTAGAATATCGATTTTTAGTTATTCCGTTACTAATCTGGAAACTTTTGAGAGATGTTTGGTCCGATAAATTTCCCAAAATCATAATTAAACCAACGGTTTATATTAATTAAAAAGTTTTGTTAATATCCCCATGATAACATCATAACAGAATAGTCCATAATTTCCTGTCTGATACTTCCTTGATAAATACCCACAATATACTTAGGTATTGAGGAATAATGCAAATCCGCAACGCAGCTTCTGCCATATTTTGATAACAGACACACCCACTTGAGGCTGTTATTTTTAGTTAAAGGTCATCAAGAACCAGCTCTTACTGCAAAATGCGTAGTTTTCGTCACTATCATGGCCAACGTGGTCATAAAATGACTATAACAACCTTTAAAAAAATATAGTGTAATTTCGGCAAACTAATTCGTTAAGGGAATCTGTTCAATGCCATGAACGTTAGTAGGTATAGCGTACGAAACTAATGCGAAAATATCACGCTCGTCATTGTGTCGGAAATAAAATAAATCTTGTTGTAGTTTGATAGTTTATCCGTACGCATAATAAAGAAAACTGTACGATACGCGTATACGCTGACCCCAATATAAGTGATCACAATAAAGCAAGCATTTGTCAACGTTTAAATTTAATGTGTCAAGGTTTCGATATCTACATCAAACTGAGTTTTATGTTAATATATTCAAGGGCGACACTGCTTTGAAACAATCGGCAGAATAATACATACATACGTATGATTTATCATTAAAGGAGGGAGCAGGACTATAGCATTGACAACTTTCTAATTTTGTAATACTGTATTGTTTTCGCACAAAGTACAGAATAGTTGGACAATATGACGCTATAACATAAGTTCCGCTACCTACATACATATTTACCAGTTTTAAAAATATACCCGAGCCTTAATTACCATAAATAAATACCTACACAATAACATTTTTCATCTTCATCCTTATTTTGGATACCTACTACAAATATAATCAAATTACGTGCCAAGATAATGTGTAGGTCAATAACCTGAGTAACCTGTTAGCCAGTTACTGTTACCGTGATGTTAAAAAGTGGCACAGCAGCCCGCGAATTATATGTTTGACAAAGTACAGATTTAAGACACTCTTAGGTATTTGATTTTTAACCCTCTATTGCATACAAAGCCAATTTTGGCTGCTCAACTTAAGTAATTTATTTCTACCCTAATTTTAAACAAAATTATAAAATGTCAATGTAGTAATATTAAGGAATTCAAACTGAACCGAAACGTAATTTTTATTATCTATGGCCAACGTCATGTGTCATTATAACCTCACTTTTCTCCGGTGCGTACGCGACGTCGTTCTTAGTGAATTTATTGCAGCTTTGTTGGTGGAAATTAAATAGAAAAGGTAAGAAAATTGATGTTAAAAAATGTAAATAATGTTCTGCAAAACCTCTGTTTTTGACCCCTATCACAGTTTATTCAAAATATTTGCTCCTTATACTTCATTTTCAATATTTTCTACAGGAGCCAATTTTGGCTTCGCATGCATTTACGATGAAGTATGTTTGCGCCTAAAATGGCTTCGCATGCATTCAGAGTTTTTTTTTTATCTTTCCAGAATGCTTCCTTCACGCTTTTATGGCACTGCTAACTGCATTAAACCTATTCCTGGTGATGGCTCTCTTAGCAACGATGATTCACTATCTGATTCCGATGACGATGTTCCGCTTTCGCGCTTGCGCAACCAAACACGTAAAAAACCTATAATTATTCTACCATCCGATTCCGATACTTCCGATGACGAAATAGTTGATCCTAGACCTAAAAATTTGAAACTGAAGCGAGCAGTTAAGGAAAAAATTATCTGGACTGAAGGAAAAATGCCAGCGTATGATGAAAATAATTTCAATTTTAGTGGTAGCCTGGAATTGCCAGAGTTTGCTCAAGAATTAGAATCACCTGCCGAATTTTTCCAATTTTTTTTCACAGAAGATTTGATAACATTTATTACGGAACAGTCAAATCTGAAATCTACTCAGGTCAATGTTAACAAGCCAGCAAATATCACAACTACTGAGATTGAGCAATTTATAGGTATTGTCATCTTCACCTCATTAGTTCAGCTGCCATCTACACGGATGTATTGGTCCAACAACATTGGTCAGCATCAAGTCAATTCAATAATGACATGTAATAAGTTTGAAATGATAAAACGTCATCTTCATTTCAATAATAATGAAGATTTCAAACCACCCGGTACACAAAGTCACGATAAACTGTTTAAAATTCGACCTCTCATAGAAAAATTAAGAGAGCGGTTACTTTTGATACCCAAAGAAGAATATCTGGCCGTAGATGAGCAAATTATACCCACGAAAGCTCGCCACCAACTCAAACAGTACAATCCAGCCAAACCTCATAAGTGGGGGTACAAAAATCAAGTGTTGAGTGGCGTATCAGGGTTCAGTTACGACTTCGATATTTTTGCTGGCGATCAAAGCAACATTTTTCCAAGTGATGCACCAGATCTTGGTGTCAGCTCCAACGTTGTTACACGACTCACATCTACTGTGCCTCGAAATGTAAACCACAAAATATTTTTCTATAACTGGTTCAATAGTATAAAATTGCAAGTTTACCTGTATAAAAATGGATTGCTGCCATTGGGAACCATTAGGATGAACAGAGTACCTAACGCTGATATGCCTACAGAAAAGGACCTGAAGAAAATAGGTCGTGGTACTATGGTTGAGAAAATCGCCATCGTCGATGACGTAAAACTAAGCCTGGTATCATGGTATGACAATAAAGTGGTCAATTTACTGTCTGCGTTTGTTGGTAGTGAACCGACTTCTACTAAGACTAGATATTTCAGAAAAGATAAACAGTACAAGGACATAACATCGCCACAATGCGTTGATGTGTATAACCGACACATGAGAGGCGTTGATTTGCTTGACTCTTTGTTAGGTCTGTATAGGATCAAAATAAGATCTCGTCAGTGGTATAAAAAAATATTTTTCCACTTGGTTGATATGTGTGCAGTTAATGCTTGGTTACTGTGGCGACGCAAGACTGACCAATACATGTCACTATTTGACTTCAAGCTTTAGAATTTCTGAACATTATTGCAAGGCTGGCAAAAGTATCTCAAGAAAAAGAGGCCGTCCTAGTATCAGTAATCCCGGTACACCTACCTTGTCAAGAGGAAATACTCCTACGTCATCTAGAACGGGTACTCCTACCAGTAGAAATGAATCTTTCGCACCTCGAAAAAGGGCACGGAAAACCCCAGCAAAAGTGCAAGACCTACCTCTAAATTCAGTACGTACAGACAAAATTGACCATTTCCCGATACACCAAAAGAATCGTCAATTATGTCAGAATGATTGTTCTTTGCGTTCTCATATAAAATGTGAGACATGTGACGTTTTTCTTTGCTTGAATGAGAAAAGAAACTGTTTTAGAGAATTTCACCTTGTGTAAGTTTTGGTATTTGTTGTGCATAGGAAGCCAAAAATGGCAGTCTCATACACAGACGTTATTGCATGGGAAGCCAATTTTGGCTTCTGTTTTTTTTTTCTAAAATAAGATACTTATTTTTTTTTTCACTTTATATTTTGTCTTACAAGCCCTATTAAAACACATTGAAACATAAAAATATTTTTTTTCTTTTTAATTTAATAATTCATGCAATAGAGGGTTAAAGATAAACATCAGGTCTGTCTCATCAGTTTACTGGATTTCGGACGGTAACGACGAAAAACATTGTGTTCAAAATTGTTTTAAAATATTGCAGCTTTAGTATCAGATCATGTCCGAAGCCTTTCCGAATTCACTACCTAGGTCTTGCAATAAAAATAGACAACATTTTATGAAGTAGCATATTTTTCGGAACTTACCCAGTTTCCATTCTCTCAGCCATGGGCATAGTTTCGTGTTCGGGCTCTTCCTCCCAATCATGAAGTTCGACGCGAGCGTCCAGCCAAGTTTCGCCGTCTATCACAGGACCCTCATACTTCGGCCCATCGATCACTCCAATCAAGCCTAAACTCTCGCCGGGTTTCAGGCCATTTTCGCCGAAACCAAATCGCGGAGCCAATTGTAGCAGGCATTCTTCGCCTTTGTACATCATTGTTACTGCTAAGTCCAGACCTTGTAGGATCTACAAATATATTTATGTTTAATTAGTTCTACAAATTAGAAAGGTAGGCAACTTGATTATGGCAATAAAAAAAATTTTATAGTGCCACAATCAAAAATCATTCATAACAATTCACACATGATTATGTCATGATTTCACATTTACTTTTGTATTCTTAAAAGAACTTTCTTTGTACCAATTTGGCAGAGATCCACTTTTATAACAACAACAGTCTTTGTCTACTATATCTGCAACAATCTAGCCTCTATATTTTAGAATAAAAACAATAAGCCATAAGAACTTACTGAGGCCATAGTATACCTGACATATTACATGATCCAATAACAATAACCTGATCTGATTTCATAGACATATATAAACAGAGAGAGACAAATAGAATGAATGTTATATGAAGACTAATAAGATTATCTTCAACAATTTCATCCTTTGATTGCCAACTCAAACAACTTTTGGAATAAATGCTATCACTGACACTGATACACAGATAAACACAAAGTCAATAACTGATTATTTGACAATATGAGTGCATTATACTGATATTATTCAATTGACTCAATGTTATACTTTACTGAGCAAAAAACTATTTACTATACTTTGTTTAACCAAAACACAAAAAAATTGCATCTCATCATGATAGGATACAATCATCCTTTCATAGTGACTTGCAACTATTGTGTTCTTAGGCTCATGCTGACCATCATCTCACCTAGAAAAGCTTTTTATTGACATGATTACGTAGGCATATTTTGTTCAACTGATATTATGCCATGGCTAAGAAAATTTGTACCGCATCCCTGAGGCCAAGTTATAGGTTCTTGTTCTTGTTAAAAAAGATAAGTAAAAATCTCTTGGTACCTACTTCATTGTCACCCAAGTAAATTTTGACATGATCCCTCTTTTCCACAACATGTTCAGTGTCTTTAATTTTGATCTCATAACTAATTCGGCAAATATCACTTCTGTGGGGTCGCAATCCATTTGAATCTTCACCTACTTTTATTATCTGTAAAAGAGTTTATTTAAAATTAAATTAATCTATAACAAGTCGTGAACAAATAATATGATGAACCAATGACTTTCAAATCATGTTCTTATTGTTGTAACAACATGATTCACTATCAAAACAAACAAAATGATTCCGTGAAAAATAATGTTTCTTATTTACATAATTTTCCATACAAACTATCAAAATATAATGAGCTTAAGGATTATGGGTTCCTTGAGTGTGAACAACACAAAAGAATAATCAATTACCTAGTTAAATTTTCTCCAATAAAAATTTGAGTGTGTACATGAGAATGTTTGTTATGGCTAAATGAAGGCTGATACAATCTAAATCAAACAAGGTACAAATAGAAAATATTTGTTCATGAAATTATAGTTGATCCACTGAGATAATCCAAGTCTAGGCTGACCTTTTTAAGTAGTGCGCCTGACCCTAGCAAATCTTGCCACTCCTCAGTTTTTGTTTCATCTGACTGTTCCTTGGAGGCAGCTGCTTCAGCCAGCTTGGCCTCCTCGATCTCGTGTGCCGCCGCAGCCGCGAGGTCTTCGAACGAGCTACTCTCCGACTTGTCCACCAAAGTTCCTTCGCCCTCGCTCATCTGCAAACACGCGCTCTCGTGATAAATGTGTTCATCATCAACTAATACGTAATAATGTTTACTTTCCATACTTTACACAACATATCACATCCAACAAAAATACAGAATTTTAATAAATAACCACAACATTCTTACCTTTGCTGTTCAATTATTGAGATTTTAAAAATATTGATCACTTTCCAAAAAAATATAAATGATAATATGACAATTCAACTTTTTGGATTTGACTTCAGTTTTTTTGTGAATGAATTGATTTGATTGATCATTGAATGAATGTTATTTTGCAAACACAGAAGATCGTTCCGAATATAAAATCAAATAATTAACGAAACCAAAAACATTTATTTTTATTGATTTTATGAACATTCAAAAAATATTCTGATTATATTCGGAGTCCATGTAAGTAATTGACCTTATTGTAGAATAATACATTGTTTATGTTTCGGTTTATTGAGTTTTAAATTGTTTTATGTAAGGTTTTGAACGTACGTGCGTTTAAAAGATTGTTATAAGTTTTCAATAGACTGAGTAGTTTTCACATGTATTAATTTATTGTGACTAGTATCAAGACAAGATTATTCATTTTTATTTGAAAAAAAAAACATATATGAATGAATTAGAACTAAATAATATGAAGCCCGTGGATTTCTGTATTCGCTTTGTTACAAGCCTTGTAAACTTTCTTCTACCGTTACGGTTGTCAACCGAGAACTGTCAACTTGTCAAATAAGTGTCAGTAAGCCTGGGAGGAGCGGAGGTGATAGGTACTTCGCGAATCAGAATAAACAATCGATTTTACACTACTATTTTACTTTATAATTATAAATTATGCAGAAGTACGAAAAATTAGAGAAAATTGGGGAGGGAACGTATGGCACGGTCTTCAAAGCTAAAAACAAAGAGACCCATGAAATAGTGGCCCTAAAGCGGGTGAGGTTAGACGATGATGATGAAGGAGTACCGTCTTCAGCTCTACGTGAAATATGCCTTCTAAAAGAGTTAAAGCACAAGAATATAGTTCGCTTGTACGACGTCTTGCACAGTGAAAAGAAATTGACTCTTGTATTTGAGCATTGCGATCAAGATTTGAAGAAGTATTTCGACAGTTTGAATGGTGAGATAGATTTAGATGTCGTCAAGTCGTTTATGTATCAGCTGCTCCGAGGACTGGCATTTTGTCATAGCCACAACGTTCTACACCGGGATTTGAAGCCTCAGAATCTGTTGATCAATAAAAATGGCGAGTTGAAATTAGCCGACTTTGGCTTGGCTAGAGCGTTTGGTATCCCAGTGAAGTGTTACTCGGCGGAGGTGGTTACGCTCTGGTACCGGCCCCCGGACGTTCTGTTCGGCGCCAAGTTGTACACAACAAGCATTGACATGTGGTCAGCAGGGTGCATATTTGCAGAGCTAGCTAATTCTGGAAGACCATTGTTCCCTGGATCTGATGTTGATGATCAATTGAAAAGGATTTTTAAACTTCTTGGTAAGTAGTTTATTCAAATTTATTTCACTCTATCATTAGGTTGCTAAGGCACATAGTTGAAACTGAAATGTCTTAAAAAAATCTATAGAAATATTTTGATTACTATAAGAGCTATTGATGGAAACCCAATTTTGGTGGTGGATTTTATATCCAGTTTGTTAATACATCATTAAGTACCTACATATAATTTAATATAGTATAGTAATTATTATGTAGTGGAAGCTTACTAGTCATTCTAGAATTACAGTAAACTATATTACTTTTATGTGTTCACAGTATTGATGTCTCTTATATCTTATTAAATTGTCAGTCTTCCTTCCTAACAAGATGTAAGTGTTTCAATACAAAGTATTAATCTGTTTATGTTATTACAACTTCCAGGTACTCCAAATGAAGACACATGGCCTGGAGTAACTCAACTGCCTGACTACAAGCCACTGCCCGTGTACCAGCCTAGCTTGGGACTAGCCCAGGTGGTTCCCCGCCTGCCTGCACGAGGACGGGACCTTCTTGCCCGCCTACTCACCTGCAACCCAGCACTGAGAATGCCAGCCGATGATGCCATGGCTCACGCTTACTTCCATGACCTCAACCCGTCAGTAAAAAATGACAGATGTTAACAATCAATACGTCCTTACCGCTGCACCTCAGAACTACTGGTTAGTGATAAAAACAATGATGAGGTGCAAGAGTGTTGTGACGAAGAGACTTAAATAGAATATAAGGACATCTTATATGTATAGTGGTCCCAGTGAATTTATAACTGTAGTCAGTGTGATGTTTGCATTTGTCTTTAATATTGTTGTTCTGTTATGTTTTTTTTCTAGTTTTTATGACTAGTGTACAGCTAGGGTTAGAGATTATTTCAGATTAAATTGAGGAAGCAGCATGTATTTATTCACATAATTTATTGCAGTTGTACATACATTCAATTGTTGACTTGGAATGACCTCTATTACATCAAGATAACATTATCTTGAAGTTGTTCAAGCTAGTTCCACACTGTTCATGTATACTACTCTCGATATTAGTCTTCAATGATCTCGTAATGCTAATTTATTGTATTGATATTAATATGCTTCACCAAAGTGAGGTTTGATTTAAAGAGATTATGAGTTTCTAGATAATTAATATAATTAATGATGCTCATGTTAATAAGTTTACAAATCAATGAGTTATACTTAATATAAATTAAGATTCGAATTTGTAATAAAAGTAAACAAAATCTTTTATAGTTAAGTAATAAAAATTATAAAAACCAGCTAACATTTTTTAAATGTTTTCAGCGGCTTCCTTCAGTTCTGCGGTGATGATGTCACTTACATATTCACCAATCTTCCCACTACTCTTCACTGTAGAAGAAATCATTGATGATGACTTATATGATGATGAACTTTCTTCAATTAATGTCTTTGACATGTTAGACATGCCTTTCATCCCACACATATCTGAAGTAGAAGCTAAATTTCTCTGCCCCAATTGTTCAGTCAGTTCAGACAAACCCAGACTTGATTTCACTGGTGATTCCTGGATCTTGTTTGCCGTGGCACCGCTAATCGTCGCGTCGTTTTTTTCAGATGTACCCATGATTTCAACTACTTGTTTGGACGACATCTTATCCCCGTTAGTGCTTGAGACAGCATCCTTGAGTAATTCTGGTTTTAGCAGACGACTATGGTCTTCTTTCAGTAATATTTGTGTTCTATCTTTACTACATGTCATGTCTTCAGTTTCCTTAACAGAATTTTGTATGATTTCCGAAGACAATTTGCTTTCAATCTGAGTCTTTCTGGGAATCGATCCGCACATTTTGATTGGTACAATTTTCTCTGTTTCATTAGATGTTTTCTTTGCAGCAATAATAATCAGGATACCATCTGGAGACATTGATGAAGTGACGTTCTCCGCGGGACAATGGCTTGGCAAAGGATAGCGCCTTTTAAACTGTCTCGAGATATATCCATGGGAGTCCTGTCTCTCTTCATGTTTCCCTTCTACGATTATTTCAGTCTCCGTCACTTTCACGCTGATGTCGCTCGGGCGAAAATGTTGAACATCCAAAGTTATTTTATAGTTACCTTTCTCGTTTTCTATTGTGGATCCAAATTCTTTAGAAATAGTTTGGCTGCTCGAACACGTCCAAGGGCGAAAATAGCTCGAATGCATATCGTAGAATGGATAGAGGAAGTCGTGTGGTGACATACACATGCCGAAGTTCTGGTCTGATAGCCAGCGAGCTGGACAGATTCTATTGAACGCCATCTTAGAACGATGTGCGACGTTCGAACACAAGTAAACAATCGGAACGACTGAGCTGAACTAGACTGTGCCAAATGCTTTTATAGCCAACTATACTTCCTGTAATAAATATTTGGCATGGTTGCCTCTCGCTTCAGAAATACGAATTTGTAACGTTAAAATCTAAAGTAACACGTACCTACCTACCTAGCGTGGTGATCTGAACTCCCTACTCACCCCATTTCAAAGAAGTGCCATACTATACAGTATGCGTGTGCCTATAGCTATATTTTATAAAAACGTGCCTACCTTTTTCAGACAGATACCTAGTTAACGTTCGCTATATGTACTTAAGTCAGGCAATAATGATGGGGGCCTAAGCGAATAAGTGGTATGGTATCGTTAGCTACCTACCTAGTACCTGGTCTACTATTTCGCGGGTAAGTGCTACCTATTTTTTGTTACAGCTGGTACTTTATAATTTTGTATTCTTTCCAGGGATCACCCCTATGAAACAAACATCGATACCACAGTAATTGATGGATGCTCGAACTTTCTCAACAGTATAAATAGCCTGACATTCAAATGTTGTTCCTCTGTCTCGGATCGACGAATCGGATTATTATTAGAATCATGATCGAATTTCTATCGAGTAATTAGGTCTTTCCTGTTTACTTGTTGTTTGCTCAATTAACAATGGTATGCCAGTTAAGTTTCTAATTTAATTAGCGGGTAGATTCGAAGTATATGATAGTGTAGTTTTCTTACCGTTCCCTCTTCCCCGAAAGTATTAGGTCATACATAGTTATGAGTGTAGTAATACATTCGAAATAGGCGAATATATGTTTACTAGTATGTACATCCCTATTTTTAGCCCCCTGTAATAGTGGCGAGCATATTTTTAATCATAAATCTGGACTTCAGGGTCTTGAGGCTAGAACAAAAAATATCCTGATTGGAAAACTCAATGACACTTCCCACATTCAATGTGGGAAATGTCATTGAGGGAATTCTAAATTAATAGGATTCAAACCTTAGACCTCATGTTCAGAAGTCGCGTTTGCTACTAGTAGCTGCCTCCTTGTAAGGAGGGTAGGCAGGAACCTACGATTTTTTTAAGTCCTCATTGGATAAATGTAGTTTTGTTTTTGACTTTACTAATTAAATCTCGACTCTGCTGTCGAGGCGTCGCCACTTGCATATGGAAGAAACATTAACCTCCTGGAGAATATGTGTAAATCAACTCGGAGCAATACAATTTTAGAAGCTTCTCTCTCTAGCTACAACTGGAGGACTTACTCTCCAAACTGTAAAAATGTACCTATTAAAAAATATTATTATTGAAATAGTAAGTTATATTATATCAATACAATAATTTATTCACCATCTTAGCAAAACAATCAATAATCTTATTAAGATTGGAATTCATAACTCCATAATTTATACAGATTAACATTAGGTACTTGTTATCCAAATAAAAGAACATGATTTTCTCTCCTGTAAAGATCAGAGAGAATTTTATGAAATGACTTACTTAATGTGATTTCATAGGACTTTACAATATTTTATTATATGCGGAGTATTTCTTCATGATCTTATCAGAAGACTCAAAAAAACTCACATCCATTATACAATGCGTAACAAAATAAAGTAATACCCCGAAATTGCGAAAATAAAAATCAGCTGTTCAGCACATTTTGTCGAGTTATATGCACAGAAATGTAATGTGGATTTTTTTTCACAATTTCGATGTTGGTCCCATAGTGGAAGTTGTTCATAATGCTGAGTACAATGACCCCTTCAGAGGTATTGCATTTATTCTGTTACACATTGTTTAAAAAATATTCCTAAACAATAATATTATTACTAAAGCATTTCCATTTCAGCTCTTTTCCGTTTACGGTGGTTGGCAACCATATTTGCAGTAGTAAGTACACTTTCTCCTCTCTGCAGCCAGCTTGAGAAGGCTTTCTCAGTGTTAGCAGCCTCAGCAGCCTGGTGTCTCTCAGTTACTGACAGAGGCTGTATAGCACCCACTGAATCTGTAGACACGCTGGCTGATAACAGCATTCTGAATCGTTGCCTAAACGTCTGAAAAAACAAAGATGGCCCAAGTTGATGCGTGATTTGTAGAATGGAAGATAAGGGCGGTGATATTGATTTAACAGGTATAATTTCAAGATTGTATTTTGATGATGTCCTCATTTCTTATTAACAGCATAATAGGAATAAAACATTATTGATTGATCATGTTTCGAAATTATCTTGTGGAAAGCCTCATGAGGACAGTTTGATTAGAAGTTCTTCTGATTAGGTGATGGGATCACAGGATGGTAGCAACTTTCGTACTTACATTGATGAGTGTTGATGACACTTCGCCTTTAATATCATGTTTTGCTATATAACATCCAAATTCATAAAAATATTGGCTTAATTTGTGCATATCTACAGTACAAGCATCCGCGTTAAGAATTTCTCTGTAGGAATCTTTATAAATTTTGGGTAATTCAACAGTAACTAAAGGCGGTCTTCTAGAGTATAAAGATTCGGCTAACCACAAAGGTATTTCCACATTTGTTCCTGCTTTCAAATCATCTTCTGCAGCGGACGGATCTAAGAAACCTGAAAAGGAAAGTAAACAAACACGTTATACGAAATGCAAAGTTCACAATAAAATGCTGGTTTGGTTAACTGTTACTAACCCATTTTTGGTAAATCATGTAAAAATTTGCATGGAATTTTCTCATTTGTTACCAGGATATCGGATATAGATAAATATCCGCTATTCTCCATCGTGATAGGTAGAAGATAGAAGTATTACTTTTATTGTTTGCTTTTTAACTTTTCTTTCGTATTGCCGCAATTTGGCGCGCGCGCGTCGTTACGAATGACATTAAATGACATTGACAATTTGACACACAGATTACGCAGCACAGACAGAACTTACTTTCCTCTATGGACAGAACACAGTCACTTTACGCAGACAACAAAACGAAATAATACTGGGAGAAACAGGGAGTCCTTCGCTATCTCTGAGTAACGTAACAAAAATGTAAAGATAAGTATTTCGATTTCTTGCCAAAGTGTTCCTGACTTGGCCCGGACTATCGATATGTCACCGGGAAATATCGCGTGAAATTGTAAACTATTTTTATTCTATTTACACGGATACGGATATTGGACACTATTGAATTTGGATGGGACATGACGGCACTATCATATATCGTGGCACGCCGTGCAGCTGGATCGGGATCCGTGATCGTGATCATTGATCGCGATCCAGATTGATTGAGTTCATCTAATAAGTTGATGTTCCTCTTTAGTAGACATTCAATCCAGACCACATCAGTCGGGCTGATGTGATGTGGAAGTCCCACCAAGATCAATCAATCTGCTGCGATCCGTGACCTTGGTCGCATCGCGATCTAAATTGACTGTGTAATGGCTGCCTTAGACAGCTTCACAATTTGACTCTAGAGGCGCTTGTTAGAACTTAGAATCTTTGCATCGCCAATAGCATTCCGGAACCGCGTTTTAGATTCTTGGGCCTTCGTGAATTTTAGTTTTTTCATTATTTTTAGATGCGGCAATATTAAATTCTGTTTGATAATTTTGGTCTGGCAATAGCCAGCAATCGTTGGCTTTGGGTTAACATTTGGAAGTGTGTTTATCGGCCAATTGATAAAATTTACCGAAAACTCAGGTTATTATAAACGGATACAAGAATCAAGACTTCATGGTGCATTCCCAGAACAGTGTTTAATACAATAAACTTGTCAAATTACCGTTTCCTTAATGACGAAGAGGATTTGATTGAAAATTTGACCAGGTCTACAAAATATTTTGTATACCTACGTTGACCGTCAGCTTTTCAGACCGATAACATTTGAAAATACGCCTCAAAATGTCGGGGTAAGACCAAATAACTATTTTGTAATAAAGTATAAATCGTGCACTTTCATAAAATTTGGGTATGTTAAATCTGTAGGGCCTACCTACAATAAAACTATGTCAGCCTACTCATTATTCTATCTTTTTATTATATTTATTTTAGGATACCGTATAACATTCAGGAGTTCAAGATTATAGTGGACTATTTAGTACAAAATAAATTATATGGTGAAATCAAAGCTAGAAAGATGTGGGTGGATTTTGCCAACACAAAGGTAAGAAATGGTTTTGTTAATCTTGTAAGAAATCATTCTTGTACTTACAGGAAGTTCTTGAATGATGTCTTTCTATTGCTTTACTTCCAAATGTTACAGGTAAATATTTTAAAATACTCTATTCTTTATTGCATTCCTTGTGGAATGTAGGCTTAGGTGGTAAACATTTGCCAAAAATAACAATCATGGACCCTGTTGGGCACAGCAAAAGAAAGATATGTGGAGATGAGGACTTATCATTAAGTATCATGTAATATAACTTATTCTAAAAATATTAAAATAATAATATAATATATCTTGGGACAACTCACACACGGTCATCCGATCCCAAACTAGGCAGAGCCTGTACTATGGCAACCAGACAACTGATAAACATACTTATATATTTCTAAATACATACATATTAAACACAAATTACACCCAGACACAGAACAAATGATCATGCTCATCACACAAAGATTTGTCCTGGGTGGGAATCGAACCCACGACCTCCGGTTAAGCAGTCAGGGTCACTAACCACTCGACTAACAGGCCAGTCAAAAAATAGTTAAACACCGTCAAAGTTGTCTTTACTAGAATAATTTATAAGTCCCACTAAAACTATTGTTAAGGAATTTTAATTTATTTTAAATGCATGTCAGTTCCATGTTAATAAATACTATACTTTTTTATTTTCAATTTAACAAAATTTTAGCACAATAGTGTTAGGAACAGAGGCCATGCTACCAGCAGTCAGGGATTCAAAGATAGTTACCTCCTAACAATACAAGTGTTCAGAGCTATTGCTTTCTGAATTGAGTGTGACATCAAACTGCCAAACAAGAGCCTCCTCAGGTGCTGCTTCAGGTTTGCGACTGATATGCCGTTGTCTCTCATTGATTACAACTATTGATACAATGATTGCTGTGTCCACATCTTACATGCAGATAACTGCACAAGCCCAGTCAAAACAGTCTCCATAATATAAAAGTAGAAAATAACTTAACAATCTGTTTATGTGCCCACAAGTCATCGGTACATATAACGATGACCTGGCTGCGAGTTGTGGGCACCAAAACTTTTAAGAATGTTAATAACACTAATATGTTTCGTTTCACAGCTCACATCAAGGACATGGCAGAGCTTAAAAGAAACATTCTTGAAAAGGATACTACCGGACATACATAATCCTTACTTTCAACTAACTAATGAACAAATAAGCAGCTTCCGAGCAAGGTAATATTTTAAAGTTCCTGTCATTTCCCCCATATATTTAGAGGAAAGTACATACATTTTCAACCAATTGTAATTTGAATACCATGTAGGGCAAAGTATTTTTTTAATTTTTCTAAAAGATCTCCTTACAAAACCTAGTTAACCTCTTGAACGCTATTGTCCCGTATACATGACAATGTCATGTACACAAAACGTCACAAAAGTACGGCGAATTTGTGGCTAGGCTTCGGGGGATAGCCGATGCGTTTAGCTCTGGCATTCAAAAGGTTAATGCTGACAGTGATAGATTGGGTGGGGTTTTGTTCTACATGTAATTTGTATATATATTATTCAAAATCAAAATTTGTACATAAGAGTTATATTGTTGGCAAAGCATAGTGTGTGATTTGTTGGCTTCTCAGAGCTATCAGATTTAACTTCACAATGAAACACTTTTTGTATTAGTTTCTGAGGAGTTAACTGGTCTGGGAATGAACATATTTTTTTATTACTCATGTTATTTCAGATGTGATCTTGCAGAAAGGAACAAAAACAAACTTGACATCCAAACTATTAGTGACGACTCCAATTCATATGGTATGATAAAATACAAAATACTTGAAGTAATTCCTTACTTATCATGAATATGCTATGTTTGAGACATTATTCTTAATGCATCACATTAATAAGTTTAAAAATAAAGAAAATAAACATTTCGTAATTATTATTGAAATGTATTTGATGACTCAAAAATGATGTACTACTAAAGAACTTCTGTTACCACAACTTGAGTAAATTGCTAGTTAGAATTAGCTTTAAGACAAATTAAATTCGAATTATACCTACTTACTACTCTGTCAAGAAAGTACCGAGAAAAGGTCAATTATACACAAAATGTTAGATATTCTTCCAAATTTATTTTATCGCCTTTTTAAAACGCTTTTTCCGGAATTGAGTTCAGTTCTCGCCGCGAATTCTCTTTTGTGTCTTCTACCGAATGAAAACGGGTGCCACGAAGTGGTAATTAGAGTTTAGGAAAAAGAAAGAAGTCGGCTGGAGCCATATCTTCGTTCACAAAAGCCATAGTGGTGCAAAATCCAACTATTTCCTTCATTGTTACGGACAGCAGAGCGAGTCAAATTTTCCATCCCATCTCGACCGCTTTTGAACGCATTGTACCACTCATAAGCACGTGTTTTTGTAAATGTCGATTCACCGTAAGTAAGCCTTCTGTAACATTTTCAGCGACTCCGAACACGAAATTTCATTTACGGTGCAAAATTTGAGCAAAACTTTTGTGCGATGTTTTTGTCCATTATGAAATTCGCAACACACTAGAGATGATGCAACAAGAAGCGGCACTGTATTAATCTAAATGACAGATGCAACTCAAACTCCGTGCCAAAATGGAAAACAGTTGTGCCAAACTAGCAACAAAAATTAAAATTCCCGATACTTTTTTGACAGAATGTATGTTATAAACTACATTTCAATAAAAAGGTTTTTGTAATCTGCATTAGAAAAGTTTCAGTTGCAATCAATTTGCTATTTCTAATTGCATATCCCATATAGATAGACTTGCCTGCTCTTTCTTTTTTTCATTCCAAATACAATGAAAATATTTGTGCTGTGCCAGAATGCTACTGCAATGTGGACTTTAAAATATAGCTAAGCTTAAATAATCAGTGTAGAGCCCCATTTAACCTCATTTTTATTTTATTTTAAATTAATGCGTTTTGTCCTACACAGTTTAATTTATTCTAGGTCATAATCCAAAAGACAATGAGCCAAACAAAGAAGGGGAGACCAGTGCAGGTGAGAATACAAAACTTTCAAAAGTACCTGTAAGAAGTAGATCTTCTGCTGACACTGTAATACTTGACAACTGTTATGAAACTGCTGAAGACATTCAGAAGGATTTGGAATCCAATGAATCTGATGAAAAGCCAAGTGCAGCCACCAAATCTTTCAGGGATTGCATTACTTATTCTGAACCATTAACACCTATGCTGCAAGAAGTGCTGGATGATTTTGCATCCGAACCTGAAGATTCAGACAGGGAGGGCCAAATGGAGATAGTAGAAAATGCACCAGAAGAAAACTTAGAGGATATGCAAGAAATTCCTGAACCTACCAATGTAATTCCCAACAGTAAAAGTATAGCAACTGATGTTGCCAAAAATGCAAAAGGACTTTCTGCTGAAATGGTTGAAGAAGTATTGGCTCAAGAATTAGATGGTGGTAGTAAACCGGAAAATAAATCTCCTAAGAGAAACACTACAAATTTAACAGATGAAATAGAAGAGTTACCAGTAATTGATTTGAATGATGAAATTTCTTCAATGCAAGCAGAGAATGGCACTGAAAGGGATGATAATACTCAACCTGAGACTCCTGGGGCAACAAAGTTGGTGAATTCTGAGGTTGCCGAAAAACCAGTTGTCCAAAATTCTGAAGCTCCTGATGTGGAAGTGGTTACGAATTCAGAACCTCAAGAACAATCGGGAGACCTAAATAATTCTAATAACACTGTAGATGCTTCTCTTCCAAATAATCCAGAAGCATTCAAAAATAAAAATTCTAAAGATGTTGAAGCTAAAGCCCAAGAAAGTGCTGTTGAAGTATCAAATAACTCTGATAAAACTCTAAGCTCAAAGAAAGCGACTAGGAAACGATCTTCTGAAGATAATTCAAACACAATAGACAACAAGAAAAAAAAACTGGAAATCAAGATGATTTCACTAGCAAATACGGATAAGGTTACAGAATCTCACTTAGATACAGATGATATACCAAAAGCTAATGATGAGTTCATAAAACCAGATGTAATTAAAAAACCATGGCTTGAAGACAATCCAATTGACATTAACAAGCCTTCGACTAGCTTCGAAACCCGCGTTGTAGATATGATAGAAACTGAAGAGAAAAGTAAGTCTAAACAATCACCAGAGATCAAGAACCCTTGCTTGCAAAACATTAGTCTGTTTGATGAGCAATATAACAAGACAAAATATAACATGTCAGAGTCTAGTGATACTGAACAAAATAAGAAGGAAACTCAAGTAGAAAAACATGAGGCTTCTCGGTTGAAACCTACAAATGACGAAGTAGTGGAGCTGCAATCTAACTCAGAGTCTGATCCCGTAGAAGTTCATGCTTCGCCGAAGAAGAAGCAGCGTCCTGGTGTGTTGATAAGTAAATCAGAAAGGGATAGAGTTTCATCAAATATGTTTGGATTCACAAGTGGTAAGTTATTTGTAGGGATACACGCATCTTTGCTTGTAGAGTTATGGAATGAGAAGCGTGGCATGTGCAATGTGACGCCAGTGTAGACTTTTTACTTTGGGATCAGTTGAATGCACAGGCTATGGAGCTTCGCAATAAGGTATTTCATTCATAGATATGGCTTTGATTCCAAACAAGCATGATTGAATCCAATTACAGTCGTTTTAATTTACAATAATTATATTCATGCTTGCTTTAGTTTTCAGACACTATTTTTGCGTGGTATTATTAAATTGGACATCAATATCATGCTTCATAATTTTTTTATAGGTATTTAATTATTTATGTACGTGTTTATATGACATATACTATCAATAATAAATAATATTAATAGATTTTTATTAGAAGGACAAATTAATGAATTTATTTGAACTATTTTGCCAGCAGTTACTTTAATTTTTACTAAAGTAATAAATACTAAAATATAATGTTTTAAATATGGGGTTGCATGACTGACAATGAAGGTTTTTATTGTTTGGGGGAATGCAGTTTATTTTAAGAGTCATCTTAGTTCATAATCATTTTTGCTTGGTATACCCTCCTTTATCTAAAGGCAACCCTACCTGTCCCTTTATTTTTCATATCCATGAATTGTATCATTTTTTATTAATGCAAATCTTTTCTTTACTAGGTGGCAGAGTTGGCGCAAAGCGTAAACTGCAGTTGAGTCGTCGTAGAAGAACCATATCACATAACAATGTTTCACAGTAAGTATTTTAGTGAGATTATTAAACAATTTCCGTGGTATTTATAGAACTGTGAATTTTTTTATTCTTTATTGCACACTAGCACAGCTTATGTACCAAGGCGAAGCTTAACCCAAAATTGGATTTCCTAAAAGCAAACCTCAGTGTCAGCATTTACTTTCCAAGCCTTCATTCAGTAGGCAGTATATCCTTCGTCCTCAGTTGTCAAATTGTGTCTTGCTCAGTTCAATTCCTCTCAAAATCCACCCATCACTTTTTAGTCTATCCACCCAAAAAATCATGTTCAATTTTTACTTTACTGTTCATCAGTCATTATTCTATATTTGAAACAATTTTTATACATGCATTTTCAACCTAATAAGCAAATTATTTCAGCCACACTGCTGCGCCCCTAAGCAATTCAAGCGACTGGACGTCGGAGAGCGCGAGTGATGAGTATGTGTCCCCGCCGCGCAGCCGGAAGAATAGGCCGACCAGGAAATATTTGTAAGTAAAATCTATGTTTTGAAGCGCAAGCCAAATCGCACCCTTTTTTTTTTTTTTTTTTGATATCGGGGGGAATTCCTCATGGAAATCCTCCACCCTTGGGGCGGGTGGAGGGGTCTGTCAGACTCTTACTGACTAAAACCAACGCCCGGTGTTCCATCTTCCACCTACGCCGGGGATCGCGGGAACGTATGCGACTTCCGCAATCTCCGGCTGGTGCCGGCCCGCCTCTGCGGGCCACCTCGCGTCGGCGAGGGGAGTGAGGTGTTTAACTCCCCTCGCTACGTCAAAGAGGGGCGCACGGGAACACCACTCGCCGCCACCTCGGGTCCGGATGAATGGGGGGCGACGGACATCCCCAAGTCCGTCGCCCCCGGACCCAGTTAGGGGGGCCGGAAGAGGGCAGCGTATGCCCTCCTCCGACGCCCGATGCGCCTGCTGCGGGCAGGGAGAGCGGTCGAGATCTCCCTCTCCCTTTCCGCAGCCTCCTTCTGCGCGATAACTGTCTCGCAGAAGGAGACCACCGCGTTCCAGGACTCCTCACAGCCGACCATAGCATGGACTACGGCCGGCAGCGAGAGGTCACCGCCAACAACAGAGATGAAAGCCAAATCGCACCCTAATCCAATGTAAAGCCGCCTTTCCACCTGCAAACAACTACATTGCGGGGCACGATCGGGCGATTGATCACATTTTACCTCATCATATCAGCCGAAAGACGTCCACTGCTCGTCATAGTCAACCCCCCCAAGCGTCGCCACAACAACGGATCCTGTGCGTCTCGCATCCATCGGCTACGCGCGACCCTCACCAGGTCATCGGTCCTCCTTGTGGGAGGCCTTTCAACGCTACGTCTTCCGGTACGCGATCGCCACTCCAGAACTTTTAGGCCCCATCGACCATCTGTTGCGAGCAATATGCCTGCCCACTGCCACTTCAGTTTGCCGATTCTTCGGGATATGTCGGTTACCTTGGTTCTCATTCCTGATTCGATCACGCAAGGAATCTCCGAGCATTTTTTTTTTTTTTTCAATTTAACAAAAAACGTTGCCCCACACTAGGAATTTCTCCTGTATCGTGGGTGCGTTTACAAACATACAAATCCACATACTCAAACAGCCAGACCCGGAACAACTATCTGTAGGCCATACAAATATTTGTTCCGTACGGGAATCGAACCCGCGACACGCACCGCCGCAGTCAATCGCTCAACCACTGCGCCAATCGTGTCGTCGAATAGCTCTCTCCATTGCCCTTTGGGTGACTTTAAGTCTTCTGATGACTGGCAACACGCACTGGTGGACTTTCGCCTTGAGACACTGGTATGTAAGACGCGAAGATACCACGCAACTTCCCTTTAGAGAACGTCAACTTTGCTTACCCCTTAGTTAGATATTGACAAGTGTAACTTTTGAATAACTTGCAGGAAGCCACATGCCGCCAGGATATCGTCACTAGCAGAAGAAGGAGGTCTCTTTGTCATGTACGGCAAAAAAATATACCCAATAGTGAAAGATGGCAAAATTGTGAAGAACTACATCAGTTATTTACCAGAAAGTATGTATTTTAGAGATTACTCTGCCGTGACAACGGCACATCAAGTTTTAGAAATAGTCTGGCTTTATATCATTGTAACACTCATTTTATCTGCCTGCCTTTCCCAACCATGCTGTTTTTTAGATGGGAAGTCATGTAATGACTCCTTCCGCTCTGCGCGGAGCGGAAGGGAGTATCAGATTCTTACTGACTAAAACCCGTCTGTGTTTCTCCTAATGCCCTTTGCGTCCAGAGTTGCGGAATTTTGCGTCAAGAGTTACCGTGTAACTCTTGAACAAATTCCGCAACTCCCAACCATGCTGGGGGCTGCTTCTAGGCTTGGATTCAGCTGAATACCAGTATTTAGACATGGAGCGACTTCCTAACTGACCTCTACCAGCAAGAAACTGAATACCCCTTGGGAAGACTGGTTACAGATTGTCGTACTTGTGACAACATGAATGAATGAACTGAAAAAGATAAACAAAACAGCTGGGAGCAAAAACTGTTTTTAAAACTTAAAGTGTGCCTTACTATCGCCTCGGTACTTAACTTGCTTTGAACATGGTTATTGATGACTTGTTCTGTTTCAGGTGAGTCAGAAGAAGAAGGCCAAGCCTTCTGGAAATTGAAATATGAAGAAGAGAAAAAGAAAGCAGCAGAATTGAAGAAGTAAGTGTTGTGAATGGTACATAAACTTTATTCCAATATTCTTAATCCTATTGTAATAATTTCTGATTTTTTAACAGGATATTAGAAGCTAAAGAGCAGCAACAGATAAGGGACACAAGCCCTCCTGTTCCACAAGCTCACACGCCCAAGTATGTATGTTTTATTTCACTCCTTTGATTACTATTTAGTTCTTTCGCTGCCTAGCATCTTTCATTTTTATAAAGGTTATAAAAGACCCTTTCCCAAGCAGGAATCGACGCATTATTTAGGTACATGTAAGATTCAGCTGAAATCATTGATAGAATATCACATTGTAGATTTTAATTTTTCATTTCTGCGTTTTTAGGAACTCAAAAAGTGAAACCCCAACAGTTGCACCTTCTAATGGATTTGGTAAGTATTCCATCTCTATGTGATCACACTGATCACTTTAAAATATTAATTCCATAATTGTCATATTCTAACAATATTCTACATCATGTTTTTAGGAAAAGAAATTTGCGCACCAGTCCCTGAGCAAAAGAATGAAGAACCAAAAGTAAACCCTCCTACAAGCATTAAAATAAAATTCACACGGAATAATGAGGTAAACTGTCTAGTTTTTCATCATAATGGTTATTATATTAAATTAAAAGTACCTGCAATATTGTCTCTCCTTCTCACTTCATCCATCTAAAGGTTTTCATTAAAAACCCTATTTAAAGGTAGCATAAAGATGAAGAAACCTAACAGCTGTACATTTCGGTGTTCACCAATTAGATATTGCCAGCACCATCATTCCTTAGCAGTAAGGTCGGTTTCCGCGGTTCAACCGTTATTTTTGGTGTACTAACACTAAGTTCTATTTCAGGAGATCCACCTCGAAGGTCACTGGCCTCAGATCCACCCGGTCTTAGAACAGGTGGTACATATATTCAACAAGGAGACAGAGCCGTCAGTCAACGAGAACAGGTCGAAGGTGTCAGTGCCGCACCGTGAATACAAGGAGCTGAGTAGCGGTGCCTCAACACCATTAGTCATTACTCCTGTCGACCCAGGTAGATGATAATCCTGAAATGACTAGACTTTTTTTATCAGCCGACATTGTCCCACTGGAGGCAAAGGCCTTTATCATAGCTTTCCACTCTTCCCGGTGCCTTTAAGTCGTCACGCCAGCGTTTCCTAGACCTTCCTCTGCGACGACACCCGACCTCTGGCTCGCACTTCGAAATTACTCTGACCCATGTGTCCTGATGCTTTCTACATATTATTATTATATGACCCGCCCAATCCCACTTCAATCTGGCAGCCTTGTTACCCAAACCGGGGATTCCAGTTTTGGACTAAACTAAGAAAAAGTATTTATAACATTTTTGAATTTTTGTAAGTTCAAAAATATTTGTTTGAGCTAATAAGATTAAAGAACGTGGTAACAGGTTACAGGTTACATCCTCTAGATTGCATATTTATAGATTTGTTATACTAGCTGCTCTAAGTTGCTTATTGTTTTTATGTTTTATGTCGCTGTACTTAAAATAACAACAGTAATTGAACAATTCCCATTTTACAGAGGTACACGAAAAAGTAAATGAAATAGAGAAAGAAATATTCAAAGAGATTGAAGAACGAGATAAAGAGGAAGAACACACGCCGAACGGACAAGCAACGAATGTCACTAAAAGGTAAAGTTTGACTTTTGTAGCTTTATCCTTTAGTTAAGAGTATAAGTATAAATAATATGAACTTGAACAGATCTATCTTTTGTTAATCAAATAATTCTCAACAAGAAACCCCAACAGCAAACATGAACACAATATAGTGAGATTGTAAACTATTATTTCGCTATAAGACATGACATGATTATGAAACTATCGGTTTCGATTAAATTTATTTTATTGTACATTTTTTAAATGATTTTTGATTTTCAAATTTATATAATTATGAAAAGTTTATAATCTCGCAAGAATTACTACAAACTTTTATTAAGATGGTTTTATTAATCCGGTGACATATGTGTAGATATATATTTTTATTTTTTGCCTGAAGCATCCCCTAAGATACTTGCATAGTCCAAAAATATTACTCAACCATAAAGATAAGTCTAAATCTATTAACAACTATAATTTGATCTGCTAGGAAACAGGGTAGACCACGAAAATCGTCATCATCAGTTCACAGTCCTGAAAAGATACCGAAACTATCTAATGGGCAAGAAACGAAGGAACCTGAGGAAAATGGCCGCACTCGTAGACAGAAAGCCAAAGAGACAGAAAATAATAACAATACTCAAGAAAACCAGCCTAAACGACAGACGCGAACGCCACGGAAAGTTTTGAATGGTAAGCTTTGCATTTACCTAAATATTCACTGATAAATATGCTATTTGTGACAAAACAAAAGAATTGATCTTTATCTATGTTTAGCGTACAAACGCTAAACCTCAGCATTGAGAAAATATAGCAAAATTTGAATATTAGTGCTGTTTATTATATTCGTAATTTATTCATTTTGTCTCCACAGAGACTTTGAACATCGACGAAAGCGACGAAAAAACAATTCACACTCGACGATCAACTCAAAAATTAAACTCAAGCGTAGCAAATGAAGACGAAGAAGTGCGATACATGCTACCGCCGTCAAGCAACAGGCGATCGCTCAAGCGCGCCAACAATAAGACAAGCCAAAAGAAAAGGTAAAGAGTTTGGCAGTAACATAATTATAATGTAGGCTATATATATATGCCACCGAAAAATTGCAGACTCCGTAAGATTGTAATAAGTCTTCATTAGATTATAATTTATCTATATATTATAAATAAATCGTTTTGTATACAATAAATCGTATTCAAATTCAATAGTTTCAAATATATACGTGTCTTATTTAGAAAAAATAGTTTACAATTTCACGCGATATTTTACAATCTTACGGCGATTGCCATTTTCTGGTGACATTTACAATTTTATTGGGAAGTGCATCAAATCAAGTATTGAATAGTTACTAACACTGACCTATGATATTATTATGTATTACAATTTTACTCACCATAATCTATTTAAGCATAATATTGCATTTTAATCCAAGTACCACGTTATTTTATATTTTACATTGCAACAACACAATTTAAATTATTTTCCAAATCACTTAGACTGTTATTTTATTCTGTCAATATGCACTGCTAGGCCACAGGCTCCTAAAGGTGCACTGTGCACACGTATATGTCTGACTAAAACAGATTTCCTATTTCAAATCTATATTTCTTTTTATATACTTCTTTGATCTTAACAATTTATTTTTTTATAATGTTCATCATTTTACTGTTTCTTTTAACATATCATTTTGAAATCGCTGGTTAGTTTTTAAATTACTTTAAGTAATTTTTACTGTGAATACATAAGACATAATTAGAATATTTTTGTCTGGGATCTAATTTTAGTGTACATCATTAGCAAGAAAAATATATTTTTGACATTGAGTCGTGAATGTGAATCAAGGCCTGTTCAGACCTACGCGGTGTTCGCTATCAGAGCGGTAGCGAAAACGGAGCGGGTATGTTGTACAAACCTAAACGGATATTGCTACCACAGTGGGTAGCGAAACTGTTTTCGCTCGCTCATCTAGTCACTAGGTTTGTGGGGAGGGCTGTATTTACCGCTGCCTTCGCTTTAGCCGCGGAACTCAATAAGTAATTTGTCACTATAGTCTGAACAGACCTTAATTGTAGAAGTAATTATATTTTTAAAAGTACAAGTTAGTATTGTACTCATATTGAGTTGTTTTACCAATACTATTGCATGCAATTAAATGAAGTATTTATACATTTGATATTGAATTAAGTCTCAACAATGGTCTCTTATTATAACTTATGTGTGTGGTTATTATAATTATTATGAAATGATTGGCATTGAATTTAAAATTCTGCATTTCTGTAAATAACAAAAGCAGTAGTTAAAAGAGGTTCAACGATGTATTTTATACTAAAAGAATTATGTAACAATGAATGGGAGCAGGTGGAAATACTTCAAGTCAATAAACTTTTCAATTTTAAATTGTGTATTATTTATTTTTCTCTCATAGCTTAGCAATTAATAGTTTTTTATTGTGTTCTGTGCTATGATTCATATAGCTTAAGATTTCGGTGAGTGCATTTTAAACATAATACATATTTGTTTTAAACCTGCTTCCATTATGTTTATCATTATCATGCTGCATGGAGGTAGTGGCACTTTACTCTTCATTTGTTGCACTTTAGCTTCTGCTGAGCTGTGTTTGCTTGTAATATGCACATCTTGCTTTCCTTCTCAACAGCACGGGACCAACTCCGAAGGTAATCTCGTCGCCCGATACTGTCTCTCTAAATTCTATAGACAGTACTCAAGGATACCAAGATTCAGATATAAGTCCTGTTCATACGGAAACAAGAAAGAAGAAAAAGATTGACATGTCCAGCTTTACGATCAAAACAAGAAACTCATTACGGCGCTCTACAAAAAGGAGAACTCACCCATATGCATATCACGATGCGTACAACGACTCGAGTAATTCGTCTGTAGATGCTACTGTAAGGGTAGTTAATCGAGAAAATTCTAGTTTGAACACAGAGGCCTACAGATCTGAGTCTTACCAACTTCTGAATCGTCAAGCAAAGGTTTCATCGCGGGAATTGGAGCCTATAGATGAAATAACTTCAATTGACAAGGAAACCTACTTCGTCAGACATTTGGAGTCAATATGTAGAGACGAAATATCGACTCAGATTAATAACAATCGTGCAAGTCCCTCTTGTCAAATGACCAGTGACGTCGGTAGTTCCAGTAATGTATCACTGCCAATGTCTCCAGAACTATCGTTAGTGGAAAACTTGTCTGTATCCAAGGAGATGATCAACACTGCTGATTTCCCAACTCTAAATGAAATGCAAAGTGATGAAATAAAAGAAGCAACCATGTGCAGCAAGTATATGATATCAAATGTTGACGTATCTGTACCACTGATGAATCAAGAATTGCAATTTGGAAGTTGCAACACTGTAACCGAAATGTCAACTGAGCCAAAAAGTTTAGTAACTGAATCATTGTTAAAGAAAATTGGCATTTTTAATATAAATGAACAGGTTTCTGCATCAGAAACATTGAATGAAAAACTGCAATATTTGTGTTTGGAAAACGCGAAAAAGACAACCGAATCTCAATCGAAAAGTGCACAAACACAAGCGAGCATGATGGATGTAGATGTCTCTATTGTTGCAGTTCAAAAGAAACCCAAAGTTAATAAAAAGAGATGTTCCACTCCTCAAAAAAGAAAAGGATCAAAGAAATCTGTAGCCCCCACAGTAGATCCTGTAGTGGAGGAGGAACACGTGGATTCTTGTTCTCACAGCGGAAGGAAGTCATGTCCACCTCTATTTCAAACAAATCTGGTAAATGACGATGTTGTAAACGAAAACATAAATATTGACAACCCCAACCTTATCATCACAAAAGAAAAATCCAAAGTCAGAAAGAAGAAAGATATCATCAGAGTTAAAATACAGAGACCTAAAAACAAAAAAGCTACAGAGAAAAAGCGTGCTAAATCAGCACAAGATGCGAGCAGAATTTCAGTTTTCACTGACAGTGGGATAAATGACTCGGAGACAGAATTGTTTGTTCCTGCGAATGATAGTGTGGATCTAATACACAATCATTCTGAGACATGCGTGCATGCCAACGAGTGTGTGGGCGATAGTATAGAGTTTGTAGAGAACTCGAAATCCGTGATAACGCTGGGCGATTCGATGCAGTCTGGTGACAACACTTGGAACAGTCGCTGCGAGAACATTGAAGAACGCAGCACTTCGCCTGATTTGTTCTGCAACAATGCTCAAGATGTCAGCGCTTATAATAGTAAGTACTAAACTTTACTACATAGTACACTAAAGTTATGTTTAGTTGAACACTGCCAATGGTTTCCAGCAAATAATGGGTCGCCCGTTTTCCGTCCGTAAGTTCATAATGGCAAATATTGTACCATTAAAAATTCAATTTATTATTCTGCCAAGTCCTCATATTATTAGTTGCGGCTAAAATAGCCATTATGTCTATAAAATATGATACAAGTTGGACTTTGATGCGTGTCTGTTTCTGGCCTTTTATAAGACAAGATCGTACGAAATTTTAAGATGTGCAAGGCAACGATTATTATTAGCAATAACCTGCGCCTCGCATATATTATAATCAAGTTTTAGATCCAAATATAGAATCGTAGTATAATACGAATGTTAACTACCGTGTCATATATAACCGTTCATGTTTACAGGGGCTTATTCAGACAGTATTGCCAATACAAGCGAAACAGTCTACTACAGCCCACTAGGCACCGAAGCGTCACCCACCAGTCTGATCACCGAGGACCTGTCAAACGACACCCCGCCGCCCGTACGCCCGTCAAAATGGTACCTGCTGAGCGAAGATGAAACTAATACAAACCTAGTCGGAGCAGGACAAACCATGCTGAGCGGCGGAAATTTTGGCGGCTCCAACCTCAAACAAATATTCCCAATTGCCTGCGCTATACCAGACCTATCCACTATCACGGAAATGTCCAGAGAAAATGATAGCAGCAGAAAACCAAATCTAGAAGACTTAAATGGCCTTACTGGAGACGATTTCAATTCACTAAGTATTTTTGATTCCAATTTTTGATTCATTCCAGCCTGGTGCTATGTAAAAAAATCCAGTAGATAATCTGTTTTGTTACTTTTGTTTATTTTATGATGATTTTTGAATGCATTAAATGTTACATATTTTCCTTTGGGTACTATTTTCTTTTATTAGTACTGTATAGATTTAACCAATGCCAACAACGCATTCTTTTGTTTTTCGGCCAAGTGCGCAGAGGCGACAACATTTGGAAAACTGATTGTGGTTGGGCACACCGAAAGCAGAAGATCGCGATGACGTTCACAAACAAGATGGACCGAACAAGTGAAAGACTCGTAGTTCTTCTAATTCTAAACGGTCGAAACCGGCGGGGGCAGATCAGCCACTCCATAAGCAACCCTGATGCTGACCACGATCTTCAGACATGAAAGACCGATCCCAGAGAGCTATAGGATAGGCACTTTATCACAATCGCATAAATCGCATTGTCTATAAAAACAATCCTGTCTTCCAAAAGGTTTATGTAAAACTAAAACAACAATAACAATAATTTCATCATCACTATAGCTGTCATTGGGCTGAAATGAAGACTTAAGCTGCAAACCTCCAAGATATCTGAAGTACTGGAGGACTGCGCATTAAAGTGTATCTACCATAATCAGCCTGTAATGTTCCCATTGCTGGAACACAGGCGTCTGTGAGGGGATGGTAACCCACCACGCTTGCGTGACTAAAGGTCATAGCTGATTAGAGACACCCTACACCCGACCAGCACCGCCTCGCACGCGGGCTGAGCACGCGCGGGCGGCGAGTGGACTACTCGGAGACCACCCGCTGTTCGCCCGAATGAGATTAGTTCGGAACCCTTTACACTTACAGAACCCTTACGTTTTTATGAGCAGATTAGAGCTAGCCGTTCCGGTTTCCCCAACAAGTTTTTCTTCAACGCTTTGGGAATTTTGGATTAACCTATGAACCAAATCAGAAAATCAGTAAATGAAATTTAAAATTCTAACCCTTCTCAGGTGTGATCCGAATTTCTACATCTTAAAACAATGGTTGTGTGCGGTTTTAGGAATACGGGATGTATGTAAGCATGTAACCACATGAACATTCAAATCAGTCGTAATATCTTGCACTTGTGAAAAATCACTACTACAGGTATATGAAGGGCAGTCAATATCAAATTCGAATTGCCAAATTCTGGACCCGAACCATATTGGCGATGGAAAGATAACGCGCGCGCCTCTAGCGGCGATTAGAAGTTGCATAAGAACGACACATGCAGCGTTCAATGTTCATCATATCAGCCGAAAGACGTCCACTGCTAAACATAGGCCTCCCCCAAACATATGGGAGAGTTTGCCATAATCGCCACGCTTGCAGGCGGGTTGGCGATCGCAGTGTAGCTGTTGCAATGTACAGAGTATGCTGCTGCCCATTCTCTTAATCATACATACCATACCATTTATCGAAAATCTAAATCAAATTCCCCAATTTAGGGACAAAAATTCTACTGATTCCCCACAAAATCTCCTAATTTTTTTTAGGAAATGAAAAAAAAAATCTAAGATTTATTACGGAGTGTGAAAAAAAATTAAAGCTGTAAAAAGGACATTTATTTTTATGACCAACCTTTTTCTCGGTATTTAATTACTTCCCTTATAGCTAAAAAGCACTATTTGCATTTATATTGCAGTTCTCTGCTTTAACATTTTGAAAGACACTAAAATTTCGCTAGAAATTTCCAACGCTGCAGAACCACGGAATGGCTCCCATTAAATGCCAAAAGACATCGCGGCAGACCAAGGCGAAGATGGCAGGCTGAGCTCGTTACCTACCGAAAAGACTAGCCCGTGCCCGGACTTAGCAAATGTTTTTTGTTTGTTGTGCGGAAAAGGAAGAGGGAGGCCTTTTCTCAGCAGTGGGACAAAATAGGCTAGATAGATTTCGAACGTATGGGTCGAGCGATATAAATAAATTTAGAAAAAGGGAGTCAGTCATTCGCTATCCATGAGTAACGTAACAAAAATGTTAAGAGTTTCGATTTCTTAAAAAAGTGTGAATTAGCCCAGATTATCGATATTCAAAATCCCCGCAAAATGCCATTCCCCAATCAACTTGAGATTCCCCGCAGTTTGGGGAATTCGCCACAAGTTGGCGACGCTGTATTGAAAACTGTCAAAGCATCCTTCTTTGGCAGCTTCACATTTTGACACTAGAGGCGTTAGTTACAATCTTTGCATCGCCAATGGACGGCCCACCTAAACTGGAGTCGGCTTCCAGTCCAAGGCTGACTGACTGACCACTAAATCGTAGTGGAGCTGTGCCAATATTAACTAATGGAATTGTATGAAATCTCGGCTCCCCTTCGGTGGACAAGGATTTGCCAACTAGTAAAAATTCATACAAAACCGAGAAACGGAGCGAGTCCGCTGCCTCGCTCCGTTTCTCGGTTTTAACGGCACGCGGACATAAACGGCTGCCCGCTCAAATAACTCGTCGCGTGACCTCCGCAACTCCGCTCCGCTGCCTCGCTCCGCGTCAATGGACAGGTAGCCTAACCGGATACAGCTGAGTATCAGTATTTTACAAGGAGCGACTGCCTATCTGACTTCCACAACACAGTTACAACAAGGTAGCACGATAGGTACCCACCTACTCTTTGGCAAGAGTGGTTTCAGATGCCGTCTTCTGACTACCCATAATGTTTTTTTACCTGCTTTCCGGGACACGCTGGAAATTTGATATGGTAAGAAAGTCAACCATCCTCGAACCACGAGGGTGATGTTTGCATGTCACACTATTATGACTAAGTGTTATGGATCTGTATTTATTTATGTTAAGACCGAAATGGTACCTACACTTATTGCAATTTATGAATTGAATTGAAGCTACATCTGCTGATCATCTAGCCGTATCAAGCGTGAAGTGTGTGGTGTTTCCGGAAACAGATTGAGAATATCTTTAGCATATAGGTAGTTTTTTCTTTATCACACTCATGGAACCCAATCAAGCTATCCTGTTGTCAGTATTACTGTCATTAGTGTCAAGTTTGACAAAAATAAAATTGTTGTTTTCACAGCGAGCCTGAGCTTATTTTGCTTTGCTCATAATTAATGAATAACTAGTAAAATGGTATAAATTTCACGATGCCGAGAAGTTTACCACTAAGAATAAGTATAAGAGACTGTTTAGTTTTAGTTTTATTAGTTATATTTAATACAATTCACATTACTGATATGGGTAAGTTGGTCTGCAACAATGATTAAGTAAGTTACAAAATTACATGATATTTCTGTTGGTTAAATACTTTTTTTTTGTCGTAGCTAACAACAATATGGATATACAAAGCAAAGAAAACAAAATTAAGGACGATACGAGTGACAAAGGCGTGAATTTCAGTGAGAATGAAGAATACTTGAAGAGTTGTCCTTCTGTTGACCAGGACATTTCCGAGTGTTCCTCATTGCAGTATCCCTGTATTAATTGTGTTAGAAGCGTAGATTGTCTTTATGGAGGGATTTCCAATTATTCTTGCACAGTCAAACCAAAAATTGTTTGTAATGTAAGTTGATACTGTAAAGTACATACCACTTGTTCATTAAAACAATTAAGAGAAGCATTTTCCAACATTAAAGTGTATGTCGTCATATTCTAGGGTACCAAAACATTCAATAGAACAGCCATGTGCAGGTTTTGTTACCAGACTGAGAAATGGGAACATCGCTGTGACCAGAAAGCAAACTGCAACTCACTGGCTTCACCGCTGAAATATTACTTGTAAGCCAATGTTATTTTAAAACATAACAATAAAATATCTTCCTTATGCCTATCTAATAAAGTTGAATGACTTTGCAGGACAAACTGCACAGTATCTGATGATGTGGTGTGCTTAGGAAAACGAAGATTTCTTAAGAAGATCCGATGTTCATGGACTGCAGGCACCTGTTGGGGTACCGCTGTCATCCTGGCACTGACCCTTGGAGGGTTTGGTGCTGATCGGTTCTACCTCGGTCACTGGCAAGAGGGGATAGGAAAACTATTCAGTTTCGGAGGACTGGGAGTCTGGACTCTGGTGGACGCATTGCTTATTGGGATCCACCATTTGGGGCCAGCTGATGGCTCCCTTTACATTTAATATAATATCTCAGTGAATAATGTTGTCTGTGTACTTCACTTGTTTAGTAGAATTAAAAATCTCTTTAAGTTCATTAGATATGTTTATTTTTTTAAGAAATTAGGAACCAATATTACAACAGAACATCATCATTTGCCTAGCATGTTCCCTGTCCCAAACAAAAAACTAAATTGTCCCGCAAGTTCAATAGACTTTGCAAAATACTGTTTTTATGTTGTCAGAAGAAGACACAAGTAAATTAAAAAATTAAAAAAATACTGAAAGTAGTTATTACTTCCTTGAAACACATTTATGGCTTGGGAGTGTACAGAGTCATATTTGTTCCTGCACATTCATGATCCATATGCATATTATGTGGTCTAGGGATTTTTTTTATATTATGGGTTTTTATAATCATTAATTGGTTGTTTACACATTCTCTATACAATTTATGTATGTTTACAATGTTTACAAACTTAGAATTAGCATGTCGGCATGTCCCAAGTACAGTAACAGTGCGTCCCATAGAAATATTTGCTATCTAAATGGTGTGGGTCTTCTGATACACATATGGCTCAGCAACATTAGTGCTTTCCAAGTGCAATTTTCCTGATCCATATGTGGTTCAGCGGACAGGGAACATGCTAGTTTGTAGTGCAAGCTTTTCCCAACTATATTGGGGTCGGCTCCCAGTCAAACACGACACAAAAAAAATGGTTCACTGCTCACGAGTTCAACTTATTGGAGCGCCAACTTTTCGGCGCAGAAGTACCCAGCTCCTTCGACACCCTTTCTCCTAGAGGTGCCGTTGATTGCAATCAACATTCGACCCAATTTGATTTGAATGCAACTTACCAAAACTTTGGTCCATACTAAGGAGCATGTAAAATCCGATCTCACAAACGTTCTGATTACGAAGGGATAACGACATTTTTGCAATAGGAGGGTAGATTTTCTTATTCTTTGTATGAACATAGTGACCCTAAATGTTGATCAAGGTCATACATACGTAAATTAAGTTAACAGTTAGTTAACTTTCACAAAACATGCGTCAGCAATTAAAAGCACCTACTAAGTAGTTTAATAGCTCATTGATGACCTACTAAGGTACTTTTATAATCCCCTATCTGTCGGGCATATATTAGTAGAACCCATGAAGTTGTTTGTGAATGTGTTTATACCTCGCAACACCTACTTCACTCGTAATCAAGTTTGTTGCAAATTTTTCCAGAAACCATTGACTTCTAGTTCAGCAAAGGTAATTATCGATACCTACATAATTATAATGTTATGTATGACTGCGATTTTCTACACGCGATTGTAGGTACCTATTTATTAATTTCACAACCTTTGTTTCGAACGAGAAGAAGCAATCATGCGCATAACGCTGCGCCGATATGTCGAACTTATGAGACGAATTAAAAACACTGCCAGGGATGCCGTGGCTATGGGGCCTATCAACAATGGTTTGATTAGTGTATGTGGAAAATAACAAAGGCGACAGGTACTCCATCATTGAGACCTACTATAGGTAAATAACTGATTATCATATTGTGAGGAGAATATCCTTGGCTCCAGGTTTCTGGCAGACAAGGTAGCCCTTTGGAAGCGTCTGGCGAAAAGTAAAAGAGAAATAGGAATATAAAAATATGTTTTGTTTTTATATGGGACTCCGGTACCAACGTTCATTGAAGGCAGATGCCAAATATATTAAGAATGAAGTTTAAACCTTAAACATAGTTTCATTTTATAATAAGATCAATATGTAGCAGCGTGAGTCCGCTGATGTTACAAATTGTAACACCAGCGGACTCACGGAAAATTTGTGAATGAAGTTCAGAATATCTCAATAAGTCATGGATGGTCCTGTCCTTAATGTCCCGTCTCAGAAATCCATCCTGCATAATCTACCTATTTCGTGTAATCGTGTTATCGCATTCTTGATGCATGGATTTTTTTGGTAATAATTACCTACCTAATTATTCAAGGTTCCTTTGTCATCAACTCATCAGGCATCAGGCCTAGATACAACTAAGACCCTTCCGAATTTTCCTACATTCCTAATGCTCCTAACGCTAGGTAAAAAGAAAATCCCCCGGGAAGTGGTGTTTTTTCCTGAACTGTTTAGGTGTCCGTATACATTTTTGAGTCATTGTGTAGGCGCCGCGTAGGTTTGACGTAGGGTGTGAGTGGGTATGTGAGGGAGGAGGTGCCGGGCGGGCCGGCCGGCGCGCGGAGCGGAGCCTGCGCAGTACGCGCGCCGCTCCCAGGCCTGCGCGATCCGTCATTCGTTCGCGGGTTCACGCCGCGGTGCCACCTCGACCGGTCACTCGCGCTCCGCTTCCCCTCGCTCCGCCGCGCTCAGCTCGCGTGTCCGGCCGGATCTCGCCGGAGTGGTGGTGGTGCGTGTCCCTGGTCCCACCGCACGCGTGCGCTCGCTCGCGCGTGCGCGGCGCCACGTGCGCGCGACGACGGGCCGCGAGCATGCGAGGGGCACGGCGCTGCCGCGCGTAGCGAGCCAGGCCGTGCGCGCCATCGCCATGGGCTGCGCTTCGTCCGCTGAGGAGCGCGCCGCCATTGCGCGCAGCAAGCAGATCGAGAAGAACCTGAAAGAGGATGGCATCCAGGCCGCCAAGGATATCAAGCTGCTGCTCCTTGGTAATGGAGCTTTCCTCTATCTCTTTCTAGGTAGCAGGTGCGCGCGCACGCCGTTTCAAGCTCTATTGACTTCCAAGCCGGCTCTCTACGTTTCGGGTACCTATTTAGATAAATGCATTGATATGGTTTGGTGGGTATGCTTTTTGGATAGCATCTTTTGAGGCGGCTTCTATAACGACTTACTGATATGACACACTGGGAGCGCGAGGTTTCCATTTGGAAATCCAAGTCTTACAAAGTTGCTAGTGTATTTTCTTATGATTATGCACCTATCTAATAGGAAATCAGAGCTCTTCGAGTTCCAGTTGTTGACTAGTAGCAAGATAAGCAACTCGATAACATTTGAACTTCAACACAACATTTCACCTACCTATAACTGACCTGGCGATTTTTAGCAAAGAATAGTACTTAGTAGTACCTTTAGGTATTATTCTTAATTATTTTCAATAATCGGATTATAGAAATCCTTAGTTTTAGTAACTTACCTACCTTGTAACGATAGATTCGAGGATTGCCCAGAAGATGACTGATGTGATGAATGATGATAATTTAACTAGCATGAGAAGATTTAGTTCATACACCAGATGTTTTGTTACAAAGACGACAAAAAGCAAAATAAAGCTGCTTTCGTTCTATCTATTCTTAATTAATTCCATTATAAATAGGTATCTAGGCCTTATAACAACTACCTGTGCATATTATCTGGAAACCTAGACTACGTAGCTCAGTCAGTTACAATGTGAATGTCAGCCATCCATCCTTAACTAAAAGAAGCTGGATGACCTAAAACGTGAGACTGACGAATCAGTCTCACGAGAATGATCAGAACTGTATCTTTTAAATGGGCCCATGAAGTCCCTATAAGGGCACTTAGATTGGTTCTACGATGCTAGCTACCAGTTGATTGCGTAAACACATACATGACCTCAAACTATGTAAAACCGCTAAACTTGACCAGTTGAGCACATGATTTTCAAAACATTAGTCATTTGGTGGATTTGATGCTAAATTTGGGATTGCACCAAACAGATGCCCCAAGAGATACCCTATAAGTCACCAAGGTCTAAGATTGAGCGGAGTCCTTGCTTAGTTTTGGGATTTTTCTCTTTCCAGCACAACTTTAGACTGGCCCGAATCGCCCAAGTTCATGTTTCTGTTACTTTAGTGCAGCGAGCTTCGATTACAAAAAGAACATGCATTTTTAAAGCCATATTAGGTACTTTATGACTATTACTCATTTTAGAAGCGTTTCTTTTTTAATTCGTACATGCACTTGTGATGACAACCAAGTACCTACCTACCTAACTTATAATTACATTACTAAGATATGAGCTGTCCTTCTATATGGCAAATTGTCAATCCAGAAGGATTACTAAGCTAAAACACTAGGAAATAGTGACGGGCGGGCGTTTTGGGGACTGTCGTTATGTAGAACTTTAACGTTCAAAAAGTGCTGGCACTCAGCCTAATTTGAATAAATGACTTTTGATTTAGATTTTAATTTACTAATTCATCAACATGGATAAAAAATGTGTGTGGTAGGTACCTATACTCGTACCTATATGTCACCGGAAAATTGCAAACGCCGTAAGATAGTCAAACATCGCGTGAAATTTTAAACTATTTGGATATGGACAGTATTGAATTTGGATGGGATTTATTGCACCGATACAAAACGATTTTATCATATAATCAAGAAATTTAAATCTAATAAAGATTTATTACAATCTTACGGAGTCTGCAATTTCTGTGGTTTGTACTGGAAAGAAGAAAAGTAGGTACCATGTTACTGGGTTTTAGAGGTCAGATATGCAGTCGCTCCACGTGAAATGCTGGTAAGTAATCAGTTGAATCCCATTTTTTTGCTATTGATGTGATCATGTGATAGCTACAAGCTGGGAGTCCATAAGTCAAGAGTGAATAGGTCACTTCTAGGCAAGCGTGCTCCATCATCGACCACAGCATCGCTTACCATCAGGTGAGATTGTGGTCAAACGCGTGCCTAGCGTTGTAGCTATCAGGAAACGCAGGCTCTGGCAGGGAATTCCACTCCTTCGCTGTACGCACAATGAATGTGTTCCCAAAACGTTTTGTGCGTTTGGGTGGAATGCCCACATGTACCGATGGCGCATTGCCGTACGACTTATGGTCCGATGACGGAACGGGCTTGGCGGAATAATACTATGCAATTCCGTCGCACACTCTCCAAAGTGCGACCGATAGAAAACTGACAGGCTGCAACTCGGCGACGTTGTTCAAGACTTTGAAGCTTCCACTCGACGAGCCTAATTTTCAATTGACTCAAGGACATCAAGCTGGCAGTTTTACTGGAAGCCGACCCCTATGTTTTGGGAAAACGCAAAAGGCTAGGTAGATGATGACAGTGTGGTTTGCAAAGACTGATGACCAAAATGCTTTGATAATATTGATTGTTGTGTTTAAAGCCTAATAAGCAGTACCAGACTAAATTCTTCATTTCCAGAGTCCTTATGTATGTTCTTATGAATATACCTTGTCATCAACATGATACTAAAGTGTAAACAGGTTAGCCACAGGCCGCAAATGAACATGATAGCCGCCTCGGGCCTTGGAAATGGTTCAGATGAACAAATGGATTCAATAAATCAACACAATGTTTCTTCCTTCAAGGATTCATCACATTCCCTGTCGATTATTGCGAATAAGTTTTGGCAATCGTCGGTTCAACACACAGAGTTAAAAAAATCTAATCAGACTTAAAAAGTAGGTACTTATGCTTAGGGGATTTTTGTATCATTTCATTTAAAAGAAGACTTTTCGTCCTGGGTACCTACACCACTTTGGATAACTTAGGTTTTGACGATTTAAACAGAAACAGGATTAACAAACTTTCCAAATTAGCTTCATAATAGATATATATATATACAATAGATATATACAAATTAGATAGATTTTCCGTTGACCATTTATATTTAAATACTAGTTAGTCAACTAACGTATAAAAATTTGAGAAATAGGGGTGAAATAGTAAGCTAAGCGCCATTGGCTCTCCAAGGGTCCAATTCGCGCCGGAGCGCTAGCAGGAGAAAAAAAAGAATATTTTTATTTTAACACCCGATCTATCAATGTGCTTAACTTCTTTCCTTTCCCAATTATGTTTGGGACGGCTTCTACATTCTAGGTGGATGCAGCTCATGCAGCTGAATATTATAGTATTTTACTTGAAGTGACTATTTTAACAGCCACTATTGTTACTAAATTATTTTAGAAAGAAAATGCAGATCGAATCTACTATTTATACAAAAACAAGCTTTTCGATGATATTGCTGTAATTATGAATATTATGGCAAAGGACAGCTGTTCGACCTATATGATCAATAACGAATACTAAAATAAAAACTTTCCTACGTTAAATCTCTTATCATTATTTCTCATTTAGGCTGGACTCCATACCTTTTTACCGGTTCTCCTTTGCCACAATATTCAGAAAGTGAAAATACCACACTTCTTACTCGTAATTTCAAGTTAGAAGTATGGTATATTTGTATCTTTGATATCTTTTACACGCAGTTAGATAAGCTAAATAATTAGGATATTATTGATTTAAATACTCGAGCAAATAAAATAATAAATGCTACAACGACCTTTATTTAAAATGCGCGCCATTAGACTTTTTTGCTAAAAAAAGTAGAAATTGTCTTTGACCAATCTTTGATTTTAGCGCAGTGCTCGTGTTCTCTTTCGCGTGTGAATGTGCTTTCACGCATGTGTGAGCGAGTCCGAACGAAGATTTCCGAGCACACCCGAACGTCAGTCGAGCGGGGCGCGGTCGCTGTCACGGAGCGGAGTTGGTGCTTGTCATCCGGCCGCCATTATCTCGTATTTAAACGGATTTGTAAAATCAATTAAAGTTTGCATTGTCGTTGCGTGTTTTTAGTGTTCGGTGCAGTAAAAAACCCTGGAAAATATCGAGTCGCGGTCGTTTATCCAAAGATTGTGTGTTTCGGAGTCGTATGAACAGTGATAAGTGGTACTGTTAGGTTACTGTGTGTTGGGTGCTAACGTTGTGTAGGGTGGCTCCGGTCTCGCCGGAGCGGCAGGACGCGTGTGGAGCGCATGCAGAGGGAGCGGTGAGAGCGCGCCCGGCTCAGGGGTCGGGGCGGCCGGCGGCCAAGGAACAGGGACAGCTGCCGACATGGGGTGCGCCCAGTCGGCCGAGGAGCGTGCGGCTGCAGCTCGTAGCCGACAGATCGAGAGGAACTTGAAAGAGGACGGAATCCAGGCTTCCAAAGATATCAAATTGCTCTTATTAGGTACAGTGTAGCTTTATTATTTGGTCGCGATCCGTGGCCGCACCCATGTTTCGGGGTTGTTGCAGAAATTTGGGCGTCCTGTTGAACGATACCGACTTTCATGATGCCCTTGTGAGTAGCGTCTCAATGCTCTTCAAGCATCCTATTCGCTTGTTGCAAATTTGAAACGAGTAGTATAAATGGTTAGTTGCTTTCACTTGGAACTAATCATTATGCCGGTATGTACGGTAGTTCCGTGCGCAAATGAAAGTTCCTATTTGTTTCACATTTAGGAAACATGTGTATGAACTCATTGTGTAGTCATTTCTATGCTAATCATGGTTGATTTCTGTTCCAATGTCATGAAGCTCAATTCAGGATGGGTTTTCCTTATCGTATTTCGAAACATTGGAATCACGCGACGTATTTTAATATTACGACAATTTATTTTACCTAACTAATAAGATTGATAACATTTATTTGATCCCACAAAGTCAAATCTCATAAGATACCAAAATTAGTGTTTGCCTTATCACTGCTATATAAACACTATTAAGAGTACTTATTGTCATGATTAGCTTAACTATCTCATGCCTCTTAAAATATTAAAGCTGCCAAGTAAATAAATTGTAGAAATCAGAACTTGTAGAGGCAGCACGAGACATCAGTGCATGTTGATTCAATGACTATCTCCGCTTCACTGAAAGATAAATATCATGCACTCTTGTAATAGCAGTTCTGTAAATTAATAACACACTCACCCACTAATGATGTCAATATTTCATGAGAAATATGTAACAGTCATCCAGCACAATAACTGAAGATTCTTATCGGCTGTGACTTAGTTGGCAAGGAGGTTGCTCCATTGTGCTAGCTGGTAGTTTTCCTGCCATTTACATAGATGACCTTGGTGAGATAACATTTTCAGGCTGATCAAACATAAAAGAAAATCAGCTTGACAATGGAAACTAAACATACAACCTACACTTACACACAAAAGTCAAAATAAAGCATATTTATTGCTTTTCAATACTAAGAGATGATTCCCTTTAGAAACACATAAATTGCATACATGAGGTTTTAGTTATTACAAAACCACATGTAATGTTGTCAGTAAACAATCAACTAGTATTTAAAGAATTTTAATCACTGTAAACAGTACCTGTTGGCAGTATTTTGAACACTTGCCAATATTTCAGCAGAACAATGTCATTCATGTCCAACAACAAATGGCACAATACTTATTTACATTTAAATACAATCACTAGAGGAAACTCAACAAAAACTCAATTGATACTATTTATTTTGTAATAATGTGGGTAATCAATCATTTATATAAAGATATTTTCCTTTTCACTGAAATGTACAATACAAGATGTGTAATTAGGATGATCTCAATTGTTACCAATTTCAGGAAATGTTAATTACCTATCAACATCTGCAGCAAGTAAATTAAATTTCGCTTTTGTGGCATTAATACCTATTTAGTCTTCAGTGTATGAATGTCTGTCATAAGTGTATGCCTAAGGCATGAAGTCCGCCTCTGTACATTTGTGTGCATGAAGTATTAAATAAATAATTGCATTAAACACTTTCCCACAACTAATATGCAACCATCTCCATTCCTTCAATTATTCAAAATGGCGGTTGAATTTAAGGTAAAATTTTAATTAAATATGTAATTTCTTACAAAAGCTGATTGCCTTGAACTTGACACTGAAAACGATGTGAGTGCATTGACACAAGCAGTGCTATTTGTCATGTGCCGCAGACTCACAGATGGCAAGCACCTGTCTTTTCTCTCAATGGCCATAGTGAATTATTCAAATGTTCGTCATCAATTTCTTTTATGACTAAAGTTCTCACATTGCTTTTAAATATGGGTCATACACACCTCCGGATATGAGAAACATGTGACTTGACATTACTCCGTTTAATGTACTTGTAGGATCATTTCAATTGGCATTAGTTCTATCCAGCCTTTACCTACACTTTAGAATTATGCACACCATTCGAAGCCAATTACTTAGTCATTTTACACCCAGAATGAGTCACCATAGTGTTTTTCTAATGTCTACAATGAAGTAGGTAGTTGGTGTGATCAACAATTTCTATGTTTCTTATAACATTATACCTATTCATTACTCATTAGTTCCATTGATTATACATTTTATTTATACAATTAACACAGGTACATGTCAGGGTGGTATAAGTACAGTTTTTTTTTCCACTTGATTTGTACTCACAAAAAAATGGAATGGTTTTACAAAATTCTGATTAATTATCTATATTTGGTGATTTATATTTCAAGTCCACTTGTATAACCTAAGTACTGGCAGCATTCAAATTCTTGATTGATTCTGTAATATAGGTATATATGAAAATATGTCATTTTACCCACTCCATGGTTTTTTCATGCCATTGTTACATTCTGTTTGTATTGTTCCAATACCATGCAAAACCACAATGCCTATTTCAGTTGTTTTATGATGATCTTTAAAGATGTAACAAAATCCTGACGGGCAGCAGTCACAAGTTAATTACAATACTTGGTATGACATGCCAATAATTTTTGAGAAATAACTATGTAGCTACCTATATTCAGTATAGATTCTTTCATATTTTCAGTGTCCATTGACATTGAGTGCCCAATGCCAAAGCAGGATAAAATTAGACTTTTCCTTTAATTTTTTCTGGTGTAGATATTTCAAGGAAAATGAAACCAAAACAAAAAAAAAATGTTTCACAATCACATAATGAATTAATGAGCATGAGGTGAGCAATCACATGTGACAAGTGTGTCAACTAGGTATCTTGTTCTAGAAATTAATTGAGGTGTCACGGCACGCCGCCGCGGCTGCCAGTGCGTGCATATCTGACCATGAATGGCGTTTTGCTTTAATGAGCCACTCCTCATGTCTCACTTCAAAAAATATCCGTGGTTTATATATCATAATGTCTAGTTACCTCGAGACTCAATTTATTACAGTTTCAGTTAAAAGGAACCGTAAGGGACATTTAAATGATCAAATTTGGCAAAAAAAATCTTTAAAACAACACCATAACGTTCATTACGCATACACCAAATATCATTTGTTACGTGCGTAGCGTCGTTTAACGCTACTTATTGCTCTGTCCAGGCTATCCACCTACCTTTTCCCCCGAAATAATTCCAAACGTTACAATTTCACATCGTGAGTAAAGATCGTGTAGATTTTGTGTGATGTACTCGCAATAATTCTATTATGATTGTTATGTGAACTCGGAAGGCAATTAATTATAATCTATTGCACTAATCGGTCAATATCGATGTTATTAAAAAGATAACCGTGCTTTAATCCTTCAAATATTGACATTTGTTTGGATTAGATAGGCGCTAAGACTTAAAAATGAAGGTCTTCTATATACCTTCAAGTTTTGAACGTAAGTTGTTCTTGAATAGGCAAATGTTGTCAGGTTAACGTTGAAGAGGCGATCGAACGGACATTACAGACAGGTATTTTATCAGGCAAGCGGCATTCGAGCACGCGACGATGTTATCGCGATGATAGCGCAAAAAGGCACAGAGGCGACGTCTACTCATCCTGTCACCCCGACGATATAGAAGTTCGATTCGATACATTATGTTTTTATCGAGGTTTAAGCCGCGATAAAACATTCTGCCAGGTTCGTGCGAAAAAGTGCCCTATGCAATGTTAACGATATTGTAACTAAAGACAATAAAAATCATGGCTTATTTATGGCATCGCAGGTACGGAACACTATTAGGATCTGAAACCACGATAGTGAAGTAATGTGCCGTTTATTCCTTGCTTCGATCGTGTGATCTGCGTGAGATAACTGCTAAACTGTTACAATTCTTAAGCATTCACTATTAACTAAATAATCCAACATGACATTCACTGTTTTAAAAGTTATTATATTTGGTGTTCGTGGGAATACTTTCTTGGCACGCGATTACCATCCACTTTGTTGTGAAAGTTCTTCCACTGTGAATATAAAATATATGATGATACCTTTTATTTTGACGTACGATTTACGAATGCATTGTCATGCAATGCATGCTTGTAGGTACGAGGTTTTAAGTCCTTAAATGTTACATAAGTTTTATTATAAAATATATATTCATCACAATCGAAGGTATGAATGGTACAAGTTGCAATGTAGAAATCAGGAGTGCACTTGTGTAGTGATATCGGGGGTCAGAGATCGGCCATTCGCGCTGGCGAGCCAATTAGAGCCAACAGGGGTCATGATACTAAGAACCTGTATTTGACAGGGTTCGTTTTACTACACCCACGTAATTTAATTTCGTCACTTTATTAGCCAATTAATATCTACGTACGAAGGATAACGGTAAATAAATATTGTTTGTAGTAATTACGGTTACATAACTGTTTTATAGGTCTCGTTTGATTAGTACATATTGTAGATAGATAAATTTGAGAGTATTGTCATTCTTCATTCTTCAACAATCTACGGTTGATTACATTTTGTCATCGAGTCATCGCCATTGTTCTGCGTTAACTGATAATGTTGTAACTAGGTAGAATCAATTAAACATGGTTCAAAGCATAGGCTTGTTGTGTAGCGTACATGTAGGATATCGATTGTGTTCTAGGAATCGAGTGAAAACCCGAAGTACGCTCAGACCGCGCAGAGCTGCAAACACTGAAAGTATTTATCGATTAGCATGGTAGACCCTTCGTACGTCCGTGTGCAGACGTACAGTTCACACAGTAAACGTTAATTTATTTTTCCATGCTATTTTCACTCAACGAGACGTGCATAATGTGGACTGAAACAGTTTACATTTAGGCGGTAATTAAATGTTTTTATATCATCGCGTGTTTTATTACGTGGTTTTGCAAAATGTCTGCTTTGAGGAAACGCAGCTTTTATGTAATGTTGGTCGCCTACCTCCACTTGCTCAATTAATTGTGATGTATTATTATTAAATATTGTTATACAATCGCAACACGTGTTTTGCAGTGGTGCACGAATATAGTATTAAACTTTTGTTTTGTTTACAGGTGCTGGTGAATCCGGCAAAAGTACTATAGTCAAACAAATGAAGTAAGTATTACCACCTATTTGTTATTTTTAATATATTGGGATAGTTGGAAGGTTCAGTGAATATTGGTGAGACTCTCTAATGTGACAATGCCTATTATAAAAAACCGGCCACGCGCAGTGTAGGGTTCCGAAATGCACGTCACAAATTGCCAAGTAGGTACATTTTATAGGTTGGTCGACTATTAGTCATTTATAAGTACTTAGCTGTGATAATTTTCCTTTTTATTCGTTATAGTATTATATGCTACTACCGTGATTTTTTTCGCGTCTCCAAAACCACCCTTTGGCTGGCAAAGGGGGGACACTTAACTCTAACAAAATTTAGCACTTACAAGCTTAATTTTTCGCAAACGGATCCTTGGATGGAAAAATGGTTTCAGCACACCCTCAATATTTTTAAACGACCTATCCATAAACGATGAAAAAAAATCATATCTGCACTTAATTTTTTTCAAGATTTTTTTAACCACTTTGTCGGCGTGATAAATACGTATACCCTTTCCCAGATCAAGTTCCAACTGACTTGTGCTAAGCGTCTCTGAGCTAAACCGCGGACAAACAGACGGACATGGCGATACTACAAGGGTTCCTTGTTGACTACGGAACCCTAAAAATATCGTGAACTCACAGACAAACATGTACCTAACAGATTAACGTTAGCGTACCTAATAAAAGCGGCTTGGCACAGCTCTTAATTTCTTGCCAGTCGGTAAAGGAAACGGATCTTTGCAGACAGCATGGGGTGGTACAATACGAGATTCTACATATATGTTACGTTAAATACCAAATAGTAAGTCTAGCTTTTATTATCAAATTATTTGTTCAAAAGGCGAATAGCAACTCTGACTGATTTTAAAAATACATTATGTAATATATAATTTAAAAAAACCATCCCGAATTCATTAAAGAAAATAGACGAAAATTGACCATTGCCCCTTATCTTAGAAAATACCGAGTCTAAAATTTTGAAATAAAAGAAAAATAAGGACCTATAGATTACAGGAAAACTAAACGAAGTATATTATTTTAAAATGATAAAAAAATATATTATTCTTAACAGAAACCCCCAAAATTAGAGAATCAGAACAAATCACCAATCTGTTTAATTCCATACTCCAGCCTGGTGCAGTCCCGTCAGCATTTTTCCACTCCTTAATTATTTTACTGCATAAAAAAGGAGAAAATACTGATATTAACATCTATCGGCCCATCAGCCTTGTGTCACACCTAAATAAAGCGTTTGTGAAAGTAATTGAAAATCACATCTCACAAAAGCTGGATTCCCACCAACCATCAGAACAGGCTGGATTCAGACGAGGTCTCTCAACCACCGACCACTTGCACGCTCTAAACCAATTGATTGAGAAGTGTACAGAATTTAAAACACCTTGTATGGTATGGCATTCGTCGATTATGCAAAGGCCTTCGACAGCATAAACCACGACTCACTCTTCAACGCTCTGGCCAACCAAAATATAGAACCCACTTATATCAATCTACTTAAGACCATAATTATACTTTAATCGCACAGCATCAAAGAAAATGAAAATGAACATCACTGGGCCGCACTTTCCTTTTAAACGAGGAGTCAAGCAAGGAGACCCGCTGTCCCCAAAACTTTCCACTGCCACATTCGAGGAAGCCTTAAAAACCTTGGCACAAAACTGGGCAGAAAAGAGGGATACTCATCGGCGAGAAGAGATTATCAAATCTACGCTTCGCTGATGATATCGTACTGTTTTCCACATCAGCGGCTGATCTGGGTATCATGCTCGCAGACCTGAACAAGGCAAGCTTCGAGATTGAGCCTCGGATGAACATGTCAAAGACCAAACTCATGACGAACAGCACCAAAAGAAGACTTTACGTTGAGGGTGAGGAGATTGCATATGTCCAAGACTTTTTCTATCTGTTCCAAATAGTCTACGTCCAGGCGCGATAAGACAAAGAAGTTGCACGACGCACCGAGAGCGCCTGGAGGAGCTATTGGTCTATGAAAGATCTTCTAAAAGGAGATCTCCCACTATGTCTCAAACGGAGAATTATGGACTATATTCTCCCCATTCTCACATACGGTGCCCAAACCTGGTCTTTGACACTTCATCAGAGGTCCAAGCTCGAGGTTTGCCAGCGAGCCATGGAGAGTAGTATCCGGGAGGTCCATCTCTCAGACTGCGTAAGGAACACAACACTGCGCTTAGCTAGCTTAGCTTAAGTGGGATTGACATGTCTGCGCATGTCAGACGAGAAATGGGCAAAAAGAACCACCGAATGGCTCCCATAAAATGCCAAAAAACATCGCGGCAGACCAAGGCGGAGATGGCGGGACGAGCTCGACTCCTACCGAAAGAACTGGCCCGACAGCAAATTGCTGAGTTGTGTGGAAAATGGAGAGGGGGGAGGCCTTTGCCCAGCATTAGGACAAAATAGGCTAGATAGATTCGTTCGGAACCCTTTGCAGGCGAGTCCGACTCGTACTTGGCCGGTTTTTTCTATTAAAAGTCTTCGTTGTGTTAAGCCTGCTGGACAAATCCTCATCCAAATTAAAAATCTTGCACGCCTACCATCAAACCGCCTTCACGGCGATTTATGTCCTCCTTGGTCGTCCAGTTAGTGACGATTTTTTCCCATCTCTCCATTTTTGGGCCCGGAGAGATCTGCCATGTGAATAGCCTACTCCCAATTGGGCCTGACTCTTTCTTTTCCGCCATCAGTTGCTGTATGACTTATGGTTGTTTATTTTTTTTAAACATATCACTTCTTACTTTATGTAGGTCCTTCCCAAGTTTGAAACCTGACCAATTTAAAAGTCGTATATTTCATGCTAACTCATTCCTGGAAGGATAGAGGTTGGTGCAAATTTTATGACGAGTCTAAACATTTTGTCCTTTTCCTGATAGTCTCAGTTTTTCAATTACCAACGTCCGTTGACCGTTTTAGTGCTTGGTCATGATCAGGATACGCGAAAGCGCTTCTTTCGGAAAATAACGCAGTACCAATTTTCACATTTGCATCGCAACACACTAGCTGTTTTGTGCTTCGCCGCAGTATGGATTGCCGTACAGTGTTATCAATTAGGTATATTCATTCGTATCTATCTTAATCAATATTATTGTTTAGAGATATAACACATCGGTCGATTGCCTGCTATCTCCCTATCGACGACTTGTCAACAAGCGTTTTACATTTTGAAGATAAAAGATTACCGGCAATATGAAAATTTTGTTGCAGTGTAGGGAATGTCAGCATAGTAATATTATATAATGCCCCCAATTTTAAACGTAGGTAATTTTGAAATCATGTCTCCTAGAACAAAAAATAAATAAAATTCCAAATGTTAAAACTATCTGCATATTGCATTCATAAATGGCGACTATCACCATTGTCTTTTTATCGCAGAATAGTTATAATTTGGTGAACATACACCTACGTCAGACGCTAAATGCCTAGGTAACGAATACGTAGATATGTTCCGTTGTTTAGCAGTTGTACGATTCGTTTGCTCGTGTTATTTAAATTAAAAGATATTTGTCTTCACGTCACGCCGCGAGCTGTCACCAACGTATACGATAAATAATTTGTACCTACGACGTCACCAAACGAGGCTGACGAAGCCATTACCCCTGCCAAATAGTTGATGATGGTCAGTGAAAATTGCACATGCCTAATCTGTGTCTAACAGGTTTCTGATTCAGATATTGTGACTCATTCATAACGACTTGCTTAATCTTGAAATTGGGACTTTCCCACTGAAAATTAGAAAAATTCCCGTTGTGTCTCTGTTGACAATAGTACCGATTTTGGTAGTTATCTTATCAAGGTGTTTACTATGCATACATAATGTCAACAAATCTCGATAAGTTGTCAATAGGACATGTGAGTCGCAACGAGTAGAAGCATCGATATTGCTGTACGATACTTACCTACGCTAATGTTGATGAGATCAATGTTTTGTGGGTGTTTGCACCACGCCGTCGGTGACGTCATCCGAGTCCCGGATGCTACAGATCTATGGTACGCCAGACGCTCAGAATCAAATTATTTTATCGATACTCAATGTACTGTATTAAAAAAATTGGAAATCGGCCGATTTTGTCGTCTTCACACATTTGATTCGTTAGAATATTGAAAAATAGAAATAATGAGTCAGCTCAATTCTCTGTCAATATTTAGAGTAGAGTGACTTGAAACTCTGCTATAATTATTTGAAACAGTTGGTTATTAAAAAGAATTATCGAACTATGAGGGAAAAAAGTAGGTTGAAATCTGGTAGACATGGCGTTAGAATTCCGCGAATCCTAAAGAATCGAGCGCGCCGGGTACATGACACGATTGTTTTTATTGAACAGAGTGCATCTGCACGCACCACCATTGTTCCAATTCGTAAAATACTAAAATATTTGCTTAACATCTTGTAGTAACTGTCAGCAGAGTATTGTTTTCATAATGAAAGAACTGTCTTATATGAAATATTATGGCATATAAACCTTGCTGAATCTACACTTTTGAAATATGAATTTGTATCTTTAGTTGTTTAAGTGAAGAGAATTAAAGCTATACAATGCTACAAAAACAGCGCAAAAAAATTTACTGTTGGTTCAACAAGTAAAAGTTTAAAATATCAAAAAAGGACAGTTCATGAAATCCATATTCAGTGGCACAGTTATCTCGCTCTCAGAATTGGCTATATTCCTGTTTGTCATTGAGCTGAGCCTACCGTCCTCACCTACATTACTTATTTATGTACATGCAATTTGAATGTCTGATCGACTAAATAATTTATACAGACAGATCTGGACAATACAAATGCATCATAAATATGAAATTAAGATGAGGATTGGAGTAAAGTTAAATAAAACAGGAATACGAAAATGTCTGCTTAAAATTTTGTGATTCACATTATGGAATTTCGAAACTTCCAATAGATGTTACAACTGTAAGAAGGGCTGCTCACAATCACTCCAGGAAGAGTGATTGTTAGAAGTTCCTCTGACAAATTGCATCTGGTCTAGCTCTGAGTACAATTATAGGAAGCTTACATGTATGACCTGACCGTATGTGAGTGCTTCAATGACAACGCGTCCCTTTGATGTTTTTGCCAATTTGGCAAAAGATTAGTTGCATGCAAAGATGGATAAGTAAGACATTACGCGTTACTACTCGATATCCGATTTTAAAAAAAGCGTGACACTTCTATACATTTGCTATTGAATCTTTAATACAAGTGCATTATGGAAACTGCATAAATTACAAATTTACTGCTAATTTCTTTTATATTCCCGTAACATTGATGGCTACGTCATAAAATCATACTGTTCGAGGTTGGAACTTAACAATCTCGTTAAAATACCGCACTATTGGACCTATGAATCACAAGGCAATCGATGAGTAATACACATTTACGCCTTTTATTAACTCGTTCTCTCAATTTGACCAATTTATTTGTTCTGTGTCACGAATATTGTGATAATTGGACCTACTTCCTTACATCTCCTGAAAATCTTGTATCTACTTACCCTACTTACACTGATGTATTTAGTTTGGTGTATTTAGTATGTTTTGAACATTGCACTTTCGAGAGATTTAGAGTTTAAACAAATGCCAAAAGTCAGCTGATCAAGCAGTAGAATTATACATATGCATACTATAGATACTTATATACTAATATAATAAAGCTGAAGAGTTTGTTGGTTTGAACGTGCTTATATCTGGAACTATCAGTCGGTTTTGAAAAATTCCTTTTCTTTTTACGGGAACGAAAACAAACTGTATTTACGCGTACGAAGTCACGGGCAAAGGCTAGTATAGTGTAGAACCTGGAAAAGTAGGACACAGGAACGTGAAGATTGGCACAAAAAGGCCTATGCTCAACAGTGGATGATGAGGAGAAATAAGGGGTGGGACCAGCTTCCATATATTGAATGAACACCGTTATTAACACGCGATTTTCTCCAACAGAATTATCCACGAAAGTGGCTTTACAAACGAAGACTTCAAACAATACCGGCCGGTGGTGTACAGCAACACGATTCAGTCGCTCGTCGCCATCTTGCGTGCTATGCCCAACCTGGGCATCACCTACGGCAATAAGGACCGAGAGGTAAGCTAACCCAATATGTATGATGGAGAATATTCTGCTAGAAAATGCATTAAGTATCAAGAAAATCGAATAGTTTTAGTCACTTTGTCAAAAAAACTTCGTTTCTTCGTGTTACTTATCAATAGAACGAGGGAGAAACTGTCCACTTGTTATGCCAAATACAGTATTCAACAGTCTCTTATGAAAATGGTAAGGGTTCCAGTCACCTGTGGTTTAGGAATAGCAGCGAGAGGTATTTTATAGTCCCATGGTCCCAAAGACTGAGTACTAAGAACTTCAATGATTGTCGGCCGTGATGCCAATAGAACGCATATTTTGGCGTGACGTCTCTGCTACGACATCAAACCTAAATAAAAACATTCCACAAAACACTCAATATGATCACAGTGTTAAGTACACTGATCAAATTGAAATATTTATTCGAAGATATCAATCGTACAGTGCTCATTAGTTTACCAAAAATCGAAAATCAAAGCGAGTATTCGTTGCGTAAACGATAAACTGCGTCGATTACGTGTCGGCTGTATTCTATAAATAATGGGCGATCGTCAGTAAAAATAATTTCGATTGCATCCAAATCTACATCGGGAATAAGTGCTTTGAGGCTTCCGTTGGCCGCTAATGTTGATTACGAAGCAATTTGTGGGAGAGGCTGGATTGTTATGATACTTATTGCACACTCACAGTAACCAAACCGACGCGGCATCGGTTCATTTTGAAGCTGAACGTAGTTAGCTATAGGTAAATTGTATGGTTCATAGAACATATCGAATGATAGCGTGACGATTAACAGGAAAGAATGGATGAACCCAGGAAACATGAGACATAGGCAGGAAGATATAATATAAAGTTTGCATGCATTATATATAGTTTTATATAATGCAAGCTGTGAAACTCTATAATAGGCTTCAGAACCCCATATGACATTGTTATCACACCTGAAACTAAAGCTGTTGAGTTTCCTATCAATAAATAAATAAATAAGATGGTAATGTTCTTAATTTATTATAAGGATTAGCAGTTTTTATAATAAATTAAGAATATGGAATGAGTCCTTAAATAGTATTAAGCTGTAGAAGCTGTACCTCGACGTAATTTACAGGTGAACGCTTCCATGAATAAACGAAAATTGCATCTCTGCATTTTCCCAACACAGCACAACAGTTCGGTTCCGTGAAACGTTCTCTCTATGGAGATCAATATTGGGTATTCGTTATTCATGAGAGTGGCTCGCTGCATGCCGGCCGACCGGGCCCGACTGCAGTCGGCACAACAGCTTATTGCATTATTTGTTTGCTATGAATATTGCTCCAAAACAAATATTACCATTATTTTAATGTATTCTTTTATTAAACAGCTATTTACAATCTTTATTGGCTTGTAAATACAAGATGATATTCAACAAGGTTATCTTTGAGATTAAATTGGTTTCGTGAGTTCAGGATTGAAGGACACAATACATGACATTGCAGTGCTGTTAGTCTAATTTACCAACAAGACATAAATCAATTTACCACTTTATATAAGGCTAAGTTGATTCGTAAACCTGGTCATTGTGCTAACGTTAACGAGATATTGCAAACTGAATCATTTACGGTAAACCAGATAAGGTGGCGATGTCATGTTTGCGATAGTGTGCGATTCTATTAGCAACCAACATGAACGAACATCCACCAAACGTGTAATAAAATCTGAAAGGGATACATTGGCCAGTGTTATCAGAGTACCTGTACGGAATGTCAGACAGATAAGGTATCTCAGTTCCGTTCCGACCTGTTGAAGAGTCGTTCATGTCAACGTCATCGGTTACACAACGAACGAGAGGCTGTTCTGAAAACTAATTAATTCACTCGTCACGAGATGTGACGCACGTACCGTTTGACATAGCTACGTCGTAAACGGATCTTTAAAGTCCCATGAGACTGCTAGTCATAGAAAAATATCTGCAATTTCCTTCTCAAGTAGTGATTATACAAACTAGATTGAAGTACTAATCGTTAGTACCTTTAACACGCAAGTCGGAGTATTTTCCGTTGTTGACGCGATGCCCGGAGATCGATCCCCTTCCCTGTATTCCCCTAATGAGACATGCCCTCTACCGGCCCCCATTAGTTTTGCATATTGTACGCATCGCAGCTATGTCGCTAGTGTGCATGACACCGCCACGTAACCTCGTGCAGCTATCTCTTTATCACGGGGAGGGACAAGAAAACAGTGGACGTGACAGCCCTATCCGGCGCGAACATGTTGAAACAAAACCCAAGTACACGCACAATGAATCGCATGAGGGTTGTCTCGCCATTGTTTCCTATGTTTAGACGAGGCTCTGTGCTTACGTAGCGAACGGGTTCAGTATTGTGATTTTCATTTTAGCCTTAACATGTGTGTACCTTAGTCTTCCTCCGTTGTTGTGATGTACAAAACTGTAAAGATCATAGAATTTTATAAATGATATGGAATCACTTGTCAAAAAACATTTTTTTTTTCAATGGAAGTTACAGTTATTGCATTTAGAAGCTCGTGCTTTACAAAGAGGCAATGTTTAAATGCCAGCTTAGGTAACGAGCTAATGGACGTCAATGTATTTAAATGAATATGCAATGTGTAAGCAACAAGGGTGGCGGTGGCGGGTTATTCCGAGGAGGGGTTGTGAATGGCGTGGCGAGCTGCCCGTCAGCCAGCAGCGCGCATGCGCCCCGCCACCCGCAACACCCGTCATAATTAGAACATATTTCACAGAAACCTCTGCAACCAGCAAAAGCACAAGCCTGACGTACGAGTTATTTATTTCATAGCATGGCATTTCATGCCGCAATGCCGCCAGTATAAACTTTTATAATACCTAGAACACACTGGTCTTGTCTCTGCTACATAAAGTATGAGTATTTATGATGCATTGCAGTTTTCTCATCCACAAACTCATGAAACTTTTAGACGAAGACTAAACATATTAGAATTTTGGAGATTTTTATTACTCATTAGACAGAATATTCTTTGACTTTGGCGGTTTGCGTAACGCATAACGAAAGCGTACGGTTCTCCGAGACGAGTTTGCTAAATGGATTACTAATCGGATTAGCGTATGTCGAAGATGCTGGGTCACTCAACTCCAATTGAGACGATATTGCTCTTCAACACGAATTATTATGACTCATCGATCTTTATGGCTGTGTTTATGGCTTTTAAAGTTAGGCAATGGTTGTTGTTGCATTATAGGAGCATGTGACGGTGATTATGATATAAAGGTTAGACATTGGTCAATAATACAGGTAGGATAGGCTGCATAAAAAGGACTGAATGATTATGCGTTGAATCTTGTTTTTTTATTCATTTCGAATGATTGTGGAATTGATTCTTTCTTGGCTTTCAACAATTTCTTCAATTAGAAATGATGGAATCAATTTCGATAATTTTACTCTTCAGGCCACTTTATGAGAACTTTACTTGAGAACAAGTAAAGTAAGGGAGATATATTTGCTTCTAACATGAGAATGTTAGAAGCAATTATATCTCCCTTCCTTTTCTACAACTAAGACGTGTTTAACAGTATTAAATGGGTCAACACAGCACTAATGAGTTATGCATGGACCATTAAGTCGTTTATACGTAATTACTATTCACTACAATCAATGCATTTTTGTTCACATTTTCGACATACTCATGTCAGTACATGTACAACTTTTACCATTGCTAGAAACTTGCCCTTAAATGTTTATTCAAGATCACTCATCCTACTTATTATTTCAAGAGATGTGCAGTCTATATTCAGCAGCTACGTTCATTATCCAAATATTACATACTAGCTACCGCCCGCGGCTCCGCCTGCGTTAATGTCGATAATTATCCCAAGGGAACATATTCCCGAGATGAAAAGTATCCTATGTGTTATTCCAGACTACAATCTACCTCTGTGCTAAATTTAATTCTCAATCAGATTAACAAACGTACATCCATACATACATTCTTACAAACTTTTGCGTTTATAATATTACTAGGAAGTAGGATTGGGAATTTGGAACCGCAATTCCAGTTTGAAACGTTATTATTAAAATGTTTCTTCATTTCTGGTAATTGTTGCGTTGGTTCTGTAAGCTTTTATTCCGCATGACAGTATACATCCATATCCCTGGATAAAATGACAACATACATTTATCCATACCACCGGCCACGTATTAAACAGTGACTGATCGAAAGAAACGATAACAGAAACGCTGCTTTAATTTTATGGACTAAGTAAATCCTGAGTATGAGGTAATTGCTTCATTCATAAATTAAGTGAATACTAAATTTACCCAGCAGCTAATAATATACCTATTTTATTTCCAATCGATGGCTGTAAGCTCGGTCGACGGCACTAGCCCCTTCAAACAAAATACAAAGAAGAATGAAAATTTTAATTCTACTTTTGATCAAACGTACTATTATTACCGAGTTCTCGTTCAAGAATAGACTTAATTACTAACCCACTATCTAAACTACCACTGTCTTACCTTCGCTGGTGTCAGTCATGGGAATAGGAGAAAACAGTCTTCTCTTGTATCGCCACGAACTAATGAGAAAAGCTCAAACCGTGGTAAAAGCCAGTCAAAAAGGTAGAAACGTTAGACATATTAATGCACCTAAATGTGACAAGACACCAGTTACTTCGGTGGCATTGCCCCTTTCCCCGTACCATTCACTGCAGTGGTACATTGGCACTAGGTTTACAAAACAGAATTGAATGATAGATGTTGGCAGCGGTGAAAGTGTTGGGTACGCTGCCAACTGCCAACCTCTTTGCTGTGTCGTAGTGTATACCTTCTTTACTTTTTAGTGTCTCCTTATCAAGCAGTATTTAATAATTCATAGTAGCAGCATGGAGTCTGTTTTTATTTTTCCGTAACTAGTCGGCAGAAACGGAACCCTTATAGGATCACTTTGTTGTCCGTCTGTCAAGATCCTTTTTCTCAAGAACGCGTGGAGGAATCGATCTGGAATTAATATCAAATACTCAGATCTGCTACCGCTTGGAGCATTGAAAAAATCAAACTTCTAAGTCAACGCAATCTAAAGATAAGGCCGTTTGTTCTCCGTTTATGGCTCATGTTTGGACGCTCGCAAGGGAATAAAACCTATAAGGGTACTTCCCATTGACCTAGAAATTAGATAAGAAGATAGATCATACAGTACAAGTACAGGAAAAAGTCTGAAAATTAGAAATTAGGAGTTTGTAATCGCAAAAAAAACTTTTTGCGATTACAAACTAATATTTTTGGTTGAAGAATTGACCGTGACGTACAATGATATATGGGAGAACACTTAACAACATAGTTAAGTTTGTCCTTCAACCTTTTACAAAAATTCCAGAAATTCCAGTCCTTAGCTATACGCCCATCGAATGAATTTGTGCCAAAGCTAATGGGATGCACACGAGACTTTATAATTACCAGCGTATTTTACTGCTCTATAAGTACCTCTGCTAAAATCCCTTCGAGGAATACCTGCAATGCTTGATAATTCGGAGAACTTATCGTGTATGTCTCTTGCAGAGCGATGGCAAGATGGTGTTTGACGTGATCCAACGGATGGAGGACACGGAGCCGTTCAGCGAGGAGTTGCTGGCGGCGATGAAGAGGCTCTGGGCGGACGCCGGCGTGCAGGAGTGCTTCGGTCGCTCCAACGAGTACCAGCTCAACGACTCCGCCAAATAGTAAGTACAAATATTAAGCCATGATAAATGTGTGTGATGCAAGCCTGTTGGGACTTTTAGGTCCTAATGCGGGGCAGTTTATAGAAAACTATATACTTTCGCCTTGGGTTGCGGTGTCACGTATCGTTTAAAAAGACTGTGTTCATTATTTTAAGGCGGGAATACCTTTGATAAATGGTATAAAAATGAAAGTAGGTATTAGTCAGCGGATGCGGTTTAAACGCCATTTACAAAATAAAGTATTGAACTCACAAAAACCCGGCTTTATTAAGTAATTTTTATAATAAAAACTAACTTTAGCAGTGTTACAAAACCGTACTAAACAATAACAACCTAATTTTATTTTGTAAAAAAAATCCTTTGGCAGTTAATTCTAGAACATTAATTAGTTTAACATAATTATAAGATTACAGCGTAGTGTTGTTACCGTTTCTCTTATACAGGCCGAACTGCAACGGTTCGTTTGGCACGTACGTCGGCGTCACGCTGTAGGTCAGCTCGCTGTAGCGCCATGACACCTCGTACTTGTGGAATGTCTGGGTACAAAAATGATAAGAATACCTGTTTAAAAATTGGAAAATAGATTTTCAATCACCCAAATTTTTGGTATAATAATGTTGCCATTCAAAGTATTTGAATTGTCCTCGATTTTTCTACTTCACAATTTTTCCTTTTAGTGACAAATCTTTGCTTCCTTCATTTTAGAAATTATGTACTATAGCTACAGCCCAAACTCACCTTAGCCAGCAGAAGCTGCAACTCAGCTTCTGCAAATCTCTTCCCGATACACATTCGTCGTCCGAAACCAAAAGGAAGCGACGCAAACGGGTGGATCCCTACTTCCTTTTGCTTGCGACACACCTCCATCGCCCGGCTGTACGGGCATCTCGTCCCTTCGCCATGACCTATCGACCCTTCGGGTTTTTCCGTCACCTCCCGTACTTCGAGGTCTCGAAGCCATCGCTCCGGAACATACTCCTTTGGTGATGGGAAGTATCTTTCCTCGTTGGATAGGATGTAATGCGGGAAAACGATGTGCGACTGAAATAGGAAAAGGAATTTTGTGAATATTTATAATGATGTTCTCAATTTTCCCTTCCCTGTCACGTCGTCGTCTGGCTAAAATAAGTACAGCTTTGAAATTAATTTCCTCTTGCAAAGTAGATGTGCGCATCTTATAATGCATCAACATGGTTTGGTTTTGCTTCTTACCCCTTTGGGAACTTCATATCCAGATATGACAGCATCTGACTGGATGCACCTTCCATTCCCCAAAATAACTGGTTTGATTCTGTAACAACCACAGAACAATACAACACCAAACAAACAAGAACTACCTCAAACAATATGTTAAGGATAATGCTAATGAGATACATAATTGTACTGAAATAAATGTACAATGAACTACATAACTATTTATTAATAAAAAACAAATTATTACACTTTTCCTGTTTAGGTTACATGGGTTAAAGTCCTTATACAAATTAAACTGAAGTAATTTCTTATTAAAAAAGTGTAATTTTAGATGTAATACAAACAAGTTTGCATTTTATGACGTACTTGATGATGGTACAGTGGATTTGCGTAACCGATCAACATTTTATCATTTAAATGTAGGTACTAAAAAACCCGTACAGCGAATTTATATAAACAGCCTGAAAATGCAACTTTTTTAGCCGTTTGATTACGTGCTACAAATTCCAGCTCTTATGAGATCATTAACAACATTAAACCCGTCACCCACTTGTCAATTACGAATTCTTTGTACTTATCGGTGCATGAGGACTTGTATTGAAACTATATTATTTACATAACGTGCTATAAACACTAGTATTGTTACACTCGACTTGTGAACTGAGGTCCTAATAGCGGCTCAGGTGCAAATGTAACCTGACGCTGACCATCATTGGTCACGTTACAATAAGATGATACATTTATATCAAGTTTTTATCCTATAGGCTCATATGAGGTTACTGTACTCGTGTCACGAGAAAAATCTTTTATTGCTGTTAATGGCATTGAAACTAGCTCAATATCAAGTCTTTCCCCACAAAATGCCTTGATGGAACCTTACTAAAATTTAAAATTGCTGGTGCAAGAGTAATATTTTACAAATGTTGAAGCAAACTCAGATGAGAGACTGATTACCTCATCTTAGTTTTTAGAAGGAAGTCAATTAATATATCCATACACTCAAGAAATATGTAGGACGAAGAAACCGCAAATTACCAGGATAATGAGTAACAGGCCAACGGAGGACAAATTCCGGCTCTTATTTACTGATGTGTGTCAGAGCTTAATATTTTGAATACGGTGATGCTATCACGTGGTAACAACATCAGGCAGTATGTTGTGGCACCAATGTTTGCAGCTCCTCCTTAACGTTAGCCTTAAAAATATTGTGCTAACTGCCCATGAGATAGATCCATTTGACGCCTTTTAGATAACACTACTTTTGAAATGTCTGTTCTTGGATAAATGTAGTAAATAAAAAGAAGGATATTTCAAACTTACCTCAACGATTCCTTTATACAAGCTTTGAGATAAGGTAGCTTGTCCAAATCCTTGCTGGTCATTCCTCTGTCTCTTGGAAGATTTTTGTCAAGTTCAATTTGTAATTTTCTCTGTGCTCTCTCATTATTGGCCAATAAATACATAGTACTCGCTGCAGCAGCCGCTGTAGTATCTACACCGACCAGCAGCAAATCCAATGCCAATATGGTACCCACCTTTTCACCAGAAGCTTTTGCTATTTGAGAGCATATCCCTTTATCGGTCAATCTTTTCAAACAGAGTGATCGAAAGGCGTCCAGAGCTTCAATATATGTTTTGTAAGCAGGTGTTGAATATATTCGCCACAATGGTGCTGAGAGTTCTAATACAGGAACACTATGGAAGAATCCGTGGATACATCTAATTATTTCTTTAGCCTCCGCATCGTTATCTCTGAGACAGCCCAATCTTGTCCCCAGTGCCCAAGCACCCACAGCTAGAACAAAGAGGAGTGTTTTCTTTAGGCGTTAAATTACCACTTGGTACAAGTTTATGCGGAAAAGCACAATAGAGTTCACAGAAGGTGGCGCCGCTCGTCAAGCAGCACTTACACTCAAGGGCCCATTTGTAGAGTTCCGTGAGAAAATCTTTCGGCAGCTCACGATTATCGTCGAGAATGCATTCCATTCTGTAACAAGAATATTTTAAAATTTATCGGCTTAAATATTTAACGGTCGCGTGCTTAGTTTAAATTGCTCTACCCCAATTTTCACGTTACCTAGCTGCTAATCAAAACCTAATTCATTTAAAGCTCATATGTAAATTGTGTTTCTCAATTAAATTCATCTAAGCGTTAAATATTCCACGTTAAAGTCACTCAAACGAAACGTAACGTTTCTCATTGAATGAGGTTTGTTGTTCACAGTGAGTCAGTAGCCGTCGCTCAAAACAAATGCGCAGACGCCGCGCGCCGTTGTTAAAAACGGGATGTGGTCATTAAACTGAGATTCCACACTCAGATCACTAGAGGCAAAACGAAGAACTAGACCACAAAATTGCCGCATTCGTTACGGCGTCACGAGTCCTTTATGATTATGAGTTCTGAAAGACTTTTTGGATTTATAGTAATTACATACAGCTGTTATTAGTTGCAGTTTTGTAGTTTCAATATTAATTCTAGTGTGAAATACAAACAGTATCATCTGGCAAATACTTTAAATAAATGGTTCTTTAAAACTGCTCTTTAAACACCTACATCGATGGTACACATCGTAATGTAGGCACTATAGTTCCATTATGATGACAGTGATTTATCACTATCATGTTTTCTTTCCAAAATAACATTACGAGAATAGCTCAGTAAATTAAACAAATCGCTTTTTTAAGATAAAGAACAAAAGACTTGATAGCTACGAGACATACCTGTGCACAAAATCGTCGGTCACAGATTCTAAATCGGGCACTGCAGCCCTTGCTGCCTCCGGCGCAATCAATGCTTTAGATACTTTGGATCTAAATCTAGACCACGGCTCGCCATGCCTGCAGAAAATTTACAGAACTTGAACACGTATGACTTAAATACCCACTTTGACTTGTTTACACTAAAGTAGTTTGTCCCTTACACTCCAATCAGTCCCGGCTCGTTCCCAAAGAAATCTTTCCTCAAATCATGTTTATAATGACTGAGGCAAGGCGCTTTTGCTCTGTGTGGCATTAAGTCTTCCCGTCTATAAATTCTTGCTGTTTCTTCTGCACAGAACGGAAACACCAAATCAGGATGTCCAAAAAGTTTTGCCAATTTAGCCGCTCCCCCGGTGCCTGCTAAAGCTCTCAGGAACCAGAGCGAAACGTCCAAAGCGCGGGTTCTCCATGGGTTCTTGCCTATAGCGAATCGCCAACTGTTGCCGAGTATGGGCAAGGGCCTGGGGCCTGGCATCACCGTGTAGCACCGCGCGTTACTCATCGCGTACGAGTTGTCAATGACCATAGCTTCAGCCCCTAAGTTTAGCACTTCAGAGGAAGCAGTGGGGGCTACCAAGTTACGTTTTCAGCGTCGCCGATGTCGTAATCTACGCCACCCGGCCAAGTTGACGCAGTACACACGCATGCGTACAAATAAATACAACCTCGATTGATGTTACAAACCTCTCACTCACATCACATCTGGGGGTTGATATTTTCATGAGAATATTTTTGACACCACATTCCTAATAGATTACCCTTTAATTTTCAATATCTTCATCATAAAGATATATTGGACAAAAAATTACAATTCTATCGCTATTTCTCTTGTACATTTTCACATCAATGTTGCATTTACATTCACATGATAGTAATTAAGGTAATACTAATTGTTTACACATAAAACAGTTTGAAAAATATGTAGTGTCTAATAAATGTAGTGCCTTATTGTCGCAAGTGTGATGACACCACTTAGAGTGTGCCTGTTAATATTAGAAACTATCTAAAGGAAAACGCAAGTCACGGCTAGGGTTTTCAATTTGACTTGACAAATCATTTCGTAAACTGTTTATTCATTGTTTAGAACCATTAGCCTATGTGAAATAATATAAAGTTTAAAGGAATTACTAATTGCACGGTTAATGAAGTGTATACTCCAGTATCTAGTCGTACAAGTAATTCGCATGATGTTAAGATAACACGCATACAGGAGATAAAATTAGAATGGCCGATCAAAACGGTAAAATTAATTTTACTCACGTATTTAATTTGCCAAAATGGGGTCGCGATTAATTAAAAAGTCTGGTGTGATAACAACCTTGTTGTAACGATTATGAACGTTGGCGGTTTGCATGTAGATAGAGGTACACATTAATACATTCCGATAATTTGATGTTCAGTGCTCATCTGTGTTAGGTGTGACGTCACTACCATCAATTCAATTTGTCAATCCCCGATGGAAGCAGGGAGCGGTGCTCGCGCGCCGATTGTCTCGTCCGGTCTGCTCACTGTGTACATTTGTGTTTCTTCCGCAATCCCACCCATCCAGAACATGTTTAATATTAAATTGTTCTGCCTTCATTCAGTCAAAATGAATAGCATCATGTCTTATTTCATCACCATCCTAATCTTTTTCCTGCTGAGTATGTTCCTTCCTACTGAACATGCTTATCTTACCAAACGTTGACGTCTTTCTTCTAACATTGCCGCATCATCACTAATCAACATATTTACTAGAGAGAAACACTAGCGAAATAACGCGTGCATTTATGACTTTAAAAAGCAAAGTTCAATTATTCAGTTTCCAAATTCTTGTTGACTCACGTATATGAATAAATACATATGTGAATATTGTGTAATATTACAATCTTTTCAATAGATCTCCTTTCTATGGTACTGTACGACGCAAACATAAAACAACAGTACATGAAATGATAACTAGTTCTCCAACACCTAACCATGATGGGTTGGTTGCGCTTTGTTGATTCCAACTTACGCAGAATGATAAATGACTATTATTTATTTGTTTACTGAATCATCATGATAAACACGTTCCCATAAACAGGTACGGTTAACATACTTGCATTTTATCGAGTTTATAATCCCTGACGAGTTAGCCGTTACGATTAGTGCTTCTGAGTAAACCTCGGTAACCATATATAATTTGACACATAATAGCTGCAAAAAGTTTACCTTTACACTACCTTTACTCTATTGAATACAAAGCGAAATCAGTACTCATTAAATAAACGTCATGTTCTGCTCTACAAGCCAGGTTCAGGTCTCAGGTGAAACCTCCGATCCCTCCAAAAGTCGTACTATGGTCTGTCTTATTCAATCGCAGAAAACCTTTTTTGTAGTCCTTCGACTTACAAAATTATCAAAACTTCCTCTTTCTCTGAAAGGCATCTGGTACCCTGAATCCCTAATACGTTCCATGTTTTCTCTCAGAGCATCGTGAAACTGGTGTACCATTTAGTGGTCCGTCAGTAACATGATAAGGATAGTTGTTTTGTACTTGTGGCGAGAATCGCGGTCGGCGGATGCTCTTGCAACAGTCACAAGGAACCCTTTGTGCTCAGTTCAACGCTCGTATCTGTGTGTCTCTCATCAATCATGAGGAAAATCACACACGGAATGTACGTTGTAGTAGATACAATGTTGTGTGTGTCAGGACCTTTCAGCTATTTGATCATTAAAGAAGATATTTATTAGGAGTCAGAGATCATCTCTCTTGAACAGTGATGTCGAAAATGAGTTATTTCCTTCATGAAGGGTGTTGCTGTGTCGGAACTACTTACTAAACTTTCCAAATAAATTAGTTGTCCACAACTGTCACCAGCACATTAGCAGAAAACGATCCTCATATTTCACTATTACTTCACCGCTAAGCATTGGCTCCGATGCTCAATTGGCGAAAAATTATGTCTAACTTGCCTGTTGCGTTGCATTACCGATATACCTTGCGGAACTAAGTGGTACCCAGTTGCTCAATGTAAAAGAAATTGTATGTTTTGATTTATTACTACTTAAGATCGTTTGTCTAGGAAGTAGGCCCACGAATCATAACTTTTCACTTGGTTTGATGATAAATTGCGCTCTTTGCTAAGTTGTGAGTCCGCTATAAAAATATCGATCGCATTCAGTTTTTGCCGCAGAAATGACTAAGCGATGTACCTAATTTAGAAAATACGTGTTCATGTTCATAGAAAAAATAATTCATACGTACATACCTACACCGAGTTAGGTCAACAGTTGACGATATTGATGTCTTCAGCTATCGCGGAGAATAAGTAATAACTAATACTAATAAGCAATGTAGGGGCCATGCTGTATTAATATTTCATACCGATTTACTTCAACTTTAGGTCGACCTAGGCTGGAGCAAGACGCAAACTTAGACATGATTTAAAACGAAAAGAATCGATACCTTTGAAGAAGTTACTTTCGATTAAACCTTAAATTCATCATCATCATATCAGCCGAAAGACTACCAGCTGGACATAGGCCTCACCCAAGTGTCGCCACAACAACCGATCCTGTGCGTCTAGCATCCATCGGGTACCCGCGACCCTTACCAGGCCATCGGTCCATCTTGTGGGAGGCTTTCCAACGACTTCCGGTACGCGGTCGCCACTCCAGAAGTTTTCGGCCCCATCGATTATCTGTTCTGCGAGCAATGTTCTTTGCCCACTGCCACTTCAGTTTGGCGATCCTTCTGGTCGGTAACCTTGGTTCTCTTGCGAATTTCGTCATTCCCGATTCTATCACGCAATAAAACTCCTAGCATTGCCCTCTCCATTGCCCTTTGGGTGATTATAAGCCTTCTGATGATGCCTATTGTGAGCAATCACATTTCTGTTCCATAAGTAGTATAGTAATCATCACTGACAACACGCACTGGTCATAGAGTTTTGTTTTTAGACACTGTGGTATATGAGACGAGAAGATACCACGCAACTTCCCGAACGCCACTCAGCCGAGTCGGATTCGCCTGTTAACCTCTTTCTCGAAGTAAGCCCTACCTAACTGGACCGATTGTCCCAGGTAGACGTATTCGTCTACAACTTCGAGTGTTGAGTCTCCGATCTTGATAGGAGTAAGTGCTACATGGTTATTTACCATGTCCTTGGTTTTGTCCATGTTCATTTTAAGACCTACTCTTTCGAAAGCTTTACTGAGGTCCCTTTAATTCGTGAATGATTTATTCATTGGATCACCAGGCGCCACAAATTACACAATTGTTTTAAAATATTGTGTAGTAAACTGCGTCAAATGGTCGCTACATCATCACACGTGGCTGTTACTTTATCAATTACAACTCAGGCCGCTATAATTCCGAGCGACGACTGCTCCAATGCGATATTCACACATTTAGCAGGGACG